>VCKU01000088.1:5000000-6250000 GCA_005876895.1 Drosophila azteca | reverse complement strand
TAAAGCTCTTAATAAAAAATGGAACGAGTCCGTAATCTCTTCATAAAACTCTGATTATTGAATGATCTATTCGCCATAAGAATTGGAAGATAACATTACTTAAGAACATAAATAGAACTCTGATCTTTCAAAGATTGATGAACGCTAGAACCAATCGAACGAGAATCACAGAATCTATGGATGTCTGTTGGAATATCAAATGAAGAATGTTCTAAGAAGTTCTAATTCTCCTCGAACATTATTCAGAAATGTATACATAAAAATATATGCGACCGTGTCGGTTATAGGCAAACCCTCGGTCGGAGAAAGGTCTACGTTTCCGCCTGGATTTTACTTGGTGTCGCCTTGCATATCAACGTCAAAAGACAAGAATTAATTAGGCCTCTTTAAGTTATCTCCCAAACAAATATTCAATAAAGAATCATAGAATCAATACCCATTAAGAAAGGTGCAAATAATGGAGTACTTTCTCGGAAAACAATCGATCTTCTTCCATCATGAAACAAGGTGAGGGCCAAGGCTATACTGTGTACAGTGATTGAGTGATTGAGTAATTCAATCTTCAAGAACCTCCACTATTGAATGCCAATGATACTGATACTGATAGTGATACTGATGATGATGATGATGATTGCCAATTGGAGCGACTGTCACTGAACCCTCTGATGATGTTCTCCGTTTGTGGCTGTTGCAATCGCATCGACCGATTGCAATATCCCGTCAGTATCCTCTCTCAATTAATGGCAATTTAGGCGCCATATTCGCTTGGATGGTACTCATTCAATTAGTGCCGCATGCCAATAAAGCGAACGAATGCAACCATAAACTTGAGTTGAGTCTGGCTGTTGGGATTTCACCAGAGTCACAGAGTGTCGCGCGATAAGATTACCCTAGCCTAGCCCCACAATGCACCCACAGAACACCAGAAAAACATGCCCCAAAACACACACAACAGCAGGAAGAGACCTCCTCCAACAATAATGACACCGAGAGCGAGACCGAGACCGAGACCGAGACCCCCACAACAACAGCGAACAGCGAACAGCAAACGACAATACAAACCACTTACAGAAAGTACAGTTCGGCGGATGCCACCGGCTGCTGTTGAGGCATATCCATATCCATTCGGTTATTGGCCAATTTGGAGGTGTTACCCAGACTGGAGGCGACACAGGTGGACTCCCATTCCGAGCGGCACTCGGACCAGGGCAACGGCGAGCGAAACGATTCGTACAAATAGCGTAGGGTTATGCCCATTATGGCGACATAGTAGGTGGTCACCATGGATATGGACACCACCTGACCAATTCCAACACCTATACGAGTACGAGATGCGGTTTCGAGGATGGGTTGATGAGCACAAATGATGATGTACGTGGCTCGGATTCAGTTCTTTTGGTTGTTGTGCTCTTGCTTGAGGGATAATCTGATGTACTTTAAGAGTTTGCACTCAGGAATATGAATAATCTACCAAACCAATCTAAATCGATAATTATCGATACAAAAAAAATAAGGCTAGAACTTTTTACCCATTGTGAAGTAATGATTTGTATCTGCAGCAATAAATCGATTGAGATCGATAGTTATCGAACCATAGATAGTGCTTGAATTTACCTTAATAAATTATAAATCCATCTACACTTTGAAACTAAAAAAATATTCTATATAGAATCCTAAGTATTTTCCAAGTAAATTAAAGAAAGAATCCTAGGGAATCGATAATTATCGATTGACAGTTATCTTTTCTCACCGCAAGAGCATCAAAAGCCCGAACTGAACCAAAAAGTGAACATCCACAGACGCTTACCTTTCATCGCTGGACACAAATCGAAAACCTTTACAGAGCCGCGACTGGAGAACTGACCAATTACCATTTCCAGATAGTAAATCGGTTTGCCAATCAGAAACAGCACAATGAGATATGGTATGAGGAAGGCACCACCGCCATTGTCCAGGGCGGTGAAGGGGAATCGCCAGACATTGCCGAGGCCCACGGACATGGCGATGCAGGACATTAGGAACTCCACTCCCTTGCCCCAGGTGGCACGTTCCTCTGGCAATTTGCCAGCTCCTGCTCCTGCTCCAGCCTCCTGGTCGGCATTATCGCGGCCGGCAGCTGTAACGCCCGGCACCGGACTGTTGGACTGTATGGAAGAGCGATGATTAGTTGGGTCATAGATTGTTTTCGGTGCCCAAATCGCCTACCGATATCACCACAGTGCTCGCTGTGCTGCGTCCATCGTCGCCAATAAAGGCGGGATTTTGGTGATTATGATGCGATGCTTCCATAGTGTCCTGCAAAATACAGGCAACGGTTCTATTAGCTGCCAGTTTTCAAGTAGAACTGAATGGCCATTTCTATTGTGATATGCTTTTTTCGCTCTGTTGGCGTTTAAATGAAAGAAGCTGTATAAGTGACAATCAGATAAACCCAAAATGATCTTAAAGATAAGAAATGATGTCACTGTCACGAGCTAGAGATAAGGCCTAGCGAATGGTTAGACATATAGAGAGAGAGTGACTGACGGTCTTGGCCCTTTAGATACTGCAATTTATTGTCTGTCTGGCATAGATAATGCAAGAGGTTTTCAACTCGAAATACATACATACATCTGTGCATTGTACTTTCCAAGTCTTATTAGGCATCTAAGGGGGCTATATCTTGGTGGAAAAGAATGTCACAGAAATCACAGAGAAACTGCAACAAATTAAGAGCAGAATATTGTTCTCATAAAACAATTACTAAGACTGTAAAATCTCTCTCCAATGAAAACACTTGAAGCGTTTGTTGAACTTGAGATCAAATGTGTTAATTTAGATACTTTACACCTTGTTTAATTTACTAGCCAGTGATAAAGTGTCTACTATATCTATATATCTGCCATTTGTGTACCAAAAGATGCATACGTTGTATCTCGTAAATATTCTGTGCCTTGGCCGTGGAACCGGTTGACAATTATCGCGAAATTTTGACACGTTTGCGCTTATATTAATTCGCAATTATTGATTTAACCGAGAAGTGGGCACGTTTCGCGATCGAAAATATTTATGGGGGTTTGTCAAATTTTAATTGCAATCGATTTTCTACTATGGCGTGAGTCACAAACAATAATCGATGGAACTGATTGAATGCAAAGTTCGGATGGAATGCATAAAAGGGGGAACTACGGGAAATTCTCGACTTGTTTACATATTGTTCGAATTAAATATTATTTGTAAACATTTTTAAAACTATTTTATTAATTCAGAGGAAATGTGACATATTCTCTAATGATTATAGAACGGTTTTTTAGTGTACAAAAGATATTTTTTTAAGAAAGAGATAACTGATTTCAATTAAAAATAATGCATGCAATTTTTTTTGTATTTTTCTATAATTTTGTAGGCGGAAGAACTTTCGTTAGGTCCTTCGATATGTCCGATTGGGAGTACACATTTCTGAGAATTTTCTATTTATGCCCCTATGCCACAGTCCCCTCTCTGTAATGATTGTAAAAAATCTAATTACGAGTGTTGCAGCAGATTGTTTTTCAGATAATATTCGTATCTCTTGTGTTGTTGACAGATTGATGTGCAAAAAGAAATGTGTTGATAACAGAATGGTTACGAACCTAATTAAAAACGTGTATTGACAGTGGGAAATCTTATCGCAAGAACTAAAGAAAGTAAAGGAATATTAGGGGCTATTCGGACTGACATTGAAAAAGAAAGAGAGCACATGTCACAGCTATTCAAAATCATCTTCCATTCTGATTCATTAAATATTCACAAATTGTAGAAATTGTTGTAAAATTATTCACCGCACGCAAATTGTGGCATACAACCGATTGACGTCTAAATCCGCTTTAAATGATTTCCATTATTTTGTTGCTTTTTTTTTGTATTTTCAGAATAAAACTGGTTTTCACGTTGCTCGTTAAAAGTGTTCTAAAAAAGTTCCCGAACCCCAACCCCAACCCCAACCCCATCCCCTTCCAGCTTGAGGATGACTCAGTCCGCGAGACAAGATCTATTCTTCTTTTAATTTTGTGGAGGGTTTGGAGGGTGGAGGGTTCTGGGAGTTGGAGAATCTGTCTGAATTAAGAGAATGTCTCAAGTGACGTCATGAATGTCAAGCAGTTGTGTTCAGGTGAGTTAATAGCAGTTTTAACTGGTTTTGAAATGTACAATCCGGAGTTGATCCGATCCGATCCGATCGGTTTCTTGTGTAAGAAAAGAATGGTCGAGAAGTGTAGAGAAGACAATGAAAATGAATGGAATATGGGAAGATTTTGTATATGTTATTCCTGTAACAATTTCTAAATATATTTGGACTATATTTTCAGACAAACCGAAAAACAAGATTTGAATAATTTGTAAATCATTTTTTAGACTTTGAAATTAAAGACTTATATATGCTAAAGGAAATTCTTATCAAATACCAAGAACAGTCGTAAATATAGGGGGTAGCATTTGTTTGTAATTTCTGCTTTTCTGAAACCTTTTTGGGAGTATCATATCTTTAACAGACTGGGACTTCCTTAGGCTAACTCTTTTCGACTTAAAACTGTAAAGAAGTCTTCAGTTTTACTTTTTGTTTGTTACAGTATCTGAAAGATATGGAACATCCATTTGCTGAAATGTTTTTCGGTCATTTACTATATCTGATTCACTATAACTTGTATACAGGTATTACTCTACGAATCTCTGCATTGTTTTAATGCCTTGTCTGTTTCTTGTATCCCACATATCCACAAATGAATGGCCAGTATGAAAAATCCATTGCTCAGAGTCAACAAACAAACAAACAAACAAACACTTGAATCGAAACTACCGCCAGAGACTATCGTCAGAGAGGAGGCATTAGCATGCAAAAACGTGTTTTTAAAATATGACCAGCTTGTTGCGCTGGCTGCCAAAACAAATAGACATGGTAACAATCGAAGCGTTAGACGAATCACTAAAATATATACACACACATATGCATATACATACATTTATGCATAAATTGATGAGTTTTTGTGTCTACACTGCGTATACGTCATCAGTTGAAAGAGCATGGGACTGGAGAGGGGGGGATGGGATGGGATTTTATACACTGCGATTGTGGGGGATACACATTGGAGTGTATTTATAAGGTATACAGTTTTCACTAGAAAAATAAATCAATTAATGGTTAACTTGAGTGACGAATAAGTTGAGAGAACTCCAAATGGGTTTGTTTTTTGTATTTTCAGATGTTTAAAGAGTACCTAAAAGCACTTTTCATATGATGATTTATTCTTTCAAGTACTCGGTTGAGTAACCACCTCCAAAACCATCCACGAACCATCTTTTCTAAGACCTTTTATATCGTAGTCCAAGACTTTTACCAACTTTAAGAGCTAATGTGGAACATTTCTTGTAATTCCTAAAACTATAGAAGAAGGATCTTAAGAAATGATGCCCTGATTTCCAGGGTAGATTTTCGTAGGTTTCAAAAGGCTCTAAAATATATAATGTAATGACTTTAATAAGTATACGCAGGTTCAGGTCTCCAGCTCCGTGATAAACTCTACAAAATAAAGCCTTAAACCCTCGCTCTTTTTTTATAGTTCTGTTTAACCTTATAGTGACGATTCGCACTGTACAATTTGCATGATCCGTAGTACTTCCTTGAACCGATTTATTGGCGATTTACCTGTTGCTTCGACTTCTTCTGTTTCAGTGGGTTTTTTATGTTTTGCTTTTGCTGTTGTTTTTTGTTCTGTTTTCGTCTTGCACGTTCACTTCAGTTTTGCGGTTCACTTCACTTGGGCGACAATTAATTTTATGCTGATTTACAGTTGCTGTTGTTGTTGCCTGTTTGTCTGTTTGTCTGTTTGTCTGTTGTTGCTGTTGCAGCTGTGGTGGTGGTGGTGGTTAAAGTTGTTGTTAACTGGCGGCTAGTAACCGCTTTGAGCCGGCACTTTAGCTGAGATATTTCTGTTGTCGTTCGATTGAAACTCTTGTCGGGTCGGCTCCAAGGCTATTTCATTTTATTTCAAATGTTAAGCCCAAAATGCAGCAATTTGTATATTTTATTTCAATTGTTTTGCCATCTTCTCGCATTAAATACACGATCTTTTTTTTTTGTTTTTATTATTGGTGGAAAATCACTTTTGGTTGGCTGTGTTTTGTCTTTTGGCAGAAACCTTTACGAAAACCCGTTATTATTATTGCGTTAGCCAAAAAATTCGGCTGGTTCGTATTGTTTTCCCCCGATCGGATCGCTGTATATTTCTGCTGCCAAGAAGAAGCCAACACACAAGCCGAGTGCTAGCAGCCAACTGAATGGGACAGGGCAAGGTTTTGATGGTTTTATTATGAACTTGACTTCACAGCCAGCCAGCCAGTCAGCCAGCCAGCCAGCCAGCCAGAAACAGCGTCAACCGATCGATCCAACAGTGTCGTCCGCTTCAAGCCATCGCTCGGCCGAATATAGGTGAAAGCTTTGCTGTGACCCAGTTTGAGAGCCATGTGTCTTGGCTAAGCGATCATGCGGTTTTTGTCTGGGGTGAGCATTAGGTGCGTGTCTGCGTTGAGCGATCTTTGGTTGGAGGGTTTGAGACTATGATAAGCGATTTGTGACTCATTTCACATGAGAGTTTATATGTGATCAATTGAAAGGTATAAAGCTTTTATTTTATAAAAATATCATTATAGGAAAAAGAGCAACAACACAAATGATGAAAAAAAAACCCTGAAAAGGTTGAGTCTTATAACAAAAAAGGGGCTCTTTTGTGATGGCTTTAAAAATTCCTATGATTTAGTGAAATTTGTTGAAATCTAAGGATCAACCATAACAATTTTGAAACCTCTCATAATTTGTATTGTGTTTTAAATATTTTATAATTATTTGCTATCTAAAATAATAATTATTTATAATAAAATTATTATATTTATTAAATTATTGTATAAAAATTATATATTTATATACATATGTAGGATAATTATATTATTTACTCTCTCTTTGAGTCACAAATTCCTTATCATAGTCTCAAACCCTTCAACCAAAGATCCCTCAACACAGACACGCACCTACTGATCAGCCAAGACACAAACCGTATGAATATATGTACATATGTATGAGTCATTCTTTCTGGGATCTATTCAATCCTTATAAGAAACATTCCTTTCGCTATTCATTCTCTGGTGCATTCGTTTCCCTATTCATTCTCTGGTGCATTCGTTTCCCTATTCATTTTGGCTAAAATTCACTCCCGTCTCTCTTGTTTTATGCACTCCTTTTTTCTAAACAACTTCCACCGGAGCTGTTAACCGTTGACGTGGTCAACTTTTGCTGTGGCTTGCAATATATTTTACACTGAGGTAAACTAAAAATGTGCAATCTGTAAGTTTTTGTCGGTCTCCTCTACACGACACTCATTTAATTTCGGAGCAACAGCCGAAAAGCCAGAGAAAGACAGCGAGAGAGAGAGAGAGAGAGACTGGAAAATGGTTAAGATTTCCTTGGCCAAGACTTTTGCTTAGTTTTTAATTGCAATTAAAAAGTTGTGTGCCAGCCAGAGACACAGCTACAGAGAAAAGGGCGACACACACACACACACACACACTCCCACAGGCGCAGAGAGAAAGAGAGCGACTCGTACTCGCACATTTTGGTGGGACACTGCGTAGTGTCCGGCAAAGGATGTTGTCCCCAAGGTCCAGTCATAATGACAAAGACCGAGAGGAAGAAACTGCTTGCAGCCGAACCGCAAAATGGCCATGCAACCAATTTTGCAGCATAAAACAAGGCAACCAACTCCTTGGCCACCACAAAAACCACCAACAATACACGCTTGAAGCCAGGCGGCTCTCTCTCCCTACACTCATCTGGAGAGCGAAGGAGCGAGCGAGCGAGCGAGCCAGCTCCCATCTCTCTATACCGAAACACACAATTCTTCTGCAGACTTAATGATTTTTGGCTTAAAGTTTTACCAGTTAGCAGTATTTTTGCAAGTAGTTAAAATTTTATGAGACACAGAAAGCCCCACCGCACGCCGGCACCTCCTCAGAGCATGGGCCACCCGAAGGCATTGTTTTATGCATTTTCCAGTAGTCCAGTGGAGAAACAACACCCTTGCTCCGCCGAGTTTTCCTTATCTTCTATGGGAAAAATCAACGCCAGAGCCAGACGAAAACCGAGAGCAAGACGATGACGACACGACACACACAAAAAGCGAAACGAAAACTTGATAAAAACTTTTATCATAACAATTTGTGTTGTTTTCCATAGACGCTGCTACAGTGGTCCTCATCTCCATCCCCATCCCCCATCGGCCGCTACAAGTCCGGCTACTGGTTCCTTCTCCTTTTGCCCAAAAATAAGAAAACAATGGGCCCAAGTGTGCCACATAGTATCTGTGTGTGTCTGTGTGTTTGTGCGTAATGAGAAAAGTGTAAGTGCAACTTGGCCATTGCCCACAGCCCACAGCCAACGATGAGGAGCAAATGAATCTCACAATTTAAGTTGAAGAAGAGAAGTTGAAGGGAATTTTGTCGGTGTGCAAAAATTCAGTTCCGAGTCTTACCTGTTCAACAGAATTCTTGGCCAAGAGTGCTTGAAGAAAACATGCAAGAGAACAGTCTGCAGGTTTAATGGTTATTGCTTTATATACAGACATTTTTGGAGAAGTTGTGCCACGATTGATGTGGAATCTTTCGTTGGATTTGCCATTGATGGGGAGTACTTGTAGTACGAGTATCTTTAGTTTCCAAGTCAAAGTCCTGAAGTTCTAAAATCGTATTCATTTTAGTGTTAAATACTTTAATTAATGTAGGAAAGGCTTTAGTGGGAGTACCACTAATAGAAGGAGAGCCAATAATCGAAAAGGAACTCAGAATTGTAAAGGCAGCATCAAGGATCGAGTAATAGAGAAAAAATAGTTGGAGCTACGCGAGTGGAAGATTGTGTGTGCATAAAGCGGGTTTTAAGAAGCAAAGCGAACATATAGAGAAGAGTTAAGTGTAAAAAACCTTAAAATACAAGCCATCGAATACAAAGATAAATGTGTTTAGACCTTACAAGAAAAGTCTAAAGACTAGCTAGCAGATTTTTTAATTCATGCTAATCTTTCTTCAGAAACATCGGGCCTTTTATGTAGTTTTACAATCAAGGATGGGGACAATTCCTATTGCTAGATCCACGGAACGGGTGCATCGGTACTGCGAGTGGCCAACTGATTGCATGCAAGCATCAGCATTTTTGGACTACATTTGGGTCTATAGTTAAGTAAATATATAAAATAATCTATAGCTTTAAGCATACTTTCCGCTTACGGGTCTTGCAGTAGAGGCCCTCGGTCTGCATACTTTCCTCCCTGTCGCTTGATGTATCATTTCTTCCTTTTTTCTATACCCATTTCCCTTTAACTCGCTTTCGTTGCTTTCGTAAAACTGAGCTTTTCTAAAATTTTAACACATTTAAATGCAAGTTTTAAAGTTCATTTCATTTTATTAATTCTATTGTAATGTTTGGAACTTTGGCCCCCGGATCATCTCGCCTCCGTTTGAACTCTTCCTTAATTTGGGTGACGTTAGGGGGGGTAGGGAAAGGAAGGGGGGTTAATGTTCATCCGTAAAATCAGAAAGTTTTGGTTTTGCAATTTTTCGGCACATTTGACTGCATTTCCCTGGCGCCCGCCCTAACTTTATTTTTTGGTGAGCGGAGGGCCTGCAGCGGACAGGATGTGTCCATGTCGACCGCCTCAAAGGCGGCTCCTTTGGCTTTTGTGGCCAAACCAGAAATCATTTTACTCGGAAAATCTCTGCCTCCAGAAGGACCCCAGAGGGCCTCTCTACTCTTCGCTCTCTACTCCACATGTTATGTGTAAGGTAATCTCCTTTATTACTGCGGCAACTTTTTCCAGAGCCGAGTTGAGCAGAGCAGAGCAGAGTTGGTGGTGGCACACTAGACATAAAACAGGATTTCCAGAAGCTTGGACTAGGACTAGAACTCTCAGTCTCCTCTCGTCCTTGTCCTCGTTGTCGTTTACAACTTTTGCATAACATGGCAATGGGACAAAACTGTGAGCATTACCCAAATGTTTATTTGCGGGATGTCCCTCTCTCGCTCGCTCTCTCGAAAGCCACGGTGCACATAAAACAAAGTTTTCCTCAAATTATATATTGGAGGAAAATCTCATAAATTGCACCCAGCATGAGGGCTAATTGAAAATGATTCCTTATAGAGGAGACATTTCTTTCGAGAGTCCTTCTTGATGACGCTAATTGAGTGAGTCTCTCTCGCTCTCTAGCAAAAGGAAAACAGAAGAAAATTGCTTTTGCTTTTTCGAGATTTTTGTGTTGCCTGCTTTTAGGTGCAAACCATATTCCAATGCAAAATATGTTGCCTCTCTCTTTCTTGCACTCTCTCTTCTATTGGTTCCTTCAAAAGGAATATTTCCAACCATTTTGTTTTACTTTTGCCTCTTCGCTTTATTTCTCACTTCTTTCTTTCATTCCTCTCGTTCGCCATTTGGTTTTTATGGCCACACGCGCATACGCCTCTAAAATTTAATGCGTTTTTTTGGGTCCTGTACGAGGATTTTGTGTGTGTGTTGAGGGGGAAAAGTACAGTTTCACATAATGGATTTATAATTTCCGCTCATAAGCGAGGAATGAAATTGGGAAAACAGACATTGAGCGTGGGATTTGTTTTAAGGGAAAGAAATACCCAAATATGATTGGAGAAAATCAGAGCATGTCAGATTCTAATAATGCCTTTCACTCTACAAAAGATCTTAATGTATTCAGAGCCATAGGAGTGCTTTCCTAATGGTATCTAAGAAGTGTCCTTAATCTCCTCTTTGCCAAATAGAACTGATTAATCAGCAAAACAAGTCCTTACTATCTCTCTAAACATTCCATAATTTTGGCAATTAAAATTCGGAAGCCAAAAGTTTTTTTTGTTTGGCCAATGGTTGGGGTTGTGTTGTCCCTTGGCCGTTATCCTCACGCATTTTCCTGGCCCATCAATTGTGGTTTTGCATTTCGCATTTTGCAGTTTTCCCCCTGACTTCCTGACTTTCTGACTTGACATCGCTTCTGTTCTGCTCTGTTCTCTTCCGTTCCGTTCCGGTCCGTTCTGTCCGGTTCTGCCTGCCTGTTTGTATTTTATGAGTGGCTCGCAGTCGTGGAAAGCCAATGGCGCCGCGGCGTGTCTCTAATGACCCGCGACAGCAGTGGGACGGCTGCGATTTTTGGGGGCAGGCACCGCCTTTCTCCCTTCTGCATATTGCACTGCAGCTGCCATAAAATTTGCCATCGCACAGCAAAAGGACAAATACGAAATACGGAATTGGGGTCTCGGAAAAGTCAGTTGGCTGTTTTGGTAGTGCAGTTTATTGGTTCGCAATTTTAATTTGCCAACGGAGTGGGGGGGGGAGGTGCGGGGCATTTGGTCACTCGGAATGCACGTTCCGAAGGGGACGTTGTCGTTCCTTGTGATTTCAGGGAGAGATTCAGATTCAGACTCAGATCAAGTTCACTTTCCATTACTTTATCAGACACAACTTTGTGCTGCCCACAAACGATCATCTTAACAACACTGTTAAGGCTTCAAATTGCGACTTACCAACACTGTTTTGGTAAGAAATCAGCAAGTAATTTGTTATTGCAGTGTTTGATCTCAAAATGTATATTTATTTGTACTTGTACAGGTTTATGGTTAGGTGATTACCAACACTATAAAAATTTTAAGATTTTTGGCATAGAATGGATGCATTTTTAACAAATTCTGAAGAGAATTATTTAGTAATATTGATTTAAATAAAAATATATAGATTTAAGGCTTTAGTTTAAATGTGTTTTATTATATTAGTTGCTTTACCAACACTAGATTTTATAGCAATAAAGATAGGATTATATTTACCAAGCTATTATTTTCCACAATTGAATAAAAGTAAACATAAAACCCTTTGGAGACTTTTATTGGAATATTGGAAAATTCTCTTTTCATCCTTTTCGAACACTGAATCCAATCAGTTATCGACCTTACCCTTCCCATTCCCCCAACCTTTGAAATACACATACCTTGAGTGTCTGTCTGTCGATTGGGTTCGATGCCACTTGAACCCCTTTTTTTTGTGTGTATGTGTGTGTGAACGATAAATGGGAAAATGCGAAATCCTTTTTATGTTTTGTCATTATTTAATTAACAAACAATTTGTGACGGCTCGATGCTAATTAGGCGCCAGGGCCCCCACCATCAAAGGGGCCACTGTCGCCGCATAAGACAAAAGTCTGGCGTCTGGCAGAAAAGCATCGAAGCGAGCTCCGATTTCCACTTTGCACCTTTCCACCAGCTTCCAGCTTTCAGCCTTCAGACACATTTTCCAATTTTCACACCCAGCGTGGCGAAAACAATTAGCCAGAGCAAAGAACAACAAATAAAAGGCAAGAGGAAAACTGCTGCCTTGTCTGCTGCTGGCTGAGTCGTGAATCCTTTCAAGTTTTTTCTTCAAAATGAGGGCTGGGCTTTTCAATGGTGCGTGAAAAAGGTGGAATAGGTGAAAGGCTGCCGGATGACACTTCAAAAATGTTGTGCGTATCTTTAAATTTTTCATTGAAAAGTCGTGACACTAACGCGGGGCGACAGCGACGGGGAAACTTGGGACGTGCGGGTTGGGGGTGGGCTGGTTGGAGGTGGAAAACTTGGCAAGTGCACGCACCACAAGAGTCAGCTAACTATAACAACTTGCATTGCATGCCTCTTTGAGTCGAACAACAGCTATAACAACTAGCACGGCATTAGTGGTTGGATGGAGTAGTGCTGTCCGGAGAGAGTCCGTAGTCCGGAGTCCGGACTGTCCTCTCTCTTCCTCTCCTGCTCCCTCTCTCCGGGCTGGAATGGAATCGTTGTCATGGTCACGTTCAACATCTGCCGCTGCTTCCGGCTGCTGCTCCGCACGAACGGACGATGAATGGCGGCCATGTTCCATGGACCCATGCACCATGTTCCATGCACCACACCGCAACAATTGTCAAACAAGCCAGAAAAATGGCGGCTTTTTGCTAGAGCTCTTCTCCTCCTTCTGCTCTTCACTCTTCTTCCTGCTGCTGCTGCTGTTGCTGTTGCTGCCACTGCCACCGCCTCAGGCATTGGTGTTGCATTGGGTTATCCATTGATAATTCTTTTTCTTTTTGTTATTTGTGTGGCAAGCATCTTGTTGCAGGCTGACTAATGATATGACTGCTACAGTTTTCCCTCCTCCTTGAAGCATTGAAGTTTATTGTGTCACATTTAAAGAACAGGCAAAGAACACTTCAAGATGTTCTTTCGTTGCTAAAAATTGGTATACGATTGCCGTTCCTAATAAGGAGAAGTATTTTGTTCGTTGTTCTGCAGGAAAACTCCCTTGAAAGCATTTCCCAACAGGCATCTAACGAGCTTCTGTAGCGCAAGGATGGGACAAGATGTCAAGGTAATTATTAGGACAGTGATATGCAATAAATGGGACAGGAGATGACAACCAAGTGAAGCTTCTTAGTCAGAGAATCAACAGAGGGGCTCTGCTGCATGGCGCGGGAATAGGAAATATATGGAAAGGTCGGAGTTAGACAGATTTCTGGGTTCTCGTCAGGTTTGGCAGTATCATTACTCTTCATTTTGTGATTTCAGACGAGTCAACGCCTGGGCAGGCTTCCACAAAACTAATGTACAGCAAGAATCGAGAGAGAGAACCCTTTCAACCTCTCATTGCTTGTACCTCTCGCAATTTATTTCCCTCTCTCTCCGTTGCTACCCAGGCAACTTGCTACAGAGTAACACGCTCATGCGCCTCTCTCTCAATACCGTCCCTCCTTCATTCCACTCTGAACACCATCGCTCTCTCTCTCTCTCTCTCTCTCTACCCTTCCTCTCTCTAACACCAACACAGCCATGAGACAGCCCGTGGATGAGACGGAGCGTCGAAGCTAGGAGACAAGCAGTGAACGATAACCAACGATAAAGTGGAAAGAAGACGCGAAGCAAGTTGACAGAGAATAGCCGAATAAATACACTGCAAACAATTTTAAGACCCCACAGATATGATATCTAAATATATTAATATATTTTAAATAGATTTTCCTTACTTCAAATTTATTACTTAGATACTTTTAACTAACTTTTATTTATTTATTATTTAATTTTCAATAGATTTCATTTTAAAAGCGATTACATTATTCTTACTTTTAGTTGGAAAAAGTTTAATAACTATTGTTTTTTATTTATTATTTAACTTTCAATGGATTTCGTGTATTTCAATAATATTTGAGGCATAATTTGTGGAGTTTTTTTCCTTTGAGGTTTTTCAAAAAAGGAAATTCCCCCCGTCCCAAATGTCGGACATTTTCGTATTTCTTTCTGGCAATTATTTACCATTTTGTAGTCCTGCAATAGCAATTCCTTGGGTATTTTTTTTCTTATTTCTTGTATGTACATGTACATGTATGTGTGTATGTATGTATTTCTGAACCTATTGTTGTGCCCACATCTGTCGCTGTCGCTGTCGCTGCCAGAGGCAGTGGGAGCTTTTGCTCGTCTCCTGTTGTTGCGGCTGTGAAGCAGCAGGTGCATGGATCTAAACGTTTTTCTACCACCTAATGCATGTGCATGTGTGTGTGTGTAAGACTCAATTCAAAAATACTTAACAAACATTTATTTGAATTTTTTCCCGTTCCTTCAACTTCAACAGTTGTTGTAATAAAAATGCAAATAACTCTGAAGTCGGAATGGGTTTCGTTTCGATTCGTTTCGGTTAGTCGCATGCAAAGTGCCAAAAGCACTCGTTCTCTCTCACTCACTCCTTTACTTCATCTCTTTCTATATATATATACATAATATATATATGTACATATTTCCTATTTCCCTCAACAGCATGCACATAATTTTAATGCCAATTCAATTTAATGGTTCATTTCATATGAAAATTGTAAAAAGTCATTGCTGTGGCCGAAAAATGGGTAAAAAGTATTGTGGGAATGGGGCGTGGCATGGCGTGGCGTAGGAGGGGCTGGGCTTTGGAAAACCCGTTGAAAACTCCTTCGAATATTTGATTGTGTTGTATTTGTATTGTTGTTGCCTGCCACTTTGGCATTTTGTCATGCGTGATTTTTAGGGCAGCAGCAACAGCAGCAACAGCAGCAGCCGTAGGGGGCGCCCGCCGCAGTTTTGGTTGCAAGTTTTCGGGTCTGAGGGCTCTACGTAGTTTTCTCTCCATTGTGTTGAACGCAGCTGCGGGGCAACAAAAGGGATTTTTTTCCAACATTTTATTTTCTATATACATATATATATTTTTTTTTGGTGTTATTGTAAAGGTATTTTCGGCAGGAATCATCATTTGTGGTCTGTTGTTATAAATAAAAACAAGAGATTTGTAATATTATAAGATATTTACACAGACAAAATATTGAGGAATTAATTAAGGAATACTCCAATGTCCTCTACAGGGTATACCAATGATCGTTTCTTTCCACGCATATTTACTGTTATTTTTTTTGCATTTTCTGTCACGCATTAAATATGCAGAACATGCATTTGCATTTTGATTCCGCCACAACTGATATATTTTGTATTTACTACATACATATGTACATATATACTCGTACATATGCATACAATCTGTGACTGAATGGAATATATGTACATATATTTATATACGAATCAGAGTTTCCCTCTACTTATTTGAAGGCTATTATAGATAGATAGCAAACGTTTGGGATGTAAAGCCCTCGCTCTCTCTCTCTCTCTCTCTCTCAGTCCATCCCCTTTTTGAGCTTTGACATTTTTGATTTATTTTTATTTTCATTCTTTTTTTTTTTGCACATTTATTTGATTTCTATGCCAAATTATATTGAATTATTGTCGGTATGGCAACGGACGCTGTGCTGTTGTCCCTGTTGACATGCCAAAAATGGTTCTCTGAATGCGGCTAATGGGTATCATTAGACGAAGGGTATATGCCCCCATACATACATATGTACATACATAAGCTGAGGCATGGCCTGGCCTTCAAATATACATATTATACATTTATTTGGGCAAACAGTTCTGGTAGATATTTTATTAGATTAAAAATCAGTCATATTAAATTTAATAATAAACTACTATTTTTCCACTAATTCTCGACATTTTTTCCCATGAAAAATAATTCTTATAACAAAATACAATTTTTCTACAAATTATCTGATTTTTTTTCTCGAAATTCTCGAATGAAAACTAATTTTAAATTTATTGATGTATGCATGAAAAATAAGTTAAGGCCAAATAGTTTATTAAAATAGTTGTAAATAGTTTTTTTTAAAAATGTATGTAATTGGTCTAGTCGCTGGATGTCAAATATTCAAATTAATTTGAATACCTTTCCCTCTGCATGAAGTTGCGCCTCCTCCAGCTCCTCCTTCTCTACCTCCACCTCGCTGTAGGGAACTTTGCTTGGTGGGAGTGGGAGTGGGAGCATCAATTTGATGCAGCAGCCAAACAAACGTCCATCCACGTGTACACACTCACACACACAAACCTAATACACACACTCACACACACACGCATGTTTTGAGGAACTTTTCTGAACTGAACCGTTTCTTTTTGTGGGAAAGAAAAAAACTCTTCACAGAATCCGTGCATGCGGCATGGCTTGGTCCTGGGGTCCTTGGGTCCTTGGGTATGGTCCTGTTAGCATCTCTGGCATTGCTAGGATTTCTCGGCAATTTGTATGAGGCTTTGTTGGGTGCTCTTGCCCCAGGGGGGCGGGACCTATCGCGGGAAAGAGTTTCGATCAAAACAGCTGGAAACTACAATATGTGTGTGTGTGTGTGTGTGTGGAATTGCTGTATTCCGTTCTCTTTTTCACTTTACTTTTTTTACGTTTTGTGTGTGTGTGCGATGTCATATCAATGCAATCATAACGCTATCCCACAGGTAGGGGGGTGTGGGGCCCTTTCAGAATTTTTGATATGCGTATCTCTGGGAGATACGGGAAGCAGATTGGGAAGGGGTCCCCCTCCTCTCAGAGAAATGGCCGTTTGTTGATTGAGCATAAAGAGCATACTATCATTTGCCGTATTCGAAAAAGGATTTTAACTTTCTCAGGAAATCAAATAATTCCACGTTTTGTGCGATCTTCCATTTCCCAGTAATGAGTATTTTCCATCTCCATATGCCCAAACATTCCAGCCCACAAGATATTTCATAAACAAATCTATAGACAGGATTCCCGACAAATAGGAACTTGAGTAAGCTAAGCATAAATTAACTTTTAGTTTTCTCCTAAAAAACAAAAAATTATTAAAAAAAACCCATGCAATTAAAGTTTCAATTAGAACGCTGTGCATTTTATTCATATTTATGTATGTTTATATGTATATTTAGATATGTACGGGTACAACGATTTGTGTGTAGAGATGGAGATGGCTACGACTATCGTAATTTCAATGTAATCATAGGTCGTACATAATGTACATATATTTAAGGGGTCTCCCTAACTCAGCGATCCTTAACCTTCCTCATTCAGAGGTCGCTGCCGATACACAGAGTCACAGTGCTACTAAAACTCGTACATGGCCTTCAGTTTCTGTAAAACTGAGTCAGGATATGATATTACGATACGAATGTAGCGAACGGTTCGCTTCGTGAACCTAATTTCAACAACACCTGAGGACGATCCCATACGATCCCAGTGAGTCTGGTCGCACGAGACCTCCACGTGATTCTTTACACATCCAAAAACTGATAAGTAAATATAGTTGATTGTGGAAAAGTTTGTCAGTTCGAAGACCTCACGGTTCTGGTCATCCTTGAAACAGCGCGCAAGATGTTTCCCCTCTGCCACATCCACTCCCGGCAGCACGACTTCACGGTGGGGCAGATTCTTTCCGATGTCCGCTTGATCAATGGCGTCGAATATCTGGTCCGGCTCGAAGATTCCAGTAGGACGTACCACATGCAGCAGCTGTTGGACAGTCATTAGCGGGAGGCGAACGAGCGAGGCCACCGTCTTGAAGTCCTCGCTGGGATTGCCGTCCCTCCACTTGCATACAGCTAGAAATATATCAACTTCGGGGGCCCAGAAGGTGACCCGTCCCAACACTTCCTCAAGTGATTCCTTGGACAGGTTTTTGAAGGAATCATGTTTTATTATAGCGGGTCCATTGCGGTCTATAAAGTTGAGGCATACGTCAGCCCGCTCGTTGAGATTGTTGCGACGTGCTGCATCCAGGATGATGCACACATTATTGATGGCCAGATTCTGCTGCAGATATTTTTCTATGCCTGTCTCGACGCTCTGCAACCCGTAAAGATGGGCCAAAGCGAGCACATCGATAATGGTGTCCACGTCCAGGGTGGAGATAGGTATAGTCCCGGAGTACAGATGGGTCAGGATTACCTTGAAGGCTTCAAGCGGCGCCTCCACCGGAATATCCCGCACAAACGACTCCGCCATACCGCCGAAGAGCATAGCGCGGAAGTACTCAGAACGCGTAGCCAGAATGTTGCGGTGGGCGGGCAGATGCTGACCCTCCACCACGAACTCCACGTCCGAGTAGGACTGGTTCATGCAGAGGCTGGCCATGTCCGCGACGAAGCTGTCGATGTCGTCGATAATGTCTTCATTTTCCTGGCTGCTCATTTTCGTTTGCTGGATTTCTGTGGATTGAATGGAATGGATGATCTCTACATATATCTCTATTCTTTATGTTGTAGGAACTCACTTTGTTTCAATAACTTTATCAATTTATGCGCACAGATTGTGTGGTTCCTTTTTATACGTTCTATGTGTGATTGTGCAGATTTTTGGGTTTTCCCTTTCTTTGCCTTCACAAGTCACATTCATCGGTTGAGTCATTGTCGTGCTTTCGATATATTAAACAAGCTAAACATCGATAAAATTCTCATTTGAAAGCTGTAATAGTTTCAGTTTAGATAGACAAACACACAAAACTAGTGCTCGTAGTCGTCAATTGACAATTCAATTCATTATTATTAATTAAACATTAAAGCTGGGTATCCAGCACCGCGGAAACGAAAAATAACTGCCAAACTTCATATAAAAAAAACTGGGCCAGTAACTTTTCGCTTGTGTTTTGCTGGCGTCAGTATCCAGCAACGTTAACGGAGTCCACGAATTCTTATCGATAGTATCGATATCCACACGAATGTGGACTGTGAGAACAGCTGATGAGGGTGCCAGGAAAATATATCTGCACATTATTACTGAAGTACAAGTGAGAGGTGGAGGAGGAGAAGATTGCTTTGATAAAAGCAGTTGAGGCAAGACCATGTTTTTGGCGGATCACGGAAAATAAGCATTTTGATAATTTTGACATTTTGGCGCCTCCGACTGCGCTGTACTTCTTCTTACAACAATATGTGCCGCTACCAACACAATCACTTCATCGTCAGAATTACTTTTCTTCCTTTTTTTATTTTTTGGTTTCATTTTCAAAATTGGCGCTGTTTACAAAACACAGCTGATTCATGAGAGTGGCCAATCATTTTTTAGGTTCTTGGTCACACTATATTAGTTAAGTTCCACCACTAACCATACAATATATACAATATATGATTAATATATGATTAATATACAATATATTGTATGGGGTTAGTGGTTCAAACAACCGAAATAAAAAGCAGATTCCTGTCAGTAAAATTTCGCGGTGCTTGATACAGTCCTTAATCAGCCAAAGGCTGGGTCTTTTCTCAACAGCTACTTTTTTCCTCTCTTTGAAAATTGACATCTCTTTTTTTCGCAGATTTTTTGGCTCCATCTGTTAAGCAATTCACTTAAGTTATAATGTTCACATATGTATGTACATATATGTATACTCCTGGCGGGAATATCAGCTGTTCTCTCAGTCCACAATCGTGTCGATAGGCCAACTATCGATAAGAATCTGTTGATTTCGTTTAGCTTGCTACTGATACTGAGGCCAGGAAACATAAAGCATATACATACATACATATGTATGTGCATATGTATAAGTGACGATCGTAGCGACTATGGTGATCGGTGACCGGTGTTGATGAGTTAATTAATGGTAATACTGGAGGGATTGGTCTGGGTCTGGGTATGGTGTTAGTGCGATATGTATGTATGCGGCTGTTGCGGCGATCCTCTGGCTGCTGCTGACTGTTGCTGCTCCTCAGCCCTCGCAACTATCGACTGTGTTCCAAGCCGACCATGACATGCCTTACACTGGAAGAAGCGAGATAGCAAGAGCCTAAGTCGCATTGCGGAAGCCACAGCGTAGCGGCAGAGACTTTTGCTATCCCCATCAGGTAGGGAGGGCTCCTACTCTACCTCACAATGTCCTAATTGGAAATACATAAGTTTAAAATATCAATTAAATAAAGGGCACATTTCTACCTTTAACGAGAGACAGAAAGAAAAGAAAAAAGTTAATGAAACGATTGAATCAACCACATTCCACCGAATCTTTAGGTTATATTCCATATCACATTTATTCTCCAAGAACTAAACCGACTTTTTCGAAAAGATTGTGGAATTAATTATGTTATTTTTATGGAATATTAAATTAATTTAATTTATATAGTTGCATTAATTAGGCTCCCTTTAAGTTATCGTTTAAAATTCGTTTACCTGTTTCCACTAAAAGATAAACCCTTCGTTCAGTCCCCCATTCACCTCTTGAATCACCACAGTTCAGAGCCCAGGGGCTCCTATAGCCTTTTCTGTGCTCTCTTTGATATATGTACATATACAAATACATATGTACATATGTATGTGTTTTTTTTTGTATTTTTTTGGCAACACTTTTGGAATTGTATTCACTTTTAGCCCGCAACACGGACTTCACAGCTCCATTGCAGGGCTTAAAAACTTTAAACTCCTCTAAGTAGGCAATGTCCTGGAAATATGCGACAGGCTAATGGATTTTTTTTTGTCGCTTTTGGCGCTTACGGCATTGGGTTGGGAGGATGGAGGCGGGGTGGGGTGGGCTCTTGTTTCTTTTTCATTTTTTTTTTGCAGACTAATGGAAGCGCGCCGACGACCTTTAAAAGGTGAATAAAATGTTGTCTTTTTCTCGTTTTGTTGTTCGCGAGTTTGGCTACCTTGCGCTTAACCCCTTGAAGCTGCCTCCCCCCACCCCTTCCCCGTGGAGCACCCCTTGCTGGTGGAAATGGGGTCTCGTTTGGCCGCTTTTAATGCCGCGTAAATTTCGCAGGATAATCCAATAAAGAGATTTTCGTTGTGGCCGTCGCTTGCCGTAGGGCACAAAAAAACAACAAAAAAACCAAAAAAAAAATGCTAAAATTTTCAATGGAACGCGGCCAAATAAATAAAGCAATGTCTCTCTGTGCTTAAGCAATTGTGGGGACCACAGAGTGGATAAATGCTGGGAGGAAATATGGGCTCATCTAGTGTTTCTTTCTGGCCTTAAACAGAAGTACTCTCTTTTGGCCAATATTTGATTGTAAAATTGTGTCAATGTAAATGTCAATGTCAAGGGCAGAACGAAACCCCTTTGAAAGAATGATTGCACACGTGCAATGGGGCACATTGAGGCTGAAATCCTTTACCGTTTCTACCCCCCACCCGCTGGGCGCACACTCGATTTGGATTGCCCTGCGAAAAGGCCCACAAGGGGGCTTTGCCGTCCACTCGAGGGCGTTCGTCCACTCCATAGCCGGCGAACTACTTCAAAAATGGCTCCCATGAGTGTGTGTAATTTCTGGAACCGGCAAAACCAACATCAAAAACATCGGCAACAATAATACGAGTAGTACTCGTAAGAGCCCTGAACAACAACAACACCAACAACAACAACATCAGCAATTCACATAAAAATTTGTGTTGTTTTTTCAACAACTAAAACTCATTCGAGCGTGAGTACGTCAATATTCATATTACTCATACGCACAGTTGAGCAATCATCAAAAGGCTCTTCGGGCCAAAAGACAAAAAGATCCTTTCCACAAATTGCCTAATAAATTTCTGTAGAATATATATTTTCATTTTTTTATTAATTAGAGTTCATTCAATGGGAAAATGTAAGCTTTCCTGTTGGATGGAAAACGATTGACAGGCAAAATCTTAAATAATATAAATATATATATATGTTAAATTGTTTAATTGCCAGACAAAAGGCAATTAGGCTTAAAATTTCTGCAGTTTGACTTATTTTATTTCTGACATTACCCGAGGAGAATTCCTTAATGAAAAGAAAATATATACATAGGTAGATATTCTTTTGCTCTTTTTGGAGGGTATTCTGAGTTTTCATGAGATGTTTGCAGTGCAGTGCAGGGAATGGAGGATTGAAAATCCTTTATTGTATGGTAACTACTGTTCCGCATCCTTTAAATTTTACTCTCTTTTATTCCACTCTCTTTTAGAGTATCCCAGGCTTCGGCCATGTATCCCTGATTTTCTTGCGGCCATCAAACGCTTTGGGTCTCGCTTTTAGTTACCACCTTTGGGCCATAGATAAATTTAACTTTATTAATTATTTTATGTTGAATTTGTATTTTATTAAAGCAAATATTTTCATTTGAATTTTGGCGACAAGCGACTCTACTCTGCTCTCCACTCGTACTATGCCAAAGTCGAATGCCAGGAGCGAAAATTCAAACAGCAAAAATTCCTTCACTGCTGTTGTGTATCTCAGTACTTCGCATTGGATGAAGGGGAGGAAACAGATGAATGGGGAAATGAAGGGTGGGGGGGGAAGGGGAGGACTGAAGTTGCCGATTTCCAAGACAAAACAAATAGCAAACGAAGCGTGTCGAGCAGAGAACAGCATTCCATTCCATTCCATTCCATTCCATTCCTGGTGCGGGGGCTCGGGCGAATCGCTCTGAAAGAAATCAATAAATTTCAAAGGAAATAATTAAGCAAGTAATTGACTTGGATTTCTTTTAGGAATTCCCCCATAAATCTCCGCCAGCTAAGCTACGTAGCTCACCAGCAAAGAAGCTAAAATACGGCCAGAGCAGAGCAGAGCAGAGCATCTTCTTGTTAGTTCTCTACGAAAGTGTGTGTGTGTGTGTGTCTGTGTGTGAAGAGGCCAAAAAGGATTTCTGGCTTAAGCCATGTGTGGAGTGTGTGTGGACAGTGCGTTACGAAAGTGTATTTACGTTTGCCCATTTATACGATGAAAGATAAACCCATAGATTAGTCATCAATGCATTCGATAACTATTGTAGCGATTGGATAACATTTTCGATAGATTTATAGTTATATTTATTGATTGGGAAAACGATTTTACTTACTACTTAATATTTTGGAAATGCTTTTAGGCAGTGGATGGATTTCGATTATTCATTAATCGAAAGTTCGATGTAATAATCGATATTTCGATGATTTAAGATGATTAAGATTTATTCTGATGTTAAAAATGTTGATTAATAAAAAAACTGGCTTTTGTTGTTTATCGATATCGATTTAAACACTAATTAATTAATAAAATAGATGATATCGAACAAAAATCGACAATAAATTCGATTAAATGTAATATTAGAAATAATTTACATGTAATTGCGTACCAGAACAAATCCTAGACTGAAGTTTTTTCTCTTAATGGTAGCGAAACGCACTGTATCCTTTCCATATACAAATGTCTCTATGTGTGTGTTCAAGTTGCAATTGCAATTTCGGTGTGTGTTGGTGTGGGTGTAGGGCATCTATTTTACAGTTTCAACACGCCTGGAATGCGCCACACTTACACTTGCCACTAGCTGCCGGCATTCCCATCTAGCAGCAGCAGCACAAGGATTTGTGGCCCACAGTAGGAAGTAGGAAGACTCTTGGGGGTGGGGGGGCGGCGTAGTGGAGAGACCTGTGATATAAATAGACAAAATAAGATCCGAACGACTCTGGACCCACCAACGAACCGAACGTCTTGCGAAATTAAAGCCAAAGGCATTTCGGCAAATATGTTTGTTTGGTCAAAGCCGAAAGCCATGGCCAAGCGTACTATCGTACTAGTATTTGCCCTGTGCGTTTGTGGTAGTGTCACAGTGGCAGCCTTCTGGCCACTCCCCTGCTTCTGGGCAAGTGTTGATTGTTTGGTTAGAAAGAATTTCCGTTTCACACATTGTGATAGACGAGCTCTTTCCTTGGCCCTAATCGAGTGTGTTCAGTCGCCAAAATGAAACTGTCAAAAATGTCGGCTTTGTTTCCCCATTGCCATTGTCACACTTAATTGGGCCTGAAAGGCAGCAGACAGGCAAATACCAGACAGAATAGAATGCATAAAGCCATTTGCTGAATATGTATATGTGTATAGGGAATTTTTAATGGACTTAAATGCAATTTAAGTGCCTTAAAATAAAACATTTCTCCTGTTACTTCTCCTGTGGTGAAGAGCATTTTCATTGAAAACAAATGCAAATATTCTATGAATTTCTTTTCTATTTCCAACTAAAATTTTAAATACTTAAATGCATTTCCTTGACACTTTTTATTTAATTTTTTATTTATTATTTAATTGGTATTTATTCTATAATTCTCTTTATTTATTTAAGGCACGAATAACGCACATTTTTTTAAACATTTTTTTAAACGATTTTTTTTCTTCCAATATAATCTTTAAATTTGTAAATTTTTTATAAAAATATTTAGATTTGTTGTGTTATTTTTTGTTTTTATTTTTTTAATTTATGGGAATTTTTTAGGTTTTTATATATTTTTTTTATACATATATAATTTTGGTGTTTCTTTAAGCAGCAGCCACAGGGCCAATTGCTTATGGAAAATTTGTATAGCAAATCAACATTTTGTGGCACCAGAGATTTCCCTAGCAAAAGCTTCCACTAAGTACATACATACACACATACATGGATGCCCTTGCATCTTGGGTAATATAATTACTAACTAAGTGTAATCGTTCATGTTCGCTTGATGAAATCCGTTAATGATGTATCACGTTTTGTTCTGGCTTTTCCTTGGCTTCCCTCCCTCGGCCATTGTTCGTGCCATTTTAGGTAGATTATTGTGAGGTGTGATGTGAATCCAATGCCAATTATCGATTGATAATCGAATATTGTGTAATTCAAGGAACTTGCAACTATTATGCTGCATGAAAATGAATTGAATTTCCGTTCTCCTAATTGGCAGTTACTTAAAGTAATAGACATATTAAAGCTAATTTGTTGATTCATTTCTAGCCTGCAAAAAAAAAAGGAAACCCCCTAATGGCCAAGTTAATGCCTCATTAATTTTTCTATTTTCCACATGAAACTCAACCAGAGATGATGGAAAAGTAAAGTTTCGACATTTTCTGTTTGACTTTCATTTAGCACCGAAATTAAAAAAAAATATATGTATATTTAAACAAAAAAACAAAAAATATAACGTATCCCTTAGTGCTCTACAAATATTATGAAACGTGCAGCGGCATGGCATAAAAACTTTTTAAGTGTTTGTGTGGGTGCACATGTGTGTGTGTGTGTGTGTGTGTGTGTGTATTTTAAATATAATAAAATAAAATAAAATAATTTTTGGATGGCAAAAAGAAACAGAAATTTATGCAAATCGACGGAGAAAGAGAGAGGACAACAAAAGTTGCTAATTGTGCAGAAAATTGTGGGCACAAAGTATTATGAGGCAACCACCCGCATGCCGCATGCCGCATGCCGCATGGCCCCTCCCATTCTTTATTCTTCTCGCTTTTGTCCCCGTTTTTTTGTGCCGTACAATCTCCGGGAGGTTTCTCCCTTTCCCTTTCTTGTGTCAAATTGTAATTTATACGAGACAGCGGAGGCGACACCGCCAGGCGGCTGGGAGCTTAACTTTTACAATGCATCAATAAATTACATTATCCTTAATTTCCCGCGTTTTTCCGGTCAACACTGGGCACAGCAGAGCAGAGCAGAGCAGAGCCTGTCCTGGCCTGGCCTGGCATTTAACCCGCCCGCAGTTCTCACTCTCTCTCTCTCTCTCTCTCTCTGGTTGCCGCCTGCTGAGCCAGCGAGAATCCTTGCTGCTGCCACGGGCTGTGGATCTGGGGTGGATGGGTTGGTTCGGCGCAAGGCCGTTGAAGAAAATGGCCAAAAGAGCAAAAAAATAGGTTTAATTAAACACATGTGCAGTGTGCAGTGTGCACACACACACACACACACACACACACGGTAAAGAAACGAGCAAAATGTATAAAAACAAAATTAAATTTTAAGAAATTGAATTTTCCAACAGAGCGAGGAATAAATTATATATTTATATATATTATTGATGAGAATATTAATGCAGAATTTGCCATCTATCTTTCAGTGCATTCAGGGGGCGGGGGGGATGCATAATCTTGTGCTAATTGCAACGATTTTCAGGCCCAACCAAAAACCAAAAATCCATTACGAATGTTTGAAATTGTAAATGGGCTATGATGTTTATTGATATGGCCATACCCTCAACCCCCCCCACTGCCTACCCCCTACCCCGTACCGCTTGAATGCCAGAACCCTGAATCGTTCTTCGACCATTCTGCGATTGTCCGATATTGAATGAATTTTGGGTGAGGCTGCGGCTGGTACTGGAGCTGGAGCTGAAGCTGAGGCTGGGACGTCCTCCGGCACTTAGCACATAATTACATTGAGTTTCTCTCCCCCCTCTCTCTCTCTCTCTCTCTCGGTGTGTGAGTGTGTGTGTGTGTGTGTGTGTGGGGGGGGTGGGGGGGCTGACTAGTAAACCTTAATTAAGCGACGCTGCATTGCGTTTATCTGATGCTCTGTGCTGCTCCGTCGGTCCGTTCGGTCATTCGGTTGGCGCATATTGAATATTTGACCAATTGGACACTCCTCTACAACGTATCTAACACTCCCGACACCTCCCCCCCCCCTCACTGAGCCACTCTTGTATGGTGAGGGATTTCGGGGCTAATGAGTTTATGTTTGCGGCACACTGCATTTACTTAGGCCGTGGCAGTGCCCGCACATGTGGCAGGCGGGGCTCTCAGTTAGCTCTTGAAATTAAAGCAGATTCGAAAGTGTTTTCAACATTATGAAATGGTTGCAAGCATAGAATTGCAGTCAAAGAGGGGATAATTGAATGGGTTTTGGCACAGTCTATAGGCTAAGTAAAGGAAATTTGGGCCTAGAATAAAGCCTAAAGGAGTCAAAGATTATCTGAGATCCATCAGACAACTAAGCGAATATTTAAAGGTTTATTCAGTGGAGGGAGGGTTTTCCGATTTTCTGATAATTATTCTGATCTGAAAGGCAGGTAAATTATGGTAATAATGAGACAAAAGTTAGGTTGTATTCGTGGGAACTTTGCAACATTAAAAGCGCGGATATCCTTAAGGAATCCGTAGGGATTCCTACGAACTTTTACAGTACTTAAGACTCATATCGACAGAGGGATTGTGTGTGAGAATTTAGGAGATATGTATATCGTGCAATGTGTGGCACATTGTAAATATTATTTAATTATATTTAATTATTTATCATAATTTTTATTGTATCCCGAAAATTGTAGAAAAATATACAATTTAATTTATTTTTGTATGTCTTTAAATGTAACAAAAATCATTTTAATTGAATACATTTTTACAAAAAGAATAAAACAATGTTTAAATATCTTAAATATTTATGGTAACTTTTGTTCGTATTTTCCTATGTTTATTATGCCCAAAAAAAAAACAAAAGATATTTCTATTGAATTTCCTTTAATTAATTTTCGTAGACCTTCAATTGGGCAAAAATAAATCTGAATAGTGGTAATCCTAAAGCCAAAAGGTTGTTGCCCATCCAATCAATCATACATATGCACATGTAATTTGCTACAGTTCAAAGGTCATGGCTCATTCATATTCCTCGAAGTGCGTCTCTTTTTTGTTTAGCTCAAAACGGATATCCTCGCCAGATAAATTCACACCTAACCACTATCCGAGATCCGAGGAGTGTATAAATGGACCAATCTAAGTAAGTGGCTGCCCCTCTCTCTCTCTCTCTCTCTGACACCGCCCAAAGACCCCAAGAGAAAATAAAACCCAAAAATAGATTAGCGCGTGTTCCGTTTTTAGGATTCAGGGGCCCAGAGTTTCCTCCTTTTTGCTGTCGAACAACGAGCAACTTTTTTATATTCCCTTTATTTGCATTCTCCTTTTTTCTGTTTGGTTTTTTCTGTGTTTTTTTTTATATATATTAAACATTTTATTTTTTACGTTTGAGTGAACTTTTAGTGCAGCATTAAAAAAAAAAGAAAACAGAAGCAAAAATCGAAGCGGGACGCTGAGAAATGCAAATGGCTTTGGAACGGCTCTTTGTGCTGTGTCCTGTGCTGCAGCAGCAGCAGCATCCTTGTTATTTTTTATGTGATGTCCCCTCAGCCGAAGGCTACAGACAGACCTCTGATTGTGTCCTTTGTTCACTCTTTTTTGTTTTGTTTTGTTTTGTTTTGTTTTGTTCTGTTTTGTATTTTAATGCTTCCAAACGAAATCAAAAACAACTTGTTATCGATGTTTGTCATTGTGCGCCATACTTATTTTTCTTTCGTTCGAGAGGCTGGAGGCAGCCCTGGTTAAATGATGGGGCACGAGGTGGGGTGTGGTGGCAGCCCTGGGCTTTGTCCTGTTTTTCTTTTTTTCCTACCTCTGTCGTTGGCATTCGTCAACGTTTCGCGTGATTGACTTTTCGGGTTAAATTAATTAAGCGTGTGCGTTTTTATTGTTGATTGAACCCTACCCCCCTTACCTACCGCTATATGGGGCGTGGTCGGTTGGCCGATACGCCCATAACAATAACCCCCCAAAAAAAAGGGTTATTTGAGTTGTCGTTGATTTCTGGTTGGATTGGATTGGATTTTGATTTGGGTTAGCGACAGACAGACAGACAGACAGACAGACAGGATTATGACGGTATATTTTGAGAAGCAGGGGATTTTTCCTATAGTTCAAAGTTGGTATGCTAAAGGAGAAGCCAGAGATCTGAAAAAGATTGGAGAAACTATGAGGCAAGTGCTTTGAGCCAGAAAAAGAGACTCGACTTTTCTGCAGAGAATTTTGTAAGGATTTGTTCAATTAACAAACTAGATAGAGATGGCCGTTCTTCAATATATCAGCATTACCATGTAACAATCTATTTTTATCAGTTCTATCATTGAAATCTATAACCATTATCCATGTACACTCTATGCGGATCGCAGAATCCCACGTAGCAGGCTTCATGGCCTTGCAAAACTCTAAAAAAAACCCCCCAAAAACGAAGCTCGAAAAAGCCGTGAAAACCCATCAGAAGCACACAACTGAAAATTGCGAAATGAAAGCCGCCGTCAACAGGGTAGGTGGGAGGGGGAGTGCGTGGATGGGTGGGTGGTTGGTTGATTTTTTCTCTATATGTATGCATGTACATATATTTTGACTGCAGCTAAAAAGTTTGGCATAAAATTTACTAATTTTATAATGTGGCAGGCAGACATTTATTCCGACGCTAATTACAAACATTTAAACTTTTAATTAGTTTTCCGACAAGGCAGCAGCTCAAAAATGTGTGCGTGTGCACGCTTTTGGCCAAAAGAAGCGAACGAGCCGCTGGTATTATGAGCAGTACTCGTACTCAGCTTTTTGGTATTGTTTTTGGGGGAGGCGGGGGATTATAGAGCTACAAGCAGATAAAAAAAAATCGAAGAGAGAGAGAGAGAGAGAATGGGAAAAATAAGCATGAAAATGCCATAAACAAATCGCAGCACTGATTGCCACTCAAACTAAAATGGAAATTGGCTACAAGTAAACGGGCAGTAAGCAGCCAACAAAATCGTAGAAAGAGAGTTTTGAGGGACTCCCCAAGGGCCAATGACAGAGTGCATCAAAATGATAGACATTTTCGAATAAAATGTCAAGTATTTTGGATCAACTCTTGGACCCATTCACTGGACTCGCGCTGCCTTATCAAAGCTAATTGAACATGTAAATGCTGGGCAGGGGGGAGCAGCGTTGGGGTGGGCTGAAAATAATGACCGACTTGGGGGATATCAAGTTGAGAGAGTGCCCCGAAGCTACAGGACGGAAAAGACCAGGAGCCAGACATGGCCAGAAGTGAAATGGGGATACGTTTCTAAGTAGGAGTTGAGTATTCTGCATTTTCCCCACCAAAACGGAAACGCTTCCTTCTCGGCACTACACGCATCCACGCATCATCCACAAATCTGATTTGCATACTCCCATACTCCTCGAGTACTGGGTGTAATAAATTCCACTGAAATAAAATTAACAAAAAACCAGCTACACAGAAAATTATGAACAATTTGTGTTTATTATATTTGAACGCTGTGCACTTTATTCATATTCATGTACTATATAGATATATATGTACATATGTGCAGGTATGACGATACTGTCGCTGCCGATACACAGAGTCATAATGCTACTCAATCTGGTACTTGGCCATCAGTTAATTTACCCATTCCTTTTGGTTTGATTTTGCGATACGAATGTAGCGAACGGGTCGCTTTGTGAACCTAATTTCAACAGTACCTGTGGTCGATTCCTCACGATCCCAGTGAGTCTGGTCGCAAGAGACCTCCACGTGATTCAATTCACGTGCAGGAACTGATAAGTAAATATAGTTGATTGTGGAAAAGTTTCTCAGTTCGAAGACCTCACGGTTCTGGTCATCCTTGAAACGGCGCGCAAGATGTTTCCAGGCTGCCACATCCACTCCCGGCAGCACGACTTCACGGTAGGGAAGATTCTTTCCGGTGTCCACTTAATCAATGGCGTCGAGTATCTGGTCCCGCTCGAAGATTCCAGTAGGACGTACCACATGCAGCAGCTGTTGGTCAGTCATTAGCGGGAGGCGAACGAGCGAGGCCACCGTCTTGAAGTCCTCGCTGGGATTGCTGTCCCTCCACTTGCATACAGCTAGAAATATATCAACTTCGGGGGCCCAGAAGGTGACCCGTCGCAACACTGCCTCAAGTGATTCCTTGGACAGGTTTTTAAAGGAATCATGTTTTACTATATCGGATCCATTGTCGTCCATAAATTTAAGACATTCTTCAGCCCGCTCGTTGAGATCGTGGCGACGTGCTGCATCCAGGATGACGCACACATTACTGACGGCCAGATTCTGCTGCAGATATTTTTCTATGCCTGTCTCGACGCTCTGCAACCCGTAAAGATGGGCCAAAGCGAGCACATCGATAATGGTGTCCACGTCCAGGGTGGAGATAGGTATAGTCCCGGAGTACACATAGGTCAGGATTACCTTGAAGGCTTCAAGCGGCGCCTCCACCGGAATATCCCGTTTGTGCGACTCCTCCATACCGCCGAAGAGCATAGCGCGGAAGTACTCAGAACGCGTAGCCAGAATGTTGCGGTGGGCGGGCAGATGCTGACCCTCCACCACGAACTCCACGTCCGAGTAGGGCTGGTTCATGCAGAGGCTGGCCATGTCCGCGACGAAGCTGTCGATGTCGTCGATAATGTCTTCCTTGGTGGTACTTGGGGACGACGAGGTGTCTTCATTTTCCTGGCTGCTCATTTTCGTTTGCTGGATTTCTGTGGATTGAATGGAATGGATGATCTCTACATATATCTATTCTATGTTGTATATATGTATATCTATTCTGTATGTTGTAGGAACTCACTTTGTTTCAATATCTTTCACAATTTATGCGCACAGATTGTGTGGTTCCTTTTTATACGTTGAATGTGTGATTGTGCAGATTTTTGGGTTTTCCCTTTCTTTGCCTTCACAAGTCACATTCATCGGTTGAGTCATTGTCGTGCTTTCGATATATTAAACAAGCTAAACATCGATAAAATTCTCATTTGAAAGCTGTAATAGTTTCAGTTTAGATAGACAAACACACAAAACTAGTGCTCGTAGTCGTCAATTGATAATTCAATTCATTATTATTAATTAAACATTAAAGCTGGGTATCCAGCACCGCGGAAACGAAAAATAACTGCCAAACTTCATATAAAAAAAACTGGGCCAGTAACTTTTCGCTTGTGTTTTGCTGGCGTCAGTATCCAGCAACGTTAACGGAGTCCACGAATTCTTATCGATAGTATCGATATCCACACGAATGTGGACTGTGAGAACAGCTGATGAGGGTGCCAGGAAAATATATCTGCACATTATTACTGAAGTACAAGTGAGAGGTGGAGGAGGAGATGATTGCTTTGATAAAAGCAGTTGAGGCAAGACCATGTTTTTGGCGGATCACGGAAAATAAGCATTTTGATAATTTTGACATTTTGGCGCCTCCGACTGCGCTGTACTTCTTCTTACAACAATATGTGCCGCTACCAACACAATCACTTCATCGTCAGAATTACTTTCAGAATTACTTTTCTTCCTTTTTTTATTTTTTGGTTTCATTTTCAAAATTGGCGCTGTTTACAAAACACAGCTGATTCATGAGAGTGGCCAATCATTTTTTAGGTTCTTGGTCACACTATATTAGTTAAGTTCCACCACTAACCATGCAGTATATAGATAGGTCACTTCATACACTGAAATTAACCGCACGGTAGCTGAAACTCCAGCTTCTACATATGTAGCTTCTCTGGGACAGGCTCCACCTCACACTTGCTCGCGGACTGGCTTAGAGTGTCGTTCTTCTCGTCGCGTGGGTGCCTTCTGCCTCCCACTATTGATATTTTTCTAGCGATCGATAGGGATCAGTGTGACCGTCCCCGTCTTTTATCTCCCGGTCCTGTGTTATGCTGATAAGAAAATGTGCTGCCGCTTTCGTAGAAGAGGGTATAACAGTACCGTTATCTCCCAAAGTCGTACAGTCGTACAGAGCCATTGCCCACTCCACCACTGCTTATTGAAAACAATCCCAGACCTGTGTGCGCAAATATTCTAGACTAAAATCAAATTGATTGAAGGCGGCCATGGAAAAGCTCATATGTATTAACAAATATCGTATGTCCTGTTCTGTTGTTACCTGTTCTAATTCACAGCCTTATCTGTTCATTACAAATGCATGCCATACTCACAACATTCATTTGCAGACACGATGTGAATGGATATGAATGTTTAATGTGAATATTTTGGTCGCACCACCTGACCGCAGATTGCCTGGGCCACAGCTCATAAAAGTATTAATGCCATTTTAAGTACTTCCGTAACGAAAACTAAACACCAAACCAAACACATATGTAGATACTTAGACACACTCACAGATACTCAGATACACAGACACACACATATGTACAAGCATACGTAAAGATATTCATAGACATACAGTATGTGTGTATGTATACATGCCTACCAGGAAAAGAGATGGCGAAAAATGCAAAGCTCACTAATTCTAACTGCAGCATAAATTAAAGCTCTCATGAATAATAATTCAAGACAGTCCGGGAAAAGGGGAACAGCAGCAACAGCAGCAGCAGGGGGCAGAGGGTAGTCAGCTGAATCTGTGGCAGCAGCAACATCAGCAACAGCAGCAGCAGCAACAGCAGCAGCCACTTCAAAAAGCCACTTGAGCAAATGCGTCTGCCATTTGTGTTCCCAGAAACCATAACTCCAATAAAACTCTACGATTTTTGTTGGATTCCAGATGGTTCAGATGATCATTGAATTAACCAACAGGATCGCTTCTTCAGCCCTGAGGCTGCTGTATGTTCTCTAACCTTAGAAAATATGTGTGCATCTTTCAGGTTGAACGGCCGCGATTTGTGTTTATAATAAATGGGGCTAATATTACCATATGGCACAAAAGTAGTAGTACCTATGTATTTCTTTGTAAGCGGATACCTCGGTATGTTGGCTTTCTCGATCGAATATCATATATATATTCATGCCTATCTGTGTTTATTTACTCCCTAAAATATGGCAACTTATAATTTTATTTGATTTATTATAATTAATTAGATAATTATTTATAATCTATGGGTAGTAATGCAAATATTTGCTCTATCTATTTATCTATTATATAAAAGAGTTGTGGGTCGTCCTGCTCCGATATTTTACGAGCGAAAGAAGCGAGTGAGTCGGGGGTTGGTGGACGGGGGAAACGATTGGTCTGGTGGCTTGTTTTCTTGTCTTTTCTATTTTCTATTTCATTGAGGGCCAATTTTATAGGGTTTTAATTGTGTATCCTTTTCGTGACAATTGCCAATTTTTTCAAATAATAATTTTTGCTTTTCCATTACAGAAAAATACCTTTTTTTCAATCTGCCCTTTACCGAAATTCTGTGAAATTTTCAAATAAATTTAAATGAAGTTTAATCTTCATCTTGAAATCCCTTTCGATGCTACAAATGTTAATGAAATTAGTTGGCTGAAGCTAAAGCTGAAGGGTTTTTCGAGTACATTTCCGTAGAGTTTTCCATTTATGCTATGTCCATAACAGATCTTCTCTTTTTAGGGAATTAGCTGAAAGAAATATATACAAAATATATACTATATTTTCTGCGTTAGAAAACGATATATGTATGTATGTTCCTAAAGGCATCTGTTTCCTGGAACACTGTTCACTTTTGGTATCCTGTTCCTGGCCCCCCCTCCGGTTCCTTGTGTCACCGAAAAGCCAACAAAATTTTATAGCTGTTGTCATTATTTCATGTGCAGTGCCACATAGTAACGCCCCCATGTCTCTCGCTCCACAAAACAGCCAAACATTCACTCCCGCAGCCTCACCCGCACCCAGAACCATTCCATCTCACATATGTACATATGTACATACATACGTTGATCATACGCAGTGTTGTGCTTAAAAATCTCAAATGCATGGCACTTTAGTGCAGGGGGCTAGAACAACACCAGACCAACAGCAACAGCAACAAGAACCGAAACCAGAACCAGGACGAGCAGAAGCGGGAAGGAGTCCCTGTTGCTGCCACTCCGTCGCGGCATCTCGTGTGCTCACCCAGACAGGCAGGACAGGCTATGCATACAGTTGCGAAACAAATAATAGAACCACTGTGATACATTTTGTACAAAATATAAAATGATAAGTTTATATTTAATAATAATACTTCAAAATTGTTAATTAATGAATTTGTTACTTTTTTAAAATGTTGTTTATCTACCTACATTTATGAAAGTTAGTGCTATTATTTTTAACGCTTAATTGTAGTTTCAGTGTTAAATGTTAATAAGATGGAGAATTGTTTGTATATTCCAAGGTCTATAAGAGTCTTTCATTTCTAAAAATGTGCTTAAAGTTTCCATAAAGTAAGAACAGCTTGTGTTGGTGGTGCTATTATTTTTATCACAGCTGTACAAGGATGATTTTTCGCATTTTGTTGGTTATAAGTCGTGTCTTGGCTTGAACGGATATTCTTAATAGAAAGAAAGTCGCAATTAATAGAAAGTCGAATTAAATGGCAGTGGAAACGCAGAGTAGTAAACGCAAAATACCAGCCGAGGGGCGCTGCCGCATGAATGTAACCGAATGCATTCAAAATGGAACATCTGAATCGCTTAGTTTGCTATGGGGAGACGGAAACGCCAGCGTATCTATAGCTTCGCTCTGCAAAAGTATCCTTTGCGGCACTCCTTCAGCTAATTGTTAACTTCTGTTGGAACAACAAACCCATTTAGTAAATGTCATTGAAATCCCCACAACAACTGTTCCAGGGACGCGCAGCTCCAGTCATTGCTCAGCCATTGGGACAACCAAGGACTCGGCATCCGTTCTCGGCTCGCTCCTCTTTTGCCGCAGAAAAGTTAATCATACGCTGCTTAAAATTACAAATCACCGCAATCCATGGAGAGGTCTTACAACGCGACGCTACTGCTGCTGCTGCAAGGATAATAACAGAGAGACAGCCAGCCAGCCAGCCAGCCAGCCAGCCAGCCAGCCAGCCAGCCAGCCTGCTGTGCCATACCGACGCAGTAGCTGTTGCCTGCTGCCTGCTGCCTGCTGCCTACCTCTCTGCCTCTTAAGTGTTTTAAACTGCCACCATTTAACGGTAATTATTGCAACACTGTGGCACATTTTAAGTGCTCTCATGGCGCGCACTTCGCCTCGAACTGACTCTGCGATGGTCAACACCTGGACGGCAGCACACCAGCATCTGGCCTGCATAAATTTCCGGCTCAGCATTTTACTTAATCCCGTCTATTTTGCAAAAGGATTATCAAGGCAACTTTTTAATTCGACGGCGAAGTAGCCTCAGCTTCAGCCTCCCATCCTCCCATCCTCCCATCCTTGTCGTCCTCAGTCGTGATGTCAGCAGTTTTCTGTGGTGGCCTTTTAATGGGCCTTTCATGCCCCTTTCCTTTCCTTTCCTTTCATTATCCAGGACGAGCCCCATCGTCAAGTCTCCTCTTAATGCCCATTGAAGGCCCAGTTGATGCGTGGCCAACAGAGCGTGCTCGGGAACTTGCCAACTTTTGCCGCCAGGCCACCAGGCAGGCGCCAGGTAGAAGGCAGCAGCAGGCAATGCAGCAGGCGAGAAGATAATAATTTGAAATGATGGATTAAAGTAGCCGTTAAATTGAAGCAGTGCGACTAGGTAAGCGAAGCGAGGGTCAGGTCAAGGGTCGACATTTCTGTGAGGCCAGGTAATCTCTAGGTTAAAGTTTTGCAGGGTTTCTCGAAATGAGCATTGACGATTGACGTCATGAAAATCTGCTAATTACACATTTGCTATGCCCAAAAATGTCAGCACACATACGAAGATTCATACATGCATATATGTATGTACATATGTATTGTATATGATGAACCTATAGACAAGATTACCGATGATTAGGAATTTCAAAATACCATCTGTTACTTTTTGGGTTTCTCCTAAAATAAAAAATAATTAATGGGCAATAAACCAAAATTCAACGACCCTGATTAAAAAAAAAAACCCATGAAATTTAAGTTTCAATTAAAACGCTGTGCATTTTATTCATATTTATGTATGTTTATATGTATATTTAGATATGTACGGGTACAACGATTTGTGTGTAGAGATGGAGATGGCTACGACTATCGTAATTTCAATGTAATCATAGGTCGTACATAATGTACATATATTTAAGGGGTGTCCCTTATTCAGCGACCCTTAACCTTCCTCACTCAGAGGTCGCTGCCGATACACAGAGTCATAATGCTACTCAATCTGGTACTTGGCCTTCAGTTGATTTACCCATTCGTTATGGTTTGGTTTTACGATACGAATGTAGCGAACGGGTCGCTTCGTGAACCTAATTTCAACAGTACCTGAGGTCGATCCCACACGATCCCAGTGAGTCTGGTCGCAAGAGACCTCCACGTAATTCGTTCCATGTCCAGCAACTGATAAGTAAATATAGTTGATTGCGAAAACTTTGCTCAGTTCGAAGACCTCACGGTTCTGGTCATCCTTGAAACGGCGCGCAAGATGTTTCCCGGCTGCCACATCCACCTTCGGCAACTCGACTACACGGTGGGGCAGATTCTTTCCGTTGTCCGCTTGATCAATGGCGTCGAATATCTGGTCCGGCTCGAAGATTCCAGTGGGACGTACCACATGCAGCAGCTCTCGGTTAGTCATTAGCGGGAGGCGAACGAGCGAGGCCACCGTCTTGAAGTCCTCGCTGGGATTGCTGTCCCTCCACTTGCATACAGCTAGAAATATATCAATTTCGGGGGCCCAGAAGCTATCCCGTCGCAACACTGCCTCAAGTGATTCCTTGGACAGGTTTTTGAAGGAATCATGTTTTATTATAGCGGGTCCATTGCGGTCTATAAAGTTGAGGCATACGTCAGCCCGCTCGTTGAGATCGTGGCGACGTGCTGCATCCAGGATGACGCACACATTACTGACGGCCAGATTCTGCTGCAGATATTTTTCTATGCCTGTCTCGACGCTCTGCAACCCGTAAAGATGGGCCAATTCGAACACATCGATAATGGTGTCCACGTCCAGGGTGGAGATAGGTATAGTCCCGGAGTACAGATATCTCAGGATTACCTTGAAGGCTTCAAGCGGCGCCTCCACCGGAATATCCCGTTTGTGCGACTCCTCCATACCGCCGAAGAGCATAGCGCGGAAGTACTCAGAACGCGTAGCCAGAATGTTGCGGTGGGCGGGCAGCTGCTGACCCTCCACCACGAACTCCACGTCCGAGTAGGGCTGGTTCATGCAGAGGCTGGCCATGTCCGCGACGAAGCTGTCGATGTCGTCGATAATGTCTTCCTTGGTGGTACTTGGGGACGACGAGGTGTCTTCATTTTCCTGGCTGCTCATTTTCGTTTGCTGGATTTCTGTGGAGTGGAATGGATGATCTCTACATATATCTATTCTATGTTGTATATATATCTATTCTGTATGTTGTAGGAACTCACTTTGTTTCAATATCTTTCACAATTTATGCGCACAGATTGTGTGGTTCCTTTTTATACGTTGAATGTGTGATTGTGTAGGTGTTTTGGGGTTTTTGTTTAAACCAATTACAAATTCCAGCAATGCCCTGGCAATTGTCGCAATCTGTTCTTGGAAATTGTGTATTTATTTTATGTTATTTAACGGCTTATAACGCAGGTCGATCAAATATTCTGCCCGGCCGAAGTCGATGCAAACAAAAAAGAAGTGGGAGTTAAAGAAACGAAACCGAACGCACTGACTGTTTGCTTCCAAATGAGATTCTTCTCGCTTCGCTTTGCTTTGAGATGTACATGTAAGCTTGTATGTATGTATGAGAAAGAAAAATCAGCAAAATCCTGGTCTAGCAGCTGTCGATAATCGTGTGGCTTATGGGTACGAAGGTGCAATTACATACATATGCAGGTATAGATCTTCAAGTGTTTCGAATAACGGTGCCGAGCTATAAAGAGATCAAGGCTTAAGCCTTAGTGTATTATCCCATTTTATATTTTTCCGTTCTTTCGTAAAACCTTCCAGAATTTATGATTGCAAGTTATATTCTTACATACATACATATGTATGTATATATGTACGTACACACATGATCATAATAATAGGTACACCTATGATTACGTCAATAGATACGTTTTTGTTCACCATTCTTATGAAAATGAAATTGTGAATTCTTCATCTCTATTTTGCTGTTACTTTTGGGGCATATTAGACATCCAGTCCAGTGCGAATTCGCTTCGGTATTACTCGTTACGGTTACTCGTTATCCGTTTGTTCGTTATTCGGTATTACGTATATTCAAAATGATGGACTTAAGTAGCCGTTAAATTGAAGTGGGTACGAAAAGAAAACATAGCACAACACACAACCGAGGAAGGGAGTGAGGAAAGATAAATGTTTACTTATGGAACGGCGTGTGCGTGTGTGTGTGCATCCGTCCGTCAGTCTGTCTGTCTGGCTGTGTGTGTGTGTGTGTGTGTGTGTGGGTGGTTTAAATTTAATACGCCATTCAATCAATTTCTGAACCACAACCCAGGAGCAGGTCCCAGCCGCCAGCCCACAGCCCACAGCCCCCAGCCATCAGACATATTCTTATCCTTCTCCCTGTGGTGTTGTCCTTGCTTTCCTTTCAATATTGTCGTTTGCATTTTGCCAGCGAAGCGACGGGAATGGAGCAGAGAGTATCGGTAGGAAGAGGAAAGTGGGCGCGTCATTATCCTTTCACGCAAAACAAAACGCTGCTGCGTGCCAGGACCTCATTCTCGCCCTCCTAGCACCTATGGGGGAGCGGGGGTGGATGGACAGGCTCCTCAAGTCCTGGCTCTTGATGCCCGACTCCTGGCTGCCTCCTGCCTGCTGTCCTCCGTTGTGAGTCTTTTGTTTGGGCATTTATTTATTTATTTATTGTCATGCCTGTTTATTGTTTTGCCTTTGATTGGCTTCGGCTTTGGCTTTGGCCGGCCCCCATTCGCCCTTTATTATTGAAAGATTTACACACACACACATACATATATTCTAACTGAAAAAGAAAGCTGATTAGCTTTATGATGGAATGAGTGCGATTTAAAGTAATTTCTCACTAGACAATGGAAATCTGTTGGATCTGCTCGAACACATGATTAATTCCAATGAAATATCTACGATTTTCCATTTGTCCATTTACGAGCGGATTCTGAAAAGAAAGTGTATTCCCCCGAGTTCCATTTGCAATCTCCAGACTTTCTGCTGCCTCATGTCCGCTTGTCCCTTATTGTGTTCTCTTTATTTTTTTGCTTATTCCTGAAATTCTTCCCTCTATGGCTGTGTGTGTGTGTGGAATCCTTTGGAATCCTTCTTCTTATTGGCGCATAGATTTATGGCTTTATGCTCAAATGATTGTTTGCTCTCTCAGACCCTCATGGAACGCGCTGAGGAATGAGGATAAGAAAAAAAGGGGGAGGGGGGCGTGCCGCCCCGAAATAGAAAATGCAAAAGCGATAATCAAGTTATAAATTTAAATTGAAAATCATACATTTACGCATACGAATATACATATAGCACCCCCCCCCCCCCCCCCCCACGCCTTTTCCTTTACGTAATTATCTGTGCGGATCTCTCAGTCTCTGGTCTGGCATTTATTGAGAATTTACATGGAGCTATATGTACATATTGTATATATATATTATTCCTGTGTACCAGTCAATGTATTCTGAATGTTTCTGAATATGGCACAAATATGTATTTATTGCCGGAAATCACATATTTCCGGCGGCAGGCTTTCGGGGCAGGCGACGTGCCATTAATGAGCAGCACAATTAAATTTCACTCTCAAAATGACACAAAAAGGGGTAAAAAGAAAACAAACGTATTGGCTAATTGTTGGATCGACTAGGTGGATGACCTGGAAAATTGTACGCAAAATTGTATGAATATTACGCTTACTCGAAAGTGATGATTGCCGTTTCAACTCTGTAGTAATTATTATAAAATAAATGCTTCACATTGAGGATTAGGAGTAGACATTTCTGACATTTCACACAGTTCTAATCAGTTGATAATATTGTCATAATATATTCTTTCCAGTATTCTCCTCTTCATGCCATTGCCCCTTCGAATTCGAGCATACCCTTTAATATTTCGAACCTAAATGGAGCTTATGCAAAATATTATAACAACAACAGGAACCAGAGCCAAATAGGACACTACGTACGTGGGCGGATGTGTTCAGGGATGTCTGTGTCTGTGTGTGTGTGTATGTGTGTGTGTTTGCCTTTATTTTCCCATGGCATAATATAAAACATCCTGTTGTCGGGCCCAGGTCCGTGTCCGTGTCCGTGTCCGGGTCCGGGTCTCTCTCACATGCCTATTGTCATAAATAACCCAAAAGCCGAAGCTGAAGCGAAAGGTGTGTTTGCGTTTTGTCTGTCGTTTGTGCTTTTGTACAATTTTGTGACTGGCTTAAATTTGTTGCGCTATTTGCGTCATTTCCGCAGCAAATCATCGCAAAAAAAAGGGGTGGTACGCAAATGCCAAGGCCAGTAGGATAACAAAAAAAAGAAAGAAAGTGGTGGCAGGAGGGGGGGGGGGGGACCGTGCAAAGTGTGTGCGTAATCAGCCAATCAATTTCATATACACATTTTAACACTTGAATGGATTGTTAAAGAATAAATAAAGCTACCCCGAACCAATTCCCACCCAATTCAATGCCAAACAATTGGCAAAATAGTTGAGCATGGAAACTGCTTCCTCCCTTAGCCATTTCGGACATTCAATCAGCATTTCACATTTTCGTATTTTCTTTTTTAATTAGAAATGAATCAACTTTAACCTCAAGTGTCTTTGAAAATTGCTTACCACAAAATTGATGGGTGCTAAGGTCTCACCTAACATTTTCCCAATGTGATGGAAATTGTTTTGATTTTGGTTTGAAAATTTCTCACAATTTACTTAAAAATTGTTTTACTTTTAGGCAAGCGATTGAAGGATACTTTGGCTTCGAGAAAGGAAAGGAAATTACGGAAAAAAAGTTATCAAAATGAAAGTAAGTTTCCAATGGGTATTACTTTGTATTTTACTTTGTTGATAATATATGAACTCCATCTAAGCGAAGGCACTGGTCTGCACGAGGATCGTCCTTGCAGCTGTGGGGGGGAATCTATTGAATACCTTTTGGACTAAAAGTATTCCCCCGTTCTCCCAAATGAATGAATTTTACACCTAACAGGAGTGTATAAGCTCCCTCTTATATTTGCCATCCATGCAGCAAAAACCAAGACCGAAATGGTATTATTGAGGCAGGCCAAGGAGGCAACAACATCAGAGACTTTGCCATCATCAAGTGCCTTAAGTGATTTCAATTTAGTAAATTTTTTACTGCCACCAGGCACAAGTAAGTAACTATCCAAACTATCACACATACATAGATGGGGGGTTGCACACATACTTGTAAAGTGTCTTTGCTTAGTGGCATGTCAAAAGGTGGGTGTGGCAGCAGCCACTTAGCCTGGTTGCAGCTGCCGCAAACGCTCGCAAAAATATCGAACGTTAACGTATTTATGGCTGCACTTTGCCTGACAACAGCCGAACCAAAACTGCATTTTCGCCCATGATGGGAATGGGGTGTGGCTTGGGCGCAGAGCAGAGCAGAGCAAAACAGCGTGGAGACTTCTTAAATTTTCTGTCGTCGTGCAACAACTGAAGCGTTTACCCGTTGCTCTCTGGGCGCAAACAATTTCTTTCTTTCTTTCTTTTTTTTTCACCATTTTTTTGTTACATTTCCGCTTTTTTGCATTCAATTTAATTTAACATAAACATTTATATGTTTATTATTATCCAACGCACACGCAGGGCAGAGGCAGCGGCTGAGGCAGCGCGGCAGCGACGCTGCTGTTGTGCATTGTGCAGAAGAGAGTTTCATGCTTGAAATGCGCATACGTAGCGTATACGTAATATGAAATTTTGTAACAGAATCAAGGGGTTAATATACAGTGAGAACTGCCCACCAACGGACACCCGAAACATGGCCGGTACTTTCGCTGAACCTGTGCCTTCTCCATACGGAATCTTCACTGTACTTTTCTGAGAGATGGCAGGGGAAAAAAATGGTTTCCAACTATAAATTTTGTGTGCAGCAAAACTTGCAACAACAACAACGGGAAGGGGATCGAGGATTGTGGCAAGGGGCACGGCGCACGGGGCACGGGGCACGGGGAACAACTGCAACAACAACTTAAATCTTAAGTAGCTCAACTTGTTTATTTATCGAAGCAGAAGTTAATGCAGTGTGGGGGGGTTTTGGGGGTGGTTGGGTTCTTCTATGGTTATATGTGGGTGGGTGGGTTGGTTGAACAGGTGGAAAAACGCAGCAATGCGTCAACACAATGTTGTTGTTGTTGTTGTTGTGTGTCACCCTCCCACACCCCCCTCTTCAGCCACATTATACGCAACTGTAATTGCAGGCAATGTGAATGAAAAATGGAGGGGGCACAAAATGGGAACATTTGTCGAGCTACCGAGAGGAAATGTTAAATTCGAACCATAAAATGTTGTGGAAATTTCTTTTATTTGCATCTTAAAATGTTTAACTACTTTCACGCACTTGAAGAACTTTAATTTTTCGATTTCTGGGAGCTTTCCTTAGAGCTGAGAAAACCTGCTAAAAATCAGGAAAGATTTGCATTACAAATATCTCTATAAGAATTTATATATACAATTAATATACATATGTATGTATATGTATCAAAGGTCAAGCTATTCCCCTGCTCACTCGCTTTGCTCGTGCACCAACCCCGGCCCACTCGCTTCTCTCGCTGAAATATCGAACTACGAAGACCCAAAATGTAATTTATATTTTTAATAGAGAGCTACCCCCTTTACAGGCCTTTACAGAATAGAAAGAGACCAAAGGAATATAAAAAAAGATGACCAGGAAAAGGGGAAGGGGAACCCCTCCACCCCCCTCCCACTCGAAAACAACGAAATGAGACTGAAACTTTATCAAAACAATTTGAGGAGGAGCTTTGCATATAAAACTGAAGCGAGATACAACATATACGTTCAGAGGGATAGATGAACAGAACGAGATACAGATACAAGGGATACATGAGGGGGTGGGAGAGGGGGTTGGAGACATCAGGGGGGGGCTGTGGAAAGCAGAGAAGCTTAGCTTTTAATTTTCCAGACACGTGCGAGCGGCGTAAACAACAAAACAAGACCAAGACCCGACACACATATCAGAGGACAAATAAGCAAAATTTGTTTTCATATACATGCATATATTTTTTTTGTATTTCCCTCTCTCTCTTTGTCTCCTCTCTCTCTCTCTGTCTCTGGGGGATTTTGTGTAGAGTGTTTTTAAAGTTTTGGCACGCTTCGCTTTAATGCAATTATGAAATGGGGATGGGGAGATGGACCGCAAGGATCACTGGAGTTTTCCCAGCTTACGGGCCAGAAAGGTCCTCAGCCGATAGACGCCATAGTGCAGGGTAGACAGGACCACCGACATGACACTAATTGCGGCAATGGTAAGCAGGGCTTCGCGGGGCCTACTGTAGTTCAAAAAGTGGTAGATATAGTGACGGCCCCTTCTGCATAGAAACAAAGGAATTTGAGTTACTTCCAGCTACATATATCGTGTGTGTGTGTGTCTTCTTACAAGCTCAAACCACCCATCACATAATAAACGACAGTAAAGCCTGCGTATAGCCAACCAAAGGCCAGGGGATACACAAAATGCAGGAGACGCGTTGGTTGTGCCACTATCAGCTGATCCGCGGTGAAGAGAATCATTGGCAGGGCATGTGTCCAGATGTTGTACAGATCGCTGACATACGACGGACTGGCGGGGTCACGATCCAGCGGATATATGCAGGTCCAATAGATGAGAGCTATCAGACTTGCGAATATCAAATTGATCGAATAGCACAGCCAATAGGCTTTGATTTGGTTGGTACATTCGACTTGAAAGAGCAAAGATATAGAGTAGAAGAATATATATATATAAAAACGAAAACTCTCACCCATTCGCTGTGGATTCCAATGATGGATTGTCACCATTATGGCTCCACCAACACTGGTAATGCCAGACAGCAGGAAGCCCCAATTGGTTAAGTAGATAAACCATCGGCCGTGGTGATGATGTTTGGCCAAACAACTGATAACGCCGGTGGCAAAAAAGCTGCCCAGAAGCCAGCGATAGCCCAGAAACCATCTAGAGGTCAAACCCGATTGCCACTGCAAAGAAAACCAAACAAAATTCAAGACCCCATCGAGGAGAGAGATGTTCCGTATTCCCACTTGGGATCGCAGAAAGTCTTCGGGCGCACGATGTTGCAGGCCAAAGTTCTCGCCTCGTAGCTCCTCCCCTAGGGTCAAGGGTTGCTGGTGTGGCACTGTGGTCTCCCCACGGCTTCTTATCAAATTTGAGCTTTCATCCATAGAGAAATTGGAGTTTTGTTTTGTTTTCTGTATTTTTTTGGGATTTGCCTAAAATGTGTCTCGAAAAATGTTGACATTTCTGATGTTTCTGGCAAAGGGACTGCCGGACTGCTTATCTGGCAGGGCACACGCCTCTGCTGCTGTTGAATAATTAACAGCTTTATGCGATTTCGACGGAGTCGTCGGTACGGCCATCCTCGAGGGGGGGATCTTCAGCCCCAGTCCATGGGGCCTGGGTTCGTTTCGTTTCGTTTCGCGCAAATTACGACATGTGGCCTGACATCATTTTCCTTCCAACGCCAAGATTGCGGTGGGTGGGTGTGTGTGTGTGGCAGGACCATGGCAGGAGCAGGAGCAGGAACAGGAGCAGGAGCCAAGCAGACACTTTTAATTGAGAGACACTTGGGCTGAGCTGTAGCGTGCAATTAAAATGCCATTACATGCGAAAACAAAGCAGCCACTGCACAGTGGAACAAAACTGCAAAACTCTTTCGAAAACGATGCTGAATTTTGTAGTTTTTTTTTAAATATTTCTTATCATTTTTTGTTTTATATTTAATTTGGTTTTCTTGCACAAATCTTAGATTTTGAAAGAGAATAATTTACATTTTCCAAGTAGATATTTTTATTCGCTTAAAATAAAGAAATAAGTCTATATTTTTATTACAATAGCTCCTAACTGCTTAAATATAATATTTGTCGTTAAAAAGTATTTAAAAATATTGTGTTTTTGGATAGATCTCTATTAAATATAAAAATTAATTAAAATTATAAAATTCTATATAGTGACATATTATGAATGGTATTAAAAACAAAGTGATAAATTTTTTAAAACTCTTTTAAAAATACTTTTGAATTCCTTCTGTATTCTGTCTTCAAAAAGTAATGTAAATTTTCAGGTATTATATTGCCCATTCTATATACATTTTGATATGTCCTGTAATTAATTTATTTGTGAAATATTTAATCCTTTATCAAAGCCCCCTGCTCCACTGTGCCGCACATCACAGTAAATTCCGTGGCAAGGATTTTGAGTGTCTCGTCAGCAGCCCCTTGCCGGAGAGAAGTGCGTGACTGTATGTATGTGTGTGTGTGTGTGTGTCCCTGTGGATGCCCATGCCAGGGGTTGCCAGGAGAATAAGTAAATCTTCGTCTTCCCAGAGGCAGAGACCATCCATCCATCCACACTCCCCCCCTTGTGGGTGCTCCATTGGCCAGGGTTTGCGTCTGCATATATTTTGTTTTCTTGCACAAATCACGCATTTTTTTTTTACTGGAAATAATATATATATGTATATGTATGTATATATAATGGAAATGGCCTCACCTTGCGGGCATTTGGAATGCAAATTTTTCTATACCGTTCTACCCTATTTTCCTTCGTTTTTCGCTTGCATTTGCTCCATTTTCCTTCAATTCTAGTTTTTGTTTGTCATTCCAATTGATTTGCTGATTTGTGCATCAATCAAAAGAAAATTTCTCTGTGTAAGTTTTACTTTCATGTGTGTGCGGAAAAGGATTACGCTGTCTATCGATTTGCTTATTGAATATCCTTTCGAACTTTCTGTTCGTGTTGGTTGGGGTTGGGGGGAAATGATTCAGCATAATGATTCGACCGACCCCAAATCAACGGCAATTACCTGTCTACGACTGTCTCGGATGAGAAAAGCCGAAAGGCCACACACAGAAAGGATGAACTCTGGAAGCCCAGTTGAAGGTTACACATAAATTGGTTGAGTCAACGCAAATTGGTCGGCAAATAGAGTGAGATTTGGAGGTCCTTAAATGGAAATCTTGGGCAGAAAATGTGCCAACATCTGGGGGAAATATTTGTTTAAAGTATTGGACTTTTATGGCGTTTTATTGATAGAGGTTGTACCGGGAAGAAGGATACTCTAGAGAGGTCTGTGGGTTAAGGCGATTTGCTGCTAGCTCTGTCTTGAGTGTTTCCCCACTGCCGTTCACTTGCCTTGCATTCAGATTGAGAAGCCAATAATGATTACCGTAAGCCGATGCAGGCATTTTCCACCCACCGCCACCCACAGCCCCTACCCGCCACTGAAATCCGCTGAAATCCACCTTTCTATGCGCGGGAGGCAAGGCACAAAATTCAATTTCCCAGAGCCCAGCGCATTGGCATGTCCTAGATTTCTGCTGCAACACCCACCCAAAAGCTCCCCCCCGTCGCAACCACCAAAACCCAAAGTCCCCGCACGCCATCAAGGAAGTCAAACTCTTTGGCAGTTTGCCATCAAGTTGCGCTTTAAAAGTGCGTGCTCCAGCCCCCCAGAACCTCAGAACCTCAGACCCCCAGACCCAAGCCAACCCCAATGGCTGGGTGATGGTGTTTTTGGTTTGGGTTTCTCTCCCCCCACCCACCGGTCCTGTGTCAAGGGTTAAGTGTTTTAAAGTGAGCCACCATTCAGGCCATTTCTATGTTATCGCAATTTACCAAGCACTCCCCTCCAGCTCCAGCTCCAGTTCCAGTTCCGCCTTCTACCTTGTACCTTTTACTCCTTTGGAACCAGAACCCCAGGAGGCGATACCTCACATGTCATTATCTTAATTTAAGGCAGCCCTTGGCAGGCACTCCATCTCCTCCCCCCACCACCGACTCCAACCTCCTCCACCTCCGCCTCCACAACGACGTCGCGTCGCATCGTCTCTCCTTGATAGAGCTTCTTTCAACTCCCATATCTCTTACTTGAATACACAATTATGTGGCACGGAGGTGGGGTGTGGGTTGTGTGGAGTGTACGGGTGTGTGGGGTGGGTCGGGTGGCTAGAAATTAAATTTCTCCGGCTTAGAGACACGACGGTTGTGCTTTCAACCACCTCTCTCCAACTACTCCTCATTATTATATAGTCACGTGGCGGGACTACGGTTACGGACACGGCTGTGGCTCGTTACTATGCGGCCATATCACGACTTGAGATTCGTCGAGAGCTCTCTCCCCGGCTTCTAGTACTATATCATTCAGCAAAGGGTAAACTAACTATGTGATGGAGTGCACAGAAGTGCAATCAGTGGGACAAAAACAGGAGTTTCATAGTGTATGAAGTTTGGTGGAAGGCCTGGAAAGAATCAATGTTAATGACTTGTAAAGGATATGTGATACAGTACCTTACTCGTTCCCAGATCTTTACTCTTTACTAGAAGAATTCAAAGGAATCTATTTCTATAGGAACCTTTTGAAAGAAACGCTTATATCTTTAATAAACTGATCCATTCTCTAACAGATGATAAAGCTTATTTTCTTTAGCGAGTGAACCCTATGAGTGCGCCAAAAGAGTGAGCCAAGCGAGTGAGCCAAGCGATTGAGCCAAGCGATTGAGCCAAGCGAGTGAGCCAAGCGAGTGCGCCAAGCGAGTGAGACAAGCGAGTCCGCCAAGCGAGTGTGACAAGCGAGTGCGCCAAGCGATTGCGACAAGCGAGTGCGCTAAGCGAAGAGAGAGAGCAGGCCGCTTCGCCCTTATCATATTCCTTTTCTTACCATATCTTTTCCATTCAAAGAGTATCTCGTCTTCCCCTTAGATTCCGTTCCATCTTCTGCTGTACTTGTTTCTTGTTTTGTTCGCCGTGTTATTAGACTCGTGGGAGTTCCACATGCAATTTGCAATCTTTCTTGCTTTCCCAGTACCGTTTTTGTTGTACATAGGAAAATGCACATAAATACATATAATATATGTACGTATAGGGGGATGTGGGGATGTGCTCCTACTGTATGGATAGCCCCTACTTGTGAGTGTGTGTGTGTGTGGGTGACATAATGAGGACTGTGGCTGCTGATGCTGCTGCTGCGGATGATGATGATGGTGCCTGGGCTCTATAAAGTAATATCAACATTTTATTGGATTTGAATTTACAATTTGTGCCAGAGTTTGCACAGGAAATCAACAAAAGTGTCACAACTGATGTGTCATCTACATGTTAACCTACATATCCATCGATATGTGTTTGTGTGTGTGTGCTGCGTGGTGTGTCCTTGTAGGAGAAGATAGGAGTGTGCTGCTGCTGCTGCTGCTGCCTGTGCATTTTCCATGTCCAGTGGCTGTCAAGTGTGCAAATGAAAGGAATTTTAATTGCATCTGGCTAGCAAAATGTTCTCCCATCCAAAGAATACTCGTACATTTACCCAATCAATGGATATATCAATGCTTAGACAGTTTTCCACTTGAGAGGGTTTTCTCTTCTTTGCCGAATATGATATTAAAATATTTAATTAGTTTAACTCGGTTCAAGATTTTGCAAATATCTACAGACAGGCAGATTTTGGATTCTAGCAAGTTTGAAGTCTAGCAAGTTCAAGATTCGAGCATTTGGTTGATTCTTACTTCCTATCTGTACAGTTTCTTCTTCTATATAGGCTTTCCAGGGCCTCTTTTATTGCTCAATTAAAAATATATCCCAATTGTATTCTATCACTGGTTCCACCTGTAAATAAAGCAAAGAGAAAGAACGATAATTAGCAATAGAAAAATGGAAGATCTGTTTGCTCTGGCACACATTCCCTATGCCTAAACATACCCCTTGGATGCTCCCCCTTAGCCTGTGTTCACTGTGGGCCTTTGTGGCTCATTTTGTGGATTTAATACACAAAAGTTGCGCAATTTAATTATTACCAAAGAAAGCGTTAACACAACGCAACACGCAACTGCTTCTGGTCCGAAATGCAATGCTCTTTTCTGGTTACTGGTAGATCCTGGTCCTGGTCCTGGTTCTGGTCGCGGCCAACTGTGGCAATCAATGCATGTGGAAATGCATCTGAATGCATATTGAAAATGTGCATAAATGCAGGCGGGTGGCAGTGGGAGTGGCAGTTTCAGTGGCTGTGGCTGTGGCAGTGGCGGGGGGTGATCTGTATCGGGGTTTCAGGTTTCGAGCTGCTGAGTGGGTGGTGACAATGCCGTCTGCTTGGCATTTATGCAACCCGCACATCTCACACACACACACACACACACACAAACACACACAATCAATTATGCAATATGAAAAGCCAAGCCATGTCCGTTGCAACAAACAGACAGACAGACAGAGAGAGAGAGAGAGAGTGAGAGTGAGAGGAAAAATCGAAAAGCATTTGCGGCAATTTCTCAATAAGAACGGAGATGGTATAGTGGCAGCCGTGTCGGTGGGGGGGGGGGGGGGGGGGGGGGCATCGGCATCGAAACCGGAGCCGTAGGCAACATCGACGTCTGCAATGCGCCATGCAAACTCCGGTCGGTCGGTGAAGGGGGGTGGGGGGTGTGTGGAACGGGGGTAAAAGCAACAACTCATTTTTTTAAATATCCTTCAACTGCGGGTATTATGATTATGTACAAATGTTTGCCATATCTTGGCTAAAACTTTGAAAAGAAATATGAAAAAAAAGGTCCTTGGTTGTGTCTTCCAAGATTTTTTACTTCTCTTGTAAGTTAGTTCATTCTTTTAGGGTATCCAAAATTCGTTAGCCACAGGCGTACCCCCAATCGTATTCCTTCTTGTTATTATTGACAAAGAGAGGACTGTCGACTGCCGATTTTCATTGAATATTTTTTGGTCAGAATGAGCCAGAAGAGGCCGCCACACAGGACAAGAGGAGGCGGCCGCCACACAGGACACGAGCCAGAGTCAGAGTCATGGACAGGAGCAGGAGCAGGAGCAGGAACAGGACCAGGAGCATGAGCCGTAACAGAAGGAGAGCATTCAATTCAGGCTTCAGATTGTGCCCAAGCGTGTCAGAAGTTTATGCCAAAGGCTACAAAACAGTTTACACCAACAACAGAAGCAGTAGGAGCGGCAGGAGCAGCAGCACAATGCCTGGGAGTCGACTCGGCTCGACATTTTGCTGACCTCAATATTTGTTCAACTTTTCAGCAACAATTTTGTTATGCGATTTTGCTTTGCTCCTTGCCCCAAGGAATCCTGGCACTCGTCTGCTGCTGCTGCTGCTGCTACTGGTGCTGCTGCTGTCATAAATGCCTGCAGTTTGGCAGTTGTGCAGTGAAAGTGATTTTTCGGCATGGCAGCAAGATTGAGAGGTGGAATGGACGGACCGGACTGTAGTTGGTTCGGTTTTCAGTTTTCGGTAGGGTTTATTGGTTCGATTTGCTGCTGCCAACTTTTGTGGTGCTGATTATGATGGGTGCTGGCCTCAAAGGTGGGTGGTTGGTGTATATATATGTGTATATGTATATGCGATGGCTCTGCCTCTGGGAATCAGTATTTGCCTAAATCAAATCTCATGCCTCAGGAATAATCTAATTCGCTAAAAGTACACAATGAGATGTTTAAACATTTGGCTTGGCTCCGACTCACCCAGATGCGGGCCATGAAGAATCCTATCAGGAGCATTTGGCAGACAGGACCCAGGACCAGAATGGGCAGCAGTTGAAGTCCGCCGTAGAGGTCGCCGCACAGCGACGCCCAGTGACAGATGGCCGAGGTGAAGCACACGAACATCAGACAGTTGGATGCCAATACCAAAGAGCTAATTAAAGTCAGTTTGCAGTGCTGGAAACGAAAGAATCCTTTGACATGAAGAGACGAGGAGAGGGGGAGCGGTGCATTCCTTACGGGCACTAGCAGGGCCAGATTGAAGGGCAGCAGCAGGCCCAAATGATGCCGGAACAGTGACTCGAAGAACCGCCATTGGGGTGTCCTCAGCACCGCATGCCAATCCTCGCCAGATTTCCCATCTGCTGGCGTCTCATACACAAAGGGCACATAATAGAAGGTGTTCACCGGACCCCCAGATCCAATCGAAGCTGCCAAAAGAGAGCGACAGAGAGAGCAGAAGAGATTCCTTTAGGTAATTCCAGTACAGTGAAGCCTCAAACTTACACTGTGCCAAATGCTTGAACATATTGATCACATAGTAGAGGTAAACATTGTGCAGAACGAGCAGAGCAGCCAGCTTCTTGATTGGACGGACGCGACGCTGAAAGAGAAGGAGATTTAAAAGAAAATTTCACCATTTGCACACACGGACTTACTAACTTCAAATAGCCCTTGTAGAAGAGAAGAATTAAATTCACAACCACTTCATGCGTTTCGACCATAATGCTGAAATCGTTGCGAAATTTTGGAACACTTTTGATTTAATTTTGATTTGGAATTTTGACAAGAAAATGTAGAACAAATACAAATTCAGCTGCTCCAGGAAGCCAGGTGGATGCATGTCGATTCATGTTTGTTTCATTTACTGCTGTTTCGTTTCGCTGCTCCCTTCGGCGGCAGAGGCAAAGGCAGAGCGGTCAGCAAGCGCCAAGCAGCTCTCTCTCGCTCTTTTCATCTCCCCCTGGCGGCTGTGCTAGATCGGTCTCTGCCCGCTTGCTGCCTCTGCCGCCTAAAGTTTTGCCCGCTGTTCTCTGCTTTGCTCTTGGCACTTCGTGTCGGGCCTCTCTCTCCACAATTGGCATGGCTGCCCGCTCTCTCGCTTTCAGCTCCTCTCTCTGCTTTGGTTTCGGATCTTTCGGGTGCAGTGCATTATCTCTCTCGTCTTCGCGTAAGTTCTGCCCGCTCTTCGGGGCTCTGCTGCCGACTCTCTGCTTGGAAGTTGTCACTATTGCTCTGCAGCTTTTCGATTTACTTGCGAAGTTTACTTAAGAAAACCTCAGTTATTGCACCTTTCAACGATTTGTGATTTTCAATATTTTCTCTCTCTCGATTGATCAGTGTCATTTACGGGATATATGTACATATGTACATATTTGGTAGTCTTATTCATTAATAGGCAACAATAACGTTTGCCTAAAGGCCACCTCAATTATGATGGTAATAATTAAATGCAAGTGGCCGCAGGTCTCAGTCTCTCGCTCTTTTGGCCAATTACCAATTACCAGATTGTTGCATTTAACCCAAGAACTTGTGTGGCTCCTGATATGATAATGATGATGAGCAGCAGCACAGCAGCAAAGCAGCAGCAGCATCCTGGAAGGGGAGCAGGAGCAACATCTGTAGAAACAATACAAAATAATTTGATTTAATTTAATTTGCCAGCATGTGCAAATAATGTAAAACATTTCTCAACATGTAAGTGCCATTGCCAAATTGACTGCCTGCCAGTCAGTCAAACAGTCAGTCAGTCAGTCCGTCCGTCGGAGAGCGGAGAGCGAAGAGAGTGGCCACAGAGACACAGTGGAAACGCAGCGACAGATATAACTGCAGCCACATTCGAACACACACACACACACACACCATCAGAGAGACCACCAACAGAACAACAACAAAAACAAAAACAACAAGAAGCAGCAACTGGCAATGCAATGGAATATTCGTGCATATTGTGCAAACAATAAACATTGTTAATTAATTTACTTCAACTCGAACGACGGCAACTGCACTTTGGCTTGCCCCCCACCGATAAGGCCAGACTTTAAGCTCCTCTGCACACACACACATACAAATTGCGCAAGGGCATTGAAGGATAATGAGAGAATACTCGTCCATACATTCCCAAAATGGAAAATTGTCGGACAATTCGATGGAATGATTGAAGCTCTGATCTGGAAAATGGGATAAAATTAATGGAATGCGATGGAAGGAAGCTTAACAAGATCAAAGGGGAAAAGGCTACAGGGTGTTTACAGGGTAAGTAATAATAATTCCATGCCAAATAGGCTCAATCTCAAGACGATGATACCTTTTGGGAGCTCCCTCGTATAACTCCCGAAACTTGAGCGAATTTCAATCGAAATTATTGGCTGGAACATTGCGCGTAGATTGGCATGAAATGCACTTAATAATGCTTATGTGATATTACTCTTACTTCGCCAGCTCTTTGATAACTTTTGGCATATTTGAGAGGCTCTGACTTTAATGCCTCGTGCAAACGATATCGTTATAAATAATGACTGTGATTAAATATGATGTAATCCTTTTGCCAGGCCTGCCAATTCGGGGCAATTTTTCTTTTTTTTCCTTTCTGGTTTTTTGTATGCTGCAAAACTTAATTAAACATTAATCATAGTACCAAGTGGGCAGTGGAGTGGAGGAAATGTTCATGTATTCGATTGGAGAATGGGACAGAGAGACGGACAGAAAAGTGCATTAATTAACGGCCAGTCGACTGGCTATCCTGTTCGGTCCTGTCCGGTCCGGTCGTGTCCCTGGGTAACTGACCATAAAGGATTTGTGTTATTAATTGAACGATTTTCCGTATAAACGTACGCGTCGAGTTGAGCATCCTCTGCAGACTCTCGAGCCCACTTTTGTGCCGCACTTTTGATATTTTCATATTTTTTTTTTTATGTATTTTATTCTGCCGACTCTCCTGCCTGGTTTTTAGCCATTATCCCCCCGTATGGATGGAGGATTATTTAAGAACAACTGTCACGTACGGCACGGATTCCCCACACACACACACACACACACACTCGCAAATACATTTCATCAAAGGAAATTGAGCTTGAATTGATTCGGCACATAACCATTGCCAGCCTCAGCATCAGCCCCAGTACCTTTGGTCCTCCTGGCCGCCCGCCTAATGTGTGTCATTTGGCTTCGGCCGGCGGCAGTTATCTCCAGGTCGAATTCACAAAGGGGCGGTAATTTTCCTTAGATTTTCTTTTACCCACCAAAGAAGGTTGGGCTTTTCCTTTCTTGTTAGCTAAGTGAATTTTTATTTGCCACAGCATTTAGTCAATGTCCAACAGTCGCTCTCTCATTCGATTCGGTATATTTAATGTATTTTATTTTATTTGATTTTTGGTTTTTAGTTTAGTTTTCTGAAAGCCTCATAAATCTGTGAAAATCGAATAAACGAAGGAATACAATTTCCTTTTTCGGTTCAGCCTGACTGTCGATTCAATCAGGGATCATGGAAAGGGAGCAACAAGTCCCAAAAAAACCACAGAAACGATTCAGGAATTCATTTCAATTCCAAAAAAAGAGAGAAAACGGAAAGCGTCGGAGACTCATTTACACATTTATGTGAAAAAAGCGTCAACTTCTGAGTAATTTATGCATACAACGGCATTTAAATGCGTTCGCTCTTAGTTTTTTTTTTTGTGAAGGGATGCGTCACGGGTGGCTGTGCGGGGGGTGAGTTTCACTTTCACTTTCTCACTGCCTGGAGAATGTCCCACAGAGCAAGAGAAATGAGCCGTAATGGGTGCCAAAAGCCAAAAGATGACAGTCTGCCCCACAGTCTCTCAGTGGCAGTGTCCCAGTGTCCCAGACAATTTATGCCAGTTTTGGGAATTGTTTCGAAAATTGACAAATTATGGCCATAAGTGCTACGATTAGTCCCCTTTCTTTCGTTTGCCCTTTTTTGTGCCCGTCAAGGTTGTCTCGTCTAACCACAATAAACGCCTGCACAAGCATACATACATATATACATACATACATATATGTATATTTATAGATATAAGGCATCCTCTGAAGTCTGCTCTGTTATGTTCTATTCCATTGAAAGCACTGCGTGTTATTAATAATTCAATTTAGCCGTCTCACAACAGGCGCCGGGTCAGAGAACCCACCCCTACCCCTCACCCATACCCCTACCCGTACCCGTACCCTTTCGAACACGCAACCCTCCTTCCGCCCCACCCGTTCTCAATGCGGCCACCCACCGTTCAGGGTTGCCATATACCATCCATAGAGCACCGTTCCATATAGCATTTCCATACAGAGGGGTTGATCAGGGGGGGAGCGGAGCGGAGCTCATTATATATTCATGCAAGTTAAGTGCGAAAGCTCATATAGTGGAATAATAAATTGAATTTTGCCCATGAGCCGTACAACTGCATAAACACACGTTACACGTGCTGCCACTGCTACTACCGCTACTGCCACTCGTATGAGGACCTTGCGTTAACTACCGCACTACGAGCAGATATGTAGATACAAATGTATCTAAGCGTTGAACGAATGCCAGAGTGCCACTCAAACTCTGTTCACGCGATAGGTTTTCTGCTTGCCCTGTTGTAACTAACTGTTGGAAAATTGTAGTTATTTTTTAAAGGAAACCATTTGATTTTTCTCTAACCAAAAAGCGTATTCTTAGGGAGAGTCTGGGGTTGTATGATATGGTTAGATATTTCCTATCCTTAATTTAGATGATTTCTGTTACTGGAATAAGTAGATACATCACTATTTACATCACTTAACTTTTATAAAAATCACTCGATAAGTCGACTACTCCACAGTCGTTCCTCTTTGAACCTCTTTGGCTCCAAAACCCAATGATTTTTACAAACACATAAGAATTATACATTTAATTATAATTTAATATATTAATTTATATATTTATATACCAATTGAACTTCGAACTGCATAAATTTAGAGGCTTAGTGGCACTTTTCCGTACTTCCATAAAATTCGGAATATTTGGGTATTTTATCACTCAAAATAGAACAATCGAATCTTAGGCATGGCTTCTCCAACTCCTCGTCCTCCTTCTCCGCTTAGCAGCGCTTTCCTAGCTTGTGAATGATTTTTGTTTAAGATGTATTTCGAAAGATATGTACTTTCTGGACCACTTACTCTACAACGATCAAGATTTTTCTTTGCATCGTCAAGTCGATACCAGGTCTGGGCCGCTTCTCGTATCACGTCCAGCGGCTTGAGGTCTGAGGCCCTCTGGGACTGGGAGTACTTGTGGATAAGATTCAGATATCCATTGTTTTTACCCTTCAAGAACTTTCGGAAAGGATTTCGGAGTCTCATCGTTTGAATTTCCATAAAAGATGGAATAAAATTGCTTGAGTTTGAAAGCAGTTGTAGGGCTAATGGGCGAGAAGTTCCTTGTCTCCAGTTGCATGTGTACTTTGTTCACCATTAATTGCTACAAAATTTTGTTTGACTTGTATGCAAGTGTGTAGGGGGGCCTGCCTGGAGGCCTGGAGGCTGGAGGCTGAGTGTGTGACTAAGTGCCGGTCCCAGAAGCCGCAGAGTTGTGTCATGCCCAAAAGTCACTTAATCAGTGACGAGAATGGAGCCCCAGAACCAAAACCAAAGCCCAAAGCCCAGGCTGTAGTCCCGGCTGAAGCCCAGGCTGAAGCTTCCTTCCAGGACCTTCAGGCTGAAGTCCATGGACTGGTTGTAGGCGACAGGCGTCAGGCCAGGCGGTTTTGGACTGCACAAACTGCAACTGCAACAAAAGCCCATAATTAATATCACTTTCCAGTTGCAAACTGCCACACGAAAGGACCCAGGATCCAGGACACAGCCCTCCACTACATGCGTGTGTGTCAGGTCTCTGACAGTTGGTTGCAAGTGGGGTACATATTACGAACTGTTTATTTAATTGTCGAGGAAGTGAGTTGCCACACACCACACCACACCATACCCCTCCTCCACTCTGCATCCTCCGTCGATCCCCCTCTCTCTCTCGCTGGCTCGCTCGTTCTCTATCTTCTTGTCTGGTTTTGGTAATACAAATTAGTCCCCATCAGCGTTTGGGCGTTGGGCATATAATTTTAAATGGGAGGGGGGTAGGTCGAGGTGGCGCATGGATCAGTGGAAGGTGCAACCAGATGGGTGCTTGCTTCTTTATGTGGTATGCATTTTGCAGGAGAATTAATTGAAGTATTGCACGATACGAAAGAACTAGTTCATGGCCACTCCTGCCTGAATGGTGATTCCATGTTTATTTTAGGAATATCTACAATGCTCTAGAAATAATTATTCAATTGCCATTTTGCAGGCATAAATTCTATGTATAATTATGGAATATATGTATGTATGTATATCTCATCCACTCATTCATCTCCCAACTCCCCTCCAGTGACTGGTTCCCTCTCTCTCTCCCTCGCTGTGGGTGTGTCGTATGCATTTCCCAAAAATATTAATTTGATATTGTTATGGCCATGCATTAATTCTGATTTATATCCAGCTGTGTGTCTCCCAGCACCATCACCATCACCGTCACGCCTCCCCCTGCCCCGTCCCCATTGTGAGCATTATACGCCCCATTTGTGTGCCCCGTCGTCCTGCTGCTCCTGCCGCTCCTCTTCCCATGGCGGCTGTCTTTGCATGCAAACTTGAAATTCATCTTCTGCCTGCCTGCCAAGTGCTGTTCTGGCCAGGCCAGGACCTCGCCAGCACCCCGCCAGGACACAACAGGGGGACGAGGGCGAGGTGGATTGGAGTGCCAATTATATGGCATATAAATAGTATTATGCTCGGCCTGGCAGGAGATTTGTTGGTCTGTTTGATGGCTCTGCTGACAGATGAGCAGACAGCAGAACAGAAGCAACAACCACAGAGAGAAAGAGAGACTCTCAAGGATGTGCTTGATATTGGAATATCTGCACGAAATGGGAACGGAACCACAATGAACCATCTCTCAACTGCAGTTGGAACGAATACTCTCTTAGGCTCTACAAGGAAACTACTTACTGGGATCTGTGTCTATAAGACAAAGATTACTACCTGATTCGTACCAGAGTTGCAATCGATAGCTAAACGACAATCGCAAGGTTAGTTTTAATTTTCACAAAGTCAGGCCAAAGGCCTGCTTAACACGCGTTAATCGAAAGAGAAAGCCCGAGGATTCGACTCTGATCCGAGTACCACACAAACACGCAGTACTGTTCGAAGGCGTTAAAGATTCCTGTAGTGTTTTTACCACGGATTAGACGGAACACTGCCGGAAGCAGAAGAGGACTCGTGAAAGTAACGAGCAACGAGTAACGATAGACGCGCGGAGCCAGACTGAGGGCGCAACGAGAAATCATGCCTCCCCCGAAAGCGTTGGACTCGACTACAATTCAGTGGCGCATTTCTTTCACTTTGATTTTGTTTTTGTTCAGTTTACCAAAAATGTAATACTGCACCAGACATAAGTACCAGTGTTAGTTAAAGTTCGAAAGTAGTGTGGGTAAACATCGATAGATAGATTTCCTTCGGCTTTTATGTATGCTATGCATCTATCCCATCTTTAAAATCACTCCACTTATGTTTAGAGGAGTTTTTTGGATAGAAAACAGTGTTGGTTAATGGCCCTAGATGACATCTTTAGCATTCTGACTCGTTTTTATGTGTTCTACGTTTATACATCTTTGATTTTGTTGCCTTTTGGACGGACAATTGACAAAGATAGGGATGACAATGGCTATGGCAGAGATGAAGAGAAGACCCTGCTAAAGTGAGTAAGAATCGACAAACTGACGGATTATAGAGGTGAGTGGAGCCGAGGGCGGGGCCGGGGGGTAGATGGAGGGCGTCGAGTGATTATCATTAGCCGCCAGAGTAGTCGCCATTTAGCACGCACAACGAGCTGCAGCTTCCAGAGCAGCAGCAGCAGTTGCAACAATGTTTGAGTAATTGTTTGCTGTTGCAGCAGCAGCAGCATCAACAGCAGCAACAGCAACTGCAGATGCAACAAAATTTGCATGCAAACACAAGCTCCACACCCCTACTACTGCTGTTGCTCCCCCTGATCACCCCGGCTCATCCCTGTGGCAGCTGCTGCTGTTGTTGCCGCTGTGTGGCAGCACACGTAACTGAACAGTGGCAACAACTGCAGCAGTAATTGCAACAAACAATTAGCGTCACTTGGATTTATGTTTACGAGCGGCTGCCTCGACATTTTCGGCCACAATGACACTGCCTCCTCCCTGACAGTCGCAGTTCCCATTGCCCTCTGTGCCCCCTCGGTGCCCCCTCTGTGCCCTTCTACCCCTTTATAGCTGTCAGCGAGAAAAAGTTGATCAATCAAGGGGAATAATTTATTTACGATTCGATGAACGAACGAACGAACGAATGAAAGAACTTGATGGCCTTTCCACCAGTGATTACCCCATCTATCCGTCTGTCCATAAAAGTTTTTACAAACTTTTCGAAAGAAAATGCAAAATCAAAGTGCAATCCAGCGAGGGTTTATCCTGTTTTATCTAGGTTTTCTATACTTTAGTTCCGACAATTCTCTTGGGATAAAGAATACTCTTAAGCGAGGTAGCAGTAGGGATATTTTATCTCCTGTTCTGCTATTGATTATCATATCTCTATCTAGAGATAACCGAAAATTATCTCCATCTCTATATACAAATTTTCTATATGCATTACCCTTTCTGTCTGGTTCACTATCTGTTGAGGTTTCATATCATACAATATGTAAACTCCGTTTGTCTGCCGACAAAGCCTCCTCATATGATTTATGTAATTGCCGCGGCGATGTTCTGCAGAGGAGGCCTTCCAGGCCTAGACCTCCAAAACCGGACACCCCCTCCCCCGCCCTTTACCCTGCCATATTCGCTTGTAATGAATGCTGTTGCAGCATGTAAATGACGTCATTACAAGACGTGGGGCGTGGCAGGACTGTCGACGGCGGACGGACGATGGGCTGCCCACCGTATTAGACGGCAGACAGGATATAGGAGTCGCGAAAGAGGAGTAACGGCCACTAGACAAACACGCGGCGGGCCAGCCCCCGTTACGTGGGCGTAACGGGAAGTTTCCGTTCCGACTGGCAACACTTTCGTGCAACGCCCCCGAAAAAACTTTCGATTCGACTTTGATTCAGTGCACGGCTGCAATTGTTTTACTTTGATTTTCCGATTCCGATTCTGATTGTGTTTTGTCAAGAATTCCGATTGCGGAAAATAGGATGAAAATGGAAAGGAACAAAAATTATAGATCTTGTTTCTAGGAGCTTGGTAATGGTCCTACAATTTAAACCATCTAAAGCAGGTGGTACTTATTAGTCTTTAAATTTTGCGAACAAAATGTATGATGATTCAGGATGTCCATTTACTTAATAAGTTGGCTCAATTCTCGCTTAAACTCCATCACAGTCATGGCTTAGTGTTGGTTAAGGTTGCTAACAGTGTGGGTAAACATTGTTAGCTGATTTCTTAAGCTGTTAAAGTGGAGGCTCAGATCACTTTGAATTGTTAGTGGATCTATTTGGAACTTCCAACTATTCTAATTATTCTTACATGGGATGAAGCTGTACTTTCTTACACCAGTGTAGGTAACGATTGAAAGCAGTGTGCGTAAACATAGTTTTCTGATTTTCTAAGATGTTTTCATTACAACTAAAGCTTAGATTTGTAAATAGCTCTTGCTGGAATTGTTGGATTTCCTCATTCTTTGGCCATGATTTCTCACGTGGCTGCATTTTTGCTCCAGTTTAAGCCCATATCAGTGTTGCTTAGGTGGAAAATAGTATGGGTAAACGTCGCTGGCAGATTCTTCAAGCTGTTTTTGAATATATTCTCCATTTGTGACTCTGGCGAAAAGATTTCTGGTGTGTCAATCGGAGTTTCATGGAGCGTAGGTCTTCTATGGGTTGTCATCCCTTGAACCCATTTACCGTTTCTAACACTGATCTCATTTTTGTGGACTCACCTTACGAATTCCATTCCTTTCAGTAAATATACCCCGAATAAATTGTGCTGTTAATGGAACAAATATAAATTCCATAAAGAACAAAATCAAAAACAGACACAGAAAAATTGTAAATGAAGTAACGAACGAAAATCAACGATGGAGAAACTAAAATGAATCCCAAGTCGGGGACACACACACACACACAGAGGGACGGACAGGAGAGACAGAAACCCACAAAGCACACACAGACAGACACACAAAAAGTTACTATAGATTTGATCAAAAAGACGCCGCCGGATACGCATCCTGGGCAACATCCTTCTGTCTGGTCTGTGTCCTGGTTGTCTGCTATGTGTATGTGTGGGTGTGTGTGTGTGTGTGTGTGGGAGCCTAAGTTTTCCTCTTAGGCGGCATAAATTATGTGAAACAATTTTTATTTCCACTGCAGTGGGTACTGCTCCTAGCGGAGTAGCTTCCAGCTCTCTCTCTCTCTCTCTCTTGCTCTCTCTGCGGTTTATTAAAATTTCAGGCCGCCGTCGGGCAAACAAAATTGCAACAAAAACAACAACAAAACAGGACGGAGGTTAAGGAGTAGTGCGAGTGTGTGTGGAGGGGTGTGGGGGGGAGTCCTACTAGTCGGGAGTTTCGAGGTTGTTTCGGACATGTGTGAGGTTTTCTATTATCTGTAAAATGTTATGATTTATTATGTGCGGGTTCAAGTTGATGGTGCGGCCATAAATTGCGACCCTTTGCTGTTGGTGCGCCTTTGGCCATGCCTCGTGTGCCTCGTGTGTGCCTTTGAGTCTCTGCTGGTTTGCCAGCAGCAGTTAAGTCAATTAATTGGCCTTAGATTTATTAGTTTTTTACCACCACCACCGCCCCCCTGCAACACCCGTCCTGCGGCACCGTATGTGCCGTGATTTATTGTTCATGGAATGCCGAAAACAACAAAAGGAAAGTTCCTCGCCTTGCCTCGACTTTGACTTTGGCACGCACGCACACGCACACTTGCCCCAGGATGAGTCTAGCAGGTGACACTCTAGGCTCTCTCTCTGGGGTAGTGGCATTTGCATATAAATAGATATGTCAGCTAAAATATGATCCGCATGTGAGGTTAGGCATTCGTACTATTCTCAGATACTTCTAGGCCGCCGCCTGCCGTCGCGTGTCGCGATAAATAACATTTTCAAGTTCCTTGTTTCGGACACTTTCCATTAAATTAGTCTTAGTGTCAAAATTGTGACACAAAAACTGATGGAAGAAACCGCCCTTCCACCGACAGTACACCCCTCAGTCCACCCCTGGCCCCCACCCCAATGCTAATGTATTTTGTACTAAATTATTAACTGGGTCAAAGTGGAGGCACAAATAAAAAGTGTCCAACATTTTTATGAAACAACAAAAAAAACTGTCAAATGTTGGCGTTTGCAGGCGGTTGACATTTGTAAAAAAAAGAAGAAAGTGACTCTTGAATGTGGGGGTAGGGTGGTAGAAGTAATGTTTTATTGGGGGGTGGGTGAAGTAATGTTTTATCGGGGGTGGGAGAAGGAATGTTTTATCGGGGGGTGGGATAAGGAATGTTTTATCAGAAGACAAACGGAATCTTTGGCTGTAAGTCCAAAAATATTCAATAAAAAATTAAAGAAAACATTTCAGGGTATTTCCTACCATTAAATAAGTACTTGGGGGTTGCTTACAAATACCTGATTGCCTTGCCCATACATTTTCATCAACTTTGACCCACATATTGTGTGTGTGTGTGCGTGTGTGTGTGTGTTTGCAATGTAAATACTCCTCCATTAATAAAAGCAAAATCCTCCACATAGGAAAACGAATTGAATTCCTTACAAATCATGTTGACAAATTCGACTGTAGGCCAAGAAGGCGCACACATCTCATCGAGGAGGAAGGCAGGACTAAGCCTCTCTTTCTCTCTCTCAACCCTCAACCCCTAGCCCCAGTGTCAGATCACCAGGTCTCCTCCTCAGGGCCGTCGTCGGTGTAATAACTTAAAATCCTATAATAAAGCTACTTACTGCCGTAGTCTCGCTCTCATCCACATCCTCTCAGCATCCTCTCAACCCCTCATCCTCTCAGCGTCTCATCCTCTCATTCTCGTTGTCGTCGTCGTCGTCGTCGTCGTCGTTGCCTCTAACAATAACTATTTTTCTTGGGATTTGGCTTTGGCTCGAATTGAGTTCTCGAGGCTTTCTGCCACACCGCAAATGTGCAAGTCAAGTCAAGTGCATACGTCACTGGTTCCATTATATAGAGACTCAGTCCCCACCACCCCTCTAGTCTCCCAATCCTCTGCAGCAGCAGCAGCCAGGTCTAAGTGCATGGCATCAATTTTTTTTATGTCCCCACACTACATATATTTTGTTTAGTTACTTTTCTGTCTATAAAAAATTTCCTACCAAGCGGACTGGATTAAGATTGAATTTTTCTCTTGGCGGAGGGAGGGGGGTGGGGACAAGGTCTCCTCTTTTTCTTCGTCGTCGTTGTCGTCGTCAGGTGAAGAGTCGTTTAGATATCCTACACAAAAGGCTGCTAAAAAATATTTTCATGTTGAAATAGAAATATTTCCCCATTGAAATTGGAAACGTTTTTGCCATTGTGTCCTGTATCTCTGACTCTCTGGGTGTGTGTGTGTGTGTGTGCAACCGGATGTTGTACAGTTATTGGAATGTCTTTTCAATCCCCCAGACTTCCCTGTACATCCCCCCCACAGTCGTAGTCGTAGTCGTTGAAGAGAGGACTACGACAATGGACTATTAGTTGGCATTTTTCTAGTATTTTTGTCGTCGTCCTCGTTGTCCTTCGTCCTCGTTGTCCTCGTCCTCGGACAGGAAATGGTAAACTGATTTCTCTTATTAATTTCAGTTGGCAATTTGTGCAGATAAATCAGCGCAGTTGTCCGGGCCTGAGTCCGGGTCTGGAGTCTCCCCCAACCCCTAAAACCCCCCCGCACTTCCCCCCCTCCTATTACCATTACCATTCCCATTCATTCACCCTCAAAAAGTAAGCTCAACAATTGCTCGCATATTTGTTGAGAATAAGTATTCAAGAATTTTTCAAGTAAATTAACCTTTTGCATGGCACTTTTCCAACTGCAGAAGGACTGAAGGACAATCATGGTGATAGGTTAGGGGGTGGGCGGGGGTTAGGGCTAGGGGTTGGGGTATCTGATGCTGTTGGCAGCTGGAAGAGCTCCTGCCTTGACTTCTCAGAGCTCCCTCATATTTGTCATTGCATAATTTGATGCTGTAAATGGAATTTTCATGAAGCACTTCCACTCTGCAGTGGAATGTCAGGGCTGCAGGAAAATTCGTGTTGAAAACTCAATGTGGAGCGCAGGAAAGAGTTTAAGACATGCAACATGAAATATTGTTTGAATTGGTTGAAACATTGCTTGAAATAATCTTCAGTTTAAGGTTTCTCGAATCAAATGAGGCAAATGTTGTGCTGAGAGATTAGTGACGATTTTTAAAGGAAATATCTATGATTTAGTCCAATATTGAGCACCTTTACTGAGAGATAATAGAACCTAGATAACTTCCTGCTCTCTAGCTTTTCCTCAACCCAAAGAGCAATCACTAGAAAATATAAATTAAATGAAGAGAGAGCTTTGTATTACCCAGCAATTCTAATAAAAATCGGCAGATAAATGAGAGAGAGAGAGAGCGTGCAGAGGGCTTCCAGTATGCGATCGCTCTTCAGCCTCGTGTCGCTTCAAGAGCAATATATAGGGACCGGCATCATGTAATGTATCAAAGTGCGACAGATAAACAAAAGAGAGTGTGTGAGCGCCAAGAGAGCTTCGTGTACTGAAAGAGATAACGAATGCCATCGGTAAACGCATGCATCATCACGCTTTAGCTTTGCTTTGCTTCAAGACGAGCTCTCATTTGGGTGCTTCGTGTGCAGGTGGATCGTTCCAAGGCATACTAAAGAAGGTAGTCGCATAGAGAGAGATTTACTTCTTCTTTCAGTGTGGAGATGACAGAAGAGAGAGAGACAGAGAGCGAAAGAGTAATGACTTTGCTCTCTTGTGTCAAAACAAAGAAATTTGTACGTGCGTGCATAAGTTATTTTATATATTATAAGATATTTTGTTGTCATAATTAGTCTGAAGGAAAAATTGTGCTAGTTGTAAGATTTTTTCCATTGCAAAAATACGAATACCGCGGAGATGCGTCGCTCTCAACGGTTTACAACAGACTGAAATTTAAGAAGTAAAAAAGTGAGCGAGCGAGCCAATACGACTACTTTCTTTAGTATGCCTTGCGATCACGCTTTAGCCTGCTTCGTGCAGGTGGATCGTTCCATGCGAAAGCATACATATGTACATACATGCATATGTACATATGTACATACAAATATATGGTATGAATGTAAGACCTTCTGTGAAATATTTTTGCGCTTGAAAAGAATTCCCTTGCAGTTCGTGTGTAATTGCTGAGGATATTTTTACTTGTTGAAGGATATTTCGTTTCCCATCGAACGCTTATCATGTAAACCACAGAAGGTACATTTTTTAAACAATATTCCAAGTTAATTTAACAATATCTGTGTATCTTCAAGGCATTCCTCAGCGCCCACACGAGCCCACATCCCACAGAGATGTGCGTGTGTGCGTGTGTATGCAACGTAGGGCTGGCTGGCTGGCTGGTTGGCTGTTGTGCAACGGTATTTTTAATGATTTCAATTAAGCTGAATGGTCATTCGAGGCATTATAACAACATTAACAATAATAACAGCAACGACGTGACTTTTGCGCAAATTGTTAACGTCGGCACACGGCTCTTCGTCTCACATTGTTGTCCGGTGTCCGCTGTCCGATGTCCGCTGTCCGAGGTTCGCTGTTGGCTGTCGGCTGCTGTTGCACTAAATATTTTAATTAAAGAAATAATTACATTTAATGCATTTCGGTATAAAACACGTGAAATCGCCACACGGCCGCCACCTCGACCAGTCGTTGGTATTTTTTTTAAAACTTCATTAAGCGAATTTATTGCAAGCAGGCATTGGCATTGCCCAAGCGATGGGGCGGGGCGGAGCAGGGCGTGGCAACGAGCGAACATCCAGAATCCAATTTAAATCCCGCACTGGAAAAAATCGAACAAAAATGCAACAAATGAATGAATGTGCGAGTGTCACTTTTAGGTCATCAATGAAATGCGCACCTACGACATTTTTGCCCGTTTAATTATTTCAATTAAATCAACATACGAAAATAATACAACACAAAAAAAAGGCAAGCAAAAATAAAAATCCAAATAAGAGGAATGTCACGGGACGGGGGAGCAAGGAGTGAGAGATATAAGAGAGGACACGAATGGCGAGAGACATGCGGTTGACACAAATGAAATTTCAATTTGCTCGCCTGTCGCGTTGCATACCCGAGCGGAGCTCTGAAATGACTCTTCAATTATTTTGGTATTACCCAATGGGTGGAAGAGAGAGAGAGAGAGGGGTAGAGAGAGAGAGAGAGAGCAGTGTCCAGATTTGGCGGGTTTTCAAATTTAAATACTAATTAATAAGAGCTGATCCATATTTTGAGGCGTTTAGAGAGTGGATTCCATTGATGAAGATTGGTAATGGACTGGAAATATGTAGAATATCGATAGAGTAATCGATTAAAAACTAAAAAAAAAATATATAAAAATAAAGTTTAACAAATAAATAAAAAATAGAATATATATAATAAATAAATAATAAAAAAATGCAGTTAAAAAATATGAAAATAAAGAATAATAAATAAGCAGTAAATATAATAAATTAAAAGATAAATCAAATAAAATTAAAAATATATGAAGATAAAGTATAATAAATAAATATTAAATATAATAAATAAATAAAATAAATAACATACAATTAAAAATATATGAGAATAAAGTATAATAAATAAATTGTAAATATAATAAATAATAAAAAAATTCAGTTGAAAAAATATGAAAGCAAAGAAAAATGATTAATTAGTAAATATAATAAATAAATAAATAAAAAAATAAAATTCAAAATATATGAAAATAAAGTATAATAAATATATAATAAATATAATAAAAAAAAAAATAAATGATAAATTAAATAAAATTAAAAATGTTTGAAAATAAAGTATAATAAATAAATAGTAAATATGATAAATAAATAAAATAAATCATAAATAAAAGAAAAAATAAATCAAATAAATATTTAATAAATAAAATAATAAATCAAATAAAATGTCTTAAGCTCTTGAAGATGCCAGAAATATGAGACTTAAAGCATGAAAACATTTAGAAAGTTAAAAGCTGCATGAAAGCTGTAGGAAACCTACCTCAATCTAGTATAAAACACAGATACATATATCTACAGATATATATCTAAAGAAATCTCTTATAAGTCCACCATCGACACATAGTCATCTATATTAATTAATTACACCATCTATATGTTAATCATAGCTAAATATTTGCAAGTTTTCCGCTCATGACAGAATCTTGACTTGTACCGACAATTAGAGGCCCTAACCTAACCTCCTTCCTGCACCTTAAATGAGCCCCATGACAGCCTCCTGGATCTCTCCTTTCAGCAACCCGTTGCCACTTGCCACCTACCTCCTGCCATCTGCCACATGAATATGTATACATATATATGTATAAATAATTGACTTTACTCTGGAAAAACAGAAGAAGCAGCAATCGTTTCCCAGAAAAGTATTTTATTTTTTGCTAAAATATATTCCTGTTGCTGGTCGCAATTTTCGTTCACTTCCACTCACTCACACACATACATAACTCCTTCGAGAGGAAATGGAAAATTTCCAAGATACATTCGCTATGATTCAACCTTGTAGATAGATGTATTTTCTTTTCTCACTTTCTCCTTGTGGCTGTGGCAGTGGCAGTGGCTGTGGGTTGCTGCCGCTGCCGCTGCCTTCCATTTGCTGTGGCATATTTAATAACAGCGCATTAAGATGCGACACATTTGCAGTCAAGTCAACAAATTGCCGACAGCAATACCCCACTCTGCAGCAACGGCAGCAGCAACGGCGGCAGCCATCTCTGCCACAACGTGCGAGCGCGCGGCACTCATCTGGTGGCAACACCCTAAAATGTTGACGACGTGCGCGCTTTAATCTTGTTTAAAAATGCGCAGCTGTAACAACAACAAGGAATGCGTGACTGTGTGACTCGGCGAGTGTATCTGTGTGTGTGTGCGGCAGGAGACTTGACGCCACACCAACACGCAGCCGAAATATATACGAAATTAGGGATATTTCGACTATAAGGATGCCCTGGAAATGAGAAATGAGAAATGAGGAAATTGTGAAAATTATAAGAAATAATAGGATATTTATTTGTAGGAGAACTAAGAATAAAATCTATTTTCTGGCTGTATAAATATGTATATATTTTTTATAATATTCTTAAATATAAATGTGGAAGTCTTGTCTTAGTAGATCTTAAATTTGTGATGCCACAGGTTTCTTCTTTCGATTTCTGGAGGTGGCTTAAGATAGTAACCAGAAAAGTATGACACCAGATCTTATACATTCCAAGTTCTTCCAGTATATCTGTCTGGGAAAGAGAGAGAGTGAGAGTGTCCCTACGCCTGATAATCGATACAGAAATGGCACCTTCGTTTCCTCCTTTGACCTCTAAGAAATAGCGCACCATATCCGAGTAAACCAGCGTTTTTCCCTTACATTTCTATCCATAAAAACTACACCAGAATACCCTTACTTCTTCATTTTCTAGAATCCCATACTACCCCTTCTCTGCACCAAGTGCCTGGGTATTAAAACTGAAGGAAAACCCAAGTGGAGAGTGTGGAAAAGTTTGGTGAGGGGGCGCCCCCGTGCTGTACGTATTTAGGCGGCCGTCTTGTCAAATCTGCGCTGTGAAGCATTCTAATGAGAAGTGCTCTGCTCTGCTCTGCTCGGCCCCTCTCCTCTTCCCTCCTCACCTCTACCCACTCTCTCTTGGTTCCTTCAAGTTTACTTGACTTGGCTTCGTTATAAGGACAACAGCAACAGCAACAACAGTAACAACAGGAGTAACAGTATCAGGGGTCCTGCTATCACAGCCGCATAATCAAAGGGCGTTGGGCGTTGGGCATGGCAGGCACTTTGCTTTTGGTTGCCTTTTTATGCTCACCTTGGTATTTCATATTTCTCTCTTTATTTTTTGTTTCTGTCTTTTCTTTTTTGCCGTTGTATTACGTCGGTTTTCCTTGCTTCCTTCTTCCTTTTTTTATGTGCGATATATAATTTCATATTTTTTAAGATAATTATGTCGATAAGTTGGAAAAAGGTAATGCATGCCGGTAAATAAAGAACCAAGCAAGAGGCAGCAACAGCAGCAGCGGAGATGCCTGCCCCAAGGGTGAAAGTAAAAGCATAAAGAAAATGTAAAAGCCAGGCAAGGGAGGGGAAGGCTAGGGAAGGGATGGCACGGGAAGGGGTAGTGGAAATGGTGCTACGGGGTACCACGTATTTTTGAAGACAATTTAGGGAAATGGAGTTGATTGGTTCTATAATCATTAAGGGGTTCATCAATAGAGAGTTTTTCTGAGAAATTTTCACTATTTTCTTTGACTGTTTTTTGTATTATTTTTTTTAATATTTTCTAATTTAATTTAATGGAAATATATCTGCTAGATTTTCCGCTCTTGCATCTTTGAAACTTCTTTCTTTTGTGGCCACCGGAAAGAAGCAAAATTACATGATACTCTCTGGCTCCATCATATCATTTTCCACCACAAAAAAATAAAACGTATATCTTCCATCCCCAGCCTTTGCCAGCTGCAAAGGAAAATCGGATTTTCAATAGAATCCTCCTCTGTCTCGCTCTGTCTCTCTGTAGCTCTCTTCCCCCTTTTTTTTTTTTTTTTTGGTAGACAAAGCGAAATGTTTGCTGGGCCACAAAGCCCCCGCCCCCCTTCGCCTCCTTGGAACCGGCTCAGAGCAGCGGCAGCAGCAGCGGCAACAATAACAATCACAACGCGTTGGGCCAACTTAAATCCTTGCCAAGATTGTTCAGCCAGTCGCTGCAATTTCATTAGAGCTGCTCCCTCGAATCGTGGACTCCAGGACCCCAGCATCCAGCAGAGCAGCATCCAAGCAGCATCCCGGCAGCCAGTTCTCAGTATCCTGGCATTGACTCTGCCTAAGGCCAGGAAGCAGGATGCCAAATTTGCTCTCTCTCGGAGTTTGCCAAATAACAAAATCACAAACAACAAAAAAAATCACAAAAAAAACTTGAAGGAAGACGAAACCACTGGAAGCCATCCACCGAGTGGCAGTCAGTCCTTCAAAAGAGAGAGTCAGTCAATCTTTCAGTTGAGGCTAAGAAATGTCATTAAATCGATTTTAATTATCATTTGAATGTCCCAGTGCGGGGCAGGATATCAAATTTAGGAGAGGATATATAAACAGAAAAGGTTGGGGAAAAAATACTAAGCAACATTTATTTACTTTTACGGGATAATATTTAAGGATAGGAAACAAATCTACATTGATGTTTAAACCTTAAAAGAAAAGGTTGCCAACTAAGCAGAGTTTGAATTCATACGAACGGGTGCATCGGTACTGCGAGTGGCCAACAAGCATCAGTATTTTCGGACCAAATTAGGGTCTCAATTGCTTACTGCACTTGACCTTGGGATGTTGTTTGTGTTAATGACTTGACAGATCATTTCTGAGAGTTCTTAAAACATTTTGCGATGGCAGAAATATAGATTATATTTTTAGTAATTTTAAATATCTCTCATATAAAAGTGTAAACAGTTAAAGCTATTAGCCATGGAAAAGTGGCTCCACTCTCTCCACCAAATCATTAACTGTTTCCGACTAATAATGACGTACTATCAACCCCCCCTACCAACCTCCCCCCTCGCTGTACAGTGTACACTGTACATACATAATTGTCTATTGTGTGCGACTGCACGCATTCATTTCATTAGGCTCAAAATCTCAATTTCAGTTATCCAATATTCTGTACATCCGACTCGGAGCCACCCCTCGTCGTGCACCCCGTACACCCCTAAACGAGTGCAGTGCCTGCATAACACACACACACACTGTTACGCCCACTGTTGCGATACAATCAATAGCTTCAATTATGCGTGCATGGAATATTGCAATTTAAAATGCCGCACCGCTTCGCGCCGCACAGTTGACACTGGCCACATGGCCGCATGGCCGAAATGCAAAATGCAAAATGCACGGGTTGGAAACCTCAGCAACATTTAGCAGCGATGCATAAATCATGGCATACTTAACAGAGCAAACACACACATGCACACGAACACACACATACACATACACGTACACGTACGCATAGATACTTATTCGAATTGTGTCCTGCTGCTGCTGCTGCTGCGGGGCTTCGCGGTTGTTTTGATTTTGTTTGCAACCTTTAATTAGAAATATTGCCACATACTAAATGAGTCGAAAAGTGCAGAATTGGTAGAGGGTGGGTCATGGGGGGAGGGAATAACAAATTAAATATTGAAAAACGGAATAATAATTATGAGGAAAAACATCGAGTGCATCGACAACGACGACGACGACGAGTGCTGTGCTGTGCTGTGAAAAGTTAATCCCGGTGCAAAATGCAACCGCATTCGTACATTTATTTATGCATTTATGCGCAAAATTAACTAATTTAAGTGACATGAAATATTTTGGTTACCATTCGGTTTACTGGTTTTCCATTGACGAGAGCGGGACAAACAAAAGGCCATATTATAATGATCATAATGATGATGATGGTGCAGAAGGGTTGGCGGGGCTTCTCTGGTTGCAGCGAATTAGCCGCCAATTGACTTGTAATTGAGTTCATTAGCTGCATTGAATGGTAGAGGCGCTGAGAGACAGAAGGGCCTAAAATAATGCAATTACCTTTCAGTTGCCACAAAAAGGCTTCCCAAAAACAGAGACTGAATTATGTACGATAGTACTTTCAGTCTCTCTGTCTTTCAGGCATCAAAACTTTCACAATCCACTGCTCCACGCGAAATGAAGATGGAATTCCCATCAACTCCCACAGGAATGCTCCCATGCTAAATCTCTCGTGGCCAGGCAGTAAATCAAATACAAAATACTGGCACGTGCCGAAGGTTCACGCGATAACTAGTCACCAAGAAAGGACTTCGGAGAGGACTTGGGGGCGGAGGACGGGGGGGCGAAAGCAAAAAGGATCCTTCAGTGCAAAAAGGTTGAGAGGAACTTATGACAAAGCAGTTTGCAAATCCAATTGATAAATTTTTAAACTTAAATATTGTGTGGGTCTTGGCCTAGGTCCTGTCACTTTCACCCATACCCCTAGACATTGTATCTATCTCTCTCTCTCTCTCTCTGTCTCTCTGTGCCTTCTCCTTGTGGGTCAGCATCGATTATGGCTACGTGTATTTCAGGCCATAAATCACAGGGCAGGACAGGGCCAAGGCGAAGACTTCGAGTCCGCTGTTGGCTGTTGGCTGTTGTCTGCCACTCTAATCGCATTAAAACCTAAACGGCAAAATCTTTACTACGTGTTCTTGTTAACTTTTACTAGGCACTGCCTCAGCTTCAGCTACAGCTACAGCGTCAGCATCGGCTTCAGCTCTAAGACCAACTGCTTTAACGGAACTGCTGAATGTTAGGGGATGGGGGTTGGGTCGGTTCTTGGGATCATGGGCTTGGTCTGGGTTTGGGGCTGGGACTGGGGCCGGTGAATGGTTCCCAGGGTGCTGACTTCCGGTTAAGCTATAAATATTTGAGGCATTGTGTAGATTTGCTTTTACTTTGGCTCTGAAATGATTATAGGGTATTTTATGAGGTGCACTATATTACTGCAAGAGGGAAAAGGGGAGGGTTACACTATAAACTACAAGTAAACTTAAAATAAAGAAAGATTTCGACGAGAAACAATTTCAATTTCGATTGATTGCAAACAGAGTTGAGAGAGTGATAGAGAGGGATTCCTATGGTATGATACACATACCATTCATGGCAGTATGTTGAAACATTTCTTTTGCTTCTAAAGTTATCATTTGGAGGCATTAATTGATTGTGCAAATGGACTTCAGGAACAGCTTTGAGGATGCTGGCTGAAGCAGATATCTACCATCTGTCTCATGTTTGAATTTGAGCGCTTGAAACGGAGTAGATTCTTGATTCTTAGCACCAATCATCACTTTCGAATGAGCGGAATATTCAATATTTGTCTTTTACTCGAATGCGAGACGCAGTAACGAAGCGTTTCCAAATGTTCGTTGTACTTGTTTGACCTTTTTTTTATGCTTTCTTTCTGCCATTTAATTTGTTTTAAATTTAATAAATTTTCACAAAAATAAATGTAGAAAAGTACAAAGTTGGAGGCGCAAATTTAATTTCAATTTGTTTCTGTTTCTGTTGTTGGGTTTGTGCTGTTTTTTTTTTGTCGCATTTGTCACAGTTTTGTCAGACGACAGTTGATGCCGGGGATGCCAAATGGATTTCCCATTTTATTGCTTGACATTTTCACTTCTTGTTGCTGTTTTGTTTGGGGGTGTGAGGGGGTGTGTGTTTTTTTTTGTTGCCTAACTCTCTTTTCATCTTTATTTCGGTTTTCGTTTTCTTTTTTTGCGATGGTGTGGTGTGGGGGGGGTGCCTTGTGGGTTAAGAACTTTGAACTTGTGCTGTAACTTTTACATCGCTGGGACTCTCTGGATGTGACAACGTTTGATTGCTCATGAAATCGATCGATTGTGGAGACGTGTTGATTGTATTGTTGTGTGCCACACCCCACACCCCGCACCCCGCACCACCCTACCCGACCCGACCGACACGAGACCGAGACTGAACCCAGGGGTCAAAAGTTTTCAATTCTCTCGTAAAAGTTGTTCTTTCTCTTTGGCGTGTGGCAGCATATAAAATGAAGTGTCCTCGTTACTTCTTTGGGGCTTCTGGCTTCTGGCTGGAAATCATTTAAATACATCTCACTCACTCTATCTCTCTCTCCCTCTTGGTATCCGCAAAGCATTAAAATTGCATAGCGAAAAGGTCGCAAAAGTCACCAAAGACCGACTTCCACACCGAATTGGAGTTTTGCTTCGGGGGAAAGCACTTTCCCTGATGATTAATCTATCGATACTTATGAGCGGTGCTGGTGGGAAATCATATTGATACGCGTACTCTCTCCGGCTCTCTCTCTCTCTCTCTGTCTCCCCTGTCCAGGGACATGATGGATGTGACACCAGGCCTAGACCAGTCCACTAATTAAACTGAAACCCGAGTGTCCTGCGCTGGGATGGTGGGGCCATAGCCATTGTCACATGTTGCTGCTGCTTTGATTGAACTGATTGATCGCTTGTTGATTGTTTGGCCAAAGGATTTCTAATACTACACATACATATATGTATGTATGTATGTATATGTCTAGGGATTATTGGGCTACCAGCCACCACATCATCGCTCATTCGCCTGTTGTCCAATTATCATTTTTTCGATGAAATCTTTGATGTGTTGTACAAAAAGTTAATTCTGGATGGTATCCTCCCTTTGATGGAATGATATTTCCTTTGTAATTTGTCACTCCCTCCCTCTCTCTCTCCCTCTTTTGTAAAAGTTTTCCATTTTTAAAAAATGATGTCATAAAGTTTTATTGTAAATTGCCTGCAAATAATTTGTGTTAAAAAAAAATGTGTTATTGTATTGTGATTGCACATATTTTAATTTGCATAAACATGAGCAATGATTGGGCGGTCGGAATTTCTCGGTGAAGTCTGCTCCTCCCTCTCCTGCTACTCCTCCACCCTCTCCCTTTGCTGCTATCTGATATCGGGATATCTCTGCTCCAATCGCTGGCTGCTGCGTGACACGCAAATCCGACACGTAAAATAATAAGCGGAAATGTTGAAAAATTCAAAGCAGCTTACCTTCCGCTCTACCTGCCGCTCCCTCTCTTCGAGGGCCTTCCAGGACATACCATTATCGCATTGATGTTAGCCTCGAAAAAGTCAAGATTTGTGCGCATTAATGGCAGCGATTGAATTTTCAATATCTCAGGCACGTGACTGTCGCGGCCGCATCGATTTCATTGAAACCTGACGTGCTCAACATGTTTAATTGCATCACCGGGGGGAAGGGGCCGCAGGGGGGGGAAGGAAATGAGAATGAGGAATGGTACTGAGGAATGGCAAATGGGAAATGGGGAAAATGGCAGTATTTAAAGCGCATAAAAGTCGCGGTAGATACGGTTTTTTTTTTGGGCAGAAGAAGGAGGATGAAGGAGGAGGAGCTGGAGGAGGAGGAGAGGGATATGTGTAGCCACCAATCTGTTGGCCATAAATTCACACTGCAATAACAGAGTCAGAGATAGGGACAGAGAGAGACAGACAGACAGGCAGGGGGAGGGAGAGGGAGAAGGGAGCACGCGTTGAGATCCGTTCATAAATGATAAAAAAAAAGGAAATGCTGAAACCTGGAACGATGTACGACTTTTGAGATACTCTCAGGACATAATATGTGATTGTAGGTTGGTGGGTGTACGCGTATTTCATATGAAAATTGATTGTTTTCTTCAATGTTTAAGGAAACCAAGGATACCCCGCTATAAGCAGGGAACTCTTAGCTGTACAACCGAAGAATCCTTGAAATTAAGAGAGAAATGGATTCTACTTTGAAGGGAAACATTTCTTAGAATTGACTGGCAGCTAATTTGCTTAAAGTATAACTCCAGAAATATCCTAAAAATATCTTTGCTGTGGTTTCTGTTAAGTTCCACTAATATAAGGCTTGCTAGATGTTAAAGGATCCATTTAATTTACAAAACCATTAAACAATCATCGAAGATGATACTGAAGGGGTTAGCCAGAAGTCCTTGGCTAAAAAAGGTAGCCCTGCCTTGGCTTGGTTACTAATTTATCATTACAAAATTCCACCCTAAGATTGAGCGGTTTTATTGCAAAATAAATGGGCATATTTATGCCACAGGATATGACTTACGTATTGACCAGCTTCCTGCCATTTTGTTACATCATCTGTGACCAAATCGTAGTGGCCATTTCCCTGCATGCACCGTATATTGAGAGGGGTATACCCTCCGGGGATGGGCCTGGGCCTGGGCCTGGCATGGGCACATCATACGTTAGGCGGGAGATTAATAGCCGCACTGAGTGCTTGGCACCTATCAAATTCAATCAGAGGCATTCATCAATTTTCAATTTGGCATTTCGACGAAGTCCGCTGCGAAAAGGACAGGGCCGAGAAGGGAAGAAGGCGCACAAGAAAGGGAGGTGCTGGGGGGAAAAACTACAAAAAACAGGAAGTTCGCTTTGGCGACTTGGGGCTCTCTATAGCTCTGGTACTGGCTCTGGTTCTGCCTCTGGTACTGGCTCTTGGCTGTTGTTGTTGTTCCTGGTATCGAGGGCAGACATCAAAAGCAAACGAACCCAAAGAGGCAGGCGCCAAAGGAGCAACAACAACAGCAGCAAAAAGTGCAGAAAAATATGAAAAATCGTCGTTGACCGCAGAGCAAACACACACAGACACACAGACACAGATACAAACCAACACTAACACCAACACCAACACCAAAGTCTGTGAAAATTGATTCAATGTCATAAATTAGATTTGAAATACTGAAAAGCTTTCGCCAAGGCTCTCTCTCTCTCTCTCTACTTTTCCAAGAGCGGCCATAAAAATGTATGCGTGGGGGAAAGAGAAGGGAGAAATTTGTTTTTGTCGCTCGACATTTCTGCACGCTCATTCGCACGTTGAAGCGGATGCGGTGGAACGGCGGTGAAGCGGCGGTGAAGCGGCGGTGGACTGGCGGTTGAGGTGGCTAAAAGGCAATGAAGCACCGCAAAATAAAGTAAATTATATTTACGTGTATTTTGCATAGCAATTGCGATGTGATTTGATTCTTTCCCCCCATCGAATCCCCCCCTATCGAGTCCTCCTCCCCTGTTGGTCCCTTTTTTTGTCCCACACGGCGTATGCGCAACATTTTCTGTTTGCACTACATTACCACCGAAAAATACCCAAAAATACCATTCGACAGAGCGCATGAAGTGGATGGGTGGTTGAGTGGGTGGTTGGGTGGGTGTTTGGGCCACCCGACGCGTGCCTTATAAATGATGTACAATCAATTAATTTGCGGCCTGTTTACAAAGCAACTTAGAACACAGTGCATTGAGTGAGGGTTTCTCCCATACATACATAATGTACAGGCATTTAAGGGGGGGATACTGTAGTGGGGAAGCAATAACAAATACAAAAGTATAGCCTTCAAAAAATTATGCGCAATTTGGCAGCAAATGTTGACGGCATTTATCACACTTGATAGGCAAAGTGTTTTTGTTAATGATGCCCTGTCGCCCAGCATTACGGGACCGAGGAAAGCGTAATTTATTCTCTCCGGGTTTTTTCCCGGCTTTTGCATCGAATCGAAGGGAAGTGTCAAGTGAATAAATGACTGCCGGAAAAGCCACAGAAATTGGAACAGAAATTGGCTCTGTTTTGCTTTTGGAGAATCAAAGAATTTGATGACATTTTTCAGACTAATTGAAGTGGGAATCGAAAGAGAAAAGAACCCAAAAATATACTTAATTATTGGATCTTTTGTGGAGGTTATTTCTGGGTAAAGATTTATGGAATAATCTGTTAAAGAAAACCAATCAAAATATTAACATTTGAAGAACCAACAGAAGATTTCAGAGAAAAACGAGTTGTAGGAGGGAGCCTACGACCTGGTCCCACATCCCAGCCATACATTTCTCTGCCTGTCTCTACTCTCTCTCTCTGCTCTGTGCTGTTCTCCTACCATCACATAACCCCAACGGTTTTATGACTGCAGTAACTTTGCGCCATAAAATAGGATTTCCTACTGAGCCTATTCACAACTTTTCGCATTAGACTTAAGCGCAAAGCTCGCTGGCAGTTCGCTCCTCGGTGGCCTTTCCCCTTTTCGTGCCTCTTTCCCCTTTCGTTGTTGTTGTTGTTGGTCTTTTTTTTATTTCGGGCATCGCGAGCAGCGTTTTGGCCAACGCCAGCAACGCCAGCACTCTGGGGCAATAAAAAACCTATACACATGTGAAATGTGGAAATGCTGGCGGGATTTATGGATGGCGACGCCTTTCTCCGGGGTGGGGGGAGTGTGTGTGTGTGTGTGTTTGTTTGCTCTTGCTTTAGCTTTCTCCTTTTTTTTTCTCTTCTTCCATTTTTAATAACCAGACAGACAGACAGACAAACCAACAAAGCTAAAAAACCAACAGCCAGAATTCAGTGGCGTTCATCAGCTTTGCGGTTTTTCAAATAATAAAAAGAAAACATGCACACACACACACATCCACATACACATTTAAGAAATATTATTTGAAGTGTGCCCAGAAATTGTTACACTAAACAGCAGGGAAAATGTGATCAACGCATAAGAGACTGGGAAATCGGTAAAAACAGAAACATAAAGATGGTTAAAGTCTATTGGATTCGAGAATTTGCTTACGATTGGATCATTATTATAGCCAGAATGAAGAGAGCAAAACAAGATCGTCTCTGGGAAGGCTGCCGAAAATTTTAAACTTTTTATTGCATACTTTTAGGACGCATGCGAAATTCGATTTTTTTTTAATTAAATTAAATTACCAGCGAAAAACCAAACCATTTTGGAAACATTTCTACAGCCAATGAAATAATATGAAATATATTTAGAAAGTAATTTCCCTTTTTGGGCATTTCATAATGTTCCATAAATAATCATTTTTAATGCAACATTTTGCAACAGACAATAAATAAAAGATTTGCATGCATAATGCTATATTGTTATTCTAATTTCCATTTCGATATTTCATTCTCTCTCTCTCTCTTTCCATTTTGTAGGGCAGTGCAGTACTTAGGAGTTACCTTCACCCCCCCCGAACACCAGCCCCCGCAAAACATTTATGGCAGTACCAGAGGCAAACAACAAAGGCATTTTAATTAAATTAAATTCGTGCGAAAACAATTTGAAGAAGAAATATATGTATTTATATTTTACGAGCGCAGAACGGGGCGCCCCGCAAATAAAAAGTCCGAGCAGCAGGAACGTGTTGGGACCAGCAAATTGAGCAGAAGACCGGACCCCAGAACTGGTAAGGAAATCAAAGGCTTTAACCCCGCCCTCCCTTAACCAGATATCCTTTAAAACATTACCAACCAGCAAACAGCAGCAGCAGCAGGAGGGGGAGGGGCAGACAGGCAGGAAGGCAGGCAAGCAAATAAATCAATTCTGATAATATCGTGCGTGTGTGTGGCCTTCCCCCTTCCAACCCCATTGGCAGCCCTCAACCCGACTTATAATAAAAATGCTTTATATGTTTTGATGGCAGCGCAGGGCAGGGCAGGGCAGGGCAGAACCTTGCGCATTTCCTGCTTTGGTTTGGTGGCGGCCTTCAAGAAAATCCCAATAAATTGAAAAACAAAATCATTCAATTCAATGGCAGCAAATCAGGCGAGTAGGCACATCTCCTGGAGAAGGGTTTGGCGAGGGGTGGCCGGGGGTCGGGGATCGCGGGAATTGCTTGGGAAATTGGGCGTGGAACAAATAAGACATCAACATCAGTGCGGGTTTCTTACGTCGAGTATGTTGGGTGTTTGGGGAAGGGGTGAAATGATGGGTGGGAACGGAAAGATATGCAAAAGTTTCCTTCCGAATGTTGGGATAAACATTTTCAATTGGATTAGAAACGGCTTTAGATTTACTTCATTTTAGAGTGGGAATTTCTGAGAAATATTAAAAAAATATATATAAATAAATTCTAATAATAAATCAATAATAATAAATATAAAAAAAATACAAAAAATTATTAAAAATAAATAAAAATAATAATAAATATATATAAAATAAAATAAATAAAGCGTCTTAGGCCTTAAGCGTGGAATATTTTCAATTAAAAATATTTTTAGAACAATTTGAAAATATTGAAAAAATTTCTAATAATAAATAAATAACAATAAATAATTAATATAAATAAAATAAATATTGCAATAGAACAAATTAAGTCTTAGGCGTGGAATATTTTCAATTAAAAATATTTTAAATTTAACCAAAAATTCGACAAAAAATTAAGATTGAATTAATATTCATTGGTTCTATTCAAAAATCTAAATTTATATGGGAATATTTCGTCTATTCATTCAAAATTGTTTTAATTATTTGATGTCCTAGATTTTTCAGTTTTCTCTGGTATATTCCTTCCCATTTTTCATTGGCGTAATAATATAATAAATCATTAAACGAAATTGTTGACAGAAATTGTTGATAGATATGTCCGCAGTGGAACAAAGGCTTAATGATGTATCTTATTGTTGATGCCAGAAAACCCACAGAAATGATTTAAGTACTCATCGACTCACACTATAGATATATCATTAATAAACCTATTAAATGATGGCCAACCATTTGGCATTTGGCAATGGAAATTTATGTGCCGAATAGTTGACAATTTCATTTGTGGTCCACCAGCTGACAAATGATTTCACTTTCGATTACTTTACACCACAAATCCTTATGCAGACTCAGTTCCTGTAAGGTAGAACCCTTTACGTTTCGTTCCTTAAATTAATAATGAAAATTTCAAGTCGAAAAATTTACAACAGGTTGCTGAGAAAACTTTTTCCTTGCACCTTTTTATCATCCAACAGGACTACGGCCGACGGGCCGAAGGTGTAATGAGAGGTGGAACTCATAAATTAAAGCCAAATTGCAAAAGATGCTCCTGGCTGGCGGCTGTCACAGTTTTGACCTTCACTTAAGACGCCTCTCCCTCCTCTCTCGTCTCCTCGCTCTGTTTTAATTTAGTTTTAAGCCTCCGCAGGAGCATCCTCCCAGCCCCCACAACTGCAAAGGTCATTGTTGTTGCTTCTGCTTCTGCGAGTGCTGTTGTTGTTTTTGGGGCAAGTTTTCAAAGTTTTCCATAAAGTTAAGTGGCGAACATTTTCGGTGCTGTGCTGTCGAAAACAACAAAGAAACTAATTGACTTGGATTAACGCTTTCCCTGTCTGCGGGTCGATGGATGGATGGATGGATGGTTACCAGAGGGTGGGGGGAGGTGTTGGCACCCATAAATCTCTCAGCGCAAAACTTTTGGACACACGAGACACAATTTCCCGTCTCAAGGTTGTCGCGATGGGCGTGGCAATCGGGGCGAAAGTTTAGTTTGTTTCCCCAATATACATACATATATAGCGCATACGCCATGTGTGCGCCCAAATTGCCGACTGAAACGCAGACGGGGCGACCCAAGACTGCGCTTTAACTCTGGCTAAAAGAAAAATCAATAGGCAAACGAGCTCACTGGCCACGCCCACAGCCGGGCAAATGGGTGGGTGGCAATGGCAGTGTGTCTTCCGCTGAGATTCGAGCAAACGTTGGCAAAAATTTATTGTGTGTGAAAATGTGTTGACTTCACTCAAAAGTTGCTCGCTCGCCCCCGATTCCAACTTTGGATTTATGTATATATCCGTTACTCTCTTCCACTGCCCCTCCCCCTCTCTCTCCTTGGTCCTGTTGTTTGGTCAAGATATCGTGCGTATCGTTTTTATGGGAATGGGGTCCAACCTCCTCCTCTCCTCCCATTCTCCTCTCGTTACACACTGCATTCGCATTTTCCATGAGATTTATTGGCCGCCTTTTGATGTACTTACTCCTTTGAATGTCCCGCTGACTTGGCAGAGAGTTTTCCCCAAGAAGGAGAGAGGCAGAACATCTCATTAAACAAATATCCTTGCGCGTATTTCGTCAGCGATTATTTTTCTTGGAAATGAATGATGGAAATAATGGAAAACTTGAGCTGCTGGGAAAACTGTCGCCCCGTCGTTGCGTCGTCGTCGTCGTCGTCGGCTATTAAAAATCACTTTGAGCATTCGGGCGCATGGCAACAATTCACTCATGACCGAAAAAAAATTATGATAAATTGTAGTTTAATCTGTGGAAAATTATGCAAATGCTGAAAAATGTAAACCCAAAAGAAAAACAGACGAATGGGGCATGCACTTTTCCCAAAGAAATCTCCCAAAGACCTGGCTTTACTTTTAAGGTTTCGTAGAGCGGAAATACCCTGCCTCATAGAGGGTATATCAACCCACAAAAAAACGGGGTAAATGTCAGAAACAACCCAAGAGAGAAAAAAAAGAGAAAAATATAATAGAAATGTGGAAAATGTCAGCGGCCTGTAGCAAAAAAAAAAGGGTTACCCCCAGGAGACAGGACGAGGCAGGGCTCTGGCTACCATTATTTCAGCATTTCATTTATCATTCTCTGAATTGATGTAAATGTAATGAAAATTGGATTATGCCGTAATCATTAGGCCGGGGATTGGGCCTAGGCCCGGGCCCGTCCGTTAACCCTATTTATAATTATATTCACTACCCAAAAAAAGCAGAAAAAAGCGAGTAAAAACAGAATTTAAAGCCCTTCAACGTTTAGCTGTCCGCGATATTTATTTGTTTATTCTTTAATGGGGAAGGTAACATATTTTGTTGATTTATGGGCAGGAGAACCCAACAAGGCGCTGTCGTCGCGGTTTGTCAATAAATCACGCCTACCCAACCCCACGCCTCCCTTTGAAGGACTAAGAACTCGAACGAATGGGAGGACTGGGGCTGGGGGCGCGAATCTAATTGTAAAGTTTTCCAAACTGGGACAAGAATTAGGAAACTCCGACAAGCCGCGGCCGCGTCATTATCAGCGCCACGGGGTTGCCAGAAACAGAAGCAGCAGAGCCCCGAAGCCGAACCAGAAGTGTATCCTGGGCGGCTCTCCATGAGCAACCGCGCGACCTGACCACGATATGCCAAAACCACAATCCCCTTTTCCATCACAATCACCCGAATCCCCTAGCCGTTGGCCTGCCGCCTGTCCACCACACTCACTCCTGCACCACACCCGCACCACATTCTCGGCAAACACATTCCATGCCCACGCCTATGCCTCTGCCTACGCCCACGCCTACACTTTCACTTTCACTTCCAGCCTTCTTCGGCCCTTTGGGGCCCCTGGTCCTTGGGCTGCCTGGCGTTCCTTTTGCTGACTTTCGGTCCAATTTTAAAGCCATAAATTTGATGGCTTTTTGAGCGTTTAAAGTGTGCCCGGCAATGTCGAATATTTGATATAACAATTATATAAATGTTGCCGTATGCCTTATGCATCAGTAGACACGCCAAACTGGAAGCCAAGGAGGGCCTTGTCAGCCATGGAGGGAGGCGAGAGGCAAACAGGCAGAGGCATGGAGGGCAGGCAGTCAGGCAGGCAGGAGTCGCGGTCTCAAGGAGAGATAATAGCCGCGGGCTAAAGAAAAACATTGCAAATTCCTTTGGAAAATTTTTATTATGTCTTATAAGTCCATCAATGGCAGGGCAGTTCAGGGCTGGTCGATTCCATGATCGATAGAAGGAAGGTTACTTGGAAAAGCTCTGATGAAATATTCATTATATTCCAGGGAAATTTCTAGGTCTATTGGAGGGGGTTTTCCCACCTCATTCGCACTTTCATCTGGCCCAAAAAGGATGCTCCTGCTTGCCTAAATATCGTTTTGCCATCCCTGACCAACAAGGCTCTCGGAGAAGAATATGCGTTGGCCGTATCCTTGGCGGCCGACTGCTAAAAATGCGCAGCACAACAAATCCCCAAATCCCCGCTAGCAAATTTATTTTAATTCACTTTTGGACGTTCGTTCCTGTCGCTCTGCGTTCTGCGTTTCGTTTTTCCTTTTATTTGGTTTTTGGCATTGCCAATTTCCTGTTTCAGCTTCAGCTCCTGCCCCTCATCCTGCTCCTGCTCCTCCTGCCATGGCCAGTGGTGGGCCACGTCTTGGCCTGACACTTGGCGACATTGAAATGAGCACTTTAGGCAAATACGGCCCAATGCCCAGGATCCAGCAACGAGGACCCACAGGCACAGGCACAGGCCGGTCACTGGGGGATAGCAGAGGATAACAGAGGGCGGAGAGGGGGGGTAGGTAAAGCAAACAACAAACTAAACACCAAAAACAGAAGTCGTCACTGTTATCAAATGTATTTTTATGCTCTTTTGATTTTTATGACCGTGGCAGGCGGCAAACAGCAACGGAAATAGCAGCCCCCAAGAGCTGTAAGTGGCAGTGGGAGGGGCAGTGGGGCAGTGTGGCATTGGCTGTGTGGCTGTCGCAGGACACCACTTGATAAGTGGTCTGGGGAATAGGCCTAAGAAGAGCCTGCTCCAGGCTTCTCTGCCCCCCCACCATGACGATTATGTTGTAGGCCGCTTATAACCTCAGGGTTTTGGGGGGTTGGGGGTGCAAAAACGAATAGTTTTCCGTCGGCTATGGCTACTTAAAATTAAACAAATTACTGCCACTGAGTGGACGGAGGGACTGAGGGACGAGGGGAATTGTTTATCCGAGTGTTGTCGTCGAATTGTCCTCGCGGCGTGTCCTCGTTGTCAGCGCTGTTTTGTCAGGGGATGCGAGTATATCCTCGCATTTCGGGTATCTGGCAGATTCATGTTGGCAGGCGCGTGCTGGAATTAAATGTGCCGTGAAATAAATCCAAGGAGCGACGCAGCCACAGCCAAAAACTCACTCTGCCTGCCAAATGTCCTTCACAGCGGATGAATCCCTGTCTGTCTGTCTCCTTGTCTCCTGAATGTGTGTCTGTGTCTGTGTGTGTCATTAATAGAAACAAAAAGCGAATTGAATCCGAAACCAAACAAAGTCTGGAGTCGGGGGCTCGGGGAATTGCTAACAAGCAGGGACCACGACCTCACCACAGGAGCCGGGGGTGTGGAGGGGGATCGAGAACAAAAGATGTTGTTGTTCGTACAAGGAAAATAACAATTATGGCCGGACAGGACCCCGAGAACATAACCGCTCTTTAATGGGGATTAAATTTATAGAAAATAATTCGGCCAGGCCAGATGGTCCTTGAGGAGCAGGGAGCAGTAGGAGGGACCAGTAGCAGGGGGGGGGGAGGTGCAGAAATATAATACATTTTAATGCCCAGACCCAGAAATAATAATCATTGAGAAAACAACATTGATCTGCCCTCGGGAGGGATTGTATTCAATGGGACATTAGCTGTGTGTGTGCGTGGGGGGGACTGGACATATCGGTATACTCGGTAACGGTTAAGTAAGATACGCCCCTGGGGGGTGGCTGAATGGCTAAGTATTTGTACCTCTTGGAAATTGATAAAAACCCATAAAGAGATGCTCGTATCAGTCGTATGAAATGATTGTCAAAGGACATGCCCAACGTTTCATTCACTTCCGATTCAATGGCAATTATCAAAGCATTTTACTCTTTCAACTTAAAATTGTATTTCCTCCTCAGACATACAATAACTTGCAAACCCCAAAACAGGACTAAACTGTGGGGAAAAAGGATGCGACATACACACACACAAAAGTGGTTCATTAATTGAATGGGGAATTACAACAAAGTCAGCGATAAGTTGTCGTCTAGCCAACCACCGACCGAACACTCAGCCATTCAGCCACTCAGCCACTCACTCAACCACTCGAACAATCAACCACTCAACCTCCTGACTCAGGAGTCCTGAGGAGTCCTGCGACGGAGTCGGAGACGGAGTCCGAGTCCAAGTCTGAGGTCGAGTCGGAGACAAACCGCATTTCTCCAGGCCAGGCAGCTGGCCTGAAACCCTGGCAACAAAATGGTAAGGAATTTAGGCCCACACACACAACATTTTCCAACTCGTGTTCGTATCTGTGTATCTGTGTGTCTGTGTCTGCCTGTCTGGCTGTGTGTGTGTGGGTTTGTGCCTTATTTATCTCAACACAAAGATGACATTTGTGTTGAAACAGGCAAATTAGTATTTATTGCTTTTTGCTGCTGCTGACATATTATTTTATTTGTTTAATTAATTTACCAAAAAATGACCACAAAGCAAAATCATCACAGTTCCTGTTTCTCTGTCTTTCCCTTTCCTTGCTCTAGCTCTGGCTTCGCCTTCGCCTCTTCCTTTTTCCTTCTTCCTTTCTCTCTTCATTTCTCTGTTATGTCATATGGCATATGGCATTTGTAATAAATAAGCAACAGATAACCGAAAAAGACAATTAAAGGAGAGACAGAGAGAGCGCCCCCGAAAAACTCTGTGGCTCGTAAATTTCCTGGTCGTAGTTTGAGTTGATTTAATGGCTCTGCTCCTTCTGCTCCACACACACAAACACACATACACACACACACACACACACATAGTTTGTCCACATAATTAAATCAACTAAATATTTAACGGGCATTTGTTTGGGGGGTGGGGGGCTGCCTCCATTCGGACCATCGTCCTTCATCCATCGTCTTGGATTTTTATTACATTGCTGCGGCATTAAGTGTGCCGAGAGTTGGTTGTCCTCCCTCTACCTCCCCCCCATCCCAACATAAATTAACAATGGCAAGGACAAAATTATATTAAGTAAATCATGTGGTGATGTTCACTCCCTCCACTTCCACCCCCGTGGCATCTCTCCGCCGCCCTCTTTTGCTTTTGCTTTTGTTTCTCGATAATAATTAAGTGTTGACTGGACAAAATGCTTTAAGATGGACAGCCGGCATGAAAATTTAATGGGAACAGTCGAAGGAACGTTTCAGAGAGAGATAAATGGAAGTGGAGTATTAATTAGGGGAATATCACTGGGATTTTGTCTGGCTCAAGAATCAATGGAATACAAGTAGAATTTGCAGAATTCTGTAGATTTTTCTTAGAAATAATACTTTATGCAGTGTAAAATGTCATGCATTTGTGATTTGTGTGGTTTATAATGGTAATAGGTTTATAATAACATTAGATACGGATATTATCTAATAGTTTTCCACTTGTAAATATTATAAATCTGCCATAAACGAAAGGGAATGTGCTGTAAACATTGCTAACCGATACTCAGTCAGTATTTGTGTTGCCCTTCATATTAAATTTTTGGTGATAGGGGATGTGTGTAACACCCAAAAGGAAGCGTTTCCGACCGCGTAAGCTCACACATGTACTGCCTAAGAACCGGGTATAAAGTAAAGCCGTGGCCTTTGCCGCGGCTCACAAATGTCCCCCTCGTTTTTTCAATTTTTTCTTCAGTTTTGTTACCTTAAAAATGGTATCAGCATAAGACTATGATATAATTACAAAAAAAAGGCATAGAGAAGTCACAAATGCATGAAATTGTAGAGTGCGGACTTATTGTTTGTCCCCGTGTGTATATCCTGCAGCTTTTCCCCTGAGATTTGATTGGGGAAACTCGTTTTACAAAAAGTGTAGCATACTTATTGGGGCCCTCAGAAAATGAAACATCTCCAAAGATCCCCCATTCGTTCCGTTTGTTCCTCTGGCCATTGCCAAAATCGCAACCAAGTGAAAACGAGCATGTTATATGTGGGCGTATTAGAGCAGCATCCACTACAGGGCGTGGCCGCATTGTCACTGCCAGTGCCAGTGCCACTGGGAGCGGAGCAGCAAACATTGCAACATTGTCGGTTTATGGGTCACAACCGTTTGACTGCATTCATGGATAGGGCCTGGTCGTCGGTCGTCGGTCGTCAGTTGTTTGTAGCCCGTTCTTATTGTTATGGCTAGTGTTTCTTACGGCTTCATGTTGTCCATAATAAAGCAAACATATGACAAGCCAGAAAACAAGAGAGGGAGAGAGAGTGAGAGTGAGAGCGAGAGGGAGTGAGAGGGAATTCTTGAGAGAATCCGAAATGTTTAACCCTGCAGGCAAGCCGGAGACGAGCAGCCAATAAAGTCAGCGGAAGCTGAGAAAAGTCATGAAAAATGTTGCCAAAAAAACAAAAAAAAAACCAGGAAAAAGGAAAAGGAAAAACACAGCCAAAGGAGCAATGGGGGGAATGCCACAACGAGGCACGGGAATGTACGAGGAGGAGTATCTCTGTGTTATTATTATTTTTACTGCAAGGCATTCGCATAAAGGACATAATCATATTTTTCATCAAAGTCAGCAACAGCGATAAAAACTACAAGCACACACATACGACGGTGAATGACGGTTCTATATGTGTGTATATGTGTGTGTATGTATCCCCTACCCTTTCTATCTTTCTCTTTGGCTTTCGCCTCTGTGGGGCTCAGTCGGAGCATATCTATTCTGCAGTTGCTGTCAACATTTTTCATATCATAAACACTTTTAGTGTTGATATTACCAACAATAACTTTTCCCTCACTCACACAAACACCACACACACATACACACACACGTCCGCATCCGTATCCGTGGCTATACATATAGGAGACACGCCCACCCGTCGTGCTGCGGCGAAGGTTCATCCTTTTCTTTCACGATTTTTGTGTGTGTGTTTTTTTTTCGTGGCTCTTGGCCCACATAGCACCACGCAAAATGTTGGCCTTCATGGCAGGAAATCTCTTTAAGGCAGCGGCTCTGATTCGATAGATAATGTATGAGAAATCTGTTAAAGATAGGATATTTTGTGGTGGTTTTTCAATCATTTTAATGTCTGATTCATTCATTCCTTGGCGGATCACAGGGCACAGGCGCGCATGCAATCGGCATACGATTTGTGGGCCTTCACATTGCAGGTGTTGCGCGGTTCGCAGTTTTCCGTAAACGTATTGAAGTAGAAGCGCGACATGTGACAGTTTTCGGCATCGTGCGGTGGCCTCTGACAGAGCGACTTGGAAGCTGAAGTTTCTTAGCCAACAAAAATTAAAAAAAAAAAGATGCCACGCCAAAAGACAATATTTTTTTGGTTGGTAGTTACGTTTAACGAGGAACCAAGCGGTCAGCAGGATGCCCACAATCACAGCACTCAGCGAGGCAGAAATTATCCGAGACTTGCACTTGTCCATTGCCCAAACAAAAACTACATAGAAACACGAGTGAAAGTAAATGTTTAAGTGTGAAACAAATTCGATACGCAAATGGAGTGGAAATTGGAAGTGCCATGCATTGATGCGATAACCAGAAAGAAAGGCATCAAGAATATTAGAATATCAGAGTCTCAGAGAGCTCTCACTTCTGGGTGCTTTATATAATTGAGTAATACGTTTGAAAGTTGCCAAAGAGCTGGGAATGAAAGGTGGAACTGTAGGAAGGGCTTGTCCCTGGTTCGGCTATTCTTGGACCTTTTTTACCCCTTTTTTTTCCTGTGGGTTTCACGTGCTGCCATGCGGTTACTTTATTTCTGTGGGTGTGTGTCTCCGCCGCTGTTTGGATGCTCTTTCTCTGCAGTTTTGATCACCCTTTCCCTGCACTTTAGGATACCCTTTCTGGGCAGTTTGAAGCCTCTCTGAGTTGACTACTGGAAACATTATTAATGCCCAAAGTATCTTCATTAGTCTTCCATAACTCATTGATCTGTTTCATCATTGAGAGCATTAGACACTTGAGAACCCCTCACTCTATATAGAGCATCAATGGTTCGGTCAACTCCTTTCTCTACTCCTGTTCAGCCTCTTCTCTTTTAGTGTTTTTTCTTTGCATTTTTTGTGCGAGTGTTTTTGGGGGTTTTAGAGAGATAATTACGAAAAATGTTTTGCGTGCCGCGCAATGTTCATTGCGCGATGGGCCAGGCATAATTATGACTCCTGCTGGGGCACCCCACCTCTCTTCCCCCCCCTGCCACTTGCCACCACTTTTCACTGTTTCACTGAAGAATAATTTTTTTTGTACCATTTCGTTTCGTTTCGTTTCGCCGCTTGCTTTTTATGTATGGCGCGTGTGTTTTGTGTTAAATTTTTGTAGCTTCATTCCGACAAACAGGCCACGTAGATAAGACATTAAAAAGTACCAGATACCACAAAAGAAATGCAAACAAAAAAAAAAAAACATTAAAAAAAAGTACAGGAAAGAAAGTAGAGAAGCAAAAGAAGGACAAAGGGAATGGAGCGTAAGGCAAAGAGTTGAGATAATATGCAGGACAATTGGTTACCTTCTTAGCCAGGTTCAATTGTGGGAATCAAGGTTTATGGAAAATTTTCAATTTGCTATGCAAATAGTTTCGAAAAGGAGCAGGAGCCAGGACGAAGGAGGCCCACATCGATCTGGGGGATAGCGGGACACATGTTGCTTGCCCCCAGAGCACTTCACTGTCCATTCCCCCACCTCATCTCATTGCCATGCCACAACTAACTGCATTTTTCCATTCGAAAGTTTCTGTGTCTCTCTCTCTCTCTCTCTCTCTCTGCCATTCCGCTTTATGTTGCAGTTTAGACTCCATTTCCATGGCATCCATGGGCATTCCACTCCACTCCACTCCCCTGCTGCCCTGCTCCTGGCCAGCAGCATCCATACCTTTGATGGCTTGCCAAACAGTTGGAATATGATTTTTGCAATTTTCGCATGAACTCAACCAAAAAATTAAACTCGACTCCGCCCTGCCGCTGCCGCTGCCGCCGCTGCTGCTGCAGAAATTGTAAACTTTTTAATACGTTCTGGGGCGCCGTGGCACTCCCCCGCGTGGCAGTTGCGCCTGTCATGGTTGTCAATCTCTCTCTCTCTCTCTCTCCCTCTCTCTGTGCGGCAGTCAATAGAAAAAAAGCGAATCTCCAGTGCCTCCTGTGGGAGGGGGAGGGACTGGGGCTGGGCTCCATTGCGATTCAGTAATATCGTTGTTTTTTTTTTGCCTGCAAAGTATTTGAAAATTATTTTAATTAAGGCATTTTAATTAACACATACACATGCACAAACACACACGCACTGGCAATCTAACACACGCACATATCACACTCGCACAAGTTGCTGTTGTCGATTTTTTGTCGCATAAATTGTACGGTTCGGTTCGGGTTGGGGAGGGGATGGAGAGGGGATGGGGAGGGGGCTGGAGCTAGAGCTGCTCCGCTTGGCAACATCTCACATAGTCGTGGCCGCATGTTGACACAGAATTTAAATTTATTTTTCTTGTTGTTTGCGTGATTATTTTTACGGCCCATTCAAACAAATTGGAGGTATATGCATTCGCAGGGGATGTTTGTCCAGGCTCAACACACAAAGAAAACAAAACACACTCTCCTGACTAGAAGGAAGGATTTCCAGCAGGAGACTGATGGATGGTGGTAATTTTTTCTTGGGGGACAACACTGGAAGATGTTGGTAATTGAGGATGAGTCTTAGAGGTTTTACAAAAGATTTGAGACATCCTTTAGCACATTTATGGGAGGCGTTCTTTACTCTTATTTCTTTAAACAAAAATCAAGTGCAGTCTGCAATATTTTGTATTATTTTCTGTTGGCAAACCTGACTGAAGTTTCAGGCATATTTACAACAGTTTTCCAGCTTAAGGATTGGATGTTTCCTGCCTTCTTAATGCACGCCTACAGTGCACAGATTTGCAGGTATATTCAGCACCTGTAGATGTAGATGGTACATCTCCTCCCCGTTTCCAGGGCATCTCTGCTTCGTAACCTGTGCTGCAGATAATTTTTTAGAAAATTTCTTGTTCGTCGTTACATAATGTCGACGATATTGCCGCCTGCCATTAGTTCAACTCGGCTTGGCTTGGTCTGCTTCTGCTGCTGCTCCGAGTTGCCAGGCCTCTTCAGGCGCCTGTAATTTATTGACGTGTTTCTATGTAACTGGTTTCTGGTTCTTTTTTCCCTATAGGTACATACATATACATACATATATATTTTTAGGCCAAACACGAGCGCTTAGCCATAAATTGTTGCGTTGAGCGACGCACGGAAAAGAGAAAGGCATATAAAAAATAGGAGCACCACAGCCGTAGCCGTCGCTAGGATCAAAAAAATAGAAATTCTAAAAAAAAAAGCATGTGGAAAGAGGCCGTGCGGCTGCCGCTGCCGGTTGCCGTCTGCCGTTGCGCTAAATTTCATTTCATGCAGCGCTGCGTCGCAACGACATCGAGTCGACTCCGTTGGGGTCAAGTTGAAAGTGTAGGCTGCGATTTATAGCTATGGCACTGGGTCTCCCCTGTCTCCCTCTCTGAGGATTCCTCTTTGTCGTCGCAACGCATTCTTTGGTGTTTTTTTGCCCCCTTTTGGCTGTGGCTGTTGGCTGTTGGCTGACAAATTTGTGCAGAATTTGTGCGGTCAAGTCGCCGGTTAATTGAGTTCAAATATGCAATTACATATGCATTTGTTTATGGCGGCGATTGCCGTGCCCTGCCTGTCAGTCGGTGGGCCGGGGCGGCGCCATAAATCAAATAATATAACGCTGATGTTTTAATTAAAATTGCCAGTAATAAAAATCACAAATAAAATGGCAAGCGGAAAGTGGTGAATGGAAAGCTCTGTGAGCCTTTGCTCATTAATTTAGCTAACAAAAACTGTGGTTGGTTTTTAATTAAAAACCACTAAAAGCATAAAAAAACCAAACTGGAATCTGTATAATCATTTAAATCATAATAAATGCAGAATGTTTCAATTATGAATGTGACCCTAGGTCGGGGTCACCACTCCACCCCGTCTGTCGGTCTCTTGGTGAAATATGTTCCAATCTGTGGGGCCACACCGTCCCTGGGCAAGTCATTTGAATGTTAAAAACAAAAGCCAATATTAACTTTAAAACTTCTCTGTCGCTGGCTGCTAATTGCGTTGACAATGCCACACGGACAAAGCGATCCGGAAAAATAAAGAGCGCAAGGAGTCCGTGGGTCAAAGTGGCGAAGGACTTGCCGAATGGGAGGCGAGTGTGGTTCGCCTTCTGCTAATGAACATCGATTTGGCCTCAGCTGTGCGCTGTACGCACGGGCCATTGGCAGCTCGAAAAACGCTTTCCCCGTAATCGAAATCGGAATTTAAATTGACTCATTAAAACGGAGCAAAAAGCGGGTCGCACGACAATTAAACAAACGCCCCCGCCACCATCCGCCATCGTCCATTCGGCATCCCCTCCATCCGCCATCCCGGCAGCTGCCCGGCAACAATCTCCCCATACCATCCATAGTCACGTCCCGATTCCGGGCTCAATCCACAATCCACCCGGCCGACCGACATGGGGTCATTAGTTAATTTGCCAAAGCGGCTTCACTTTGGTAATACGCAGGCGGCAGGCGGTAGGCGGCAGCAATGGCTTGGCCATGGCTATGGCTATGGCTATTGGCTGTGCAAGTGTTATAACATTGTCAGAAAGTTGGGATAATGAACAGGAGTCCGCTTTTTGCTGGGGTATTTTTCCGGTACTCCTTGCAGTCAATCTTGGGGGCTTTGCCCACATTGCTTCGATTGATCTGAAAATGTTTCTTAATATGAATTTAATTGGTGAAATGTTTGATCTCTTTATTGGCTTATATATTTTTGATGGCTTTTAATGTTTAAAGTTTTCTTTAAATAACCCAAAGCAAAGCTAACTATTATGGCCATTGCGTGATTTGTCTTTTTATAGCTCTTACGAGTATACAATCCCTAGTTTTAATGACCTATCATTACCTTTCAGCTCTTGCTGTTCGAAATAAATAGATTGGCAAGTACATTAGTATTAGTATTATATTTATTCCATTAAATCACAATATTTTCATCGGATTTTTGCCCAGAACGTTGTCCCCAGGGTGCAGAATATTCGTATCGGTGACAAGTCAAGTCGGCTGACTGTCATTGTCTGCTTTTATTAGGATTCCCATTTGGTTTTGCCACTGTCAAGGACGCGGCGCGTCCCTGTCCCTGTCTAGTAATTTATGTTTACCACCTACCCTAGACTCCGTCCGGCGGCGTCCTGTCTCCGTCTCCGCCATGGCCCCCCCCCTCTTCGCCTCCATTCGTGTTGCCTTGGTGCGGTGCGTGCCGAGCCGCAATCTGCCCGGGCTATTAGATTTTATTGAGCCGCTGATTTACACAATGCGCTTCAATTCAATTCTCTTCTTTGCTCTTCTCTGCTGTGCTCTGCTCTGCTCCGCTCTCTGCTCAGCGCGTTGTCGGTTGTCTGTTGTCAGGGTGGCGCTGGTGTAGTCGGGAGAGACGCGGAGTCGGAGCTAATCGCAGATAGAGGGAAAACTCTAAACGGGAATTTAATTTTCACACATCGTTGGCGGCTGGTGGAAAAATCAATATGGAAACACAAACAGACTGGTCGGCAGTCGGCAAACAACAAAAGCATAAATCACGCGCATAATTTTGTTACCATTTCTTTTTTTCCCTTTTGCAATTTCTATTAAAGGCTTTTCCATTCTCTGCCAGTATTTGTGGGCGATCCGACAAACGGGGCGGAGCGGGGCGTTGCTTGTATTTACATTTACTGACCTCAGGGCTCTGAATCCTGGAATGGTTTTTCCTTCTTCTTTTTTTATTCCGTTTCCCGTTTTCCGTTTCGTTTTTCCTTGTTAGTTCTGTGGCGTTGTATCTGGGTAATTTCTGGCACGTGTGAACTGATTTCTATTATGCGATGGCATGAAAGCCACTGCCAAACAATTGCCACAAAAAAGGAAAAGGACGAGAGTTCCTGGCAATGCCCCAGGTCTTCAAGTTTGCGGCAAACCTTGTATATCTTGCAATACTCACCTGAGTGGAGCCAAATAAGAAATGTTTCCAGTATGGAGAGCTTGTTGTGTAATAGATTCCGTATCACACTTTCAATGCTGAGCCAATCTCAGCTCTCACCATTCCTCGTACTCCATACCATACCCATTTCACTGAATTCCTTCGACAATTAATTTGTTTCCTATATTTAACCTTTATTTCCCGCAGGTGAGACACGTTAATCAATGCCCAATGTCATTTATCAAGTCGTGTAATTTCAATGGTCCCTTCGCCTTCCATATAATTATTGAATAATTAATTGCTGCCCTCAAATAATTACACTGTACTCAGCTAAAGGAAACTCCACTTTGTTTGCTTGCAGGTCTCCAGTTTCAAGGGTAACACAAGACGTTAATTGAAATCGGAAAGGCGAAGTGCAGCGGCCACCGAGGTGTAAAATCATCACTCACTTATGCGAGCAGTCCATATGAATAGCATTGCAGATTTAAATTGTAAATGTACAAAGTTAAACATACATATAAATAAAGAAGTTAATTAAAATTTCCACGGTGATGTGTTTATTGGTGGACGCGATACGTCCAAATCTGCCAGGAATTAGCCGAGTTATAGCAATAACTGTAGGAAAGTAGAAGAATATCCCTATTGTCCTTGATGCTAAGCGAGAGGAGACATTCACAAAAGTAAGTCCTTGAAAAGGACTCCATCGGATCAAGGATGCTCTTCTGATTACTGGACGCTGCCCGGTTCATAAATAACGGGCTTGATCCTTGGTCCTTAAAATGAATTTCACCCTATCAAGGACTGTCTTCCGATCACAGGAAGCCGTCGCTCGCCTTGATCGGCCCTCAAATGCAGCAGAAAACAAGCCTGAAAGAAATATCCTTGATCCTTGGTCCTTGATAAGGACTGCATCGAATCAAGGATTGTCCTGCGATCACAGGAAGATGTCACACGCCCAGATCGGCCCACAAATAACGGAGAAAAGAAGACAAAAAAAAATATCCTTTATCCTTGGTCCTTGAAAAGGTTTTCACCAGATCAAGGACTGTCTTCCGATCACAAGAAGCCGTCGCTCGGCTTGATCGGCCTACAAACACAGCAAAAAACAAGCCTGAAAGAAATATCCTTGGTCCTTGGTCCTTGAAAAGGATTCCATCGGATCAAGGATTGTTCTTTGATCACAGGAAGTTATCGCACGCCCAGATCGGCAAACAAATAACGGAGAAAACAAGCTTTAAAAAAATATCCTTGATCCTTGGTCCTTCAGGAGGACTCCATCAGATCAGCAATTTTTTTCCGATTAAAGAAAGCCGTCGCACGCTCAGATCGGCCCACAAACACCGCAGAAAACAAGGCTGAAAGAAATATCCGTGATCCTTGATAAGGACTGCATCGGATCAAGGATAGTTTTCCGATCACAGGAAGCCTTCGCACGCCCAGATCGGCCCACGAATAACGGAGAAAACAACAAAACAAAATATGCATTATTGTTGTTGTCGACTTGTTGTACAACAACAACTTTCAACTTGCGGCCGCTCAAATGGCCAAAAACGAGAAATTCAGATCTGGGATACCAGGCGAACAGAAATCAGAAGCAGGCAACTCAAGAAAATTAAAAAAATAAATTATTTGGTGCATACTTTTGGGGGCGAAAAACCAGCGACCTTCTGCGATTTCTGTTCGCCTGGTAGCCCAGATTCGAAAATCGAAAAATCGCGGTCTTGAGGCACCAAATTAAAAGCTGTTGTTTTAATTTGTTACATAACTCCGCTGTTTATTATTCGATCGGGACGTGCGATGGCTTCCTGTGATCGGAATAGCATCCTTGACCTAATGGAGTCCTTATCAAGGACCAAGGATCAAGGATATTTTTTTCACACTAGTTTTTTCTGTTGTTTGTCTTGGGATGTCCTTTTTGTTGATGCCAATCGATTGACAGGACTCTTCCGACTACAAAAAAGTATGGCACGCCCAGATCAGACGTTGTATAGCCGAGATACAGCGTAAAGAATAAAAACCAGTATTTTTGTTCACGCTATATCTCGGCCAAACAGCGTCAGATCGGCGAAGGACCTACTTTCCCAGGATCGTAAGGATCCTGACTATCGATTGGCATAAAAAAATGGACTTCGAAAATGAGGCCGATTTTTGGCAATTTTAATGATGGTTATCATGATTTTTCGCGAAAATCGTGACGGAAGGGATGTCCTTTTTTCTGGTGCCAATCGGTTGGCAGGACTCTCCTGATCACAAAAACGTATGCCACGCCCCGATCGTCCCATAAATAGCCGAGATATAGTGCAATGAAAAAAAACCAGTATTTTTGTTTACGCTATATCTCGGCCAAACAAAATCAGATCGGCACACGACTTATTTTCCTACAGTCGCAAGGATCTAGACTATCGATTGCCATAAAAACATCGACACTGCCTACTGTGTCCATCCCCTAAAAGTATACAACTAATCGTGAATTAATGTATGTCCTTTTTTTCTAATGCCAATCGGTTGACAGGACTATCCCGATCACAAAAAGGTATGGCACGCCCAGATCGGCCCATAAATAGCCGAGATATAGCCAAACGAAAAATACAAGTAAAATTTATACACTTCAGCTTTTGACATTGAACAAACCGATCCCCCAAAAGCATGCACCAATTTTTTTTAATTTCCTCGAGTTGCTTGCTGCGGATTTCTGTTCGCCTGGTATCCCAGATCTGAATTTCTCCGTTTTGGCCATTTGAGCGACCGCAAGTTGAAAGTTGTTGTTGTACAACAAATCGACAACAACAACAATGCATATTTTGATTTGTTGTTTTCTCCGTCATTCGTGGGGCGATCTGAGCGTGCGACGGCTTCCTGTGATCGCAGGACAATTCTTGATACGATGGAGTCCGTATCAAGGACCAAGGATCAAGGATATTTCATCCAGGCTTGTTTTCTGTGTTATTTCTGGGCCGATCTGAACGTGCGACGGCTTCCTGAGATCGGAGGACAATCCTTGATCCGATGGAGTCGTTTTTAAGTACCAAGGATCAAGGATATTTGCGCCAAACTTATTTTCTACGTTATTTGTGGGCCGATCTGGGCGTGCGAAACCTTCCTGTGATTGGTAGACAATTTTTGATCCGATGTAGTCCTTATCAAGAATCAAAGATCAAGGATATTTCTTTCACACACTTATTTTCTCCGATATCAAGGATCAAGAAAATCTTCCACAATAAAAACATTTATTTTTCTCACGCCTTCTCATAATCGCGAGAATATCCTCCAACGTTTGGCATCAAGGCCAATAAGGATATGGCCCTGTTGAACCGATAAATTTCTACAACCCGTCTATTTCCGGTGCGATCTGTGTGTGCAATGTGCCTTTCCGTGAATGGGGGAGCATGCTTGATTTAAGCGAGTCCTTATAAATGATTAAGGATATTTTCCCCATTCATAGACATATACTTACTTTCCTTACACTACAATATTCCATACATTTGTAGTTTATTATCGCCTTTACCGCTGTCAATTCTGCTTAAGTCCCACGTTCCATGTGGTTTACCATTCGAGTGGGTGAATGGCTGAGTGGGAGCACTGTGGCGTGGCAGCCACCCACGAATAAATTTGATTTACTAATGAGGCAAGTCCGCACGAAGAGGGCAAGAGTTTGCATACGGAGACAGGGAGACAGGGAGACAGGGAGACAGGGATACAGGCAGGCAGTGGGGGAGGGAGGGGGCATATGAAATTTTAAGTAGTTTTTTCGCCTGGCACTTGCGGTTTGTCTTGCGGGTGTTGGGCATTGTGGCGGGCATGCGAACCACAGAGATGGGTGGCATATTTGAGTTTGAGTGGCGAATTAAATTGGCCATGTGTGTGTGGGCTGAAAGGGATTCCTTGCGGACATATGTCCAAAATAGATTAAACAAAAAGGCGAAAATTCAAATTAAATCCTGAAAAGTTGCTTCCGACTTGGAAACAAACAAGTTCTGACCACGGAGGGTCGGCCAGCAGCAATAATTAATTAACTGTCGTGTCGGTTCGGTTCTTGTAATTTATCTATATTTATTTTCCTTGCTTTTTTTACATTCTGTATTCTTCATTCGGTTTTTTGTCACACTTTTTCTTCGACTTCTCTAGACGTACATATTTATGGATACGGGATACGAGTATTTATGCTTAGGTTTCAGTTTAAACTCTTCCGTTTACTATGCTCTATTTGGGGCTTAAATATACCGTTCTTCGCTCTAACAATTTAACTTTAGTGTTTACCATCTCTAAGCAGGACCTTTGGCCGAACGAATCGACTCCTCAAACACGCATATACTAGTATTTACCTACATTTATTGTACATTTATCAATATCCTATGTACAACAAAGAAATGCTTCCTTGGAGCTGGTTAATATCTGATTTATACAACTATATGCCAGGATAATGTTTATATACAATCTTTACTGGTAGTACCACACATTCATACATAAATACATATACATATGTAATTATTTTCTCATTTTTTGGGAACATTTTTGCTATAAAATATTATATTTAGCTACTACATTGTCTGAGTCTTTTTGAAGTTTCCTTAATTTAGGGAGTGGTTTCTTTTATATATATACTTAATCCATTTATTTTGCTATTCTATCGAACTGGAAACGTAGTTAAAGCATTGGAAAGAACATTGATTCGAAATCGAACTCGAATCCACACAGAAAAGCTAATCTTGAAGGAGGTTTGGTAGGAATGAGCTACGCCAGAGTCGTAGGCTCAGCAAATTTAGATCTACGAGACTCTCCAAAGCAAGCTTGAAATTTTGTTACTATTTCTGATACGTATATCCTGCGATATGTGGCATTGCATCCCACTCTACTTCATCTGATATCCTCTTCATATATAGCATTATCATTCCTTAGATGTTTAGCCTCTGATATAACAATGGATATGCAATTAATCGCCTTGAAGATATGCAGATTTTCGCTTAGTTTTTGCTCAGTTTTACAGAGTCAGAGGTTTGCCTATAACTAAGTGTATGTGTCTTAAGAGTAGATTAGATATGCACAGCACCTTAACGAGAATAAAACTATGACATACTATAGATACATATATATTCCTAGATCCTAAATACACATACATATATTTATATCTATGTAGATCTGGATTATCTGGCGATACTCACGATTCCAAGCAGCCTCTGGCTCTTACACACAGCTCTCTGGCACGCGCTGCGTCATGAGGCAGTCCTTAATCGCATTTATATTGATGTTATCATCCAAGTCCTGCGACGAGTTGCACGAGGTGGTTGTAGTCGTGGTCGAGGCTGTGTTATTGGCCAGGCCCACAACGCCCATGACGCTGCCGGCGCTGCCCAGCAGCAGGCTGGAGCCCGAATGGTGTGGGTGCGGGTGCTGCTGCTGCTGCTGCTGCTGGTGATGGTGATGATGGTGTTGCTGCTGCTGCTGCTGATGGTGATGCCGATTCAGAGTGGCCGTATGAGTGGCTCCACCGCCAACACCGACCTGCTGCAGTGGGTGGTGGATCCGCCCACTGGCATACGCATTCAGTATGTAGCCCCCGCCGCTGCCCAATCCAGGTGGGAGGGTGCCCACGCCACTGCTGTGCACCGGCTGCAGGTGGGCCGCCAGCGTGGCTGTCGAGGAGAGGGACGTCGGGGAGCCAATGATGGTGCCGCCGCCCAGTCCCAGTGGCGGCTTGCCCCCCAGGCTGCCCATCATGCTGCTGCTGGGCGAGATGACGGTGCTGCTGCACCCGCCGCCCGCCGCTGCCACGGCCGCCAGTAGCTGGGCGCGCTGCGCGTTGATTTGATTGTAGGTGACCGTCGCATTCGTCGCCGGATCCCCGGACAGCATCGTTGTCGTCGTCGTCAGGGGCACCACCTGCAAGACAGAAACGAAAACGAAAACGGACACGATATCGATGGCGATATCGAAATGGTGTGAGGCATTAGTGCACCGAAAGTCATTCAGCTGGAAATTTCTCTGGAATGCGATGCCCAGAGTTTTCTACATGAAAAAATCCAGTAAAATCCAGTATACTTCTAGGAGTTTTCCCATGAAAAATGTTTGATTTTACTTCGACTAAATTCAGAGATGAATAAGGGAATAGTTAGAGGGTGCGGGTCGGGGGGATTGAAGCTATGCATATCCCTGATTAATAATGCGTTTGTTCTCTGGGGTATCGTTTGTTATCCTGGTGAAAGCAATCTGATTTTGCCCTAGATTTCGATATGCGAATCCCCCCCCCTCTCAGCTCGGCAACTCGCAGTGGGTAGAACTTCTTTAATTTCCCAATCAACCACAATACCATTTGTATAATCTTTTTTAAAGAGTTTTTAGTTGGACAGAGATAATTTAGAAAATTCCTTGTGAAATGGCAAAAAATTTCATTTGCAGATATTTGGCATTGGAATAAAACGACTATTTCTATTGAACATCCGAAGCCACCGCCACCCCCATGCCACCGTGCCACTCCCCCTTTAGAGCCAATCCAATTATCTGCAATGATTATACCAAAATATTTCGGCTTGAACGCCAAAAATGCTGTGAACCAATACGAAATTCGAATGAAATTCTAATTGAAATCTCTCAATGCAATTTTCACGTGGTGCTGCAAAAGGGGCGAGACAAAGAGAGAGAGAGAGAGGGAGAGAGAGCGGTGTGAAATTGCCGTTTCGTTCGCTGTTATGTTTGGCAATATTTAAAATTATTTAATTAACGAATTGAGTTATGCTGCGATTGCCCACTGTAGATTGCCCACCACCTACGCTCTACGCTCTCCTCTCGCCAGCCACCCGACCCCACCCCACCCCACCCCTACCCCCGCAAATCCCATTCAGATTGAGCCTGGGACTGCGACTGAGCACTGGAATGGTAATTTAAATGTAATTGAAATCTGTGCAGCAAATCCCATTTACAGAATGATACAAAAATTCTCTTTTCGGCCCAACTCCGGAACCCTCGTCGTTTCGGTTTCACAGATACTCTCTGTGTTATCTGGGGGCTTCTCTGTGTTCGTTTGTGTGTGTGCAATGCGGCGTGGAACGGATCCTCTCTCTGTCTGTCTCTCTGAATGGTTCCATCGGTTGTGTCACGGGGGAGTAGAAACCGCAGCGTTGGCTGATTTCCCTGCTACAATACTCGCACGAGTAACGGACACGGACACGGGTACGGGTACTCCTGTTTCTGTTTTTGTGATTTTTTCCTGCAATGCAAATTGGTTCGGTTTCGGGGTTTGGGTTTGCGCTTGGATTTCTGGCTATTGGCTACTGGCGGGGGTTTGTGGGGGGTTCTGGTTCATGTTTTTTGGCAGATTAGTGATATATATATACATATATTCGCGGACTGGCAGTCAATTGGTCATGGTCTGTGCATATGGCCAGGCTCTAATCTCCACGGCATGGCACGGCACGGCACGACAGCTTATGGTAATGGCTCGCGGGGATCTCGAACGTTGTCAGCGCATAAAAATTATATACTATATGCACAGACGGATATGGTACATACGAGTGTGTGTGTGTGGAAGGAAAGTCCATAAATAAATTCTAATTGCGAATTTAATGAAATGAAAACAAATGTGCGACTGGCACTCTAATCTCAAATCTCAAATGGATGGCCATGGCCGCCGCCAACCAGAAATTCAAAATAAATAAAAAAATATATAAGCTCTCACATGGAATAATAATCGAATATGGCATAAACCAGATACCAGAACTGTGGTCAATGGTTTCGAAATAAATATAATTAAGATTCACACATTTTAAACTTAATTTAGTTCGAATTCCCCTTTCAAAGAACGGATTTACCTTCCATTCCTAACATTTCCCATCCTCTGTTGCATTGCTCTGTACACCTGTACACCTGTTGCCACACCTACCTCCCTTCCTACCTCCCAACGTCACTTTCCATCCTTCCGATGGAAATATAATAAAAATAGAAACTCCTTCCTACCCAAGTTTCGTGCTCAATATAAATGCGGAACAGAACAGAACAGAAATTGATTGATTATGGCCCCGAGCTCAACATGATATATTGTGTTTTAAAAATCTCACAATTACCTCAGAGCAGAGGAGAGCAGGGGGGAGCCCACCTCTACCCGTACCACTACTCTCTTGCTTGCAACCAAGTGGCACGACTCTCTGGCAGTCTGGTTTTGGTGTGGTTCTGGTGGCAGCGCACGTTATCCCATGATTTAGCCAATGGATTTTTATTTATAACCTCCCGAGTGGGGTGTGGGGTGTGGGTGGGGGGCGGAAGCATAACCAGAATGAGAATGAGAGAAAAATTCGAACAGGCGAACACTGACAGTTTAAAAGCTTTTTTTAATATAGTCGGGGAAGCTTTTTGCACCCAGGACTCAGGACTCAGGACAGAGGACTTTGAAGTCTGAGACTGAGGCAACGAATGGAGTCTGAGGCACCAGCTGCTGGCTGCTGGCTGCTGCTGCTGGTTGCCTTGGATTCTGTTTAGCAATTTGACAATTTGAGTAGTTGATTGCTTTCAGTGCAAGGGAACAGATTGCCCAGATAAAGGAGACACAAGGCGACACAAGGAGTGGGAGTGGGAGTGGGCACACGGACAACTGGCAGGACACGGTTAATACGGACCGCAACTGACAGACTGACAGACGTTAACTGGTCCTTTGCTACCGGCCAGCCAGATTGCTTCCCAGCCACCTGGCCGACCGACCGATCGACCCGAACACCGGACAAACAGTTGCCAAATCAAATTGCAAATCCAAAACCAAAGGCAAAGACGGAAAGAGGAAGGAAGAAAGAAGGACCAACGACAAACGACTTTGTCTCACTTTCATTTGCTGTCGTCCATTTCGTTGATAAAAAAAAAGAAAAAAACGACTCCCTTGAGTGGGATTTTTAATTATACTACAATCTATATGCGACAGTGATGGCTATTTGGCTTCCTAAAGGCCCCGTCCATTATTGAGTGGCCAAGTAATTGGCAACAATTGAGCCAAGGGAAAGCCTTAAGAGCCTTAAATAATGGAAAAATAGCTTGATTTTTGGGCAATTTCCTGCCATTAAGCGGGTAACCCTTTTTAGCTACTGTGCTAGCAGCTTTTACCCGCTAATTTGCCATCTCTTATGCATCTACCGGTACTTACATTGCCATTGGGTGACCATTTGGAGACACCTCCTCCTCCTCCCAGGGACGTGGCTGATGTGAACTGATGGGCATCCCGTTCGCCACCGCCGCTGCCGCCACCGCCAGCCACTGCTCCTGTGGCAGATGCTGATGCGGCTGCTGCTGCTGCTGCTGCCGCTGCCGCCGTCGCTGCTGATGCCACCACCGCGGTGGAAGTGCTGCTGCCAGTGGTGGTGCCCGCTGTGGTGCTGCCAACGTTCGAGGCATTGCTGCCACTGCTGCCGGCGCTGCTGCCGCCAACTGTTTGATTGAAATTTATTGATGACCGGTTCCACGTTTTGGGGTCGTCGTCGTCGTGTGCATGTTCATGTCCAGTCCATGTCCGAATCCGCATCCGCATCCGTGTCCGTGTCCATTTCCATGTGGGCAGAAGGGGACAGCGGTTGGGGGCACAGAGATGCGGTTGCGTTGTTAGATTGGCGGGTTCCATCGTTAAAAATATTTACGATTAAAAGAAAATTGCATTTGTTGATTGGATTGGATTGGTTTGGCGGGCGAGTGTCGTATTGTTGTTGTTGTTGTTGTTGTTGTTGATGAGATTGATTACGATTGCGGGTCACCAAAGAGCAGAGTAGCAGCAGCCAGGAGTGCCAGGAGGAAGAGCAGCAGGAAGACCAGCAGAGATAGCGATGCGAAGCGCGCGACGATTGCAGGACACATGAAAGTAAATGTCGGGAAAAGTGGCCATAAAATTTGATTAAAGTTTAATGCTCAAAGTGCACTATAAAAGCAGCTCGACTTCAGCTTCTGCTTCAGCTACAGCTTCGGGGGACACTTGACTGGATGTGACATTAAAAGAAAGGGGAGCGGGGAAAAGTCCCGGTCCCCCCTCCCGAGGCAAGTCGCACAAGGGATACACTTTCCCGAAACTCTTTCTCCAAACACTCGGAGAGAAAGCTATAAAAAAACGTATTCTTTGTCTTTCCAATCAAGCTCCTTCAGCCTTCAAGAGTACTCTCTCTCTCCCTCTCTCTCTCTCTCTCTCTTTACAGCAGAGACAGCGAGAGAGGGAGAGCGAGCACACAAAGTGTCTGCGGACAACAACTGTTTATGATCTTACCATATTGCGATGGTATTACATCCGGATCACGTTCGTCCTCGACCAAATCCTCCGATGACTTCGTTTTTATGTCCGTGTGCTGCCATCGCGGTTTCTCCAGGTTCCCGCCCTGCCAAGCAAGAGAAAATGTCACAAAATAATACTCGTACACATATTAATTGCTCTGGCAATTCGCTGTGGGGTTCCAGGACACTCACCTTGAAGACATCCCCCGGCTGGGCCGTTACACCGGCAGCCGTTGCCTTGCTGCCGTGATGACGATTGCGCCGCAAATTGTGCACAAATGTCACCACAAATATTCGTATCGCGATGGCAACACCAATAATTATGATGGTCAGGACACTTCCAACAATCACCGGCGACAATGTCAGTGTTACGTCGTCGTCTGTGTGGGTGGGTCGTGGTTCGATGTTTTGTTGGTTGTAGGTTGTAGGTGTTGCAGATTGTACCAGTTGTTGTTGTCGTAATTACAGGTTGACAATCGTCGTTCATAAATCATCGTCGGGTTTTAGATAGATTGCCATCGGTGGCATATATCCACACATCAAATTGATTGCCGATGGAAAGTGGTAGTTAAGGTACAAGATCGAGAAAACGAGAGAACGATAGAACGGGAACGAGAGATTCATTCGTTGTCGTTATCGTTGTCGTTGGTTTTGGCAGGCGGCAGCACACGTTATATTTGTCGACATTTTGACGGTTTTATATTTAGCCAAAAAGGAATTGCACAGCACATAGACATTGTTGCGAGGGGGAGGAGAAAAGCAAAGTGTATGAGCATGAGTAAATCTGGAATAAGTGTCCTGGTGTGTGTGTATGTGTGTGTGAGTGTGTTGAGCAATAAGCAGTGAATGTCTAACGTTTAAAGTTTAATTGGCTAGAAGGATGGACAGTGGTACCAAGTGGCAGAAGAGTCTATGGAAGATTCGGATCCGATTTAAGAGCTGAAGAATCTTTGACCTCAGAAGAAGGAACCTTTAAACATTCCTTGGGTGTCTGTCTAACTACATTTCTTGAAGAACTAATACTATTTACAGAACTAGAATGAACGTAGATATAGCTTTGCCTATAGCTTTCTCTCTTCTCTTTCAAATTGAATTCGAAATCTCTCTCCAAAATTATCTCACAACTTCATCTCATATTATATTCTTTCCAGCTTGGCTATGATCTATGATCTTTCCGTTGTTCTCTTCATCTCCTTCCTTGGCATACTTTAAATCGTGTTTTTTTTTCGCCTATTCGATCCACTGTGCCACTGGCTTCTAGCTTTCACCCAGTTTCTCCCATTTGGCTCAGGCTTTCTGATTTCTCTCTCTCGGCTCATGTCAAAAAGTAATTTTACACATATTTTACGCCATCAGTTGATGGCAGCAGTAGCAGCAGCAGCAGCAGCAACAGCCGGAATGGCTATGCGAGAAGGAGTCATAAGCCATGAGGCATAAGGCATAAGGCAGGCATGTTGATTATGTAAGTACTGGAGATGACTGCTGGAGCCTACCTGTCAGGCAACAGAGAGAGACGGAGAGCGAGAGAGAGAGAGAGAGAGGTGGATGCTGTGCGGGATGCATGGCATTAATGCACGAGAAGGAAATCACAGAGACCCAACGCTAGACCCGAGAAAGCAGAGATGATTCTCTCCCCTGATGGTAGCTTCTCAAGTGTCAAAACCATAAACCCAGAGAAGGAGTTGCCCCCATCCATCCACCCATCCACCCGTCCATCCATCCATCGGACCATTCATCCATCCATCCATCAATCAAGCAAATTGTGTTGCTCGTTTTTTGGCGAGGGGGCAACATCTGGCAGGCTGGCAGGCTGGCTGGCTGGCTGGCTGGCAGTGCCACTCACCTGTCTTGTAAGCTGTTGAGCCAATTATGAAATCGGGCAAGAGATAAGCGGCGCTTCGTCCTTTTTGGTTGTACGAGTAGATGCGCAGCCTCAGCGAATTGTTCTCCTGGACCATCATCGAGGTCAGCGTGTCCAGGTTCTCCAGCGAAAAGAGCGCCTCCTCCGCGTTGCTCAAATTGAATCTGAAATGAGAGGAGAGCAGAGCAGAGGAGAGAGTGGTAAGGAATGTAATCGGTGGGTAGTCCTCAAATGATTGCGTATTAAATCAAAAGAAATGGCTAGGAAATCAACGGCATTAAGCCTTTAATCAAATGCTCAAGAAGAGCCAAAAGCCGAAAGCCAAAGCCACAAATACTTTTTGGCAGCCCTTTTTTTCCTTGGAATTTCCTCGGTTTTTCTTTTCGTTTTTTTTTACGGTTTTCTGCTGGCATGTTTTCCTAACCCCCGTAATCCCTAAACCATTTCTCCAGTTAGAAGATATGCGCGCCGCTCTTTCCCAATCATGACCTCAATTTGAATTTGATGCCCCTTTTGCCCAGCGATGCTTTGGCTTTGGCTTTACCCACCCCCAACCCCTTTGCTTCCTTCGATTTCCTCCCAGTGGAAAAGTTCTGAAATATTAGGGTTCAATGCCAAAACATTTCCTACATTGATGATGATGTTTGTGGCGTTTTCCCCGCTTTCGAATGAGGGTTTTCCATTCTCTCTATGACGTCTTTGTTTTTAATAAGAAATATTTATTAGATGTTTCTGTGTTTCAGTGTGTCTGTCCCCTCGCATATTGTATATTTACCACAAAATTTATACCGAAAAAAGAAAAGGAATAAAATGAAAATGAAATGAGGGAAACCCTCGCATAATGTTATGTGTGCATATGAATTTGATTTCCTATTTACCATAAACATATGTATATATCGTACAATCGTACAATCCCCATGTGCATTTGCTGGCTGGCTGGAAGAGCCATTCAAAGACAAACACACACACAGCCATGATGGCTAAGAGCGGGCTGTTTCACGCCTAATTACACGGCCCACACTCCACCCCATCCTCTACAGCAGAGAAGTAGTTCTGCTGCCACTCGTACTATCAGTATTATCCTTGAAGTGCCTGCTGGACTATTACGGAATAAAATGATGCTGGTGCTACTCTCGGGCGAGTGTCTGTCTCTGTGCATGGAAGGTGTCAGGCGCAGACACCGATGGATGCTTCATCCAGCTCTCAAGGGAGCCCCATGAATGCCCATGAGTAAACAGGACTCTAAATACACATCTACATCTGTGAGAGTGTTTGTGCATCTCTATTAACCCTTGTGCTTATTTGGAAATCAATAACGAAGCAATCAGAAGGCAATTGGAAAAGTCCAAAAATTCTTTTTAAAAATGCATGAAATATCAATCTTAAAAACTTGCATAAAAATATATTTGTAATACCAAAAAGTGGAATTTTTTTGGCCTGGAATTATATTGAAATAGCAATAGATTTTTTTAGATTTATTTGATGGACTATGCTCTACCCTCTACCTGGGAAAGGAGCTTAGAAAAGTGTCCTGCGAGTGGCCTATAATATCTGAAGTATCTTTAAATCTTAATTATAACAATTCAAGTTCAAACATAATGAATATTTTCTGCGATCCCTTGGCAAATTTACCCAAAAATTCTATTCAACGGCCCCCGATGGCCTTTCGTGGGTTAAGCCCAAAGGCAATCACACACACACATATGCCCCTGTGTACATGTACATGTATGTATTCCACGAAACGATATGGCGCCATTTGTTTGACATATGCTCCGTATCTGTGCTTGGGGTCAAGCTGCCTAACAACCCCTCACCCGCCTCCCGCCCATGCCCCAAAATGTTCGCCAGTTCTCACAATCCCTGGCCCGCGGGGTTCGTTCATAAGCAGCTTAAAAGCATTGGTCCCTGTTCCAGGGCCCCAAGCGGGGTCGCCCGCTGCCCCCCCACCGACCTCCCCCCGCAGTGATGACTGTAGTTGTAGTTGTAGTTATAGTTGATTAATATGCTTACCTGGTGATGCCGGTGCGTGTTGAAAACATTTCCAGTACAAATATTTGAGGCAGGCCGCCGTCGTAGCCCGGTATGCATTGTATGTCAACACTCAGTTCTGTGCGGTTGAAGACGGTACAATTGCTGACGGCATTCGGCAAAGCTGAGGGGTTGCACAGGGAGGATTTCCAATCCCCCACACACACACACACATGAGCATCGCGGCGCACAGGCATGGGAATCAGATTTATGTTGGGGTCCACACGTAACGCAGGAAATTAACAAGCAGCAGCAGGCAGGAGGCAGAGCATCAGGCAGGAGAGCAGCATCATCATTCGGGAGAAAAAGAGAGAGAGAGAGAGAGAGGGAAGAGCATATGAAAAGTTGTTCTTTTTTTTTGCTTCTGTCTGTGTATTGAATCGGGCATCGGTTTTCCAACGCCACTCAACCCCACAAAACTGAACAATGTCCAATCTCTCTGGTTTTGCTGGTTTTTGGGTTCCATTCTGTCTGGCTTTCCCACTTCCATTCCTCTTCCCCAGTCGAAATCCGAACAGCAGTCCAGTCCCACTCCCAAATGGCCGCCTGCCTCTGTGTTTGCAGGCGGCATTAACATGTTAAGGTCAAATTGCACGTAATGAAGCAATGGCAAACAGCTAACAGCAGGGTCTGGGGGCGGCTGAAAGCCGAAAGCCGAAAGCCGAAAGGATCCTGGCCCACGTTCATGGCGAGGCTGGTTCCCCATATAAGCCTTCGTTTGGTAGTCGACAAATTTCCGGTAAATTTCTTTATGCAATATGTAGGTTTTTTCCCATGGTAGATTGAGGGAGGATTAGGACATAATATCTTTGGGGATATGTTTTTGAGGCATTAATAAAATTTCTAAAATAAAATACCCTTTTTCTAGAGCCTCAGGGAAGGATTTTTGAATGAAATCTTTTGAATATATCAGAGGAATACTTAAGGAAAGTATTGGAAATTAATTTGTGGCGATGAAACTTGATATTAGAGGGCACTTGGTATAGACTCTTGTTCTTTAAGCGATTGATAATAAAATAATATATAAACAAAGGTTTAGGGGTATAAAAAGTAATCATCTTCTTTGCTTTAAGTCTTCCATTCTGTTCCTAAAAGAAAACCATAAGTTTTTGCCCAAAATATCCTGAACTTTCAACCTGCATAACCAGAGAGACAGAGAGAGAGACAGAGAGTGAGTGGGAGAGCAAACACTTACCGGCCAGGACGACTTGGAAGAGACAGGGATGCTGCTGGGTGCCCACCTCGTTGGCGGCCCAGCAGGACAGTGTGCCATAATCCTGCAAAATACATGCATATATTTATTATTTAAAATGCAGCTCTTGCTTAATTGCATGAAGGAATTTCTGGTCTCCAATGTATATACCATATACACATGTATATATCGGCTGTGTGTGTGTGTGTGTGTGTGTTTACCTGATCTGTGACTGGTGTGTACTTTAAAATGCTGCGACTTCCATTCACGCTGAATCGCTCGGAGCCCACGTCCAGGGTCTCGCCAGAGTTGTTGAATTTCCAGCGAAATGTTCTGCAAAAACAAAAAAAAGGATAAACGTATATTATATTTTATTTTATTTTTATTTGTTGTTGTTTTTTTTACATGCATGTACATCTGTATGGAGCGTAAGTTGCGTTGACATTTTGACAGGAGTGTGTGTCTGTGTGTGTGTGTGGAACAGGAAAGGAACGGATCGGAACAGAGCTGGATAGGACAGGACAGGACAGGACAAGAGCAGGACCAGGAGCAGGACCAGGAACAGCATCAGGTGTGGGCAGAGGCTGGAGGCAGGGCGACAGCAGTCAGCAAGTGGAAAAATGTTTGCAAAGTTTTACATTTTTAAAATAGCTCGTTAAAATATTAAAGGTTAAACACGGACTTGGACTCGGAATCGCACTGGCAATCCTCCCCCCTGGATCGACTCGAAGCCTCCGTGTCCTGCCGCTCAGAAAGCCTTTTAAAAGGTTAATTATCTCTGGCATATTCGGTTGGACGCTTCGAGAGCGTCACAGTGCAAAAATAACCGTAAATCAATAAAGGCCCCAAAAGAAATCCATTTAAAAATACTCGTACATTCCGCCAGAGTTTAATGAAATCAATAATGGACAGGACCCTGTCCCGAAGAGATCCCTTTGCGAGAGGAGGACACGCGCGCGCGATGACAGTGACAGGATTTCACGAGTATTTAAACGAGGGACAGGCATAATTCCAGGACATGCTAATAGTTTTTTAATGGCCGATATCTGCAAGGGGGGAAATGTATCTTTTGTTATCCACTGAACAATACTCTTAGAACTTTTGTTGTTATTTTGTGTTTAAGATCCTTGTACTTTAAAGACTCCTCTAAAACCCCCTCTATATTTTTTCTTGATTAAATTTTGAATATATTAATATGCAGAAATAATAAATTTGTATACCCCCCCGGGCTGGTCTGGCTTGTCAGGCATTTAAATGCTGATAAATTAACTTGTCGCACCCATCATGCCCCCCGCCCCTGCTGCCCCCTGCGAATGGAGTCCCCTGTGACCGCGTCAGAAAGTATGCAGCAGAAGCAGCAGCTTTTTAATGTTCACGCCAGGATCCGCTCTGCAGGATCTACTCCAGCAGCCAGCAGCCACAACAATTACACGAGGACGCAGCTGCTTTGGCCCTGGCACGGCCTCGACTCTGGTCTCGGTCTCGCATATTTTCCGCCGGCTAATGATTAATTATTTTAGCATAAAGCGTCAGCTCAAGACGCAGCACACAACAGCAACAACAGCACAAAAAAAAACAGAAAAAAAAATTGAAATTAAATACAAGACAAGACAGGGCGTGCGAAAGAGAGAGGGCGAGAGAGAGACGCACTCAGACAGCTCGGACTAAGGCAGAGTGGCAGCTGGTCAGAGCGACAGGAGACAGGCGGCAGGACAAGCCTTAGCGGCGGCAGGGGGAGCCTCATTAAAAAAACATTAAAGTGGGCCACATTCCCGCTGACCAGCTAAATCCCCAGCAGCAGCAGTAGGACAGGCAGCAGCAGGACGAGGAGCAGCAGAAGGACAGGCGGCAGCAGCAGGACGAGGAGCAGTAGGAGGGGCAACATCATTCGCCGGAAAAGCCAGTTGCACATTTAAAATGAATTAAAATCAACAATTTAAGGTCCGTGTGAAAAGGAAAGCCATAAAGAGTAACGGACAAAAAAACAAAAGAGAAAGAAAAAAATCTCCTACAAAATATTGTTAAATTTTCTCACATTTCCGCGTATAAGCACAGCATTTTCCGCACACATACACAAACACACGCAGGCAGACACAGACACAGAGAAAATTACAATCATTTGTCAATTTTACAAACACTTCCATTCAACAGGAAACCGGAAGGGAAGCAAAATCAAAGCGGAAGGAGAGCCAGGGGAAGTTTTTTTCGTATCTCTGTGAGGGTGGGGCGAGGTTTTGGTTTGGATTTCATTTTAGAGAACTTACCGGGGTGGTGGATCGGCCTGTATCTCGCATATAACCTCCACAGTCTCATCCTTGGAGGCGCCAATTAATATCACACGATCCGAGTGCTTGCATATCGGAGTGTCTGTAATGGGAATACGGAAAACGGGCATAAGATAATGATACATATATAATATATATTAGGAAGAGATCTCCATAGTTAAGAGTGTTCCCCTCTTTAAAAGCTCTTTGCAATCTCTCAACTTTAGCTCCTCCCTTATCCAAGAGGATAACCAAATATTTCTGATTATCGTTTCCCCGTTTCCAGTCACCTGTTGATGGGCGTTTCCCACCACTCTCCGCCCCGCCCTTCTCTCTGAATGGCTAATGATGTGCCCTGTAATCATATCCTTCCCAAACGCCTACACCTTATCGGCTGAAGGGCATTAAAATGTTGTGAAAATCGTTGGAAAATGTGTTGTGTGTGTGCACACAAACGCAAAGAGAAAAACGCACAAAAGTGATTTAGACAGAGCGCCACAACGCCTTCTCATCAGTCAGGCACTCAGTCAGTCATTCAGACAGTCAGTCTGTCAGACCCTCAGTCCTGTACGGGAAAGAGAGACAGAGAGTGGGTGGGTGTGGGTAAAGCCAATGGAAAACCTGTCGTGTGGAAAGTGCCTTCCTCGTTCTTGTTCACGGGAAATTAATTAATGTGGCAACATGATTTAGTACTTCCAGGTAAATAAGGCGTTCCGTTCCGTTCCATACCATAAATGTTAAAGGATTATTAGCTGACGTGGCGGCACACGTGGCGTATGCGTAATTTGCTGTCGACGTCCTCATCCCTTTTTTGAATTTTTCGAAAGCGAAACTTGAACTTCTGATGAATTTGTTTATATTCAAAAATTTACACAAAAAGCAAAAACGGGGCGGGTAATGAGGGCGTGGCGGGCAGCGTGTAGGTGGGGGTGGGAGGCGTAATTAATTAGCCAGAAAATAACACCCAATCCTGACATCCTGCTGAGGGATATGCTGGCTCTCTCGACTCTGTTCTCGACTTTCGTATTATGTTTTTGTTTTGGGGCGTGGGGCGGGAGGCGTGGGGCGGGGTGGGCCGACTGATTACTTAGTCGCTTTGCTAATTAAGCAACACTTGAGTGGCCATAAGGGTGGGTGCCAGGGCTGCCAGTGGTGGCATGAACTGACCTACATGGCCGCAAAATGGGGAAAATGAAATAAGTTCAATGACATTCACAAAGGGAATTCCCCCCGGCATACGGATACGGATGAGCAGCAACAAGTGGCAAGGAATCTCACAGGAGAGTAACGGATTGCTGTAAGCCACAGCTGGAAGAAAGGGAGTTATATTTCGAGTTCAATCAGTGAATCGATTGTATAATTATACATCTCGCAATTCCAATAGTTTTGGCATGTGCCACACATGTTCCCAGACTGCAAAAAGTGGTAGAGACAGCCGCCGTTTTGCCTGCGGCTGTGGCGCACACTTCATTTAATTTATGGCCCGCGGCAATGCGTCCCGTCGTGGAGTGAAGTGGAGTGGCGAGAAGTGGAGTGGAGTATGTGGCATGCTCGTACTTGAGTTGGAGCAGCAATTTGTATGGCTCAAAATGGCTACAGAGCCACGAGAAAGGAGCAGCAGCAACAGCAGGGCAGGGCAGGGCAGAGTGGAGTGTGTGTACATGTGTATCGCTCAGCAGCAGATACGAGAACGGGTACGAGGACGAGTAGGAGCCGCAGTTGCTGCAGTTGCAGCAGTGGCTGGAGCTAAGCCACTACTATTCGTAGCCTGCCCCACAGCTCATTACGAGTGCGATCATCATCATCCTCATCAGTCGAGGCGTCTGTCAAATTGCTTAAATTCCAGCATACAGCTGGCAGGAGGAGTACTAGGAGCAGCAGCAGCAGCAGGACGCAGAGCAGGGCTAGAAAGAACCCATCTCCTTCCCAGGAAGGATGGTTGGCTGGCAGCAAACATTACGCGGGCTGTTAAATTGAAGCATAATTCCGCTTGCAGTTGCCGTTTCAGCTGCAGCTGCAGCTACAGTCCTGTATGTGTATCTGCGAGCTAGAGTCCTGGATCTGCTGGTACTGGTGGCTGCTGCTGGTTGGCTGGTGACTGCGATGAAATATGGCCAAAGTACAGCGCATGTGGCAAGCATATGAAATGTGAAGAAACGTCGCTGAGCCACTGAGTCGGGGAGGCAGAAGCAAAATGTTGTATTTATGCAAAAAGCGGAATGAAAAATATTTTCACAGCCTTGACTTGCAACTGCGTCAAGTCAGTGCCTCTCCGTGCCCCCATCCCCCGTCCCCCCGTCACTCAGTCCCCTTATCCACGTTCCTCCTGTTGAGTTGTAAAATGAAAACGGACGAGGCGAAAAAAAATATACAAAAACAGCAGAAAAGAAATAAGAATGGAAAAGGCTATGGCTATACCTCGAAGATGCAGATACTCTCACACATTTGATATATGTATATATATCACATTATATAGTAAACCGACTTCTGATTGGTTTATCTTTAGAAATAAAACACACCCAAACATGGCCTGGAGACATATCGTTCTTATAGATTCTCATTTGCGAGGTGATATGGTTACCCGATCTTGGTTTTTTCTAAGCTTTTGGTAAAAAGATATAATAAATAATAAAAATATATACTTTTTAGGCCCCAAAATTCCTCTCTGCATTCCCAAACATCAGGCCTAAACTTCTAGCCATAATACCCTTTCTTTCAGTGTATAACAAAAGCAGAAAATGCAAAAAAAAACCAGGGAAAATTGCAATACATCAAATGAGTCATGGAGCGGACAGGGGCAGCCAGGGGTTAGCCTGGTTTGGAGGGTTGCGGAGGGGAGGAATGACAACTGCGATGTCTGCAGCCCCTGACTTTATGATAAGAAAACAGATGAACGCAGAGTGTAGACACAACAAGAGAGACAGAGAGAGAGAGAGAGAGCAAGAGGGACATTTGGCAGATAGATGATGCATTCAAACAAAGTGCCGCCGCTTGGCAAATTTATGCTTAAAATCGCTGATGCATCACTGCAGCAGCAGCAGCAGCATCATCGCAGAGGAGGAGGGGCTGGGGCAGGGACAGTGCCAGTGCCAGAGGCAGGGACAGTGGCAGTGTTTAACCAGGCCAGAGTTTCTGTTTAAACAGCAGCTCCTTTTTTCTGGTGGTTTGGGGGCTGATACTCACATTTCACGCGCAACGGCAGCTGATTACTGACCGTCTCGCCCTCATCGTTGATGGCACTGCACGCATAATTTCCGGCGTAATGCTTGGTGATCTTCTGCAGGACCAGACTCTGATTGGAGCGGATGACTCGAGCGGATGTATTGTGCTCCAGATGAATGCCCTATGGATGGGGTAGAGATTACAATAATTAATTGAGGAAGTATGCGAAACATAATATTAGTCTTAAATTTACAAGTTTTGGCCTTAAAATATTGGCCAAAATGTTGTCTTTGGTTAGTTAATGCTCAATGCTTGTACAATGCTCTCGTCCTGTATCCTAAATCTATCCGAATGAATCACAAAGAATAACCCTAAATGGCATTAACTTATACGAATTTTATATACCCCATAGAGTTCTCCAATTCTAATCATAAGAATCCTATTGTGGATTATTCGAATCAAACCCTTAGCTTTCCCAAAATCTTCTCATACTATGACAATCCTCCTCCTGTCATCCTTCCTTCTCTTCCAAAAGTTACAGCAAAAGAAATAGCTAGCTTTTCCCCGCAGTTAAGACCCACAATTTAAACACACGAATCCCCTTAATCTGTAAACAGAACTTATATGCACTCATCTGCCTGCAGACAACCCGCATACAAAATACAAATAGTAGAGTAACGGATCACAAATATAATCTATTCGGAGAATCACTCAAATTCAAATTTCAATTTGCCAAAATCCGTTAAGCGCTTCCGAAAGGCAAAAATTCCCACACAGAGAATCGGAAGAGGTGGTGCAGGGTGGATGGTAGGGGTTGGCAGTTGGGGGATTGGATCTCTGAGTGATTGCCAAGCGATTGCGGACTGACTGCAGTTGAGCGACGGCAAAATCAATGCCACAAATCCCAAAACTATTTCCAAACCCCACCGCCCCTAAATGGTACACTATCGGAACCACGGAGCCATACCCCTACCCATATCCTCTTTGCAATGGCAGTCCCACAGAGCACACACACATGACCCTGCCCCTGCCCCAGTGGATCTGGCGTGAATTGAAATGAGCAAATGTAGTAGCAGTGGCAAGAGCAGTGGCAGTGGCAGTGGCAGTAAGAGCACCAGCAAGCCATGAGGCGGCTCAATGCATCATGACATCGGGACGGTGGCGACTCCCCGAACAGCCACCTCGACGCATACGCAACTTGCCATGTTATTGACACTTAAACAGAAAATGAATGGAAGAAGCCAGCCGAGCAAACAGCCGCCGCCGGGCCACCAGAACGAGAATCAAGGACCAGGGACCAGCAACCAGGCTTTGGTTGACTTTCGATTGGTCCCAGGTCCTGGTTTTGGGAAGGGGGGGGGGGCAGAGTTGATGGCGAGGACCTACATTATGTAACCACAGCAGTTTCCGCCATTGAGGATTCGATTGTACGTGACACTCGAAGTAAACATCGTCGCCTTCCTTGATATCATCCGGTGTCAATGTTGAGCCCAGGCGAAGTGTGACCAAAGGTGGATCTGCAAAGAGACACAGAAACAGAGAGAGAGAGGAAAAAAAGATGAATTAACTTTTAATTGACTATTTCTTAAGAGGTTTTTTTCTTGGAAGGGAATTTAATGTAAGTCTGGAACTTCTTTAAATTATTTTTGGTAATTGTTTAAAAATAGATTTGTAATGAAATTGAATATTTTTATAAAGTTGGAAGAGTTTGAAAAAGTATTCTTAAGAGGTTGATCATTTTCCAATATTAATTTTTGATGATAATAATAATGTTTATAAATTTATGTGACATTTTAATTATATTCTATATTTAATTCCCAATCTTTTAACATTTTCCAACATTAATTGGAATTTTTAGGTTATTTATTGGCCATTTATTAAATGAAATTATTATTTCAAATTCCTCCAGTCTCCCCTCTCCGAATATATGTATCATCACCCCTCAATTACTCGTCGGACTCTAACAGTTTAAATCTTCCAACTACACAAGTGTCTTGTCAGCGTAGATAAAGCTAGAGGGAGAGCCAAAGAGAAAGAGAGAGAGAGAGAGAGAGCCAGAGCCATAGCCAGAGCGAGAGGATGCCCGTCATGAGGCAAGAGCTGATTTAATAGTTTTTGCAAATATGAGCGATTTAGAGCAATAACAGGGACAAAGTGCAGCATCAGCCAAGAGTTATGGCGACATGGCCATCGCCATCGTCGTCGTAGTCGCATCCTCGAGCTGAGACTGGGACTGGGGCTGAGGCTTCGGCTTCTGCTTCGGCTTCTGCTTCGACCGCTGTTTGCCAACATGTGTTGCCGCTTAAGTCGTTTGAATTTGCTTAACGAGCCACAAACTTTGCGACAAACAGAAAGCAACAGCAGAAAGGATCCAAAAACCCAGAGACCGGAGACCGGAGACCGGAGACCAGAAACCCCAGACCCGAGACCCCCGCCAAAGGCACAGGAACAGAAATAGGACGACAGGGGGTATGGGGTCGGGGCGGCGCACGTGCCAACCTTAATATTGTTGAGTTATTGGCGGCCAAAAACCAAACGCCGACAGTCAAGAGTTAGGGCCAACAACGGGGGCCAAACCCAAAGCCAAAAAGTTGCCTTTCCTTCCGCTCATCTACCCCTTCGACCCGCTACCCCTGCCCGCTACTGCAAAACTTTAGAATGGCCCGGAAAACTTTTGCGCTCGCCTTTGGTCCTCCTTCAACGTCGTCGTCGTCGTCTGCTTTGGCTTTTTGGGCACTTGGGCGGCGTCTGCCAATCAGGCAAAGTGCCCGAAGGGCTATGCCACGGAAAACTCTTTTCGCTGAAAAAGTCGCGTCGCGTATTTCCGCACACATGTTGCCGGCCATTTTTGTGATTATCATTTCCCGTTACGGCTACCGTTACCCACGCGCTGCCATGCCTCCACCCCTCTCCGCTTACATCGATCGATGGCGGAAGAACTCAACGACTCCTCACAATTTATGTTGCGCCACCCCCGTGGGGCACTTCACAGTTCTGCAAATATTGAGCCAGTGCCTGCCCCATAAATGTGGCGGGAATAAATCTTCATAAATTAATTTAATTTTAATTTAAGGAATTTTAAATGAATAATTTAAACGTTTGTGGATGGGTTGCATATAGAATTAATTGAAAATGTATGAAATGAAAATTGAAAATGGAGCATTTGGGCGAAATTCCAATTTTCAGTGTTGGAAAACTGGAAGTATTCTTACCAACACTTCTTTATACATTTTGTGATATTTTCCAACACTCGTTTTTATAAATATTTGACACAAATTATATATAGCAGGCTGTGAAATTGCTCAAAATTGAAGCCAAGAAAAAACAGAAAATGAGCCTCAGTCAGTGCCGGATTTTCACCCGAGTCGGACCTTAAAAAAAATAAAAATAAAGAAATATTTTGCAAAATAAATAATTAATTGAGTTCTTCAATTTTTTTTTGTAAGTGATTTTGTTTTTCTACAATTCCGAACCGTTTTAAACCGAGTTTATAATTTTGTAGGGAATTTCGTGGCCAAAAAATGTCCCTAAAAGTCGGCGTGGCCGCTCCCACCGGGCGGAAGCGAGGGAGAAAGCCACGTGCCAAGAGGGAGAGAGTTCCGATCAGTAGGCGGGACTTCCTGCGAATGGCCGAGAAGGAAGCGTGTTCCATGTACTCGGGTCCCAGCGAACCGCCTCCCCTGCCAAAAGGGCTACAAGAGCGGGCCAATGGGTTGCAACCAATGTCCTTGCAAAACACGAGTCTTTATTTCCCATTTGGGGATTTTCTAGAGCCGGATATCCTGGAGTCTAAGATATCGTTTGACAGAAAAGTAGTTCCTGTTGTGGAACCAATCGGAAAACCAATCGAGCCAACATGCTCCCAATTCTACGAACAACGCGTTGAGGAACCAGTTCCGGATTCGGTATCGGATATTTTTGACTCAATTTGGTCGGAGTTCGATAACACTGCACCGAACTGGGATGCGACCTCGACGATGCCACCCCAGGGCGAGATGCCCGATGCCCATTTTCAACCACAATTCGATTCGATGCAAACCAATGACAACTACCAACCGGAAGAATCATTACACGATCTACTCGACTCCTTATGCCCATCCAGTACGAATGTTGGGAATGTTCCAGCACTTCAACCAGAACCAACTGTTGATCAGAGCTGGGACTACATGGCTTCCAGTTCGATGCCACAGGCATTCAATCAACCAATGGAAGCTGAAGCTAATATATTCGATCAAACATTTGACCAAAGTTGGGACTGTCCCTCCGATCTACCTTTGTCTTCCCGTCCCTCCGAAAATAACTTTGCGGCAGTTCCAGATGGTCTTCAACCGATGGAACAGACAAGCTATCAAAGCTGGGACGACAATCAGCATCTTCAGCATGGAGCATCGCTCCATAGCAGCATGGCTCCCACTGGTACACCCACTAATACTCTGCCCAGCTGGAGGTCTAACTTTTCAATTGATTTTGATAATGGTGCACAAAATGTGAAACAAGCTGAAAGTCCAGTCAATATGCCACAACCTCTTCAGAGCAGGGACGAGGTGGATGCACTAGGCAAAACTATTCCTTCGCAAAAACCTAATCGGAGCTCCGAGACAAGAGGCTGCGAAAATACGGGGCCATTAATCTCCCCATTTGCCCGTGTGGGAACAGCAGACAATCTTGATCAATCATCCATGGAATCATCTATTCATTTGGAAAAACCTGGTCAGAGCTCCGAGTCTGGTCTCGAACAAATATCCAAAACTAGTTTGAGATCCGCACACGAAATTGTATCAGCTCCTAGTGTGACTAAGAAACCACCAGGACAATCCATAGCTACCCCAAAACCACTCGAAAAGCAGACGGAAAATGGAAAAACTCAACAGGTGCCCATCAAAGCCAGCAATCCGATTCTCACGCCCAAAGGTACTCAAAAACGCGACTTTGGTCTTAAGATTCAGCTTGAGAATGGCGAAACGATCAAGTTACCGGTTACCCCTATAAATCGACCAGACAGCTCGGTGAATATACGAAAATCTTACCAGGTTAAAGTCCCCCAAAAACCATTAAGTCCCCCGACTGTACCCAAGACCGTTATTCGGGGAAAACCAGCAGTAAATTCGATTCGTAAGCCACAGGTTAATAATGGGGCAGCATCCATCAAAGTCCCTACCACCCGAGTGCAGCCAGCAAAGCAGCCAAAGGCTGCACAGAACCCGAACTCTGACATCAAAATACAGCTTGAAAACGGGGCAAAGATCAACAATTTACAGCAGATACCCCCCCTAGTTACTGCTTCAGCCATGCTACCAAAAGGACCACAACAAAGACAGGAACCCAAGAGCATGCTCCAAGCTGGTCAGCAGGCGATGTCCAACAGACAACAGGAGCCGAGGATAATCGTCTTAAAGGGTGAGCATGGCGAGGACATACACGTGTCCTTTGTGACGGGACCCGATGGCCTGATCACGCAGGTGAAACAGGTGCCACCGAGTGTGGCTGCTGGTTGCTTAACCGGCGGACTGCCGCCGCTGGAGCCGATCACAGCGCAAGAAGTGCAACAGATCCTGACGTATCCCACGTATAAGACCCTGAACGAACCCGGGAAATTCGGCAGGGCGGGTGTCTTGGGCCCCGATCAGGCCGTCGAGGATGAGGAGGTGGACTACGAGGAGATCGGTGTGGCTGAGACCTTCGCCGAGTACTGGCCCACGAAGCTCAAGCATGGCGTGGCCCATCCCGATCCCGTCGTGGAGACGGCCACCCTGTCGTCGGTGGAGCTGCCGGACATCACCTATGAACTGGCGCTGTCGCCACACTTCCAGATCTCGGGCTGCCTGAGTGCCCTGCAGCTGGAGGCCGTCCTGTATGCGTGTCAGGCCCATGAGCGGATCCTGCCGAGTGGCGAACGGGCTGGCTTCCTGCTGGGCGATGGCGCCGGCGTTGGCAAGGGCCGGACCATCGCTGGCATCATATACAACAACTATCTGAAGGGTCGCAAGCGCGCCCTGTGGGTCTCCGTCTCGAATGACCTCAAGTTCGATGCGGAACGCGATCTGCACGACATTGGCGCGGGCTCGAGGATCAAGGTGGCGGCCCTGAACAAGCTCAAGTACAGCCGCATCGATTCCGAGGAGAATGGCCGCTTCCGGAAGGGCGTCATCTTCTGCACGTACACGGCTCTGATTGGGGAATCGATGACGGTGAATTCCAAGTACCAGGCGCGTCTCCGGCAGCTGATCCAATGGCTGGGCAACAACTTCGAGGGCGTCATCGTGTTCGACGAGTGCCACAAGGCCAAGAATCTGACGGTAGGGACGTCGGGCAAGTCCACCAAGACGGCCGCCACAGTGCTGGAGCTGCAGCAGCGGCTGCCCCAGGCTCGGGTCATCTACGCCTCGGCCACGGGCGCCAGCGAGCCCAAGCACATGGCCTACATGTCCCGTCTGGGCCTGTGGGGTCCTGGCACTGCCTATCCGGATCTGGTCGATTTTGTGTATGCGGTGGAGAAGCGAGGCATTGGGGCCATGGAGCTGGTGGCCATGGACATGAAGCTGCGCGGCACCTACATTGCCCGCCAGCTGAGCTTCAAGGACGTGAGCTTTCGCATCCAGGAGGTGAATATGAATCCGACCTTCACGCGGAACTACAACCAGGCCGCCGAACTGTGGGCGGACATCAGCAGGAAGCTGACGAAGGCCTGCCAGCTGATGAAGGTCGACAGTCGGGTGCAGAAGATGGTCTCGTGCCAGTTCTGGTGCGCCCACCAGCGCTTCTTCCGCAACATGTGCATCGCCTCCAAGGTGAACATGGTCGTCAAGATGACCCGCCATGCCATACGCCACGGCAAGGCCGTGGTCATTGGCCTCCAGTCGACGGGCGAGACGCGCACGCTAGAATACCTGGAGCGGAACAACGGCAAGCTGACGTCCTTTGTGTCCACCTCGAAGATGATCATCCAGTCGTTTGTGGAGAAACACTTTCCGGCGCCCAATCGGGAGGCCTTCATCGAGCTGGTCGCCACGGGGCAGTTTGTGCCGGAGACGCGCTCCCAGCCGGCGCGTCCCAAGAAGCCCAGGCCCACGCATATCGACTGGATGGACGACGGGGATGGGGGCTCCGGCTTTGGGTCCGGGTCCGGGTCCGGGTCCGAGGACAGCGACCTGGAAAGCCTTCAGGAGTGCTGGCCTTCGGAGGAGGTCGCCGAGGGCAGGCAGAAGACGGGACGCAAGCGACGTGGCAGGCCGCCAAAGATCGACAAGGGTAAGGGATGCTAAATGTATCTGCGAGACTGTATCTAACGATCTGTATCTATGTTTAGTGGAAAGGCTAAGCATACAGGATCGCATCCTGCAGCATTTGCACCGGAATATGGTAACCACCAAGCAGATAGAAGCCATTGACAATCCGCCAGGACAGGACAAGCCGCTGCCGCAGCTGAAAATCTGCGAACGCGATGTCACACGCTGCATCCTGATGAAGGAACAGCTGCTGGAGAAGATCGAGGTGCTGGGCCGCTGCCTGCCGCCCAATACGCTGGACAAACTCATCTCCAAGCTGGGCGGCACGAGCCAGGTGGCCGAAATGACGGGTCGACGGGGTCGTGTCGTCTGCCTGTCGCGCACCGCCTTCCGGTACGAGACGCGCGGGGAGGCGGACACCTGCACGGATCTGGTCAACTACAAGGAGAAGCAGCGCTTCATGGAGGGCGACAAGTATGTGGCCATCATTTCGGAGGCCGCTTCCAGCGGCATCTCCCTGCAGAGCGACAAGCGGGTGGAGAATCAACGCCGACGCCTGCACATCACCCTGGAGCTGCCGTGGAGCGCCGATCGGGCCATCCAGCAGTTCGGACGGACCCATCGCTCCAACCAGGTCAACTCTCCGGAGTACGTGTTCGTCATCACGAATCTGGCGGGCGAACGACGCTTTGCCTCCACCGTGGCCAAGCGATTGGAGAGCTTGGGCGCCCTCACGCAAGGCGATCGTCGGGCCACCGATGCCCGGGATCTCTCACAGTTCAACATCGACAATGCCATCGGCCGGAATACCCTGTGGCATGTGATGCAGCAGATGGCGGGCCACAGGACTTTGACCTCGAAGCACATACCCGAAACGTACGAGGGCGACTTCCATAATGACTGCGCCACGGCCCTGGCGGGCGTGGGGTTGCTCTCAATCCGCAAGGAGAATAACCGGAAGTTCTTCGCCATGGAGAAGGACTGCAACAACATTGCAAAGTTCCTCAATCGCATCCTGGGCTGTCGGGTGGAGATACAGAATGCCATCTTCAAGTTCTTCTTGGGCAACATGTACTCCCTGATCACGCAAATGAAGCGCATGGGTCGCTTCGACCTGGGCATCCTCGATCTGGACGCCCATGGCGCGAGAGTAACGGCCCTGAAGCTGGTGCGATTCACCAGGCAGCATGCCACAGGCACAGCTGACACAGAACTCCATACGGTCAAGGTGGAGCGGGGCATGTCCTACGAGCAGGCGCTAACCAAGTGAGTGAGGGTCCTTAGCCCATCCTTTCATTGTGGTTGATGATCCTTCTTCCTTTCCGTTGCAGACTCCGAAGAGAATCCAAAGAACCGCACGAGGGTTTCTACATCCTCAAGCAGAAGCGACGCAACAAGAACACCGCAGTCCTCTGTCTCAATGGCCAAATGGTCAATTCCCTGCTGAGCACACGCAAAGACTCCACCTCGAATCCCATCTTTATGAATCTGTTTCGCCCCAATACCGGTCCCCAAGTGAAGACCGAGAACCTGGACTCCATTTGCCTGCGCTATGTGCAGGTGCCACCGGAGGAGGCACAACCGTACTGGCAGCACCAGTACGATTACTGCTTCCAGACGTGCTCTCACAGCTTCTGGAGCCGACCCTGCCCCAATCCGAACGGCTGCGAGGTGGGTCTCCGCGTGCGCACCTACCACGTCCTGTCCGGTCTGATGCTCCCCATTTGGGGACGCATCGAGAAGATCATTGAGCGGAACGGACGCAAGATACAGATCATACGCGTCAAGACGGATGTCAACAAGAAGATTGTAGGCACTGTGGTGCCGCATTGTGTCTACAATGAACTGGTCGCCGATTTGTCATCGGATTCGATGGTTTCCAGCAGTGAAGCATAAGGAAACCCTTGAAGGGTAGCCATAGATTTCTATAATTGAGTACCATTTGGGTATAGATATTTTAAAGTAAAATAAAACATCAATCAAGGGGAAAGAGGAAAGTAATCCCCATACCATTCTCACACCCCAAGAACCTCCTTTAAGAACCATTCAAATGGCAGAGAGAGCGTTGCAATATCTTACCCTTTCTATTGTCTATCGTCTCCTGTCTATTTGGCCAACTCTATTGCCATTCTTTGTGTGATGCTGCTGTTGGCCACTTTAAAAATATCAACTCAAATTGTGGCATTCACTGGGAATAAATATATCGCGACGTTAGCTTTCGCTTCTCTTCTTTTTTTTTTGGAAATGCCAGGCACGCGCACAAGGAGCAGCAGCAGCCATAAACAACGGAGCAACAAAGGACACTTTACAGAGGCTGTGTGTCTGGGTCGGGGTCACCCCCCTTAAGAATGTCATATGTATGGGGGGTCTGCACTCGCCCTCAGTGTTTGAAGGGGGAAAATGGGAATCTCTACAGCGTCTGTGATTGCATTGCATGTTTTTGTCTTGTTTCCATTGCCAGGAGACCAACTAAGCAGCGAAGGACTCGTCGTACGAGAGTGCCCACTCACCCTCTCTCCCTCTTACTTCGGTCGTTCTCTGGGTAACATTATAAATTGTAAAACGCACACTCACATAGGAGATATAAACAACATTATACAATGGCCAATGTGAGGGAGGGACTAGCAGAGGGAGTCGCAGTAGAAATAGGGGTAGAGGGGCAGAAGGAGTCACAGTAGAAATAAGGGTAGAGAGGGCTAGAGAGTTACTGTAGAAATAGGGGCAGCGGAGAGCTACTGTAAAAATAGGAGTACGATTACGAGTGTACGCATCGTATCCATATCCTCTCCTGTATCGTACGAGTATGTACATATACATAAAGTATTTGCCAAATGGCCTTGGCCAAATGTCGTGCCTAAGCAGCCAGAACAGAATGTTGTTGCTGTTGCTGCTGTTGTTGCTGTTGCTGCTGTTATTTGGTGGCATAATAACTCACTCGTGATGCAGATATCACATTTTGCAGCACCCACATTCGTTTATTCGTTTAAATTAAAGTCAACTGCAGGATAAACTGCAGGATATGACATTTACAGTAGAAGCGATGGTCCATCTGTTTTGAGGGGGAGAAAATGGGAATTTTTGAATTAAAGATTACAGAATCTGCAGGCATTTATCAGACAAAGAGAAGAGAGGGATATATCAGTGGAAGGAAAGGCATCAAAGATGAGTTCTTGGTGATATTTGGAGGGGAAAAAACGTAAAGGGGAAGATGGATATTGGCAGATGGCTAGTCCTTAAATTCTAAAGGTATTTTTTGGTCGTGAATATTTGCATAAAACAATGAAGAAAGTATTGGTAAAACATGTTCAAAAATGAACAGGTCTTAGACACCTATTTTATAGTATATTTTCGGCATGAAATAATAGAGTTTTGGTTGCCTAGAAATTAATTAAATTTAGATAAAATAACTCTTATTTAAAATGTAAAATATTTCATAAAAAATCCTAGATTTGAATTATAGAAAAATAGTTACAGAAATTTCTCAGCACTATCAAATATCTCTCCTTCGAACCAAGCTTTCGTATCACCCAACCATATTCTATTCCTCTTAACCATAGACACTCCCTGAATTGTTCGGCTCTCCACAATTTCCACGGCTCTCCGCCATTTCTTTTACGCGACTAAATTATGAAATATGTTTGTTTTCTTAGAAAATTGTACCCCAAACGCCAACAGCCCATCCCATCGCCAACCCAGTCAAGTGCCTGCCTCAACATTGCCGTTCTCATGCATGGTCCTGTAGCATACGTACTACGTGCCGATCATAAAGTTTATTTGCCCCGAGACGGCAGCAGCATCGAGGCAATCGCCTTAACGGCAGTTCGCGCACAAAGCACACAAGAAAAAAAAACAAACAAATAAAAAATAATATTCTAAAATATAAAATACGAGGCCAGAAAGTATGTGTGGCGCATAAACAAATATATATAATCATATACGAGTATATGGCACACATATACATATATATTGTATATGTTTTGCTTTAGCATAAAGCTGTAATTTCTGTTGAAGAGGTAGGCGTGGCGTGGCGCACTCTGACACTCTGTGATTGAAGGACGGAAAATGTAGAGTAAAAATTTCATATTTTTAACAAACGAAAAAGTAAAGAAATGCCATTACGCGATGCACACACACACACAGAAAATGCTGCTGGCACACGTATAAATGTGGCATGAAAGAGGTGGTGCCTCACACCACACACCAAACATACACACACACACACTTATGCGATACAATAAAATAAATTTTGGCCAGCCGGAAACACCCGGCGTATACGTAACGCATTCGTACTGTGCGATATCTTTCGCTCTCTCCCTTTTGAGGGGAAGCAGTACTTTACGATGTCCGCAGTGTGCCTTACCCTCCCCTCTCCCCCCGATTTCCGGGTTATATTTGGGCTGTGGCTTAAGCCTCTGGTAGATGTAATTATTGAGAGATTTTCCTTTAATTTTTCCTCCGCAGCGGGAGCTCCACTTTTGGGCCAGTTATTTTTTCCTTTTTATTTATTTTTTTATATTTATTTTTATTGGGGCCGCAGCAGCAAAAGTCCTTCATTTAATTTAAGCGACTGCCATACATTTTGTTAGCCCACATATTTCATTTGTGAGAAGTTTTTTTTGGGGTAGGTGGGAGGAGAGGTGGGTGGGTGGGGTAGGTGCTCCCTTTGGCAAATTATTCACAATTTGTCATTTGTCTTTGATTTATTTGCATTTTAAAGGCTTTCAACGGCAAACGCTGGCAATGGGCGACATCGCCGACGTAATAAATTTCAGCCTTGTCGTGTGGTCCCTGGTCTCAGGTCCCTGGGCCCTGGGCCCAGGTCCTGTCCCACCTTTTGGTTAGCTGTCGGCAATGCTCCGCTTGCCTTGGCTCTGCCTTCTTCCTGCCCTCCCATTTTCTTTTCTTTATACAGAGAGAGCGAGTCTTAAACACAATTTGTAATACTTACAAACGACATTCAATTTCCACATGGTCTCCAAATACAGGCCATTCACATTTGGATTTTCCGCACGGCATGTTATCGATTTGCCATCATCGTCTGTGGTCGGCACAAAGCTCAGCTCTGAGCGTGTCGAGTTCTTTGATATGTCGTCCTGTTCAGACCAAGGAAGAGCAGAAAAGAGAAGAGAAGAAGAAAAGAGAGTAGAAAATATAAGAAAATGTTTCTGCATTAATTAAGTTTTTCCCCCCAGACGACGGGAAACGAAGACTCTGCTCTGCTGCTGCCTTGAGGCAAAGTTTTCGTTTCATTCGGTTTTTCCTTTGTGTGTGAGATTTTCTTTCTTTTTTCTTTTTTGCAAATTTGTCGAAATATTTTATGTTTTGCAATTTAAAATTTATTGGTATGTGTTTTTGCCAGGGTTTTATGTGTGGCACCACGTGTGTGGGTGTCTCTATGTATGTGTGTGTGTGTGTGTTTTGGGGCATTATAAATTTAATGGCCAAGAAGGACAGCAGCAGCAGCAACAAAGGCGTCACATAATTAGTTGAGCCCTTGGCTTTCTCCTGCTCTCCTGCGCTCTCCCTTTTAGTGATGTCCTTTCGCCCATATCCCTTTTAGCCTTTTACACTTTACTGAATCTGCTGCAAGTCAAGGTGGTGGTGTCCCCTGAGGGAATGTCCTGTGAATGGCTGGCTTGGGACTTCTGTGTGTGCGCTTTGAAAGTGTTAAAGTGTCGGCAGTTAGCGGTCATATAAATCCTTGTTTTCCACATTTGATCGATGGCATTTTATTCGAAAAACATTTAAGGATTCATGCAACTACATTGAAAGTCTCGAATTTTGTTCCTCTATTTCTAAATTGATGTCTAGATGTTTAGATATCCTTCAGTAACACACACATCCTAACCATTTGCACCCTTTTATGAGCATTCCCCTACTTAATTATGAGCTCTGTTGACAGATCAAATCAAAAGCGAGAGAGAGAGAGAGCGTTGCCTGTCAATGCAGGATTACTGCCAACACAATCCTTGACTTCATAAAGGATTCCCTCACTCGGTCTCGGTATGGGTATGGGTATGGGTTCTATTCCCCAAAACTGTAACTGAAAAATTCTCTCCGTCTAAAATTTACATTTCTATAGACCGACCGAACGACCGTCGGACCGACCGACCACATACCAAATGCTTTCAATTTGTAGGCTAAACTTCTCAATTAGACCGTCTGCAGGGCTTTGATTAATGCTTTTGCAACCCCCTGGCCAGAGTTCAACCCACCCACACCGACACACAGACACACAAACAGACGGACACACAGACAAACAGACACTGACAGACAGACAGACATATATTAGAGCCCCTAAAGTAGGGTACGAAAAGTCATGTAAAACATGTGGGATGGCCTGCCGGTAGGATCCATCCGACGTGTGGGTTGTGCAGGGGGATGGCTACCCGGATCCAACGTGTGTGGCTGGAGGGGATGGCAGGGGGTGGTCTTTGCCGCATTACGGCAACTTTATGCTACATGAAAACTAGTGAAAAACATTTCCGGTCTTTAAAAACATCGGAACCCAGGCCCAGGCTCAGACCCAGGACCCTGGCCAGAACGGCAAAGCAATCAGCGTGTATGCATATACGGCGGATAGAGATGGACATAAACAACGAACCCAGAACCTAACCAGGACTACGACTACGACTCCGAGAGGGCACACTCCCCTCCGACACACACACAAAAATGAATTGCAACAAAATTGCGCCAAAACTCCCATAAATTTGTCCAAAGTTGAAGAGAGCACAGCAAAAAAAGCAACATAAAAAGGAGAGAGGGAAAAAAAAGAGAAAAGAGAAAAAATAGTAAACAAAAAAAGAAGGGAGAGGTTTTTTTTGGGGGAGTAACGAAAATACAGATACCCTTAGAGTTCCTAATGGAGTTAGAGGGATAGAGGGGTTCCATAGGCATCAAGCTACCAAAAAAATCAAAGAAAATCTTTCTAGGCCGAAATTTGTGGGGTTGGATTGTCGTATCTGCCGTTACTCTTTAGTTTCGCCAACAAAGACTTTAATTTACAAGGAACGAAGTCAAGGCATCCAATCTACAGAAAAACTAAAGGATCTACACAAAGTGTAAGCCATATATAGGCCTTCCCAAAGCAACTAAGACTGCAGGATATGCCTATAACCCTTCTCTTACTAATCCTAATCAATTCATATATATTTCCATAGATCGGAAAACCCTTGGACTCTCTTTGAAGGGTATAGGCACTAGTACACACGCTGAGCAAAAAAAAAACGAAGAAAAACAAAGAGTAAAAGCCAAAGCCAAAGCAAAAGCAAAAGCGGAGTGGCTGGGAACCGTTTGTGTATTGTGGAGTTTATATCACATTATCTGCTGTTTATTCTAACCAAGTTGCGGAGGTGGTATCCGCCCGCAGGACGAACGATGAGTGTGAACCACGCCCAGGGACACAACAAGTGGGTGGGATGTAGTACAGTACATGCCCATTCCCACCCCACATGCCACATTCGCTCTCCACACCGCAACCCAATCTCCGTCGCTGTCTCTGTCTTTGTCTGTGGATGTCTCTCTGTGATGGTTGAGTGGGTGAGTGGGTGGTAATGGCTGTCTGTTAGTGTGTGTGTGCAAAGAGTTACGGGCCACGTTTGTTTTGGCATGACTGTGCAAACACAATAAGTTATCGAGCTTGAACGTGAGTCAGTCAACAGCAGCAGCAGCAGCAGCAGCAACGCAGGACGAGAAAGCCAGCAAACTAGCTGCGTCAATTGCGGTCACTCCAGGACCCCAGGACGCTCCTTCTCCCTCTCTGCTGAACGACACTCACCTTTGTGCGTCGTAATTGCCGTTTTCCCTTGTACCACGTGATGATGGCATTCGGTCGAGAGCCCGATGATTCGCAGGCAACTTCATAACGACGATCGGCAATCATTGAGCTGGGCGGCTCCAGGATTCTCACCACCAGCGGTTTTACTGTAAGACAGGAAAGGACATTCATTCAATTGAATTTCATTGCAATTGTAATTAAAGTTTGTTCTGTTTGCCATCATATTTCATGGCCTCATAATTGCTGTGCCACACTGGCACTACGCCTTTCCCTTACCCTTCTCTACCCTTCCCTTACATTATACTCCTACAATCCTTGAAGTACCTTTCGTATCAACAACAATTTGTGTCTATTACGTCTCGACAGCTCTCGAGTGTTGCACTTCCTGGATGGCTGGCTGGATGGTTGGTTGGATGGCTGGCTGGTTGCTGTTGCCTGGATTATGACTCTGTCCGGGGCCCCCCTCTCCACTCCTTTGTATCCGATGCCTTTCCGTGTTTCCGTGTCTACAGCTCGTTGATACTTTGCTTCTTACAGCCACGAGGCCTGCTCTAAGAACACGACCTGACATTTATGTTGACGCCCCCCCATCGACAACTGTACGGCCGTAAGGCTGTAAGCCGTAAGGCTGTGTAGGCTCTTTCTCCGCCTCTTCTGGCATATAATTATTTAATGGGGGCTCTCTCTCTCGCTCATAATGCTACTAAAACTTGGCATTTAACCTCATGGAAAGTGGAGAGGTACACTTAGAGAAAGCGGATGCCCTGAGATTCGATTTACATTTATATAATGAATTAATATATGATATTCCACGAGAGCGGAAATTGCTAAAAGAAAGTGTTTTCTTGTGCGATTTACAATTACTATTAAACAATTAATTGTAATAAATAATATAAATAATTTTTAGTAATTTAAATAAATTATTTTAATAATTTTATATACTAGTATTAATTCTTTTAATTGGTAAAAATTTCATATTTTAGTAATTTAATAAATAATTTAAGATTTCTAATTAAGTAATTTAAATAAATACTTTTAATAGCTTAAAAAAATAATTTTAATAAAATCAAAAAAATAATTTTTAATAATTTGAATAAATAATTTATATAATTTAATTTTATATTAATTTGTATACCTTTTTTTAATATTTAATAATTTTTTTAAAAAGTAAAAAAATTTCAGTAATTTATAAATAATTTTAAAAATTAAAATAAATAGTTTAGTGATTTAAATAAGTATTTGTATAAGCTTAAAAAAATAATTTTAAAATCTAATTAAATAAAAAATTCTTAGTAATTTGAACCAATTGTTTTAATAATTTAATATATAAATAAATATTTTAATAATTAAAAAGGTAGTATTTTAATAATTTCATAAATAATTTGAAAAATCTAAATAAATAGTTTAGTAATTTAAATAAATATTTTTAATAAACTAAAGAAATAATTTTTAGTAATTTGAATAATAATTTTCATAATTTAATATAATTAATTTTAATTTTAAATACATTTTTTAATTTATTTATACTTTTTAATAATTTACTTAAGTAAAAAAATTGTAGTAATTTAAAAAATAATTGAAAAACTTCAAATAAATAATTTGAGCAATTTAAATATGTTTTTGTTTCTCTTGCCCCATGCCCCATTTTCTTCTGTAAATCTTCGGTAAATCTTCTTCAAGAATCTTGGAAAAGATAACAAAAAGAAGTTTCAATCCCACATGGAACCCCTCCTCACATTTCTCCTACTTTCACCCACTCTCACTCACCTTCAGGCAATATTTCGACAAATATATTAGCGTATGTACCACTTGTGGTATGGTATGGTATGGTGTGTACTTACAGTGCATATCCAGTATGAAGCTCTTCTCCTTGGGCTTATCTAATTGCGTATTCAGTGCCTGACATGTGAATACGGAATTCAAATCGTTTCGCTGCACCGATGGCCACAACAGACGGTTCTCGATAACATCGCCGGAATTGTGCTCGTTTTGATTGTCGACAAGCAGTCCATTTACGAGCCAGCGGACCTGCGGTTGGGGTCGACCTATAACCCCAAAAAAACAACAGAGAAGAACAGACACACAGAGAGAGAGAGAGAGAGAGAGAGAGAGAGGGAAAAGAGTTAGTGAAATGGCAGTAGTAAAAACGAAAAATGGTGCAAATTAAAAAGTCAAGCTTGGAAAAAGGAACGACCGCCGCCAGTACCGACTGCTGCTGCTTCTGCTGCTGCTGCCAATGTCTGTGAAGCGATGGGAAAGGAAAAGCAAAAGAAAAGCAAGGCAGACTTTGTGATATTTTCATTTGCAGCAAGCAGCAGTGGCAAGCAGCAGGCAGCAAGCAGCAGTGGCAGGCAGCAGTGGGTGGCAGTACTGGGAGACTTTTCCTTCAGCACCCGAAAAAAAAAACTTTTTAGTCCTCTTGTCGGTCAAAGCTTTTAAGGAAATTAACAGGAAATTGTCTAGCCGAGCATACGGATATAGCCATACGATGTATGCATCTGTATACTCCACATATGTGTATGTGTGTGTGTGTGTCTATAGAAGAGGGTTACGGGTTTTTGGGGTTTATGTGTGTGTTTTCTATTTTTTGTTTTTGGCTGGGGTTGGGGATTGACGTGGGGGTTGGGATTGGCATGGACTGTAGCCCTATTGGGGTTAAGTTCGTCTTTTGTAGTCAGAATCAACTTACCGCCCACCACACGACAAGTGATAACGATATCATCGCCCTCCTGCTTTGGCCCTAATTGAGAGCCATTCAGCTGTCGGCCCCAACGATCCAAGATGATTGGCTGCTCCGGAAGTACTAGAAAAGCACACACACACAAAGACAGAAGAGAAAGAGAAGAGAGAGTATCAAATATAGTACTCCATCATTTTTTGAGGGAGAGAGGTTATTGGGGGGAACGGCAACACTTACTTATTACTGACAAATTGAAACGGAAACTTTGCGTTTGACTTGTGCGAAAATCCACACGACATCGGTAAATGCCCTGATCATGACGCTTGATATCCTGCAACGAGAGAGTGAAAGAGAGAGAGGGTGAGCGGGAGGCCTGTAAATTATTATGTGTAGGTTCAAAAAGGGAAACACATGATTAGCATGCACTACACAACACACACACACCAGCAAACACCTGCTGCAACATGCCTGCCGCCTGGAAAAGCCATATAATTTTCAATTATTGCATGTCACTTGAGCAGCACCCCCCGCCCCCTGCCCCACTAGTAGTACAAGCCACAAAGTGCGGTCTGGTCTGGCACTCTGAAAGTCAGGCTCTGCTTTCCTACACTTGGATTTTCCTTCTGATTTTGGGTTTTTCCATCTCTTCATGGAAAATGTATGAAAATAAAGACTAATTCCAGTTTCATTGTCTCTGAGAGGCTTCCATTCTCTTGTTCAATAATTCGATTGAGCATAAAATAAACCTTTGCCTTTCTTTTGCTTTGTTTTTCTTTTATGACATTTTCTGTTTGAAACTTTCCCCCTTGTCCAGTTCCAAAAGGATTTTCAATAAATCCTTGACTGTGCCCCAAAAAATTTGCTTATCTTAATCTGTGTTGATTTTTAGCAAAGAGAATTTCTGTTTTTGTTCCTCAATTTGACAAACAAAAATCTACGATTTTATGTAGAATTTTTGTGGCTATTCTTTTGCAGCATTAATTCGGGATTTAAAAGCTTTACTAGGTCAAAATTTGTGGCATTTTTTGCATTCTTGTCTTTGTTCGTGGACTGATTTTGATGTGAGAAAAGATTATTTGGTATCTGAAGCTGGTTAATATTTCAGTGATTATAAAAACAGGTTTTCGTATAAAGGCGTGCACTTTAATAGGATAGTCTAAGATTTTGTAAGAAGATCTTCCATCTAAGGAGTCTAAGGACTTAAGAAAAGGGGGCATTTCCTACTAAAATGAGTATTCTTTATCTATAGCTGAGAATATGCCAACGTTTTTGAATGTGTGCTTTAAAAAGTATGAGATTATGAGCTTATAAACTCCTATATGTAATTATGAAATCTTTGGGAAGTTGCAATGCGATGACTTCACCCATCAAGTGACCCAAGCGACACCAGCAGAAGGCTGTAACGCCCAGATCCCAGGCCAGAACGCAACACTCCTCTCGCCCAACCGACCGAGGGGCGCTGCCGCATAACGCGCGATTCGTTAACCGATAGGTGAGATAGGAGTTGGACAAGCGTTCGAAGAACGATGAAAAATAGAACTAATCTGACTAAGAAATTTCTAATAACGAGAAAGATATGAGAGTATCATTAATTGAAGACTAGGAAGGGAGTTAGTAGTAGATATGATATGGTAGAGGGAATTGTAGTCCTAGCATAGGAACATAAACGGTCGATGCACAGATGATCGATTCGATCTACAAAGCGGAAGTAACAACGTATATAGGTTCTAGTGCTTCTAATAGGAGACGTGAAGTTTATGCGGCTCAACAGGTCAGGGCTATCTACATCACCCTTGATCAAGGTTGGAAGGTTTATTAAAACCAATCTATTAGGACCAATCCATTCAAAAGGGAGCCACAGCTTTACTGTAGCTTACATTTTAGTGTTTAAAAATATGTTTAATATATTTTAGACAATAATTCCTGATTGGTAGACTGTTTAGACGCTCCTGTGTTTGTCTTTCATTAAATATAATGTTTGAAAAAAACGTTCTATGGGCATTTCCATAAAAAAGTTGCACGAAAAGGCTCTCAATCATTTGATTTAGTCATCCAAATAGCTACTCTATCAATCTATGTAATAACCAATCAAACATTGATTGAATCATAAAGTTCATTGAAATAATCATCAATGAAAAAAAGTATATATCTAATTAGAGCATAAATGAAAAACCCTTTTTTCTGACACATGTAGATACATACGTATATCCCCACCCCCTTGCCGGTGGCAGCTTCATGATTGTTTGCCACTTGCCACATAAAATAGCGTCAAGTTAATTGGCTTGCAATTGAAATGCAATTAAAATTCATTTATAAGCTCTCTCGCTGTCTGTCTGTCTGTCTGGCTCCCCAGTCGCAATTTTTAGCACATATTTCATGAGCGAGAGCTACAAACCGTGGGGCTCCTCCCCCTGCTCCTCGCTCCACCTGATCCTGATGCCAGTCGCCGTACGTTCCGTATTATGAGAAGGATATTGTGTGTGTGTGTGTTAGTGTGTTTGGCAACTGGAATTTATGGTGGCTGCCTCTTCGTGTGCATTTCACATTCATTTCACAAAATGCAACCTCGTTAACGAAGTAGATCCCCCCAATGCCGCTCCCCCCTACTCGTACCTGTGTTTATTGCTTAACTCACTTAAGACCTTAACTAAGTTGGCCTTTAAAAAGTCAAAATGTTTCAGGCCAAAGCCAGGACTCGTCCGAGACGAGACGAAACGCTATACATTGCATAAGTACTCGCACATACAGGATATGGTGTATCTGTCTGTGTGTGTGTGTGTGTGTTTGTACTGGCTGTATCTATGTATTGCATGACAGTAACGGTAAATCAAGTTATCTGTAAACATGCAAGACATTAATAAACATTTCGCGTGCGCCAGGCAATTTAACAACTTTTGATATCTAAATTTGTTTTCCACATTCCACATTCCATTCCATTCCATTTCGGTTTCGTTGTTTTTGGAGCTCCTTCTTAGCTCTCTTCTTGGCCATGTTCTTTGTGCTGTTTCTGCTTGTTGTTTCCGCTGCTGACTGGCAAATACCTGGGGTACTCCAGTGTGTTCAAGGGTATACACAGTGCATGCCATGCCTCAAGTAGATGAAGGACTTCACCGACACTTAAACACAACAAATATTGCACAAACAGTCTTGACCAGCATCTAAGCAATCAGATCGATGTCTGCGTGTCCTTTAAAGTGTATTAAATGCCTGTATTTCAGAGGCTACAAGTGGTACAGGCTACCACATATAGTTTTTCAGCAATTTCAGGCTAGTTTTTCCCTGCTTTTTGAGCATCTTGAGCACTTTTGACAATCGAATGAAGAGTCTATGACTGTGGCTGTCACATCTAACAGGATAGCTCCTGTGGGAGAGCCTTTTACTTAGCTTTTATCAGCTCCATCTATCTCTATACCAATGAAAATATACTTTGGGTATCCTATCTGACAGTTCTAGTATTTACCAAGACATTGCAAGTTCCAAATATCAAACGATTACTACTATAGCAGCAATATTTCTAATACCACTGTACATATTCATTAGCCAAATGTAATTAGGAGAAACGAGAGATAACAGAGGCTCTAGCTATTAATGTACATATGTTAATTAGCGTTGCCAGACAGTTCATATTATGGTTACACTTCAAATTTCCACAACGACTATAACTGTTTGATTTCCAAACTAAAAAAAGGCATTTTCTAGTCGGAACATTACTTTTGTTTGTTTCATTTTCCAATTCCTACAATATTAATTTCTTCTTTTTTTTTGTTAACAAATATTTTTAAAGATTTTCCTTAAATTTAAAGCCTTTTTCTCGTTAGCCCTTTGGAATGTTTTTTTTCACACAATTTCCAGCATTTTCCATTTAATTAAGAGTATCATTAGGCCCCAACGAATCCACTTAATAAAATTGGGGAAAAAATCTAAACGCCAATTGGAGTATTATTTGCATATTTTCTTGGTTTTTTTATCTCCAATTCGATTTCTATTTATTTAAATTTAAAATGCACAACTATTTGCATATTTGAAGATTGAAATCAATCAATTTATAAAAAAAACTCAACAACAACAAGCCAATGATTTTTGAAGTGAATTCTTGTGAATTTTTTTGGAATACTATTATTTCTATATATTTTATTTACACACTTGAAACCGCAAACATTTTATAGAACAATCTACGTATTTATTTCTAGACATTTTTTTGTAGCAAAAACTTTTTCATTTACATTTTATTTAAATTTAAAATGCGCATTTATTTATAAAGAAATATTTTTGCCATGTGGCTCGCGGCAGTCAAAAAAAAAATGCACAATGACCCCGAAAAATGGCATTCAAGCGAATGAATGAATGAATGAATCTTTTTGCAGACTCGCATGGAATGTATTTAATTTTAAATTAATTTCACACACACATACAGAGATTAATAGGTGGAAAAAGGGGGTCGGAAATCTCACCTTAATTTCCAAGGTTGCTGGCTGCGAATCAAAATGGAATTTGGCACGTGAGCCAAAAACCTCCGGGGCTGACCAATGTCGGGGCTGGTCCCGCGCCTCCTTATCGCGAACATCGAAGCTAAAAAACAGAGAGAGAAAAGAGAGTCAGGAAGGAGAGTATGAAAAAAACAGATAAATACATTAAATAGCATGAAACCAAGCGGCAGAAGAGAAAGCACACACACACCCATAGCCCCGCACCGCACCGCACCCCCCATCGCATCCCATTAATATTTAATGTGGGGCCGTGGGGTGCGCGAATTAAATCGCATCCCAAACAACCCCCTACCCCACCCCGCATCCACTCTGAAATTAATGAAATCCATAGCCAATATAATTCAGCCAGGATCTGAAGCTCCTCCTTCCCCCTCCCCGTCCCCTCCCTCTGCCAACCCCTCCTCCGGCCATGAACTTTTTGCACGAAAATTAGCGTAATTTATTTTTGGCCTGCTCATTAGGCCACGGTCCAGAGCCGCGCGGATTGGAGCCCAGGTCTCTACGGGGGTGGGGGTGTGTGGTGGTGTGTGCTAAAATGCAATTTATGCTCTGCAGATAACAATTAATTTTTTTTCTATTTTTTTCCAAATTCTTATGCACTTTGGCGTTTTTACAGTGCATTTAATGGTTTTAGTTTTGTTTTTGGCTTTCAAAGAACTTGGGGAAAAACTTCCAAGTGCATTTTCGTGTGCGTATAAATATAAATATTAAGAAACTTGGGACTGGAACTGGCAGACAGAATGGAGTTGTTTAAACACAAATAAACCATAAAAAACATCGTAAAAATCAGAAAAAAATCATTTTTATTATTTAAAGCATTTTTTTTAGTAGTAAATTTTGTAGTAATATTATATTACCACTTTAACGGAAACAAAACCACTAATCGACTGTCGCAATGCATTGTATCATTGCATGCATAGTGTATCATTTTTTAAATTTTCCTAGATTTAATTATTATTTTAAATAAATATTTTAAAATATTTAAAAATTTTTTAAAGTTTACTTTTTTAATTTTAAAATATTTTAAATATTAATTCATATATTTATAAAAATATTCTTCTTTTTTTTCATTTTTGTAGATCTAAAATCATTTAAAAAATTCTACAAAATACGTTTACGTCTTTGTCGAGGCACAAGTTCTAGAAGAGTCTTGTATTCCACCGAAAATCTACTTGAATGAAAGAAATGAAAGACAGAAGAAAGAACATCTTTAAAAATCCAATGGTTTAACTTCAATCCCATTTTACTATTACAATGAAAATATAATATTTTTAAGAAAATCGATGGTCTTTTTCGTACTTTTTAGTCTTTCAGAGAATCAAAAGCATTTCTATAATTATATTCTTTAATTAAAAACAAATAAAATGACAAATTGTAATTAAATAATACACTTCTGCTGCTGTACTTTCGCTCTTTAAAATCCTTTCACTCCATTAACATATTTTGTTGCCAGCCTTTCAGGAAAAAAAACAGTAAAAAGAATGAAAAATGTACGACGAGTGCTGCTGCGTGAATTTTTGAAGCCAAGACAGACAGAAGGACACACAGACAACCGGCAGGGGTCGTCTCTCAATCAGAAGAGGTCCTCCAGCCAGCCACTCCATCCCGCTCGTCTTTCTGTAGCCCTCTCTTTCTCACATCCTTTATCTCTGCTGCTTTCTCTGACTCTGTCTCTGTCTCTCTCCTGCCCGAAAAATACTTCTTGTTGTTGCAATTTCAGCCACTTTCGACAGAGCGTTAAGCGCCCTTTTGTAGTATGCCACACACAGACACACGCACACAATAATTTATGCGGGAAGCCGCCGTCGAACCTGCCCCGCAGCCACCTCTCCCCGCACCACCCCCCTCGTGGCTCTTTCGACACTCGTTGCAAATGCAACAACTTAATTGCGGGTCCGGACTGCAGTGCAGCCAAGACTCAAGTGCAACACAGAGAGGCACACCAGCAGCAGCAGCAGCAGCAGCGGCAGTGGCAGCAACAAGAGGGGCCAAAGCCCCACGTTAACCCACATTTTTTTTGGCATATTTTTTGTTTTTCGTTTTTGGTTTTTTTGCTCTGGGAGCCGTTCTTTACGCCGCCATTTTAATTAAAAACTAAAAAACAGTTGCACTCCGCACTAAATGGGAGAAAGAGAGTGCAAAACGAGAGGGCAGAGTGCAACAGAGAGAGCGAGGAAGAAAGATTAAGGCATAGAGAGAGGGAGGGAGTGAGAGTGCCAAAGGAAGAGCCAGTAGGCAGAAGGTAGAAAGAGTAAGTGAGGCAGAAAGAGTATGCTAGGGGCTAAAGAGAGGGGGGGGGGGAGAAAGAGTGAGTGCGAACGTTAATAACAGTTCTTTTGATGGGGGCCTATGCAGCAAATGTTTATGGCTAAATAATACAGAACGAGTACAGGACCAGGCCCCGAAGCAGAACCAGGTCCTCGGAGCAGGACTTTCACGCAAATTTAGTGTAATGAAAAGGCTTTCTCCTCCAAGGAGAGATGCAGAAGACGCAGTAAAAAAGAAAACTAGTTCACGTTCACGTCTACGGCCTGGCAAATAAAGTGCAGGGACTGATTGAATTTTGCAAAAATTCTTTGAAGGAAAATTGACTCCTGGAAAACACTAGGAACTCTAGAGAAACCAGGAAAAACAGGAAATTTAGAGTGTTTGAAAGAGACAACAAAAATCAGATTTTCTATACATTTTTATAAGAATTTTAAACAATTTAATTCCTATTTAAATTTTTAGTAAAACCAAAAATTATATTAAAAAAATAAAAATAAAATAAATTATATTCAAAAATTAATCAAATAAATGTATTCCTACTAGTTTTTAAGTTTAGTTAAAAATTCTGTAAATAAAAAATAAAATAAATAAAAATTCATAAAATTTGTTCTTGTTTTCCTGCAAATCTTTTGCTCCTTCGAGTTCACCCCTTGGCTCTATATACCCTGCAACCCTTCAACCCTTTAGGCTCCTTCGCACAAAAGCAATTATGTAAATCACGAATGGGTAAATCTTTAGTTGACATCCAAAAGGCGCAACGTGGCATGAAAATGCAGCCGTGAATGCAATTAGACGGTATAACCAACCCCCTACTCCTTGGCCTCCCCTGTCCACAAGACTTAAGGCCAAGAGCTAGCAATTTCAGGCACTTCATTATGGACTTTCCGCAGGGACTTTCCGAAGGGACTTTCCCTCTCTGCGACTTAAGTTGACTTGACCATTTCCGTAATTGAAGCTTTAAAGCCTGGGCAAACCATCATCCTGCTCCAGCTCCTTCTCCTGCTCCTCCTCTTGCCCCACCCCCTGCTCTCCCTTTACGCCCACCCACACACACATAATTCCTGTGGCTCCTCTCGTCGTCCTGGCCCCGAGGTTAATCACTCTAAATTAGGTAAACATAATTAAGTTAATTCCATGACGCGGGAACAAAGAAAAACAAAAGCTAAACAAAGGCAGGAGAAACAAAACAAAAAAAAATACGTGAAACAAAAACAAAAAACAGAGAGGAAACAGAGGGGAAGAGCATGGAGCAGTGGAGGGTAGGGGGAAAAGCTAAATCACACATCCTGCCCCGGCACGAACGCAACAAATTTTTCCCACCGGAAACAGGACAAGCCTCCAAATCGTAGCCTACTTATGTGCGTTGGTCCCTCCCACCCCCCACAAAACGATTTGAAAAGGTAGCAAAAACTCTCACTCGAAAAAACACCCGAGACTCTCGAGACTCGACTCGACTCGTCTCTGGTCTCCGGTCTCTCGTTTGCATTTAATTAAATGTGTGCGTCGCCGGAGACACCAATTGGGGGGGACCAATTGAGGGGAGGGTTGGGTTGGTATGGGACTCACCTATAGAGCGGTATGCCCGCATTGTCACGAAACCATAAGACCATATAAACATTGTCCAGGGGCTCCGTAATGGGGCAAGGCAGCGACACTGATTTACCCTCCACAGCATCGACGTCCTTCGTTTTCACTGTGTATGCGTGTGCGGTTCCAAAAATTATGTTGTCACGGGTTGAAGTTGGGTGTGTGTGGTCCACCAGCATATCGTTTCGGCATCATCCATGAAAATAGAAAATAAATGCGTAAAATTTGTTAATTAAATGTACGTTCGAGAGAGAGAGAAAGAGAGAGAGAGAGAGAGCGAGCGCAAAGCTTTTAGCAATTAAATGTTGATGGCGGCTTAATTTCTACGTAATTACAAATGCGTAAATGTGTGCCACACTCCGCTCCACTCCGCGCTGCTCCGCTCTTTTGCAGGACTTCATCATCCATTGGCTTAGCATTGGAGAGCCGTGCCGTACCAGAGCGGAGAGCGGAGCGGAGAGCAGCCTACGGCTCTGTTCATGTATTATGCATGTGCAAAATGCGTGCAACGCAACGATTTTTTTGTTTGTTCTTCCGTTTCGATGGGGGCGAGGCTTTGGCCTTCCCATTTATTCGGATAGAAACTCCTCTGGTGAAAGCCGCTAGAGAAATGCCTACTTTAAGCTGGCTTTCCAATTTAATTACAAAATACAAAAAAAAACTATATATGTACATACATATATACAAAATATATGTCAATACCCTTTGGCAGTGATTAAATGAGGATAAAACTTCAGCTGTGGCGAGTAATGCATTTGAATGATTAATCTCATAGCTGTTTTTTCTTATATGTTTGTGTGTGTGTTTGTGTTTTTAGATTCCAGCTTAACCCAAATAAAACCAGGCTGGCTTTTAAACAATTTAAGATGCAATAAACCAGACTGGTTCTACTTTTATTATCATTATCGATTGAGAGCTACGTCAGAGCTGCGTTTTCAGGAACAGCTAAAGACACAAATCTTAAAGAGTGTTCCCCTCATCAGACATATAAACCATCACCTTGTGGTAGCTAACCCATAATATTCCTTAATTTTGGTACTTTTCTGTTGCTAAGCCACACTGAGAGAGAAAGAGAGAGAGAAAGGTTCAGCCAGTCAAGGGATATGCTTCTATAATTCTATAATTTTTACAAACTCTTCTTTATTCTTGCCATTCACCGAATGATGCCATAGCAACCCCAAATAAAATCGGACCAGGAACAGTATACACAAAACCAATCTATTCGAAGTAAAAACTATACGTAAAGTATAGAACTTATGACTTATGAGGGTGCGAGCAGAGAAATGATCTGTCAACTCAACAAAACACACAACATCCCAAAGTCAAGAGCAATAAGCAATTAAGACCCTAATTTAGTCCAAAATTACTGATGCTTGCATGCAAACAGTTGGCCACTGGCAGTACCGATGCACCCGTTTCCCATCCCTCATTGTAAAACCACATACAAGGCCCGAAGTTTGTATAAATTCAACCTCTACTCACTTTTTTTTTAAGGTCTAAACAATGTTTGAATTTATTTTTTATGTTCATTTATTTTCATAATAAACTTTATAATAGATTATTAAATAAATAAATGAATATTTTAATAATTAGAATCCCTAAGTTATCGGTTGATAAACCTTCTCTACCGGCTTTAAGACCCTTTTCATAAATATTTTCGACGATTTACTGTCTGTATGCATGCGTATTTATTGCTTTAAGTCAGCGAAAAATATTTAATTGTTTCTCGTCTCTTAAATGTCGAGTATTTTATGGCTTTATGCGGCGTTTTAGCTGCAACAACATTTTGTCATTGAATCAGGCCCAAAAACATCAAAATCAACAGCAGCCAACAATAGCTGTCACATGTGTGTTGTGTGCGGCCTGCCCTGGCCTGTCTTTTTGCTGCTTTTGTGGCTGCCACACAGCCAGAGCCGGAGCCAGAGCCACAGCCACAGCCCGCCCTCCCCCCGTCAGAGCTCGGTTCGTATCAAAAATGTTTATAGATAAATGTGTAGATATAAATAAAAATGTCTGCGCATCATATGAGCATATCAAAAGCACAAAAAACGGGCCATAAAAAATCGTTGTAACATCCTTCACAATGCCCCCAGTCCGTCCTCCCCCTTGAACCCTAAGCCTAACGATAAAAGACCCCTCCCCCCTCTAAACCATGGTTTTCCCTTCCCTTTCGTTGGCTTTCTTTTTTGCCGTTGACTTTATGTGTAAATATGAAAAAATGTCATTTTATTGCCACAATGCGTCGAAATTTTGTGAAAATTTATTGCGCATACGCAACATTGTACAATAAATATGCGCTTAAATGCTCCCCCTCCAACAAAACATGCGACGAGTATATGTCTGTCTGTCTGTCTAAGAGTATGTGTGTGTGTATGAGTGTATACTTTATGATGACACTGTTTGCTTAGCACTGGCCTCCACTGTGGACATAGACAGGCGATGGGCCTCAAAAACAGCAGCGACAAAAGCGACTCCCAAAAAGAAAAACCTTTGAATTTGAAGGAAGATTTTAATGGATTTTTTCGAGAGAAAGATTTAAATATTTGAGGCACAAATTAGCTGGAAAACATAAGCAAAGAATCAAGCTAAAAGTTTCTACATTTTTGTAATACCAAAAACCTTTTTCGAATGAAAAGTTTTAATGTCAAAAAGCAGCATTTGGCATTCAGGAAATTTTCGAGTATTTAAATAGGAATATCCTCTATCTATATGACACTTTTGTCTCTCATTAATCTGCTGGTAAACATACACCTAGGGGTGGGTATTATCTGGGTCTTTTCTAGGTCTCTTCTGGGTGGAGCTGCCATTAGTCTTCTGGCAAATTTAGCTTCTTGGCCGTCACATTTGTCTGCCTGGAAAATTCCAATGCCTGGCTGGCGTTGATGCTGGTTAGTGGTGCATCAAAGGAATGCCAAGGCTCTGGCTGTGGCTATGGCAGGCAAAAATGCATCACACGTTGACTGCAGCATTGCTAAGCGACTTTAAAAGTCTCTGCTTTGGGTCTGCTCTGGCTCTGCTTCTGGCAATTTTCAGTGGCATGTCTGTCTGCTCCTCCTGAATTTCCCTGCTTTTCCACAGCTCCTCTCTGGTGTGTCTGCTGCCGTTGCTGTCGACTCCTTTTTCGACTGCATTTTTGTGTCGCCTTTCGGATTTTGGCCTTCACTTAACTACACCCAAAGCTCGTCGACAGCTCGTGCATGTTAAAAGCTATTTAAATATGCTCTCTTTGAATGCCTTGATTGGCTTACGTTCCCCCTCTCCCTCTCTCGCGTCGGGATGCCATTCCTAGCTACCCTGTTACCCTGCTATCCCCTCCTCCTACACCTATGTGTCCTCTTCTATTGGCATCCCTTGACTTGACTTGCGTTTGGTTTGCATTTGCTTTCGGTTTGCCTTGACTTACAGTAAAAAAAGGGGAATAAGGGAAAAATATGAGAAAAAAAGCAGTAAACTTCATGGAGAGAGTGAGAGAGAGCGAGAAAGGAAGATGAAGTGTAAGTGTTAGGAAGGAAGCTGCAGCATAACCTTTTTGCATGAATTAACCCTTTAATGACCAAAGAGAAAGGTGGAAATTGACTTGAACCTTACGGGAATGAGAGGAAGAACTAAACATATAAATATATCCATTAGAAATAGGGAATTAGTGCAGGAAAAACAGAGGAAGATCTATACATAACTATCCATTAAAGAAAGAGAATTAATGCAGAAAAAATAGTATTACAGAGGACTAACAGCTTTGTCCTTTAGGACTAACAGCTTTGGGTACTGAGGCCATGAGCTTAAAGCTACCTATATAACAGAAACCATACAAAGAATGTTCGTGGATCACTAGATCTATATAATCCATAGACAAAAATCTTTAAAAATAGTTCTTTCCCTAAAAAACATACAACCAATCGTCATAAATTCCTATTCAATATTAAAACCCATCAAAATTGATACAAATGGTGTTCCTATATTGGAAGCTAAGCTAGGGCTTATGTTTTTCTAGGGAAAAGTTTCAGTTTGGATTCCAGAACTCACATTTTCTTTAATTTTGTATCACTTAAATCTCCTTTAGCTACCAAATCGATTTCAAACGTTTTCCATTCTCTAAAACCTTTCCCTTTTTCTGGCCATTTTCCTGTTGTGATTCCCGAATCGATTCCATTTTCCAAACGTTTCTCACTGCCCAGTAATTCCCTTTATTCCAGCTGTTTTTTTCTCATTCTCTTACATGGCTTTTCTAGGGTTAAACTAACCTCAATCAGTATCCGCTAACCCCTTCCCCTGACACACACACACACACCCCTCCTCCCTGGTACACACACTCTCTCCTGCTGCTCCTGCTAGTTGCAGCAGCAGTAACCACCACAATGCCACGCCCCATCACACACCATCCATCCATCTATCCATGCCACATGCACACCCGCACGCCCACCCACACAGAGGAGCCTCCGGTTCTGTTGATGCAATTTCAAATGCAAAACTTTAATGGAATTTTGTATCTGTGTTTCCCCCTGTATCTCTGTGTGTGTGTGTGTCTGCTGTGTGTGTGTTTGTGTGCGACAATAGTTTTGTGAACAACTTGACGCACTCGCAACTTTTATGTCAAATGCATTTTGCGCATATTTTGTTGCAACAGCAGCAGCAGGAGGAGAAGCAGCAGGAGTTGGAGGTCCTACTGCTACTTCAGCTCTGGCTGAAGGACGAAATTAACTTGTTGTCAGGCATTTTAATTGATATTTAACAAGGAGTCTCCAGAGCCACTTCTATTCCCAGACACAATTGTCCTAGAGCCTAGAGCCTAGAGCTAGAGCCACCTGCAATTACCTTTTAATCGCAGGAGGAGTTCTGCTGACGCAACTCCAGGGCCAGCCCTGCCCCTGCCTCCAAAGTTTTTGCCATTTTTCCGTTGACATTAACACGTCACCAGACATGAAGGACTCTCCACTCTCTCCTCTCTCTCTCTGAATGGGAATGTTGCGAGTATTTGTTTACTCTGACATTTGCCTCGATTAATCGTGGGGCTCATTAGTGGTGAAAATTTTTATGAAGACCCAAGGGATTCCACAGGGAGTTCGGACTGACGCCACATTTAAAACTCTGCCACTCTTGCCACAAAAGGCGGCAGGCAGGCAGGCAGGCTGGCCTTCAGGCAGGTTCTCTTGAATTTAACATGAGCTTGCAGCAAACTCCAAAAAAATAACCAAAATATTTCATATAATATTTTTCGTAAAGTTTTCTAAAAAGGAAATCAATCAAAACTTTATGCCAGGAAAACTTTATTATTAAAAAGCTTTCACCATTCAATGGGAAAATGTTTCGCTCTTCCTTATATTTTACATAGTTGTGAGGAAAATCAGAGGCGTAACAGGCTACAAACAACTTTCCTTACGGTCGAAAATATCCTTTTTGTTGGGTGTGAAAGAGATCTTTATTTCAGGATATTTAAAGTTCGTTTTAATCCGAGTTTTACTCTACATTTTTTACCTCCTGCTACTCCGCTTCCATTCCATTACCCATTAGCCCCTCCGCGCTCTTCACACTGTTTGTCTCTCTTTTCCGTTACTCTCACGTAGCCTAATGAGCCATTTCTGGCCTGCCCTTCCTGCCTCTCTCCCTCTCCACTCTCTGTGTGTGTGTTGGTTGACTTTTTGAGCCGCTTTTCCATGGGCTTGTGTGTGTGTGTGTGTTCGTGTGGTTGGCATTATAAAAATTACGAGTATTATGGCTGCGCATTAAGTCCGCTGCTGGAAAATTATCGTGCATCGTGTGTGTGCCGTGCGCCTCTGTGCGTGTGTGTGTGTGTCCTGTGGTCAGGCGGCAGTCCAGTGGCAATCCCTACAGAGCGAACTGTCCCTTCGCTCCCTCCCTCTCTTTGCGGTTATTTATTCTGACTTTTTCATTGGTTTTTTTGGTTTTTGGTGTAGGATTATATTTTCGGTAGAATTGCTGGCATTTACACTATGGAATGGAGCTCCCACCCTCCAGCTTCTACCCTCCCCACGAAACTGCTGCCAAGATTAGTGCCCGTCCTGCCATTCGACTTGAAATTGAATATGAAAAATCACATTTTATGCAGAAAAAAACTAAAGCCCGACAAAACAACAAGCGACAGCCAAAAGAATGTAAAAATATAACGAAATTTCACTTTTATTATATTACATTTGAAATTTAATCAAATTTGCAATTTCTTTCACTTTTTTTTTGTTGCCGGACAAATTGGCAGACAGCCAGACAGTCGGGCAGCCGGGTAGCCGACAGACAGAGACAAAAGCCTCGACCACCAGCAAGCAGCTAAAAATATTCAAATTTCATAATATTTTGTCATCAAATTCAATTAAGTGACGGAACAAAAAACTTGTGTTGTGCATGAAAATTGATTTAAAAAAAGTTTGGCAGGAAAAGTTATGGAAAATATCTTGCCTCGTCTTTCGGAAAGCTCTCTCAATCTACAGCTACATCTTCCTTCAAAAAGGAATACAAATAATAAATAAACTCTACCCTTTGCTGTCCTGTCTATAAAAAGCCAAAAAGTCGAACAGCATCAACATGATTTTGGTTTTAACCCAGAGCTCACTGACCCCTGTCCCGTCTCTCAACTCCCAACTTTAAGCCATTTACATTTCCCTGGCTTCTTCGTTGATTCGTTGTTTTTTCTGGTTTTCTCCTGTTTTTCGGTTTTCCTGTTTTCCTGTTGGCTTATTGATTGTTATCGCATCTCTGGACCACAGCCGGAATGGGGAATGGGAAACTGGAGTGAAGTAAATGCGATAAATTTGAGCTTAATCCCACAGATACAATGGGGTTAAGATGCAGCAGCAACAGCAGCAACAGGAGGAGCCGCAAAAAACATGAAAAATATTCAAAGCTGTAGAGGAAACTAAAAACTACAGTAGAATCTCTTATGACAGCTTTGCCATGCCAGCAGCTAACAGTAGCAGAAATAGCAGTAGGGGTATTCCCCTATTATCGGAGTAGATGCAATGATGCAGATTGGAGTTTACATTTTTACTGGCCAAATTTTTTTGGAAATCAGTAAAGCGACAGTAAAAAAGCTGAAACAGACTTGATGCTTGATATTTATTTAGTTGAAATGACTGAATTTCTTTGTAGAGTTTATGGTAGTTCGTCCTTATACCATAAACACCACACGAAGCTCTCCACCAGTTTCTTTATGGCCTCACGGGTTCACAAAACTTATACAATTGTTTATTTTGTAAGTATTATAATCCTCGTATACGCATATTTGTATCTTGAAACATCGACGTCCACTTACTACTACTATTACTACTATTTTTCGTTGAGTTTTTCGATTCCGAAAGATGCAACCATTGAGAATACTTCAAATAGTATGGCTGCCGCTCTGCTGTTAACTGAAGCGATAACCGCGGAGGCATTATCCTTGTAATCTACTCAATAGCTATGAGAGTGAGAGGTTGCCACAAATAAGTGCAACATGTGACACTGAAACTGAATTATCCCAACTTAAATAAAGAGTCAAACGACAGAGAGAGAGTGAGAGATAGGGAGAGAGAGAGAGAGGGAGAGCTTCACGGTCCCCGCTAATGTAAATTATCCCAGTTTCGTCTCAATTTCCGCTTTACATTTTCCATTTTCCAGCTATGGAATATCACGATGTACATTGGAATTACAGAAAAAAAAGAGTAAGGGTTCGGGTGGTGTATGCCACACGGGATTGCAACAATCCCTCTCAAATTGGACGAAAAAAAAAGGGAGTTAAAAGAATGGCAATATTAATTATAACTCATAATCGATGTCCAGTCAATTGGCAAGTCGATGACATGCATTTCATTCGTGAACTACGATAAAAAGCTGCGAATAATTGCAACTCGGGTAGGGGAGAGTAGGGCTTTTGTTAGCCATTCCATTATCCATTCTATAATGTTCGAAAATATTCCGATGGCATGCTCAAGGGTCGCTACATGGTGGAGCCCCAGATATGATCGGGGGTACAGAGCATTTGCTATATGGCAAACGTCACGATGTGGAAATGTACGTTGTTCATAGGAATTCGCTGTACTTCGATCTCAACGAAGCAGTCAAGCTCAAGGACGGTGACGGTGATGGTAACGGCCTTGATAACATCATTGCACTACTGCCGAAAAGTCGAAAGTTCCAAGAGGAATCGAATATCCTGCGGAGCCTCAAATTCGTACAGTTATTCGGTGACCTAAAGACCAGTAAATTCTTCACGTACAGTGACCCCCTAACAACGCCCGGCTACCAGCAGGTCACCTGGACGGTGTTGGCCAAGTCCCTGCCTATAGGCAGTGGTAGAGAAATTATCAAAGCTACAAAATTTGGAGGGTCAAAAACTAAGGGAAAACTATCGCTATGCCCAGCGCGTGTTCTACCGTAAACGATAATCAATCCATGGAAATCCCTTCACTTCAAAGGAATACAAATAATAAACTCTTCCTCTCCTCTCTTTCTCTCTCTCCCTCACCGTTTGTAACAAGCCAAGAGTCAAAGAGCAGGTCAGGGTTCGCTGTGTTAACCCCACTCTGGGGCCCCCATCTTTGGCTCATCTTTGCGGCCGTCTCTCGAGTTAACCCCATTTACATTTCTCTGGTTTCTTTCTTGTTTTTTGCCTTATATTCTGTTGGCTTATTGATTGTTATCGCATCTGTGGACCACAGCCGGAATGGAGAGAGGGAGAACCAGAAACTGGAGGAAAGTAAATGGGATAAATTTGAGCTTAACCCCAGAGATACAATGGGGTTAAGACGCAGAAGCAGCAGCAGCAGCAACAGGAGCAGCAGCAAGACCATCAATGGAAAAACATGAAAAATATTCAAAGCTCTAAAGTAAATAACGAAGTACAGTGGTACTTCCTGAAGCAGGAACAACAGCAACAGCATGAACAGCAACAACCCATGGCAGTGCCAGCTACAGCATCAATAGGGGTATTCTAGCAACTGATGTTTGTGTGTGTTTTTCTACGAATTAATTTCAATCGATCAGCTGTTGCTGGTATCAGCTGCTCATCCAGCAGACCTTTACGACACTCTAGACAACAAAATTGAACCATTTTTGAGGTTGAATCCTACTTGGTTCTTAGAGTGACCGTTCTGCATCCTTTTAATGAGGCTTTAATTCCAATCTGAATGTATTTTATAAGAAGTTTCAATGGGAACATGTATTTAGCATACAAATTAGGTAAAAATTCATACTCTAAATTAATCAGCTCAGATTAGGGGCATTCTTGTTCCCTTATATAATAAAATTTCTCAATTTTCCTAGTAATTTTCTTAAATTCTCAAGCAAAACAGCTGTTTAGAAAATCAATAACCGCATAATGAATCGATCAATCGTCTACTGCTCAAAAATCAAATCAAAAACCTTAAATGAACTACCCCTAATGACAACTACTGTAAGAGCCTTTGCCGTATCCAAGCATTAGCATATAACAAATCAGCAGAAAGAGCAGGGGGAGGAGCAGCAGAAGGAGCATCAGCAGTACAGTAGAACCCCAGTCAATAACTACACCAAACATCGATACACCCCACAGCAACAAAACAGCAACTTCTGCATAAATTTCCTACCAGAAACAACAGAAACATCAACCAAGAGAGCTCTTTCCAAGGGCCAAGGGGAAGGGGCGACTAGGGCCAACAATCGAGGCCAAGAACTAAGCCCAGTTTTATAATAAAGTAACAGAAATCTGTTCTCTGTTGTCTGTTCTCTGTATCTCCCCCCGTTGGCACTTTTGACCCCCTGACCTGGAGCTTCTGAACCTGGGACCCTGGGAACCCTGGACCTGGGGAACTTTTGAAACAAGGCTTTGGGGTTGGCGTTGGCTTTGGCTTTGGGGTTTTCCTGTTGCCTGTCCTGTTGCCTGGTGGCTGCCGCTGTTGTTGTTGCGGATAGTTTTGTGGGGGGGGGACCAAATCAAGTCGCTTCTCTCTCGGTCGCTCGGAAGCATTTTCAATTTCATGCCAAAACCAGAGAGAGGGGGCAGTGGCAGTGGCAGGGTCGGGGCGGAAAGTTCAAAGGTGTTGACCAAGTTGCAAGTTCTGCTGCTGCCACAGAAAAAACCCTGGCGAATATTGAATTTGTTTTAAATGGCAGGCATAATGAGACGACAGGAGCTGTGTGCACAAAACTTTTCTCTTAGCTCAGCTCTCTCTCTCTCTCTCTCTCTCTGGCAGGGGCTATGTCCTGGCTGTGTCCTCGAGGTCCAGGCTTTTGCGGCCACGACAGAACCGAGACAATTTATGGCTCCTATGGGGGCCTTAAATGTTTCCAAAATTTAAATATAATTTGTTTTAGTTGACTTTCGGAAAGGGGGCCCAAAAGAGAAAGAATGTTTGACAGAAAATTTATCAAAAGTTGAAGGGGAAAATGAAGGGAAATTCTACCTTAGGGGGGAGAGCAGTACATGTATCTTTTGTGTGTATAAAATTTGTGGCAGAAGATAACCAACTCTTTAATAAACTGCTGAGGTCTCCCAAAGGGTTTGGGGCTATATTTTTCAATCACAGAATTTCAATTAAAAGAAAAACCATATTTCTACTTTTTTGTTGGCACTTTCCAAGGATCCAAGGACCAAGAAATACTTTAAACTCTTAGCTTATATATTTGTTCCTGTTTTCCCATTTTTAAATTTCCATTTTCCTGCCTTTATCTTCCCATGAAACTTTCTTGCAAAACAAAAAACTTAAATCATCATCTGCTGTACACTGCTGGGGCTTCTGTAGCATTTCAGGGCCAAAAGTCTTTAAGCCAAGGGCCCAAAGGCAAATCGACTTAATAACCTCCCACCTACCCGCCACACACACACACACTCACACAGAACCACCTGCGACGACCCGAAAGCCTAAACAGTGGGGTTTTGCGGCAGACGGGGGGGATGGGGTGCCAGGGGTGGTGAGAGATTTACATACTAAACATAGCAAGGACTAGTCGTACAGTGGTGTGCCACAGAATTTCAGGGCAGGCAGCTCATAATCTTAAATCTAGGCAATATGATGGCTGAAAGAGAAAGGCAATCGGGCAGCAGAGAGAAAGGCAATGAAAGAGAGCAAAGCGAGCGAGAGGGAAACAACAGGGGAAACTAGAAGAAGGAAGCTTCCTTTTTTTTGCCCGAAAAACCCACACACATACACATAATGATATGCAAATGTGCATGAATAAGTGTGTTGAAGTGTGCCGCACTAACACTTGAGCAAACACACGCACATACACACATATATGTATCCCTAGAAGAACATCAAAGTGTAGGAATTTTCTCCGCAACGTCAGCGCATAGTTGGGAGTAGGAGAGTAGGAGTGGGAGTGGGAGTTTCCTTTTCGGGCGTTAATGAAATGTGCAAATGTACCAATTGACCAAACCACCAACCCCTAAACCTAAAGACCACCCCCAACCCCAATACCAAACCAATCCCCTCTCACAGGGCAACCCCCTGCCCCCTTTCTGCCAATAGCCTCAAGACGCTCATTTAGTCATTTGCATATTAAAAGCTTTTGTCGCACAAAAGGTTAAATCAAAAGATAAAGCGCAATAATTTTTTGCGCCTTTTTGCTTTTGCTTTTCCTTTTGGCTTGTTTTTGGTCTTCTCCTTATGCCCTTGCTCAATCCCTCATCCTCCCATCCCCCCTCACATACCCTTTGTAGTTGTTAACATGCGAATCAAGTCAAGGAGTGGGTGGGGAGGAATCAGAAGATTGGATGGTTGTTAGAAGTGGGGTGGTGGGATGTTTGGGGGGAGTTGGCACGGGGGGTGTCTGCCATGTGCGTGTCGATAAAATATTTGGCTTTGACGCTATGTAAACACTTTTGTGGCATTTCTTTGGAGTTTTTCTTCTGCGGGCCAAACACACACACACCACACACATACAGCACACACATTTATGATTGAAGCGGGGCGGAATGAGTGGAAAGTAGTGGAGTCGAGAGGCTACAAGGGGGGTAGGGTAAGCAGTGGGAATCAGGCCACATTTGATGTCGTTTGGCAGTTGATTGAGTAGGTGCCGGGGGTTTGAGTTTATCGCTCCATGAATAAGAAATGCATACGCGGTATAAAAATACTGTGGGTATATAAAAAAATAACAAGCACGAAAGGCCACGTGAAGTTGGCTAATATGGAATGCCAATTGGGCTTTAAAATACCTAAAAATAAGATGCCAAAATTACTAAGAAAATATACAAAAATAAAATGTATAGGAAAATACCTTTAAGACTAAGAATATACCAAAAATACTAAGAAAAATACCAACGTAAATACTAGACATGTTAAGAAGTATACCAAACTTCATACGAAAAAGGAAACCACAGTAATAATAAGAAAAATACTAAGAATAGAAATTACATTAAATACCAATCAAAAATCAGTATTTAATGGTATTTAATTGTATAAAAATACTTTAAAAAATACCCAAATAAAATAATAATAAATACCAAATTGAAATACTAAAAAATACTAATAGATTTACCAAACATCCTAAGAAAAAACAAAATAATAAGAAAAATACTAGGAAAAATACCAAATATACCAAATATAAATAATAAATTGATGTTTTTAGTATTTAACTATCGATCATTTTTGAAAATAATCTCGATACAAAATGTAATAATTTTATCAGTATATTTAATATTCTTTTTTCATTTTTTCTTGTAAGTATTTCCACAAAAATACTTTAAAAACCCAATTTTGACACTTTCGACGAGGTATTCATTAAATCTAGAACTAAACTTTAATTGTGCAGTAAAGTTTCAATATCTCATACATCTACAGTTCAGTACTTAATCATTTTCTTCGTTTTAAGTGAAAAATCTCCTAAAGTCTCAAGTCTTGTCATTTCTTTAATATATTTTCCCATAAAATAACACTTTGGTCGTTGCCTACAATTGTATTTACTCCATTTAGTTTACGAGTCTGTAATCTCTCAAAGAAGTTGGTATTTTATGTACAGTTTAACTCGATTTATTTGGTATTTTTATGGGGCCAATAACCAAACAAGTGCGGTTTTCTCTGTGTACTCTTAATGCTCGTCCACATTTGCCACAATTGTTGTCAGCCACACCGATGCTGCTGCCCCAATGCCACACACAGCCACACACACACACAAAGCCAGACCCGACACATACAAACAGAGGTGTAGTATAGTATATATGTATAGGGGCGACGATCTGAGCCGACTTAAAATGCCACAACAATTGCAGGCAGCTGCTGCCTGGTGCCTGCTGCCTGTTGTTGGTGGCTGCCACATTGAATGGATGGAAATGCTTAGCTCAGCATAACACAGCGATTGTCATCGCAGAAAACATACAAATATTGTACAAATATGTGTGCCATGAGTACATATACATATATACCGTGTATACATATATGTACATACATGTGTGACGTTATGGACATAAAGTTCAATAGCGAGAGCCCTCGTGCAATCCAAATCCATCCCACATCTCACATCTGCCCGCAGCTGTGCGAGAATTGACATGATGAGCGATTTTAACACTTGTGCGGTGATATGTTTAAAGGGGGGCTGGTGGCTCGAGGGCGGGGCAGGGACACGAGTATATTGCAAATATTCAACCTACTTTCCTATGACCTTACCACACACACAAACCACCGACAGGCGACAGGCAACGAGCGACACAGCAACAAAAAGAAGCGAAGAAGAAAAAAATACCAACGGCAAATACCGATGTGTAGTTATTATGATGGCTTTTGTCCCCCGGATGGCTTATGGCAGCCAGCGCGTCGAAATTGGAGTAAAGGCAAGTGGAGGCGACACACCATATACAACACATACACCATATATAGGTGGAGGATTTAAGGGCCAGAAGCGATTTTGTGTTGGAATGAAGGATACTCTTTAAATACATAAATAAATTATGAGTGAGGAGAGGCGAGACGTGACGGGAGGAGAGGAGGGGCTCTTTAAGGGGAAGCTACGAGTATCCCAAGTCGCCGAGATATTTTTTACTAGAAATTTTTTAATTATAAAACAAGCGACATAACATTAAACAAATTTTAAAAATGTAATAAAAATAAATGCTAAGAAAAAGATAATTAAAGATAAAACTAGTTAAAATAGAAAAAAAAAGTTAAAGTTAAAAATTAAAATTAATTGTAACAAATAAAATTATCATTAAATGCTAGACCACCCTTTTAGTGCTAAGCCACACTGGAAGAGATTTAAGGAAATTTATAGCTGCGTTTTTAAATGTTTTAAAAATCGAAAATATCCCAAAACTACCCATAAAAATATATTTAAAAATATTTAAATATCTCAAAAAATATTAAAATAAAGATGGAAATTTCCAAAAAAATTATTCCTCAAAGCTTATATTAGAACTATGTAAAATATTTCCCTGCTTTAATCCACAACCCTAATCAACCCTCAATTTTTTTCCTGAATGTTCCATCCTGCTTCTGGAATTCATGATACCTTTCCGCGCTTTCCCATTACAGGCAGAGTGTATATCAAATAATAACAAAATATAAACGATTCTATTTTATTGTTATGTGTCAGCAATGTTGTTGTTTTCTGAACCGCTGCTGCTGCTGTTTTCCCATGCCTCTTGCCCCATTGCCCCTCATCCCTTGCTGAGTCAAAAGCCACATAACCAACTGGCAATGACATTTGACAGCGGCAGCGGCACACACAAACACACACACCACACACCAGACACACAGATACGCACCGATCCAACACTAACACATTGATAAGCGCGTGTTTACACATTTACACCAGGGAGGAGGACGGAAGGAAGGAAGGAGCAGGAGGGAGCACCGGCAAAAGCCAAAGCAAAGCTTATATCATACATGTCCTCCATATGATAAACAACAATAACAAAACGACAAAAACAAAAACAAAAAACACAAAAAAAAAACAAAAACAAAAATGAAACCAAACTCTCGTAAAAAAAGATAACAAGTTATGTTTTCGTCCTGTTTTGTGTTTTCGAGTCGAGAGTCCTCCGGGGAAATGGGACATCCCCGCCTGCCCACCCACCGTCCCATATGTGTTGAAAATTTCATGCGCGTTGATTTGTTTAGCTCTCCCTCTGCACCGCTCTTTGCCACGCTCTCGCTCTCTCTGGAGAGGCTTCCCTCACGCAATTATTTTTAATTTATTTGTGCGCGCCTTTAATGCAAAAACTGGTAGGAAATCCTTTTAGCAGGCAGCCAGCCAACCAGCCAACGCCAGTGCGAAACACAAACGAAATGTAATTTAAATTTAATTAACTTTTGCCAAAGCAAAACAAAAGGAAAGTACGCCCAAGGAACAAAGAGAGGCAGAGGGAGAGAGGCAGGAGAAAATTATAATTTACTTAAGCAGCAGCAGAGGCAGCAGCAGCTGTGGCACGATACGTTTTTCCCCGACGGTAGGCTTTTGCCATTCACCGGTGCTCATACGGTAAACCATTGGTTAACCGGTAAACTACACGACTCTGCATCTACATCTGCATCTACATGCTCATACCGTAAACCATTTGGATTTTATTCATAGAAATCTTTAAATCATTTTTTAAAAACACAGAACATTTTCTTTAACACACGTTAACATGTGAATGGTTCTATTCTTTTGAAGGAAAAACCGATGGAACGGTTTGTAGTATATATATCATTGGATTTACTTGATTGCTGTAGAATTTCCATCAATTCTACAAAAAGGGCCACGGCTTTCCTGTACTAACTGCATATTTTTTGCCATTCACACAAGACGCATTGCTATTCACACTCAAATTCGATTGGTTTCATTACCTAATATCTTGGAATAGTTTTTCCAAAAATTATAATAATTGAAAAAAATAACCATAAATAAAGTAAAAATGTTATAAAAGTATCTTTTTGTTCTACGTTTACATGAGAATGGCTTTCATTTCCTTGGCTTGTCTTGGGCAGCTTATATATTTAAGTTATGTGATTGCTTTAGAGTTTCTTCATTTCAGCCTCAAGAAATGCATCGTGCAACAGCAGCTATAAGCTGTATCTAAAGCACGACTCTGTATCTACATCTGTATCTACATCTGCATCTGCTTCATCTTCAGCCAAGACCATAATTGGATCAGCATTAGCTGTAGCTGTAGCTATAGCTGTTGCTGCCGCTGCTGTTGCTGTTGCATCTTTGCTTCTTGTGGCCCATCGTTTATCCCCGAGCTGAACATGTGCTCTGCACTCGGGGGCCAAAAGCAGGAAATAATGTAGTTGAGAGGTCAGAAGACTAAAGCCAAACTACTAGCCAGGACAAAGATAAAGGCACGGACACGCACACATACACGCACACATGAGACAGCCGCCTAACGAGGTCAATTGTAAGTTATTTTCACTCTCCAACGGACAGTCGACAGGCGACAGATAGGATAGCCGAGAGGATAAAAAGAAAACCAAGAGAATAAAGCGAATGAAGAGGGAGAGACATAGAGAGAGAGAGAGAGAATAAAGTGTAAGCTGAGGTCCAGACCAGGAAATAGCCAGCGCATGAATATCATTAATGGCTAAAGAGCGTTAAAGGTCATTGTTCCTGTTACACTCCATATCCTTGCTGCCTTCCTCCCTTTCTACTGTGTAGTGCAGAAGGAAGGAAGGAAGGAAAGTACAGCTTAGCTGCGAGAGGAATACCTAACTCATTATTATGCTTTTTCCTGCTCTGTTTTCCCCTCCAAACAGCATATGCTATGCTCTCGGACTTGGAGACTATGATGGGAATATATGTGGCTATAAAGGAATGACAAGAGAGAGGAGAGGGGAGAGGAGAGTGGAGGCTAAGTCTATGGAGAGATCTTTGTGGAAGAGGTAGGAATATGTATAAAGTCTCATAAATAGTGCTATTAGCCAGGGGGGGACCTAAATGAAGGAAAACAAGTGCCCAGCGTTGCATGACTCTCAATCACAGCAGGTCCCTCTACCATTCTCTCTCTCTCCCTCTTCCGATCTCTCTCTTTTTAAAAGAGTTAAGGAATATCCCCTCTAACGCTTCATAAAATGTTGAAACCAAGTGTCAAAGTCTAAGAGCAAAGCCAACTTCTTTCATTCTCTGAAAACTATCTTTCCAGAGCCCAAATTTTATGTTCTTGAATGTAGACTTCAATCCTACCTAATCCTAACATCTTACCCATAATAATCACTCTCTAAAAACTCTTTTTTTTTGCCTCGAAAAACTCATCATCGTCCCCTTTGTCCTCTGTCCATTTGAATAAAACAATTTTCACTCTCGTTTCATGGGCTTCTGCTGGCTGCCAAGAACAATTCTCATTTCAAATACCATCAGCAAAATGCATTTTAAATTTTAGGGAAAAAACAGAGAGAGAAAGAGAGAGAAAATGAGGCAAAGCAAAAAAAAAAGAAAACTATGAAGCTGTGTAAAATTGTGTCACCTAATTTTTGCAACAACGCTTGGTGCCACACGCATCATTTTGCACATAGCACACATATGCAACATTTTTTAGAGAGGGATAGACATAAAGAGAGGGAGAGAGATGAAGATACCTATATATGCTAAGCACCTGAGAGAGAGAGAGAGAGAGAGAGAGAGAGGGAGAGCAATAAGAGCAAACAACATTTGCATGGGACATGAGGCTGCAGTTGCATTTATTCCTTTTTTTTAGGACTTTTTACTTCACACGAAAAAGCTGCTATATTTGTATACCTCTTTCACTCTCTCTCTCTCTCCCCTTCCCTCTCTCTTTCCTTCTCTTTCTTGTTCTAGCCCAGACGAAGAGACAATTGTGTTCATATTTAATAATTCATAACTTTTTTTTGCCTTTCCAGATCGAGCAAAATATGAATATTCAGGAGTCTAAGAGTCGAGTCGAGTCCAAAAGTAGGGTACAAAATGTAAGTTAACTACAGTGCGGAGCATAGGCCTAAAGACAGTAGAAAGAACAAACAAATTTACGGGAAATTCGGAAATATTCTAAGGATTTATTCCATACAAATTCCAAACAAAAGCAGCAAATAATTCTAGAAAATTTTGTAATATAAATAAAAACCAAATTAAAGTAAATAAATAAATATTTAATTCTTCCCCAATTAAAAGCCACTTTGGAAGGCATATCTACATACTTATAGCAACCACTGTATACCCATACAAAATGTAACCTTTTCAGTCAGTTTGTTGGTGACTTCTCTAGAGAGTCGCCTCGCCCCTCCCTCCCTCCCTCCGTTCAACCTCTCTCTTTCCTTTCCTTTCCCTTTAAAACTTTTGTTTCTGTCATCGTCTGTTCTGGCCGTTACTCTGGGCTTATTCCGTATTCCGCACGATGGAAACTATACTTTTATTTTATTGTATTTTATTTTATTCTTTTAAAGTTTCAATTGTTTAAATTTGGGTCAATAAATAGACGTGTAAGCGTGCGGGAGAGAGAGAGAACGAGAGAGAGTGAAAGAGATTCCTCTTAGCTTTTGTCTCTGGGCGACAAACAAACGACCAGCAACAAAAGGACATATGCGGGCAGGACAATGGCACACCCCAAACGATATATAAGAGAGAAGGGAATGGGGGTGGGAGGGGTGCTCCTACGTGCTTTGTATTCTATATATCAGTGGCACAGAAAAACAAAAAACTATACCAACATTTTATTTTATGCAAAATAGTTATAGTCGTGCGTGCCTGTGTGTGTGTGTGTGTGGTAGGAGTGGATGTGTCCCTTCGATGCTGTGTACAGTGTAAAAATGTTCCCTGTTGTTGCACTTGTAAATGTTGCACGTGTTTTATTCTTTTTTTCCTATTGATTTTTGGAATTTTTAGGTCGCACGATGTGCCACCCACACACCCACACACACACACCCACACAACCCTTTCGTCCAAGAGATGATGCCGTGCGGAGACCTGTATGTGGCTTAATGAACACAGATTTATGAGAGTCACAAAACTTGGCTTTAACACGACAAATGCTCGACACGTAATGCTCGCCCCAAAGGAGGTGAAGGTCTCTCCATGGAAATTTCTTTCTATAACCGACTTTCCGCTTCTTTAAGCCGCAACATTTCAATTCAATTTAAATTTATTATAAAAAATATAAAATATATTTTTGTTCTGTGCAAGTTTGAATCTCTTTGATCTGGTTGCCACACCAACACACACACGCATCCACATTTTGGTTCGCCGAAATGCCCTTTGGGCCCACGGCAAAAAATCGTTGCCTACTTTCCAGATGAACTTAAAAAGTCCCCAAAAATGCAAAGGGAGAATCGTTGCCTACTTTCCTGCTGAACTTACAAAATATATCCCAAAACAGGCAGGAGGCGGAAGGCAGGAGCATCACAGCTCCTAGTAAACATTAAATAAATTTTTAATAAAGTTTTGGTCTAGAAATTGTTATTTTTAGCAGCAGCCAGCAACCAGCAACCAGAAGGAATAGGAGGCGGAAGGAGTGGAGTAGTGGCAGCAGATAAAATATGACATTTATAGCCCCCGCGTCTGAATATCGTACGAACGCACACTCCCCCCCGAGAGTCAGAGAGAGCAGCTTTTGAAATTTTATGTGGCTTATGTAAACCCCACACCCACACACACACAGCAGGGAGTTCAGCGAGGGGTGAGAGGTGGGTGGGTGCTTGGCTGGGCTGCTCTGTGGCGGATGATTTTGATTGTGGTTGTGGCACCGAACAAAGTTTGTTTTATGACAAAAAAAAACCTGCAAAAAGGTGGCAGAGCGGCACCGAATGATGATGTATCCCCATAACCTTCCCCCCCTCGTGCACTGCCAATAAAGAAACGACACACGACGAAAGAGAGTGCGAGTGCGAGTACGAGTATGTGGCACAGAGAGAGAAAGTGAAGGTTGAAATCATCACTTTCGATGGGGATTGAGCGAGCGAGGATAACCACCCAAACACCCATTTGCATAAATACATTCATAAAGTAGGAAAAGTAGGAAAACTGGGGGGAAAGTGGGGTGCAAGTAGAATGGTTTTATTAAATTTTTGACGCCTGAGCGTAAATGTAAATTACACATGAAGCAAAGTAGCAAGAAGCAAGTAGGAAGAATACTAATATTTGAAGCAAACAATCGCACAGATAGAGATACAAGACACACACGCAGACACCCACCCACACACTCAAAGAGGGAGAGAGAGAGAGAGAGAGAGAGACAGAGACAAAAAGGACATTTTGTGCCAACACCTTCTAATCAAGCAAAGAGCTTAAAATAAAGTAAGGACAAAAAAAAAATAGAACAGAGAGAGCAAAAAAAAAACAAGAGAATGAAATGAAAAGATATTATGAAATTTCGAAACACACCCTACGTCCGGGACACACACACACCCACACACTCGTAATAGGCAAAAAGGCACAAAAGCAGCTACGTGTCAGGGCAGGGCCTGTGTGTGTGTGCGTGGGTGTGTGTGTGTGTGAGTGTCCTAGGCAGCAGAAAATGGCAGCCCTTTTTTGGTCTACAAGACACAAAGACACAACGAGATGGTTATAAATATACATATACTCGTATCCAACACACATAAATGTCACATCCTATCCTCTACCCCCCACTTCCTGCTCGCTTTGTAGAGCACCCACCCATCCTATCCCATCCTTTTGGTGGGCTGGTGCGTGTTTGTTAATGAAATGTTTGTCTTTCGCATTTAGTTACGCTACGTTAGACACTTTTGCTTATTAGTGTAAAGCGCTGCTGCTGCCTCCGCTGCTTAAACGCCAAGCAAAAGCAGAGACCAGACCAGACGATGCCCCAACAGCGAGAGAGCAGAGAGAGAGAGAGAAGAGAAGGCAGGCGGAGGAGAGTGCCAGCTAGAGCGAAGCGAAAAGATACAGCTGTGGGAATGCCCTTGAAAACAATCAGCTGTTTAGGGATATAGAGCCATGGGGATTTGATTTTTTTTTCTGGGGTAAGACTGTGTTTAAGTCTAGGCATAGCCCAAGGAGTTTTAGAAGGTTTTGGAATGGCAATCTACTTTTCGATACAATTAAGCGTTAAGATCGTTTAAATATAATGGCTATAAATTTCCATAAGGATTTTAGCTTGGGGGAATGCTGTGTTTACGTTTAGGTTCAGCTCAGGGAATTTTAGGAGTTTTATTTATTTTGGATCCCTTTATCAGGCTTTATTTAACAGCTCTTAAAAATTCTAAATATCTGTAATACTCAATACAATTCTTTAAAAATCTATAAAAATCTTTAAAAATCTTTAAAAATCCTTAAAAATCTATAAAAATTATTGAAAATCTATAAATATCTCTACGAATTTGTAAAAATCTCGAAAATTCAATAAATATCTTTAAAAATCTAAAAAAATCTATTAATATCTTTAAAAATCTCTATAAAATCTCAATAAAAGTTCCCAAGTGCCTGCTAGATTGTAACTTAAGTTCTATCTTAATACTCTACAAAATCTATGGACCCTTGAACAGGGTATCTATGTACAATGTACATTGTACATGTATGTGTGTAAACACCCATTTCCTATGCATAGGCGCAGACAGACGATATCAACACCAGCAGAAGCAGCAGCAGTGGCAGCAGCAGTAGCAGCAGAAGCGACAGTAGAAACGACAGCAGCAGCAGCAAAAAAATTACCAGCAGCAGCGGCTACTAAAGGAAAAGCAGCGACAGAAGCGGCAGCAGACGCAAAAGCGATGGCAATACAAGCAAAAACAAAAACAGCAGCAGAAGCTGAAGAAGCAGCAGCAGCAGAGAGAGTAGCAGCAGAGACAAAGACGACGCGACGGCGGCACTGGCCTTGTATTATGTTACAACAACAACAACAGCAACAAAAACCAACAACAACAATAGCACTGGTTATTCTTTCTCTGAACTTCTGACTTCTGCCTACAAAACTTCCCCAGCACTTCCTCCCCTCTCCGCTTCGAAACCATCCTGCGCTTCTCCAAGGTTCAAGGTTAGCAACGGGTGTAAGTGAGTGTGTGTGTGTGTGTGTGTGTGTGTGTGTGTGTGTGTGTGTGTGTGTGTGTGAGTGTCGTCGCATGTGTTTCTGTTGGCGCCTTGAATTTTTGGTTGAGTTTTCTGTTGTTGTTCTCTAGATTTGGCGCAGTGCGATAATTTCTGAGTATTACTAAAGCGACTGCCTACCAACCACCCTAACACTCTCCCTCTCTCACCCTGTCGGCCTTCCTCCCTCCCTCCCTATGTCTCCCTTCGTCTGCTTCTTTTGGTGTGTGTTTGAGCAAGTTCTTCTTTTTTTGGGTAATTAAAAATTAAATTGCGCATACGTCACGTAATACAAAAGAAAGAGAGAGGAGACAGAAAGAAAGAGAGAGTAGGCAGTAAGGGAGAAGAGGAGGCAGCAAGGCAGGGCGGAAAGGTGAGAGACTGGCGGAGACGTTCAAGGCAATGACTTTTTAAGTTTAATTGGATTTTGAAAGCTGCTCGACAGGATCGGCAGCAAGGATCCCAAGGAAGGAAACAAAAACAAAAGCATTTCAAAACAATACCTAGGATAATGGGTAAATTGAGCAGACAGACACACAAAAGCCAGACAGACAGACGGACGGAATAGACGGGAAAATAGTTTAGGAAAATCAACCATCCAAAGAGAGAGAGAGAGAGAGAGAGCGAGAATGAAAGACAGATAGATTTCCCATTGCTAATTGGATTTGTTGGGGATTTTGCGGAAGAAGGGAAAGTCATATTCAGCCATAAATCAGAAACAACATAGAAATGTTTGAATATTGCATTAAACACAAATCCCATTTAAATCGATGGGATAACAAAATACATAGAAGGATGAATTCAGATGATATCTATGTATGACTAAAGGATACTCATTAGTCAGAATTTAAGGCAAAAAAATACACTTTCAGAAAGAGGAAAAGCTAAAGTCATTCGGCCAAAAGGGATGTCTGTCTCAAGTTAAAAAAAATTAAAAAAAAAAGGAATTTTATTTAAATTGCTACAAACGTTTTTTTTTTTCATTTTTCAGATAGTATCTAATATTCATAAAATTAATAATATATAATAAATATATTAAATAAAGTCATATAATATTAATATATAATAAATAATAATATTTATTTAATAAAATAATAAATAAATAATAGTAATAATAATATAAAAATAAATAAAAAATGTAATAAATTCTAATAACATAAATATATGTATAATAAATAAAGAAAATATAATAAAAAAAATAAATAAATTATAATATAATATAATATAATAATAATAAAAATATAATAATAATAACAAAAACTAATAATATAAAATCTCCAAAATCTAGATGAATGTATATGTATATATGTACATATATAAGAATAATATGATTACTATAGTATAAGATAAAAATATTTAATAAATTCTAATAATATTAATATATAATAAGTAACAATAATAATTAATATATAATAAGTAAAAAAATAATTTAAAAAATAAATAATAATATGACAATAAAAATTTAATATTAATAGAATAAAATTATAATAAAAAATCTGCAAGATCTGGATGGTTCATACAGAAAATTAAATGAATTATCTGTGGATCCCAAAAGATCTTGAAAGAATAGTATAGATATATTTTTACAAGTTCAGTTTCAATTTTAATTCCAATTTGGATTTTAATTTAATTTTAATCCCTTCATCTTTTATCTACATCTATATTTAGATATATATCTGATCATTATCAGATTATTTATCCTGATTATTTTATCCCTCCTCCTGCATTCAATATATGTATACCCCTCTGCCACTCTTCGATTCTCTCTTTGATTTGTTTACTACCATTTCTGCTGCTGCCACATGCGTTTTAAGCCTCATTGCAATTGAGAGCTTAATTGTGCACACAGACACACACAATCTTTGACTTTTGCTGAATTGATTTCCCACAAATAAAACCAGATTTTAGTTTATTTTTTGTATAATTTGTTTGTGATTTACCAACAATAAATACCATCCATAAACCTGCCGAACACACACACATATACATGTGTACATGTGTCGCATCCATCCATCTTTTGCTTAATTTCACATTGACTTTTCTTCTGAGTATCTAATCCCCCAAGGACCAGCACCCCCCACCCCTGACTAACGGCAGTCAATTTGAAATTACCTTGAGGCTGCCTTCGGTCTGGGGCTGCCTCGGTCTGGGGCAGGCACTAAAAATGTCTAAACGTCGTTGGGTTACACGCCTAAGCCGCAGCAAAGTCGGAAACACCTGGACGGCCAGAGCGAGACCAGACCCGACCCTGGGACCTCGCTAGACCATAGAACCACTCTGTAGTTTATTTAAATTAAACCTTTTTCACACACACACAAACACACACACACACACACATAGAGGCATCTGCCTCTCCGACAGCTCTCCATGGCGTTTGGCTGTGTGGGTCTGTGTGGCGGTTTTCTCCTTCGGTGGTTATTCTGTTTGCTTTTTTTCAATTAACTTTCTAGGGCAGCCGCAGAAACAGCTACAAAATAGCTGCTCGGGTACGACAGGTAGGACAGGAGTGCGCAGGGGGGCAGGGCAGCTGTTCTGTTGGTGATAATGATGATGATGACGCTCTGGCTACGACGCTCTGGCTCTGGCTCTGGCCAAGAAGAAGTCTAACAAATTGCAAAATCCCCTTCAAGCCACTTCTGAACGTTACACCTTTCTGTGGCACGCTGACGGCACCTTTCTGTGGCACGAGGGGGTGCTCGGGGAGGCATTCGGGGAAGGGGGCAAATGCAAACATCTTTTTTGCTGTCTTGACTATGCACTCCGTTGCGTATACTTAACGTAAAAACCTTTAAACCACTAAAACCACAACAGCAATGTAGTCGCCTTCCAACCACTATCCCCCACCCCATCATCCTCCATCTACCCATCATCCCTACACCCCTGTCCGCACCGTTTGTCCATCGTCATCGTCTTCAGGGTTTGTTTGGGTTTTGTGTTTCCACTTGGCCAGCGTAGCATTTTATTTAAACTGCAGTTAATTTTCACTAAAACATTTTAATTGTATTTTTGTAATCTGTCTTTTACTAGTTTTACATAGGGTCGAGGCAGTGCCACTGGCAGAGACAGTGGAAGCGTACCCCCCACCCTCCTAGAAGGCCGAATGCTGAATGCAGAAGAAGGAAAACCAAAAACCGAATCCAAACGGAGAGGCCCTAGACCTAGCAACAGAGACGGAACCAGAGCCAGAGGAAGAGCCAGGAGAAAGATACCGGCGACAGGCAGAAGGGAGTCAAGACATCAGGCTACACTCAGAGAAAAACTGGACACCCTTAGATAAGAACAGTTCTCTGCTGATTGGGATTTAGGCCTTTGATAAATTTTAAATACTATTTTAATTTGATTTAAATATAAAAAAATATATAAATAATAAACAATATAATAACAATAATATAAATAATATAATAATACAAATAATATAATTAATATAAATATAAAATAAATATATATCATATTAAAATAAATTCAGAATTAAATTAAATATATATTTTTTGTATAAAAACAAATTTAATATTTTATATGTTTTTTTAAATTGTTATATTAATTTTATAATATTTAATATTTATTTTTAAATGTTTAAAATTTATTTTCAAATATTTAATATGAATTTTTGAATATTTATTTTAAAATATTTAATATTTATATATATAACTAAATAATTTAAATTTTATTTAAACATTAATTTATTACAAAAAACCTTGTCATTTCGGTATACATTTAATTCAAATATAAAACACTTAAAAATAAATATTAAATTTTATTTTATATTTATTTCAAAATATTTTATATTTATTTTTTAATATTCTTTTTTATTTACTTTCAAATAAATATAAAATAAAATCTAATATTTATTTTTAAGTGTTTTATATTTAAATTAACTTAAATAATTTGTTTTTAATAAATTTATTTTTAAATAAAGGGTAAAATCTAATTAATTTCACTTTAAGCCCATATATATTTCATTCAGATGAGGCTGTATGCCACTTTTCTTCGAGTGTAGGGGCAGAGGGTACGCAGGGGAACGGAACACGCCCCAAGGTCTGGGTCTGTAGAGGCCGCTGCCGCAAAGCCACTGCCACTGCCACTACCACTACCATTTTTAATGCAATAAAAGTCAACTTAAAATATGCAAATTACGGTAGTTTCGCTAAAAATTTGTGCAGACTTGGCTAAGAGAGCGGAAGGGAGAGTGCGAATGGCCATAACCATCCGCTCCTACTTCTACTCCTTTCAGAGGCAGGACTCTGCCTCTCCCTCTCCCTTTCTATTTCTGTGGCAGACTGTTGCGAAAATGTCATTAACATTTCTCTGGGCCATGGACTTTTAATTGTGTCTATGACTGTGTCTTGGAGGTCCTGAAGGTCCTGGAGGTTGCCGGATCCCTTGACCTCAGGCCGTGTCACTTTCCAGCGGAGTTGGCCCAAGACATTAATGTATATTAGTGTCGGTCATAAATTAAAAGCATTTTGCTGTTCATATTTACCAGAGAGTCGCACTTAAATCTAATTGCAACTCGAAGGAGCAGCAGCGCCAGATCCTAGAGGACAGCAGACGGGAGACAGCAGACAGTAGAGACAGCAGACAGACAGACAAATGGCATTTAAATGACGGCATACCAAAAGCACACACACACACATACACGCACACGCAGAGGACCTCTAATCAAATGGAGGATAGTCTCACAGCCACTCTCCTCACCCACTCTACCATCTGTCGTCTGCTGTTGGCTGGTAAATCTTTTAATGAGCCAGATCGCATTACTATAGCTACAGCATATTGTTTGTGCAGCACTGAAGGGGAGAAGGGAGAAAGGACAACGCTTAGAAGAGAGGAGAAAGGCAGGAAGAAGCTTCGAAAAGGGAGAGAGGTAGGAAGAACGCTTAGAAAAGGGGAGGTGGAAATTAAGTAACGGCAAATTTACGCTTAAAAAAAGAAAGAAAACACGAAGCAAAAATTACGCTTATAAAAATGAGGGTTGAGGGTTGGGGTTGGGGTTGGCAGGAGAGAGTCCTCCCGAGATTCCTCCCCTTTAAGCCGCTTATAGCCGCTTTTGTTGCCGCTGGAAAAGGTGTCAAGTTTAAGAATCAATTACTTCAGAGAGTACCCCGTACCAACCCCACCCTCCGTTAGAGAGTATGCAAATGTTGGCCCTACCCTTCGCTTCTAAGCTAACTTTTCAACGGGGGTTTCAGAGTTTCAGCTTACCAGCAACAGAGAGTCTGTTTTTTTTTGTGGCGTTAACCTTTCGACGGGTTAAATCGATGCGCGTGAAGGTTGAAGCGGAGTGGGAGTTCCAGATAACCCAAATTGATAATGGTTAATGATATTTCACAAGGGGTGGGAGGTAATTCTAGAAAGGTTTGTTATCCGGGGTGTTGGGATCTTTAATTACCAAAAAATCAAAAAAGGAAGGATATCTAGAGGGGTTTTCACGACGTTTGATTTTCAAAACATTCCACACGAAAAATGGAGTCTAGATTCCATTTATTCGATCTTTAAAGCTATATCTGTATTCCATATTCTTTTCATTTAAAGACTTTCCCTTTCCCTTTGATCTCATTAAACCTCCCCATCCCCCGCACAACCCCTTTAGCTGAATAAACATTGCTCGGCCAAGAGCTTTGCTTGTGCTTCCTGTCAAGTACAAACCCCCTCCTTCTATCCCCCAGAAACACATGCCACAAATGGGAGTACATCTATATACACAAAAATGTATATATATATATATATGTATGTATGTTTGTGTTTGTGCGTTTGTGGCACATTCAAAGCATATTTTTGAGGCTGCTGCTGCTGTGGCGCGTGTTTTGCTCTGAAATTCACAACTTAAATTACGCCGAAAACACACGCACAGGCACAGGAAGCAGCCGCTGCTCCTGCCGTTACTCCTCCTCTTCCTGCTGCCTCTCCACACGCCTTTGATTGATGAAGCTGTCCAGGAGTGTGGGTGAAAGCAGACTGAGGGGTGGCGGAGGGGGAGGCATCTCCCATCCTAATGTTAAACACTAATGGCAGCTTAAATTAGATTACGAAATAGAGTCCTGGAATGGGCCAAGTCCTGCAAAGCGTGACCATTACATTTCCTCCTCCTCCTCCTCGCTCTCTCTCTCTAGGAAATTTTTTGTATTTTATGGCATAACATTTGTTGTATTTTTGTTGTATTTTATTTAAACTATTTTGTTGCTTAAGGAACGTACAATTTTCGGCCCCGAAAAGAAGAAATTTTTCAGCTGGTGCGTGGGTGGATATCAAAAAATCAACTCATAAAAATCGCACAAAAACACATAAATGAGATTTATTGTTATAGTTTTTCCAACGGGAACGGAACTCATACACACACACACACAAACACACATTTCAATTGCCATTACGTATACGCAACGTGTGCCCAAAACCAAACCAAGCCAAGGCCCTGGCCGTTGCTGCCTCAGCTGTTGCCACTCCTTTCTTTGGACAGGGTAGAGGATAGAGGCAAGGGGGTTGTTCCTTTTATATCGGTGTTAAATTTCACGTAAAAATTGCACTAAAAATTAATATATAAATATTTGCTTAGGACCATTAGAAATACCCTTAGATTGTGGATCGTTTAGCGATTAAATTTCATGGCCAAACATTTTACTAGGAAAAGGTTACAGAGAAATGGGAGAATGTTTATGGTTAGGAATTAACAGATACATTTCTTTTAGTATATTTAAAGAGGAAAATTGAATGGGGTAGAACTTGAAGAAAAAGCCATAAAAGAGGCTTCTTCTTAAATATTTTTGGTTGTTTTTCGAAGCTATATATTCCATGTATCTAAATATTTCATATTAAATATGTTATGTATCATTATTTCTGTCTATATATCTGTCTATCTAACTATATATCTATCTATCTATAGATCTATCTATATATCTATCTGTCTGTCTAACTTTCAATATATGTATATATTTTTTTGTCTATCTATCTATCTATATGTTTACCAGTCTATTTATCCATCTGTATGTCTGTTGGTCTGTCGACCTATCTATCTATATACATATCTATCTATCTAATTATCTATATGTTTACCTGTCTGTCTATTTATCTATCTATCTTTATATCTATTCATCTGTCTAACTTTCAATATATACATATATGTATATATATATCTATTTTTATTTATCTGTTCCATTGATTCTGTTAATTATTCATCTATTTCTACAATATTTATGATCTATTCCTTTATATTTATAAATCTATCTCGATATATCTATCATTCATCGATCAATCATTCTTTCTATTTATGTAATTTTTTTCTTCCATCTATTAATTTATATATATATTATCTATTCAATTCCATAAGTTCTAGATATGATAAATCCCTTCATCGATGTACAAATATATTTATCTATAACCATCTGTTTTTCTATCTATCAATTATGTATTTATTATTTATATTTTTATACATTTATTTTATATCTATTATTATTTATCTCTACTTTTTCCTCTTCAATTTGTTCTTAAATTTTATAAATTTCAACATTTATCCCCCTATAAAGATGTGTCTTCTTTCCCTTTCCCTTCTTTTGTTCCCTACTTTCTCTTGCTTTCTCTGATGATAACGTCATGGCCCTACCCTTGAAGATACTCCCATAAAATAAGTGTATTACGGACTTCGTTATTAAATCATATTTTTTTTGTGTTTCGATGTCGTGCCTGATCAAATCAAAACAGAGAAAAATCCAAAGGAAAACAGAGGGAAAAACAGGGCGAAGGAAGGGGTTAAGGGAGTAGGAGGGGCAGAGGGGAAAACAACAGAACAATGCTCGTATTTTATTATAGTTTCGGTTGCTCATGGAATTTCATGGTTACAAATAGTTAATGTACAGTTAATTATTACATAATCACGGGTCAACACGAACCACCGCCAGGTGACCGCCCGCTAACCCCCCGCTAGCCCTCGCAAACCGCACCCCAACCGTTGGGCAGTGTCCACAGAAATTCTGAAGAGCATTTCCCAATGATTTTCCACCCACAACACACACGACACGACACGACAAGTACCTCGTACATTGACTCTGTGGAAATTTATATATTTTACTCTGTGTGGAGTCTATGGATATTTTCTTTTCACCCCCCACCCCCTCGAATGTATGTTTGCTGGCCATAAATATTAATTATAAAACACGATATCCATTATATAGTCGTAAGAGTCGGCACGAAATCATCATCATCATCATCAGGCGCTTAAAGGCTCAAAAGGGTTGGGAAGTCATCGGGCAGGACTTCCTGGTACTCAATTTATGGCCTAGGAAAATTGTATATATCGTAGAGCTCTACCCCCTGCCCTGTCCTGTTCTGCCCTCCACTGATGTCGTAGGAAATTAGCCAAAGGAATTGTAAGGTCTATAAGTAGGCCAAATACTCAACTATTTTTAAATTGCCTTCCTTTTTTATTCCTTCGTTTATATTTATTTATTTACTCAAGCTTTTGCTTTTCGTATAAACATTGATTGAAATTCCAGGAAGAAGCAACGATTGCAGCTGAGAATCATTAAGGGGTTGAAGGGTTGGCTCCTCTTTTGTGTGGTTTAAATATATCTCACAGATGGCACAATCAATATATGTCCATCTATCTATCTATTTATCTATAGATATTTATAGGCATTTCCAGGGTTCCATTTGACATCTTTGAATGGCTTCCTAATGGCTGTTCCTAAATGGTTACCAAAATAGATACCAAATATACGTTTCTTTCTAATTTTGGAATGACTTTCTCTTTCTTAATGAGGGCAAATGATTAGATCGCTTATTAATTGATTAAGGTCTAATTAATGAAGCTAGTTCTAGGTCTAATAGGTTCCATAATAGTTCTATTAGTGAGGTATTAAGGGATAAAGCTAATTGTCTACTGTAGGGCACAGAAGACTTGAAAGAAGAGTATCAATTAGGATATCCTAACAATCCACAAAGATCTTTAATTTTTCTGTATTTTCTTTAAAATTCTTTGCTTCTTAAACAGGGAAAATCGAAGGATTTGGCTTGGATAATTAATAAACCAGACCTACATCAGCAATATCTTTCCAAGTGGCTTATAATCACATTAAAAATGTAGAGAATAAGACAAAATAAGCTATAAATAAAATATACAAAAAATAAATAATGAATATATCTCTAAAAATGGTCCCACATTTTGTGGAAAAACACTTTCCCTCGCCAGGCCACTGCATAATGCATTAAATGGTTGTAATATTTGCCACTCTGCTTGTTGCTTTTTCCCCCACAGACCCCACAGACAGGCTTTAGCCCCGCATTTTCCTCATTTTCCTTTCCGTATGTATTGTATATTAATAACATAAAATAATTTATGGCAAATGAAAGTCACAAAAATGCTAGAGCCAAGGAGAAACCAAGCGAAAAATGTTTGCTTTCATGCTCCATTCAACGCAAGAGGAGGCTGCACTGCCACCCCCCCCCCCCCCCTACACCACCCCTCCTCTATGCCACTGCTAGAATAGAGGGTATGCTCCCTCCTTTTCCCTCGTTTCTCTCTCTCGCATTCGGGCAAAGAACCCTTTCTGCTCGACGACTCTTTAGAATTTTTCGTGGTATATTTTTAGGCGATCCCCCAAAAGCCAGGCGGCGCGGCGCCTGGCCACGACATGTAAACTTTCATTCTCAATGGGGGGTCCACCAGCAGCAGAGAGCGGGGAGGGGGAGTGTAGGAGGTGGCATGTGGCATGTAGCAAGGCTTTTGTGACCTGTCGTCTAGCATTTGCTCGTTGGCTCGCTCTCTCTCTCTTTCCGCTACAACGTTTTCTTCTGTCATTTTTTTTGTTGGCCAAAAGGAATTTTAGTCAAGCTTTTGTTTTAAAGGCTTTTGTGGCAGAGAATGCTTTGAATTTTCCTCCTGCTTGCCTGCAATTTCATGTTTTTTGCGCGTGGCAAATTCAGGAAAATTCTATGCACAAAAGGATTACAAAATGCAGCAGCAGTGGCAGCAGCAGCAACGGTAGGCATTGCGTATCGCGTGTATCCTCAAAGTCATATAAATCTTTGTATCCTTTTGAAAAATCTCAAGAATTCATTTCTCTCTGTTGCTGCCTCTGCCTCTGCCGCTGCTGCTGCACAAAGACAAATAAATCCTAGATTTAGTGTTTGCATTCTTTGGATTTTCCCAGTGACAGTAAAAGTTTCCATTCCCTTACCACCAGCCCCCACTAGCCCCCACTTCCCCTTCTTCTTTCACTCTTAATTAATTAAAGCCGCCACCGAAAATGTCACCGAGTGGGTGGGTGGGCGGTCGTCCTGCTGCTCACCTGTCAAGCTACTTGTCAATTCATCGTTTCATCGTAATTAGAAATTCTATAGAAAAGTTGGTCGGAGAGGGGGGAGGGGGTGCTGGTGGGCAGGCGGATTTGTCAGTCACCACGAAACTCAAACAATTTGATTGCCAAAAAAGTATTTTTTACAAAGCCTAATTTGTGGTTGGCCAAGTGGCAGGCAGGCAGAAGCAGGAAGTGGCAACAAGAGGCAGCAAGCTGAGGCAAGCAGAGGCTGAAGGCGGAGGCAGCAGGCCGTAAAGAAGAAAACCAGGAATGAGTGAAGAAATTTTATAGTTTTCCTCATCCCCTTAGCCGGGGTGGCTGTGGCAAGGGGGTAGGGACATTTGTTTCAAGGATGAAAGGTTTTATGCGAATTTTATTTGAAGAAGAAGCTGCTAATGGAATAAAGAACTGAAGGCTAGAAGGACTGACGGAAGGACTCGAAAGAGTAGCCAAGGAATCTCTAAGCCATACAGAAACAAAAATATGTAAATTCAAAGGAAACCATGGCCTCTGAGGGGTTATCCCTGGACATCCCTAATCATCATTTAAATCTCCTTTAGCTGCTCAAATCTTATTCTGGAAGTTGGAAAATGTCACCAAACGATAAACCAGTATGACATCTAAAATGCTCTCCTGATGTTTGGTTTCCCAGGCGCAAAAAAAAAGGATAAAAAGGGAAGAAAAAACAAAGAAAACACAGAAGAAAAGTGAAGGGAAAACCCCACACAGAAAACACACAAAAGCGGCCACAAATCAAAAGCCAAGTCAACCTGCGCACTGGAGTTGATTGAAAAGTTTATGCAGCTCTCCCACCTTCTCTCTCTCTGTCTCTTTTTCTCTCTCTGTGTCTCTTTCCCTCTGTTAAGCTCTCTCTTGCTGTTGGGGGGGTAACCTTTTTCGGTTTTAGAGCCTCTCAGGTGTTTTGGTAGCTCCCGAAGAGCTATTTGACAAAAGTGCCAGCCGAAAAGCTGGGGCTATTTATTATGCCCACAGGATGTAAACGCACAAACACACACAAACAGAGGCACACACACACATACAGAGGCAAGGTGGAAACTGCGTAAATCATTTCCACTTTATGCGTCTCGCCTTCTCTTTGTCTCTCTCTCTCGCTCTCTATGGTTCTCTCTAAGCCAGCGAGACAGTGTCAACAAACTGCAAAAGACAGAGAGCTAAAAAGGGGGCAGGGAAGGCGCAAAGTTAGAGGATAAGAACTTCGGCCAAGGGGCAGAGCAAGAGACAAGAGCATTCAAAAAAAAAAACTGCAGACAAAAGGGGAAAAGAGAGAGAGAGATAGCCAGAGTGTGTGTATGTCCCAATCTTTTGGCAGTCAAAAAGTTTTGCCGTTTAGAAAAGTGTCAAGCATTTTATCACACGAAACGGAAACTGGCCAGAAAAACAACAGCAACAACAACGGCAGCAACAGTCCGAAACATGGCCATAATAAATCTTTAAGGAGTTGGCAGTGCTGGCCCCTCTCCACCTCCCCTTAGCCCTGTTTAAAATCCTGCTCAAAAATCCAACTTCTTCGCCATTTTCTAATGCAGGCGCTTAAAAGTATGCAACGAAAATAGAAGCTACACCTGACAGATGACGAAAATACTTCTCACTCACTCTCTCTCTCCCTCTCTCTCGCTGTCTTTGCCAGCGAAAATAGAGGGAAAAAGCAGAAACTTGTCAACGTGTTGACTGCTGCTGCAGTTAGCCAGAAAATACTCCAGGGACAGCAGCGGACATAAGGCGGTCGTAAGTGGCAGCAAAACTGCGAAGGTACAGTCATCGCACACACACACATACACACATATTTTTCTCTCTCTCTCTCTCTATGTGGCAGTTGCAAAGTTTTGTGGCTGTTGCAAAAACCGATTTGACCGACAGCTAAACCTTCGCCGCTCCCTCCTCAACGACAGAAATGTTGTAAAAAAAAAAGGAGCCCCCGAAAAAGTCAAGGAGCGACCTGTCCGGTTCGTTCATTCTAGTTCAGTTGAGTTTTTCCTGCGCGGAAAACGTGGCCAAAGAAAAGGTGCAAAGATTAACCCTTGCGGGGGATCCATCATCAACAACAAGTCGGGCATTAAATGTTGGTCATTTTTTTTGTTTGTTTGTTTTTCGAGGAGGTGGAAATTGATTTTCAGTTTATTTCTTGTGCGGGAGAGAAGTTTTTGAAATATATTGCAGATTTCAGTTATTGCAGTTTTCCGCAGTTTCCTGCAGTTTCCTGCAGTTCCTGGCTTAAGTTTCCACTTTTTGACAGTCGATTTTCTGGCGTTTTTTATCACCCGAGCAGGGGAGGAAGTATTACTTGCAGGTTTAGTTAATGGACAGGTAGTAACCTTTGAACTACACCGAACGTGACTTATGTATGGCACTTTATTTTCGTAGGAGTTAGAGTTTTCTTTGAAGGAAAATGTGTGTTCTATCAAGGGATAAGCATAGCTGCAAACTCCATAAAGCCGACATTTTTTAATAACAATTTACCCTTTATAATAACGAGAGGGAACGTTGTGAGCAGCGGCAAAGGCCGCGGCACTACTTTATACCCGTTACTCGCAAAAGAGACAACAAAGAAATTTTCAAAAAATTAAGTCAAATCCTATGCTAGATTTTTATATATATTAAATGTTATCTGTTTTCATATTTGTTTACAAATGCTTTTTACATCTGCTTCTATATTTCTACATGTACATGTATAACTACATTTATGAGACGTGGAATGTGTAAGCTTGCATTTGTCTACAAAATTGATCCAAACTGATCCAGATTCAGCAATCTGATAGATGAGGAAATTTCCCTTAACTCTGCGTTTTTGGTTTTCTCGTATCTTAAAAATAGTGGAACATCTATCTTTCCTTCAGGCAATCCCTAACTTATTTGTTCTCCAAAATTATAGCACACTCTAATCCCCAATAAACAATTATAGACCTCTGCATTCGTAGACATAAAATGTATGGAAATATCACCTCAAACCTCAAAGAAATAAAATTCGGATTAAGATTAGGATTACGATTACGATTAGGAGATGGAGATGGTGGCATTGCACTTGAACAAAAGTGGATGGCGACTACGTGAGTTGCCACCAACTTCCCAACTTCCGACCGTTCTAAACCTGTTCCTGCCATAAACCCTGTATCCTGTGTATCCTGAGTGTCCTGCTCTTAAAATTCCACAAGCATTTGCTGGGGTGCTAATGGAACAGTTTAGAGGAGGCAGCCAGAAGGGCTGACTGGAGGGGTAGTGGCAGGAGAAGGACAGGCTGGAGGGGCAGTAGCAGGCGCTGGAGCACTGCCCTCGAGGTTTACAGCAGAATGCAGCGAATGAAATCATAAATGCCAGGACACGTGCCACGACAACAACGTGCCTTGGAACGTTGCAACGAGGTGTTGGGGTTTCTTTTTTCTTTCTGTTTTCTTTTTTTTTGGCAAACTCTCGGACGACTGGCTGCAGTCTCCGCCAGCGAGTGGCAGTGGCAGTGGCAGCAGTGGCAGTGGCACTCTTCGCATTCGCATTCTGAATGCAAGTTAGTTAAATATTTAAATTTATTTATTGGACTTTGGACGCCAGAGAGCCAAAGCGAGAGAGCGAGAGAGCGAGATAGCCGCCACTGCTGCCATTTAAAATAATCAAAAAAAGAAAGGGGACAAGCATAAAAAGGACTTACCGTGTGCATCTTTCCCTGTAGATCCGCCACTGCTGGATCCTCCGCCAGAGCCAGGACCCAGGACACCACTGGACATGCCACCGCCGACTCCGCCGTTGCCGGATGTGGAATGCAGGCGCGCTAATGTGACTGGCATTAGCGGCAGTGCCATTCCACAGAGCAGGGCCATAAAAATTTTCCACATTGTTAACGTGGCCATTTGACTTTTATTGCACTTCATTTTCCACGGCTTTTCCTTGCTGGCTCTCCTTGCCTTTCTTTGCCCTTTCTTACTCTTTCTTCTTACTCTCTCTATATTTTTCTATAATTTTTCTTTGCTCTTTCTTCCTGCGAGTGGTGGTGGGGGGGTGTTCCGCCGCTTGTTGATTTTAATTTGATGTGAACTTAAGTTGGATTTGGTTTGCAGATTTTTCCCGCTGCAGTTTTCCCTCCGTTTCGCTCGCTCGTTCTAATGGAAGCACATTTTCGATTTTCCTTTCGGGCAGCAGCTGCAACGAGAGACAGAGACAAAGCGAGAGAGGGAGAAAGATGTAGTCGTGGTGGAAAATCCATTGGGTTTGAGTATTGAAAAGTTTTGTGTAGTTTCGGAGGCTAGTTAAAAAGTTCAACAACTTTCTTTCTTTGGTTCTTTTTTTTCCGTCTTTTGCGCTTTTTCTTTTCTTCTTTTTTCTCGATTTTCTTTTCAGTTTTTTACTTTTTTTTTTCTTTTTTCTGTGTTAAAGTCAAGTTGAAGCCGCAATTATCGAGTTGTAAGGCGACACGCCCCCTTAAGACCACGCGCACACACACACATAAATACTCTCCCAAACACCGATACTCTCTCCACTACACAGCTGTAAGGTTTCACATTGTTGAGGGGGGAAGGTTTCCCCTCCTCTCTCTACCATTTGGCTTGTAAAACTTTCCTCAAACCAAAAAGAAAAGAAAATGAGAGCACAAGTTTTGTCACCTTGTTGGGAAAATGTAGGAAAATGGGCCACTATGAATTGGGGGAAATCGTTGGCATCCAAGGTGATTGAACAACATTGGGCATTAGGCATTAGGCATTACGCATTAGACTTTGGACTTTAAAAGGTCTATAATTATGGCAGAGGTGAGAACTTGTGGAAGGCCTCAACCAAGAGTGGTGGAGGAATCATCTACGAGTGGTAGGAGGACCAGCCATGAGTGGTGGATGGATAGAAGTGCTGTTGGAAGTATTTCAATGATTGCCACGCTATTTGCTTAAACTTAAATTGATCTTTGACCGACAGACTGACTAACTCATCAACACAGAGAGCCTTGAGGCAGGCATATAAACGTACCCGCTTGCTTTTTTCACTGGATTTTTGGCAACTACCGGCGCTGATCACAAACTGCGTGCAAAAAGCACTGTTAAAACAATACAGCTGCATCTCAAAGCTTTTTTGTGAAGATAAACGCTTTAAAAGCGTGCCAGCCTAGAAAGCTTATAGAGAGGAGAGCGGTGCAATAGATCAAGCGCTAAGCACACGTGTTCTAAGTCAAAGCAACTCTCACGCCTGACTACGAAGGTGAGAGCACTGCAAGCTCTAAGCTCACATACTCGTAGTCAAAGCCACTCTCTCACTTTGCTTCGGCTATGCTCTATTTTGATCGCACTCAAAGTGTGGGAGGAGTAGGAGGAAGCAAAAACAAAACATTGCGACTCTTTTTGCACTCCTGTATATTGTTGACGATCGCGCATAGGCAGAGTAGTAGACCAGAGAGAGAGAGAGGTAGAGACGAGAGTCGAAAAGACTCGTGCCTAAAGCCAGCAGAAGGGCAGACCAAATACCACGATCAAAGGCATGTCCATTCATGTCTTAAGCAGGCCATCCACAGTGGAATTTGTTTGCGCGAACACAGCCAAAATAGAATCGTTTTCATGTTTGTCGAACAAAACGTCGAACATTGAAATGTGGAAGCGAACACTAAAGACGAACATTTCGTCGAATTGAAGTAGACAAGTAGAGTAGTTGACGAGAGAGATAGGGAGAGTCGAGAGTCGATAAGTACCCACGCTCAGAAAAGCGACTCCTGCCTAAAGCCAGCCAAAGGGCTGAAGGAGATACCGCGATCAAAGGCATGTTCATTCACGTCTTATGGCATTCATGCGCGTGTTCGTTCCTGTTCCAAGTTTTCTTCTAACTGCATTTCGAGTAGCCATTTCCATTTGTTTAGCATTTTGTATTATTTTCGGCATTCCTCTTATTTTTTAAATAAAATCCCAATGCCTATAATGCGTTTTTTGATTAAAAAAAATTTAATTGAATAACAAATTTAAAAAATTTTTCTCTTATTAATTTCAATTAGAATAAAATTCCCTTTTAATACCCGTAAATATTCCAAAAATATTTCAGAGCTTTCCAAAAATCTAAATAAATATTACACCCCATTTTTCTTGGCTTTTATTAATGATCCTTCATCCCTTAGTGAATATTTATTCCTTTTTGCAATCAAACGCGAAACTCGAACAAATTTCAAGCCATTTCCGTTGCGCTTTTCATGCCACACACACAGAGAAAAGATAAAGCAACAAGCAACCAACAAAACGAAGAAGATTTACAATTTCCGTGCAACCCACAAGCCCCCCACCCGCACCTTTCCTTTAACCCATTCGCCCCAATCCCCCGTACCATTCCTTTAACCCCTTACCACCGTCCCCCCCTAACAAACGCATCCCTTAGATTGCCAGCCATCGATAAAAATTTCGCCCATAAGCAATATTCCACTGCCACAAAAGGGAAAGCGCTGGCGTCTTCTGCTGCTTTCCCCCGAAAATAACTTTCGCCAGAAAATAAAGGTAAAGGTAAAATTGACATCCACCAGAAAAAACAACGACACATCTCATGTATCTTTTTCTATAGAAATAATAATGATTTGCAAATATAAAATAAAAAACAAAAAAACCCAGTGAAAAAGAAAGGAAAGGTAAGGAAAAGGAAAAGGAAACGAAGAAAACTTAAAGGTGGGAAAAACAGCAAAGAAGATATGAGCCTGACAAAAGGTAGGAAAAAGGAAAAGGTAGCGCCTATAAATGGGACACAAAAGGTGGGACGCCCGAGAGATACAAAAAGATACAAGAGATACAAAAGAGACAGATGGCAACCCTGGCATTTTTGAGGATTGTGGAGGGAGGGGGAGGGTAGTGCCGTAGGAGATAGGCGAAAAAGGCAAATCAATAGGCGGTGTGTTCTGTTTTTTTCAACCTTGTTCCTCTTTCTTTATTCCACATCCTCTTACGTTTCCTGCTCCATCTCCTTCCTTATCCTCTATGTCCCATTGTCATTTTGTCAACGTGTCCGTCGAGTGTCGTCAAAAATGTTGTCAGTAGGCGGGGCAGGGGGAGCCCGTTGCAGACCCCGAAGGTCCTTAATAATGATAAGAATGTAAGACAGAGGCAATAAGCGACCGAAAATATGGCCAAAAGATAAGCAAGAGAGAGGGGCGAAAGGTGACAATGTGAGAGGCAATAATAATCATAATAATAAATGATAAAGGAACCCACCATCCCACACCGCATCCTCTATCCCCAGCCCCTCCCCTCACCCAACCTGCCTGCCTTAAATGATGATAAAACTAATGACGCGACGACTGGGCAATTATTATAAAATTTGTTTTCATTCCAAAAAAAAAACCACAGAGGGAGTAACGGAAAATATACTAAAAACTGCAGAGAGAGAATGGGGAAAATATAGTATAATTTTTAGAGGAGTAGCAGCACCCCTCCCCTGTGTTTGCCAGGGGTTTGGGGATGATGGCCTTAACTTGAACTACGAGTACACTTGAGCAATTTGCGCACAGTCGAGTGCGCACATTAACCCACACACAAACACACACTACAACATACAGCGAACCGAAAAACAAATAACAAAAGAGGGAAAAACGAGGAAAACGAGGCAAAAGGCAAAATCAACATGGCGTACAGTGAGCGGAAACGGAAACGTCGGCCAGCCAGGCCGAGGAGCAACAGAATCAACCGACCAATAGACAAACATCGAGGGGGGGTCAAGGGGAGTAGGTTGTGGATGTGTGCTGGAAAACCAAAGTAAAATGAAATAAAACAAAACATCATTGAGAGGCAAAAATATAACTAAACAAAAAACAGAAGAGGAAAGAGGAATAAGGGATGCTCTCTTTCTAGGAAAGAAAAAGTACGACAAAGGTAACCTGATCATTGATCGATATGGGACTCAAATGGAGTTCAAGTTTGGTTAAATCTTCTGGATGAAATACAGAAACAAAGCCACGTTCCACCCCCTACGTATAAGCCCCCATTGGTATTAACCCTATGATCCCATAGAGCAGATCCCTATAATCGTATAGCAGCAAGCCTTCGAGCGGCTTCGGTAATGCTACTTCGGCTCTTGCTATCTTCCTTCTTCCAGTATAAAGCAATAAAACGATTTCTCCCGCAGGCATGTTCGGGTCTTTGCTCTACAAACCAGCCTTAGAGCCTTCAATTCTCGCCAACAAACTCTAGTGTTCCACTTCAAAACCTTTCCCCAAGCTAATGGTCCCTCCAAGTGTTAGAGAGAGCATTTTATACACGTAACATTGGACTTAGAAGCAGGAGGAACGAATGAATGAATACGAAACATTTGATAGACACATTTTATTGCATGCAGTGGCTCGTCAGTGGCCTGTCGCTGCCGCTCTCTCTCAGTTGTTGCTATTCAGTGGCCTGCCTCTCACAGGCTGACTGACAGACAGACAGACAGAGAGGAAGGGAACATGCCTGGGGCAAGGTTCCACTACATTCTGCACAACCCCCAACCCCTATATCATACACCAGCAATCTAGACAATAGTTGTGGCATTCCTCTTTCTCTGCAACTCCTCCTGCAACAACGGCTGCCACTGGGGCTGGGGCTGGCACTGGCACTGGGGCTGCTCCTGACTGTCAATGGCTGCCTAGCCGTTTCCTGACCCTCAATTGCCCCCGAACGTTTGCTCTTTCTGTTGCCCCCTTTCCTTTCCTTTCTGTTGTTCCACACACACTCTTTGTGTCTGTGTGTGTGTCTGGGACTGGCTGTTGGTTTATTGTTCCCCCAAGTCTCATTCTTTTCTATTTGGTCTAAATAAATTTTTATCATGTGCAAAAAAAGAACACAGAAAAATCTCTTAGTCCAAGCGGCTAGTCCATCATGCAGTCTCTGGAACGTCATGCACTCAGTCTACCAGTCAGTCATTCATTCATTCATTCACTTCTTCATTCACTTCCTCGACCACTCGACTCCACTCCTGAACTCCTCCTCTCCCTGCATTTTCCTTCTGTTTCTTATGGTTTTTCCTCCTCTCTTTTCGTGGTTATTGAAGCAATCATTCGGAACATGGCCCCGGACCGAGCAGCGTTTTTCCTTTGTTTAATATGCGAGAAAATTTAAGGAAAATTACTGTTCATAATATGACATTAATGGTGGCGCAAACAATCTCCATGCACAGCCACCACTTCCCACTCCCCACTCTGCTCTCCCCACTCTTCCCTCTTCGATATCTGATTTTTAGTGTCGTTGAGATTTATGTTTTCCGATATATGGATGTACTCGTAATAAGGAAAATGCTTGTATGAGCCGGAAAACTTCTCTCTTTTTCACGGTTTGACATATGGGCCAACACTTAAGCCGCTGGGCTTTATGTCCAACAATTTATGTATCTGCGACACTCTGCTCGTGAGTATTTTTTGTATCTCATGGATACACTCTCTCTCTCTCTCGCGCATACATTTATATTTATATTTATTGCTTATATGCACTTTTGCGGTTAAGAAATTGTTTTCGATGATTAACTTTGATGGTAGTTCCATCCACGAATGATCCATCGAATGTGCCCCCCGAATGTCCCTACCAAAAAACCCACTAATGCTCCTGGATTATGGCCAAATGCTTATGGCTTATGTCACTACCAAAATGGTAAAAGAAGGGATAGAGGGAAAGCGGAAAAGCAGGCAGTGGCATAAATGGCATTTCCTATTGATTTTCACTTAAAATGAAACAAAAATTATGCCACATTTATTGATGAGAAAATAAATGAATCAAAATTAGCCACAAAACTTTTTGTAATTAGAATTCCAACAAAAACAAAAAAAATAAAAGAATATAAATTTATTCCCATAATTTTATTATGGCATTTATGGCAAAAAATTCCACCGAATGAATAAATTAATGAATGTTTGGAATATTGAATTAATCGAGTAAATTCATAAATGCATTTCAATTGAAAATAAAATTAAGTTACATATTTTGGGGCTAATGAAAGCTAGGAAAATTCTACTGTTACTCTTCTACTTCTCCATCTGTCAACTCATTAACGCACACGACATCCCAAAGTCAAGTGCAGTTAGCAATTAAGACCCTAATTTAGTCCAAAAATATTGATACTTGGCCCCTCGCAGTACCGATGCACCCGTTCCGAGAGTCTACCGATAAGAACAGAATACAAAATTGTCCTCAGCCCTCATTGTACATAAGGCACGACGTTTTTAAATAGTAGTATGAATTCATCCTCTGCGAACAGGTGTCGAGACTTTTATTTTAAGGTCTAAACAAAAACTAGGAAAATTCTACTGCTACTCTTCTCCTCATTGGTTTTTCCTTTCCCACAATAAAGTGCAGTGTTGGGGGACTTTTGTGATATTTTCCAATGAAAACTAACATGAAAACACTGTCTTCTCTTCAGATATTATAGAATGGTGGAAAGGTGTGAATTTTAAAGCTGAAAGGTTGAAAATGGCATTATAAAAACTTAAGACGGGGTCACCCCGAACATATCTCTGATAACAGTGTTGTAAATTGTACAAAACATGTTGTATCAGTGTTACAAAGAGGTAAATGATTTAAGGAAGATTTTAGCAAAATTTAACAGCAGAATGAAAATTAGTTCTTATTTTTTTTCAGCAATTACGAAACTTACAGGAATTGTCTTTGCTTCAATCGATGATTTATGATGCAAACATTTACGTTCGACTTTAAATCAGAGAGAGAGCGAGAGAGAGCGAGAGGGAGAGAGACAACTTTTCATGCTGTATTTCCTTTTTAAATATTTCCCCACATCCCCCAACCAGAAGTCTCCATTTAATTTATTTTCTTAACACGAAAAAAAGTAAGCAAAAAAAATACTTTTCCAATTTAATTTCCTGGCAAAATACTTTTCTAATTTAATTTGCTTAACTTTTTGCCAAAAGCCACAAAAGGTAAACCCCACACAGGCACCAACACACACAGACACAAATATGACATGTAAAGTCAAGAATCCCAGCGACGAATCCAAGGAAAAGGCAGCCGAAACGAAACGAAACCCTTCAGCAAATCAACAAATCAAACAGATGCCGCAGATCTCCACAGCAGGAAACAGGACTTCTTCCCTTTGTCCAAATATGACTGTTGCTCCTTTCCCCCTCCACCCCTTCCCGCCATGTACTCCTCTCAAGGCTGCTCCGCTGCTCGCTGTTTCAATAAACTTATGCAAATATTCAATTTCGAGCAAGTTTTCTTTCGTTTGACAAATGATAAAACCAAACAAAAGAAAGCGCCAGACAAATAAAGTTTTCACACCCCAAAAAAAGGAACCAAAAAAAAGATAGAGAGAGAGACGAGACGAGAGATACGAATATGAGGGGGAGGCGGTGGAGGAGGCGTCGGCTTTTTGCTTATCAAAATTAAAATCATCCAAAAAGCGAAAAGGGTAGGAGAGTATATGGAAAAGAGTAATAAAGAATAAGGAGAGTGTGTTGGGTGGGGTGAATGGAAAACGGAAAGAAGGTTTTCCATCAGACGAAAAGGTGGCACCCTGCCACTGCCACTGCCACTGCCACTACCCCTGCCCCACCAATCATCAGCTAAACAACTTATTTCTGGCTACGAGACGAGACAAGACACCTCTCTCTCTCTCTCTCTCTCTCTTTTCTCCCACTCTTTTTGGTAAAGGGAAAACCCGCAGGTAAATTTCAATTTAACCTTCATCGAGCAAAACTCATTTATATTTATAAATTCGCCGACAAACGCCACCAAAAAAGGAAGAGAAAATAAAAGAAAACATGATATAAAAACAGGAAGCAGAAAAACAGGAACAGCATAAAAGATGGGCGATTCGCAAAGAGAAACTTGAGATACCCTAAGAGATCCATTAAGCCCAAAAAATTTGCCAAATTTTGGTACAAATATTGGTGCAAAAAGAGAAAATTCTACTAAGTTTTTAAGGATTTTTACAATAATTTTACAATAATATTTATTTATTATAATTTCCGATTATAATGAGGGATTCTTTCTATAGCGATCATAGAAATTAATACTGGAATTTCACATAATTTTTAATGAAACGAATATTAAACCCTATTCTAATGGCAAATTTTCGGAAAAGAAATAAAGAGAGAGAAATATTCCTAGACCTTTTTTTTAATATTAAAATTTCAATTAAAACTTGTATAAATTTGATCGCAAAATTCGCAATCTTATAGGTTTAATTTCTTCTTGAAAAATTTCCAATTTTCTAGTTGTAATTCTTTTATTTTTTTTAATTCTTTCTTTAATTCTTCTTTTATAAACGATCCTTTATTTGTTCCATTCTTGTGTAATTCTTTTTGGTTTTTACTGATTTCTGATCCTATATAGTATATATGTATATTATTATGTAAATTTGATTTGTCTTTACTGATTCCAGATACTATATAATACTTCTATTTCAGTCCAAAATATTTGAAACTCTCTTGAAAGGTTGGCCATAGAAAAAGACATAGAAAAACACTGAGAAAAGAAGAGCAATAGAGCAACAGAGATAGATAGAAAGATAGCTAAAGGGAAAGACTCTCCAAAAGAGAGAGACAGAGCAAAAAAGAGAAAGAGAGAGAAAGAGAGAGAGAGAGAGAGAGAGGTAGGGATACAAGTAACGAATATAAACGAAATAAATGCCAAGTGGAAAGGAAGAAAAAAACACACACACAATAAATAAAAATAAAAATAAAAATGCGTGTGTGTTGCTTGTATTTGTATGCGTGTGTGTGTGTGTGTGTGTGTGTGGTGGTGGCATAATAAAACTGCACCAAAAAAAGAAACCCCCCCCACCACATCCCAATCGGAAAACCCAACACCCAAAACAGGAAACGAAATTCAGTAGCGCACAGGGGGGAAATGGAGAAGGGAGAAGCATAGAGGTAGAGGGGGAGGTGAAGACAGAGGTAGAGGCAGAAATGGAGATGAAGCTAAAGATGAAGCCCCTTGGAAAGGTCAGGGGGTAAGGAAGGTAAGGAATAATAAAAGTAAGGCAGGCTCACACACACATACAAACACCCAAAAACACACACACACACACACATGATGGGTAAAAGGCGGCCAAAAGGGATAAAAATCCATCAAACTTGCAGATAAGCCAAAAGTAGAAGACGAGAGGGGGAAGAAGGGGGAAAGAAAGACACAGAGAGAGACGAGGGAACAAATGTGGGCATGAGCCATGCACTGGGCGAAAAAGATAGTCTACTTTTTGGCGTATCTTTCAGGAAAGTTTCCCAAGACTTGGAAAGACATGAATAAAGCTTATAGATCCATAGTACATCCTGGATCTAATACATTATATAGCTTTTATATATTCGATAGCAACCCTGTAGGTATATATTTTCCCCCAGTGCTTCAGTAGACCCCTGGCTCTTCCCGTCAATAGCCCATTCCCATTCCTATATCGCCCCTTCCCCTAAAGATATTCTTGCTGCGGGTTGGGTTGGTGGCTGGGCGGTACGATTGGCATCGTAAAAGGCGAAAATATTGCGCAAAATAATGTTTCATTTCGGTAAAATAACATACTCATCATTGAATATACAATATAAATGCAAAGAGCAGAAGCAGGAGTAGCAGCAGGAGGGGAGGAGCAGGAGTGGGAGCAGCAGCAGACCACCACACCACAGCAGCATTCGTAAAGGACTAAGGAGCCAAGTATGAAGGACTCTTTGGTGGCCATCGAATACCACAACCTTTAACCCTTAATCCAAGACGCACAGACATACAGCATTTACCCACAAAAGAGTTGTATTTTTGGTGTTGGTTGTATTTTGATCATAGTTTTCCAAGGAGTGAAAAAGGATGCAAAATTACAATCATTTTTGATTTAAATAAAACAAAAATCTACAATTTATAAACATCTATGAAAAGAAGACACATTAAATAATAAAAACCAACTCCAGAACAAACTCTAGTATAAATATCAAACAAGAAATGAAATCAAAAATATATCAAATCAAAGATCATTAAAAAGGACTACTTTCCACTGAATAAAAGCATAAACAAGTTTCAAATATATCTAAAAAATGCCCCAATTTATATATATTCCCTTTAGCAATGTGAAAAGGAATTAATAAATTCGCCAAAATTAAGAAAAGTTACTCATAGGTACATATTTTGTATATTCGCTCGCTAACAGCACACGTAATCGTGGCCTAAATGGGTGGGTCCCTGCCCTTAACGAGGCTACAAGTGTTTACAGTAAAGCGAGTACTCGCAGGGATATTGGATATATCAGATGTTGATCTATCCATTTGGGACCTCTACTGCTTCGAGTAGGCCTTATCAAAGACTGTACACTATTCCCAAGAAGTTGCATGAGACAGCAAAAAGATGTTCTACACAGGCTTTACGGTAAAACCCGTCATAAAAATCTTTCTTATAGCAAAAGCAGAAACGATTTTTGTGGCTTTTAATCTTTACATATTTCTTAAACATAATAAATCTAAGGTTATTTCCAATACCAACAAAAAAATATGAAAATGCATTACACAATGAAAAACCAGCCTATTTTATCCCTTCCCCTTCTCCTTTTCTCAAAAGAAAGCTTCTGGAATTTCTGGAAATTCCTCAAATGTTTGCCTTTATTTTCATGATTTAATATTCCTAATTTCTGAATAAAAAACCAAACAAATATCAGCCCCAAATCCTCATAGCATATCATCAAAAATATAATTTCAAATGACAGCCACAACAAGAGGGTCCTAGTCGTGGTCCTGGTAGTCCTGCAGCTGTTGAAGGTTTGCGTTTGCGTTTGGGGATTGCGTGCCACACATATAACAATGGGGCAGGCACACATAAAACTGTGGCATTCCACGCTTTTGAAATCAATCTTCCTAATGACAGACATCCCAGAAAGCAGCCAAACAGCCAAACAGCAACAGAAAACTGGTATAAAAGGCGGCTTGTAGACACGTGCGTTTGTTCCTCCCTTCCCCCTCTCTCTCACTGTGCTTTTCACGCTCAAGTATCTGGCACTCGTAACGGTAATCGATCTGAACAATAACAGAATGAAATGGCATAAAAAAACCGTAGATATATTATATATTAACAGCAGAAACAAAACGCCAAAAAAAACAACAACAACACCCTGACAAGGCAGGAAAACGCACTGAAGGCAGGAAGAGGGGAGAGTAGGTTACTTCCTCCTTCTCCTCCCCCTCCAAAACAGATGTCTTCTGCCTGTGATGGAGGTTTTTCTTTTTTGGCAGGCGACTGGCAGATGATTCCAAAACAATTTTCACCTTTTGTTTGAGGTTTTTGTGTGAATTAGAGTGGCGGAGTGGCAGGTGGTGGGGGCGGCGAGGGGCCTCCAAAGCGGAGTTAAAGTGTTTCCTAAGAGAGGGATTTCCAGGAAAATGAAATGCAATTGACGTCCCAAAAGGAAAAGTAATTGGATAGGCAGGTGGCTCTCGCTCTCCCTCTCTCTCTCTCCCTCTTTCTTTGTCTTTGCTCCGGAAAGGTTTTTGCTTATTGCTCGATTTCTGTTGCTCCAGCGAAAAATATGGAGGCTTGGCAGCCCTTAAACCAGCAGAATATCATTGAACTATCGATATGGGCAGTACTGGCGAATATGCTAAGAAGGTATATCGATAGGAGAAGAAAGAGTTTGACTTCCGAAGAAATGCAAAAACTGTACGTTAACCTCATTAACACAAAGAATAAATAATTGCATATATAATTGTATATAATTTGTATAAAGATTTGTTTTAGGAGTAGAAATTGTAATAATCATAATTGGGGATTACTTTCATGTACTATTTATATAGGTAAATCCCATTCTTCAGAAAGCCTCGTAATTGTTAATAATTGTTAATAAAACATTATTGTACTTAAAGAACAACAGTCTTTACATATTCACGTAGATAAACACAAAACCAATCTATTCTAAGCAATTGAGACCCTAATTTAGTCCGAAAATATTGATACTTGGCCCCTCGCAGTACCGATGCACCCGTTCCGTGGGTCGAGCGATAAGAATAGAATACCAAATTGTCTTCATCCCTCATTGTCCATAAGGCGCTACGTTTCTGATTATAAATTAATATGAATTCAACATTCTAAGGTCTAAACAATAATATTTTAATTTTTTAGAGTGAAAAAAGTTTTCATAATTTCCTTTTTTTCCTCTAAAACATATCACAAAAATCGTCGTTTCCTTCAGGCATTATTTCGGGTAGAAGTTTAGCCTTGAGGATTCTCTTTTATTATACAATTTTGGTTCCTTTTCAGCTCCTGAATTTATTTGTTTTTTGGTCGTAGTAAATTATCAAGGTTTTCCTCTTACTTTAGGTTGAAAAATAGTTTTCATTTTATTTATCCTTCACATTTTAATATCAATATTTTCAAAAGAACTTTGACTTTTATTATGTATGTAAATATTTTTATAAAACTCCCCCCCCCGAGGCATTTATTACTTTTATTATTGTTAAAATTTCCTCACAATATTTCCAACAGAATAGCCCTAAAAGAAAATGCCTTAAAAAAACCCATTCTTTTATTTAAACAAAAGAAAAAGTATACATTTCCTCATATGTAAATATTTTCGGAAATTTCTTTAATAGTTTTTTATTGGCATAATTTCATTGGTTAATTCGCTTCACAAAAATGCAATAAAGTTTTTTGCCTAATTGTTGGATTGCATTTTAATCTGAATTAAAGTAAAATAAAAGATAAACATTTACTTTTCAATTTGCATAAAAAAAGAGAACTCTTGCAGAAAGAGAAAAACTTTCCTTAATGCAAAAAAAAGCAAAAAACAAGAAAAGAAAAAAGCATTAAAAAAGTAAGGGGAAATGGGCATTGCATAAAACTTAAACCCGCTCAGTGGGAGAGGCAGACACAGCAGGGGAGCAGGGGGCAAGGCAGGGCGTCAGGTGCGGGGTTAGAGCATTATAGAGGGAGAGAGTAGAGAGAGTACAGAGAGGTGAAGGGGGTAAAAAGTACATTAAAATCACATTAACCCGTCAACGGTTAAGGCATTATGGGATACGGTATGCGTAACTTTTGTTTATACGTTTTAGCTTAATGCCTTTTTGAAGTACACACACACACAACACACACACACACACAGATACACTGGGGTATATAAGTGCCTCCTGATAAGCCACATATCCTTCTATATAACGTATCTTTTTTGTCAACTAAAACCCAAACCCAAAGCCCTCCCCCCCATGACGGAGTATGGAATCCCTTTGGGAACTGGAAATTTTAATACCTAAAAAAACCAAAATGTAGCACTCATTTCGTTTTTCGTTACACTTGGCGAAAAAGAATGGACCTTAAATATAAAGGCATTAAATATTTAATTTCGATATTCAAAAACCTATACATGAAGCGGAAATATTTATAGGAAATTTATTTGGACTCTAAAGATGAAGATGGAAGAATAAAAGCTGGGAATTTGATATGATATTTAATATAGGAAAAGAGATTCATCGAAGGAAAACAACTCCAAGTATTGGTCTGAAAAAATGATAGAAAATTTCTGATTCCTTAGCCCCAAAGCACAAATATATATTCATAAAAAATATCATTAGAAGTCCAATATTTCTCATATTTTCGAAATACATAAGTTTTATTCTATTCAATTATTCTTTAGAAATACACATGTTCAGTTTATTTGGACTCTAAAGATTTGGATGGAGGATTTGGAAGATGGAAGAATAACAGCTTGGAATATGAGTGATATTTATTATAGAAAAAAGGTTCATTGACGGAAAACAACTTCGAGTATTTATCTGAGAAAAGCACCAAAGGATAAATATGTTTTCATAAAAAAATATCATTATCAATATCAAATATCAATATTTCTTATATTTTCTATAAAAGAAATACCGACGTTCTATGGTTTCCATTCTATTCAAATTCTTTGTTTAGAAATATGTTCATGGAAATATGTTTTAGACTCTAAAGATTAATGCAAGAATATCAGCTTGAAATAGAGTAATATTTGATGATATTTTTTTTTAACATTCGTCGAAGGAAAACTAGTCCGAGTATTGTTTTAAGAAAATAGCTAGGAAATTTCAAGCTCCTTTTGAGGCTATAAAATATATACATAAATGATCATAAATTTCATAAATATATATTTTCAGAAGACCAATATTTCTTATATTTTTTTTATAAGAAATATGTTTCATTCTTTCTACTCCAATTAATTTTTTTTTTTTTAATATTTTCTGCTTTTAAGAACTTTTTTTTTTAAATATGTGCAGTTTCTAAGAACTTTTTTTTGAAATATTTATCATCCATAAAAAAATCCCAAAATAATGGAAAATAATGGAAATTTCATACACTTACTTCAGAACTATTCTTTTAAATATTAAAGATCTATAAAGAATCTCAAAATAATGGAAATTTTCTACACTTTAAAAACATGCACCTTTTTCTTCCTTTTCCTTTTTGCCCTGTGTAATAATTGACTTTTCGTCTATAAATTGTTGCCCCCCCCCCAGAAAAAACCATTGCCTCTGACATCACGGACCACCCTTCCGCCTTCTTCAACCCTCTCTCTCTACCCCTCAAGGTATATTAGCCATTAAGCTTTTGGGGGATGGGGGGCTGTAGGAAATTGTCAAAAATGTTGTGTGGCTATCAAATATGCAGGCAACGGGAATTCGTATCTTTTTATCTTTATTTGTGACTGTATCCTGAATGTATCCGTATCTATGACAGTTCCATTTTTTGGGCTCGTGCGTGTCCTTCATTTGGAAAAAGGATTTTTGGGGTGGGCTATTTGCATAAACTAATTGTCAAAAAATTAGACAGAGAGAGAGAGAACATTTTGGAAATATGAAAGTTTGCCGTTCAACCCGCTTTCTTTTTAGCTTTCTTTGAATTTTCTATTTATTTAACTAATTTATTTATTTTCACTCAAAAACTAGATGATGGCAAATAAAGTTGCTCCTTGAAGGAAACGGAAAAGGAGTTTGCTCCTTGCATCAGCACTTGGCACTTTTCCTACACTTTTCATTCACTTTTCCCTCCAGTTTTCCCTTCAGTTTTCCCTTTAGTTTTCCCTTCACTTTTCCATCACATTTCCCTCTAATGAACGACAACATACAAATTTAATAAACAGTCGAGTCGGCAGTCGGAAGGAGCCAAGGATGCTCTGGACTGTCGGAGCAGGTGGATGGATGCCTGATAAGTGGGGTGTGTTGTTCGAGGGAAGGACAAGTACGAGAACTGCTCTTAACTGGTTTTGATGTGTACACTATTTGACACTACGAGAGGATCACAATCAAAGAGATTGCCCTGAAAAACAGCTTTAATGTGGCGTTGGAAATTCCTTTTTTAAAACCCCCAAAAGAAAGCTCATTTTTCAAGCCGTAAAAACATAATTTGTGCACTTTTATATATCCCATAAAATATCCCCTGAAGAGCAAGATATATAGCGCTGCTTCTGTCCCACTTTTGTGTGTTTGTTGCTGTCTATCTTTTTCCCACGCTCGCTTGTTGTCTCCTCCAGCGATCTCTGTCTCACACACACACACACACGCACACGCTGATAGGCAAAAGCGAAGAGTCTGCCAGAGCAAAACAAAGACGAGCAAAGAAGCTCACAGAGCGATAGACAGAGATAGCAACAGTAGCGTAAAAAAAAAGTACAACGAACAAAAAAAACAAGTAAATAAACTTTAGGCAAAAGTTTTTGGCAACTTTTCCGGCAGTCAGTTGGCGCATTTTAAGTTACGGCAATCGACAGGGGGGTGGGGGGTGGCACAGAGGCTGGGCACAGAGTGCCGAGCGCCGTGCCAGTACAGTGGGAATACAAGTTGCGGCGGGTGAAAAACTGGCGCTTAAAACCGCAAATTTTACAGCTACGCCACAGGCTACGCGTAGTACGCTCTCTTGAGAGCGGAGAGTCAGGCTCTTAAAGTTGCAGGAGGATGGAGTGAGAGATATGGAATGGAACTGTTACCTGTTTTCAACGCTTTGTTAATCCTTTAGTGGGGGAACGGCCACTTCCTGCGATTGCTGGTGTTCGTCTCCACGCACAAGTTGGCCTGCCAACTTGGTGGCTGACCACGTGACCATCAAAAGCATGCACACAGCCAACCAAATACACAATTGAACACACACTCACACACACACACAGAACAAACGCGACACTGTTGTTGTTGTTGCTGTTGCTTTTGCTTTAATGTATGCCAAAAAACGAGAGCAGAGCAATTAAAGGCCCCGTTAAAGAAGAGAGTGGAGTAAGAGTAAGTGTAAGTGCTGCTGCTGCTTGCTCTCACTTTACTTGAGGATTTTTTCTTGCGGTAAAATAAAAACACGCAAACAGCATTTGCCTGCCTGCCTCTGCTGCTGCTGCTTTCGCTTCTATTTTTGCTTCTGCTTTCAGTCACGCGTTAATTCGAACAGTTAGATATTCTAATATTTCAATAGGGTTATCTTTAGACTGCGATTAGCGCACCCGAACACACGACTGCCTGGACGGGACGAGCCCAAACGGTTGGCGAGTTGGCCTGAAGCGAACGACGACAAGATTCACGCGCGATTCACGTTAGTCGCTGGCCCTGCGAGGCGACAGCATTTTTGCATACGTATACGTACTAAACACTGCGACGACTAAGCTTCAACTAAAACGACGAGGCGCAGCAGGCCGAAGCGGAGCCACACGAACGCCACGAGCAAACACCCACGCACGAAGTGGGCTCGCGCGCTTACACGAAGCTCCAAACGAAATCAAAGAACAAGTGCAAGCAAGGGCCGAATGGCCAACGAACGAAGAGCTGAATAAAGAGTAAAACGAAACGGAACGTTGTGAGCCGCGGCAATGGCCGCGGCTCTACTTTATACCCGGTACTCAGTCAGTATATACGTATTTATGTATACATATGAGCTCGACTCGGCTATTGATGCTGATCAAGAATATATATACTTTATGGGGTCGGAAACGCTTCCTTCTGTGCGTTACACACAACCGTTATCCCCACAAATCTAATACACCCCTATACTCTTCGAGTACCGGGTATAACTAGAATAAAGCATATTTAGCTTTGTGAATGGACTGACTCTCTTTTGGTTTGAAGCTGAGAAGAGAAACTGAAGATTACTATAGGTATTATGTGTTTACTGATCGCTGCAAGAGCAGCTGACGTGGGCAGTGAATGGAAGAGAGAACTGGGACAAGCAAGCGGCAAGTAATTGAAATAGTATTCTGATAAGGAAGGTCTCTCTTTGAATAAAACGCAGTTCAAGAGAGCTTAAAATGTCTTAGCAGATATTGTCGAAGGTCAGTTGTAAAGTAAAGAGAGAGCGATCAATTCAGAGAGTATTCAATCGATTGCGAGTGTAGGCAAGGAAAAGGAAGTAGTAATCGTATAGTCAGACAATAAGAGCACTCATTGGCAAGAAAAAACACTTTTATTTTTGTTGATCTTATGTTTTTATTCAATGTTTCTATATTCTTTTTCTAATCTATGACTTGACAGTGAATGAGTGTCGCCACAAGGAGACCAATGTAAGAGAGCAAGTGACACCATTAAGAGTCCAGACATTCAAAGAGAGACAAAGTTGTATAAGACCGCTGTACAAATAAGGTATAAATGTGTTGTCTTGGCTAAGTGGAGACATGAACCCCAGTGTAAAATTCAAAATTCGCAACATTAGGTACATTTCAAAATGTTGCGAAACATTCCCCGCAACATTTCACTTTTACTGCGAACTTTTTGTCCGAGCGTATAATGGGTAGCCTCATCTGGGATCATCATCTGGAGGTTCGACTGGCCGCTGGTTGACCAGTCTCGCCGTTCACTTGAAAATTAAAGAAGTGAGTTTCTTCATGTACTCTGGCGGGGTTCATGAAATGAAATGTGCCACCTACTGCAAACAGTCGACAAATTCCCGATAAAAATATGGGAATCATATAGGGACCTTGTCCATAATTTGGTGCCATCTTAAGAGAGTTTGACATTATAGATAAATCTACACCAATAGCCGATAGTCCACGAGGTCAGGACTCTAAGGGGGTTTCATTGGCTATGACATTTGTTGGGTTGAAAGCCTGGCCAAGTTAGAGTTTTGATTTATGAAGATATTTGTTCCTCTTTCATGTTAATTTCAAGGTAATTGTTAAGTCTGTGGACAACCTCTCCAAAATACACGAAATTTTCCTAGGTAGACCCCGATTTATCATGAATTTAGGTAATACAATTTCTCGGCGGTCGCTTCTAGTTCCTTTTTTTTCTAATTTTTAAAGTTTAACTTTTTTCAAGCCAAAAATTGCTTGCGCGGGTCACTTGCTGTGTTGTTGTTGATTTTTTTATAAGGTTTTTGCTGTTTTTTGTTGTTGTTTTTGTTGTTATTATTGATAATTGTTATTGTTTTAGATGTTTTTTGATGTTATTATGACTAATTTTAAGCAAAACTAACAATTAATAACAAAGCAAATGAAATATGTTTGGTCGAAGTTAGCTAGAAAATAGCTAATTGGCTATTAAAGCTTTACTTGTCATTTTATAAACGGCTAAACTATAAAAGAGTTGAAGTGGAGAGTTCATTGACAATGAATAAGAATCGTCTCGATACTATAGCCATTGTAACAGTAAATTGGGGGCTTACTCCTCGGCTTCAGAATATAAATATATAATAAGCTGTGTCGTTTAATAATAGGGAAGCAGTAGCAGTAGGATCGGTTGTCGCCTCGAGAGAATGGTTTCGATATCAGCTAGGTTCGAGTACCGGCTATATAAAAGACAGCAGTCAAAGAATTGCAATAAGATTCTTGACTTAAAACAAGGAGAAGAAAGACTACGAATTGTTTGCATTTAAAATAATGCAAATAAAAAATAAAAGGTTCGCTTATTAGCACCGACAATACATTGCACTCAGTGTAGAGGCATTCTGGTATCAAGAATAAGCATAAACAAATTCACATAAAGATGCCATTCGAAGTGCACTCTGATCTACAAGAATATACACATGTATGGAAGATTATAGGATCAGCCTTATAAATTATCTTGAAAACAAGCATATTTCATACATTGATTGATAAGCGTTGCTGTAGGAAGGATGCGACGATCAGCGAGCTGAAGAACTAAATCCGAGAGAAAGACGTTAGCATAGCGGAACAGAAAAGCCAGCTGGAGATAGCCAATTCATTGGAAAAACTGGTAAATAAACATATGGAGGATCTCAAGGTGCAACTCATCTTAGGGAAGATGCAGAAACATATGGAGAATCTCAGAAAGCAGTCGGAAGCCGAACAGAAGTGCTCAGATCAGCGACTGAAGGACAAGGAAACTGAATCGCTTTGCAAGGAAAACGAAATTTTGAAAATGGAGCAAGAAATGAGGACAAGATCTCAAACATGGGAAAGGAAATTAAGGCTGGAGACGTTCAAATCCAATCCAAGGATAAATCGATCAAAAAGCTAAAAGATCAAGAGAATTCCCTTGAACAAAAGCTGGAAGACATCTCGGAGGCAAGCAGCTGTCTTCCATTCCTCAACTCCACCGGTATCCACACAATAAGTTTTCCCGGAAGAGAAACATTCGATGTGCCCTGTAATTCCAGTGTTTCTGGATCCGGCTGAACTTCCATCCAGAGACAAGTCCACGGTAATGTGGACTTTAATCGGAACTGGACCGACTACAAGCGAGGCTTCGGAGACCTGCGGGAGAGCTTCTTCCATCAAATGACCCAAAATCAAACCCCCGAGCTGTACATTCAACTGGGAAATGGATCGACCAGCTATGCTCCCTACGATGATTTCAGAGTAGGGAGCGAAAATGAAGACTACTACATTGAATCGTTGGGAAAGTATTGAGGAACAGCTGGAGATTCAATGAGCAACCACAACCTGGAAGCAAAGTTTTCCACTTTGGACTGGGAAGTTCTTTGGAAATGGTTGTTGGTATTCCACATGCAGATAAAGGTGATTATATTCTACGCAGAAATAAAGCTATTATAAAGCTAATAATAAAGCTATCATATTAATCTTCTTGTTTTACAGTGCCCTCAATGGATAATATTATGAAGATGGTAAAAGAAGTGGCAGACGATTTGATGGCACATATTTGACTGGAAGATCTCCCTGTAATTTACACAAATGATGATAAGGCCAAGAGACCTATAAAATGCTTAAATATAATTTCCACTAACCGAATTCGATTAAAAGTTAAGCAAAAATTAAGGCAATATATTGGCAATAAAAACACTAAATAATAGAATATTAATTAAATATTTGTTCGTATTTTTTTATCGTCTTCAGAAGCTGAATCCAACAGCTCTTTGCCTCTCTGCCCTCCGATTGCCACTGCAATCACTCAAAGTAAAAATTGTCATCAAAGACGCTAAAAAAAAGGGGGTGGCAGGCAGCGAGTGATAAGCGTGGGGATGGATTGTGAGGGAAGAGAGTGAGAGACAAAATGAAACCCGAAAACGAATTGCAACAAAATGCTCAAACACACTCAACGAAATTGACTTAAATAAATAAATGGTATAAAAACAAAGACAAAACACACGCAACAACGTGGGCTGGCGAGGGGGGGATGGGGATGAGCTAGTAAAGGAAATACATGAGGAAAGGGATAGAGGGAGTGGGTGGGTGGGTGAGTGTGAGACTCCAAGAACGCACTGGAAAAAGCGCTAGAAGGGAGAGACAGGCAGACAGACAGGCAGAGAGAGAGAGAGTCATAGAAACAAAGTGAATTCCTTTACAACCAGAAAAAGAGATGGAAAGAGTCAGACTCTGAGCAACCGTTAGAACTAAAACGAACTTTCGCTGTTGAGCGAAAGGAAGGGAGAGAGCGGAGAGAGAGAACTGAGTTTGTTGTTCAGCTTGTTGCAACATTTTCATTCCATTTTATGCAGTCAATGCAATGCAACATTTCGAATCCTGCTACAACAGCAACAACAAGTGGAAGAGCGAACAGACAGTGACAACATTTAGTAGCTCATCCATTTTCATTTGTATTAAGCAAAAGGCAAAAGTGCTTGTCCTCCTACCAGACTAAAAGAGAGAGAGAGAGAGTGAGTAATGCAGATTAGGGATGGTTGAGTGAGAAGCACGAAACACTCACGATCCTCTTCTGAAATACTCACGATCGAACATAAAGAGAGGTTACATTACATGAGTTCTTAGGAAAATATTTTATAAAATAAAACCATAGACGAATTTATCCTCTACAAATTTAATCAAAATTGGAAAATGATGGGGCTTATTTTTGAAACATCCAATCAATTAATCGAAAAATGTTTGACCTTTTATGGTTTTTAGTGAATAAATTTAATGTTTACATGTATTTTATAACCAATCCTAATACAGAAAGCGGTCAACCTATGTAGCTTCTCCGTTCTGAAATCGAATACAATACAACTAACCATTATGTACCCCTAAAATCTCACTCAAAAAACCCTTTAAAATTCAATCACCAACGTTTTAAGAGTACACAATGTTCAAAAATAAAGGGAAGTTATTGCAGATTTGGCTCCAATAGATCTAATAGTTCTAGAACGATTACACTGTGCTACAGATTGCACCTTTGGAAATGTACTTTTCACGCAACAAAAATTAGCTTATAGGTCTGAATAAGCAAGTCTTTGCCACATGCTCAGCATTTGCAAATATAACCTCAAAATGTTTTTCTTTTTTTTCAACTTAAGAGCATCGATTTGTGCACTTTTATAATTTTCAATTGGCTTCCGCAGCCAATTAATAATTTCCTATTTTATAATACACTAAAAAAATTAATTGATATAATAATTTAAAAAAATAATAGAAACAGTAATAAAAATTATTTTTAAATAAATTGTTTCAATTTTTTTATTGTTATATATTGAAATCGAAAACCTTGAAATGATTTCGTTGCAGTTCCCTATCAAATGAAACCAATTCGTGGTACAGTATTTTCTCATAGATTTCCATACGATATATGCGCCAAACGCGCACGAAATAGAACTCCCATCTCTAATAGAAATGCATCGATATATCCCCACTTCCACCCCCAACCCATAAGATAAAAGCGATGGCATTACTCAGCAAATACTTTTGTTGTTTGTTTGACAAAAAGTCTATGCCACCCCCAACCCCTAAACCCCTCTCTCTCACCCCTTACTTCAACTCTCCCTGGAGACGCTCGTTAGCGCAGCTGCCAGGAGAATTTATCTTATTTCTCCGAAATGCAACTCGATTTTATTTTATTTGTCGCTTTATTCATTCATTCATTGGTTCGTTCGTTCGTTCGTTCGTTTTTCCGTTCTCTCATTGTTTCTGTTTGGCATATTCGACATATTGTTAGCCCCCAATGTGATCGATGCAAATTGATGCGTATTGTTAATGGAATTTCTGTCCTGTTCTGCTCTGTTCTGTTCAAGGCATTCAACAGAAATTGGGTGGAAAAACAAAAGGATTTCAATGAAAACTACAAGTATTTGGGATAAAACTGCAGAGAAGTTGGGGAAGTTTATTCAAAGGACTAAAGTACTTAAAAGCCTATGATACTCTTATGATGGATTGTTAGGGAACGAAGCATTCAATTTAAAGCAAGGAAACTCCAAAGAAGAAAAGAACATCCTATAATCTCAATGGATACTCCAATATATTCAAAGATGATCTGAATTGAATGGAACAGATGCAAATCAATCTAGAATAATTCAGAAAAATATTGTAATTCTATCAAAACTACTCCATCCATCAAAAGTGCTACATCTTATATTTTAAGAATACTTATATTCTACTTATTGGCTCTATGAACTTATATTCCATGCCGACTTATATTCTTAATCCCAACAAAGAGGGTGAACCCGCTCTCTAACACAAACTTATTCTCACTTAAGTCTGTTCAATAAATCAATTATCTCAAAGCTTTTACCCCCTATCTCTAAGACTTCAAAACTCTCTGCTCTCTCTGTGAGCGAGAGAGATAGAGTGTGTGTGCGAGAAAAGGTCAGAGAGCTAGACAAAAGCCTTGCAAACGAGTGCAAATAAATAAAAACAAATAAAACTGTACTTCATATGCAAGGCGAGCATAAATAGACAGTTATATTGCCCCAAGCCACACAGTGCACACAGAGAGAGGGAGAGAGAGAGAGAGATTTAGAGAGAGAGAGAGATGTCCCGTGTCGCTATCGCACGCTTTTTGGTTTAGAGTTCAAGAAATCAAGATTTATGACATTTTTATTACAAAAACGAGCGTTCCCCCCGTTAGTTGTGGGTGTACTTCCTCTCTCCACTCTCTCCTCTCTCTTCCACCCTTCTGGCTGTTGACTTCAAAAATATGCAGCCAGGCGCGTCATGCCATTATTTGGACTTCGTCCCAGGGTCCTGGGCCTGGAAATGCCGCCGCATGCAACGGAAGGCGCATAATTCACAAAAACAGCAGGCCATGCGATGCTGCACAGCCCAGAGGGGGGGTGGGCACGGTGGGGGGGAAAGGGTAGTGGTGTGTTGCAGAGCCAAGTGCAATGGGAATCTGTGCACAGGATAGCCACTCCTCATCCCCCTCATCCCTTTTGACTCTCTCTCTCTCTTTCTCGCTCTCTCTTTCTCTCAATTTTAATATAAACAAATTGCAAACGTTCTTATTTATGACATTTTTCTTTTTTTTTGTGTTGCTCTTTGCTACGTCTTCCTGTGTTTCTTTGGGGGGCGAGGGAGTCTCACTTTTCAGCTCACTCTCTTTTTCCTCTAAGGGCTGATGGGGGCGGGGGCCAGGTACACGGGCTGCATTTCACTATAATATATGTTTTCAATTGTTGCCATAAATCTGCCTAAATCAGAAGGCAAACGAAAATACATACATATGTACATACATATGTACATACATATATACAAATATTGGGAAAAATATTCTATCTCGTAATGGAAATTTAAAAGAGAGCTTAGATTTTTCTATACATCTTTAACATAAATCGCGAAAATTGTGTTGTTCAAATTTACTTAAAATACTTTAAAAAAATATTTAAAATACTAAAAAATACTTACAAAATCAAAACATTAATCCAATATAAATTTAAAATACTTATGTTAAAAAAATTCTTAATATTTAAAAAAAAAAATATTATAAAAAAAATGTTCTACAAAAACAAATATTTCTTTTAAAAATATTTATATTAAAATATAAATGAAGAATATTTATGCTAAAAAAATTGTTTAATATTTCTATTAAAAAATTACTAAACTTCATACACGTGTTCCCATCGTTGAAGAAACCAACCAGTAGTCTTCAAAATTACTAAAAATTACTTTAAAAAATGATTTAAAATACTAAAAAATACTTAACAAATTAAATAATAAATGAAACATAAATTCAAAATATTTCTGTTTAAACTATGCTTAACATTTCTAAAAAATATATTCTGAAAAAAATTATTTCTACTAAAAATATTTCTATTAAAATTTAATGTAGAATATTTTTGCTTAAAAAAGCCTAATTTTTTTATTAAAAATATCTAAAATATATACATATTTTCCATCAGTGAAATTAACCACATCATATAGGGTTCAAATTTACTAAAAATACTTTAAAAAATTATTTAAAATATTAAAGAGTACTTAACAGATTTAAAAATAAATAAAATATGAATGTAAAATATTTCTGTTTAAAAAATTAGACATTTTTTTTATTAATTAATATCTAAAATATATAAATATGTTCCCATTTCTGAAGGGGCACAATCTTGAAGACCCTCATGCCCAAAATTCATAAATCTAGTTAAATTATAATAAGAAAAAAACCATTTCTTCGTGTTCATCGTCATAGTGGAATATCATTTTTCATTTTTAAGTTTTAACATGGTCAAGGCTTAAAAATTAAACTTAAAAGAGAGTTTACACAATTGTTTCGTTATAGACTTAATATTTATAGACATATTTATAGACACTGGCATGGAATTCATATTCATACGAGAACATAAAATAAATTATACATTATACTTAAATATAAAATATCATTTTTGTTTTTGATTTTTATTATGTATGTATGGGTTTATCTGTGTATCTGTGTGCGTGGCAGGATTCTCTCTTATCACAAATGAACATCACTAAAAACGTGCTTATCATTGAAATTTTTGTTGCATCAACGCGCGATCATTGCCTCTTAATTATTGATTTTGTGTTAACTTAAACATTTAAAATAATTTAATTAAAGTTAGATTTTAAATTTAGCGAATGTTTTGTTTGTAGGGTTTAAAATTATGTGATCTTGTCAATTAATTGATTTTGTTTTTTGTTTTTTAAATTAAGAAATTATCACAAATTGTTTTGTAGCATTTTTTGTCATCAAGTTGTTGTTGTTTAGTTGCTGTTTTTTTTATAGTCAAGAATTGTTTAAGCCCTATAAAAATTAATGTATTTTTTATGGTTTGTCCAATGGCATCACCAGTGATCCATGTCACGTATACGCTCCACGGGAGGATTACTGCAACAGAGAGTTCGTTTTAAAGTTTATTCTAACTTTAGTTTGAGTTTATACTTACGGCAACATTCGGGCGAGAGCATGCTTATGCAGGGGGGATATTTGCACTGCTGCCGATCCCATACTCGATCCCGAGTCCTGGGACATGGTGCGCTGCATATGGTGCATAGGATGTTGCACCACGGGGCCGCCCACAAACTGCAGCTGCTGCTGATGGTGATGCTGGTGCTGATGCGGCTGATGCTGCGGATGCTGCTGCTGCAGCGGATGCTGATGCTGCTGATGGGGCGGCGGCATCTGCTGCGACCGTCTGAAGGGATAGCGCCATGGACTCTTGGGCACATCCGACTGGAAGCCCTTGTTCTCGACGCCACCACCACCACCACTGGCACCGCCGTTGCCGCCAGCGCTGTTTGAGACTCCCGCAGGACTGTCACGACGCGGCGCCATTCCATGCTGCATGTCGCGGGCCTTAGAGCTCAATCGTCGCAGTATGCGAGAGCCCAGACCTGGGGGATCCTCCAGGCTGCGACTGTTGCGCGGCTTGCGGTAGCGCACATCGCTGGACTCCTCCAGAATGACATGGCGATCATAGGGAGTGCCATAGTACACCTCCAGCACCGTGGAGAAGGTATGCGGCCACACCAGATCAATGATGGAGATCAGCACACCCGCTATAAAGCACAGGATCCCTGAAAAGAACAACAGCAATGAGTATCCGAAGGGGAAATGCCTCGATATGCCACTCACCCGCTACCAGGACCAACCAGTAGCACCAGCCAAAATGAAACTCCAAGCGTCCGCCCTCCAAGTAAATGCACAACGGCCGCTTGGGCAACAGACAATGATATCCCACGGTGGTGCAGACGAGCAGGGCGCCCGTGAGGGCCTTCATGTATGCCCCGTACCGGGGCACGGCTATCAGCAGGAGGTTCATCAGCAGCCAGGAGGCCAGCGAGGACCAGAGCATTATGCTGGCAAAATAACCCGCCGCCCTGTACTGTCCGCCCCAGGAGAAGCCCTCGCGTCCCAGGCTAAAGTACTCGGCCACCGTGAGAATGGGAAAGGGCAGACCCCGCTGCAGGGCGTGTCGATAGTTGGCGCTCATATCCGTGGCGCCCTCCCACATGAAGCGTTCGTTGTAGTCGATATCCGGCGGTGTATAGTTTCCAATGGGTATGGCTGTGGACGGGACGGAAAGAACAAAATAAAATCTCATTAAAAGCGACTTTTAACACCCTTGACAGCCTCTTAACAATCACCAAATGAACCTCAAATCAAGTCAGAACCTCTACAAAAAACCCCTGGCACACACCTTCAAAATCCACTCGAACGGAATGCATCGTGAATGCAACCTTCGGTGCAATTACAGCAGACCAAATGCCACACTGCAACATTAAATGATAATTTCCTGTTGCAAACGGAAGTGTTTCGGTTGCCACAAGGCGTATGCGTAATGCCACGCCACACCACCACCACCACCACCACATTCATTGTCAATGGCTTTCAAGCGCCCCTCAAGTGAACGGCCTGGCAGCTCAACAACAACAACATTCGCATAATCAATGTGCAACAAATACAATTCTCCTTATGGTTTTTTTTTTCGATTTTCTGTTTGCATATTTTGTTAACATTCGTCAACAATTTTTCCGGTTTACAGCGCACGCGCTTTTGGCCCGTTTTGCATTCGGTTTTATTTTTGTTGAGTTTTTTTCTTTATAGCGAGCGCGTTTCTCAACAAGTTTTTGAAAGAGTGAAAGAGAGAGATGAATAAAAAAAATATTTGCATAATTTATAGACAACTTTGCGCACCTCTCGAGCGGCCAAACAACTTCAAAAGCCCCACCAGTGATTCCGCATTCGGTTCAACAAATAAAAAAATAGTTAAATAAATATGTACATGCAAAGGCAAAGAAGCGTTTGATACCCTTGCAGATATAGTCGAACGATTTTGATACAATATACGATTAGCCAATGGACAAAATAGAGACATTAAACTACAGGTTGTTGAAGTTTTTGTTGGTTTATCTTTAGAAACAAATGTATTTTTCCAACAAAGAGTTTATTTATTTAGATATGTTTCACTAGTAGCTAAGCCACACTGGGAGAGAAGCTGTGAGTTTGAACGAGAGGAAACCACACCAAGAATCTTATTTTCTTCCATCTGGCTATAAAAATTAAGACTACTAAGCCACACTGGAAGAGGAAAGCAGAGATAGAGAGGAATAAAAAGCAAGGCGAAGATGAACCTACGAAGATCTGCTTTTTTTCTCTTATAAAAACGAGTAATGCTAAGCCGCAATGGAAGAGAAAAACATAGATAAAGAGAGATAGAACGCAAAGCGAAAATGGAAAACAAAGACAAGCTTTTTCTCTTCATTCTAGCTATAAAAACGAGTCATGCTTAGCCGCACTGGAAGAGAAAACGAGAGAGAGAAAGATTTAGATATGGAACAACGAAATTTTCTCTTCATTCTGGGTATAAAAACGGGTAAAAAGAGAGAGAAAGAAGGATAGAACGCAAGACAGAAATGGATCTACAAATGAATCATCTTTGTTCCTTTTTGACTACAAAAGGATCTGTATCTAAGGATCCAGTGATCTCCAAGTGTCGATAACCTGTGCAACATCTCTGCAACCCCAAAATCATAATAATCGCACCCTCTTCAAAGAGTATCCACAAAAGACATGCCCTACTCTCAAGATCTAGAACTATAGTCTATAGATGACGCCTTATATAGCCCCCATAAAAGTATAAATCTGACTAATGGCTAATTTTGGGCGTGTATTTTTGTGAATGGAAAAGAAACCTAATAATGCTCTAAACTTTACTTTTGTTTCCTTTCGCCACAAAACAATAAAAGGAAAAGAATGCAAATTGACAAAAATCCAACCCACTCTCTGCCATAGAATTGTTTTTAATTTTTAAAAGCTTTTTTTTTTAGCATTTATGCATAAATCATTAATCTTTTATTTCGCAGTTAAAAGAGGGACGGGGGGAGGGGGTCTTCAACGGCAGCCGGACTTTGAATGATATATGATTTTGTCGGATCGTGGGGCTGCCTCAGCTGATGCTCACGTTTGCCACAAAGTCTGGCAAAAAAAAAGAGTGACAAAATATGCAAACAAAAAAAAAGAAATAAAAAAAACCCCAAGCTAAAAAGCTGATCAACGAGTGGCGGGCGGTGTGCGGATTCTTAATTAAAAGCCAAGAGGAATTCATTTTCGAAAGTCAATAAAAGAATGATGGAAAAAAACCCTAAGAGGAAGAATTATAATGGGAATCGTTTTGGAATATTAATTGGCGAATTAATTGGAGAATTAAATGGAGACTCAAGCATTTAAGATCAAATGGTATACAGAAACAAACATAAAAGAAAAATACATAAAAAATTGGCGATTGAAGAAAAAGTTATATAGAATTATTTAAGAATTTTGTAAAGGAAAATAAACGGAGTGAACTATTGACTTTAACTTGTAATGGAATTGTAAATGGAGGTTCATTTGTTTATAGAATGGGAATAAGTTAAAGGAATATAGGAGTACTCCAACCATTTGGAGTGTTTCTACTTCAAGGGGCACCCTATTTACCCTGTAATTTACTTCTCTGAATAAAAAATAAACCAATTAAAGTGTAAAGAGACTTTAAAACCTCACTAGAACCCTTGTAAGGCTCCATATCCATCCGGATAACTAAGGACCATACTAGCCTATGAGAGGCACCCGCAGAGGACCGTCCGGATTAACCTAACCTAAACAATGCATTGTATCATACACCCATTTCTTCTATAGTTAAAGTTTCACAGAAGCCATAGATTTTGCCTGAACATCTATCAGAACATCAAAACATACTCTTAAAAACAATTACCCCAAAACCCCACATAGCCACTAGTTCCGTGTTCAAATATTTCCTTGATAACTAATAATACTAAATACCATAATATCATAATTATAATTCCAATAAAATACCATTTTTGAGTCACCCTTACCGCCATATACTGTAACCTCTTGGTGGGCTATAAAACGATGACTTTTATAGGAAATTCCCACGCTCAGTGCTACCTCCAAAACGACACCAAATGACTCATGCAAGAGGGAGACAGAGAGAGAGACGGTGGAGACGTGAGACGTAAGCCGTAAGCCGGCAAAGCGGCACAAATTTATGCCCAAATATCGAACGCCCACCAATCCCAACCAGCTTACAAATTACAAACTCAACGCCAAGAAAATATTGTAAAAAAAAACGAGACATTGTAAAAAAAAAGAATTACATAAATCGTCAAAAAGTTGTCATATAATATATGCTCTGGGGCTTGGCCTTCGACTTGGGGCAAGGTTTTCCATGGTACGAATATGTCTACGTCAGGCCTACGTATGTATGTATGTATTTCTAGTATTTTTTCCGAACCGATCACGAAAATGGCGAACGCAAAACAAAGTCAAGTCTACGCACTGTCTACGCATTTTGTAGATCGATTGTAAAGTCATTAAACTGACAATCGCCGTTATGATTTCCCAGTTGGTGGCACAGACAGACTCGTTTTCGATGTGGAAATTGCTGGGTTGCTGCAACTTGCAACGCGCGTTGCAACCGGTTCAATTTGGTAATTGCGTGGAGGGGTGCGGTGCGGTGCGGAGTGGAGCTCTACTCCGATTCAAATGTGGATGTGGTTTATGGCCGAATCGATTAAGATCTGACATTCAGTCGGAAATTAAAGGGGAAGTAAAAGTAGATACGAGATACTAATAAAAAAAATACCCCTCCAAATAAAGATTTATCGTTAAATGGTAGATTTTTTTTATTTATTTGGTGGTTTAGGGAAAATACTAGGCTGGGAAATGCTGTCTTGGGTGTAGGAAAATGCGTTAATTTAAGACCAGGGGGCATTGTTTTGGGGATAATATTTAAAGAAATTTAAATACGTTTCGGACTATGATGGATTTTAGATTGGGCTGACACAACTCTAGAGAGTTTATTGGGAGTTTTTGAGCTTTAAATAAAATAAATATTTTACTAAAAAAAAAGAAAAAACAAACAAAAAATATTACTAAATTTTTTATTAGTAATATATTATGTATATTTTTTGGGAGTATTTTATCTTGCAATAAAAATTAAATTTGACTAGAAAAAAAAAAAAACAAATTAAAAATATTACTACATTTTTTATTAGTATTTATTTAATATGTATTTCTTTTGCAAGTTTTCTGAACTAAATCCGAGATTAAGGAAATGCTCAAAGAATATTTTCATTCTATTTTCATAGAATTCCAAGAAAATACTAAAAATATAGTCAACTTTTAAAGTATTTTACTGAAGAATTGTTCTAGGATCTTAAAACGTTCCCCTATAGATTCGAAAATAAAGACAAAGGCAATAAATTGCAAGAGATTTTTGTAGAATTCAAAGGAAATACTGAAAGATTCTGTACAATGCTATTTTTTGTAATGCTTTCCAAAGTATTTTACTGAAGAGTATTCTATGATCTTGAAACATCCCTCCATAGATTCGAATATAAAGTCTAAGGCAATTATTTTCATACGATTTTAATATAAATCAAAGGAAATACTGAAAAATGCTGTAAATTAAGAAAAAAAATAATGGAAAATACTATAATTTTTTTAAAGAATATTTTTAAACATTAGTTTTATTCAAAACAGTTAAAAATTTTTCTAATCGTGTTTTCTTTCCTTGTTTTTTAGAGAATATTCTTCCATGTTTACATCTACTCGTACATCTTAAAGGTTCCCCATTTTTTTACATTATTTAAAATATATTTACAGCTGAAACTAAAAACCCAGCAGCAGCCATTAACCACTCGATTCATTAATATTGTTAATAACTTTACAAGAACGGACCCGCTTTCGGCGGTAACCAGGCCCCCCCGTCCCCACCGAAAAACCAACTTCCGCAAACTTCCGCCAAATGAATATTTTTTTCCGCTTCTTTATTAAATGTAAGAATCGCCCCCACTCCCCATACACAAAAATTACCATATACCCATACGAAAATTAATGTTTTCCTACTTGATACTTGAGGCGGATGACGGAGACGACGACGACGATGCTGGATATGGATGTGGATGTGGCTGTGTATGTCGATGGTAGCTCGCGCTTAAGTACAGCCAACAGCAACAACAACAACAAAGACAAATAAATTTAAACATTTTTATGCCTTTTCATAATTTTAAGTGATGATTATGCTGATTTTTTTGTGTTTACTTTGGGACTGGGGAGGCAGAACGAGAGAGAGAGAGAAGAGTGGAGTGGAGATGTTGGCCTGCGGAGCTGCCGAGTGGATAGACGGGTTAAAAAACAATTTGGCAGCAGCTACAAAAACAACAAAAAACAACAAAAACAACAAAAAAAAAAACATAAAATCATGACTTTACAATAGACAAAGAGGCACACGACACACGACAATACATCGGACACAAAGAGCAACACACAGAGAGACAATGGCAACATAGCTTCTAAATTATACGGATATACACCTCATCAGCTACCCCTCTTCTGCCACCCCCCTTCTGTCACCCCTTTTGCCACATATCTGCCTGTCTGAGTGTCTGTCTGTGTGTGTGTGAGTGTTAAAAATAAATGTAAGTACGTTCCATTTCTGTCATGAGTTTTGGTTGGTCATCACTCCGAGTGAGTGCGCCGCCAGATGTCCATCTCCATTAGGAAATGAAACGTAAAATGAGTCTATCAAAAAAATTGCAAATAGAATGGAATTAATTTATAAATAGAAAACGTTGCTAACACATGTGGGAGGTGGGTGGGTGGAGAGGTGGGGAGACGGACAGGTGGGGAGCTAGAGGGAAGATGTCCAAAATTAGACAGAAATGTGAACAGTCACAGAAATTAGCAAGTGACACAAAAAAGGTTCATTCGCCTTTTTGAAGGAACAAAATCAATACAAAGAACTAAAGGCGTTTTAAAGGGTTTTACAATCTACAAAAAAAAAAATCCGTTGGAAAATGTATTTTGGGCAGGACCTTAAAAGAGTCCTTCTGCAAAAAAATACTCAAAAATAAAGGCTTTAAATTAATTAAAGGGAGTCAAAGGCTTCAAAGCTGGCGATACGCTTACAAAATTTAATATTTTTTTCTAAATTTAATATAAAATCTTTTAAAACGAACAAAAATTTATGAAATTATTAAATTTTTTATAGAGGAAATACTTCTCTGATTTATAATAGTTGGTAAAATATATTATATTTAATTTTAATAATGAATTGAAAATTCTTTATTGAGGAAAGATTTCTCTAAATTCTCAGAAATCAATACAAATAGATTTAAACCAATTATAAATCGTAGGAAAAATAGAATTCCTGGACTTAACAAGTCTATTTTGTTTAATAAACTCTCAAAATCAGAATACTCTGACAGAATCCTTCATTCGTATTTCTGCTAAGAGCGAGGTTTGAGAGCGAGAGAGATTGTCGTGTGTGGTTGTCTCAGAGAAATTGCTAAAGGAGAGCAATTAGATCTGGCAATGCTGCTTGCTGGAGTGAGGAGAGACTGTTACGAAAGAGAGTACTTCAGTTTGCTCGTGAATTCGAATAGGGAAAACACACAGATTGGGAACTATGGAAACAGAAAAAGAGCTCCCTGTACCCTTGCCCATGATATATATTTCCGGTAAATATCTTTAGTCTTAAACCACAAACCCTAGATATATAATATCAATTCTAGCACCTCATATCTATAGGTATTTATGTATTTATATTTATATTCTCAGTACTCAGAGTACTCTATAATGAACTCTAATTATGAGGTTCTTCCCTTCCTAACTTCTCAAAACTCTTGGGTACTCTACATGTACAATTAGAACCTCCTATCAAAGTAATTTGGCCATAGAAAAACCATATTTATATCTCAAAGACTATCATTTGGTTGAGTGAGTCAGAAAATACTTAGAAGGGAGCCAAAGGCAGACAAAGGCAGCCAAAGGCTGATCCAACAATTACCACCTGGCATTACTCGAGTTCCTTGCACTTCAAAAAATGCAATAAAACTGAAAAAAAAGGCAGCCGCCAACCAAGTGTCTAAATGCCGCAGTTAATCGAGCATAACCCACCCACAACAGACCTTAAAGAGGGAGACAAACAACAAATGCCACAAACTGCAACCTAAATTGGAAGTGCAACAAAAGTCTCATGAATGAGATATCATTAAGACCGCAGATTGGCCCAAAAACCAACAAAAAACCAACCAAAAAGCAGACTTATTATTCATACGGTAATCATCATTATAAAATGATCACCTACCTACCATTTTTTTGACATTTGCTTGACTTTGATTTGGCAATGGAAAATGCTTCAATTACAAATTGAAAATCAAACGAAAAAAATCACAAAAAACCGAAAAAAAAACAACTCCGTAACGAGTGCAACAATTAAGTTGTCAGAGTGCCCCATAGAGAGCCTCCTCTAAGACACACTCCAGCGATTGACATGCGCAATTATCATATTCAAAAATCACACAAAAATAGCAAAAAAATAAAGTATCTAAAACTAGAAACATTTTGTGGAGCAACCAGCAGACAGCGCAGCTGCTGCTGTCAACTTGAGGCAACGTTTGCCCTTTTACCAAAAACAGAAACCAGAAATCCAACGCCCACCATTCCCAGCCATTCATCTAACCATTCATCCAACCATTCATCCAACCATTCATCCATCCATCCAACAGGCAACAAAAATAATAGAAATAACAATAGATAGAATGGAGGGAATGGTAGTGAAGCACGTGAAACACTTTTTGGCAAACGTCAGTCCGGTTGGGGTTACGCCGTTTTCGATGGGGGGAGGGGGAGTGAGGAGCTACCAAAATAACATTAGCTAAGGCAGAGGGTGTGTGGTTTTTGGGATGAAAAACCAATATGGAAACCGACATAATACTCCCCCCCACTCACTCTGAAGGAGTCAAAGGTTGAAGAGGGGCTGAATCCAAGGGGTAAATATCGACACATCTACGGGTTTTTCTATGTGCATCTGACGGTAGTCTTGGTGTGGTTTAGCATAGATCTATTTCTAGTCCACTTTTGGTCTCTTATTCCAATCAGAATGGATAGTATGACTGTCCAAAGAGCCATCAGAAATTATAGATACATATAGGAAATAAGAACTTGAAGCTCAGAATAGATTAAGACAAAGATATAGTACGAATATGATCTATTTTTCTATAGAAAACATCAGATAGGAAATCTATGTACGAAGTTTCCACCTTAGGAGTATAAATAAAGACTCCCATCTCCCTTGGTCCCAAAAATCCCTACAAAACTCACAGGAAATTCCCTCAAAAATCTCCACAAAATCATTTCCTAGTCTAGCAATCCCTGGAATGCACCTAAACCAAAAAGCCAGCCACCAAGCATCTCAATCTCCATTAAATACCAAATCAGATTTCAGATTTTCAGATGAAGAAAATGGCCCTGCTGCCCTTATGTTTAATCAACATATTTTGCAAACAAAAAATGATTGTTATGGGGCCACACAACAGGCCACTGCTGCTGCCACTGCCGCTGCTGTTGCTGCCCCACCGCCACTCGAAACATTTGCTCACAACAGGGGCAGGGGGAGAGGATTGTATGGATTATTCGTGCTTGAGTTGACTTGAAACTGGCATTCCAATTGATTCAGCTGAGGTCTAAGGTAACCCCCCAACCCCAACCCCATCCCCACCCCACAACAAACACACAAAAGCATTTCACCTTTTCGATGAGCAAAGTGAGTGAAATCTGAACAAACAAAATAGATATCTACAGATGTATATACATATATGTGGGGGAACATATATGTATAGACATTGAGGCCTGTATGGCAAACGTTTTTGCTATTTGGAATCGAATATTTCCGCAGGTGTCGAGCAGAGCGCGAGTCGAGTGGCATTTCAATTTGTTGCTGTTGCTGCCCCAGCTGCCTCAGCTGCCCCCCGCCTCTCTACTGCCACTATTGTTGCCAAGAATCGTGACATGCAACTTGACTTGGCACTTGGCAGGAGCCAACAAACAAAGCAGCAGCCGGAGCAGCAGCGGCAACCGCAGCAACTGACGTCACCGCCCACCCATCGCCCTCGTTTGAGCCGCCAAAAAACCAAAAAAAAAAAAAAACCAACCAAAATTCGGAGGAATATAAATATCAGCCACAACATTTTTGGGAAATCAATTAGCCAGAAGCCTAACCTCCAGTCCAACCCCAAGTCAAACCCTAAACTGCAGCAGCAACTGCTACCCCGATGGAAATTTAAAGCGATTTTAATTAAAATTTATACAAACAAAAAATGTATATATCTTTTATAAGAAGGGTATAATGAATATTTAAATATTTTTGCAACTCAAAGAAGAAGGAGAAATATATTTTATAGTAGTTCTTAAAGAAGGAAGCAACAGCCATATTTTTTTGATTAATTTTTAAGGAAGGAAGCAGCAGCCATATTATTTATGGTAATTTTTAAGGAAGGAAGCACCAGCCATATTTTTAAAGGTAACTCTTGATTTCTGTGAATTTTTCTGTATATTTTCTGAATTTTTGGGAATTAATAACTTTATTTATTAAAAAATATAACCAAAATTGATAAGTGTGCCTCGACAAAAACGTTTGGATGAGTTTTTAGAAGCTATAAGAATAATCTATAGATTCATGCAGGATTTATGGTATTTTCTATTTAAAAAAAATATATAAAAATTATCTTGTTTTTAAAATTGCACCAGTAAAAATTTTATTTTTAAATTTTAACACATGGCCCATCTTCTTAACAAATAAAAATTAAAACTTTAAAACCATAATTTCCACATAAACAATCCATTTCTAAGGGTATCCCGACTTCACCTAAATAAAATCCTCACTTTTCTTTCATGATTTTCGAGATGAACGATAATAATCTCGTATGAAAATTGCTCAATTGTTTTCGAACTTCGAGCTCGTTCGTTCGCTCGCTCGCTGTTGACGTTCGTTTTTTATCTGCTCATTGGGGGATTGGGGGATCGACTCGAAAAGATGGGGGCGTGGAGATTGGGCGCGTTGGGGAGGCACGACACAGAGAGCCCCCAAGACGAGGGAATTATTTTGCTTAATGAATTGAAAAACTCTTTTCGGTCGGTCATACATAAACCGATGAATACAAATGCCATTCAATCAACGAATCATTCGAGGAAAGGGGCGTCGTATGAGTGTACACTGTACAGACATTATTCACATTCAATCATTAATGAAAACCAAATAAATGGTCAACATTTTTCTGCTTTTTAAGGGGCACTAATTTCTGGGAAAGACTCTTTTTTTTATATAATCAAATGGGGAATTTCTTTTTGTTAATGGTGGCAGCAATTATTAATTTAATGATGTTTATGATTAGTTTTACGGTTTGTATTTTAAACAATCTAAAAGGTTTATTGGCAATTAAATAGAAATTTTAATCACATTTAATTGGAAAGCAAATCATTAGAGGGAGTATTTATATAGAATAGGTATGCATATATACATATAAAGAATATATATAAAAACATATATTTATCTTTTATATATTTCATATTTCTAACCGAAAAAGGCTTCCAAAGAAATAATCGAAACTTTAAAAAATATATAAATGCATTTTTACACTTTTTGGACCTGAATTTTCTGCTGATTTGTCATATTTGTAATGAAAATTATTTATTATTATTATTATTAATATTCAGAAATTATTTTAGCCTATAATTAAGTAGCCTTTGATCTAAGAAACTTACTTAGAAGACTTTTAAGTGGTATAGGAATTTAAAAGAATTAATTTCGTCCATTAATCCTCCAAATCTTATAAAAATGGAACCGCAATGTACTCGGGATAATCACAACATTTCCATTAAACATATTTTTCCAGAAAATAGTCAATTCATACGATTTTCAAGGGAATTTTCCCATTAAAAACCTTTTCTTTGACGATCAAGAATCATCCTTAAGCCCCACTTTCCTCTTCTTATATTATTTAACCATAGAACCCTTCCAATTCTTTCTTGATTCATTCAAAAATAGACCTTAAGGTTCTTGGAATGATAAATAATGTTAATATTCTTGGGATAATAAATAAACTTAGAGCATATTTATATCCTAAAATGGTATTCCATTGGATATTAAAACCGTTCCTATCAAAACCTCTAATTTAACGATCAAGGATCCTCCTCCCTTCACCTCATGACACACACCATAAAATTGATCTCAAAGTTTACCCTACAATCTCATGCCCAATCGTTAAACGTTACCCCTAAATAAATTTCAACTGAAACTCAAATACAAATACAAACACAAATGGAAGCCAAGCTCTGGCAATCTTTTTGCAGGGCCCTGCACAAGAAATAATCAAATATGACAACCCATTCACCCATTCACCCGATGAATACAAACGAATACGAGTGTGAGTACGAGTGTGAGTGTGAGTATGAGTACTCCTCGTAGTACTGCTGATTGAAAGATTGGCAAACTTACCCGTCAGCGTTACATTGACATGCATGAGGCCAATGTGGGTGCCGATCCGAGCTGGTAGCTTCTCGCGTGAGAAGGCTTTGTACGGTGCAATGATGGTTGCATGTGCCACATGCCACGCGGATCCCAAACGAGTGACTGTTGTTTTTGTTGGTTTTGGTGGTGGCGCGATAAAGATGTGTGAAAAGATTGAGCATATGCAAATCAGTTATTATATTCATATTCATATTGCAATTGAAGGTCACAACATCTGCTGATACTCACTCAGTATGACTAGACCCACAAAAAGCGACAGTGTGACTGTCGAGAATGTTGTGAATTTCTGTAAGAATAAAGTTAAGAATTAGTTATACAGATAAACATAAAAATAATCTACAGAAAATACTCGTATTTAACTTTAAACCAAAGTCAATTAATGCCTATATTTCAGTTGGAAATATTCAGCAAATGAAGTGAATGCATCCTTTCCAAAGTTCCCATAAACGAAAGCATATTTTGGAAAAAATGCAAGCAGTAGAACCATAAGAATGCCTATGTTTCATTTGGATATATTCAATGATGCAAATGCTACAAATTACTACAAATTTCCCATAAACGAAAGGATACATTCCCAACAAATGAGACATATAGAGACTATTCTTAGTTGTAAACGTTGCCAAATCCCAGCGTAGACCCCAATATTCTCGCCAGTGAATGTACCGCTAATGGAACAGTGCTATAAGTATTGCCAAACTTTAATTAAGCCAACAATTGATCTTCGATTGCGACCCCAAAAGACAAGAAAAGGGCGCGCCATCCCGAGAACGTGTTTACCCAAAGACTCGCTCTCCCTCTCTTTCGCTCTGTCTCTCTATAAAAAGTATACACATCGTTTTTGTTCAAGATTTATCTGACATCTGTTTGGAAACGTGCCGACGATTACAGGCAGTGCCACAATTCAATTAGACAGACAGACCCACAGAGACCAGTCGGCAACAGCAGCCGGCAACAGCAGCAGCGTGAGAAAACGTATCGGATCGGACGTTCAGGCCTCAAGTAGCGGCTACAATCCGGCTGTCAATTAATATTCGATATGGTAATATATACCACACTTCGACGGCTTCGGCTACGGCTATACGCTATACACGGATAATGAAATGTACTTTATGTTTATTACATTTACGATGATTCTACGACTTTTATGAGCACTATTTCAGATCTAATTCGACGCAGGGAACTGGTTCACAAAATACTCAAATCTTGAACTATTAATTTTTAATGATATCTAAAAAAATACATATAAAAATATATTTAATCAAATACAATATTCAATGGTTGTAAATCTCTTGGGATTATTGATATAAATTTACTTTTTTATATAAGAAAAACTAACTAGTTTTTGGGAACGAATGTATCTTTTCGTTTATGGGAAATTTGTTCAGTGAATCAACGTCATTTAGTCAATGGTTAGCATTCACATTATACTTTAAAACCACAAAATGTAATTTAAAATGCAAACCAAATTTAATTAAGTCGAAAAAAAATTGAATTTAAATTTAAATTTTCATGAACTGGTTTAAATAAACAACATAAATTACGAACTAGTTCAATGAATAATTACAAATCAAAATGAAGTTCATTTAAGGTTTAAAGTTTAAGGTAGCCCAGTGGCCCACTCACCTGCTTTCGTACACCCGGAAATATGACCAAAAATGCCACATAGAATGTGGCAAATAGAACCGATACTGCCACAATGGAGACATCACCGGTGACGGGTGTTCGGTTCGAGAATGAATATAGCGTTGGTCCCCCATCGTCTCGAAACGCGTCGAACCAGCCTTTCATGCTGGTTGAGGCTTATGGCTGCTGTGATTTTTAAGGGGAATCTATGGAGAAAATAAATTAATAAAAATAAATATGTAAAAAATTGATAGATGGATAGATGGAGGGATTGGATATATATTTTGAAAGAGCACTTAATTAATGAGATTTGCATTGCAAAATCATGCAAAAAGGCCACCTCTCATCTCGCATCTTGCAGATACAATATCTGCAATTCGTGACTAAGCTTTAAGGTAGCGAATACTTCACAAACCTCAAGTGACAGCCAGGCAGTTCAATGCAAAAATTAGTTTGGTAAATAAATACATAAAAATATCATTCATTATGCAAATCAATTTAGCTGTAGGGGGAGACGGGCGGGGGTTAATCTCACACCCGGAAATGTAAAAGACACCAAGAGGCAAAAATAGGAAAAGAATTTCTGGCATTCTTTGAAACAAAGGAATTTAATTTCAAAGGCCTCAACAGAAAATGTTTGAAAGATTGAACGAACCAGAAATGAGACCTAGAACCGGATTCCAGCGACAAACACAAAAATTAACAATAAAACGCGACTTCAACAAAAATCTTCAGATGCTCGGAACAATTAAGAGACTGAGAAACCGCCGGCGAGAAGCCATCATCGACATCAGCTGCTGACTGCCGGACTTCTGCCTCTTGTGGCGGGGTGAATGACGTAGGCAAAAGCAACTATAATTAAGTGTCGAATGAAATTGAATGAGTCTTGAATGATAATACGGCTGTTATTAGTGGCGAATTAATAAATACCCTAGGAGCACCAATAGGTACGGGGGGCATTACCAATGATATGCTAATGAGGTTGTCTAGAGGTTGAACTTGGGGCCAAAAGATCGACGATAAACGATACAAGCTGTGAGGTTTTCAATGGCAATTAAAGCTTGAAAATAAATATTATTTGAAACATTAAAAAAGAAAAGAAATCCTGAACCAAATTGTTTAAAATTTTTGTATAGGAAGAAGATACAAAAATGGCTTTTAAAACTCATTTTTAATTATATTTTATAAGGCAATAGAAATTTTAAATATATAATTTAAGAAGATATGTTTAGGGAGGAAACATTTTTACATATAAATGTATAAAAAATATATTTTATATTTATTTTTTGATGGCAATAGAAGCCAAGACCTTGATATATCTTTCAGATTGATATAAAATATAATTTTAATGACGAAATAGCATTAGAAACGTTTCGAAAGAAACACTTTTAAAAAATGCAATTATTTTCAAAACAATATTTCGCATCTCAAAAAGCCATTCAGGATCCATTTCATGATCTCCAGCCGTCTCTTTCATCATATCCATGATCTCATATCCATCAACTCATCAGCTGGGTTGCAAAAACCAAACAAAAGGGTTTACAAGTGAAATAAAAAACCCATTATACCCCTTTAATTTTTTTGTTCAGCTGGAAAGGCAAAAGGCTAGCGGTTAAGAGCATTGCTCATACGCATACTCCTCGTATGTATGTATGTATGTTTGTATGTAGCTTGTTACGTGGACAGAGAGGCACGCGGATGTAAGTCTCGATCGATATCTCAACATTCAGTTGGTTTTTCCCCAGCACACAGCACAGCACGAGTTCTGGCATGTGAAAGTCTCCATTCAAAAAAAAAAGAGGGCCCCGAGGGGTAGAATGAGAATCGAATCGAAATGCTATACCTTTGGGCTATCAGTTTTGCAAGTTCCGCAATGATTTCTCATTTATATTCCATATTGTGCTTAGAATTTCGCTCTTCATTAACATTTAATTTATTTATTGTTCAATCTCCATCCATCCATCAATGTTTTACGTTTTTTAAAGTTCACTTACCAAACTTGTCAAGCAGAAACCGGCATACAAAATAATTGGTTTTATTTTTGTTTTTAACTTTTTTATATCACTTTTGTATTTCGATTTGATTGGTTTTTTGTTAATCCAATTTTGATGTCCAATCCAAAAATATATAATATATCTTTGGGTTTGCTAAATAATCGAAACGAATTTGCATTTAATGATTAATGGAGAAGATAATCGGCGACTGCCATCAATTTTTGCACGCACGCATTAAATTATTAATTAAATTTGTTGTTGAAAATATATTCTTGTTTTCACAGCTTTAAACACACGAAAATTTACAATTTTTAAGGCTTGTATTTTATGGTGTTTCTCGCACTTGTTTTTAGGGTTTCAGGGACTTGTTTTAGGCATTTTAATTAATCTTTTGTTTTAGGTTATTTATTTATCAAGTATATTCGGTATTGTATACACTTAGTCTTATTAAAATTTAATTATTAATTATTGTATGAATTATTAAATATCCGTAAGTATTTGTGTCAATTTTATTTAGTTTTTTTTGTATAAAATAAACATTTTAATATTTTTTTTTTATGTTTTAAAGTGATTCTTCTTTACTTTTTCCAATCAATTGAATTTGTTTATTTTTTATTAAATAAACATTTAATATTTCCTATATATTTATATTGTTTTAAAGTGATTCTAAACTTCTTCCAATAAAATGGATTTATTTTTATATTAAATAAACATTTTAACATTTTTTTTTAATTGATTCTAAATTTCTTTAAATAAACCTCAAAAACATTTGTTCTTGGCATAAATCTAATTCCATTTTCTAAAAATTTTCTCAATTTAGTTTATTTTTCGATTTTTCGTAACAATTTTTTCTTCTGGCAATTCTTTAAATGCCAGAAAAATATTTTTCTTAGAAAATGCATTTTACTGTCTGCTTCTCAGGTGAGTGGGGGGAGAGGGAGGATAGTGGGGGGTGCACCCCCATTGAGTTGGATGCTTTTTTGTTGTAGTTTTATGTTATGCTGTTTGTTGCACGTTGCAATGAACCGGTTTAACTAGTCAACAGTGCCGCCACCGCCGCCGCCGCCAGACGTTGCACATAAATTGCATTTTATTTTTAAAAACCCGGTAATAAATTGTTTCATTTATAATTAGAATTTTTCGCCAGGCTGACAGCAGCCGCAGCAGCAGCAAAAGCAATGGAAAAACTAACAAGGTGCGAAAAAGTAGTTGGGGAGGGGGGAGAGTTTTTTAAGCCTTTGTTTTTGCTGCTGCCGCTGCTGCTGCTGCTGGTTGACCTTCGCATTTTTGTGGCAGGAGCTGTGGCCGTTTTTTGATTCGACGCGCTTTATTAACACAATTTTACAACAAAAGCAACACAAAAAGGAAGGCCAAAGTCTCAAGTCGAAGCTTTTGATACCCTTTCCAGTCGGTCGTTCATGTAAATGCTGTAAGCTCGATGTCATTGGATGTTAATCAAAATATAGCAGAGGTATAAAGAATCGCATTTAGCTAGAGATTTCTTAATAAAAATTTGCTTCTAGAGGAGTTCCTTCTGCATGTCACAAACATCTGCACAAAATCAAGACACTCTTTCTGCAAAAGCGTACAACAATGCTCGGACAACAATGCAGCCGCAGTCGCTGCCGCAGTTGCAGTCGCTGTCGCTGTCGATGTTTTTGCGCTCTCGCTGCTTTTGCGGTCTGCGTCGACGCTGGACTTGGCACCAAAACGTAAAGCTCAACGCATTCGCAGGCAGCGTCTCTCTTGCATGTGGAAATCGGCAAGCATATTACGTTATTACGTTACAGGCACCAACAGCAACCACAAAAGCAACAACAATGGCACAAAAACAACAATGGAAACAGAGACATTACAGTTACAAAATGAAACTGAAACGAAGAGAGGGAGAGGCAGAGGCAGAGGCGACAAGCAGCAACGCACACACAAAAGGCGATGACGGGACAGTGGAACGCATAGATTTTTTTGGTTGGATAATTATATGTACACAAATTCGATTTCATAGTTTCTTTACTTTAATATTTCTGCTTATTATTTCATTTAAAAGTCTCACTGTGCATTGTTGTCAGTGCAGCATACCTCAATTTGTGTGCTCTCACTCTCACTTGCTCTTTTGCTCTGTCAGCAGCTGTCTATCTCCACACATAACAAAGCCATCGACGATCATCATGGATTTCTAAGATTTCAATCACAATCATTACTGAATAATATTTCGTCTTTCTAGTTTCTTTCTTTCTATTTACACATGGTTCTCATTTCGCTTAAAATTATCACTGAAACTTGTGCCGCCGCTTCCATTATCAGTTGCTCTCTTTCTTTTCAAGCAACGAACCACAGTGGATCGAATTGTTCATGACTTTGAGAAACTATTTGTATTCTGTTAGCACGTTCTGTACACTTTATTATATTTTCGATTCTTTAAACGTTTTATTTCGCCGTCCCACTGTCCAATGCTAGAGCAACGCCCGCAAAGCAAGTGGCGTCAGTGCAGCTTCCTAAATGCAGGCCACTTTGCTTTGGTCTCTAATCTGAAAACTCTCTGCCTCTGGCAAACACTGTGGGACACACTGATTTCTTGAGTGGAATTGGAAGTCATGTCTTTAGCAATTGTATTTAAAACTTTGTAATTATTCTATATAACATTCTTCTATGACTTCTTTGTAACTACAGAAATTGCTCCCATTTCATTTGTTCGCCCCACTGTCCCTTGTAGCAGCAGCAACAACGGCCCCGCAAAGCAAGTGGCGTCACCGCAGCTTCCAACTGCAGTCCACTCTCACTCTCATTTGCTTCGTTTCGCTCTCTCTTCCTCTCTCGTAGCTACTGTCTGTCTCCATTACGTCTCTCCGAGACTACCGCCTGACTGCAGCTGTGTGCGAGTGTTTTGTTTTTTCTTTTATTATTTTCAAGTCCAACGAAAGTGAAATTGCTGCCGCTCCCCTTTCCGTTGGCTTTGCTCTCTCTCTTCTCTTTTGCCCAGTTTGGACCCTCCCCTCCCCTCCCACTCTGCCGGTTGTTGAGGAAATGAAGCAAACATGAAATTGACATAATCAACACGCAGCTGTAGCTGTACCTGGCTTGGGGTTTACCTCTGCAAATGTCTTTAAAAAAAAATCCTCTGTCGACGTCGCTGCCTGCGTTACAGGTTTTTGTGTCGCCTTGTTGCTTTTGCTTTCGTCGCTTGTATGTTTGTTGGTGCTTTTGTTTTTGCGGTTGCTTTTGGTGTAGTTTTTGTTGTGTGTTCAATGAGCGCTGGTGCGTGTAAATATGTAAGAGTCGCCTTCAACCGGCTTTTTCGTGCAATTTTTTTTTTGCGTTTCTGTTTTGATACCCTGGCAGACAAAAGGGTATTATAGTTTTGCCCAGAATTTGGGATAGAATATAGGGAAGTGTGCACTATATTTGGATGTAGATATTGTTTATTTCTTATCAATTCTGAATCAAATAAAGTACACACTCTTGCTGTTCCGTCCTACCTACAGGGTACCAAACACTTCGTTTAGCTTTGTTTCCTATCTCAGCTTGTAGTTTTTTTTGCGCTGGTCAGTTTGGCGTGCTGTCAGTCAGTTATATACGCGAATGCGAACAAGTTGAATCATCTACTATATAGGAAATGGAACTGCAGATGAAGTAATCCGCGCTACAGTGTCTGCCCTGCCTCCTGCCTTCTGCCTTCTGCCTCTGCCGCATGACATGGAAATTACACAGTCAAAACGCATCACCAGTCGAAATAAACCTGATGCACACACACTCATACCCACACCCACAGAGACACCAAAGGGCAAAGCAAACGATAAAACACGCCCAAAAGGGGGGAAGAAGCAGCCAAAAGACAAACAAAAGCAAGTGTTGAGTAAGAGAGGGGCACGCGGACAAAAGACAACGGGAAAAATGTGCATCAAAAATTAACAACAACACAACGTGCACGTTTTTTTTCTACTCCCTCTTGTACACACATACACCAGAGAAAGAGCGAGAGAGGGAGAGCCATATGCGGCAGATCTCATAAGAAGTTTTTTGGGGGCGTTCTTTGTGTGTGATTAAATTTTATTTTTAGCGCTTTTTTGAGGAGCTTTGGACACTTTTCGGTGGATTATATATACATAATTTATGCTCTATTGTTTACAGATTTCTTTACTATTTTTCTTTACAATTTTTAGGGGTGTGTGATGTAAAAAATAGTTGGTTTTTATTAACTTTAGTTTAATAGTTTAATTCTTCGATTCACAAGAGATTTGTTGTAGATATTTTTTGGGACATTTCAACGCTCTTTTAATTTTCATGAATTTTTTATAAATTACTCAACCACTTTTTTATTGCAATTAAATTTAATTAAATGCCTTGCATATTATTTCGCACATTTTTTGTTTTTTTTTTTTATATAAAAAACCTTTTAGGTTTGCAACATTTACAGTGGCTTCACTTATTTAATTAACTTTTTATGTTTATGGCCGAAATTTGCTCAATTTTTGGTTTTATTTGTTTTAATTATTTTTTTTTAAGATGCCCGCAAATTGGCTTAGATTTTATGTGTTTTCATTATTATTATTTATGCAGAAAAAAACCACAAAGCATAAATACAAATAACTAGATGAGCTGCCGAAAAATAATTTGTATACCGTTATAATACCGTTTTCAAATTATAAGAAATTCGAATTGAGCACGGCTTTTGTGGTTGTTTTGGTTTTTTGTGTTTTGGCAAACTCTTCGTCGGTTTTTGTCGGTTTTTTCTTTTCTTCACTATGCGTTTTGCATGGCATTACCACAACACACACCAAAAACCACACACGAAACAAAAGCAAACAGCCAAAGAAAATACAATTCCGTTTCGTATTCGTTGGTCGGTGGTTTTTTGCTTTTGCCAAATCGATTCGATCGTCGTCTGCGGCTGCGCAACGTTCGCGTCTCCGTTTGCTTACGTTTTCTTTTTCAGCGTCCGCTTCAAGCTTCTGTCTTCGGAAGACTGAGTAAGCTTTGGCGCTCGGCACCCGACAAAATACAGTAAGAGAGCGCGCTCGGAAAACGTGCGAGGGAGAGCAAAAGCTTTTTTGGAGGGGGCCGCCAGCCAGAGCTTTGGCTGTTGCTAATTGCCGGCTAAGTGAGTGTGAATTTATGGGGCACTCAGAAGATCGAGCGGGAGAGCACAGACAGCAACAACAACAACACCAAAACCCGACCGGGAACTTAGCCACAGGGCTATATTCCTGATCAGGGACCTTGCCCGACTATACTTTGGTTTTGGCATACTTTCGAAAACGAAACTGAAACTGATTCCGAAACTGGTTCACTTTGGGGATGACCTCACACAATGTTAATAAGAAACATTAAAAAATTAAAAAATTTAATCAGCACGTCAAGAATATCGAAACACCTGTCACGTGGAAGCCAAAGCAAAGCAAAGCAAAAACCAAACAAATTAATTGAAAAATGAAAATCCATCGATTTTAGAAATGATTTTCGATACCCTAGCAATGGGATAGGTCCTATAGAAGATGTCTTTAAAATATGATTTTAATTTTGTTTTTAGATTTTGATTATACATATTTAAGTAGAATTTTTAAAGTTTTATTTCAATATCTTTCAAAATAAACGATTTTTAAGAACAAAGTTCTATCCAATCCTTCCTATTTATAATATATAATATAATAGTTCGATAAAAATTTGTATTAGAGCTTTTTAGGCTATCAGATTCCATAGATTTTATTGTTAATAATTCCGAATCTCTCGTCTTTCTATATTTCATATATTTTAATTCCAAACAAATGTAGCCTTTCGCTTATGAGAAATTTGTACATTGAATCCATTGAAATTTCATCTTAAAAATGTGTCAAAATCTTCACGAATGAAGCCTAGTATAACAGAGGCTGTAAATCCCTGTCAAGCATACTTCCCTACCTTCTCTGGTTGCCATATTTCTATGAAAAACTATCTTACCCTCTCCCAAGAGTACATCGAAAAACTGGCAATATTAAATGTTGAAAATGATATGCACCTGGTACTAGGTTTTTGGTGTTCGCTAATTGAATTAGCATCTATAGCCGTCTGGTAGGTAATTAATAATTAATTTGCTAATTGAATTCCTACAACCAACTACCGTGCCACGCACCATCAACATCCACGAGTTAGCCTCTGTGATCTCTTGCCAGTCCATCCGTTCAGCCATTCCGCTGGAGATCTCTCAACTGGCAGATCTTGACAGTTGCAAATTTGGTTAGCAAACATAGAACAACATTTCCATCTATATATCTCTGTTGCAATATGGATAAGCTAGAGAGTCGCAAACGCAGTCGCAGACGCACAGCCAACATCTTTTATGATGTGCGAAATTAGCCATAAAATGTACACACAAATATTGTCTGAATAATGCATAATAAATGAAACATCAATGCGCACTTTGAACTGTATATTCCAAAGAACTTAAGGTAAACATTGGGTAAGCTTTGAGGTGGTTTTGAGCAATTAATTTTTATGCTAAATAAATATGCACTTAAAGATAAGGATGAACACACCTATGAACCATGAATATCTACTTTTAAAAGTTGTTAAACTTGATTAAAACAGAAGGGAACATCTCTTTAAAACATAAGAGGGAATATAATATATGGTTATGGATTCTAAACATAGATCAAGGCTCCTTCTTATAAAAGGCTTACAATTGCTATGGTTTTAGGGAGTAATAATTAGAATTCTTTATATGAAAGTGATGACCAGAATTACGAAAATTAATTTCACGGATGAAAGATGAAATATAGGAGCATTTTGTGGATGAAAGGTGGAATATACGAGCAGAATTGAGTACACAGGATTTCCATAACAAAATAAATAAGCCCTATCTACGAACATATTAAGGAAAAGATGTATTTTCATCAATGAAAATTAATGGAATTATTTGCATATATTCCAGTATTCCATGTTCACTCGTGACTGGCAATGTGCCATTCACTTCGCCAAATAAAAAGCCGCAGATTTACTGTTTCAATTATATTCCTACCAGAAAACCAATTAAATAAATTTATTATATTTTTACTCCATTTCCAACTTATTCTAATATATTTTCCCATAGAATATACCTCAATAAAATCATACTGCCTAGATTTTCTATATTTTGTTCCACCATTTCAAATAAATTCTAATATATTTCTCACCAAATGCCCAACAAATATCCGCAATGCATTCATTCCAGTGATTCATCCGAGCATTCAATAAAAGAACAAAAGAAGAGAAACCCAATCGAAGCCGAATCAAATGTTTACTCACCCACAAAAACAATCGCCAGCGCTCAAGTTCGTTGCCAAAGTCTTTTGTTCTAGCGGCATTTATATGCTAAATTATCACCTTGGAGAGCGGCAGATAAAAACCAGAAAAATCCAAAACAGCATCCGACAGCATCCCGGAGTAAAACCACAAACTTAATTTAACGAAAATTCAGACGGCAGTCGCAAGGTCGCAGCCAAAGCGGTCAACGACTGGCAGGCAGACAGGCAGCACCCCCAAAACTCCGGGAATGGAGAAGCAGCTTCAAATTGAAATTCCCTTTTCCGTACAACAAAAAAAATATAAAAATTAAAATTAATCACTCGACAACAGCAGAGCCACAAAATCAACTTCTGAGCTACGCAAAAAGTGGCTACCGTTTAAAATTTAAGCATTAAATAAAAAAATATAAGAAAAAATACACGGATGTGTCGCCAAAAGAAGCTAAAGACAGTCCGAGGACGGTCGTTGGTCCCTTCCAGCCAAAAGAACCCAACTACAGATATGGTTTCTTTTCAAAAACATATATCGTAAATCGTATAGTACGTGTTCCATATCAAAAATGCACAGCACGCGGCGGTCAATTTTTGTTGGCTTTTTTTGGTAACCTGCTCGACTGACTCAGTTTTTTTTTTCTCGTCGTTGTTGTTTTGGCCACTAAAAGCATTCATAACTCAACTGCCAGACGTCGACGTCGACGCCGACACCAACAGCAACAGAAAAAAAGGGAAAGGGCAGTGTAATGGAAAATTATAATGGAAATAAAGCGGATTTGCCGACTGATGCTCTGCTGATGTTCGCCTCTCGTGCCTTGCACTTTGTCCAAGTTCAAGGTGAACCACGACCGCCGGCCCGACCGATCGCTCTCGGTATTTCAGGGCAATGAGAGTGCATTAAATCCAATGAGATGGTAGATTGTTTAAACGAAATGGTATGGTATGGTGTGGTATGGTATGGTAATTGTAATGAAAGATCCCCGACAATGAAGATGGCAATCGCAAAAAATATGGCTTACAAATTATATGGATAATTTTTAAATAATTATTATTGCTACGGTAATAAAAGGAAATTTAAGAAATATGGATAAAAGATTACCGATCTGATGACAGGTTTGTGATGGCAATAAAAATGTATACTTTCAAGGGATTTTATAAGAAATTGGAAGACTTATCAACTACCAAGTTTGTGCCCAAAGAACATTCTCAATAAAACTAAACCGACTTTTTCTGATACATTTTGGGGCTTACACATTTTTTTTAAGAATATGGTTTATTTTTAAGAAAGATTTTTTATGTTAATTTGTATAATTTAATTTATCTAATTTTTTATTTAATTTTTTGCCAAATTCTTAATTTAAAAACTCCGAAAAAATGAAAAAAAAAACAATTATTTCATGAGTATTTTTATAGACATTTTTTTCTTTTATTAAATAAAAACTCCAAAACCTCAAACCGACTTTTACTGATAAATTCAAGGCTTACACAATTTTTTTTTTAATAATTATTTCCTTTTTAAAATGTTTTTTATGCAGTTATTAGTTTTTTTTCATTCAATTTAATTAATTTAATTTATTATTTAATTTTTTGTTTTCAAATTCGTAATGTAAAAACTCAGAAAAAGTGTAAAAAAAGAATTTCTTGAGTTTTTATATTTCGGTTTTTTAGGTATCGTTTTTTTTCTTCTATTAAAAAAAAACGCTCCTCAAACCGACATTTTTTATTAAATTTTGGGACTTACTAATTTCTTTTAAGAATTATGGTTTGTTTTTAGGGTAAGGCTTTTTTTATTAATGTTTTTCATGCAATTGATTTTATTTTTTATTTAATTTTTTTCAAAATTTGGACTTTAAAAACTCAGAAAAAATGAACAAAAATTATTTCTTGTGTTTTTATATTATAGTTCTATAGACGTTGTTTTGTTTTCTTCTATTAAATAAAAAACCCCACTCATAGGACAGTTCATAGCCTTTTGTCAAGGCCCTAGAAGCAGTAGCACCTAAGCACCTTTTTTGAGTGCCCCAAGCGCCATTCCATAACTTCGACAATTAGCCCCCAGAACCACCCAAGTTGTGTGGTGCGCCGTGCCGCCTGTCACATCATCGTCATCCGTCAGCCACGCTGCTTGTCAAAGTAACAAGAAACAAGCCAGTGAACAACCACAAAAAACAACAACAAAAAAATTGTATTAAAAATTAATTAAACAAAAAGTTGCCACTAATGTAAGAAACAATATAAAACACATTTGGCGCTTGCACTTGACCTTCCCCAGAGGCCCCACCAGATTTCGAGGGGGGGTATGCAGGCCGCGTAATTCGTTTCAGTTTGGAATTTCGTCTGTGTGTGTGTGCGTGTGTTTGAACTTCATGAATTTAATTTGTGCGTAACATTTTTTTTTTTATAGTTTGTCGAGCTGGAAATCAAGGCGAATGAATCGACTGAAATTCGAATTTCGGAGGAGACTGCGGCTCTCGGCTTACATGGCGTATGAGCAATTTGCTTTATTTATTGCGACTACGGGGTCTGTGTCTGTCTCTGTCTGTCTGTCTGTCTCCGTCTCTGTCTCTGAATGCGTGTGTAATTGTAATTGACATTCGGTTTGATTACTTCCTTATTTGGTTTTAAACAAATTTCAAATGACGCATAGTCATCGTCTGGCCTGGGTTTTACATGGGAAAAAATGTAGCAGCAGACAGAAGGTTCACTCATTTTTTTCACACGGTAGACTTTTTATTTTTAAACAGGGAAATGTTTTCTTTTTTAAGCAATGTATTGTTTATTTTTTGCGATTTAATGTGATATTCTTCGAGTTTTATAGAGTATTTTATTAAGACTTTTCCCAGACCAAAGACAAGTCCTTCCGCGCGACACGTGTAACCCCAAAATATGACCTCCAAGGGGTTTGCGCCCTTGCAGAATCTCAAACAAAAGTAATCGTAATTATATATGTATAGCCACCCCACTTATTGTTATCGAATGTCTGAAATCGATTTTAAATTGTATTTTCCGTGGGTGGAACCCACACTTCCGAGCCACACTTCTTCTTTGCCAAAAAGTGACGCTTGGGCCTTGGGTTACTGCCATAATAAGCCCGTTCAATGTGCCATGAGAAATGCTACTGCTGTATGTAAATGTTTGGCTTAATTGTCAATCATTGTCAATCAATCAGTCAGGCAGGGGGGCGGCAGGGGGGCAGGCCACCCAACAAGTAAACCACACACAGAAATTTGACACTGAATACTTTTGTGGGGAAGGAAAACCTTTTAAAGTTCAATCAACTGGGACTTAATCTACATTTATCTTTTGACAATTTTTGCAGTTCCGTTTCCCCGATATCAATCAGAGATCAATCGGGAGTTTATCAAAGCTGTTGAAAGGCAAAAGGAAGTGGAAACAAGCCAAGTCACAACAGAACAACAGAATGATAAATAAATGAAACAGCAACAGAAATACAAATCAAAATACTACCTCCCAAAAACCCTGCCCAAAATTCGGAGCTCGTGTCTCGAGGTTAGCCTTGCCCATGGCATACAAATTTGCCAATTGATTTTTTGGATTTTGGCTTTTGGTTTATTATATAGGTCTCTCCTCAGGTTCAAAACTATTAGCGCCCGCATGCAAACAAAAAACCAGAGCTCGATAAAGCAATCAAAATTGGAACAATACATGAGCGGTAAAACAAATAAAAAAGAGTTTTTGGTAAATACAGTGGGGAATGATAATGAAGAGTAACGGCCCATTAAGAGAAAGTGTAGTGAGGGTATGTCGATGCTTATTTAGAGTAATTCCTCTGAGGACTTTCATTGATTAGCTGTACAAATTTCCCATGGGCGAATAGACTTCATTTTAATGGATTGACAAGAGCTGAAACTATTTTAACCAAGTGTTTCTGATATTATCGATATTTCGATGAATTTACCATCACTTAAAAAAACTATTTTAATGTTTAAAATTTGTTAAAAACTGCCAAAGACTATAATATTAATAATGAATAATAATATTAAAATAAATAAAATCATAAAAAAATAATTAGTAAAGTACAAAAATGTTCAATAAATATAAAATAAATTAAATTAATTCTTTCCGTTTGTTTTTTAAAGAATTTTGTTACTTTTAGTAAATAGTAATAATAAAGTAAATATAATCATGAATAAAAATATTTTAAAAACTAAATAATAAAGTACAAAAATGTTCAATAAATATAAAAAAATATATATAAGATAAATTAATGCATTGGGTTTTTTTTAAGGATTCTTTTTACTATTATTAAACTCAAAATCAGCTGTTTTTGTGTTTCAACGGAATGGCAATCTTGCAAACGTCGAAACAAAGGCATTTCTGTAGAACAACTTTCATTCTCATATTAGAATGAGGGCTCTACATGATAGTGGAACCCATGAATAATTTTAATAAATCAATCAAATTCTAGAGAAGCATTTTTAATTTTAATTTTTAAAAAAGGTTTAAAAACTCTAAAAGTTAAGTGCTGTTTTTGGTATTTTTTTTTAACTCAAGTTGCCGCAAGCAAAAGTAGTCCGAGGACTCTGAGGGCATGCTCTGCTTTCAATCACAGTCTATATCTTGTGGCCCTTGTTGATCTTGTTGATCCCTATCTACGATTATCCATTCAATCATGTACCGCACTGTACAGGCTGTACAGATACAACTGCTGCTGGTTGTTGTGTACTGTGTCTTGTTGCCTCTGTTGTTGCCAATGTCTCGTCGTCGTGTCGTGTTGTATGGTGTTGTGTGTGTGCGTTGACTGTTTGACAGTTAACTCTCTACTGGTTTTGGATTTTGGCTGTACGGGGGCCACTTGAAAAATTTGATTATGATCGATTTTGACGTGCAAAATAAAAGCAAACCCAAGACTGAACACTGAAATTTTTAATGTGAATTTAGCCTCCGGGGGCCCTGAGAGACTTAATGTTTTAATTAGCACACAACTTGGGCAAATCAGTGGCAGAGGTCGTCGCTTCAGGGGGGGGGGGGCGGGCCATGGCACTAGCTCTCTGCAGGCCACGCCTAACCAAGCAGAACTCAACGAAGGGAAGGGAGGGGGCATTTGTATTATAAATAATCGCCACATCCAAAAAGCGCATTCATTTTCAAGTTTCACACAATTTTTTCAAGCAAAACCTTAAAATACTAAATGCCTCACTGAACAGCAGCAACCACAGGTCTCCCCCTCGCATACCACTAGACGTATGTATGTGTGTACTCCTTGGTGGTGTACTGCCATTGTCTCGGACAATCGTTAGTTAGTTCTTGAACTCGGCTTTTGAACCTGTCCGAACGGGGGGGTGTCTGTGCTGTGCTGTGCTCTCGTCGTCCGGTCCATAACTCCATAACTAATCGCGAGCTACTCGTTTCGTGTGTTGTTGGGCCAGAGATCTTGACATGAGGAAGCCATTCGGTTGCCATATTGTATTGTAATGACTGTAATTAGTCGTCAGTGCAAATGGTACGAGTATTTTGCTGTTTTCGTGCCAAAAAGGTAGACAAAATAATACTGAAATTTAATGGTAAAATATAGAATTATTAGAGGTTTAAAGAGGGGAAGGAATTTAACAAAAAATGGAATAGAAGGGCGGGAGATTTTATTTATTTTGATTTATGGATATGGAAATATGAATATTAAAGAATTAATATTATGGAACAGAACAGAAATAGGAACATATAAAGAACAAAAGTACGTTGCATGTACCTCACTGTAAAATTACTTATAAGTCACAAAATTTTCTGTATAAAACTTAGTTCGAATTTACAACTCAACTCGCAAATGTCTAGACTTTTCTTTTAAGATCTTAACAGAGGAGTTTGAGGAAAAGAGAAGCAATCTAAACCCAACTCAAAACTAAAAACAGCTTCAATACCTTTTAAATTAATAATATAAATGTGCAGAAAATCTTTAAAAATCAATGGTTCGATAAAAATGTATATTCATTAAGAGGAAAATAGTTTGGCATTGGGAAATCTTTATTGTAGGGAGAACGTGGCCGTTGTAAAGTCTTTTTCTCTTATATCTTGTAGCCAATCGATAAGAAAAGTCTAGAAAATCTTTAAAAATCAATGGATTTATAAGGATAATTATAACTGAATTGGCAATTTATAGTCAAGTGAGATAGTCAAGTGAGACCTCGACAACAACTTTCACTGTACTCAGATTTTCTAAGTATGACATCTGGTGGCCTATCGCCATTACACCTGTTCGATTCAATTAACATAATGTCTTAGGTAAGCTCTCTAACTTGTTAGATTTTTTATGCAAATTAAAAAAGGTACATTCTACTTTTAGAAAACCCATTTAAGCATGTTTTAAAGACTCTAGTTATATGAAATACTTAACGTTTAACACAATATTGATGTATTTAAATAGAATATCATTAAAAGAACATGTAGAAGAGATATTAAATGGCCAATATATTAATAATAACAGACCATTAAAACCTTTTAAAGGGTTTACTATCTTTAAAAATTTCTATAAGGTTGCCAACCTTGCTACAAATAACTCTAATAAATAAATATTATATTATTAATTGATAAAACCACGCCTCTATATTATTTCTTATTCATAAACTCTCAAACACACTCTCTGGGGTTGACCATAAATGGTTAAAAAAAATAAACGTAGCCTTAAAAAAAACGTTATTGAAATATTCATAGAATGCTGACATTCCCCAGAACGTCGTGTGCCATGGCATGACCTCCCCGCCATCTGATACGTCACCTTTGTTCTGTCAATCCGAACATCCAGCACACATGTACATATAGGAAAAACATACACAAATATAAACACATACATATGTACATATATAGATATCCATGTGTATATGCATTTATCTCTATGAAATTGTCAATTATAGACACAATTTATCGATTGAAACAAAAGACTTGAACAAAAAACTTGTTTCACTTGATGGAGTTTTTTTTTCTGTCGTTTTTTCAGTTGGTCAAGCCGATGGAGAGCCGCATGCAAAAAGTGAAAATATTATGCAATATACTACACTCTGTCTTCCTCTTATGACCCCTCTCTCTCTCTATATCTCTCTCCCTCTCGGTCTCTCGCTCTGTCTCTCTTTGGTGGCATTACCTTGTTCGCAATAGAAAAATCCAATGAATAATTTTCTCAATTTTGTTAATTGCAATTAATTTCATTTGTCGTTTCTCCTTCATTGTTCTTGGCCATGTATGATACTATCTACACTGAGAGAAACCATTGAGATCTAAAAAATGGAAAGTTTATTTGTAAAGAAGGAGCATGATCTGGAGTACAATTTTTTATATCGGAATAAAAGTGCAATTTATTGTCAGAATCGCTAAAAAAAAAAGAATGTTCCTTAAAACAAAATAAATATAAAAATGTAGGTTCTTTAAAGACATATGATTTTTCTATTTTCGATTCCCTTCAAAAGATATTTGAATTTTTTCCTTTTATATTTTCCATTTTTTAAAAAATATTAAAAATTAGAAATTAATTTATATTCCATAATTTTTATTCTAAATATTAAAATTCTTACGGTTCCCGTATTTTACAAATATTTTGTTAAAATAATTTAAAATTTTAAGACATTTTTTGATAAGCCCAAATAAATCTTTAAAAATCATAAGCAGATATATATCTTCCCATATATATTCCCCATTTTCCCAGCTCTTAGATAAAAAAGTATATCTTTCTTTCTCTCAGTGTAGATTTATGCAAGTTATGGGCAATTATTCAATTAGATCTGACATCGGACAGAACTCGGACCGACCCCTAACCGACTGGATAGCACTGGCATTGTTTTCGATTCAGTCTCTGTTTCTATTTCATTTTCCATTTATTAATTATGTGTTGAAATGTGTTTTAGTTTTTTCTCCATTGAAAGCTTACCGAAAACAATTAAAAAAGGTTAAAGCCATAAAAAAAACTCAACGAAAATGCCTCAAGATTTGGATTGAATCCCAAACAGAAATCTGAGATCGTGAGGGATGTGGTGGTGCGTGTTTCTTGATCTTGATTAGCCACAAAATATAGTAATAATGAATATCCAAAATACGATCCAACAACAACAACAGCAGCAGCAATAAATGATTATCAAGGTCGCGGATGAGTTGGTCTTTTGTAAGTATTTACATAGTCTGTATCGTCTGTTGTGGTGGTGGTGGGACCTCCATGTAGTCTCTGAAGGTCGCTTTGTGGCAGAAGACTCGAAGAGGCTCATGGATCGCTAGTGTAAGGCAAACACTTGACTAGACTGTTCTATGGCTCACCAAGAGCTATGAGTATGGCCTTGATATTATTGGTACTGAATGGGAGAGAAAGTTTTGTTTTTCTGGGAAAATCTGAAAAATATCTGAAGAGCGGAAAAATATAATTGAAGGTTGTAGAGGAATTCTAATAGTTTTTGTATACCAAAAATAACACTAACAAGCTGTTAGTTCTTAAAATAATTCTAAAAATGTTTACGGAAACTTTTGACCCCCAAAATGGCCAACATTTGAATCACTTTTAAGCTCTTTCACACCACATTAATTACCGATTGGCGCTAGAAACCTCAACGCAACAATAAACACAATTTAAAGAACCAAAAACTAATGAAACCGAAAAGTGCAAAACAAATTTGTATCATTTGTTTGATGTTGTCTGGTGTGTGCACAAAACAACTCAATTAATTTCCAAACAATATTCAAGTTCAAGTTTATTAACCTTTGGCTCAAAAGTGCAAACATCAACAGCTTAATGGATTTCGATGCGATTTTCCAGCAGACAGAAGGTTAAGCGATTTGTTGGCGGCTTCTTTAAAGAACCCAAAATTAGCAATCAAATTGTTTGCAAAGTTCAGAATGGTTCAAGAATGTTTTAAAGAAGGTCAAAGATTTTTCCCACTTACCTTACCGAACCCCATTTAGGTGTAGTTTTTGGTTCCTAAAATTGAAAGAAAATCTTTAATTAAATATTTGAGTATTTCAGCAAATTATTTTCTATGCCAACAGCATAATTATGGCCCTACTAAAGCCCTATGGACACACCACAATATAATGGATTATTACCATAACTAAGGGCGTGGCTAAGGCTGAATGCTCGTTCTGTAAAAGGCACAGAACCAACAGACAGACAAAACAAACAATAAGAAATTAAAATGCTACTATGATTAGCCGCCGTTGCCGCCTCGTGAGGGCATTCGAGCGTGCACTTTGAAGGTTAACGACGGGGCTGGGCTGGGCTGTGCTTTGGGGTCTGGTCCGTCCGCGTTGCGATTATTAAAGAGCATTAATTGGAACATCATTGGAGCAGAGCGCCAGCGGGAAGTTGGCGCTGTGGAAGGCTATCATCCACTGACCATTTTGGCCCGCCCCCTCCCCCGCCTTCAAGCTGTGTTCAATTATTAACATTCTGCTTATTTTTGTTTTGCTTTGTTTGTGTTGCTAGAAGATTTCAGTGTCTGTGAAGAGCAGCTGTCTAATCTGCATCGTGATTGTTGCATACATGCATAAAGTTCAGGGTCAATGTGGGTTAAACACCTGCATTTTTTCCATGCAAACGCTGCCAAAGGCCGCTGCAATTTGTTGTACATCGCGTGCCTCTAATTAATGATTAGCCTTAAAGAAAAATTCCTTCAAATGTAATACAAATTACATATATTTAAAGTTTACACAAAACACGCAACACATTTTTATTTAAAAATACGCGCCAAAGTAACAACTGATTCCGATAGCTAAATATCGATGTCGGAACCACTCAGTCCGATTGTTACTAGTTCTTGGCGTTCCACATCGATATCTATATACGATGTTTTTTTTTGTTAGTGTTGGGTAACACCGCAATTTCAACAATTTCAGCTGATAAAAAAATTGGCCAAAACAAATTCAAGAGAAAACAGTTAATAAGACGTCAAAAAAATGGAGTTGGCGGATACCTACTACAGCAAAGATGAATACGTAGAAACGGCAAGTACCACCACCAATGTTCCAAGTATCATCTGGGAACAAGACAAATCTGATGACCTCATCACGACCAAACCCCTTTCCTTTTTTGTTTACAGGCCTCTGGCAACAAAGTTAGCCGCCACACAGTGCTTTGCGGCTCCCAGAATATTGTGCTCAATGGCAAGGTGATTGTCCAGAGCGGGGCCATTATCCGTGGCGACTTGGCCAATGTACGAGCGGGGCGGTATTGTGTGATCAGCAAGGATTCCGTGATACGACCACCGTACAAGCAATTTAGCAAAGGCATCGCCTTCTTTCCAATGCACATCGGCGATCATGTGTTTGTGGGCGAGGGTGCTGTGGTGTCTGCGGCTTCTGTAGGCTCTTGCGTTTACATAGGCAAGAATGCCATTATTGTGAGTATTGTCAGAAAATTGCAATGCAGGATTATCTGAATTCTCTCCCCACTCTTAGGGTCGTCGCTGTGTAATCAAAGACTGTTGCATCATTGAGGATGATGCTGTGCTGCCCCCGGAGACGACTGTTTCCAGCTACATGAGGTACACGGCCAAGGGCACCATTGAGGGCGGTCAGGGTAATCCCTATTTCGTGCCCGCCGCAATGCAGGACGAGATGATCAAATATACAAAATCATTCTATGAACATTTCGTGAGGAGCCCGGCTCCAGCCAGCTGAAGGGGGGGATGGTGATTCGATTTGAATAAACGTATATTAAGTATTATATGATGGCTAAATCTACTTGTTTAATCTATCAGTCCCGTCTCGCATTCGAAAGCCTCATCGGCGATTTGAAAGATGGGATAACTCATGCCCGTTCGACGAGCTATAACCGCAGCCATCTCCTCTGAATTGTTCTCCTTCTTGGGCTGTACATTCCTGTCCAACAGCAAGGTTGTGGCTGTATTCCTGCAATTCGATACTGTGGCGGCAATGTGCAATGGCGTTTGTTTGCCCTCCGATTCGGCATTGACATCGGCACCAAACTGCAGCAGAAGCTGAGCCACATCGGCATTGTTCCACTTGCAGGCAGAGTGCAAAGGAGTCCAGCCCAGTTCAGTGCGGGCATTGGGATCGGCCTTGTACTGCAGCAGTAGCTTGGCAATGTCCACGAAATTGTTGTATGCAGCCCGGTGCAGGGGACTGTAGCCATCGCTGTCACGGGCATTGACCGCATCCGGGTCCAGCCTGAGGATTTCCCGCACCTCACTTATGCGATTCTCGTTAACGGCCCAGAGAATCATGCGCTCAATGCTGGCTGAGATGGTGTACAGAAAACCCATTTAAAGGTAACAACTTTGCAGAAGAGAATCTGAATATTTTGCCGCTTACCCTGGGGATTCTTGTCCTCCTCAATCAGTTCATCTGCGTCGTCATCCCAGCCGCTTACAAACATTCCGCGTGGCACCTTGGCATGGCGCAGTTTTTCCACTTGAGATTTTTCATCATCCGAATCGTAGTCGTCCATTTTTGAAGTTGTTTTTAAATTGAAATCTTGAATAATTGTCTTGTGTTTTTCTTCTGTGCGCTTCACTGCAGTCGATAGGTCTGTGTTTAATCGATATTTCATTGTGACATTAGCCAACACAGTTTTGCAACACTCTCAAGCAAGAAGCAGCATTTATTTCCATTAATTGTGCTTGGTTTTTGTTTACGTTCGAGCCACGCCATGTCCAATCCCCAGGAGGAGCTGCTGCCGCCCAGTGCCGAGGATGATGAACTTACTTTGCCGCGCGCCAGCATCAACAAGATCATCAAAGAGCTGGTGCCCACCGTGCGCGTGGCCAACGAGAGTCGCGAGCTGATATTGAACTGCTGCTCGGAGTTTATCCATTTGATCAGCTCGGAGGCGAACGAGGTGTGCAATCTGCGCAACAAGAAGACCATCAATGCAGAGCATGTCCTGGAGGCCCTGGAACGACTGGGGTTCACCGATTACAAGCAGGAGGCGGAGGCAGTCTTGCACGACTGCAAGGAGGTGGCCGCCAAGCGACGCAGACAGAGCACAAGGCTAGAAAATCTCGGCATACCCGAGGAGGAGCTCCTGCGCCAGCAACAGGAACTGTTCGCCAAGGCGCGCGAAGAGCAGGCACGCGAGGAGCAGCAACAGTGGATGAGTATGCAGGCAGCGGCTATGATCCAAAGGCCACCCCACGCCGATGGCTCCATCGCCAGCAAGCCCAGTGAGGATGACGACGACGACGACGATGATGACTACTAGTAGAGTTGTTTTTTTTTTTTAGCAATGCTTAATGTAATTTTAATCTTAAAATATATTGCCATAAGTTGAACTATCAGCTAATCCCCTTCAGATTCTCTGGTTGCTTCTGTTCCTCGTCCACCTTCTCCTGTTTGCTGTTCAATTGCAAGTCCACTAGTCTGGGCATGATTTCAGATACAGTGTAAGTGCCGGGCACATACTTTCCCAGGATCTCTGTGTGGGTTTTCCAAAAGTGTGATGAAATTAGATCTTCGTGAAGCGGCACTATGGCCTGTCTTCCCTTTTGGTCGCTATCTGGATCGCTGACAACCCGTTTCCGTAGCAGTATCGTACCCTTTCGGTACATGGCTGGCAGATTGTTGTAATTGATGCCAAACTCTTGGAATAGCAATTCGTTTTTATCCGCTGAAAAGGTTCCACGTAACCGTTCCTCGGCCTGTTGATTGCTCAATCCCGAGTCCAGAACCAGCTTCCAAAATGCTGTATTGTACAGATTATTCACATGGACATCGGCCTGCCGCCAGCTCAGATAATCCCTTAGATTCTCATCCGACGGATATAGCACCACGCGACCATCAAAGCACGGGGCATAGGTCAGAGGCTGCCGCATCCAGTTGGACCACTGCATGACATAGCTCGTGGAGAACAGACTGGTAACGTAGGTCAGTAGTTTTGCTGAGCGACGCTTGAATGCCGCCGTCTCCTTGCGAAACACAAACGAATATTCATCGCTCTGACCGTAGGCCAGGACAATATCCCGAAACTCCTGCATCACGGCAATGGCAGCCGCATTCATCACATTGAGAGCTACAAGGAAAGATATAACGAATCATAATCTTGATCATCCGTTGGTTGTTCCTTTACCTTTCTCATCATTTGGCTTCTCAAAGTTGTGGGTCTTGGAGAACTTGTGAAACTTTTTGCCATCGATGCGAATAACAATCCACACATTCGGTAGAATGGTGTCATCCTGCTCGTATGTTTTCACATATTCATATCTGCTGCAGGCCATGCTGCGTCTGGGCAGCTCTCGGACAGTTGTTTTAATTAACAAACGGTTGAACTTATTCAATAATCCGAGAAAACGCATTTAGACAGCGAAATCTGAGAGACCGCATGAATTCGTAACAGCTGATTGGTTGCAACAGTTTGCAGCACTGTCAACTATCGGGTCCATTGTGATGGAAGACGATACTGTGACTGCTTTATGGCGGGATAAATTATTTATTTCTTTATACATTTTTCAAAACATTGCAGACAGTATTATTTATTTAACAGGTGGGGTGGATTTTACCTCGCAGGCCTTGCATTTTCTGGGCCGTTTTGCCTGTTTGCCAAGGAAAAATATTATAAACTTCTTAGGACGGCGAGGATTTTTTACTATAATTTATGGGTTTCCTTCCAAGGAGTAGCCTCTACACTTTATAGCCAAAATTATAGTGTAAAATTAAAACAATTGCCCCCAAAACAACTAACTTCGACACGAGCGTTACAGAGCGTTGCCCACCAGCCATTGTAAAATTGTTAAATCTATTATTTGCGGCAATAAACAGCAATTCAAATTGATAAAAATTTTCAACGAGAGCCGATTAAAATCACATCGATTAAATTTAGGGGTGTCTGGCAAAAAACGATGTTTGAAAAAACTATCGATGTCTGCAGTTAGGACTCTGACATCGATTATACCGATGTTAACATCCAGCTCTAGGAATTAAGTGAAATTATGAGCATCAACTACGAACAAAATGCCGCCGATGAGAAGTTTGCCCAGGCACACAAAAGCGTCAGCCTCTCCGACGACGAGGAGAGCGAAAGCAATGCAGAAACTTCCACGACAGCAGCCCCGATAAATGCCGGCCACGAGGAGGAAGCGCCGGCTGGCGGGGATAGTGAAGAAGCCCAGGAGGGCGCCGCAAACACCCACGTTGTGGCGCATCATTATAACGAGCTGAAGGAGGGCGGACGCAGGGATCGACAGAAATCAAAGATATTCTTCATGCGCAACTTCAACAATTGGATCAAGAGTCAGCTAATCAATGAGTACATGGCTCTGATTAAGGAATCCAAGCGTGTTGGCGATGCTCTGCGTGTGCTGGACATGTGTTGCGGCAAGGGCGGCGACCTGTTGAAGTGGGAAAAGGCCGCCATTACGCATATCATTTGCACGGACATTGCCGAGGTATCGGTGGAGCAGTGCCAGCGGCGTTACCAGGATATATTGGAGCGCGCCGAGAAATCTAAGTACGCGAACAAATTTACAGCCGAATTCTTTGCCTGCGATTCAACGCTGGTGCGTCTCCGCGAGCGGTATAAGGACGTGACCCTGCAGCTAAATCTAGTTTCCTGCCAGTTTGCTTTTCACTATTGCTTTGAGTCCCTGGGCCAGGCCGATTGCATGATGCGCAATGCAGCCGAATGCTTGGAGCCGGGCGGGTACTTTATAGCCACCATGCCGGATGCCTATGAGATCATGCGACGAAAGCGGGAAGCCGGTCCCGATGCTCAAAGCTTTGGCAATGATGTGTACAACATCAAGTTCGACTGCGAGACGGATCCTCTGCCCCTGTTCGGTGCGAAATATCAGTTCCATTTGGAGGGCGTGGTGGATTGTCCCGAATTTCTAGTCCATTTTCCCACTCTGGTCAAGCTGGGCCGCAAGTATGGCCTGAAGCTGGTCCGAAAGACCACATTTGCCGAGTACTACAAGGAAGTTCTGCCCCAGGGTCGAAATCTGTTGCAGCGAATGTCCGGTTTGGAATCCGTCCAGCCGCAGCGCTGTGGCAATGATGAAGAATTTGCTCATGTGCAGGAATTTCAGGCATCCCAGCGGGGCAGACCGCTGGGTACACTCTCGAAATCCGAGTGGGAAGCAACCAGTAAGTGGGCCATCAAATATTTATACAAAGTAACCTTTTAACATGTAACCTTGTGTGTTCTCTTCCAGCTTTATATCTGGTCTGTGCCTTCAAGAAATACAAAAATACCTGGGATGCCAATGGCAAACCTGTGTTCGAGTTTGACGACTGAAAAGCAACGCGCTCTGCAATATCGTATTGTCCAATTCTCTAAAAAAAAATATAGTACTCGATTGCAAGAACAGAAATTAGTTTTTAAGCCTAAACAACATGCTTCAAAATATAGTCTTAAAAAACAAAGGCAACTAAATGTAAGAGAAATCTTTCGTAGTCTCAGTTTCTAATCAAATTTTTTTTATACAGATTTTAATTAAAATAATCCATAGGCTCAAGTATAGAAATCAATTTAAATTTACATATTAAAGTTGTCAAGTAATCAACTTATACATTTCTTGTCTTTAATTTTTTAAGCAAAAGTAAAAAGATTCATGAATGAATATATTTTTTTAAAATTAAAAATATCCAACAAATACTTAACTGGAAAATAGACAACATTGAAAGAATGAATTCTCCTTATAATCTGACAGTGGGTACTATTTGAAATAAAAGGAATAGGCTATAGGATAGACTATTCATATGAGTGTTTAATGTGATCTGACAGCATTGATTCAGAATAATAAATAAAAACATAATAAATAAACCAATAAAATGTACTAGTTTAAAGGAATGTTCTAAGAAAATATTTTAAAGGGGTTTCAGTTGGTTTTTCCCCCAAGAGTATTCACATATTTGATTCCGAGTTCAATGCATTTTCATCTGACCTCTGGATTTCTGCGATAAGCCAAGCACCTATTTAAACCGGAGCAAATGCTCAGGCAACTTCAGTCTGATTTCAAACTCTGCGCAACATGCATTACTCTCTGATCTTTGCGGTGACTATAGCTCTGGCTAGCTGTAGCATTCCACACCGCTACGCCAGTCTGTGCGAATTTCTGAAAGATGTGGAAACAGATCGACACGAAATGCTAGAGTCCCTAATGCATAAGACAATACTTCTTGGCTACGAGGCCATTGAAATGTTTCCAAAAAATGCAAATTTCAAGGAAAATATAAAGCCAGATTTGGACCCGGCCAACAACACTCATGTAAACGATCAGATGATTGATTTTTTGAAGCAATTCAAAAGCTGCTATAAACGCTACATACTCGACAATTCGAGTTTTGAAAACCAGACCGCGTACCGGCAAGTGTACAACAATTGGATGTCCGAACGTAGTGAAATAATAGCAAATTTTGATAATATTGTTCTCAAACGCCGCCGTAAGCTGATGGAGACAGTAACGGACGAATCGCACAGTGAAAAACAGGAGTTTTCGGATTCAGTCTATGCCTACATTAATCGGGATAAAAACGACGATGATCACGAAATGTTTGACCGCTTTCTTAGTTCTACAAAATCTAAATACGAATGTTATTAAGAGTTTTAACTGGGAAATACTAAAAAAAAAAATTAAAAATTTTAAATGTAATAATATTGATTGTATGAAAAACCAATAAAATGTTGCCTGAGCGATAAAAAATCTGTTCTTAGTGGGGTTTTTCATGACGGGCTTTAATTCTCTATTCATCTATGCTTCGTCTCTTATTGCGGAACGATGAGTTGGTTCCAGAATCCTACAACGTAAGAGCTTTCAGTCTGAAAAATTTCTGCAACAAAAAACCAAAAAAAAACCATCTCCAAGGACCCTTTCACAACTGCTGGCTTTGGAGATGGTTGAAGGATCGAGCAACCCTCGTTGAAGTCGTGTTTTATTACCCATTCCCCATGGCTTTGCCAAGCTCTGATAACGAAGCTTTTGTCGGCCGAAACGAGTTCGAAACTGGAAGGCTGGATGTCTACAGAAAGCTTCGAAAAGGGAGCAAATAGCAGAGCCGAGCAGCGGCAGCTCTCTCTCTCGCATTGGCCATTGAGAGCGCACAGCTGTTGCTTTCACAGCGACGGCGCCTTTGAAGGACATCGGGCAAAGGTTAGTCCTGACGTTTACGTTGCCGGGTCGTGCCTGAGACCGAGACCTGGTCTCTTGGCCTAGAGCCTTCTTGGTGTGGCCCCAAAGCGAGCGAGCTAGCAGGCGACCGAGTCATAACCGTGTCGTGCCAGGCGTTCAATGCATCAATGAATTATTATAGCTCAAGTGTAAATAAATATTTGATAACAAAACAACCTGGGTATGGGGGGGTATGGGGGTGTTGCCATGGCATGGGGTTACGAGAAACTCAGAAACTCAGGTGCGTGGAACGGGTCTGGGTATAAATTACGCCATTGATTGGTTTTGGAGCCAACTGCACAAAACTTTATATTGGGGCAATCAGTTATGGTGTAGCCTCTCGCCTCGCCTTTCGCCTTGCCTCTCCTCTTCCTTTCATTATATATGAGCTACGGCAGTACAGTACCTCCCCCCTCTTACTCTCTTTTTGCTCTGTGTATCTGGTGTGTCTGTCTGCCACTCTCTCTCTCTCTCTGTCTCTCTTTCGCCTTGGCTCTTGGGCTCTGCTTTCTTTTGTGGATGATGGCCGGCCATTTCTCCAAGTTCTTGTCAGATAATTTCATTATTTAAAGTTTTTCTCATAAAAATAAACTTTGGGTGTAAAGTTTAAATTTGTTTTGCACATACTGAGGCGTACGTACACACACAGATACACACACATACACATACACATCCCCATCGAGAGGCTGTTACTGGTACTGGTTGAACAAATTGTTTACAACAAGGACCAGGCACGTGTAGTATACATACATATATATATTTATGTGTGTCTGTGTGTGTTTGTGTGTGTGTGCTGTGGGTATATGGGTGGATGGGTACGCTTTGTTTAAAGTAGAGCGTGCGTATTTATAAGGCAAACAACAGAGAGACCCAGCCAGAGCCCCAGCCAGAACTCAGAACTCAGAACCCAGAGCCCAGTATCCAGTAGTCAGTACCGAGAGCCGAAAGCCCAGAGCCCAGAGCCATGGCTAACACAGAGAGCTGTTTACGTTTGCACACACGGCTTGTCCTGTGCCCCCCTGTCCTCCCACCCCCTTTGTGCCCCATTTGTACCACCCATTACATCCTCTCGCTGGCATTCTCTTGGCCAGGGCATGGTCGTCCTCTCCTCTCCTCTCCGGCATCGCCATCGCCATGTCCTTCGCCACGACTCGCTTTGCACTGATTGGCCCTAATGAATCTTTTTGTTACCTTCTCCATGCGGCCGCCTGCGCATTGTACCATGCGGTCTATGTAAATTAGTTCACTTTTAACCCAAATCCTCGACAAGGGGCTGATTCTGATGACACCCCAGCCACGCCACCCACCCTCTCCCGCTCCCTCTCCGACATGGAGCAAATTAAAATTTTAAATATTCATGCTGCCTTTCTCTTTTTGTGTAACTTTTGATATAAGTTGTCATTTATTAATCCCAAAGATTCGTGATGAAAAAATAATTACTTTAACAATTTGAAGCCCAACAAATGGTTCAAGAATTGCAACAATTTCCATTCTGGGGGGAGGGATACAACCCACTTTGTTTACCTTGTAAAATGTGTTGCCAAGTTGTGTTTCGAAAATATTATTGGAAGATGTCTTGTTCAGATATTGTAATGGCCAATTAAAGAGCTGCGAAATTCTGTATAATTTCCAATGACGTCCAATGATCGATGGAATTGCTTCACCTACAACAGCATCAATATATCAGCCCCTTTCCAATGATTTTTCATCGTGCTTGCCCTTGGCGCTTCGTAAGAAAAGATCTCTGAGTCGAGCTACATTCTCGTCAGCGTTTTTTGGGAAATCCCTGCGATAATGTCAAACCACGCACCGATCTACTATAAAAAGCCCAGCAAATGCTCAGCAAGGTATAGTTTGCTGGCAAACACTGAACAATATGCATTACGCGCTGATCTTTGCTGTGACTATAGCTGTGCTGGTGAGTACAAGAACCATCCCGAGTCCCATTGGATCCTAATCAAATCTCTTTGGGTGCTTTCTAGGGCTTTGCCAGTGCCGCTCCTCCATGGGGAAGTAACGAGCAGAAGGTCTGTGGATTTCTGAAAGATCTTGAGACACGTCACCACATGATGCTGGAGATCATAAAGGACAAGGCATATGAGCTTGGCCAGTCGGCCATCAGACTGCTGCCACAGGATTCTGATTTCGAGGACGAAATGGAGGACGAACTGGAACGCTCCACCCTGACACAAACAGCCGAACAGACTATCGCCTTTTTGAAGATGTTCAAGTGCGCCTTCAAGCGACTTATACTCTGCAATTCGGATTACCAACGTCTGGCTGACTTCCACGAAATGTACGACAATTGGATTTCCGAAAGTGAAGATTTGAACTCCGATTTCGATATGGAGCTCATCGAGAAAACCAACGCACTGCTCCACAGATTGGATCGGGCATCGCGCCATATTAAGCAGACATTGAATGATTCAATTAGTGCCTACCTAGAGGTGGCTGGATATCAGAATTACGGATGTTTCAATGATCTTCTTAAGTCTGCCAAATCCAAGTACAGCTGCACGTACAGGTTTTACATTCTTTAAGTATTCTATGGAATTATTGTACAATTTCTTGTAGTATCTTCATTGATTGATTGAAATTGAGAGCAAGCTCCACTATCAGGCTTGCTCTTTACCAACCGAATAAATAAATAAACTGCCATTCTGTATGCCCCAAGAACAAATTTGTTCTGGTTGTATTGCTTTTCAATTTGTTGAAAATTTTAAATAAAAGAAGAAGCAAATCCCCAATCCCCAGTCAGCGCACAAGGGTTAAGTCCTGTAGCACAATGACAGACCCAGAGCGAGAGCCCAGAGTCCATGTCCCAGCAGCCTGTCCGCCAGCCCGCCAGCCAGTCCTGTGGCCTCCTGTGTGTTGAGTAATGTGCATACGTGACTGCAATGTGTACGTGGCTGTGTGTGTCTGTTGGTGTGTCCCGTGCCCACAGACAAAACGCAGGCAGGCAGGCAGGTAGGAAATGTGTGGCAGTGGCCTTACAGTACGTATACGCAGTGTGTACAAACAAAATACATGCCGCAATGTTTATTTTGTAAGCCTCCTCCTTCTGTCGAGGCAAGCGAGCGAATAAGTGTCTATCCATCTCGCTTTTGCACACCCTTTCCGTCTCTTTTCCGCCTGGCATCTCTCTCTTTCTAGCCAGCTCCTGCCGTCTCTTTCTGTGTGCTCTGTGCTCTCTTGTAGATCATAAAATGCACATGTTGTATGGCTGGCTGTGTGCGGCGCGCGGCTTGTGTTTATTCAACCGCATGAAACAATGTGGAAAACGCATGCCAGGCATACGATGTTCCTGCTGCCGTTCTGCATCACTATGCAGTATGTATTCGTGTCTGTGTGTATCCGTGTATGTGCGTTACGCTATGCTAAACTTTTTACAAGGATTGCCCGCCCCAAGCAAACGCGCGAATGGGTCGGAGGCGGAGGCGGAGACTTGGGGGTTGGCTTGGTTAACGCAACAATTTAACAAAAAAAACCAAAAAGATGCAAAACAAAAAAAAGAATATGACAAAAAAGCACGTTAAAGAAATGGGAAAACAAAAATTCTGCCAAAAAGAATAAAAATGTTTAAAAAACAAGAAAAACAAAAAAAGAAAGCCAACAAAAACTTTCGGGGGGGTACAAAGCTTTTAATACCCTGGCAGATCCATCATTTCTTTCATTCGATTTCGGGCACAAAGTTTACAGAGCTATTAGGAAAGACATTAAAGAGCTGCTTTTTATGGTGTTGCTGCTCGAAAGAGTGTGGCAGTGGGTTGGTTGTTTTTAGCGTGGATCGATAGTTCTTATAGCTGACAATTTTGATGGAAAATGGATAAGAGCCTTCATTTAGGTAAAACTTTTTGATTAGCCAAAAACCCCACAAAAGTTTTCCTATAAAAGAATTCTTTTCTTAACAAGTTTTTTCGTTGGAAAATATATTATAAGGTGTTTATATTAGAGGTTATTGGTTATAATATCCCATGTTCCCATGTTTAATCCTATGAATGTTTATACTATGAATTTCACGAATTCTGTTTATCCGACGGAGAGGAATTCATGCAATCATATCAGAGGAGTTGCCAGACGGGTAAAATGGAATCAGTTTTGAAGTAAAATTCATCTTCATTTTCCTCCTTCACCAGCGCAAGAAGCTCAGTCACCTCCGCATCAGTACAAAAGGATATTTTTGATTCTTCTTGTTTCGTCGTCACTTTGCCCAATTTATTTACTTATTACGCACGGCGTTGCCACCTAATTTGTCTTACCATTTCATGTAATGAGGTTGAATTCATAGTCAATGAAATGGGGTTTTAAACACACTTTTTTTTCCCGATTGCATGAAATGATTTCATGAAATGAACCTGGTATAAACACAGTATATGATACGTTCTTTAAATTGAAGATTCTGTATTATGTTTCAGCGAGACAGAGTAGAAATGAAGCTACGATGATACAGTTCTGCAGAGTCCTAGCAAAAGAGAGAAAGCTTTCCCCAAAATCATGAAACCCTACAAAGAGAGAGGGTAAACAAATTCCACACATATTTGTGCATACATACCCATATATACCCAAGGACTAAACGAGGAGCACTCACACATACGCGCACACTATTCAAAGAGGATGGAAAATGATGAGCTGCAGCTCATCGCCTGGTAATCTTTTGCGGTTCCCCTTTGGACAGGGAAAGCAACTTGAACTCTGTTCTGTGCCTCTGTCTCTGCCACTGCCTGTGCCACTGCTCTCAATGCATGAGTGATTCACCCCCAGCATTTAAGGTTGTGGTTCCTAGTTCTTGGTCGGTTCTTGGGTTTTTTGGTTGCAGAGGTTTTCGGCCCCCCTCCCGCTTGAAATTGCTGTCAAGACGAATGAGAATGCGAAGGAAAGCCCACCCATCCACCCGGCTTGAGGTCGAATGTGTGGTGATTGCAATTTTATACGTTTGGAGGTGGAATTGAGGTGAGTCTTAGCTTGGATTTAAAATCATTTGATTGGAGTGCCTTGGGCACAATTATTTCAGCTACACGAACTGTTCTTAACTTGCAAGTAGGAAAGACCAATATTGCTTGTGACTTAAACTAAATCTACTCAAAGTTTAAGATTGATCTCAGGATCTCTCTAGGGTCTTCAAGTCATGGAAATGGCATCTTCGCTTAATGTTTTCCTAGAGTCCAATCTTAATGCATTCAGCTGAATAATTCTGTATAATTTCCGATGACCTGAATGGCATTAATCTGTAAGAAGGCCGATGGACATGCTTCACATACAACAGCATCATTATCAGCATATTTTATTGAACTGCATTATGCCGTTGATTTTCCTCGAGTCTCCCCTTTGTTTTTTCACAAGAACTGATCTCTGAGTCAATGCCATAATGAGCTACATTCTCGTAATCGCTTCCTGCGAAAATTCTGCGATAACGTCGAACCTCGCACCGATCTCCTATAAGAAGTACAGCAAATGCTCAGCAAAGTATAGTTGGCTCTCAAACATACAACAAGATGCACCACTCGCTGATCTTTGCTGTGACTTTAGCCATTCTGGTGAGTAAAAGAACTATCACGAGCCCTATTGGATCCTAATTGAAACCATTTTGGGGACTTTCTAGGGCTTATCCAGTGCCGCTCCATCGAGAGGTGACAAGGCGGCGGTCTGCGAATTTCTAAAAGATATTGAGATGGATCGACACTCAATGCTTGAGTCTCTATCGGAAAAGGCTGCCTCTTTGGGGCGGGACACCATTGGTAGCCTGCCAGAAAATTCAAGTTTTGAGAAATCTATCAAACAAGATATCGCAGTTTCCGACCTCACTCAATCAGATGAAAATATGATTGAATTTGTAAGAAAACTCAAAAGCGTCTACAAGCAAAAGATTCTCCGGAATAGCAATTTCAACAACCAGCCCAAGTACCTGGAAGCGTACAAGAGGTTGAAGTCAGAAAGTAACGACATTGTAACAGATTTCGATAACAAACTGGTCGATAAGAGCCGCAGTCTGTATAAGAGAATGTCGAGGACATCTGGTCCTATTAAGCAGGACTTGGAGGCTTCAATCGATGCCTACCTTGAACAGGATGGGTGGAGCCGTCACGAGAGGTTCACTAACCTTCTTGATTCTGCCAAATCCAAGTACGAATGCACGTATAAGATAGGCTATCTGTAAACCTATTTAACTGAGCATTTGGAACAATTGTAGAACTCTTTTTTATACGAATTTGTATTAATTATCACATTACAAAATATATATATATAACGAGGGGGAACGTTGTGAGCCGCGGCAAAGGCCGCGGCTCGACGTTATACCCAGTACTCAGCCTTTTGATTTATGCAATTTATTATATATTCGCAACAGGGACAAATTAAATTTTGGGCAAAAAAAATATTTCAAAAAATGAAGGCAAACCATTTTTGGAATTTTTATATATGTTTCCATTTTTGTTAGCATATGATTTTTACATCTGTTTCTATTCATATTCGAGACATGGAGTGTTTGCGAGAGAGAGAGGGAATGAGTAAGCGCTTGGCAGGCGTTGCGTAACGACTGAAATTTAATTCCTTCTTCTGGCTATAATATGTAGCAGTTTATTGCTATATCGACTTGGCTATTGATGCTGATTCTTTCTGGGCGATACACACATCCGTTATCATCACAAATCTAATATACCCCTATACTCTTCGAGTACCGGGTATAAAAATATACAAAATACGATTAGATCCTTATCGAGAAAACGACTGATCTAAGCAACATTTCGGAACTTCAGTCTGCGGGAATTTAATGCTCACTCTATATAGATGCTAGGTTTTATTGTTTACTCACCCTCAAATCGAAACACTTATAAGTCTTATAGTTCATCAAAGATCTAAAGACAATCTTCCTGTGAACCTCAACTGGCGGTAGATTTGAGAAACAACAATTTTTTATTCAAGAATCTTTGGATTGTCATATATTTAGCAATAATTCAATAATTCAATATTTAGCGCATTTCCCTTCATTTCTCTGAGCTTTTTTCCCTTTATTTCAACTCCTTCTTAATGTTTTCCGGCCCCACATTAATGTGTACAAATTGTACATCTCCAGAGTCCTTAAGTTTACGAGTAGGAGGGGGAAATCCCTCTTGGAAATTTCTTGAGCTTGTTGCTCTCTTAAGACTTTACTTATTTTCCGCTTAAAGCTTGCTTTAAAAGTACTTTAAAAAACATCCAGAAGCCAACAATTGGCTCAAAAATGTAAGCCAATAAAATCCACTTGTTTCATGGGAGAATATTTCGGTTTTTTTACCAGAATTATTTTATACGATTTCCGGAGATATATTTTTAAATTGTTTTCTTTTTTTGTACAATTATTTTCACTGCTTTTGGAGCAGTCCTTTTAGAGGTTTTTGGATCGTTTTTTCTCCCTTATTTTTGACATTTTTTGTGCATTTTTTCTAACCCGTTTTTTGCGATGTTTATTCCCTTTTTTAGTCATTTAAGGAATGCTTTACGGCAAATCGCTTGTTCCTTTATTTAATTTTTTTTTTGATACAATTTGTTTGTGGATTTTTGAATGTTTTTAATGCGAATTTTCAGGCGTTTGTTGTGTTTGATGTATGGCATTTTCATACAAAGAAATTTGTGTACCTTTTAAGCAATTTACTGTCCATTTTCCGAAAATTTTTTCGTCTGTTCGTTTGTAAAAGTTCTGGTATTTTTAGTGTGAATTTTTCTAAAATATAATTCATTTAGATCTTCGTTTATCGAATATTTTTTGTCATTACTTTCACAAATATTTGTACAGCTCTCTGTGGTCTTTCGTAAATGCTTTTATCCGCTGTTTAGAGCGATTTCCTTTGATCGCCTTTCCTTTCTGGCTAAACTAAATTGTGTGTTTGCCAATTAACTTCCGGGGCCAAAACTTCAAAACAAGTGAATTTATCATTTGCATTACATATTCATGAGTAAATATTTGAGTAATTGATTTCCCTTCTTTGTCTCAACATTTCACGAAATGAGACTGAAATCAAAGTCAGCTTTTGTTTGTTTTCGAATACATGAAATGATGTTTATACACACACTTTTTTTCCCCATTGCATGAAATTAAATGTCATAAAAACAGTGCTAAGAGTAGTCCCTAGTTTTTTATGATACGTTCTTTAAATTGAAGCCGTATAAAGTTTCAGTGAGATAGAGGAAAAAATGAAGCTACGATGATACAGTTCAGCAGAGTCCTCGAAAAATAGAGAAGGCTTTCCCCAAAATCATGAAACACTCCAGAGAGAGAGAGGATTGATCAGGAGTTCTCTAGGGTTTTCAAGTCATGGATATGGAATCTTCGCTTGGTGTTTTCTAGAGTCCAATCATTCAGCTGGAAAATTCTGTATAATTTCGATGACTGGAATGGCATTAAGCTGTAAAAATCCCGATGGACATGCGTCACAGGCAACAGCATCATTATCAGCATATTTTATTGAACTGCATTATGTCGTTGATTTTCCTCGAGTTTCCCCTTTGGTTTTTCGTAAGAAGTGATTTCTGAGTCAATGCCATAATGAGCTCGTAATCGCTTCCTGCGAAAATTCTGCGACAATGTCGAACCTCGCACCCATCTCCTATAAAAAGTCCAGCAAATGCTCAGCAAAGTATAGTTGGCTCTCAAACATACAACAAGATGCACCACTCGCTGATCTTTGCTGTGACCATAGCCATTCTGGTGAGTAAAAGAACTATCACGAGCCCTATTGGATCCTAATTGAAACCATTTTGGGGACTTTCTAGGGCTTTGCCAGTGCAGCTCCATCGAGAGGTGACAAGGCGGCGGTTTGCGAATTTCTAAAAGATATTGAGATGGATCGACACTCTATGCTTGAGTCCCTATCGCGAAAGGCAGCCGCTTTGGGGCGGGACACCATTAGTAAACTGCCAGAAAATTCAAGTTTTGAGAAATGTCTGGAACCAGATATCACATTTTCATACCTCACTCAATCAGATGACCAAATGATTGCATTTGTAAGAAAGGTCAAATGCGTCTACAAGCGAAAGATACTCTGGAATAGCAATTTCAACAACCAGCCCAAGTACCTGGAAGCGTACAAGAAGTTGAAGTCCGAAAGTAACGACATTGTAACAGATTTCGATAACGAACTGGTCGATAAGAGCCGCAGTCTGTATAAGAGAATGTCGAGGACATCTGGTCCTATTAAGCAATACTTGGAGGCTTCAATCGATGCCTACCTTGAACGGGATGGGTGGAGCCGTCACGAGAGGTTCACTAACCTTCTTGATTCTGCAAAATCCAAGTACGAATGCACGTATAGGATAGGCTATCTGTAAACATATTTAACTGAGAATTTCTAGAGACATTTTAAATTACAATTTGTATAAATTATTATTTAAAAAAAATATATAAAAATCTACAAAACTCTCCAGAGAAAGAGAGGGTACACAAATTCCACACATATTTGTTGTGGTTCCTAGTTCTTAGTTGGTTCTTAAGTTTATTGGTTGCATGGGTTTTCTGTCTGTGCCTGGCCCCCTCCCCGCTTTGAAATTTCTTTCAAGACGAATGGGAATGCGGAAGAAAGCCCAGCCATCAAACCGGCTTGAGGTCGAATGTGTGCTGATTGCAATTGAGGTGAGTCTTAGCTTGGATTTCAAATCATTTGATTGGAGTGCCTTGGGCACAATTATTTCAGCTACACGAACTGTTCTTAACTTGCAAGTAGGAAAGACCAATATTGCTTGTGACTTAAACTAAATCTACTCAAAGTTTAAGATTGATCTCAGGATCTCTCTAGGGTCTTCAAGTCATGGAAATGGCATCTTCGCTTGGTGTTTTCCTACAGCCCAATCCTAATGCATTAAGCTGGGAAATTCTGTATAATTTCCGATGACTGGAATGGCATTAAGCTGTAAAATGGCCGATGGACATGCTTCACATACAACAGCATCATTATCAGCATATTTTATTGAACTGCATTATGTCGTTGATTTTCCTCGAGTTTCCCCTTTGGTTTTTCGCAAGAACTGATCTCTGAGTCAATGCCATAATGAGCTACATTCTCGAAATCGCTTCCTGCGAAAATTCTGCGACAATGTCGAACCTCGCACCCATCTCCTATAAAAAGTCCAGCAAATGCTCAGCAAAGTATAGTTGGCTCTCAAACGCACTACAAGATGCACCACTCGCTGATCTTTGCTGTGACTTTAGCCGTTCTGGTGAGTAAAATAACCATCCCGAGCCCTATTGGATCCTAATTGAAACCGTTTTGCGGACTTTCTAGGGCTTTGCCAGTGCCGCTCCATCGAGAAGTGACAAGGAGGCGGTCTGCGAATTTCTAGAAGATATTGAGATGGATCGACACTCCATGCTTGAGTCCATATCCCGAAAGTCAGCCGCTTTGGCGCGGGATACCATTAGTAAACTGCCAGAAAATTCAAGTTTTGAGAAATGTCTGGAACCAGATATCTCATTTTCATACCTCACTCAATCAGATGACAAAATGATTGCATTTGTGATAAAGGTCAGATGTGTCTACAAGCAAAAGATACTCTGGAATAGCAATTTCAACAACCAGCCCAAGTACCTGGAAGCGTACAAGAAGTTGAAGTCCGAAAGTAACGACATTGTAACAGAATTCGATAACGAACTGGTCGATAAGAGCCGCAGTCTGTATAAGAGAATGTCGAGGACATCTGGTCCTATTAAGCAATACTTGGAGGCTTCAATCGATGCCTACCTTGAACGGGATGGGTGGAGCCGTTACAGGAGGTTCACTAACCTTCTTGATTCTGCAAAATCCAAGTACGAATGCACGTATGAGATAGGCTATCTGTAAACATATTTAACTGAGAATTTCAAGAGAAATTTTAAATAATAATTTGTATTATTATATTAAAAAACCAATATATAACGAGGGGGAACGATGTGTATACCCGGTACTCAGTAGAAATATACATATGTATGTGATCTTATGATTTATGTAATTTATTGTATGTTCGCAAAAGGGACGGACGAATTAAATTTTGGCCGAAATAGAACTCTTCAAAAAATTAGGTCGAACCTTATGTTGGATTATTATATATTAAATGTTATCTTTTTCCATTTTCATTTACTTATAATTTTTACATCGACTGCTACATTTTTACATACTCATGTATAACTACATACAAGAGACGTGGATGTGTACGAGAGAGAAAGGGAATGAGTGCGCTTGGCAGGCGTTGCGTAGCGACTGAAATTTAACTTGTTCCTTCTGTCCATAATAATGATCTGAAATGATCCAGATTCGGCAATCTGTTAGATACGGTAATTTTCCATGATTCTGCGTTTTTGGTTTTACCGTACCTTCAAAATTGTGGATTCCATAGATTTTCGTCTTTTGTGGGGGCGGAAGGGGGCGTGACAAAATTTTGAAATACACTTGTATTGAAGTCATATCACAGAAGCTTGGATACAAAATTTGGTTGCTCTAGCTTTAATAGTCTCTGAGATATATGAGCTAATGAAGACGGACAGACGGATGGACGGACGGACGGACGGACGGACAGACAGACAGACGTGGCTATATCGACTCGGCAATTGATGCTGGTTAAGAAGATATATATTTTATGGGGTCGGAAACGCTTCCTTCTGGGCGTTACATACATCCGTTATCACCACAAATCTAATATATCCCTACACTCTTCGAGTTCCGGGTATACATATACAAAATGCGATTAGATCCTTATCGAGAAAACGACTGATCCAGTTAACATTATGAGAACTCAGTGTACGGGAATTTAAGGATTCCGTCAGTATCCTAGGATCCTATATAGATGATCGGTTTGATCGTTTACTCACCTTTAAATCGCAATACTTATAAGTCTAAGAGTTCAAGTTCAACAAAATTCAACAATCTTCCTGTAAACCACAACTGGTGGTAGGTCTAGGTAGGTCTTTCTCCATTGCATGAAATTAAATGTCATAAACACAGTAATAGTAGCAGTCCCTTGTTTTATATGATACGTACTTTAAATTGAAGATTCCGTATAAAGTTTCAGCGAGATAGAGTAGAAATGAAGCTTCGATGATACAATTCTGCAGAGTCCTAGAAATAAAGAGAAAGCTTTCCTCAAAATCCTGGAACCCTCCAGAGAGAGAGAGGGTACACAAATTCTACACATATTTGTTGTGGTTCAAGGCGAATGCTGTCAAGATGAATGAGAATGCGGAATGTCATCCACCCGGCTTGAGGTCAAATGTGTGTTGATTGCAATTTTATGCGTTTGAAGGTGGAATTGAGGTATGTCTAAGCTTGGATTTGAAATCAATTGATTTGAGGGACTTATGCAGAATTATTTCAGCTACAAGAATTGTTCTTTTGGGCGTAACAAAATAAACTTGCAAGTCGGAAAGACCAATATTGCTTGTGGCTTAAACTAAATCTACTCAAAGATTAAGATTGATCTCAGGAGTTCTCTAGGGTCTTCAAGTCATGGAAATGGCATCTTCGCTTGGTGTTTTCCTACAGCCCAATCCTAATGCATTAAGCTGGGAAATTCTGTATAATTTCCGATGACTGGAATGGCATTAAGCTGTAAAATGGCCGATGGACATGCTTCACATACAACAGCATCATTATCAGCATATTTTATTGAACTGCATTATGTCGTTGATTTTCCTCGAGTTTCCCCTTTGGTTTTTCGTAAGAAGTGATTTCTGAGTCAATGCCATAATGAGCTCGTAATCGCTTCCCGCGAAAATTCTGCGATAACGTCGAACCTCGCACCGATCCCCTATAAAAAGCCCAGCAAATGCTCAGCAAAGTATAGTTTTCTCTCAAAAACACAACAAGATGCACCACTCGCTGATCTTTGCTGTGACCATAGCCATTCTGGTGAGTAAAAGAACTATCACGAGCCCTATTGGATCCTAATTGAAACCGTTTTGGGGACTTTCTAGGGCTTTGCCAGTGCAGCTCCATCGAGAAGTGACAAGGCGGCGGTCTGCGAATTTCTAGAAGATATTGAGAAGGTACGACACTTAATGCTTGAGTCCCTATCGCGAAAGGCATCCGCTTTGGGGCGGGCCACCATTAAAGACCTGCCAGAAAATTCAAGTTTTGAGAAATGTCTCGAACCACATATCTCATTATCATACGTCCCTCAATCAGATGACCAAATAATTGCATTTGTAAGAAAGGTCAAATGTGTCTACAAACAAAAGATACTCTGGAATAGCAATTTCAACAACCAGCCCAAGTACCTGGAAGCGTACAAGAAGTTGAAGTCCGAAAGTAACGACATTGTAACAGAATTCGATAACGAACTGGTCGATAAGAGCCGCAGTCTGTATAAGAGAATGTCGAGGACATCTGGTCCTATTAAGCAATACTTGGAGGCTTCAATCGATGCCTACCTTAAACGGGATGGGTGGAGCCGTCACGGGAGGTTCACTAACCTTCTTGATTCTGCAAAATCCAAGTACGAATGCACGTATAAGATAGGCTATCTGTAAACCTATTTAACCTGGAATTTCTAGAGACATTTTAAATTACAATTTGTATAAATTATTATTTAAAAAAATATATAAAAATCTACTAAATACTATAAGATACTTATCGAGTAAACGACTGATCCAACATTATGGGAGCTCAGTGTGCGGGAATTAAAGGATTCCGTCAGGTTCCTAGTATCCTAAATAGATGCAAGGTTTGATCGTTCACTCACCCTCAAATCGAAGTACTTATAAGTCGAAGAGTTCCACAAAATTCTTAAGACAATCTTCCTGTACACCACAACTGGCGGTAGGTCTAGGTAGGTCTTTTCCCATTGCATGAAATTAAATGTCATAAACACAGTAATAGTAGCAGTCCCTTTTTTTATATGATACGTACTTTAAATTGAAGATTCCGTGTAAAGTTTCAGCGAGATAGAGTAGAAATGAAGCTACGATGATACAATTCTGCAAAATCCTAAAAAAGAAGAGAATGCTTTCCCCAAAATCATGAAACTCTCCAGAGAGAGAGAGGGTACACAAATTCCACACATATTTGTTGTGGTTCCTAGTTCTTGGTTGGTTCTTAAGTTTTTTGGTTGCATGGGTTTTCTGTCTGTGCCTGGCCCCCTCCCCGCTTTGAAATTTCTTTCAAGACGAATGGGAATGCGGAAGAAAGCCCAGCCATCAAACCGGCTTGAGGTCGAATGTGTGCTGATTGCAATTTTATACGTTTGGAGGTGGAATTGAGGTGAGTCTTAGCTTGGATTTGAAATCATTTGATTCGAGTGCCTTGGGCACAATTATTTCAGCTACACGAAGTGCTCTTAACTTGCAAGTAGGAAAGACCAATATTGCTTGTGACTTAAACTAAATCTACTCAAAGTTTAAGATTGATCTCAGGAGTTCTCTAGGGTCTTCAAGTCATGGAAATGGCATTTTCGCTTGGTGTTTTCCTAGACTCCAATCATTCAGCTGGAAAATTATGTATTATTTCCGATGACTGGAATGGCATTAAGCTGTCAAAAGGCCGATGGACATGCTTCACAGGCAACAGCATTATTATCAACATATGTATTTTATTGAACTGCATTATGCCGTTGATTTTCCTCGAGTCTCACCTTTGCTTTATCGTAAGAACTGATCTCTGAGTCCATGCCATAATAAGCTACATTCTCGTAACTGGTTCTTAAGAAAATTCCACGCACCGATCTTCTATAAAAAGCCCAGCAAATGCTCAGCAAAGTATAGTTGGCTCTCAAACACACAACAACATGCACTACTCGCTGATCTTTTCTGTGACTATGGCTGTGCTGGTGAGTAAAAGAACTATACCCAGCCCTATTGGATCCTAATTGAAACCGTTTTGGGATCTTTTTAGGGCTTTGCCAGAGCCGCTCCATCTTCAAGTGACAAGGAGGCGGTCTGCGTATTTCTGAAAGATATTAGGAGGGACCGACACTTCATGCTTGATGCCGTATTGCGAAAGTCAGCCGCTTTGGGGCGGGACGCCCTTAGTAACCTGCCAGAAAATTCAAGTTTTGAGAAATGTCTCCAAAAAGACATCACATTTCACTTCCTCCCTAATTCAGATGTGGAAATTATTGATAATGTGAGAAAGTTCGAAAACTTCTACAAGCAAGAGATACTCTGGAATAGCGATTTCAACAATCAGACCAAGTACCTGGAAGCGTACGAGAAGATGGAGTCCGATATTAAAGACATTGTAACAGATTTCGATAACAAACTGGTCGATAAGAGCCGCAGTCTATTTAAGATAATGTCGAGGACATCTGGTCCTATTAAGCAGGACTTGGAGGCTTCAATCGATGCCTACCTTGAACGGGATGGGTGGAGCCGTCACGAGACGATCACTGACCTTCTCTATTTTGGCTTATCCAAGTACGAATGCACGTATAAGAGGAAAACCAACCTTAAACCTATTTAACTCAGAATTTCATACAATAGTAGAACTATTTTTTATACGAATTTGTATTAAAAAATATATACATATGTACTTAAATATTTAAAAACTTATCGAGAAAACAACTGATCTAAGCAACATTTCGGAACTTCAGTCTGCGGGAATTTAAGTTCCTTCAGTATCCTAGGATCCTATATAGATGCTAGGTTTGATCGTTTACTCACCTTCAAATCGAAATACGTATAAGTCTAAGAGTTATAGTTCATCAAAGATCTAAAGACAATCTTCCTGTGAACCTCAACTGGCGGTAGATTTGAGAAACAACAATTTTTTATTCAAGAATCTTTGGATTGTCATATATTAAGCAATAATTCCAAAGCGCATTTTCCCTTCATTTTTCTGAGCTTTTTTCCCTTTATTTCAACTCCTTCTTAATGTTTTCCGGCCCCACATTAATGTGTACAAATTGTACATCTCCAGAGCCCTTAAGTTTACGAGTAGGAGGGGGAAATCCCTCTTGGAAATTTCTTGAGCTTGTTGCTCTCTTAAGACTTTACTTATTTTCCGCTTAAAGCTTGCTTTAAAAGTACTTTAAAAAACATCCAGAAGCCAACAATTGGCTCAAAAATGTAAGCCAATAAAATCCACTTGTTTCATGGGAGAATATTTCGGGTTTTTTACCAGAATTATTTTATACGATTTCCGGAGATATATTTTTAAATTGTTTTCTTTTTTTGTACAATTATTTTCACTGCTTTTGGAGCAGTCCTTTTAGAGGTTTTTGGATCGTTTTTTCTCCCTTATTTTTGACATTTTTTGTGCATTTTTTCTAACCGTTTTTTGCGATGTTTATTCCCTTTTTTAGTCATTTAAGGAATGCTTTACGGCAAATCGCTTGTTCCTTTATTTAATTTTTTTTTTGATACAATTTGTTTGTGGATTTTTGAATGTTTTTAATGCGAATTTTCAGGCGTTTGTTGTGTTTGATGTCCATTTTAGGGAATCGTATATATTTCGTGTATTTTCGTATTTTTACCGACCATTTTTTCATCTGTTAGTTTGGAAAAGTTCTGGTGCTTTTACTGTAGATTTTATAGCCTGTTTACACTACGGTTGAGTTATTGAGTTTTGGAGTTTCGGTGGTCGATTTTTAAAATTCGGTCGGCAACACGCTGCCTAACGCTAAACAAAATTATTATAAACGATTGCCAATAGAAAATGTTAATTTTGGTAAATAAAAACCATAGTAATTAATTGAAGTACAGCATTTGCATTGCAAGTGTGCTTACATATGTAATGTAAATATACATAGAACTGAAATACAACATATTTGCAATTGTAGCCGTGCAATTTCCATGCGGAAATTTTCCTTAAAAAAGGATTCCAAGATTATTCGCAACGTCCTCCTGCAAGAAGGATCCATATAGCGGCTATTATAATTTGGTATATATTATTTAATATAAAATAGAAGCACTAGAAATTAAAATCCCAATTACTTACCAGGGTCCAAATGCGTTTCTTCGAAATTTGATCCAAATACTCCACAGTTGCTGCAGAAATCGTCGATAACTCTATACACAGGAGCGTCGTTATCGCATCTTGCTCTGCCACATAGAAAATTATTAATATATTAATATAATTAAAATTAAATAAAACAAAATTAATGTACACAAGAACTCAATAATAAGTCACCAGTTCTGAGTTATTGAGTTAACTCATTTATCAATAGGTAACTCACTGTAGTGTAAACAGGCTATTAGCGAATAAATTCGTATATATTACGACTATTTTTTCGTCTGTTCCTTTGAAAAAGTTCTGGTATTTTTACTGTGAATTTTTCTAGAATATAATTCATTTAGATCTTCGTTTATCGAACTTTATTTTGTCATTACTTTCACAAATATTTGTACAGCTCTCTGTGGTCTTTCGTAAATGCTTGTATCCGCTGTTCAGAGCGATTTCCTTTGATCGCCTTTCCTTTCTGGCTAAACTAAATTGTGTGTTTGCCAATTAACTTCCGGGGCCAAAACTTCAAAACAAGTGAATTTATCATTTGCATTACATATTCATGAGTAAATGTTTGAGTAATTGATTTCCCTTGATGGTCGGTCAGGCCGCACACGTTTCAACACCAACACTAAAGTCCTGAAACTGGACTTTGTGGCCAATGCAAATACAAGGTTTATTTCTGGCCACCACAGAATCCTTCGACTTGAGAGTTTTGAGGTTTCAACGACGACATCGACGACGGCACAATTGTGCAATGATTTATTCATGGGCAATTAAGTTGAGAACTAATTGGCTGTGCCGGATATCGCAGGATATCGATTCGAAAATATTTTATAATCCCAGAGAGAGAGAGAGAGAGAGGGAGTGAGACACAGAGAGTGAGCCTTGATAAGGCTCATCAAACATGCATATGCCTCACGAAGGAGCAGGTGGCAGGCGGTGGCTGGTGAGGGGCAAAGGGGTAACAAAACTACAAGTTGCTATGCCTCAAGCTCAAGGCGTGGCATTTGGGCATTAAGTGTTGTTACTGTTGTTGCATTTCCTGTGTGTGTGTGTGTGTATGTGTGTGGCACACGACAAGCCAACAAAAGGTCAACTCGACAAGTGAGTTAAATGACAAGGACCTTACCTTGGCGGCGGTGGCAGTGCCTCCTGTCTCCTGCCTCTATTACCTGTGCGTGTTTGCATGTTTGACTCGCTCTCTCACTGTGTTACGACCCCAAAAAAGGAACTAAACTTTGGCTTTGAATGTGGCATGCAATGCCAGGCCAGGCAACGGCAAAGGCAAAGGCAGGGCAAGGCCCATAATGGCCTTTCGCTTTCAAAACAAAACCCCGCACAACTCTCCACGAAATAATAACAACAACAACATCAAAAACTGTGGTGTATGGTGTGGTATGTGCCCTTGGCCAATTGCGAGTGAATTTTGATGTTTTGACTGGCCATTCCTAAGGCCATTTGACAACTCTATAAAAACCCCGGTGTCCTTAAAACCACCAACCTTACAACCTCCAACCTCCAACCTGTCTCTCTCCCTCACTCGCTCCCTCCCTGCCGCTGTGTGTGTGTGTCTCTCTGTCCCTCTCTAATAACAATAATTGCCCGAAGAGTTTCGCGACTTTCATCTAAACTAAAAGCGAAACTTCAACAGAAACGAAACGACTTGGCAACTGGAATATGGGCAATGGTTGGGCGATGGTTGGGGCGCAAGCTTTTCGGGCCAAGGCGAGAAAGCTCCACAGCCACGAGACGCACACGCTGCCTGGAAAGCTTTCGTCCTGGCGAACCGAAACGGTAAATGTCAGTCATGGAGTTCCAGTCGTCGGATACATGTGGAACACAACGAACACAACTGGAGAAATTCGCGTCGTCTCATCCCCCAAATACAATGCGAAAAAGTTTCTACAAAAAATAGACAAAAAAAGAGGAGCAAAATTCCAATGCAAAAAAATATATAAAAATATATAAAAAAGGATATAAAGAAACTTAATTGAGTTTCAAAGGAATTAACGTGTGTGCGTGCGCTCGTCTGTGTGTGTGTGTGTGTGTGAAGGCGTGTGAAATTGTGTGATGGCTGAAAAAAAAAATCATCTCCTGTAAACCGAATAAATTATTAATTCAGTTCGGTTCGAAAAAAAACGAGTAAAAAGCACGCAATAAAATTGATAAGAAATATTTAAGCGCAGAAATATTATAGTACAAAAGTATATAGCAAAAGTGTGAGCCTGTAATCAGGAATCAAACCGCAAAAAGTTGATAATAAAAAATACAAAAAAAAAAAGCTCACGCCCCTCCCGAGTGTGTCCCTGTACTTTTCCTTTACCTTTTCCTTTTTTACGTTTTCCTTTCTTTTTTTTTTTGTATGGTGAAAGTGCAACAACCAGAAGAGATAAGAAGCGAGAGAGAGATACAGAGCGAGCGAGTGAGAGGGAAGGCGAGTGGTGGAATGCTCATCATTCGGGGATTACGGAATTGGTTTCATTAAAATGGATTTAAGCCAATGCCGATGCGCTGGGTTGCATTTGTGCATGGGATTATCGATTGTAATGCGCAGTCATCAAATTATGTTTGAACAGCAGCACAACCGCCAAGCCAGGAGCAACAATAGCAACAGCAACAACAACAACAGCAACAGCAACGTGCAACAACTACAACAACAACAATAGCTTTAACACATTGAATAGCTCTACCCCTGCCCTGCCCTGCCCCGCACACCCTTCCCCCATTGCGCCTCCAATCAAAGAGAAAGAGAGATTGCGTCTTATGAAACAATTGAGGCACCGGCCCAGGCAGCCAAAGCAGCACCAGACAAAGACAAGGACAAAAACGAAGAGAAAGACGAAGAAGAAGAAGCAACAGCAACAATAGCAAACAACAACAACAACAGCAACAACAGGAGCAGCAGCAGCAAACCAAAATCGCATCACATTTTTAAACGGCAATACGCAAAGTAAGTGAAGTGTAAATGAAAGGAGAGAAGAGTCGAGAAGGGGAGAAGGAGAGAACACGGCAAGAGGGCACGAGGTCTGAAGGCTGAAGGATGTGGGAATGGGTTCGAGTGTGAGTGTGAGTGTCAGTGCGAGTGTCTGTGTAAAACGGAGACAAAGTTAGACGTAGAGGCAACAATACACCGCCCAAAAAAAAGCACTACAAATAGGCCAGAAATCTATGAAAAATGAATATACATATGTACTATACATTTTTTATGTAAATGTGTGTGTAAGAGGTAATCTCCTTAACGCATGCACCGATATGCACAAATGAACAAATGGGTTCCTTAAAAATTATTCAAAGAAATCTAAAACTTGGACCAAAAATGTGTGTTTGAACGCCTATTTTATTTCGTTTTGAGTCATTCTGTAGAACGGAACATTTTAAAACAATATATGTCATTACAGTAGTTACTCGTTAACAACTTGTATCTATCCAAAGATTTTTCCAGAGTTTTATTTCTGCCTCTTGCCATAACAATGGAATTTTCTAGATTTTGTTTGGCCTATATGTAAATTTCTTTCGCAACAGCATTGAACATGTTCAAAAGAATGCCAGACAGAAAATATTACATGCTAAAAATGTATTTGCCAATGATTTTGGCTGATGTTTAGATCTCTCTTTTCAGGTCAATGAAATTTTATAGATTTTATTCGCACATGCTGAAAAGAAGGCCAGACAGAAAATATTGCATCTTAAAAATGTTTTTGCCAAAGGATTTGTACAACAAATCTGTAATTTTAAGTTGCTAAATATATTGATTGCTACAAAATATTGGAAAAATGTAGAAAAATATTTAGATATCCTTAGATCTCTCTTTCCATATCAATGAAATTTTGTAGATTTTCTTTGACTTCATATAAATGTAATTCAGTTGCTCTTTTGCTTTAGCACATATTGACGTTTAGTCCTTAGATATATTCATATATTCATTAGATTCATAGCTGGAAACTTCAGGAACATTTGAAATATGTTTCCTCAAATAGTTACATATGTTTTTAGATTGAGATTAGCTACAGGAAATGTATGGATCATAAGGATTACCATATCTAAACATTTATCAAATGTACAACAAAAACCATAGTAAATAAAACATGGGCTGTACTAATATTCTTGTAAATATTTGCACAAAAAGCTCCCCCATTTTCTCTCAGCGTAAGAGTAAAGAAGTAAGTTAGAGTGCAGATAAGAGAGACAGAGAGAGGGACAGGGAGAGAGGAAGAGGGAGACAGAGAGCAGGTTGAATGCAGGAGAGAGTTTTGAGTACAGGTGTGAATGTGAATGCGATTGCAGGAAGATGGGGATTACAGGAGAGCAGCAGCAGTCGATGCAGGAATACGGTTGGAGTGTGGCAGCAAGGGAGAGGCAGGGGGATGTGTATGGGGATGGGGAGTTCGTTCTTTTCTCGTGTGCGAATGGAATTGAAAGAGCGAGAGCAGGTGAAGAGCCACTGAAGTGAAGTGGAAGGCATTTGTCGTCGCATTTTTTTTTGCAAAAGTCTCGGTGTAATTAATACAAACGTGTGTGCGTTGTGTGTGTGTGTGTGTGTTTGTGACACGCGTGTTTTTTTCAAATGTGTGCGTGTGTTTGTGTGTGGGTAAACTAGGTCACTAGGAAGTTAGTCCCCTGTTAGACCCCCCATCAGCCAACAGCCACCCGTCCCGTTCCTCCTTTCAACTCACCTTCAAAAGGTGTCAACTCGCAAAATCTCCAACCACACCCCGAAAGCCCAGGCAGCAGCCCATCATCCCTACCCCCCTCCCACCCCCTCGTAGCATGATTAACGGTTGAGTGCGATTAACTGGCAAACAATTTTCGAGTGTTGGAAGGGGGCGGCATGGATGCTGATGCTTATGCGTGTCTGTTCCTGTCTGCGCCTGTCTTCCTCTCTCTGTGTGTGCCCGTGTGTTCGCTCGTGTGTGTGTGTGTGTTGCGCGAAATTATGTTGCCTACTTTCGAGGGCATTCATTCAATAACCGCCGACAATCATATGCAAACGTACCCTTGTGTGTCGTGTGTGTGTGTGTGTGTGTGGTACCCTTGTGTCGTATCTGTGTGAATGAATGCGTGTGCATTGAAAGTATGCGTGTTCCGCACGCACACGAATATATACCAGAGGCTTAAGAGGTGCTTTCGAACAAACAACAAAAGCAACAAAAATATTGTTTTTTTTACAGGGGGGTTAAAAAAGTACGCTTTTTTCTGGAGTTTAGAGTGCTGCCGAAGGCTCACCAAAAAAAGAAAGCTATCACCCCGAGGGGAAGAAGAGATTTTGCAAAAGGGAAGAGTGGGGGGAGAAGTAAAGCCCATAAAACTCAGGCGCCGAAGCGCAAAATGCCCTTTTGGCCAGAGAGAAAAAGAAGAAACCGAAAAATAAATAGAAACTGCTTATTTATTTATTTGTTTCGACAAATCTCAATTGAAACAAAGCTTAAAAGCTTTCAAATCAAAACTCAAATGGAAACCACACCAAAAACACACACACAGATAGAAACCAAAATAGACACAGATACACACGGATACACAGAGAAAGGGAGAGACAAATAAAAACCACAGAAAAAGTTACAACAAAGAAAGAAAGAAAAAGCGAGAAAAAGCGAAACAATTACTATTAAATCCAAGTTCAATTTGGTCAGAACACAATTGAATTTTTTGTACAGATTTGATTTGGCTTCCATGGCGGTTACACCCCGGTTAAACTAGCCACATTCCATTCCAAACCATTCCGTATATGTGCGGACATAATTTCGAGGATTAGCCCAGGGGGTGGGGGGTGAGGGGTGGAATTTCTGTGTGTGAATTCTGATTCACTTTGGCAGCAGCCACTTTATGGCCTAATGAGATTTTGCTAATTAAAACTAAACTGAATTTAAATGCCAGAGAGGATTTCACAAACCAGCAATGGTAGAGGTATTGATAGGAAATTGAATTAAGTCGCCTAATGCGGGTTATTGGATTACGTGCCAAATGTGGCAAAGGGAGAGAGAGAGAGAGGTAGAGAGAGAGAGCTTACATTCAGGCATTAAAAACCTGACCTAAGTTAATCAAACAAAAGGAATATTTCACTAAATGTTTCATTCATTGGAATACAAATTTCTAAAGAAATCTTTGTTTAAGAATTCCCAGAAATTGATACAAATTTTTGCCCAGAAATTGATAGACCTTTTTTCACAAAAATTGATCTACCTTTTTCCCACGAAATATTATATAAAAGTCTACCCAACTAATGCCTAAAAATACATCTAAAAATAAATCGAATTCCAAGTTTCAGTTAATTTCCATGGAATACTTAAAAAGCCAACCAATTATATGGAATAGATATGATAATATTCCATCAAAAAACCATCCCCATCCACTTGCCTTTTCCTAAGAAAGATAGAATGCTGGAAATTGTTTTTTTCCACCTTTCGGCAAAAGAAATCTAAAGACTTTTCATGAAATTAAATATCTCCTACCCAATTCCAAGAAGTTGGCCATATTTTTCTTTTGAAAAACAAAGAAAAAGTTCGAAAAGAAAACCTGTAGCAAAAGAAATTCAGTCTACAATCCTTTCAAAAGAATTCGAGAGAACAAAGCCATTATTCTTGTTTGTTATTTCTTAGAAACTCCATCGAAAAAAAAATAAAAAATTCCTATGAAAATGGAGCTTGGTTTTCCTCCCATCTCAAATGAATCCGAATGCGAATGCACAAATGAAAATCCTTGGCGTAAGCCAGCTTAAAGAAAAACAACCCACAAAGTGAGTATGATTAAATGAATCGTATTAGAACTAAAATGAAACAAAAAGTACAACTTTCTGATGATGAAAAAACAATTCGTTTGGAAGTGAATTAGATTATGGCAAATTTTATGGTATAAGCTGCTTAGAAACAAAAGTTGTTGAATGAGAGAGGCATTAAGATATGAGATGGGGATATGCAGATGTTCTCTCCTGCTCCTTCTCCTCCTTCTCTGTGTGGAATATTTTAAAATATATTCATTTAATTGATGCTTCAAAGTGGTTCAAATAAATGCACAATATTATTTGATTGCAAAAACTAACCCTTTTCCATTTTTCTAGTACATATTAAGGTGTTACGAAAATCTTAATAGACCCACTTAACTATTATGCGATTGCAATAAGTAAGAAATTATTTTAAAAAATATTGTGGTGCTACGAAAATCGAAATCACATATTATTTGTAAAGTAAAGCTTTTTCATGTTTCTAATAAATATTTTGGTGCTACGAAAATCGAAATAAATCCACATATTATTTGATTGCAATAAGTCAACCTATTCCTTATTATAGTAAATATTTTGGTGTTACAATAATCTAAATAAATGCACATATTATTTGATTTCTATAGGTAAACCTACTCCATTTTTCAAAGACATGTTTTAGTGTCAGAAAAATCTCAATAAATCCACATTTTAATTGATTACAATAAGTAAACTTTTTCCCTTTTTGCTAACAAATATTTGGGTGTTAGGAAACTGCTGGTTTTCTCTCTAGAACCTAAATGGATTCTCTTCATAGTTAATTTTTGGAAAAACTTATGCTTTTCCTATCCCATTTCTACCACAAGACACATTTAAATCTATTTATGTTTAAGATATTTCCAAGAACTTGTTCGTGAAAGATTTGTATAGCCATTCCTAATGATATATGTATCTATGTAGATATGTCTGTATGTCCAATGTCTGTTCCTATGCGATTTATGAGTCCTTAAGCTCTAACCATCAATCGAAATGAATCATTTAAATCAATGCAAAAACGCTGATTGCTCAAAGAATAGATTGAAAGGGTATAGCATCCCCCAGAGGGTATCCTAACCTTTATCAAGGAACTCTCAAGTTGCACTAAAAGTCCTTAAAAATGGCTAAACTTCAGATATACTACAGATTAAAAGCTGTTAAAGCATATATATTCTAGGCTTTTCTTAAAGTTTCATCTAAAACATAACTTAAACCCTGATTTCTGCAAACTAAATCAAAATCTAAGCCCCCTTAAATCCTAAACACTCTAAATCAATTTCTAAAATTAAATAATTTTCCATAAATATTCGATATCCATATCTTGGAGACCCGCAAGTCCAGTCCCAATCTTTACACAAATTAACATATTATCTTGAGCCTCACATCTGGCCGTAAATCGTATGCCATCCCATACCCGATATGCCCCAAAAAAAAAATCCAAATCTGAAGGACACCGAACCGCACAGGGCACCGCACAGGACATAGCACAGGATTGAGGACCCGGCAAAGTGTATAAATTGCTTACGTTTGCCCATGTAGTCATAAAAATTGCTTTGGCACATAAAACGAAGCTTGACGCTCGCTTTGGTTTGGTTTGGTTTGGTTTTGTCTTGGGTTCTCGGTTTTCTGGGTTTTCTGGGTTTTCTGTTTCTGGTTTCATTTCTGTCGCACTCTCGTTTCGGTTTTCATCGCTTTTTGGGCTTGGTCCTAGCCAAAGGCCGTGGGGGTCGTGTGCCATCGGTCTGCTGGGGGGGGGAGGTCCTCTTTTTTTGGGGTGTTGTCGTTGTCCTTCTTCTTATATATTTTCCCATTTTTGTCTATTTTTATTTGTATTCCCGCCGATTTGTATTTCTGCTGTGCTCTCGCTATGGCAAATTCGGTAATCACATTTCAAGCGTTTTATTTGTTTATTCTCATCCTTGTTTTCTGTCTCTTCCCTCTTGCAGGATATGACAAGTGATGGTGCTGTTACGTTTTGGATATTTTTGCTTTGTTTGATTGCCACCTCGCCGCACCTGAAGGGAGGCGAGGCGGGTAGGCCCGATGAGCTGCATATAGGTGGCATTTTCCCAATAGAAGGCAAGGGAGGATGGCAGGGCGGACAGGCATGCATGCCGGCCGCAAAACTGGCATTGGATGATGTCAACAAGCAGCCAAATCTTCTGCCAGGCTTCAAGCTCATCCTCCATAGCAACGACAGTGAGGTGAGTACCCCCAACAAATAGAGGATAAGCTCTGTCTAGCTGTATGTATATATTATATTCTCTTTGGCATATGATATGTGTATATGTGTGTATGTATGGGGAGGTCGGGGGTCTGGTTCTCAGACCCCTGGGGTGCCACTTATTTTGTTTCTGTTTCACTATTCCACTGATGACTGGCAGAGTGGCAGGAAGGGAGGCAGCGGGGGGGCTGTCCTGAGTGTACTGGCATTCATTAGCATATTTCTCTAGAGACTTTGATCCGGGCTTGTCCTGCCTTCTAGTTTTATTATGATTTCTGTCATAGTTCCAAGCCCATTTAAAGGGTATTTATACGCCAGAGTGTTCCCCAAATTGAATTCTCCGCAATTTCTCTGGCCATTCGGACAAAAGCGGCAGAAATCTTTTTGCAACAATTCCCTGCTCCTTTCGGAGGATTAACGACCGTACATAAATTGTAATTGAGTTTTGGGTGAACGGTCCTAGCCGGTCCGAACCGGTCCGAATGGGCCAGTGCTTGGGAGTTTAAGCATTGACCATTTCGCAGGCAATTACATTCATCAAAGTAGAGTTAGGATAAATCGTTGTTTTATGTGTGTGTCATTTGTACAAGAAGAAAAGGTATTTGGCCGAGAGACCAGATGGTGGCATTATCGTGATTATAGCCATAACTACTACTACTACTACTATGTGTTCAATTATTGATTACAATGGATTACCACTATTCGAATTAAAGGAACTAAAGCAACTAAAGGAACAGGAAGTTGGGCTGTTCTTCTGGCACTTCTAACAGAATTTTGGTGTATTTTTAGAGGCTATGGTGAGGGTTCTGTTGATTAGAGAGCATTTCCCAGAGAGTTTTTTCCTCTTTCTGCACATTTTAGTGCTTACTTTTATATCTTCAAGAATAGCTAGATATATATCAAGATAGATATTAGTATTTCTAGTAAATCTTAGTAGATGATGATATATTTTAAGTACGAACAGAAAATAATGATTATTTTTCGTTCTTTAAATAAAAAATCACCCACTTATAATGATGATTATAATTTAAAAGTGGCCTTTTCTAGCTTTATTTTTTTTTAACATTTTAATTTGGATTTAAATAATTATGCAAAAAAAGAAGGAATATTCCTAGGTGTGAATATAGGAATATAAATAGAAATAAATATAGGAATATAAATAAATAAATAATATAATAAAGAATAAAATAGGAGGCAAGCCCCTTGCACACTCGCTTTGCACGTGCATCAACCCCCAGCTCACTAGCAACGCTGAAACGAGTAAAATATCGGGCGACAACGATGACAACGACCCAACAAATTTGTATATAAAAGACAGATATGGGAATATAAATAGGAATCGATTATGGGCATGAAAATAGGAATATATATAGGAATAAATATGATAATGTTCGTATGAATAAATATAGGATGTTGGAAGAATATAGAAATATATGTAAATAGGACTCGATTAAGTGTAGATTAAGTGCATGAAAATAGTAATATACATGCGCTTAAGTAAAGGAATATAAATAGGAATAAATATAGAAATATACAAAGGAATAAATATACAAAATATAAGTATGTTTCCATAAAGGTTCTTAGGCGTGCACCTAAATCTTTTAAAAATAATACAAGTATCTGTACATACCCCTTAAAATACAAAGTTTTCCATAGTTACTCCTATTAGAATATAATTTAGTTCACTTTCTTTTGTGCCTTAGTGTTTCTTTCCACCTGCAGAAGAAGAAATACATCTAAGAATCGATTCATTTGAAAGACTTAAGTAACATCTTTGTGTAAAATCTCAAACTCATTTCCCCAAACTTCCTATAAATACCATAAAACATGCTGGATCCCTTGAAGTAGGTAACGAGAGCCCACCCAATGAAGTTAATTAATTCCCAGCAAATATTTGTTTAAAATGTTAAATAAATCTCCAACAAAGTTGCCCGTCGGAATGGCAGAGAAAGCAGAGAAAGCAAAAACCTAAAACTGTAACTAAAGTTTCAATTTTCCATTGAAATTCAAAGCGAAATTTGAACAAAGAACACACAAACAAAAAGCCAGGCAGCGTTTACTATCAGACAAATGCCGACCGCTCCCTACCCCCACCCATCACCCCCAACCCTCCAATCCCCCAACCCCTATTGCCCATCCGCCATATAAAATGTCGTATATCATAATTAATGGCCGGCAGGAGAGAGTCCCATAGAGAGGACCCTTACTCGAAAGTAACTTTGGTCCCTGAATAAAGTACCCCTATCAATGTACACCCCCTGCAGCAACCCTTCCCCCCTTAGAGCACCCCTTCCCCACATTCACACAACTATTTTTATTTATTTTAATATTTTTGCTTTTGTTTTTCGCCATTTTAAGGGTCTGCTTGCGGTACAGTTGTTGCGGTTTCGACTACTACTTTGGTTTTGTCCCTGGTATGGTCTGGTCTGGTCTGGTCCCTGGTCTGTGGCATGAGGCATGAAGCAGGGTCTATGTTGCATGAGGCATGGGTGCTGTCTATTTATAAGCGCGAACCTCATTAGTTTTAAGTGAGCGAAAAGCTTAACTACTTGTTTTTTGAGTTTTGAATGAGGTCACTTTGCCGCGCTCGCGAGCTCGAGCTCTCACTCTCTCTCTTTCTCTCTCTCTCTTAGCTTTCAGCTCATCATTTGAGTTATTTTTATTCAAGGCTGACAGGAGGGACAGCCATAGAGACAGTCCATATCCTAGGACCATATAATACCCGCCACACACACCACACCACACCACACCACACAACACTCGTGGCCAAGACGGACAGATAGCAGCAGTAGATATTGTATGCTTATAGAAATGTGGGAGTGGGGGAGTAGGAGTACTCCTACTCTCTCTCTGAATTCTGTTCAGTTTATTCTCGGTTCGCTGGATTCAAAGCCTACCCGTCACCTCCCCCTGCTTTGGCGTTCCGTTGCGTTGCGTTGCGTTATGTTTGTGGCTGTGGCTTTGGCAAACAGCTTCCGTTAAATGCTGCATAATTAGTTGCCATCTCCCTGCCACATCACATGGCACGGCGACAAGCGGCAAAGGTCGCACGCAATGTTTGCCTTTGCCTTTACTGTCGCCTTCAGTCGTCCCCCTCTCTCTCTCTCCCTCTCTCTCACGCTCAGCCTCTCCAGCCTGCCTCAGAGTCAGCTTCAGCTTCAGCCTGAGCTTCAGCTTCAGCTTTTGCCTCCTTTGCCTTTTGCTTGACCTACTTTGATGTGTGAAATGTCCCAACGAATCGTGCACAGCGGCCACGGAGGGATAAAATAGCAGCTTAAAAGGAAAGCAACGAAGCATGGAATACCCTTACACTCGTAGGTGCAAGGAGATTCCCTTATAGGAATTAACACACCTACGATTTCTGGTAGCAAGCATGAATGACTAATTTGTTTTTAAATATTTTGTTTAAATAAAACTGAATTTTTCTCACTACATACTGTTTGAGAGATGATCATTCCTTTGAAAACTATATGTTGGAACAGTTCTGATATTTATTCGAATTTTAAATCGTGTTAAATCACTTTAAAATCCTTTTAGATCAGTGCTTGGCATGCATACACTCAAGTGCGTTTTTGTGTTTAGCCAAAACCCGAACATGCCTGCGGGAGAAATCGGTTTCTTGCTTTATACTTAAAAAAGCGAACCTTTTTTGTTTTTTTAACAACAAACATTCAATTCAAGACAACGTTTTTCTATAGTGGAATCTTAAAGAAGTTGGACATATTTCTTGATAAATTAGAAGAAAATATTCTAAGAATATTGGGTTTATTTGGATGGATTTAGGATAATAATAAAACTGGAATATCTGCCAAGGCAAAGCACCTATTAAAAACACCCCTTATCCGACTTATATATGTATCTACTATATATAAAAAAGTTATGTACTTATGTACTTAAAGTACTTATCTTAAAGTACAAAACTATTCTTCTTTTTAGACCGGGTTCAGTAGAGAACCATTTCAAAGAAAACAAATCAAAAGCTATTCCAACTACAGCTTTGCTAATAGACAATGAAAATGACTCCCCATTACAGCTGTAAAATTTATCTAATAACCCGATCCCAATGATTCAAAATGCAGAACATTTATGAGTTTGTGAAAAGGTGTTCCCCGAATATGTAAGACCTCTTTGAAATTAGAGTGCATTTGGCCATCTAAATATGCCAGAAATATGGTTCCTTCCCTTCTTTTATAACTTCTCTCCAAGAAAAAACGTATAGTACCCTCTGTTAGGGTAAGAGTATTACCCACAGGAGAGAAACTATTAAACAAGAGCGCTCGCCATCGCCTTCGCCCTCGCTGTGGCACTGGCACTGGCTATGACTGGGTCATAATGCGGCATGCCTCGGGACCTGGCACACATACATAAATATACCCAGGGATCCACAAATGATGACGATGGTGGGGGTGGTGCTGTAGTGGCAGTAGTACCAGCACCAGCACTGGCATGTACAGGATAATACTTATGCATAAACAGGGACTGGACACGGAAAACGGAGCCAAAGGAGCAAAGAAGAAAAAACAATTATAGAGGTTGTTTACACGCAAAGCCCGTAAGAAATATGAAAATTGTCGTCCGAGTAGCAGGAAGACTGGGTGGACACTGGGGGGTGCCGAATGAGTGGGTGGTACCGGTACTGCTGAAGAGGAAACAACAAACTGAGAAGAAAAAAAAAAACGAGTTTGCCATGTAAATGAATGAATGGACAGAATGAATAACTGAATGAATGAATCATTCATATGGTCAACGTGGATATATCACATTTCCTGCCAGCCTTCATTTACGGGAGGGGCAAAAAAAAAGAGCGAGAATGAGAGAGAGAGAAGGGGAAGGAGAAGTGGAAGTAAGAGACAGGGAGAAACCATAATGAATTATTCATTAACAATGAATGAATTTTGTTTAATTGATAATTTTCATGTCTGGGGAATAAATAAAAAAAATGTATTCAAAAAAAAAAAGTTATATAAAAAAGTGATTCCAAATGAAGGCATAAATTAGCATTCAAAAAAGCAAATTAAAATTCGCGCCTAGAATTTTTAAATTATATTTCGAGGAACAATATATACTAGGAACATTTTGACAGATATTTTTTATTCTGAAAAGACAGATGTGAAGGTCCACGGAGTACAGTATGTACTTTGAATGTGGAAACACTTGGAGATTTTTATAGCCAGAACTGAAGAAAAACTCTTGAAGGCCTACCATTCGATGACTCTTTGAACACCTGCCTTTTAAACATTATTCTGCATAAGCAAATCAAGTTTCTTTAGGACGTTGATATGCAATGACTTCACCCAGCAGAAGGCTGTTACGTGCGGATTCCAGACAAGACCGCATCCCTCCTCCCGCCCAATCGACCGAGGGGCGCTGCCGCATAACGCGTGACTCGTTAACCGAACCAATCGCGGACATGCAGGAAAGATAGGTGTTAGACTAAAGGTTCGAGGAAAACTTGAACTAATCTGTCTAAAAGAACTAAGCAATTTCTAATTACGTGAAAGATATAAGAGTATCATCATTAATTTAAGACTAGGAAGGGAGTTAGTAGTAGATATGATATGGTAGAGTGAATTATTCGATACATAATTATAGATTACATGGTGTCAAAATCTCCCAATTCACAAATCATTATAGCTTGTGGTTTATTAATAAATTTATTTGTGTAAATACCAAAATAAATTGGAAAAATTCAATTAAAACTTCCGTAACTTTCCAATGGCCAAAAGTAACCATTTACACACATTTAGAGGCCCAACAACAAATAAATCCAACATTCAACATTGCAATATTCATGGGAATAATTAATTACCAAACGCAGAAATAATGCAAATTTTAGTGATTTATGGCCAGGAGTCGGGCGGGTTTTTATTTTCTAAAATGTTGCTAAATGTTTACATTTTAATGTTGCCATAAATTGTGGCGTGAAAATGTAAATCAAGGATTTCAATTCACACATTTTATTAAGCCTATTAAATTACAGTTGTGAATTATATATAAAAATGGGCTTTGTGGAAATAAAATGACAACTTTTTAAAGGCTTTTTTTCCAACAGATATTGCATTTGCTTTTTGCGGGGTGGAAAAGCTGCTAATTGTTGGCCATTCAATGAGTGTTTGAACTATTTAACATTTAAAATACAATAAATAATACTACACAAAATTAACAATCAGAAAATATAGTCTAAGAAACTGTTGAAATCTTCTACAATTAAATAAATATTTAATTGTCAGCAACAGTAGGAATCATTGTGGCTACTATTTAATATGCATTAAATTAAACATTCATTTAAATTTGAATGAACTTTAATTTAAATTTTAATGGAAACTCATTTCATTAAAATGAAACCATTTCCCATCATAAATCTCGTGTATTAATCGACGCAAATTACCGTTTTAACCAATCATCCGAGTACTCGTAAATCTCCCGGCAATCGAATCATTTTAATTATTATTTCCTCTCCAATGACAGACACAAATAAATCACACAAAAATACGAATTTCGTTTCGTTCTTAAGAACCCCATACACTATACAACACAGAGTAATCAATAATCCCAGACACATACATATAATCCTCGAGTCTATGAGCCAACAATTGGGGGGAAACTTATTTATTTATACTTCAAACAGAATATTTAGCCGCAGAAAACACACATATATTTGTACTGTTTGGCAAGCCACCGAATGAGGTTAGAAAGCTAATTCACTTTTCGTTCTATTCCATTCCATTCTATGCCATTCCATGTCTATTGCCATTGACAGTGCGAGCCGGGACTGGGCGCCAGTGTGATGTACAATCTGCTGTATAATAAACCGCAAAAACTCATGCTACTGGCAGGATGCAGCACTGTGTGCACCACTGTGGCAGAGGCTGCCAAAATGTGGAATCTCATTGTGGTGAGTGTGCTGCATGCCAAAATTGCATAATGCAAAATTCCATAACGATTCCCGTCTCCCTCTTCTCTTTTCCCACAGCTTTGCTATGGAGCCTCGAGTCCTGCCCTGTCCGATCGTAAGCGTTTTCCAACGCTTTTCCGTACCCATCCATCGGCCACAGTGCACAATCCAACGCGCATCAAATTGATGAAGAAATTTGGTTGGTCTCGCGTGGCCATTCTACAACAGGCCGAGGAAGTGTTTATATCGGTAAGTCGCTGATGTACAGTCACAACAAAACATATTCTAAAATTTATGTAATTTCAGACCGTAGAAGATCTTGAGAATCGATGCATGGAAGCTGGCGTTGAAATCGTAACTAGACAATCATTTCTATCCGATCCAACAGACGCCGTACGTAATTTACGACGCCAGGATGCACGCATCATTGTAGGACTCTTCTATGTGGTCGCCGCCCGTCGAGTACTGTGCGAAATGTACAAACAGCAGCTCTATGGGCGGGCACATGTATGGTTCTTCATAGGTGAGTCCTCACTCCTACGAGTCCAGAATCACTCGAGTGCGAATGGTCTCTGTTTGCGACATGTGTCCGTTCACTTATGCGAAATTTATGGGAATTGCTTCTTTGTTTTCCAGGCTGGTATGAAGATAATTGGTATGAGGTGAATCTAGCATCCGAGGGCATCACCTGCACCGTTGAGCAAATGCGTATAGCTGCCGAAGGACATCTAACGACAGAGGCTCTCATGTGGAATCAGAACAATCAGACAACAATATCCGGTATGACTGCAGAGGAATTTCGGTAAGTAATACATAAATACCTTAAATATCCAAAATATCCTCAACTAAATTATATATTCCTCTTCTATAGACATCGACTGAATCAGGCTTTAATTGAGGATAAATACGACATAAGTCATGGTCGCTATCCGGAGGGCTATCAGGAGGCACCCCTAGCCTATGATGCTGTCTGGAGTGTGGCATTAGCTTTTAATAAAACAATGGAACGTCTAACGATGGGCCAGAAATCACTGAAAGATTTCACCTATACGGACAAGGAAATTGCCGATGAGATCTATGCGGCCATGAATTCAACACAGTTTCTGGGTGTATCGGTAAATATTCTAGAATACTTCCACAAATATGTCCTACAATGAAGGATTTGTCATTTCTTTAGGGTGTTGTGGCATTCAGCTCGCAGGGCGATCGTATTGCCCTCACACAGATCGAACAGATGGTGAAGGGAAAGTACGAAAAGTTGGGTTACTATGACACCCAACTGGATAACCTTACCTGGTTGAATACCGAGCAATGGATTGGTGGCAAGGTGAGCATTGAAATATCATTCAAAGATATAAGTTTAGAATAAAAGTAAACAGAAATTTAGAAATTTAGTAAGAAAAATGTCTGATGAAGATAAGAAGCCGGAGAAACCAAAAGTTTCCTCAAACCAAAACAAAAAAGAGCGTTGCAAATGCAACACTACAACACATGCAACAGATTTAGCAAACGAAGAAGCTCAACCAAAAAGTAACGACCCTGAAGAAACTCAACCAAAAAGTAAAGATCTAGAAGAAAGTAAAAAACTAAAAAGTAAAGATGCAGAAGAAAGTAAAGAAACTCAACCAAAAAATAAAGATCCTGAAGAAGGTAAAGAAACTCAACCAAAAAGTAAAGATCCAGAGGAAACTCAACTTGAGAAGCCAGAGAAACCAAAAGATTCCCCAAAGCAAACCAAAAAAGAGCGTTGCAAATGCAACACTGCAACAGATCCAGTAAACGAAGAAGCTCAACCAAAAAGTAACGACCCTGAAGAAACTCAACCAAAAAGTAAAGATCTAGAAGAAAGTAAAAAACTAAAAAGTAAAGATGCAGAAGAAAGTAAAGAAACTCAACCAAAAAATAAAGATGCTGAAGAAAGTAAAGAAACTCAACCAAAAAGTAAAGATCCTGAAGAAACTCAACCGGAGAAGCCGGAGAAACCAAAAGTTTCCCCAAAGCAAACCAAAAAAGAGCGTTGCAAATGCAACACTGTAACACATGCAACAGATCCAGCAAACGAAGAAGCTCGACCAAAAAGTAACGACCCTGAAGAAACTCAACCAAAAAGTAAAGATCTCGAAGAAAGTAAAGAACTAAAAAGTAAAGATGCTGAAGAAAGTAAAGAAACTCAACCAAAAAGTAAAGACCCTGAAAAAACTCAACCAAAAAGTAAAGATCTAGAAGAAAGTAAAAAACTAAAAAGCAAAGATCCTGAAGAAAGTAAAGAAACTCAACCAAAAAGTAAATATCCTGAAGAAAGTAAAGAAAGTCAACGAAAACGTAAAGGTTCTAAAGAAAGTAAGGAAACCCAACCAAAAAGTAAAGTTCCTAAAGAAAGTAAAGTCAAAAGTTATAAAAAATCGAATATTCAAACTCAAACAAGCTTTGCATCGGATTCGGATAGTGTAGACGGAGTTATTCCAACTCAAACAAGCTTTTTATCGGACACTGATAATGTACAAACTCAGACAAGCTTTGTATCAGAAGATTCTCACAATAACAAAGGTGTCCAGACCCATCGACCCAAGAGAGATTCAGATGATAGTTCTTCTACTTCCTCGTTTAAACCCTACATACCCGACTGCGGTGATACAGGCTACCTCTTTGACGGTAGACTTCAAGACATCCCAAATGTTAGAAGAACATCATTGGACAGTGTCAGACTTGAACCACCTATTGCCGGTCTGTCCAGACGATTCAGAGAACGATCGACACCTCCTACGGCAAATAGACCGTTCCTAACCTCAGAAGACATACGAAAATTAAATGCCCAGAAAGATGAAGACGAATCGGAGTTGAGAAAACGTCGGGAACCCAGAACTTTAGATGAGATACGGGGTCCCAAGACCACAGGCACACGCCAGTTCTCCACAGAGTATCAAGGAAGTGAAATATCTTTAGATGTTGATGATGATCCTTTTGTAAACCATAGAGGCACTAATACTAGAATCTCTCGAGTGTCTCAAAGAGTGGAGGGTGATTTAGACGAAATTATCGTATATGAAGCGGAGGAGAAACCGTTGAAGATTACGGAAATAATAGAAGAAGAAAAAGGGGAACTTTCAGAGGAAAATTCAGGAGAATTTTCAAGGGAACCATCTATATCTCATATTCACTTTCACAATTTCGGTCTCCTGCGAGACATTGGGGTTAATACTAAAAATCCTTGCGAACCAATCGATGATGGCACACCCATCGATCCGATAAAACCCTACAAAATAGATATGAATCGCATTAACGAACTGTTTGCAAATCAAACACATTCAGATTATGGTACATACGAGATGGAAACTGGCAGTAGATCCTACTATGATGGCTGCGAATATCATTTTCCGGGTCGCAATCATTGGAGTCGACTCTTTCGTGATGGCCACCAAGGGACATACCTATCACGCCGTCCAATGGACTGGGTCTATACGGTTCTATGTGCCGTGGGATATGCATTATTTGTGTGTCTCTTTAGCATGGCCTGGTTCGATCATATTACGCAGGATATGACCGCAAATCAACCAATTGTAAAAATGCTACAACCCCATTTAAGTCTTGCTCCGGCTGCAGCACGTCGGCTTACATATGATCCACGAAACGATACCGAAGTCAATGATATGTACGCTAGGAGTTTGGCCTTTTTCGAGACATATGGCGACTCGGGGCAGAGTGAACGCTTCGGTCCCTGTACGGCTGATCAAAAGTTTGGCTACATGAGCAGGGCGCCATGTGTTTTCCTCAAGGTTAATCGTCTTCTTGGCTTCAAAACTGTTCCCTATACACATTCGTATCAGGTGGATAAAGCAAACAAGAAAAGACCAGATGAAATGATATTAAAGAGTCTTTTAAGAAACATCACAGCCCAAGAGAAGCGTCAGAATCGCATTTGGCTTACTTGCGCTACAAAACCCAATAATAAACTTCAAATGGAATTCTACCCAGAGCCGGCTATAAAAACAGAATACACGGATATTGAGAAGTTTGTAAACAACTCCTTTAACCGAGAGGATCTCAATCGTATTGTAGCTCTCAAGCTGCGAAATCTAAGGGCAAACGAAAGAGTTGACATCACTTGCAAGATCTGGGCACAAAATATTCAACATAAAGGAGAAAATGTTGGTCAGGTTTCGTTTTATGTGTTACTGGGACACGATAAGAATCGTCAGAGGGTGCAGAGAGCCCTTAGTTATCATGATTCATTGTGAATTCTTATACATAGGATTACTTATAAGTAAATCCTATAACTAAATACATTTTAATAACTTTAAATCTAAATTTAGGTTCCCCAAGATCGCACAATTGTTACACATGTCCTGCGCACTGTTTCCTTGCCACTATTTGTGTGTATGTGCACCATCTCCAGTTGCGGCATCTTTGTTGCATTCGCCTTGATCATCTTTAATATATGGAATAAGCATAGAAGGTAACTATTAATGTGAGATTTTCCCTTAGGATCATTTTTAATTTCTATAAAATTTTTGCAGAGTAATACAATCCTCACATCCTGTTTGCAATACCATCATGTTATTTGGTGTCATCATCTGTCTCACATCAGTCATCTTATTGGGCATGGACGGACGCTTTGTTAGCCCCGAGGAATACCCAAAGGTAATACGTATAAACTAAATATTTATCCATTCCTTAATTCAAATTTTACTTCCACTTTTTGTAGGTTTGTCAAGCTCGAGCTTGGTTATTATCCACCGGTTTTACATTAGCATATGGTGCCATGTTCAGCAAAGTCTGGCGTGTGCATCGTTTTACAACAAAAGCGAAAACTGACCCGAAGGTACAACAGATCATTAAATATTAAATGTAAATCTATTAAAAAAAAATGTTTATTTGTTTTTTGCTATAGAAAAAAGTGGAACCTTGGAAGCTATACACCATGGTTTCGGGCCTCTTATCAATAGATTTAGTGATATTACTCTCATGGCAGATCTTTGATCCGCTGCAGCGTTATCTTGAAACATTCCCACTCGAAGATCCAGTATCTACAACTGATGATATTAAAATACGTCCAGAGCTTGAGCATTGTGAAAGTCAACGCAATTCCATGTGGTTAGGTAGGTGTCAAAAAATTTCTTCGAAACTCACACAAAACTTATCTCTGTTATTCTCTGTAGGCCTTGTCTATGGCTTTAAGGGCCTTATTCTGGTGTTTGGCCTATTTTTGGCCTACGAGACGCGTTCCATTAAAGTGAAACAGATCAACGATTCGCGTTATGTGGGCATGAGCATCTATAATGTGGTCGTTCTATGCCTGATAACAGCACCGGTGGGCATGGTCATTGCATCGCAACAGGACGCATCCTTTGCCTTTGTTGCTCTAGCTGTGATATTCTGTTGTTTCCTAAGCATGCTGCTGATATTTGTGCCAAAGGTATGTCCACTTCCCGTCCATCTTGGATTAAAAGTGATACAAATATCCTTTTGCAGGTGATTGAGGTCATACGACATCCCAAGGATAAAGCCGAGTCGAAATACAATCCCGATTCTGCCATATCGAAGGAGGATGAAGAACGCTATCAGAAACTGGTTACCGAAAACGAGGAATTACAACGATTAATAACACAGGTAAACAAATCAATCATACATTTTGTTCCACTTACATTCATGTATCGATCCATTTGTAGAAAGAGGAAAAGATACGGGTCCTACGACAGCGGCTCGTGGAGCGTGGCGACGCCAAGGGCACAGAACTGAATGGTGCAACCGGCGCCGCCTCTGCAGCAACAGTCGCCGCTGCCACAACGTCACAGCCCGCTTCTCTCATCAATGCATCCGCATCCGCACATCCCACGCCCGCAGCCACACTCGCAATCACACAAGGTAAGTGATCCCCACATGGATAATGATCCCCCGCCCCCATAGCCATTTGCATGTGGAACTTAATTGTTGTATTAGCTTGATATAATTGTAATGTTTTCAATCTCAATTAGAAATTTTGGCCATTTTCGTGGGCATTGACACAATTGATTAGGTAAAACGGGCTAGAAATGGAGTTCAAAGGTTATTTTGCTTACTATCCTATGCAAAACTCACCTCAATCACTTAATTGCATTAAAATCTCTTCCGTAAAACACTTAAAATTCACAAATTCACTTTTTTTCGCACAACTTTGCACCATTTTTTCACTTTTGAATATTACGGTAAATACGATCAACAAATGGTTGGTGTGTCGATGGTTGTGCAGCCGATACTCGCAAGTATCAATATTACTATTCTATTCTCTCTCTATCGATGCTTCGATCTTTTCTTATTGAAATTTAAATTTGAATTCAACTGAAAACTAATGCCATTTTGACTTTCATTTTGCAGATACTCATGAGCATCGTACATGAAAAAACTTGTCAATTTCCTTTGCGTGATAGGTGAATTATACAAGAGAAAATATGAAATGCATATAAGAAGGATGCAAATACGAAGGAGGAGGAAAAGGACAAATTTAATACAAACACAAATATGTACTTAATAAACTTTGTATCAACTTTAAGCTGAGCTAAATAAGTGAATTGGTAGCAGCAATTTTGTAGATTAACTGAAATATGTATTGTACCTTAAACGTGTTTAGCATTAATATGGAAATCGAAATACTTTTAACTTACAAAATAACTAAGACAAAAAACGAAAAGTAAAACTCTACACTAGCATCTGAATTAAGCAAATTGTTAGGCTTTAAAGTTGAAAAGAAAACCAAAAAACAAAAACCAAAAAAAACTGTAGCAAGTCAAGAAAGCAAACCGAAAAACAAAAACCCAATCATGTTAAAGTTAGTAATTTTTAAATGCAAAATGGGAAAAGACAAAAAATTGTTGTTTTGCTGTTGTTTTTCGTTTCGAACCTATTTTGCTCAGTGCTGTCTCCTAGAGCTCTATTAAACAAATATTTCCCCCCCCATGGCGGCCTTCTCCTGAACTTTTGTTATATCTTACACGGACACGTCTTTATCTGAACCAGGTCGCGGCAATACAAACCAAAACTCCTAGACTCCAGGAACCAAGCCCAGAACTCTCTCTCTCTCTATCTATCTGTCTCTCTGTGTATTTCTCAGCAGGGCGGCTGATGGGGCTTGGTTCCTTATAGATAAGTTAGCTTTAGAGATTTTGTATAGATCCAAAATGTGCGTGTGAGTATGTCGTGTCGTGTATAGTGCACTCGGTCAAGTTTTAATAGTTTAAATTTCAGCGAATCGCAAATAGCACAAATCGAATGAAGAGTCTAGCAAATCTTAGATAATGAAAGGATATATATATATATATATACATACATACATATAGTCTATAGCATAGTCTAGTGTAGCCTCAAAAGTTAATATTATATTATGGATGAGGGTCAAGGGTCAACGGTCAAGGCTCAAGCAACGTTTTAATTTGTATGTACTTGTTATACACAGAAGGAAGAAGGAACGGAAGGAATGGAAGCTAATGCAAATATTAATGAGAAATTTTTGAACATACTGTAAGTTCTAAAATTGCATTTATAAATTATATATATTATACACGGGAAATGAAAGGAATACCAGATATATAAATGAGCGTGTCGTTATATAGGAATTGACTTTATTTAAACTACAAAATAAACTGAAACCTACTGAGAAAGATGACTCACTCGCACGTCACACACTCTCTCTGTCTAACTCTCACTTTCACTATCTCTGATCGAATTGGAACCTTTTTATAATTCAATCAATCACGAAACACTCACATTCGAATGAAATTGAAATTGAAATAGAAATATAAAGAAAATCCATCACGAAAAGTGCTAGAATGAAAACATACATAGAAAACATCAAATTCCTACGAAATGAAAGACTTTAAAAACTAAGCCGTTAAAATGAAATGGAAAACCAAGTAAAAAAAAAAACAAAAACAAAAACCAAAAACTATACACACGATAAATCAATGATGATTATATATATATATGTATATGTACGAGATAAATATATAAATTATATATATATATATGAAATTTACACATGACAAAGGACATCTCTAGTACATTGATATTTGTTGAGGATCGTTGGGATTTGTAGTTTAATTGGATTGATTGTATTTCGTATACATTTAGGGAACGCTGTTAGGGTAGATCATTGTATATTGTATATAGAACATTTAGCTTCGGCTCCTCTCAAACACAACAGATCCACATAAGCCCCCCAAAAAGCGCAAATTTTTAACCAAATAAATGATATATGATTTTTAATTTTTTTGGCTTGAGTTTGAAATAATTATTCTCAGATCACAACCGAATGAAGAACTTTTAGTGAAATAAGACACACACATACACACACACTTTAGCCAAGCTAATTGTTGTATAAATACGAGTACGAGTAAATACATAGAGTAAACCAAATGCAAAAATAAATCCAGATTTATTTCCAATGAAAAACCACACACATACACCCCAGAAAAAACCAAGGAAAACCTACTGTTAGTGACAAAAAAAGAAAAGCCCCAAAAAAATGGTAGCAATATGAAGGGAAAAGAAAAGAAAGCAAAAAAAAAAACAAAAACAACCTGTAAAAGAAAGAAAAACTCGGTATGTTCTTATGAAAGTAACATTAACGAATTAATTTAAAGTTTAATAAAACGGAATAAATGAGAATTTTACTGAATAAAAAACAAAACACACAAAAACTGAATTTATGAAATATTCGAATATTTTTTTTATAGATTTATATAATTTTTATAAATGTGGGAAAATTATAAACTTATAGGTGGAGTTGGTGAAGACCTTTTTACACAAAGGTAAGGATATATTTACAGAAAATGTTTCATTTTGTTACTCACTTTTTTACCATTAATTTTTGTAGATTTATCTTACGGCTTTTAGCGTCTTACTCTTAAGCAGAATGGAGATTTCTTAGAGAAACTGTTTAACAAACACGAACAATTACATAAAATTGTTTGGAAAACGTCGAAGTTTTGATATAGGGTGTACGATGGTATAGACAATGATGCCTTTCAAAGAATTATTATTCCAATTACATATTCATTTTTGCAGGAAATACTCTGATTTTAATTGCAATTACTTGTTGCACTCCACTCGTGCTGTGAATTTTTAATGAGAGAATCAACAACCTTTCAACATATTTGAATAAAATATTCACTTGAATTATTAATATTTGAAACGTGTCGGTGGGGGAATTAATTTCAATTGGATTAAGTACATAAATCATTGAATAAATAAAGGTTGAAGTATTTTGTAAAAATTATAAAAATATAGCTTTGATATGGGATGATATTTAAAACATTTCAAAAAATATAATAAAAATAGTATTATTAGTTAAAAAATTTAGCAATATTCTTGGCCATATTCGGCCACTTTGCTAGCCTTAAGGCATATCCAAAGGTAATACCTATTTACTGAAGATTTGTCCCTTATTTTGTAGATTTTTTATATGTGAAAATGAAAGCAATTCCGTGTGATTAGGTGGGTGATCTTATTTATTAAATAGGCATATTTTTATACAAATTTACAACAATTATAAGGAGTCTTATTCGGCAACCCACTTTTAAATTACAATGCAAAACTCTGAAGTCATCAACGACCCATCAGTCTCGTCTCCCTCGCGATCTTATCGGTTCACTGCACATTTGATTATATTCCAGATGGGCACTCCAGACATCATCCCAAAAGGTATTTTTAAATTATTACCAATTGAGTGCGAGTGCGTTACGTTTTTTGTTTTTCCTTCCGCTTATGTTACTAATTTTAAGCATCCACACACTCAGCAGACAAAAAAACATCAACAGACGGACCAGACAGATCTTCATTGCGCACAGCTGTTTTGGAAAGCGCTTACCTGAGCTGAGCTTTAAGCCCACAGAGCATATTACGCTTGTCTCCAAGCGCAGATCTTGCACTCAGCGTCCAAAGCTCGTTTCGAACGGTTATAAAAGCGGCGATCGAACCGAATAAAGCACAAACAAATTCGAACAAAAACAAAATATGTATTCGATAAGATTGGTGAGCCTAGGGCTGTTCTTGTGCCTGATAAGCTGCTGGAGCTGGTGTGCATCGGCCAAGCTGGAGGAGAAATTCTCGTGGAAGCAGCTGGCCTTCGATTGGCCCACACCAGAGGCCGAGGCGGAGGCCAAAGCCAATGGACACTACATCGAGGAGAATAACCTGCCGCTGGGCGTGGAGCGTTGGCAAAACAGAATCTTTGTCACTGTGCCAAGGTAAATTACCAAATAGTAAATACGTACATATATTTTTATAGTATTCAACAGACCAAAACCCAATTTGTGATTACCTCTTTCATTACCTTACCAATTTAGTTTTTTTTTTTTTGTGGTTTTGTTGGTAATTAAATGTCAGGCTAGACTTGCACAATCAACTGACTGGCTCCATAAACCGGTTTCCCAGTTTGGCCAGCGCTTATTTTCCTTTGTGTAAAGTGAATCTATTTTGCATTTTAAATTGTAGTTTCTAAATGCAAATGCCTATTGGAAATTGATTTATAATTTAATAAGAGAAAACCTGCAAGTGGTAGCATTTAATTAGAACCTTCCTCACAGAAAAGGTCAAGACGATCACGCCGTGTGACGTCAGCACTATTGGGGGTTTACCCTCAAGAAAAAAGAGAGAAATTCCAAAAGACAAACAAATTTTTGTTTATTTTTTGGGAGCTCTGACTAATCAAAACAGAAAACATGCCATAATTATCAGGGAATTATCAGTGGGAATGACACACAAATAGTCCAAATTTCCAGTTCAAACCTGATAGAATCTGTGATCTATTCTGTTACGATATTCGATTGATCTTCCAGGAGTCTCTATAATAGATTTACAATCTTCTCGTCAGCTTATTAACTTATCCTAAATATCTGCCTGTAAAATATCTCAGCCCAATCTCTAATATCCAATCCCCTCCCTCAGATGGAAGGCCGGTGTTGCTGCCACCCTCAACTACATTGATCTCACCTCAACGGAGAAGTCACCAAAACTGCATCCCTATCCCAGCTGGGAGGCCAATAAATTGCCCATTGATGTCAAGCCGCAGGAGCAGAAGACACCCTCGGGTGGCCGCTTGGATGCTGACAAGGCTCAGGATGCTGGCGTCCAGTTGAAGGACAATGCCACCATCATTTCCACATTCCGCATTCAGGTCGACGTGTGCGATCGTCTGTGGGTGCTGGACACGGGTCTGGCCGATATTCTGGGCAATCCCAAGCAGATTACGCCGAATTCCATACTGGTCTTTGATCTCAAGACTGACACGTTGCTGCGTCGTTTCACCATTCCGGCTGATCAGTCCAAGGAGGATTCGTTCTTTGCCAATATCGTGAGTAAAGAATGCAGAAATATTGATTTGCTTACGCTAAGGATTGTATTCCATTGACAGGTTGTGGATGCCGATCGTTCCGAGTGTCAGGATGCCTTTGCCTATGTCCCTGACTTGGGGGCCTATGGTGTGATTGTGTACTCCCTGCGGAACGACAAGTCCTATCGCGTCAAGCACAACTTCTTCCACTTTGATCCGCTGCAGGGCGATTTCAATGTGGGTGGCGTTAACTTCCAGTGGACGGATGGAGTCTTTGGTCTGGCCGTGGGTCCTATGAATCCGGATCACTCCAAGGACATCTACTTCCATGCTCTGGCCAGTACCAAGGAGTTCAAGGTGTCCAATCGTGTGCTGCAAAACGAATCGCATGTGACCGGTGGCGATTCCTACTATGACTTCAAATATGTGGGAGATCGCGGCATGAATGGTCAGTCCACCGCCGAAGTCTTCGATCCGGAGACCGGTGTCATCTTCTACACGCAAGTAAACAAGGATGCCATCGCCTGCTGGAACATCAAGCGTCCCTACACGCCCGACACTCAGGGTCTCATTGATTCCGATTCGCATACCCTGGTGTTCCCCAACGACATGAAGATTGATAGCGAGGGCACCATCTGGGTTCTGTCCGACAAGATGCCAACGTATCTGTACAAGGAGCTGGATCCCTCGGCCGTCAACTACCGCATCTTGATGGGCAACAACCGCGATCTCATCAAGGGTACACCGTGCGAAATGTAAGCAGCAGCAGCCGTTTCGGGCATTTGTTGTGTGATTTCTGCCATATCGAAGGAGGATGAAGAACGCTATCAGAAACTGGTTACCGAAAACGAGGAATTACAACGATTAATAACACAGGTAAACAAATCAATCATACATTTTGTTACACTTACATTCATGTATCGATCCATTTGTAGAAAGAGGAAAAGATACGGGTCCTACGACAGCGGCTCGTGGAGCGTGGCGACGCCAAGGGCACAGAACTGAATGGTGCAACCGGCGCCGCCTCTGCAGCAACAGTCGCCGCTGCCACAACGTCACAGCCCGCTTCTCTCATCAATGCATCCGCATCCGCACATCCCACGCCCGCAGCCACACTCGCAATCACACAAGGTAAGTGATCCCCACATGGATAATGATCCCTCGCCCCCATAGCCATTTGCATGTGGATCTTAATTGTTGTATTAGCTTGATATAATTGTAATGTTTTCAATCTCAATTAGAAATTTTGGCCATTTTCGTGGGCATTGACACAATTGATTAGGTACAACGGCGTAGAAATGGAGTTATAAGGTTATTTTGCTTACTATCCTATGCAAAACTCACCTCAATCACTTAATTGCATTAAAATCTCTTCCGTAAAACACTTAAAATTCACAAATGCACTTTTTTTCGCACAACTTTGCCTGTTTTTTTCACTTTTCAATATTACGGTAAATACGATCAACAAATGGTTGGTGTGTCGATGGTTGTGCAGCCGATACTCGCGAGTATTCTCTCTCTATCGATGCTTCGATCTTTTCTTATTGAAATTTAAATTTGAATTCAACTGAAAACTAATGCCATTTTGACTTTCATTTTGCAGATACTCATGAGCATCGTACATGAAAAAACTTGTCAATTTCCTTTGCGTGATAGGTGAATTATACAAGAGAAAATATGAAATGCATATAAGAAGGATGCAAATACGAAGGAGGAGGAAAAGGACAAATTTAATACAAACACAAATATGTACTTAATAAACTTTGTATCAACTTTAAGCTGAGCTAAATAAGTGAATTGGTAGCAGCAATTTTGTAGATTAACTGAAATATGTATTGTACCTTAAACGTGTTTAGCATTAATATGGAAAACGAAATACTTTTAACTTACAAAATAACTAAGACAAAAAACGAAAAGTAAAACTCTACACTAGCATCTGAATTAAGCAAATTGTTAGGCTTTAAAGTTGAAAAGAAAACCAAAAAACAAAAACCAAAAAAAACTGTAGCAAGTCAAGAAAGCAAACCGAAAAACAAAAACCCAATCATGTTAAAGTTAGTAATTTTTAAATGCAAAATGGGAAAAGACAAAAAATTGTTGTTTTGCTGTTGTTTTTCGTTTCGTACCTATTTTGCTCAGTGCTGTCTCCTAGAGCTCTATTAAACAAATATTTCCCCCCCATGGCGGCCTTCTCCTGAACTTTTGTTATATCTTACACGGACACGTCTTTATCTGAACCAGGTCGCGGCAATACAAACCAAAACTCCTAGACTCCAGGAACCAAGCCCAGAACTCTCTCTCTCTCTATCTATCTGTCTCTCTGTGTATTTCTCAGCAGGGCGGCTGATGGGGCTTGGTTCCTTATAGATAAGTTAGCTTTTAGAGATTTTGTATAGATCCAAAATGTGCGTGTGAGTATGTCGTGTCGTGTATAGTGCACTCGGTCAAGTTTTAATAGTTTAAATTTCAGCGAATCGCAAATAGCACAAATCGAATGAAGAGTCTAGCAAATCTTAGATAATGAAAGGATATATATATATATACATACATACATATAGTCTATAGCATAGTCTAGTGTAGCCTCAAAAGTTAATATTATATTATGGATGAGGGTCAAGGGTCAAGGGTCAAGGCTCAAGCAACGTTTTAATTTGTATGTACTTGTTATACACAGAAGGAAGAAGGAACGGAAGGAATGGAAGCTAATGGAAATATTAATGAGAAATTTTTGAACATACTGTAAGTTCTAAAATTGCATTTATAAATTATATATATTATACACGGGAAATGAAAGGAATACCAGATATATAAATGAGCGTGTCGTTATATAGGAATTGACTTTATTTAAACTAAAAATAAACTGAAACCTACTGAGAAAGATGACTCACTCTCACGTCACACACTCTCTCTGTCTAACTCTCACTTTCACTATCTCTGATCGAATTGGAACCTTTTTATAATTCAATCAATCACGAAACACTCACATTCGAATGAAATTGAAATAGAAATATAAAGAAAATCCATCACGAAAAGTGCTAGAATGAAAACATACATAGAAAACATCAAATTCCTACGAAATGAAAGACTTTAAAAACTAAGCCGTTAAAATGAAATGGAAAACCAAGTAAAAAAAAAAACAAAAACCAAAAACTATACACACGATAAATCAATGATGATTATATATATATATGTATATGTACGAGATAAATATATAAATTATATATATATATATGAAATTTACACATGACAAAGGACATCTCTAGTACATTGATATTTGTTGAGGATCGTTGGGATTTGTAGTTTAATTGGATTGATTGTATTTCGTATACATTTAGGGAACGCTGTTAGGGTAGATCATTGTATATTGTATATAGAACATTTAGCTTCGGCTCCTCTCAAACACAACAGATCCACATAAGCCCCCCAAAAAGCGCAAATTTTTAACCAAATAAATGATATATGATTTTCAATTTTTTTGGCTTGAGTTTAAAATAATTATTCTCAGATCACAACCGAATGAAGAACTTTTAGTGAAATAAGACACACACATACACACACACTTTAGCCAAGCTAATTGTTGTATAAATACGAGTACGAGTAAATACATAGAGTAAACCAAATGCAAAAATAAATCCAGATTTATTTCCAATGAAAAACCACAGACACACACACCCCAGAAAAAACCAAGGAAAACCTACTGTTAGTGACAAAAAAAGAAAAGCCCCAAAAAAATGGTAGCAATATGAAGGGAAAAGAAAAGAAAAAAAAAAACAAAAACAACCTGTAAAAGAAAGAAAAACTCGGTATGTTCTTATGAAAGTAACATTAACGAATTAATTTAAAGTTTAATAAAACGGAATAAATGAGAATTTTACTGAATAAAAAACAAAACACACAAAAACTGAATTTATGAAATATTCGAATATTTTTTTTATAGATTTATATAATTTTTATAAATGTGGGAAAATTATAAACTTATAGGTGGAGTTGGTAAAGACCTTTTTACACAAAGGTAAGGATATATTTACAGAAGATGTTTAATTTTGTTACTCACTTTTTTACCATTAATTTTTGTAGATTTATCTTACGGTTTTAAGGGTCTTACTCCCAAGCAGAATGGAGATTTCGTACAGAAATTGTTTAACAAAAACGAACAATTACATAAAATTGTTTGGAAAACGTCGAAGTTTTGATATAGGGTATACGATGGTATAGACAATGATGCCTTTCAAAGAATTATTATTCCAATTACATATTCATCTTTGCAGGAAATACTCTGATTTTAATTGCAATTACTTGTTGCACTCCACTCGTGCTGTGAATTTTTAATGAGAGAATCAACAACCTTTCAACATATTTGAATAAAATATTCACTTGAATTATTAATATTTGAAACGTGTCGGTGGGGGAATTAATTTCAATTGGATTAAATACATAAATCATTGAATAAATAAAGGTTTAAGTATTTTGTATACTTTGATATAAGACAATATTTAAAACAGTTTAAAATATAAAAAATAGATTTAAAAGTATAGAAATTTATTAATATTGTAAAGATGAATATTCTGCAACCCATATTCGGACGCTTTGTTAGCCTCAAGGCATATCCAAAGGTAATACCTATTTACTGAAGATTTGTCCTTTATTTTGTAGATTTTTTATATGTGAAAATGAAAGCAATTCCGTGGGATTAGGTGGGTGATCTTATTTATTAAATAGGTATATTTTTATACAAATTTATAACAATTATAAGGAGTCTTATTCGGCAACCCACTTTCAAATTAAAATGCAAAACTCTGAAGTCATCAACGACCCATTAGTCTCGTCTCCCCCCGATCTTATCGGTTCACTGCACATTTGATTATATTCCAGATGGGCACTCCATATTTTTAAATTATTACCAATTGAGTGCGAGTGCGTTACGTTTTTTGTTTTTCCTTCCGCTTATGTTACTAATTTTAAGCATCCACACACTCAGCAGACAAAAAAACATCAACAGACGGACCGGACAGATCTTCATTGCGCACAGCTGTTTTGGAAAGCGCTTACCTGAGCTGAGCTTTAAGCCCACAGAGCATATTACGCTCGTCTCCAAGCACAGATCTTGCACTCAGCGTCCAAAGCTCGTTTCGAACGGTTATAAAAGCAGCGATCGAACCGAATAAAGCACAAACAAATTCGAACAAAAACAAAATATGTATTCGATAAGATTGGTGAGCCTAGGGCTATTCTTGTGCCTGATAAGCTGCTGGAGCTGGTGTGCATCGGCCAAGCTGGAGGAGAAATTCTCGTGGAAGCAGCTGGCCTTCGATTGGCCCACACCAGAGGCCGAGGCGGAGGCCAAAGCCAATGGACACTACATCGAGGAGAATAACCTGCCGCTGGGCGTGGAGCGTTGGCAAAACAGAATCTTTGTCACTGTGCCAAGGTAAATTACCAAATAGTAAATACGTACATATATTTTTATAGTATTCAACAGACCAAAACCCAATTTGTGATTACCTCTTTCATTACCTTACCAATTTAGTTTTTTTTTTTTTTGTGGTTTTGTTGGTAATTAAATATCAAGCTAGACTTGCAAAATCAACTGACTGGCTCCATAAACCGGTTTCCCAGTTTGGCCAGAGTTTATTTTCCTTTGTGTAAAGTGAATCTATTTTGCATTTTAAATTGTAGTTTCTAAATGCAAATGCCTATTGGAAATTGATTTATAATTTAATAAGAGAAAACCTGCAAGTGGTAGCATTTAATTAGAACCTTCCTCACGGAAAAGGTCAAGACGATCACGCCGTGTGACGTCAGCACTATTGGGGGTTTACCCTCAAGAAAAAAGAGAGAAATTCCAAAAGACAAACAAATTTTTGTTTATTTTTTGGGAGCTCTGACTAATCAAAACAGAAAACATGCCATAATTATCAGGGAATTATCAGTGGGAATGACACACAAATAGTCCAAATTTCCAGTTCAAACCTGATAGAATCTGTGATCTATTCTGTTACGATATTCGATTGATCTTCCAGGAGTCTCTATAATAGATTTACAATCTTCTCGTCAGCTTATTAACTTATCCTAAATATCTGCCTGTAAAATATCTCAGCCCAATCTCTAATATCCAATCCCCTCCCTCAGATGGAAGGCCGGTGTTGCTGCCACCCTCAACTACATTGATCTCACCTCAACGGAGAAGTCACCAAAACTGCATCCCTATCCCAGCTGGGAGGCCAATAAATTGCCCATTGATGTCAAGCCGCAGGAGCAGAAGACACCCTCGGGTGGCCGCTTGGATGCTGACAAGGCTCAGGATGCTGGCGTCCAGTTGAAGGACAATGCCACCATCATTTCCACATTCCGCATTCAGGTCGACGTGTGCGATCGTCTGTGGGTGCTGGACACGGGTCTGGCCGATATTCTGGGCAATCCCAAGCAGATTACGCCGAATTCCATACTGGTCTTTGATCTCAAGACTGACACGTTGCTGCGTCGTTTCACCATTCCGGCTGATCAGTCCAAGGAGGATTCGTTCTTTGCCAATATCGTGAGTAAAGAATGCAGAAATATTGATTTGCTTACGCTAAGGATTGTATTCCATTGACAGGTTGTGGATGCCGATCGTTCCGAGTGTCAGGATGCCTTTGCCTATGTCCCTGACTTGGGGGCCTATGGTGTGATTGTGTACTCCCTGCGGAACGACAAGTCCTATCGCGTCAAGCACAACTTCTTCCACTTTGATCCGCTGCAGGGCGATTTCAATGTGGGTGGCGTTAACTTCCAGTGGACGGATGGAGTCTTTGGTCTGGCCGTGGGTCCTATGAATCCGGATCACTCCAAGGACATCTACTTCCATGCTCTGGCCAGTACCAAGGAGTTCAAGGTGTCCAATCGTGTGCTGCAAAACGAATCGCATGTGACCGGTGGCGATTCCTACTATGACTTCAAATATGTGGGAGATCGCGGCATGAATGGTCAGTCCACCGCCGAAGTCTTCGATCCGGAGACCGGTGTCATCTTCTACACGCAAGTAAACAAGGATGCCATCGCCTGCTGGAACATCAAGCGTCCCTACACGCCCGACACTCAGGGTCTCATTGATTCCGATTCGCATACCCTGGTGTTCCCCAACGACATGAAGATTGATAGCGAGGGCACCATCTGGGTTCTGTCCGACAAGATGCCAACGTATCTGTACAAGGAGCTGGATCCCTCGGCCGTCAACTACCGCATCTTGATGGGCAACAACCGCGATCTCATCAAGGGTACACCGTGCGAAATGTAAGCAGCAGCAGCCGTTTCGGGCATTTGTTGTGTGATTTCTGCCATATCGAAGGAGGATGAAGAACGCTATCAGAAACTGGTTACCGAAAACGAGGAATTACAACGATTAATAACACAGGTAAACAAATCAATCATACATTTTGTTACACTTACATTCATGTATCGATCCATTTGTAGAAAGAGGAAAAGATACGGGTCCTACGACAGCGGCTCGTGGAGCGTGGCGACGCCAAGGGCACAGAACTGAATGGTGCAACCGGCGCCGCCTCTGCAGCAACAGTCGCCGCTGCCACAACGTCACAGCCCGCTTCTCTCATCAATGCATCCGCATCCGCACATCCCACGCCCGCAGCCACACTCGCAATCACACAAGGTAAGTGATCCCACATGGATAATGATCCCCACATGGATAATGATCCCTCGCCCCCATAGCCATTTGCATGTGGATCTTAATTGTTGTATTAGCTTGATATAATTGTAATGTTTTCAATCTCAATTAGAAATTTTGGCCATTTTCGTGGGCATTGACACAATTGATTAGGTACAACGGCGTAGAAATGGAGTTATAAGGTTATTTTGCTTACTATGCTATGCAAAACTCACCTGCCAGCACCTCAATCACTTAATTGCATTAAAATCTCTTCCGTAAAACACTTAAAATTCACAAATGCACTTTTTTTCGCACAACTTTGCCTGTTTTTTTCACTTTTCAATATTACGGTAAATACGATCAACAAATGGTTGGTGTGTCGATGGTTGTGCAGCCGATACTCGCGAGTATTCTCTCTCTATCGATGCTTCGATCTTTTCTTATTGAAATTTAAATTTGAATTCAACTGAAAACTAATGCCATTTTGACTTTCATTTTGCAGATACTCATGAGCATCGTACATGAAAAAACTTGTCAATTTCCTTTGCGTGATAGGTGAATTATACAAGAGAAAATATGAAATGCATATAAGAAGGATGCAAATACGAAGGAGGAGGAAAAGGACAAATTTAATACAAACACAAATATGTACTTAATAAACTTTGTATCAACTTTAAGCTGAGCTAAATAAGTGAATTGGTAGCAGCAATTTTGTAGATTAACTGAAATATGTATTGTACCTTAAACGTGTTTAGCATTAATATGGAAAACGAAATACTTTTAACTTACAAAATAACTAAGACAAAAAACGAAAAGTAAAACTCTACACTAGCATCTGAATTAAGCAAATTGTTAGGCTTTAAAGTTGAAAAGAAAACCAAAAAACAAAAACCAAAAAAAAAACTGTAGCAAGTCAAGAAAGCAAACCGAAAAACAAAAACCCAATCATGTTAAAGTTAGTAATTTTTAAATGCAAAATGGGAAAAGACAAAAAATTGTTGTTTTGCTGTTGTTTTTCGTTTCGTACCTATTTTGCTCAGTGCTGTCTCCTAGAGCTCTATTAAACAAATATTTCCCCCCCATGGCGGCCTTCTCCTGAACTTTTGTTATATCTTACACGGACACGTCTTTATCTGAACCAGGTCGCGGCAATACAAACCAAAACTCCTAGACTCCAGGAACCAAGCCCAGAACTCTCTCTCTCTCTATCTATCTGTCTCTCTGTGTATTTCTCAGCAGGGCGGCTGATGGGGCTTGGTTCCTTATAGATAAGTTAGCTTTTAGAGATTTTGTATAGATCCAAAATGTGCGTGTGAGTATGTCGTGTCGTGTATAGTGCACTCGGTCAAGTTTTAATAGTTTAAATTTCAGCGAATCGCAAATAGCACAAATCGAATGAAGAGTCTAGCAAATCTTAGATAATGAAAGGATATATATATATATACATACATACATATAGTCTATAGCATAGTCTAGTGTAGCCTCAAAAGTTAATATTATATTATGGATGAGGGTCAAGGGTCAAGGGTCAAGCAACGTTTTAATTTGTATGTACTTGTTATACACAGAAGGAAGAAGGAACGGAAGGAATGGAAGCTAATGCAAATATTAATGAGAAATTTTTGAACATACTGTAAGTTCTAAAATTGCATTTATAAATTATATATATTATACACGGGAAATGAAAGGAATACCAGATATATAAATGAGCGTGTCGTTATATAGGAATTGACTTTATTTAAACTACAAAATAAACTGAAACCTACTGAGAAAGATGACTCACTCTCACGTCTCACACTCTCTCTGTCTAACTCTCACTTTCACTATCTCTGATCGAATTGGAACCTTTTTATAATTCAATCAATCACGAAACACTCACATTCGAATGAAATTGAAATAGAAATATAAAGAAAATCCATCACGAAAAGTGCTAGAATGAAAACATACATAGAAAACATCAAATTCCTACGAAATGAAAGACTTTAAAAACTAAGCCGTTAAAATGAAATGGAAAACCAAGTAAAAAAAAAAACAAAAACAGAAACCAAAAACTATACACACGATAAATCAATGATGATTATATATATATATATGTATATGTACGAGATAAATATATAAATTATATATATATATATGAAATTTACACATGACAAAGAACATCTCTAGTACATTGATATTTGTTGAGGATCGTTGGGATTTGTAGTTTAATTGGATTGATTGTATTTCGTATACATTTAGGGAACGCTGTTAGGGTAGATCATTGTATATTGTATATAGAACATTTAGCTTCGGCTCCTCTCAAACACAACAGATCCACATAAGCCCCCCAAAAAGCGCAAATTTTTAACCAAATAAATGATATATGATTTTTAATTTTTTTGGCTTGAGTTTAAAATAATTATTCTCAGATCACAACCGAATGAAGAACTTTTAGTGAAATAAGACACACACATACACACACACTTTAGCCAAGCTAATTGTTGTATAAATACGAGTACGAGTAAATACATAGAGTAAACCAAATGCAAAAATAAATCCAGATTTATTTCCAATGAAAAACCACAGACACACACACCCCAGAAAAAACCAAGGAAAACCTACTGTTAGTGACAAAAAAAGAAAAGCCGCAAAAAAATGGTAGCAATATGAAGGGAAAAGAAAAGAAAAAAAAAAACAAAAACAACCTGTAAAAGAAAGAAAAACTCGGTATGTTCTTATGAAAGTAACATTAACGAATTAATTTAAAGTTTAATAAAACGGAATAAATGAGAATTTTACTGAATAAAAAACAAAACACACAAAAACTGAATTTATGAAATATTCGAATATTTTTTTTATAGATTTATATAATTTTTATAAATGTGGGAAAATTATAAACTTATAGGTGGAGTTGGTAAAGACCTTTTTACACAAAGGTAAGGATATATTTACAGAAGATGTTTAATTTTGTTACTCACTTTTTTACCATTAATTTTTGTAGATTTATCTTACGGTTTTAAGGGTCTTACTCCCAAGCAGAATGGAGATTTCGTACAGAAATTGTTTAACAAAAACGAACAATTACATAAAATTGTTTGGAAAACGTCGAAGTTTTGATATAGGGTATACGATGGTATAGACAATGATGCCTTTCAAAGAATTATTATTCCAATTACATATTCATCTTTGCAGGAAATACTCTGATTTTAATTGCAATTACTTGTTGCACTCCACTCGTGCTGTGAATTTTTAATGAGAGAATCAACAACCTTTCAACATATTTGAATAAAATATTCACTTGAATTATTAATATTTGAAACGTGTCGGTGGGGGAATTAATTTCAATTGGATTAAATACATAAATCATTGAATAAATAAAGGTTTAAGTATTTTGTATACTTTGATATAAGACAATATTTAAAACAGTTTAAAATATAAAAAATAGATTTAAAAGTATAGAAATTTAGTAATATTGTAAAGATGAATATTCTGCAACCCATATTCGGACGCTTTGTTAGCTTCAAGGCATATCCAAAGGTAATACCTATTTACTGAACATTTGTCCTTTATTTTGTAGATTTTTTTATATGTGAAAATGAAATCAATTCCGTGGGATTAGGTGGGTGATCTTATTTATTAAATAGGCATATTTTTATACAAATTTATAACAATTATAAGGAGTCTTATTCGGCAACCCACTTTCAAATTAAAATGCAAAACTCTGAAGTCATCAACGACCCATTAGTCTCGTCTCCCCCCGATCTTATCGGTTCACTGCACATTTGATTATATTCCAGATGGACACTCCAGACATCATCCCAAAAGGTATTTTTAAATTATTACCAATTGAGTGCGAGTGCGTTACGTTTTTTGTTTTTCCTTCCGCTTATGTTACTAATTTTAAGCATCCACACACTCAGCAGACAAAAAAACATCAGCAGACGGACCAGACAGATCTTCATTGCGCACAGCTGTTTTGGTATAACAAATATATATATATATATATATATATTTGGTATAACAGAGATTATAACAGTTGATCCGATTATAACAGAGCGCTTACCTGAGCTGAAGCCCACAGAGCATATTACGCTCGTCTCCAAGCACAGATCTTGCACTCAGCGTCCAAAGCTCGTTTCGAACGGTTATAAAAGCAGCGATCGAACCGAATAAAGCACAAACAAATTCGAACAAAAACAAAATATGTATTCGATAAGATTGGTGAGCCTAGGGCTATTCTTGTGCCTGATAAGCTGCTGGAGCTGGTGTGCATCGGCCAAGCTGGAGGAGAAATTCTCGTGGAAGCAGCTGGCCTTCGATTGGCCCACACCAGAGGCCGAGGCGGAGGCCAAAGCCAATGGACACTACATCGAGGAGAATAACCTGCCGCTGGGCGTGGAGCGTTGGCAAAACAGAATCTTTGTCACTGTGCCTAGGTAAATTACCAAATAGTAAATACGTACATATATTTTTATAGTATTCAACAGACCAAAACCCAATTTGTGATTACCTCTTTCGTTACCTTACCAATTTAGTTTTTTTTTTTTTGTGGTTTTGTTGGTAATTAAATGTCAAGCTAGACTTGCAAAATCAACTGACTGGCTCCATAAACCGGTTTCCCAGTTTGGCCAGAGTTTATTTTCCTTTGTGTAAAGTGAATCTATTTTGCATTTTAAATTGTAGTTTCTAAATGCAAATGCCTATTGGAAATTGATTTATAATTTAATAAGAGAAAACCTGCAAGTGGTCGCATTTAATTAGAACCTTCCTCACGGAAAAGGTCAAGACGATCACGCCGTGTGACGTCAGCACTATTGGGGGTTTACCCTCAAGAAAAAAGAGAGAAATTCCAAAAGACAAACAAATTTTTGTTTATTTTTTGGGAGCTCTGACTAATCAAAACAGAGAACATACCATAATTATCAGGGAATTATCAGTGGGAATAACACACAAATAGTCTAAATTTCCAGTTCAATCCTGATAGAATCTGTGATCTATTCTGTTACGATCTTCGATTAGTTTCTATAGATCTTCTAGGGGTCTCTATAATAGATCTCTATATATCTAATATCCCATCCCCTCCCCCAGATGGAAGGCCGGTGTTGCTGCCACCCTCAACTACATTGATCTCACCTCAACGGAGAAGTCACCAAAACTGCATCCCTATCCCAGCTGGGAGGCCAATAAATTGCCCATCGATGTCAAGCCGCAGGAGCAGAAGACTCCCTCGGGTGGCCGCTTGGATGCTGACAAGGCTCAGGATGCTGGCGTCCAGTTGATGGACAATGCCACCATCATTTCCACATTCCGCATTCAGGTCGACGTGTGCGATCGTCTGTGGGTGCTGGACACGGGTCTGGCCGATATTCTGGGCAATCCCAAGCAGATTACGCCGAATTCCATACTGGTCTTTGATCTCAAGACTGACACGTTGCTGCGTCGTTTCACCATTCCGGCTGATCAGTCCAAGGAGGATTCGTTCTTTGCCAATATCGTGAGTAAAGAATGGAGAAATATTGATTTGCTTACGCTAAGGATTGTATTCCATTGACAGGTTGTGGATGCCGATCGTTCCGAGTGCCAGGATGCCTTTGCCTATGTCCCTGATTTGGGGGCATATGGTGTGATTGTGTACTCCCTGCGGAACGACAAGTCCTATCGCGTCAAGCACAACTTCTTCCACTTTGATCCGCTGCAGGGCGATTTCAATGTGGGTGGCGTTAACTTCCAGTGGACGGATGGAGTCTTTGGCCTGGCCGTGGGTCCCATGAATCCGGATCACTCCAAGGACATCTACTTCCATGCTCTGGCCAGTACCAAGGAGTTCAAGGTGTCCAATCGTGTGCTGCAAAACGAATCGCATGTGACCGGTGGCGATTCCTACTATGACTTCAAATATGTGGGAGATCGCGGCATGAATGGTCAGTCCACCGCCGAAGTCTTCGATCCGGAGACCGGTGTCATCTTCTACACTCAAGTGAACAAGGATGCCATCGCCTGCTGGAACATCAAGCGTCCCTACACGCCCGACACTCAGGGTCTCATTGATTCCGATTCGCATACCCTGGTGTTCCCCAACGACATGAAGATTGATAGCGAGGGCACCATCTGGGTTCTGTCCGACAAGATGCCAACGTATCTGTACAAGGAGCTGGATCCCTCGGCCGTCAACTACCGCATCTTGATGGGCAACAACCGCGATCTCATCAAGGGTACACCGTGCGAAATGTAAGCAGCAGCCGCCGTTTCGGGCATTTGTTGTGTGATTTGTGGCGCGGCGCATATTTGTATTTACATATGACATTTTTTTCGGTTAGTAAGTCAGCTTAATAAACTATTTTCAATGTGATTGGTTGATTGATTGCGTGCATGGGTCCTTAAGTTAAATGTCCGACTTCAGCAGATTATCAGCCAGTTGCACCTTCTCGCCCGGCTTGAAGGCGGGCATGCCCAGGTAGGGGCAGGTAGAGCAACGAAAAGCGTCGCCCAAATAGCACTGAAAATATGAAGATCATTATTATTAGCTGTGCGAAAGGAAATCCCAGGATTGACATACATTTCCGCAGCTGGATTTGGCATTTTCAGAGGCCGTTGCGGTTTGCTTCTCGTTCTCCAGCTCTTCGGCCAGGCCGCAGGAGCAGTTCTTGCAGGCCTTGCGCTTTCCTGTGGTGCTGCACACTTTAAGGCCAGCCGGATCTGGCTTCTGTTTGTCCTCCTCATCCAGCAGCTCTTCCTCGTCGATCAGCTCCTCATCGTCGCCGCTGATTTTCCACACATTCAACGCGCTGGCGTTCTTCTTGGCAAACGAAAGCCTGGCCGAGGAGCCAGTCTCGTAGCCGGGCTTCTCTGCTGTCAGAGTATCTGTACCCTCGCTGCAGTTGATGAACCCAGAGAGTTTGATTTCCTGTAGCAAGCTGGCGGCTGGACCAATAAACGAAAACAAATGGAGTTTTCCACTGGGTTTCAGCATGTGCAGCAGCTTTACGTAATTGTCGGTGAGCTGGGCGCACTCAATGACAATTAGGTCGAAGCTGGAGTTGGCGTAGGAGGCTGAAATTGGATGCAGGTCGCTAATGAATATGCTGACTCACACGGAGCACCAATCTCACACGCAACTTACAAAACGAGAGGCGATGCACATTTTCCACAGCCACCTCGCCCCCGGTGGCGGTTTTCAGCTGCTCCACACGCTTGTCCAGATCGGCGCTATCAGTCCATATGTATAGAGATTTTTGCAGACCCTTAAATTGCTCCATTATCACTGTTTTTAGAATGTATTTTAAGATTTAGCACCGCTGTTTGATTTCACAAGTAGTAGAGATGGCCGAATGAACAAAAGCGACATCGATTGTAGCTACCGATAGTACAAAAAGTGATATTCACTGCAGTGATATTTTCACTCACGAGATTTCACGAGCAGTGAGCAGAATTTAAACATTCAATACAAATAATTCCATTCCAACTCACAACTCGCCTCTTAAATATTGAATGAAAGTTCTCTATCATGTTTGCAATAACCAAATGCCATTTTTCATTCATAACCTACAGCCCTTATTCTGCAGTCACGCACGTATTGCACTTTCCCACGGATATTATTAAATATTTATGGGTCAGAAGGGTCAAAGGGTAGCTTCAATTTTGAATATCAAATGAGGGCGCGAGAATCGATAAATATAAGCAGTGTTGATAAATAAAGTTTAATTTCTAGCTAAAGATTTTCCTTTTAATTGGCCCCCCATAACACATGATTAGATTTATATTAAAACATTTAAATGTTACAACATTGCAACAAAAAACATTTGGCTATAAAATAGCTGGCTCGCCATATCCCGCTTTTGTGCACTTCTAGTGTTGTTAAGGGCCGAAGATATCGCCGGTAAGTGTGAACTATCGTAAATAACAAACAATCGATGTATCGATACAACATCCTCTCGTAGTCGCTTTTTTTAGTTGTAGCTATTATAAATATAACTCAAGCGCTAGTTGCAGCCTTAAACAGAAGCCAGCCGCTACAACCGCTAGTCGCTAGTCAAGTGCTTTTCAAAATACAAATATGTGATTACGGCGTCCAGTACAAAAATTAAATCTCCATCATCGAATCCGAGCTCCGAGTCCGCGACCAAGAGGAAGAAAGAGAGAGAGTGCGTGAGAGAAACGACAGCTGCTGGCCGTGTGTGTTGGTGCAGGATAACAAATACAAAACATACAACAACAACAAATAGTACACAAAAAGTGCCAAAGTTTTTTAACAAATTTGCCAAAAAAAATATATCAAAAGAAAAGAACCTACCAAAAGCCAGACAGTAAACCATTCAATTTCATAGAATTCAGAAGACATGTGCATAAATGAAGAGCTACAACCAATTTAATTTGAACGCCGCCGCCCCGCCCGCCATTGCCTACGAGAACGCAGCCGCAGCAGCAGCCCTCAATTCACACAGTTCGCCCCTCGATCACAATCACCAGCAACGTCAGGATATGCCGCACTTTGGACTGGGCAGCGGTCCTCAGCCGCCGCCGCCGTCGCAGCAGCAGCAGCAAGTGCACCATCAGCAGCAACAACAGCAGCAGCAGCAACAGCAACAACAAATGCAATTGTCCATGTTGCCGGGTCCGTACCGGCCGCACATCGAGGAAAAGAAGCTGACGCGCGATGCCATGGAAAAGTACATGAGGGAACGCAACGATATGGTCATCGTGATACTCCATGCCAAGGTGCGATATGATTTTGGGTAAAATTCGGGGTGCTCTCGGTGAGATTTTAAGGGGTAGAATCAGGTTGAACAGGTGCCCGCCCGATAGAGTTCTTGAAGTGCGTGAAAAATAGGTAATTAAATATATTGATTGTGGCTGGGAATAATTAAAGAGGTGCTGTTAAAGATAAAGGATTCATATCTTAAAAGCAATGCCGGAAATGGTTTTAGAATTTTGGGATAAGGCAGAAAATTTCAATTGCAGTCAAAGAAGTGGAAATATGGAAAGTTTTTGGGTAGATTCAGCTCGAACTAGCGTCCTATGGGATCTACTGAGAAAAGAGATTGTAGAATTTATATTGGAACATATCCTTCATGGTTCTGGTCTTCATAAAACCTGCTACCATATCGTGAAAACCTGGAAATCCTTGAAGAATTCCCCTTCTCAGCCAATGCTTGAACCAGAGCCAATAGCCCTTCCGGCCCCTTTCAGGTGATCGTACAAATAGCAATATTTCTTCAAGTAATTTCAATAATATATACCCATTCTAATAGGTCAATCGGAGAGCCACCTCCCCTCGAACACTGCCCCCCCTTAAGGGTGTCCGATTCGTTTGTCCAGTTTAAAGTGTTACATTTTTGCGGTTTTAGCGAAAAAAATTGAGTATTGAGAATTGTCGCGGTGGCTTTTTAGTGGTGGCGATCTTCAAGCGGCGGCAAATGCGAATCCTTCACACTCGACTGCATCCAAATTGAGCAACGCGCTCTGGTCTGGGGTCCGGTCTGGCCCGGGACCAGTGCCGTGCCGGTGCGGTCCGAGCCGCGATGAAAATAATTGAAATTAATTACAGAAAATTAACAAAGCTGCAGCGGTTGCGGTTTTGATACGATTTGCCGATAATCCGAGTACCAATTTGAGTTAATGGAATTTTCGCTCTGTCGCGTGTTTCCAGGTGGCCCAGAAGTCCTATGGCAATGAGAAGCGTTTCTTCTGCCCCCCGCCCTGCATCTATCTGTTTGGCAGCGGCTGGCGACGGCGCTACGAGGAGATGCTGCAGCAGGGCGAGGGCGAGCAGGGCGCCCAGCTGTGCGCCTTCATTGGCATTGGGAGCAGTGACCAGGACATGCAGCAGCTGGATCTCAACGGCAAGCAGTACTGTGCGGCCAAGACCCTGTTCATTTCGGACTCGGACAAGCGCAAACACTTTATGCTGTCGGTGAAGATGTTCTACGGGAATGGCCACGACATCGGTGTGTTCAACTCGAAACGGATCAAGGTGATATCGAAGCCGTCCAAGAAGAAGCAGTCACTGAAGAACGCCGACCTGTGCATAGCCAGCGGCACCAATGTGGCCCTCTTCAATCGCCTGCGCTCACAGACCGTCTCCACGCGGTATCTGCATGTGGAGAACGGACACTTTCATGCCTCGTCCACCCAGTGGGGGGCATTCACGATACATCTGCTCGACGACAACGAATCGGAGTCGGAGGAGTTTCAGGTGCGCGACGGCTATATCCATTATGGGGCCACAGTCAAGCTGGTTTGCTCAGTGACGGGCATGGCTCTGCCGCGTCTCATCATTCGGAAGGTGGACAAGCAGATGGCTCTGCTGGAGGCCGATGATCCTGTCTCGCAGCTCCACAAATGTGCCTTCTACATGAAGGACACGGATCGCATGTACTTGTGTCTGTCGCAGGAGAAGATCATACAATTCCAGGCCACACCGTGTCCCAAGGAACCCAACAAAGAGATGATCAATGACGGGGCCTGTTGGACAATCATTTCCACGGACAAGGCGGAGTATCAGTTCTACGAGGGCATGGGTCCTGTGGCGTAAGTCGAAGTCTTCTCCGCTTCTCGATTGTTGGGTTTGATTGGAGTTTTGTTTTGTCTTGCAGTTCTCCTGTCACACCTGTGCCCATTGTCAACTCACTGAATCTCAATGGTGGCGGCGATGTGGCCATGCTGGAGCTGAGCGGTGACAACTTTACGCCTCATCTGCAGGTGTGGTTCGGTGATGTGGAGGCCGAGACCATGTATCGCTGTACGGAGACGCTGCTCTGTGTGGTGCCAGAGATTTCACAGTTTCGCGGCGAATGGCTTTGGGTGAGTGTCTTCCCGTCTGTCTTCTCTACCATTTGTATCTCTAACTTTAACTATACGTTTTGATAGGTACGCCAGCCCACACAGGTGCCCATTTCTTTGGTGCGCAACGATGGCATTATCTATGCCACGGGCCTGACATTCACCTATACCCCAGAGCCGGGACCGCGGCCGCATTGCAATACCCAGGCTGAGGATGTGATGCGGACAACACGGCACAACAACAATAACAACATCACGAGCATCAGCAACAACAATAATGCTGGTTCGCCGGCGGGTGGCAGCTTGCAACAACCACAGCAGCAGCAGCAGCAACAGCAACAGCAGCATCAGGCGCTGCCCTCCATCTCAGAAGTGCAATGGAATAGTCATGGTAGCGGCTTGTCCTGAGTGCAGGACTTTTGTATCCTACATTTATGTCTGCTAAGTTATTTATAGTTTTTACTAGAGTCCTTAGTTTGTAGATTGACGATTTTTCTAATCCTAATTTCACACTTCTCATGACGCGAACAAACCAACAAACAATTCCTCCTTCTCTCTAGAGACACACCCAACTATCTTAGGGTCCTAGAATTAGTGCTAGTATGGAACCAATAGATGTGTAAATGCTATACATAAAACACTTTGTATATAACTCGAAAGAGCACACACTGACACACACATAATATATATTTGTATAAAATATATACACTTGTAATTTCTAGTTAAAATATACAATTTTGTATAAGCATATAGAAGATTTTTTTCTGTGCAGCGGTTGAAATATTTTTGAAAACTTGTATTCTTGTGAATTTCCAAAGAAAAAGGATCAAAAAGAAAACTCCAGCCAACTGAAAATATACAACACATTCCATTACCGATTTATTTTCTGTATATATAAATTTTGGTGAAATTTCTGGTTTTTTGTTGGCCACAAATCTTTTTGGAAATTGTCAACGATCAAAGAACCGCTCTATAAAATATTTTGTAACATATAAAAGACCGAAAAAGAAATTTGTTTTTAAGCCCCCAACAATAATAATAAAAAAAAAAAACAAGAACGGAAGACCCGAAATTATGACAAAAAGAAAAAGTAAAGCATGTCGTCAGTTTATATATGATTTAGCATGATTTAACATTATTCTAGACCACCAATTTTCATTGGAGGGTTTGCCTTTTGGAGGGCAAGGGGGTGGGTTTGTGGAAGGTAAATTGCTGTGGGAATATGGCCAGATATCGTGTGAATATTTTTAAACAAAACAAGTGCACCTCTTCCCACGATGGCCCATGCTCCCTGCCCTGCCCCTTCCTACGGTCCCACTTTAATTACAGTTTGGTCTGGAATTGCTGAATGCCAAGTCAAGAAACTTGTGTGTGTGTTTATATATATAACACTATTGTTTCCGTTTTTTGGCCAACGTTAAGGAGCAGAATTTTCTCACAGCCCAAAAAGCAACATCTAACGCCATTCGCGACTGCTACTGCTGCTGTGAGAACTTTTACTGCCTTTTGTTGAATATTTATGTATGCATTTGGTGTGTTTACAGATTTACAAATTAAGATTCGCAGTTTTTGAATTAATTATCGCTTACTTCCGCTTGGAATAAACGGATAGACGGATAGAGAGGCACTAAAACCAATCTCTCAAGTTGGGAGACAAAATTTCTTATCGGAGAGACAGAGTCAGAGTCAGCCAAGCAGGTCAACCCCTAAGAGCCGCTGCTGCACTTCGGCGATGGGAAAACGAAAGACTCAAACAACAAACTCGCTCGTTGCTCGTTGCTCGTTGCGTGATGTGGACGATGATGATGATGATGGAAAAACCACCACCAAAATGTCTCAAGTTTTGTAATTGGAACTGCAACTTCTTAAGGTCGCGCGTCTGTCTTATAAGAAGCTGAATATGAAATTAGTTTGGAATTTTTAATGTACATTTTCATAGAGAGCGCTCCTCTCCCCTTCTCCGAGCCCTACTATCTGTCTGGTTGGACAGTTGGGTGCCTTGCCTTGATTGCGGTCGAGAAAGGGGGAAGAAAACAATTTCTAAAAGTTCTCAGGACTGCTCTCTGCTGCTGCTGCCGTATAAATACTAAAGAAAAAAAAAACTCAGTTAATTATCTTGAAGAAATCTAAGTCTACCCCGTCGCCTGAGTCGCCTCCCGTTGACTGCTGCCGTTTTTCACACGCTGTGGAAAAATGGAAATTCTCCGCAAAATACAATGCGTGGGAAATCGGTTGCGTGGGAGCCCAGCCAAGAAAAATCAGGGGAAGTTATATACAAATGTACATGCAAGTCCTACTATATAGACCTACAAATATTCAAGAGTACTCTAGTGTAAATACTACTAATTGCTGGGTTGTCCGTTTTAGTTGGTTTTCATATGGGAAATACAATTCCTAGGTCAAGATGGATCGATCGATTCCAATTGACATTGAAAATAAAGGTAGGCGCCTCATCGGATTGATTGGATTATTCTGTGGTGGCTGGCAATATGTATTGTATAATTTAAACGTGGGATTTCTTACATATTTTTTTTATTTTAATATTGATTTTAAGTTTAAATTGCGTTTTAGATATTGCACAATTTAATTGTTAAAGAATTATAGATAAAATAGGAGTCCAAATCTAAAGATTGTAGACATATAAAAGTAAATATTAATTTATTTTGTTATCTAATTACTTTTATTATTATTTATTATCATTCAGTATTTTCTAAAGCTTATCTGCAAGATTGCCAAGTCGTTAGACTTATATATTTTTTTCAGGTCCTATTCAAACCCTTTTGCCAAATCTCTGTTGAGGTTATCATCATTTTCAAAGCACAATTCCAATATGATAGCTTGTATGAATTCTGCTGAAAGTTTTTCTATATTTAAACCATTTATAGCGTTTATTTATTATTTATAATTTTCAGAGGTCTTGCCTTGAATTCAAAGCAATTTCAAGTAATAATTCGTCAATCTGTCCCATATCTTATAACAGATTCTGCTTATCATCGATTGTGTCCTTGAATCCTGCGTCTTTCAATTCAATGAGCAAGTTCTAAGTCTTCTTAGAGTTCATGTGTTTGTTAATCTTTCATCTTTAATGAAAAGATACTAAGATCTAAGATATCAAAGAGTTTATAGTGGGTATTTAGTGGTTTTCAAAGCAAAGCTTCTGCCAACATCATTTGGTTGCTGAGATCCTTCAACTCTTTTCTAGATAAAATAACCATTTCAAGGATATATTTTTTAGATAATTTTTGAAAAGCCGATGTGGACAATCATTTTCAATAAGTCCATTCTATGAGTTCTAAACTTCCAATATATATATACAGATATAGCTTGAAATGAAAAATAGACTCCAAAAACTTTAAACCCAGTTACATTATTAGACCCCGACATCTGCCATACTATTCAAATTTACTTCGCATATGCCTCATAGTTACCCCATTTATTCCTAAAGCAACCATCATAAAAATAATAAAAGAAACTCCTGTAAATTGTATATAATTTATTAAATAATTGAACATTTCTATGTATTTGATACAAAACGTCATCAGTACAGATATGCAGTTAAGATATACAAAAGAGATAGATGCAAAATGCGCAGATACAAATGCTATAATCTACAGATATGTAAGACCTTTCCTTCATACAAAATATATAGTATTATATTTATTATAATTTAAGTAAACTGTGTGGAATGTGCCATTAAAAAAATACCTAAAAAAGCAGTTTGTTTTGCAAAAAATTTATACAAGAAACAAAAACAAAAAAAGTCTATATAAAACAAAACAAAGTTTAAGTAGTAATGGAAAAAATTGGTTTTGGTATAATCGATAGCAAAGCGTGTGTGTGGAATGAATTCTTAGTGTGGGGTTGGTGGGGGTGGGGAGGAATGCATGGTGGGGGGATTTACTTAGGATCTAAAGAGTACTAAGGCATAAGTGTATAAGTTATTGCAAGTTATCATTTATAATTATTATAAATATTTGCTGTGTGTTACTAGTTGGCTCGTATTGTTCGATTCTTGTTCATATTGGTAAGCATCAGCGATATGTACGAGGTCAACAGGTCGTCCATCTTGTAGCCCAGCGATGTTTCGCAGAGCAGCTTGGAGCCTCGCACCAGATTGCCAATGGTCATGTGGAAGTACGTGTTGCCGGACGACCAGTTCGAGATGCGTGTAAAGGGATGCGTGACCAAGATATCCTAGAAAAACAAATTTATGTAAATTCTAGGCATGTTTTGAGGGTCTACAAAGCGAACTCACCTTGGTCACGGGATGTATGAGACTCACGCCGTGTTTGTTGATAGCTATAAGCAACATTTCCGGATAATTCGGTTCGGTGGTTTGTTTCACCTCAAAGAAGGCAGAACCAAACGTTGGCCATCTATACAGAAATAGAAATTACAATAAATAACGATTCTTAGCTGAATTCCTAGTATAAACCTCACCTGTAGACAATCTTCAAGAAGGCCACCTTGGCATCTTCTGAGGTCATGCCACCATCCTGATTATACGAGGCCACGATCGAACGCTTCCATTCATTGGTGCTCTGCATTTTCATAATATCCGATGGAATCAGTTCCCTCAGCATTTGTCTATCAGAAAAAACAATAAATATGAATGGATCGTTAAGTTATATAGATTGTATCTTACGGTATGGCCTGCAGTTCTGTTTTATTTTCACCAAATCGCACGCGGAAGACCAGGGCTGCCAGCTTGGAAGCCTCCTCTCGGGAGCACTTGTGATAGCCGCGCAACAGCTTGGGCAGCTCCTGATGATAGTGGAATATAAGATCCGCATTGCGATCCTTGCCTGGCACTGTGTTCGTCCACAGTTTCTTCATGAAGAACACCTGATAGGTGAACTGTGGATTGGCACCGTCGCGTATGGGTCGCGCCTTCTTTATCCAGTCGGTCAGATGGCGTACAAAGTCAAAGAAGAAGTCACCCTCGGGCACAGAGATCACCTTGTCGGCAATCTTCACGAACAGAGAGAAACCCTCGCTGGTGCGCAGCGAGAGACGCTGCGAGATGTTGTTGCAGAAATCCTTGGCCCTCGTGGAGCTGTCCACCTCGAAGGCCTCGTCCGTGTCGTCGGGGAAGTAGACCTTGTGAAAGATTTGCGTTGTCTTATGCTGTATGGCCTCCACTTCCACCTGATGTGGCGGATATTTGCGCTGACCATGGCGTATGGTCTTTTGCAGGCGATGCATCGAGTCCTGCGAGATGGGATGACGCCGTGTGCGCAGGAATAGCGATAGTTCCTTGAGCAATCCCTGCGAACAGGCGAACAGTCCTGTGGCCAACCACATCAGTTCCCAACCCCGCTCCTCGGACAGGCGGTTGCGATTGTCTGTGAGCTGCTTCATCAACTGGCAGTAGATCTCATCGCGCAGAATCTCATGCTTCAGCGGTCCGTCGAATATATGATCCGTGATCTCGTTGCCCATTCGGGGTCGCTTCGAGGGCAGATCCCCCATATACTTCAGTATGGCGGCAAAGGCAAAGCAGGCCTCCTCGGCCAGCTCCTCTTTGCTCTGCAGCTTTCGCAGCAGCGGCAACTTGATGGGATCCCTCGAATAACGCCACAATTCCTCGTTTCGTTTCGAGCTGAGCGTCAGCGTCTTGGACATGGTCCGCTTGGGCGGCAGCCGGAAGTGATCCAGGGCGTATTCCATCAGCGTATGCGGTCGATCGCGGGGCTCAACGGCTCCGCCATTCGAGGCCATGCTCAGGCGACGTCCATGATGTGCCGCATCCTCAATGTTGAACAAAGCGAGTATATCCTGTGGCGGTTTGCTGAGGGTCGGCAGCACATAGACCGTTTCGGCGGGGAAATCGCCACGCTCTTGGGAGCGATCACAGCGTCCTATGCACCAGCCGTTGTTCAGCACAGATTCGCCGCACGATTCATCCTCCAGAATGATCAAATCGCCCTTGAAGAAGGACAGGAAACTCGTTCCATCCGAGGGGGCGCGATAATCCTGCAGGGCAATAACGTATTTGGAACTGAAAGGGAAGAAATCAGGTTATAAAATGGCCTACGATTCGCATATCCCTCCCTCTACTAACCGTTTCTTTAGGCCATCCAGGAAATACACAACCAAATCCCTGATATCCTCTGCATTTGGACTCTGGAATGTAAACTCTTCGCCCCGAACAGTCGACAAACTGAATGTCTGCGTGAACACCTTAGTGGTCTTCTGGCTGGACACGGCCGTGATCTCGGGGAAGCTCAACTCCAGCAGTACCTGCTCCTGATCGTCCACCACATAGACGCCCGTCCAATTGACGGCTATGATGACATCATTCTTGGGTAGATTCGGTCCCGAATTGCGATAGGCCTCATAGAAGCGGGAGAAGAGCAAGGGCCACTTGTACTTGGCATAACTGACAATGTCCTCCTTGATCTTGAGCGCCGCAATCTTATCCTTCACATAGTAGGACTTCTTGTAGGCCTGCAGCACAAGAGCAGCCCATCGCTCGATGGCCTTGTCCACGCCACTCAAACAGAAATCGGGTATAAAGTTGGGCAGCAGCGTAAACAGTCGCTCCATGGACATGTCCGTCCCGTATTCGATAAAGTATTGCTGGGCCGCAATCATGGCCAGATCCTCCTCCTTGTCGCAGCGATATTCTCCAAATTTGACGCCTCTTACCACCTGCTGGTAGATCAGATTGGTGGCCACCTGATCGTGGGTGGGCTCATGCCAAGGGGCAAAGATCTCCTTGCGGAAGAACAGCCGCCACGGGGCATTCCTCTCCTGGGCGCCCTGTTCCTTGGCATATTGCTCGCACTGGGAAATGGCATCCATCACATGATCCCCGCCACTGCCCAAAGAACTGACCTTGTCGAAGAGAGCTATGTACAGGGAGAATCCAAACTGATCCTTGAGCGTTATCTTGTCCGACAGCTGATTGCACAGCTCCCTGGCTGTGGTGGCCGAGTCCGCGAGCAAAGTCTTGGTATTTCCATCCATAAACGTGATTGGCAGCATGATAGGTTTCTTTGATTTCGTGGCCTGCAGCTCCAGCCACGAGGGCGGCTGATTACGCGTCCCATTGTTGAACGTGCGCTTCAGTCGCTCCTCGCAGTAGGGCGCATAACCGGGCGGACCCTCGCGAATGAAGGCCCTCAGATAATTGACAAACTTCTCCGATGGCGCGAAGCAGCCCACGCACAGGGACAGCAGTATCCAGCCACGGGCATGGGACGATTTTAAAGGATTATTGGTCAACTGCTTGCATATCTGACAGTAGATTTCATCGCGCAGCTCGGCGCGCAGTATGCCATGGCCGATGATGAAGTGCAGCTTCTCCAGGTTCGAGGTGGGACGCGACTGCAGCCAGGACTGGTAGCTATCCGCTGTGTACTCATCGTCTTGCAGTCGGCGGCGCACATCTTCGCCAAGTTTGTTCTTGCGCTTGAGCGTCAGCGAGACGAGTTTGTGGCGTATAGAGCGCGGCTTTTGCTTGAGAAAGGCATCCGGGTCCAGGCCCATAAGTTGAGCTTCTTGGAATTCCTGCAAAATTATGGATAAATGTTAGGAGATCCTTGCCTTAGAGGAGATTTTCATGGAATACCCACCTTACTCCTGATAAAATTACGTCCCAATGTGGCCGTCACCTTGGACATCACCGATGTGGTGTCCATGCGATCCATTGTATGATATTTGGGCTCTGGCATATCCCCCGTGAAACGCAGTATGGTGATCCACAGCGCCTGGGCGGCCAGTTGATCGCCTTGGGTGTGCAGCGGCAGTAGGGGATGCTTTAGGGCCTTCTTTGCATACTGATGATTCACATTGCCCTGGAAATAGGTGGCCGCGAATTTTTGAAACTTAAACTCGGATAAATCCTCCTCATCTTCGGACACGTGCAATTGAGCAATGATGTCCTCCTGGTTGGCCGCCTGCCCCTGGGGCAGATCCATGAAAACAGAGGTCTCCCTGCCACCATGGGGCGTCGGGGCATCGCTGCTGGAGTCGGGCAGAAAGTCAAACATTGCCTCGACCAGCTTGCCATCGTCCACGGGTTCCTCCTGCTTGCGCGCCGCATCGTTGATGATGTTCATTTTCACCTCCACTCGGCGGCGATCTTCCAGCTGTGTGGCTATCTCCCGTCGCTCCAGTTCGTGCAGACGATCGCGGTAATGCTGCTCGGCAATTTCCCGGGCATGCTTATTGCCACGATGCATCAGCTCTTGCTCCTCCATTTTCCGCAAATGCAGGACCTCCGCGAATTGTTTGTGCTCGAGACGCAGCTTGCGATAGCGTCGGACGGCTATCATGCGCCTCACATGCGACTGTATCTTGATGACGGCCCACATCTTGTGCCCGTACTCCCGTCTCACCAGATAGCCCCTGGCATGGGCCTGCAAACCCACAATGTGGCCCCTGAGATGGCGGAATCGATGCGAGAGCACACGCGAACGTATCAAAGCCTGCAGTCGCATGTAGCCCACGCGCATGTTCCTGTAGCGCTTCCGCTGGGCATAGCCCTTCCAGAAACGTTGCACACTGATGGCAGCAGCCCTCATGCGCAGGAAACGCCTGCGGTACACCCATCCACGTATGCTTCGCTGCAGTATAAGGATCTTGCGCGTCAGCACACGATCGCGCTCTTGCTCCAGGAACAAATCATGGGCATCCTTTAGGAAGACCTTGGTGTGTCCCAGCTGATAGTCGGATTTGCCCAGGACCATGGCACAAATGCGCGACGTGGCCACCTGGCAATCTGTGCGATGAGCGGGCGGCACTCCTGGTATCAGAAAGCGATATCTCTCCACAAACTCACGGAATCCGTGCCGTATGGGATAGCCAGCGCGACGTATCCGTATGGTTTCCATCATGCCGGAGTAGCGCAACTGACGACAGCACAGACCGCGATCGAACATCATGGGTTTCTTCAGTTCGTTGGGCTTGATGCAGCGTATAAAGAAGGGCTGACAGCTGCTCAGGGTCTTCATGAGGGCATCCAGGGATTTGCGGAACTGTGTGGACAGTGTGGGTGTCCGCTTGCGCGTCTCGGCCCCCATCTCGATGTCCTGGGCAAAGATCTGCCTGAGGAACTTATTGCCACTCTGGCTAACCAAATGCAACAGATCCGGACTGAAGGTGTCCCTGTTCTTGTCCAGAAAACCCCTCGTATCGTAAAATACCACGCCAGCAAAGTGATTCAGGCCGAAGCTGGTGTTGATGTCCGACTTGGGCTTCAGATAGTTCTTGTGCGATCCATGGGTCTTGTGCAGTTTGGCCAACATCGTGGTGTCCGTGCCCTTGGGGAAACGGGCCTCCTCATCGATCAGAGCCATAATATTCAGCTGCTTGATGGCTATCAGATCGAGGGCATCCTGATTGTCCACAAACTCAATGTGCTGCCAGTTGATGGCCTCGTGATTGTACTCCTCCTGCTCCAGCTTGAAAATGTGCTGCACAAAGAATTGCTGCAGATTCTCGTTGGCATAATTGATGCAGAACTGCTCAAAGCTGTTCTGATCGAAGTTCTCAAAGCCGAAAATGTCCAGCACTCCGATGGCATTGCGTGAAGTTGCACGCGGCTTGAAGATCGCCGTATTTATCTTCCTTACAATGTGCACAAAGAGTCGTCCGTAGATGCCCTTGACAAAGGCATCTCTCACATCCACCGATTGATCTCGCGAGAGGGTCGACACCACCGTCTCGCCATGGGCAAACAGTGTGCGTCGTGTCAGGGCGTCAATCAACGGTTGTATGGGCAGACCCAACAGCCCGGCCACACGCTCTACATTTATATGCTCCGGTATCTCGGTGGCATCCAGGTTATCCACCACCGTGGCCTTGTACTTGATGTTGCCACAGTGCAGCAGGGCAGCCAGCAGTTTGATAATCTCCCAAATCTCCTGATCCGAAAAGAGTAAAACCTTCATGGCGGATCGTATATCGGAGAATTCAGCGGCATCATCGCGTCCCTCGCAGGTTATGCTATTACCACCAGTTAGATATCTGTGGACAGAATGAAAGATATGGTAATTTAAAGCCAAAAAGGGCCTGACATTCCGACTCACTTATAATCCGCAGCTGCACCCAAATCGAGGCGACTCTTCTCCTCGGACGAGAGACCAGCCAAAATACAATAAAACACATGATAATTACGTTCGCTGTGATTCTGGGAGACAATTCGTGACTTCTCCAATAGATACTGCTCGATTTTGGCGCCCTCGATCACGCCATTGGCGCTGAAGTGTATATCTATATATTTGCCAAATCTGTTAATGAACACAAAAAACAAGATCAATTAGCAATAGGTCTTAAATCTTAAATAATAAATATATTTACCTGGAAGAATTATCATTTCGTATGGTCTTGGCATTGCCAAAGGCCTCTAGTATGGGATTCGCCTCTAGGATCTGCTGTTCGATCCACGAATGCTTGCCACTGATTGCCGCCAGATATTGCAGGATCAGCTTGGTGCTCTCCGTCTTGCCCGCACCCGATTCGCCCGATATGACAATGCACTGATCCTGGTGGTAGCGTTTCATATGCGCATACGCATTGTCGCCAATGGCAAAGATATGCGGCGGCAGTTCTCCTATTTTACGCTCCTTATACAGCTTGATCTGATCCCCCGTGTAGATGGGAAGGATCTGGTAGGGATTGACGGCAACCAATATGGAACCGGTATAGGTCTGAAAAGTGCGGGAAAAAGAGGTGCTTATTAATATCCAAAGATCTCCAAAGATTTCTTGATTTATTCTAAAAAAAATTACTAGAAAATATTACAAATATCTGGATTTTGTCATGCTTTAGGGTTTTTTTTTGCTATGGAATACCCCTTATATGCTTTTCAATCAAATAGGGAAGCAAATAACTGATAAATACCTCAAGTGAAATGGGGCATGATAAGAATTTCGATATCTATAATACCTTCAATAATGATGTAATATATTCCAAGTGGTGTCATATGAGACTTTCATTGAATTCACTTCGGGTTTACCCAAGAACTTAACGTGGATTCATAGGTCTTTCACAGCATTTCTAAAGGTATTTATTTGTGTATATTATTTGGTATTTATCTACTCACATAAATTAGATTCTCCTTGTAGCGTATAAGTAGATTCCGCAAGATGCCAGCTTCATGAAGATCGCCCAGCGATATCATATCCTCCACGCCCTGAACGGAGGACGCGTGCATGGCCTTGATGCGACGCTCGGGGGCCAGCCAGACCTCGTCGCCATCATCGTCACGCACTTGGATGCGTCGACCCTCCGCGGAGATGACACGTGCTCCAATGGCCACATCGAATTCTCGCCCCGAGGCGGGCTCTATCCAGATGTAGTCACCCTGTGTATGGAATCGATGGTCACAAGTTTTAAAATTTTTTTACAATTTGACATTCAGCTTTACGACGAGGCTGTTGCTGCCACATTTGGTTGCCATGGACAGAGCCAGACCCAGTCCCAGTCCCAGAGCCATAAAACACTACAAAACTTGACGTTGTTTGTTGTAAGAATCGTTGGAGTGGAACGCAACAGAAAAAACAACCAGCAACAGAAAGAGTGATACCAGGGACAGACCTGAACGATGGTTAATACAGTGGTGGGCGGATATGGACACAACAGGTGGGGAGTAGGGTGAACCCCCCTTCTTCAAGGGTTCAGTTTTCAGGGAGAAGTGTTGCCACTACAAAATATATACATATCTACCCCACCCGAAACCCGTTCCCGGTGTCAATATTTCTGCCCACCACTGTGCACGGGACAGGGAGCACAGCGCGCGCAATGGGAGTATGGCTTACATACCACACACGCACGATCATGCACACACACACATGTGCAAGAAACTTCCGCTTTTTGCTGCTGCTTCTTCTGCGTGTGTTTCTGCTACTCTTTTTTTGTCTACAAATACACAAGGTGTATTGAAAGCGAGGTGAGGCCTTGCTGATTTTCAAGTTTTGCACTCTCTTTCAGCAACAAACAACTATGTATGGACATGGCCTTACCTTAAATTTATGCACTTTGCACATTGAAGTTTCAATGGCAAAAGGAAGAGCAACACAGATGCAATTTGATAGATAAGCTCTCTCTTTAAGGCTTCGATAGCCTCGCTCTCTCTCTCTCTTTCTTAATACTTACACGTGTTACAATCACCATATTCGTCGTCCTTCATTTACTGTTCCCGGGGTTTTTGCATCCAAATGCAAAGGTCCGTCCTTCTCTGCTCCGTCGTCGTCGTCTGCTTCTTCCTCGCTTCTTTGCCTGATTTTTCCTCTTCTTTTACTAGTGGTGTGGTGTTATTCTGTGCCATAAAAGAGAACAAGTGGAAGAGAGTTAGCCATAAGCAAACAACAGCAACAGCAACAAGTTAGCGCCTGCCTGCCTGCCTGCGGCAATGGAAACCGGCTTTGAAAAAAAAAAACCACGAAGAATTAAGGTGAAGTTTACGGTAAATTGAAAGAATTCACAACTTGTCGCTGTCTTCGTTTGTGGTCCGTCGTCTTCGTCTTCTTGCTGTTCTTGTTGTTGCTTTCTATATGTATCTCTTTACCTATATCTCTGTCATTCCTAGTCAATGTCTTTCTTTCTTTTCATTTGGCATAACATAACCCATTCAAACACTCACTCACTTACAGACACTTTGATTTACAGTCTAACTCAAAGTCAAACACTTATGTACATTTGTACATTTGTGGTTTAAGTCCAGATTTTTGTAAATATTTAACCATTAAAAGGAAAGGAAAGGAAAGAAAAGGGGTCTTCTTAGAAGGAAAGAAAGGAATAGAAGTTTTCTTGATAAAAACATTCATTTTTCATAATTTTAAATGAAAATATGTTTAAATAATGATTTTCAAAAAACTTAAAGTAAGAAAAACAATTTTTTTTCTGAAATATCACCAGAGGCCTCGAAACTATTATCTTTTCTACTTACAAATCATAAAAACCCCTCCCAAAACACACACATAAACCTCAAAAACGAGTCACTAATTCTTAACCCCTAGAAAGACTTTCGTTAATTCTTTTCTTTTTTCAACAATCCCAAAAACTCACTCTCAGCTTCATACCAACAATAGCACCGAAAAAAACTCAAACAACAAAATTAGTCACCAATTCCTAAACCATACGTATACGTTACTTTCGATACCATACTTCTTTTCCATACCGAAATCAAATCAAACAATCCAATACGTGACCGAAAAGATCTTCCATAAATAATGAAACCCCATAGACATGCAAAAAAGGCCACAACAGCTATGTATTTTCACTTTTCAGCAAACAATCTTCCGTGACAGTCCCCAAAGGCCCCAAAAAATATAAAAAAAAATACGAGAGAACCCAACCGAAAGCCATGAAGGTCTCTGAATGGATTGCGTTTGTTATGCAAATGGTTTTAGGGTTTCATTGAAAAAATTTACTTTCATTACTTTATACGGAGGAGCACCATACTATATACGATTTAGGCAATAGAAAACGGCAAGTCTACAATAATAAATATCTGGACAAATTTCAGAAAAGAAAGGTGTTGACATTGATGGATTCTTCAAAGGGAAAATCCAAGTGATATAAGAGAACTTTGAATTGGAAAATATTTCCATTGTTCTGGCTTTGTTTTCTCATCCCAAAGTGGAAGTTTCAAGAACATCCGAGGGGTAAAGGGGTAGTTGGACATTGATGGATGTGGAAATTGTGGAGGGGATTGTAAAGTTTTGTAAGAGAATGATCTTTCCTTTGAAACAAGATTGGAGACAAATACATAAGTACTACAATATTTATTCTTTAAGGAGTTTTACATTGTATTCAAATCTGTATAATCGTTTAGCAGTCTTCAGACGCTAATTCTTTGAATCTTAAACATCATAAAATTCAACTATATAAACGATTCTTATCTCAAAGCTTTGACCTAGAAAGATAACCAGAAACGTATCTTTAAAGGCATTTAAGCAGCAACTGGAATCATCTTTCTAATCGAATTGGCCATATTCATGTTTTTATGTAAGAACTAAGAACAGTTAAGAACCAAATTACCAATAACTCAATGGAGAACTCTCCCCCACCCACAGATTGCAGATATCCTATAAAGGAGAACGAGACGCCTTTGAATAGCACTACCCACTATGAGGACCATCAGCACCCCATGGAGGCTCAATTTCTCGTTGGCGTCATTTCCCAGTCGGTTGCCATTTGAAACCGCCTTCCAATTGGACACCCCATCCATCATTTAACACATGGACTAACAGCAGCGGCTTCGACTGCGGCAGAGCAGCGGCAACGGCAGCAACAGCGGACACTGTGCCGCTGCCACCAGGTATAGTTACTCATTTGGAGGCGTCTCTGTGTAGTGGGGGAATACACTCCTCGCTCGAAGGTAATTGCAACATGCCAGACCAGACAATAAATAGCAACAAAAACAACGGCAACCAAATTTAGTGGCACAAACAGTGAGGCGACGGCGGCGGTGGCGGCGGCAGCGGCACGTATACCAGTCTGGTTACGCTCTGGCGGTCAAAATACAAGTATACCCCATAATGCAGCAGGCAGCAGAAGCAGCACCAGCACCACATAGGGAATTGATCTACAAGCCACACCAACACATATGAAAAGAGGCGCACACATACACACGTTCATATACATATACAGTAGATGTTCTATTAGATGGGGCCAAAACGTGAGCCGGAAACTTTATAAAGTTCTACGAAACAGTTTTGGAAAATCAATCAAGATGGGTTTCCCCCTTGAACTTATTCTCCTTAGAGTGTTTCCACTGTAACCGAATATCAGTTGTTTGGAGTTCCTAGCATTAGGACATACAAATAAAACATTTAAAAATACGTGTATTGCTTAATACTCATTCCATTCCCCAACTCTTATCAGAGCAAACCGCTTAAGTGCATAGCAGATAAGCAGAGGAACATTAAACAAGGTGTAAGGTGGTGGGGTGTGGGGGGGTTTTTTTCTGGCTTAAGTGCCATATCAACGCAGACATACATATGTACATATCTCTGGGCATGACCGAAAACTAAAATAAAATACAATAAATCAACCAAAGAGAGGCGCCTAAGAATTTCCGTAATGAAAGATTCCAAGAGATTCTGCATTCAATCCATCAATGACTCAACTTTGGCACGTACATGTAAAAGGAAGGTAAGGTGAGGAAGAGAGGAGGGGCAAAGTGTAAAGGGAGAAAGGGAAAAGAGCAGCAGCACGTGAGCGACTCTTAAGAGAGTGCGTTCGGTGTGTGAAACGTGTGTAATACGCGTGTGTGTGTGTGTATGAGTGCGTGTGAGAGTGAGCCAAAAGTTCATCCGAGAGTCATTAGTGAAAGTTCGTATGGGGGGGCTGGGGCTGAGCTTGAGCTCTGCCACGTACAATTACGGTATGCATCACACACCACACAACACTCATACATGCATACATCATATAGTATATAAAGTATGTATGTATAACCTTTATACCGTTTATTATTATTATACATTGGCTTTTGTTCAACTTTTGACTTTGAAATTTACCACAAATTTTGTTTTTGGTTGTACAATGATCGCGTTGAGAGCAAAGGTCCAAAGAAGGGCGGGGTTTGGTTTGGAAAATGGGTAGAAATATTATGTAAAGAATTACGGAATTTTGATCTGCTAAGTACTATAGAATACACGAATGACATGCAGAATTAGCTTGAATTTTAAGGAAATCTTCTACCAGACAACGTTTATAGGAAACCTTGACCATTATTCTGCAAAGATTTGAGCCGATATACGCTTTATAGAGGGATTGTGCTTTTAGCATTATATTTTTAAACAGTTTTTATTATTATAGAAACTTGTATAATTTTTCAGAATTAATTTAATGAAATTAACTTCATTTTTTAATCACTTTTCAATTATTCTAATTTATTGTATTTAGGGAGGTATTAACCCAAAAATTAGTTGAACTGTGATCTGTTTTACAATAATATTTTCCAAGTATTTTCCTTCTTACACTTTTCGTACATAATATACATTTTGGTTTCCCTTCTCCCCTCACTTTTACTCAAATTTGCATTCTACACTGAAATTTCTTTCACATTTTTTACAGTCTTACATTTAAAATTCTTCTAAGCATATAAAAACCACACAAAAAACAACGAACAACTGGCTTAAGTATTATTATCATCATTTTTTTTTTAGGTTTTTTTATTATGTATTTAGAGAAGACCTTAAAAAAAGTTTCACCAAACAAACAGAAAGTCGCGAAAGCTTAAGACGCCAATGGGGATGGCGGGGGGGCCGGGCCGCCCAACAGCAACAGCAGCATTAGGGTTACCCCGAAATGGAAACGCAAAAAAATGGTTTGTGGCCGAGAGGAAAACCAACAAGAAAAACAGCTAATGAAAAGCGTTTAAGGGAAAAGGGTTTTCGGATCGTCCCCTGCCCCACCGTACAAAATGTCCCGTTGCGCAACAACAACACCAACAAACCGGCCAAACAAGTGTGCTTGTATGCGTGTGTGTTTGTGTGATATTCGAATAAGAACAGCCAGGTTCAAGCTCAAGGAGAGAGAGAGAGCGCAACTTCTATGAAACTAAAACCAGACAGCAACAGGCGGGTGAGAGTGAGACGAAAGGGGGGCAGCACCCAACCAATCTGTGTGTATGTTGCTGCACTGTGAGCCGCTCTTTACGCATGCCTCTCTCGCTTGCTCTCCCCTTCTTCGGCAGGTGTCTGTGCAAGTATGAGTGTTTCCGAGAGAGCATGCTCTGTCGGTGTGTGTGCATGTTAGTACCGTTCTAGCCAACGAAACCTGAAGCGTAGCTATAATTTTTTGGTCAGAGAAGAGGCTTAAGGCAATAAAAAGAAAAAATGCATGCAGCCACGTCGCGTCTGAGAAGATACTAAAATCAATAGTAATTAAAATGATGATGCTCCATTCGTTTAGCTTGACCCTTGTCATTTTCTCTTGCTGGGTTTTCTAGCCAACACTCACTCACATACACATACACATACACATAGACATAGACGACTTGGGTCTGTCTTGCAGGGTTAATGCACTCTTTTTTTCTTTCCGTAATCACTCTCTGCTGCCTGTTTCGCCTAGAATTTTGCACTGTTTTTTTTTTGGGACAAAACCACTAAATTTATTGTTGCATTAATTGGCACTTGGTCACTCGGGTTAAGCCAGTTTTGAAGCGGGATATGTATGATATTCTTTTTCAAAAACAGGTTACATAAATAGGTCACGCACAACAATCGCAGGAAAAGTGCAGCGCGCCGAATGTTCTTCTATCCACCACCTCAAAGCAACAGGTTAATTAGTTTCACTTGGTTATTAAACATTTTCAGGCTTTTGTTTATTAATCATTTCTCTTTGCTCTGCGAACTTACACCAAGAAGAACCGCCGGACAGAAAACACGACCGATCGCGAGCCGAATTCGTTAAATTTTAACAGGGGTACGGTACGGCTCGTTGTTTTCAATTCGAACAGCAGTGTGAACTTAACCCACTTAACCCCCCTCCATTTAAGCATGAAAGCACCTTCAGTTGAAACGCGGAAAATATTACAACTTGTACATTCTTCTTGCAGATCTAACCCATTCTTTCTCTTTACTTAGATATAAAATACGATACCAATAGACTGAAATATTTAAAATGTTTAATTGTAATACCCACTAATCGACAATGGGTTAATTCTTCTCTGTCCAAGATCCATGATCTGTCCCCGAATTTTGACATTCGATTTGTTATTATTACCTAAATTGCACTCTAAGCCCTGAAAATGCAGTTTTTATTCGATTGATGAATCAATATGGGTTCAAACATTTGTGCAGAATTGCCAAATGTTGTCAAGGCTTCCATTTACCATAGTAATATATTAGTCATATAATTTCAAAAAGCTCTGCACTAATTTTGTTTGACGGGCGGATAGAATAGGACTTCGAAGTTAACGGTGTTCCCTTTTTATCGTCATTTTAAATATAAATACGAAACTTATAAATTAATAGTTATTTTTCTGGTGTATTTAAATGTTATCCCTATACTTATCCTAATTTTAAGCTTTTTTTCGGTTTTAGCCATTTGGACATTCATTTTTACTTGCTTTTACTGACCCTGAAATTCGGGCTGCACTGGTTCAGCATAATATTGCTGTGGAAAACATTGTTTTATTATTGTAATAATATTATTAAAAATATGGCTTTGCATCCCACCGGAACTTATTAGTTTCACACCTCGTTGTGCTAACACCCTCTGCCGACGGCTTACAAGCAAATATGCCAATATAGATATTTTTTTTGGTATCACAAATTAGACAAAAAACAGTGCTGCAAAACGCAAAAACCGCCGGATATTTGAGTACTGTACCTGCACGAAAATTATTATCAGCAACCCCCTCCCCCACGTTCGACGACCCATTATCACCGGCACTCAAGCAGACAGAATTGATTTTGTTTTATCAATAGTTTATGTTTATTGAAATTTCTTCTCTAGGTGGTCAGTGAATGTGAATGCACTTTCTCATGCGGAAAAATACAAAAAGTAGTCGTAGCTTTACAATGTAATATTTATAAGTTGGGGTGTTAATTTTTGGATTCATAGGGAACTACAAGGTTTGGGGAGGTGGCATTGCAGGGGCACTTAGCAGAACTTCCAACGATTGCCGCACTCGTTGCACATGACAAAAGTGGTCATCGGCTCGTCGGCGGATCGCGTCTGCAGCTGGTTGTAGGTGCAGTTGCGCTTCTTGCATTTGCCGCACTTGAGGAGATCTGTCTTGGTGCCCTGTACGGTGGCCAGCTGGGCATCGTTAATGGCCTCCTTGACGAACTTCTCGCGCAGCTTCTTCATCTCATCGCTGGCCATCTCCTCGGGAGTCATTTTGGCCAGCTGCTTGGCAGAGACGGCGCCACACATGAAGTTGCCGCGCAGACCCGGATTCTTCGGGTCCTTCAGATTGGCCACACGCGATCGAATGCGATTCTTGTACTTCATGTCCGTATTCTTGAACTCCGAGTAAATGGCATCCTCTAGCTCGGCAGCCATTTCCTCGGGCTCGGCACAACCTTCGGGCACCTCGCCCATCTTCAAAGCGGTGGTCAGCATTTCGCGGCACTTCAAGCGCACGGCATCCGTCATGCCGCCGGAGGGAAAGGAAGTCTGTGACGAGACCTTCTTCTCATCGCGCTTGTCCCTCGACGACGAGCCGCTGCTACTGCTGGACTTCTCCTTGCTGGCAGACTTGCTGGAACTGGACGACTTGGAGGCACTACTGTTGGAGCTCTCCTTGCCGGCGGCAGTGCTGTTGTTTGGGGTGGTTGGGGCCGGGCTGGCCAGAAAACGTTTCCAGTTCTTGATCAGGGTCTTGGCCAGGGCAATCACCTCGTCGTCCTTGCTGCTTTTGCGCAGCTCGTTGACGGTCATGCCGATGCGCGTTTTGGTTAGAATCTCCAGATTGATGTTCAGCGTTTGCAGGGCCTTCAGCAGATCCAGAGCCTGTTCCTGTCCCTGCAAGTACGTTGGGGTACGATGGAACAAAAACTTACACAAGTATTCAATCGATTTGTGGGGCCACTACTTACTGAGCCATCGCTCGATGTTGATATCTTGCTCATCTTCTTCTGGATTCGAAAGACTTCATCCTCCACGCTCATTTTGGCCGTCGGAAACTATAGCGCATGTGACAGAACAGAGGTTAGGTTAACGACGTTCCTTTGCTGGGTGCAATTTGTTTCAACAATTCAATAACAACTTTGTTTTAAACGAAGAATTATCCTTTTTCCCTCCAATAAAAGTTGTTTACCTGTATTTTTTTTCTTTATGTATAGCAGTGTGACCGCTGAATTATCGATAAAATATACCGTGCAACCATCAGAAATATACTGAAAATTACCGTATCGTTTTAAAAATGTACCGTAAAAATACCGTTGAAAATCATATTCCTCGATTTTGATTATCTGTTTAATATTACTACCTAAATAGGATACTGAGCCTTGTTTAGGAGAATTGTTTCATCTATCGGTTAAAACTAGTTGTTGATGGTTTAGTATCCTGTTCTAGTAAAATAAAACAGAATATTCAGGCCTGAGGGTCCTTGTTAAAATCGAAGAATGTGATTGTCATTGGTACTTTTACGGTATATTTTTAAAATGAGACCGTTTTTTCGGTATATTCCGGATATATTTTATCGATAATTCGTTGGTCACACTGGTAATAAAATGGCCGACAGTGCGGGCCATATTTAAAGTTCTCGCGTTTGCTTTGACCCTTTCTTCTTTTCATAAGAGTGCTCGCTGAGTTAAGTACTCGTCTTATTTTAAAGCTTGAAAAACTTCATAGTAAAACAAGCGTTTAAAAGGTGAGTTTTCTACTATTAAAAAAGTGAATATTTTCATGCAAAGCAACACCAAGATGGCAAAATATTGCGTGATTGTGAAATGCGAAAAACGGTGAAATAATGCATTTACAAATCCCCACAAACGTTTAATTCATAAACGCGTGTATGGTTTCATGTGTCTTTGTCTCTAATCAATTAAAGTGCCGCGGTACTCCCATTAAAGAATCCCCAAGTCAAGCATCTCTTCATACGTCTTACACCATATTCGCCTGTTATCCGTTTTTGCTTTACCGCGCCGTTCTGCTCACCGAAAAGTTGCAGAGTTGTCGCCATTTTATTTTCTGTGGAAATGTATCCAATTGCTGCTCCTCTTCTTGGATGATCTAAGTTCCGTTTGCACTTACATTTTGTAATCCATCCGGACGTGTGCAGTTTCAGAAAAAAAGGAAAGTTTACAGAAGTGAAAACGGAACGGATTCGATACATTTCCTTGTGCGCAAGTAAGATCGAATCAACAATGTTTAATTTAAGCATTTACTAAAGTAATGTGCTGAGTTTAACAATTTTTGGCTTTACTTTTTAAGCAGCATTCGCACACGGCGGTGAACCATTGCATGTGTGTATGTGTGTGGCGTCCCGTAGCATACGTTTTTTTGTGTCCCCCCTTTACTGATTTATACTTTATATCTATGAAAATATTCTTCGTTTCGCGTGTTTCCATTTCTTGCCTTTCCGTTTGTGAATTCTATCAATCTGTACCACTATATTGTGACATTAACTAAAAGGTAAAACAATCAAATGTGCATGGGGTATAATGTATTTCTTTATAAAACCTTAAAGAAACCCCAACCCAATTGCTTTTTTCATTCCATTTCATTTTATTTCGCCTATCACCCGTATTTGTCGTCCGTTTTACCGTTCTTTTCGGCTCACCGAAAAGCGGCTGAGCTGCGTTCCCCTTTACACACAGGTTCTTTTCGTGCATATGTGTGTGTGTATATGCCTTAACAAACATGTATATTTCCGTGAAAGTTTGTGCTAATTTTTGGTTCGAATATTGTATATTCTGCAACTTAACCACATTTAATAAAACAATTTCTCAATTTTCTTACCGGTCCTATCGGGTGCCTCTGTGTGTGTGCCTTTTCGTCTCAGTGTGTCCGCCTCGTTGCTCGTATGCGAGCGTCGGACTCCTGGAACCTTCTATGCCTTCCCCCCTCCCCCTTCCCCTCTTTTTGATGGACATTAACAAGTAGAGGTTTTTTTTTGTGTTTTTCTTTATTTTTATCAAATAATTTTCTTTGTTTTATGTTTAAACGAGTTTTCTCAACACTGTTGTGGTTGAATGTTTTGTTTGTTTGTTTCTTTCTTTCTTTGGGTCAAAATACAATACAATATTTCAAAAATGTTCGTATATTTTGTTCTTCTAAGTGGTTTATTCCCTATTTTCTTTGTATTTTGTTTTGCTGTCGTAAAATTTGTTGTTTTTTCGCAATTGTTGTATCCTATCATATGAATATACGTGTTTTTTTTTGTTTATTAATTTATACAATTTCTAATTGTAAAAGCAAACAATCTTACAGGGGATCATACAATCGTTTTTTGCGTGTTTAGGATGGTTTTCTTTTTATACTCTGCCTTGCATTGGGACCTTTTTAGGGAAAGCGTTCGCGCGATCTTACCCGTAAATCTACTTATTAAAGTTTTTATATTTTTTCCAATAGGTAATTAGAATATTGTTTTATTTATTGTTTTTTTGTGTGTGGTTTTTCTTTTTAATATTCTTAAAGTTATGTTGTTTTTTTTCTCCTTTTTTCAGTATGCAGTTTCAGTTTTTCTTTTTTTTTTTTGTTTGTTCTATAATTAAAAGTAGTATATATGATGCATAATTAATTTTCTTTATAATTATTAAATTTAAATGTATAATTATAGAATTTGCATCGACAAACACAATTAGAGAGGGGTTTTAACAGTTGCTTTTTTTTTGTTATTGTTTTTTCTTTTCCAACTACAGGTTTTAATATTTGTCCATTTTGTTGTTTCCTTTATTTTAAATAAAATTGTAACATGGTAAATAATTAAAAAAAATAGTGTGTACAGTTTTTCCTCGTGAAAATTGCATTTGTTTTTAATAGAACAAAAACAAATCGTATTGGAGTAATGAAAATGCTTTTACGAAGTGTATTTTTTAGTATTGGTTTCTTTCTTCTCCACGTCTCCTCTCCTCTCCCACAGCTTCCGTCACAAGCCGCGCCAGGCCGGCCGCCGGCCGGTGATGTGTTCTCCTCCTCCTCTTTCTCCTCTTCGTTCTCTCTTCTTCCTTAGTTCCTTTCCTTTTTTTTTTTAAACGCTTTGTAGCTACTGTACTAGTACTATTGTTAGTAGGATGATGATTATTGAGTGTTCAATCATAAAAACGATACAATAAAAAAATCAAATTTACAATACATTTGCCTGATTTCTTTTATAATAAAATGATATCTCTTAAACGCCGCCGCCGCCATATTGGGAATACAAATGTCGGACATGAATGGACATGACATTTCAATTACAAATTTTGTCCATTCACAATGGGATGCGGGTGTGGGTGTATGTGTGTGAGTCAGTGAGTGTCTTCTCTTCTTTTCTTTCGACTAGTTTATACGAAGTTTCAGCTTGATCGCGATTTTAAGTGTAAAAAATCCTGATTAGTGAGAGCGCCACGCATAAACTAAAATTGCTTTTGTTTTCATCATATATTTTCTAGATATATGTATAATTTTATTTTCCATTTTTTTGCATAGCTGTTTCGTGTTATTTTGTTGCTTTTGGCTTTTTCATGGCGGCTACAATTTGTTGTTTTTTTTTTGTTTGAAATTTCTTGTTTCTTGTATTTGTCTGTGTTATATGTAATTTATTAGTTTTTCATTTTGGTAACCTGCTCCAGAGCCGCATGCCTCCAGCTAAGTCCTTCAAGTCCACCGTTGGCCGTCGCCGCATTCCATCCCAGACCAGTTACCAAAATGTGTTTTAAAATTTGAGGAACGGAACTCCTCGCTTAGGCCAGTGTTGGGAACTGGCGCTCATCGTTCACCTTGGGGGCGGCATTCTGTTGCCGCTCATTGCCGAAACGCTTGGCACCACCGCCCAAGCCGCCAGCACCACCACTGTTGTTGGCTCCAGGACCGCGACGCTCAATTGGCGGCCGGTTGTTTGTTGGTGCCGATGGGGCACCACCTCCAGCAGCAGATCCCTCCTCAGTGTTCTGGCGTGGACCCGATGGCGGGCCATCACGAGGTCCATCACGGGGTCCGCCACGATTGCCGCCCTCGGGACGGGGTCCATCGCGACCAATACCACCGCCGACACGTGGTCCGCCACGACCACCACGTCCACCGAAGCCGCCTGGACCGCGACGACCGTCGTTGAAGTTAAACTGGATATTGAGAACGCGCTGCTGGCGGCCAACGCGCTGTGGGTACATGGCAGGGTCGTATTCAAGTTCCTCTTCGCTCTCGTTCTCCTTCTTTTTGTTGCTGGTCAGAACGACCATCTTCTTCCATTGCGATGTGTCCTCACCTGCAGAAAGACACCACAAAAGACATCAATTAGTATTCAATTAGGGAGGGGCTATAATATGTGTGTTTGTTCGTTCGCACCTTCTCCGGCCTTGCGGATGTTGAAGGTGGGCTTGGTGCGCTGCCCCTGCTGTGCCTTCCACTCGTCCAATGTCAGCTCTTTGGTCTCTTCCTCGGCGGCTGCCTGCGGCTCGCTCTGCTGTTCATTTCCCGACTCGTTGGCCTTGTCGCCCTCGGCATTGTTCACACCTGTCTCGCTTTCGTTCTTGTTCACATCATCAATGGCCTCCTTGACCGAGCCCCAGTTGTGGGCACCAGCTCCATCGCGCTTATCAATAGCCTTAACACCTGCAAAATATTACAACAATCAATTAATTATATTTTCTTAATTTTTTTTTGTATAGAAAATAAGTATTCAAGAACTTTCTCAGAAGGAAGAAGCTATCCGCGAAAGTTGCAAAGTACGTTTTCTTTTTTGCTAATTTTTTATGATTTTCCACTAATTTTTTTCTCTTATTTATTTTACAGAAGAGCGAATTCAGAAGAAAATAAATCATTCATCTCCTTTTCCGGTAAGTGAATGGAATAATTATTTATATATTAAATTTAAATTCCGTCCGATTCTACGCAAATGTAAACCCTACCTTCCTACTGTTCCATTTTCAAAGAAATTCCATTGTAAACCTAAAATTAAGCCAACTTCAAGGTGAATCACCCATTGGGCCCATTAGCCCTCAAATATTTACTACCTTTACCTTTGCATAAGCGATAGATAAGCAGCAACAGCAATCGCACTCGCAGATTAAACACTTCCCCTCTTCGTTCCGAACAAAAATGGGCCTCCTACAAACACATTCGCTGCCAGAAAGACGCGCAAACTATTTTTAACACATTTTCCTCTTGGCGGTGTGTGTGAGATTTTCTGCTGCTGCTGCTTTGCTTGAACTTTTTTGGATTTTAATTTTGGATATTCCAAAAATGAAAATAGTGAAAGAAAGATTGAGGCTAGGCGACCGGCGGCGCGGGTATGAGGTTATATAGAAAGTTGTATGTTTTCCGATCAATATTGATTTGGCTTGATCCAACGAAAATCTCACCCACCACCACGTGAGAAAAAGATTTATTTCAACGTTTCCCTTTTGTGCCCTCACTGGTTTACACGTAGCGAAAATTGTTGTGCAAATTTGACAATATAAAATTGTACGATTAATGTTTCAATAGTTGCTGCAAGCCAAATTAATAATAATGTGGTTATACCCTTTTCAGAAAGGGTTAGAAATAGATTTGTCATAATCATGATATTTGAATAGGTATAAACATTGGAATGTCCGTGTCTGTTTTCACCCCTGCCTTTACGCCTGCCCGCCCGCTGATTTTGTTTTTGGTTGTCATGGAACAAATGTTTTTTTTTTTTTCTACAATTTTCATATTCGTTTTTCTGGTGGGCGAGCATTCTGTTTGTGGTTATGTCCGTCTGCCATGCCATGCCTGTTCCCCCCTTGATACATGGTCTCTCTCCATACACTACACTCACCGGTTTTATCGGATCCAGACTGACGATCGAATTCCCGTTTCCTGTTCTGTCCATCATAGTTGCGGTTCTGGCGAGGAGGGCGATCACCGCCAGCACCACTGTTGCCCTGACCGCGATAGGGACGGGGCTGACCGTCGGGTGGTCCACCAGGGCCATTCTCACGGACGTTGCGACGGTTGTTGCGCTGCTCACGTGTTTCGTAGTTGTTGCCATTTCCATTGCCATCGCGCACACCGCCGCCATTCTGTTGACGGAAGTTCACGTTGCGTTCACGCTGCTGGCCCTGTCCCCGTTGTTCCCGCTCTTGTCCCTGCCCTTGACCAGTGCCGAATTCACGTGTTCTGTTGCCAAAGCCGCCGCCGCCTGGACGGGGAGCGCCGCCGCTGCCGCCCTGCTTGTAACCGCCGCTGCTGTTGTTGTTGTCTTTGTTGAACTGTTTGTCCGCGGTCGAGGCGGGCTTCTTGCCCTCGTTGTTGTTTTTGTTGAGAGCATTTGGCTTGTTCTCCTTTTCGGCCTGATTTGGTTTCTTAGCATTTGGTCCTCCGCCAGCGGCTGCTGTCTTGGCCACCTTGGCGGCGCCACCCTTGGTGGCTGCCGATGCGGCCGCGGCAGGCTGTGGCTGCTTCTTCTTGCTGGCTGCTGTTGCGGCAGCTACGGCAGCGGTCCCCGCCACAAGATTATCTAATGGATCGCTAACATCATCGTCCATGAACAAGAGTTCATAACGATTTTTACCGGCGCTATCCATGATTTAAGGTTTCTGTGTCTCTTGGCTGCTTCGCTTGCCTGCAAAAGAATTTTTACACAGTTCTAAATTGATTTTTCTTTCCTGCACACCCTCTCCACACACACACGACACACGATGATTTATGCAAACGAGAGTTGAGTTTTTTTTTTTCTTTCTGTCACACAATGGAAATGGGGAATCGAATGTCGAAATGTCGCCTGTGCACACGGAAAACTAAATGTTTTTCATTTGCTCAATATAATTTGTGTGCGGCTGGTGCGTGTGCAATGACGTTTGGTGTTTTTTATTTTAATTTTCCTCGCTTTGCGCGGAATTTTCCTTACTTTTCTCGCTGGCTGTTGGTGGCTGCTGCTCTCTAACCTTAATTTTCAGCGTTTCTTCTTCGCCTCGCTGCTAGTATTACCTACACATACACGCTAACGACTGCACACGCACATGGCCTGCTCACGCATACAGTTAAGCAAGCCCACATGTGTTCTTGGTATACATAGAAAAACAGAAACTCACGTTTTTGCTGCTCGCGTCGCCGGGTGAATGGCAAACAATCGACCAGTTGTCAGATAGAAGCTGATGGGGTGGCAACACTGTTTAGTAGTCGACGAGCTGGCAATGCTGCACTGTCGACGCGGTTGAAATTTTAATTGAAGATTTGTATGCCATAAATTGGGAAAAGCTGAAAATATATATAGAGGAAAATATTCAATTAAATTAAATACATTAAATAGATTTAGTTGTGCATATAGATAGGGTGGAAAGTGCAAACCATTCTGCTTTGTGGGCTTATTGACAATCGGTTATCGGTTTTTTTTATTGTGGTTAATATTTTAATTATTTATTATTATCTTCACAACAATAATAAATATTTGTAGAAATTAGTACAGGGTAAGCTAATGCAGCTTGAATTGGGCTTTTGGTCGAAAAAATAATTAAATTAAATGCTGTGCACTGATCAAGAAATCGGTTATCGATTGGTTTTCCTTTGGCGCCAATTTTAAATTTCTTAAACGTGTGTTACTTTTAAAACGATTTCGAAGATATTCCTTTGAGGAGATCTACTTTAAAAATATATTTAATAAGACACAATTTTGATGTTAATGTTATTAACTTTTACATTTCTACATTTCAGATAACTAAAAACAAAATCTAGATTAAAAATGTCTGACTGGAGCGGTGATGTACATACATATATATTTTTTTACACAAAAACATAGCTCAATTTCTAATGAATCATCTCTCTCCAGGAAATTGAAACCAATGCTAAAGTAGAAACCAATACCAAGGAAGTAGATGGTTGGAGCGATGAGGAGGAGGCCCCACCAGCAACTGTAAGCCGTGGAGGAGGCGGCGGCGGTGGTGGTTATCGCGGCAATCGCGACTATGGAAACCGCGATGGTGGCGATCGCGGGGATCGCGGCGGCTACCGCGATGGTGGCGATCGCGGGGATCGCGGAGATCGCGGTGGCTACCGCGGCAATCGCGATGGCGGGGACGGAGATGGTTTCCGTGGAGAACGTCGCAATGGTGAGGGAGGTGGCGATCGCGGTGGATATCGTGGACGTCGCAATGACGACGAAGATGGTAAGGAATTTCGGAATTTCTTTGACTAGTTAAGAACTGTTTGTAAGCTTATGTTAAGATAATCACGATATGTATAAGTTATACGCGTATGTTTGTACGTATATGTGTGTGTGCTTGTTTTGTAATGTAGTTTGTTCTTTTCGTTGTCCTCCCACCAATGCTCAGTGGGCATCTGGTTCACTTCACATCGCTGCCAATCGGCTAAACGTGTGCGCTCGAAGATACCCTCTAGCTGGGACAGGGACGTGTTGAGCTCCTTCCTCGAACAACTCGATCTGCAAGCATACACCACAATGGCGAGCGTGCGAGAGTTACGCGACTATTTGCTCACGGCCTTCAAATGGCTGGTGACCAGCGAATGGGATGACCTGCAGCGTCATGATCGCCAGGAGAAGGCGAAAAAGATTCAAAAGTCGGCAATCAGGTCACAGCGCATTATGGCGGAAATCGAGGAAATGCTAAACGAGTCTGAATCTAATCAAAGACAGGATGAGTTTATGTTTAAACAGCTCCAGGAAAGGCAAATGTATAGTAGGCAAAATGTGGCCCAGTTCAATGAGGATACCGATCAATTTGTGGTACCCACCACGTCTCGTCCGAGCAGATCAAGACAAATTGGTGCCCGAAGAGGCAGACGACGCAGATCGTCTTTCTCCCCGTCCGCGGAGGAAGCTGAACAAATTCGACATTTCAAAAATCTCTACAGCAACAGCCGTGCATTGCATAGGCAGAACGAGGGAGCTGTAATCCCATATGATTCCACGTGCGAAGATGAGACTGCAGCACATCCTCCTTCCACTTTTAACGCGGCCGGATTTCCCCACTGGGTCAGTGAGAACTTTATGCAGCAGCGTACGATGCGAATGAAACTGAACTTTGGATCAATAAGTGAGCTGAACAGCCGATTACAGCTACCACCATCTGAGGACCGACTACCATGCAGTTGGCTGGACCATCCACAGCCGGATGAGGCCTTTGTTGTGCTGGAGGCAGGGACTATTGAGCACACAGATCAGCAGGAGCAGCCAACAACTGTGGGCGGCTACTCGACCACGCAGGCCAGCAGCCTGCAGATCAATGTTGCCCGTGGGCAGCTCTCGCAGAATCAGGACACCCCCGATGGAGCCTACTTCAGTACGAATGCGTCAACGCGCGACGAGGATACCGGCGGCGGTCTACGCGTGGCCGCCACATCCACTCCACTAACAGAAACCATCCACGACGGGTACTAAACACAATTTATAAGTCTATCCTGAACTAATTCTCTATCCACTTACCTTCTATATGGGTGGGGGGATCCTCTGCGAAAGTAGCCTTCAGGTCTTGCACAACAGAAGAACGAACAGGGAACGTTTAGAAAAACATGAAACACAATTTAGTTTAAATTCAATTCAATTTTCTTTTTCTTTTATTTTTTTTTTTTTTGTTGCTCCCGTCCTAACTCAAAACATTTTCCGGATTGCTGTCTCTGAGACGACAGGTTGAAAGGCTACTGATGAATTTAGGATATTTTTCACAAAATTTATGAAGAGAGCTAAAACAAAGGCCGCCTACTACGTTTTAGGCTTAGTAAATGTTTTGATTGAATTTTAGCATGGTTCTATGTGAGGTTTTTCTATGAACTAAGGGGTATTAAAAGCAAGAGAGATTACCCCACTCTTTTTCTTTGCGATAAACCACCGACTGTCTATCTTCCCACTTTGTCTTTCTCTGAAGAAAACTTCTCTAGCTTCCGCACTTTTCCGAATCTCCTTCAATTACGATGTACCGATAGCAAGCACTAACACGAAACCATAATGTACGTTCCACAGCCTAACATTTTTGCCGAGATCGTCGAGTCTGCTGCTGCTCGATGAGGATAAAACTCCTTTCATGATGCCAAGATCCGATGGTGCACTAGAGTTGCCACCGGAATGTTCATTGGAAGCAGACGTTCCAATGCCATCGCAAATGGTGGACAGCGGCAATGGACAGACGTTGGAGGGGGAGGATAGTGGTTCCACGATGGTACGCTCTCGAATTGGGGCCACACCGTTTCGTCCATTGCTGCCAGTGATCGATGAGGAGCAGCTTCTGCATCAGCGTCGCCTCACCATGCTGCCGCGTATGCTTGAGATGGATTCGCTATCAACCGCAGCGCGCGCAGTAGCAGTAGAACGAGCAGCAGAAGCCATACCAGAAGTGGTAGCCGAAGGAACACCAGAAGTGGTAGCCGAAGGTACACCTGAAGCGGTAGCTGAAGGTACACCAGAAGTGGTAGCTGAAGGCACACCACAAGCGGTAGCTGAAGGAGCACCAGAAGTGGTAGCTGAAGGCACACCAGAAGTGCTGGCAGGAACTCCATCAAGGGACTGGAATTCGGCATTTCGACCACGCAGACAAATAACGAAGAACTACTACGAAGGGCCACCTGTTCGACCAGCACAAAGACGACGTAGAGTAACTCCAGCATCAGAGAACATACCACGTCGAGCAAATTCACCACCAGAGGACATACAGGACGAACTGCCGCGCATAAATAATGAAATGACAGCGATTTTTATGGCCAAAATACTGCAAGACGCAACAGAAGTGGTCAGACAATCACAACAGATAATTGCGGAGCCGGAAGTGCAGCAAGAGCCCCAGCAAGCAGGGCAGCAAGCGCTACTATCACTAGATGAAGGTCTGGTAGATGCTCCGGTTCTTCCAGCAATCCTAATCGAATCATTGCCCAACATTTCGGAGAGCGCAGTACCTAATATTGATATATTGGAACCCCTTCTGGTGCCTGTGCCCATGGAGATTAGTAACGAGGTGCTTGTGCCTGCAGTCTCCTCTTTAGCCGACATGAGCTTACACGCTGTCGTCACCGATGTCCAAATTCTGCCTCCAATAAATCTGAGCGTAGAAATGGAATGTCCAGCCTTAGAACAGGCAGGAGTATCTGCAGAATGTCCAACCTTAGAACAAACAGGAGGATCAGCGGGATATCCAGTCATAGATCAGACGGTAGCATCCGCAGATCAGAGTGGGGAAATAACAGTCGTGCAAGTGTCGCCGTCCTTGCAGCGGAGAGTGGCCGCCGATGAGCGACGACAACACATGGAAAATCTGGCATTCATAGTGGAGCACAAGGACATGTTCCGGCTGATGGTCGATCATCAGAAGCATCTAAGCGATCAGCGCCTGTATACCGAGGAAGTTAGCAACAGCACACAGAAAAATTATCGCTGCCTTCCCGCTGTGCAGACCTACGATCCAAAGATCATTTTGAATATGCCACGGTCAAGGGTGAACCTTGTCCATGGTCTGTTTGAGGCGCTCATCACGTTGCCACGGGTGGATCTGCAGAATGCATCGTTCATCAAGAACCGCGTGGACGCGGCGAACGCCTTTCGCTGTGTCCTGGAATTGAAGGCGGCAGGCATTGTGAAGTTAAGCAACGATGGCAGATTTTTTTCGTTGATTTAATACGTCTCTTTTTAATATGCGTAATATTGAATATTGATATTTTATTAATATATAATTCGTTTTTAAGTTTTAAGCCATATTTTACACAAGGAATTTAATAATTTGATGGACGAATTGATTTTAATTTAATTTTTCTTCCATTTATGAATGGATTTATTTATAATTTTACTACTTATTTAATCGGTATTGGTTTCTTAAAATGAAATTTGGCCAACTTTAAATATTTATATTTTATGAATACACTATTTTACCACTAAGATTTCATTGAAGAGTATAGTTTTTGTTTAATGTACAATTTCTGTATTATTATCAACCATTTTTGTCCGTTTAATGTTATTAAAACTATAAAAACATACTCTTATTTCTTAAATTATTTCTCCTTTTGTTTATTTTGTAATTTAATATTTACTAAAAGAATGTATTTGTAATTCAGGCGAAGGACGTCGTGGAGGCTTCAATCGCGATCGCGGAGACCGTGGCGGTCGTGGTGATCGCGGTGACGGCGAAGAACGCGGCGAACGCAAAGAACGTCGTCGTCGCAACGACGAATATGAAGACGATATCAATAACAACAAGGAAGGCGAAGATGGCGAAAAGAAGCGCGAGTTCTATATCCCGCCAAAGCCATCCACCGATGAGGCTGAGATTTTCAGCACTGGAATCACGTCGGGCATAAACTTTTCGAAGTATGACAATATTCCGGTGAAGGTATGTATCTCAACAGTCGCTCACAGTCATTATAAAAGTCAGAATTAATACGGAATTAAATTGGTATTTCCATAGGTAAGCGGCGACAATCCACCAGCTGCCATAAAGACGTTCGAGGATGCCAAGCTACGAGACATTATCGCCCAGAATGTAACTAAATCGGGCTACAAGGTGGCCACGCCCATTCAAAAGGTCGCCATACCAGTGATTGCCGCTGGCCGTGACCTGATGGCCTGTGCCCAGACTGGTTCTGGCAAGACGGCCGCCTTCCTTTTGCCGATACTTACGAATTTGTTGGACAATCCCTCTGATCTGGAGATTGGCAAGCCGCAGGCTGTGATCGTATCGCCCACTCGCGAATTGGCCATTCAAATCTATCACGAGGCTCGCAAGTTCAGCCACGAATCGTATTTGAAGATCGCCATTTTGTATGGCGGCACTTCGGTCAAGTACCAGAACGAGGCGATTATGATGGGTTGCCATGTGCTGATTGCCACCCCAGGGCGTCTGTTGGATTTTGTGGAGCGTACTTTCGTCGTTTTCAACGATGTTCGCTTCCTTGTGATGGACGAGGCCGATCGCATGCTGGACATGGGCTTCTCGGAGGACATGCGCAGGATTGTCTCTCACTGCACTATGCGCGAAAAGCATCAGACCTTGATGTTTTCGGCCACTTTCCCAGAGGAGATTCAGCGCATGGCTGGCGAGTTTCTCACAGATTATATATTTGTAACCATCGGCGTTGTTGGCGGTGCTTGTTCGGATGTCAAGCAGACTATCTATGAGGTCACAAAGTTCACCAAGCGCTCAAAGTTGACCGTAAGCATTGATCATAGACCGACCTAACCATTGACACTATTTAATTGATTAATTTTATAGGAAATTTTGGATGAAAGTGCCGATGGCACCATTGTCTTTGTGGAAACCAAACGTAGCGCCGATTTTCTGGCCTCGTATTTGTCGGAATGTCAGGTTCCCACAACTTCAATCCATGGGGATCGACTCCAAAGTCAGCGCGAGCAGGCTCTGCACGACTTCAAGACTGGCCGCATGAAAGTGCTCATTGCCACATCGGTTGCCTCTCGCGGATTGGGTAATCTATTGATTATACGAATATTCAGATGATAGACGTTCCATTTATGATTTATTTTTGATGATCAGATATCAAGAATGTGAAGCATGTGATCAACTTCGATATGCCCAAGGGCATTGATGATTATGTTCATCGTATTGGACGCACCGGGCGTGTGGGAAACAATGGTCGCGCCACTTCATTCTTTGATCCCGAACAGGATTCGGCCCTGGCCACGGATCTGGTGAAGATCCTTGAGGGATCTAATCAGGAAGTGCCCGATTTCTTGCGCGCACTCAGCAGCGGCGGGGGCGGTGGTTACCAAGGCCAGTTTGGTGGCTATGATGTTCGCGGAACTGTAAGTAGATTTTAAATAATTTTAAATGGTTTTACTAATTATGATTCCATTCTCTACACTCCACAAACACAGGGCAATTCCATCCAGGAAGCTGAAGCTGTGGAGGACTCGCAGGACTGGGACTAAACAAACAAATATTGACTAAAAATTGGCTTATATATAATCTATATAGAGAGAAGCCTTTCACATTAGTTACTACGATTAATTGCCCTGCATAAGTTGGCATATTTTCCAATAAACAAATAATACCTTCATCAATAGTATATACTTTTTATATTTTTTGTTTATTAGAAAATGAAATTGTTGAGCAAATAGAGAAAAGTGTGCACATGAAGTTGTGGGTTGAGTGAAAGCAACTGAGCTTTTCCAGCAATACCTTTCTCTGCTTGTTTAATGTTCTGAAAAATCTTGTTATTTTGAGATTATAACAAATGCTTTGTTATCCATATAAGTATTTAGAGATGTCGAAGTATCATAGAATATTGTTTTAATAGATTGGTTCTGTTTGTTCTTAATTGATTTATATTTGTATAATATCTGTATAATGTACAATAGATTAGCTCTTGGTGGTGGCTTATAAAAACTATAATCAAAGCTTAAGACAGTTTTAGGGATCAATAGCGAAAGTTCTACATCAAGGCATTCAGTAGCGGCAGATCATCGGTAATCAACTCTTCCAAGTACTACAATATTCCAGTCATTGTAAGTCTGTCAATAGACATTTTAAAGTGCACGAAAAATACTAATTTTAATTTGAAATTTGAATAGATGAGCGGCGGCCATAGCGAGATGACAACTTGAAGAAAGAAAGAAGGAAATTTGAAAGCTACAAGTTGGTGACTTCAATTCAAAAAACCGTGACTATATCCAGTAAGCAAATAATAAGTTAAGGCACCAACATTAGTTCTAGAAAAGAATCCTTAAGAGGCTTTTCTGTTGCCAACATTCCATTCAAAACAACATACCCTTCGAGCTCTCCCTTTGTACCGGGTATAATCATATGTTTGTCTTTATGGACTCATCCTTTATGTTTAATGTTTGTTGTTTGTCTCTCCGTCTGTCTTTGCTTTTACTCTCTTTCTCTCGCTCTCTTTGGCGGCTTGAAGCCGGCTTTTTGCCTCGTCTGGCCTCGCCCTGCCTCTGCGAATCATCCTCAGACCCCACGCCCCCCACCCTCCATAAACAAAGGCTACGTTTCTGCGTTTTCTGTCTTTGCGGCACACGCACAGCCGAGACAAAATCAATAAATGGTAAAAGCCACCACGCCTTTGGCTGCTCTTCGTGGTGGGATTCACGCTGACTCTCGGACATGTGGAGGCAGACGGTTTCAGTCTCTGACGGCATTTCCCAGCGTGCAAACACGCGCTTTCGGCGCGCGCTTCCCAACCGAATTCCAAATTCCAACAAAAACAAAGAAAAGTAATATTAAACAGTTGATAAATGAAACGAAATAGTATAATTTCCATATGACCGAAAGATTGAATGGCTTTGTGCCTGGCGAGCATGCTAGCCGAATGTATAGTTTCTGCCTTTTGGCTTTGTGCATTAACTATTATTAGTGTCTGGTGGTGTTTTTGGTGATTGTTTAACCTAAATGCAAGAAGCGATTATGAAATAAGCAAACAGTTTTCAATGTTGTTCTCGTTGTTCGCCTGAGGGGGGGCGTCCCAAAAACGAGGAAAAACTACGCGTAGTAGTTGTACGCACTTTGGATTGTTATATGGTGGGGGGTTTTTTGTATTTTGGGGAGAGTCCTCGTCCTCGTCGTTGTCGTTGTTGTCGTTGAGGGTAATGACTGAACCCACCCTTTATCAGGCATCGACCAACCCACTTTTACTAGCCATCAAAGTCTTTTGCCGGCAAAGTCTTTCCACAAATTTCTCTTTTTACACATTTCTCCTTTGTCGATTGCGTGCTGGGTTTTTCTTCTTGGCAGCACGCAAACCAAATTTTCGCATTCGGTTTTTAAAGATTTCCTTAATTTGTAAACAGACTTGAGTTTTCTCTGGCTAAACATTCGCTGATTAATGAATGCAACCTCTTGACCCATTCAGTGGACTAATTAACACGCAAAAAGTTTATCCGCAGCAAACAAAAATTAATAACATTAAATAGAAGAGCGTCAAAACGAAAACAAATTAAACATCCCACTAAAATTGAGTCAAAACAAATCAACGGAATAGATTTTGGCACAGCATGAGCCAAAGTTTTGATAGTTCAAATGGAGGCGGGGGAGGAGGACCTGGAGTTGGTTATCCAGAGCGTCAGTCCTCGGAGGATGTGCCCGAATCGGCAGCCACAGCAACGACGGGAACAGGAACACCAACAACAACAGCCGGAGATGGTCGACAAGGAGCCGGAGGAGAGGATGATTTCACCGATGACAACAATTTCGAATCGAATTTGCGACGTCGCAAAGGCAAAATAATATCCTGTGCCAAGGAGACCATCGAGAATGGTGAGTAGTGCCAAAGCAAACACAACAAATATTCCCTTTTCCAATATCTACCTACTATTTATAGTATACCTACATACATACATATATATATATATATGGTTCTATCCTACCAATATCTATTTGTATATGCTTGGCATGTGTAAGCAGATGAATATTTGAGTGGCAATTGCTTTCAGCCCAGCCATCCACAGAGAAGAGCCAGAACGAAGAAGAACTGCCAGAACCTATTCATTTGTCATGGATAGAAAATAGAACATTTCGTTGAGGTGCAGAGTTAGAGGTTGAGGTGGAAAGAAGGCGTGTGCGTACACCTGCTACATGCTATAGGGGGGTCGGAGCTAGAGGGTCCTGCCATATCCGTTCTACGCTTTTTTACTTTCTTTAATCAAAATGCTTGACTTGACTGAAACTTTGATTGGATCTGTGTTGTGTTTTATGAGTTCGCTCCCAGCCACACGAACTTTCCAACATTTCATTTATTATATTTAAAGTTTTCTCAACTTTAAAGGCACGACCCCAGCCACTGGCAATGATTTTTTTGACCATTTTGAAAGTTTTCCTTAAATTAAATATAAATATTTCATATGTGGCGGCAGAGCGGTTTATGGTCTTGAAATGTTCTTCGTTTTGTTTTATGGGAAGTTTTCATAGATATTTCATTCGTTCAGGCAGTAGATGAGTGGAAAATGGTACGATTGGGCGGATATATGATATATATTAAGAGAACTATTATGGAAAATTAAATTCCTCAAGGTTCTACTCTAGAAAATCTTGTTAATTTAAACATGAAAAGGCTTGTTCTAGGAATAGAAGAGACATTCACTAGGAAACATTATCTGGTCCTGTTTAGGATTAATTTCAATGTCTAAAACGTTGCACTTTCGTTAATTTAACTTTTCTTGGAAATGAACCCATCAAGTTTCACTTAAATGCAGACTAAATTTGCTTAAAATATTTAAGATCTATTACCATTTTGCTGTCAAAGCAACCTATTTAAGCACAATTTAATATTCAAGATACACTGTATTTATATGCATTATTTGGAACAATAACCTCTAGTTGACCCACTCGTCGTTCCATTTGAAATTAACTTTTTAAGGGATATCCAACGCAACCAAGAGAACGCCTGCCCTGCACGGCCCTGCCCTGCCCCTGGCTGGTGCTCTTGCATTTCTTGCACGAACCAACTATCAAATTACCCTAAAATGACTTTCAGATTGTCGTACTTCCTGTGCTGCGTCGGGCTCCAGTTGTTGCTGTCAGCATTAGACAAATAAAACTAACTTTGCCATTGGATGCCTCACTGTGTTATGTTATGTGTCTGTGTGTGATGGAGGGGAAGATGCTCCAACGCTCCACCGCTCCACCGCTCTACCGCTCCATTGTCCCAGTGGAGTCTTTTGTGCCGTTGAAAAGCTATTGAAAGGCGTCGTCTGAAAAAGAAGAAGAAGGAAAGGCGCACTTTGAATTATTTATGTAGCCGTCGACAAAGAAAATGCGCTTCAAGCGATGCATTTGCCTTGCCTTGACTTGCCCCTAGCTGCCACTGCTGCTGCTGCAGAATGAGGGTGTTTTATAGGGGGGTTTCTATTCCCCTTGGCTTCTCTTTAATTGATTGGGCTGGGCGTCTGGCTGACGCGGGGCGTTAAAGGAACTTTGTAGCGCGGCGGTTCCTTTCATTGTCTTTGTCTTGTACTGGAAGGCTTTGGGAGTGAAAGCTCGCTTTATTAGTAGCTGAATGAGCAAATGGATTAACTAGTTTAGTTCAAGTGTTTGCCCCATTCGAACTGATTGTCTTCCAGCTCTGATGAGGGGTTGGAATGGCAGTTGGTTAATTAATTTGATTAGCCTTTATGGGTCAAGGTTGTGCTTGTCATCGACTCGAATGGAATGTGTTCTGTGCGTGTGGATGTGCGGTTGGATGAGTGAAGTATGCCATGTAAATAATATCGTATGTGGCATTTATGGCCACAAGGCATTTGTCATTATCATATGCATCAGAAGGGCGACAGGACAGGGCAGGACAGACTGAAGGCAGTGCATAGACTTTAACAGGGTGGGTTTTTATTGGGAGAACTACTACTATAAGTATATGCATACAGGCAGTACTTAGATAAAATCATAGTTGATTGGAAGGTTCATTGGTAAATGATGGTTTGCAGACAGTAATATCTAGTATATTACGTAGCTTTATTTGATTCTTGGAATCAATATGTCATGGCTTACTGGCATTAGAACTGGAATGTTCACTGGAATTACTTCACTTTGCCTTATATTGGCCTGTTCTACAAGTAAGATTCTAAAAAGCTTCAAAGCTTTAAAAGAAAATAAACTTTCCGCTCATCCGAAAGTGCTGATTGGTGAAATCTATTCCCTCATTCAGTTCTTCAAGGCTTCTAAATAACAACCTTCGGAGCATTAGACATTTTTCAGCTAGTATTTTAATAAAAATAATAATTCTTCTTTCCACCATTCTATGTTTCTTTTCTATTCTTAATATTCCTTGAAAACATTACAACCCCTTTCATCGTGGAACCTTTAATGAATGATCTAACCAAAAGTCAATTTCCTTTCGCAGGTAGCAGTTACGATTTCTTATTTTTCCTTCATCATCGCTCATACGCTATCGTCATCAATCTTGTGTGGAAAATTCTCTCGCAATTTGCCCTAACAAGCTCTCTGTTTCCGTTAGAATTTCTAATAAAATTCCATGGTCTCTCTTCTGCCACTTCGTTAGCCGTGAAAATTGCACAACGATTTTTACAACGTGTTGTGGCATTTTCCAGCTCAAGCTTACGGCAGCTCTCAGGGCCCTCTGCCATCGCCGCCTGACCCAAACCTGGACCCCCAAATAACCCAACTCTCTCTCTCTCTCTATTGGCTCTTCATCAGGCCAGGGTTCCACTTTGTTCGGTTGGTTGTTTCAGGAAGTGCGCGGATTTACGTGTTGCCAAAATGGCAGACATGACTTTTAAACTTTACTGACAATCTGGCAGAACCGCCCAAAGCGAGAGAGAGGCCCAGAGGGGCAGTGAGTGACGTGGTGACGTGGCTAACATATAGGGGAGCGTTCTACCACTAAACTCCCCCCCGACAACTGCATTGCGTGCGCTAGAAATTAGATGAAAATTGGCCAAACACTCGGCGGGTACGTTTTGGAAGCACCATCGATTTTTGGTCGAGGCTCTTCTCCTCTTCTTGTGGATATCGCTTCCATGTCTGGTCTGGTGTCTGAGTAATGGAATTGAAATAAAACTCCACTCATATCTATCGTTAGCTTTTGTGGCCCCCATTTCTTTGTCCTGCTCTGGCACCCATTGTCGTACTGTCTGTGTTTTTTGTTTGCCTTTTTCCCCCGTATGATTGTTTGGCTGTCATTTTTATTTGCGATGCCTTCAGGCCACCGACTGGGAAATTTCTGTGCTGTGGCTGCCATCGGCATTGATGGGCGCCACAGCCACTCACCCCACCCCTCCACTCCTACACTACCATTTTCCCCAGTAATACTTAGTGCTACCCGAGGTATTGTATACAAACGCTCTGTATCTGACAGTTAACCCCATTTTGTGGTGGGGTTCAAGTGGGGGAAAATGCATTTACATTTCTGTTGATTTTTAAATATTGTGGAATATTATTTATTATTTATTTTGTTAGAAGTTTAGTTTTTGCATAAAATATTTAGACTTGTTTTAGAAATGTCAATGTTTTTGATATGTTTTTAATAGTTTGGTGCGGTCTAGATAGATAAATGCTTTGTATTTTCTGTATCTCTAGAGAGATAAATGTTTTGTATTTTCTGTATGTGTATTTTAATAATTTTAAGATGAGTTTTTGCTATAGAAATCTATGAATTTATTGCTGGAACAGTCAAAGAGTTATGTTTTAAATATTCGTAATCTATATATAAATTGAATGCCAAGTAGAAAAGTCGAGTCACGGATAGTTTGGCTTCGTGTGGCTTTGGCAATGCTACTTCGGCTCTTGCTATCTCGCTTTTTCCAGTGTAAAGACAAACCGATTTCTCCCGCAGGCATGTTCGGGTTTTTGCTGCACACACACCAGTGCACTCCATAACAAGGACACAAAACACATCCACCTAGTGTCAGCGGTTTTGTGGCCACAGTGTTTAATAAAAGTGTGTGGTCACTGAAATATACAGAAAGAAAAGGTTGTATAAACTTTGGAGGGATTGAAACTAAATAAATCTGCGAAACATGAAAAATAATTGCTCAAATTCCAATACAAAGTAGAGAAAAGTAGTGAATTATTAGTAATAGTATATTTATATATGTAGGATGTTTTATAGCAAGAATTTTTGAACAAATTCCAAGAGAAAACGGAATGTAGAATGAACAGAATGTGTCATATAGAGTATCAGTCTGTTAAAAGTGATTTAGATTTAATTTAAGTGTTAATTGTAATCAATATTGTTTCTTGGAAGAAAGAAGAACCTTGATAGAGTTTTTCCAGAATTCCTAGTATTAGTTTGAATCAGTTTTCCCAGAGTTTACTTCTAGGCTCCTGTATATTTCACTATGCCTCCATTAGTTCTCCTCATGATTACTTCTTCATATGAGCAGCTCTTTCAAAGGCTGAGCCGGCCCCATCTTGTGTACATATTTGTTTTCGCATTTGGATTTCTTTAGAAACTTGAAACCCTTTTGACCTGTATACCTACATATTTTGCGTAGACACAGACCTTCTTACATTCACTTTCCACTTTGCATGCCTTGGGGGCTGTTTGGGGCTACGTTTTCAATTTCGTTTCAGTTTCAGTAAGCTTTTACCACCAGAGCAGACCCATTGATCTTGGGGCATAACACATTTCACTTGGCTTCTGAGACTCGCTACTCGCTTTCTTGAGCCAAACAAAAGCCCCATGTAATGTTTATATAGCCCCGACTTCTTTGTTTTCTTTTCTCTATCTCCATATTAATGCCTTTGTCTAAAGGAAAAGCTTTTGGCTCAACACCATAAAAATGGATGGAAAATCTGTTTTTGTGTCAGACTTGCAGTTTTTCCCCTTGCACCCCCAAAGAGATGAATGCACTTGAATTTTGCGAGTAATTGGGGAACGAGGACACAGACACAGAGACAGACCCAGAGACAGACGGACCGACCCGCCCCATGGAGATTAAACCCCTGCTGGTGGCCCTCCATTATATGGCCATTAGTTTGTCGGCGGCTGCACTTTGGCTTAGCTTCAGAGGCAAAACTGATTTCGTAAATCAGAAGATTTTAATGGCCTTTTCATTGTTTGTTTGTTGGGCTGCCGCTGCTGCTGCTGCATTCTTTATGGCGTTTAAGTGCGCATCCGTTTCCCGTTGAAAAATTGATGGCGATTCCCAAGACAAGAAGCGGAAACCTCTACAAAAAAATAGAGAAATATAAAGGAGAAAAGTAAGGATGTGCCAAGGGTAACAAAACTGTGTGCTTTTTCCCTATAATTTTGCACAAAGTGTTTTTAATAAATCATACGAATATATCTCTATATACACACTGACATTCCTTGCTCCTGTCCCCACCTCCCCCTCCGATTCATATCATGCTCGTATATTGCATAATCAAATTATGCAAAGCTGTCTGTTTATTTGAAAAATGCTTGCGGTCGTGAGGTCACGACGTCGTCTCTTTTGGGGGGCGGGCATCAACAATGGATTCCAGACACACAGGATACACCCATACGTACGAGCAGTCCCCAGTCCTTACTTTGCTCCCTCAGGCTGCTAATCTTTTCCATCATTCTTTGCAAAAGTCCCTTGGCCCACGTCTCTGGCATGTCTATCGAATCGGATTGTATTGTATCTGGGGACTTTGCGTTTCCTGCAAAGAAAAGTTTTCTTTTCACTTCGTTTGAAAGTCGAAATTGGCAGAGGGATATGATAATTTGATGAATGCGAGTAGCGACAGTTGATTAAAATTCAAACGAAAGATATGGTAGATGTTAATTGTGGGGTAGATGGGGTAACAATCCTTTCGTAGGGATTGAAAGGAGAATGCCAGATATATTTATGAAAATGTGAAGCTTTTGCTGTAGAGAAGAGATGCTTTAAACTGTTGAATATTTTGCATGAATCTTTCAGAAATTTACAACTTAAATAGTTAAATTTTCATAGCCTCTTTACAGGGGATGAATCTGAGTAGCAGTAGCATACCTTTAACCTTTTGTATCATCCACAAAGGTTCCTCTCTCCATAGTAGTTCCTTTCAATCAGTGAAATGTCTAGTGCCAGAGGGAAGTACTGTTAAGGGGTAGGGAAAGCACAGAGACAATAAAATGGGATTCCCAAAAGCAGCAAACATCAGGCGTGCCCTCTGAAACCCACTCTAAAAGACCCCAGAAAATCAGCTTGAAAATATATTTCCAGGTGGGGGTTTCCCAGGAGCTACAAGGAGCGCTAAAAGGAAACCTCTGTACAGTGCCATAGTACTTCCTTTCAATCAGTAAAATGTCGTAGTGAATGTGAAATTATTTCTGCATTTTAGAGGAGCTACCTAAATGAAGCTCCTTTCAGTTGCAATTTCATTTGCATAGGATCTAAATATAATTCTACAGAATTTCCAAGCTAAAATTCTTGTAATACGTAAATGAATCAAAATATCCTGGGAAAAATGTGGCAATAAATTTATGCAGGGTACAAAGGGGGAGTCAGGTTTGTTAGCATTACACAGATACTAACTAACACACACCCATAGTTTTCCTCGTCCACAGCAGAGACAGGAACTTGTGCATATAAAGCATGTGGGATTTTCTTTGCATGTTGGGGCAATTAGTCTATGGATACGATACAATATTACAATATTTAAAAATATACTAATGTTATTAAAAGATAGACAAAAAAAACATTGAAGGGCTTCTGAGTATGGTATCATGGGGGTATCATGGGGGTATCGTGTGGCTATCATTGGGGTATCATAGGGGTATCATGGGAGTATCATGGGGATACCATGGCAGTATCATAAGGGTATCATGGGGATGTCATGGGGATGTCATGGGGTTATCATAGGGTTATCATGGGGGTATCGTGTTGTTATCATGGGGGCATCATGGCGGTACCATGGGAGTATCATGGGGGTATCATGGGGGTGTCATGGGTTCTTCCATCATTAATATCTTAGAGAGTTTAGTTAAAGAAACCTTTTTAAACAAATTTCGAAGCTTGAAACACTTCTAAGTAGTTCTTAGATGTCTATTATTATTGGTTAACTCTAATCCATATACCGTTCCTTCTTTTAAATCCCAGTAACTTGTTAATAAACCCCAAAACTTTTCCAAGTTCATGGCTCCACGTTATACCAATCAGATCTTTCATAGCAGCGGAGTGCCAGAAGCCCAAGGAGGATGCCAGGATGTCTGTGTTCTGCGTTCTGCGTTCTGCTTTGGCGTGCAACATATTCCAGCTGCAAAATCTTGATATGCAAATGTGTGGCGAATTGTACGTGTTTTGGTGTCTATCATTCTGTGCACCGCAAATGGCAGAAGCCCCAACAGAATTGTCTTGCCCTTGGCTGGCTGCCTGCCTGTCTGTCTGCCCATCTATGGCTGTGCCTCAGCTAGTTGCAACCGGATGGATGGATGTTTATGTGCATATATAGTTGCAATATGTTTGAGGGAAACCTGCCCAAACCCTAGTCTGAGACTGGCAGGTGATGCCAGATTTTGTGTGTGTGTGGGGAAAACCTGTAACCAATCCATCCACAATTCGGATTTTGTGTGCGTTGATGTTTCAAATTGTTTAAGTCATCGCAACGTCAACATCATCATCACCTTTGCTGCCTTTCCTCCCTTTCCAGTGCTGCTGACATTGAGAAAAGCTTAATTTCAGCACAAAAACCTCCATAAACTCCTGGGTTTTTCCTCTATTTGTAGCTGCCAGGTGCTCCTGGGTGCATGGGGGGTTTACCGTTCATTTGGGTCTCTGTTTTCTGTGTGCATGTGCGGGGCTTATACCCTTGATTGGCTGCTAATACGATTGGCTTCTGTCAACGGCTTCTGTCGCTCCACTCGAAACCACTCCATGCCCTGACCAACGCAAAGCTTGTTTCCTGAATGCTTAAATAGTTTGTGCTTTAATTCCTTATTGATAAGCTTCGAAGGGAATCGATCTAATTGGAAGGGAGAGGGTGGGTTGGTGGTCTGTGGAGCGTGGGCTGGGGGGAGGAGAAGAGAACTTCTGTATGTTGCACTTGCAATTTGTGGCATGTAATTCAATTAGAAATAAATCCTAAGGGACTTTTCTATGGCAAGGAAATTGTGGTTGCCATTTCAAGTGGAACAAAATAAAGAGGGAAGCTTTGAATTTTTGATTTGTTGCTTGGGGAATTTAATTTTTAATTGGCTGAGAAACTTTAAATAATTTAAAGTGTGAAATTAAAATGTGTATTGTGTGATTAAACAAGGAAGAAATTTTAGAAATTGAGGAATGGCCAATGAAAGCTAAGAGAAAGTGGAATTTAGAGCTGTGAATATTTATATTTATTTAATTTATATGTATTTCATTTATATTTCTTTAATTTATATTTATTTAATTTATATTTAATTTATTTATATTTATTTAATTTATATTTTTTTATTTTATATTTATTTAATTTATATTTTTTTATTTTATATATCTTTAATTTATATTTATTTAATTTATATTTAATTTATTTATATTTATTTAATTTATATTTTTTAATTTTTATTTATTTATTTTATATTTATTTAATTTATATTTATTTAATTTAAATTTATTTAATTTATATTTTATATTTCCCTAATTTATATATATTTAATTTATATTTTTTTATTTTATATTTAATTTATTTATATTTATTTAATTTATATTTTTTTATTTTATATTTCTTTAATTTATATTTATTTATGTATTTTTATATTTATATTTATTATTTTTAGTCATTTATTAATGTTTTTTAAACTATTATTTCCTACATTTAAGGTACAATCCAAAGCTCTTTGGTTGGGTTTTACAGAACAAAATCTAAGACTCAATTAGTCGAACGTTTTCATTTGAATTTTCCTCTTTCATATTCAGTATCTCTCCATCGAATCTCTCTCTACCGCATACCAGTTGCCTACCAAAACTATGTTTCCTACTTCTGGCTCTGCAATCTCTATCTATCTATCTATTTCTGCACATTTCCCCATACATATAGTAGCACATTTGTATTGTAGTTTCCTTCCCCCCCCCCAACCATATCTGTTCATGTTAACTATGTGCAACATTCCTTTGCCCTTAAACTAGTTGGCAAACCAGAGACAGAGTCAGAGTCAGAGGCACCACCAGTCATTGTCCGAATTCGATTTTAGACCAAAGTCAAACTGCAGTTTTGCAGTTTTAAGGGGGAGGAGGAGCAGCAGCAGGAGACCGACCACTTCAGGGTCTACTCATCGAGCCAATCTGACAATCTTGCCTGCATTCCCGTTGCGCATAACATTGTATGCTTGATGATGCTCACGTCCGTTAAGACCTGGATCTGACCGGACAGGACAGGCACAGGACAGAACAGCACAGCACGGAACAGCACTGAGGCCGAAAGCTTAACCCGCTTTGAGTGGAAACAAAAGAAAGTGCACAAAAAGAAACCCAGCCCCTGCCTAGAGGGGCTAGAAAGGAAGTTGGTCCTGCAGCCAGCATTTTACACCACCGACGGGCTTTCGAACAAGTCGAGTAGAACCGCCCTCAGCATTGCACTGCGACGTGTGCTACTCGGCCAAGAAATTGGCAGAAATAACAACAAAAAAAAGTAAAACGGAAGAGCGATTCGTGAAACTAACCAAAATGTACTCTCTGTCTGTCTGTATATATATGTATTTGTAGGAGTATTGTGTGTCGATTCTTGGCAACCATCCAGCAAATATATCCATCTATCTATATATGTAAATACATATATACGACGGCATGTGCGGCAGCTCTCTTCGTCGCGCGACTGTTTTTGCCACAAGTGCACTTTGAAATGTTGCCGAAAATGGCCAAAATAGAAATGGAATAGAAAAATCAATGAGGCCAAGTGAGGTTGAATGTGTCTGTCCGCATGTCTCAAGAACGAAGAAGTTTTTTCTAAGGTGCTTCACATAAGTATAAAAAAACCTTTAAACAGTGCTTATTCTACAGTCGTATTTAATGTTTAAATGGGGGAAAAATCATTGAAAAGAAAGGTAGCCGAAGACTTAAGTGAGAGCTTGAATGTTTTCTGAACTGAGATACTTTTGATTTGAAGTGGGAGTTGATTTTCCTAAGAAATAAGATCTCCACTGAATTGAGATTTGAGGAGTGTTTCTTTATATTCCTTATATATTTATGATACGCACGTTAAATGTAAAAATATTTTTACCACAGCCTTGGCATGAATTTCCATTTCAATTTGCATTCGAAATATTTTTTAATTACATTTTTCGCCATTAATTTGAGGGAAATATTGCAAATTATTTTCTCATGGCCCAAAAAAGTAGGCTACATTTTTCGGATAGCAAAGCCTCCTCCTCTGCGACTCCCTGCCATTAAGGGCCAAACATTTTACATGGTCTACTGCTGAATGCTTGAGCCTTGCCATAAATAATATTTGACATTTTGCCTTGGCTGCTGCCACATCCTCCTCCTCCTCCTCCTCCTGCTGCTCCTCCTGCCACAGATTGCAAAATGTTTTGATATCAATCATATCCTGCGACGCACAGAAAACGTTACTGCCATTAATTCAATTGAATTATAACGCATTTTTTCCCTTCTCCTCCTCCCAGAAGGTCTCGTTTTGCACTTTTGATCAGGAAAGCGATGGTTTGGATTGTCATTACATATTTATTGCTATATTATAAAATGTGTTTTTCCACCCGTCTTATTTCGCATTTTTTTTTCTCGTTTTTACTTTTTTTAAATCGATTGAGTGGCAATCGTGCGTGTCCTGTTTGGCACCCATCCACATTTTAGTTATTTAATTTATATCAGCGTGAAATCAATTTCCGTTCACTGGAGGAGTGGGTGTCAGTCGGTGAGGTGCGGAGGTGGTAGTGGGAGGGCTTGGTTTGAGTGCCAAAGGAAGCGGAAAATCGCTGTCAGAGCCATCGAAAGTCATAATGTTTATTCAATGGAAAAAACTGATAGTTGCAGGCGCAGGACAGCTGTGAAGCTTCAATATGATGGGCTTCATCGTTAAAGAGAATTTATTGAATGAATATTTTTAATTTATGGTTTTGTACAGGGTTTTTTTGAGAAGAACATTTTAAGGTTTACTTTTAATGTGTATCGTAGATGGAAAGAAGCGAAATTCGATTAAAATATTACTCGAAAAAGACTTCTATAACTGCCGCAGCTAGGATACCGATTTCTCCCGACAACAGTAACATTTATGATCAGAAAGGGGACTAAAAGAAGACTTAAAGTTGGGCCGACATTTCTAAAAGGCTAGCTGTGTATATACACCTGATATCATAGCCGGAAGTCATCTAAAACCTGAATTGTGGACATGAGGGGTCTTTGCGCAAGTACTACTCTAAATACTTGATGTCTAAGGGCCCTGAAACCACTGAAAACTTCTCCACAAGTGCTACAGAACCTCTTTCTAAGAAGAACAAATAGTGCCATTTGTTTGCTGTTCATAAAGGTAACCAAACAAACCAGAACCTTTACCCCGAGAGAGAGAGAAAGATCTATTACAAGCTGTGGTAGCTTTCATGCCTTGAATGTTTGACCATCCCCATTATAACTATCATTCTTAGTCAAGCAAGACTGTATCTTTACCATTGTGTTTGCTAGATTATCTTGTGGCCTTCAGTGAGTCTCGAGTCGAATCGAGTCCTTGTCTAATGTTCTCCGATGCGTGTGTTTGGGTTTGTGTTTGTTGTTTGCTTTGTTGCTGCTTAACACATGTCCAGGCATCAGTGAATCAATTATGTATATTATATTAAGTATATATAAATCCCAATCTTAGATTTGCAAACGTTTACCGTTTAAGTGCATGAGCGTGTGCCAAGCAAAGCCAGGACGATGGACTCGAATGCGACACACACACACAGACAGATTTCCATCTCCATCCTTCATGGCTGCGTGACGAGCCTCTCGGGTGGGTTTAAATGTTTTGCGTACAGTTTGGAGGAGAGGGAAGCGTCGTCTCTGTTTGTGGTACGTGTGTGGCCCTAATGAGGCCAAATGTGATTTCCGCTGTACAGATCCGGCCTCCTGATCACCGCCTCCTATTGCGGTCTCTGTTTGTGGCTAGATGGAACTACCATGTTTGCCCTAGATATTGTTTGAAGCCATGCTTTTGGTTTAGGGTTTTGGTTTTTTGTGGTCATTAAAAGCGGCAATCAATCATGTTTTACCCTATTTCCCTGCCCCCGCCTCTTCATGTTTCCGCCTCATGAACGAGGCTCGAACAACATGCCAGACACTGAAATTTATGCCCAATGGGTTGTAAAGCAATTAATCAAAAGTTCTTTTTGTTTCTGCTTTTTTTTTTCATTGTGTTTGGGTGCTCATAAATTGTGTTCAAGAGCCCAGTATAGTCAGGAGTCGTGAGATATTTTCTGTGTGAGAAAGGAGCGAGTGATTGACAGATTTGAAGATTTAAAGAGATGTGTTAATTAGACAGCCAGACGTATGTACATATGCTAAATGCCGACTGGAAATTGAGTGCGCGGATATTACGCGGGATCTAACAAGGTGTCGATGGGTTCTTAAGGGATTAGCGTTCGAAAACGTTGATGTAATAAGCTGACAGTGGAGTTTTGGGGCTTATTGCCATTACGCTTGGTAGGAGGATTATTATGGCGTCTTTGGGTGTTGATGGGATTTATTTTGAGTGCTTCAGCAACTATGTATATACCTAAAGAGTTTGTGCTTGTATTGAAATTAACTATGCGCTAATAAATACACATTATTTCTTGCGTTAATTCAACAATTTTTAAATTCAAAGTTTTATACATTTTCTCTCACTGAACTACATGGGGTATTATCTAGGAGCTGTTCTAGGAGTTTTTCTTGATGCTTTGTATACAGTGGGATTTCAATTCTCTTTTCACCTATGCTTTGCCTCTGACCGCAACCCGCTGCCTTCGCGGCTTCGGCCCACTGTTCACAGCTCGTCTGGGCAGCTGAGTCGGTCCCAAAAACGTACAACGTAGGAGCTTTTGATCTGAAAAATGGCAGCAACAAATACACAGTATTTGGGGACGCGCAACAGTCAATCACTTTGCACAGGGGAATGTTTCAAAACAAAATGCCCAATAATATTTTCTATTTTGTAAAGAAATTGTAAACAATCGACTGGTATTTCTGGATAAAGACATATTTTCTATTACAATCTGTAAAAAGAAGGTTTCATTAATTGCTATTACTGCCTCTAAGAGGACGTCAAGGGAACTACTTGCCTTTAGCTTGATTCTCGGGGACTTTAAAACCTCACTAGCACCCTCCTATAGGTCCATACCACTCCGGATAACTAAGGTCCATACTGTCCCATGAGAGGCCCCGCTAAGGATCCTCTGGGTATTACAATTATTTGGTTTTCATCAAATTAATTTTAATATCAATTAAAATTCTTCTTGGTTTTCATATTCCATTTATTGGCATTATTTTCATTTAAGGCCTTGAAAAATAAAAATGGTATAATGGTAAAAAATAAAATGGTAACCCACAATTCATGTACCATTTTTGGTTGCATTTCGATGTCATTTGTTAGCCACTTTGACATACAACATTTCACTTAAGCGCTGCCGCAAATCTACTTGCCACTCAGTCGACGCCTCACCTGTCAGGACTAGTCGGGGCGGGGCGCAGCGGGGCGGTGGGTGGTGCACAAAACTGGAAAAGCTCTTGACATGACACGAAGTGAGGTTTTTGACTACATTACGCATACGCCGCGGCGACCGCGAATTTTCGGAGTGCGTAGCGTACGAGCCTGTGTTCCACTTTGGTTCTTAATTATGCACATGTGAAATTATATGCGAAGGCATAATTAAATTAAAGCAATTAAAAATATTAAAGCCACATGAGAAAGCTTTTGTGTTGCGTTGCATCTCTTGGAAGGCCATTAAAACGTTGGAGAGGGCACTGAACAGTCCTTAGCCTGACAGCCAGCCAGCCAGCCCCTGCCCTGCTCCCGTCTGTGTGTTTGTCTGTCTGTTGTATGGGGCTGCGGAAGGCATTTCATGTTACCTTATATTAACATGCCAGGGACTCCAGGCTCTGCCAACTAAATAATGTTCGACAAGAGAGCAGGCAGATAGTAGGGGAGATAGAAACACACACTCACTCACTCCACGGGATGTCCTTGGCTTGTCCTGTTTGTCTGTCTGTTCGCTTGTTTTATCGCGCCCTGCCCTGCCACGCCCGCCTTGTTCTGGCTTCTCGGTCCTAAGTGGATTTCCATTATAAACATAAGCAAGATTTATTATTCAATTTGTGCACATAATTTGTAATTGTGTATGTCCATGGGCATTGACTTTTTTCGACAACTGTTTGTTGGGGAAAGCAGCCAAAATAATTTCGAATTAAACAGGATTAAGTCAGAATGAAGTCGGTCAGGGAAATCGCATTAACTGGCATTAAGTCTTAAGTGAAATTCAAATGGAAAAGGAAAAATCGTTAGAAAAAAGTTGGGATAGGAATTTAAAGGGGTGTACATTAGGGGATTGTGAGGGAAACCTAGAAGGATATAAATGAATGCTTTAAATCTTTCATAGCCTTTCATCTTCTACCCTCTTTAGAAACGAAAAACAATTTAGTGCCCTACAAAAATTCCATCAGCGGAAAACTGTCATTATTAAAATCGATTGAAAAGAGGGAAAGTCATCTTGTAATTTAATTAATTTTAGTTTTTGCCAGTTCTTGAACAACTTGATGCCATCTCAGCCGCCAGCTGCCTACCATTTTATGTAGCCTATTTCTCAGCAGGGTCTATACCCCGCCCCCTCGCACGCTCGCGCACCCGCGAGATCTCCACAGTTGTCACAAATGTCCAGAGGGAGAGTAGAACTAGGAACGACTGCCCTGTGAAGAGTGGGTAGGGGTAGGGGACCAACTCTTGGCGTAGGGAACGTAGCAAAGTTTTCCACTTGCCGCCGTCAGCCCTCATTAACCTCTTCCGGGAGCCAACAGAGCAGAACAGAAATGGTTTTACTTGACACCTTTGGGCGATGCTGCCTGTCTCTGGCATATTTTAAACATCTGAACTTGAAACAATCTTATCTTTAATAATGGTAATATTTTCACAAATTTCATAAAGCATTTATGCTATTAGGAATCTAATACAGTCCAAAAATACTTATGTATGCTCTCATGCACTTAGTTGGACACCCGCAGTACCGATGTACCCGTTCCGTGGTTCTAGCGATAATAATTGAATACAAAATGTACCTTATACCTCATAGAAAAGTTACATATAAGGCTCGGATTTCCTAAATGGCAATTAGTTAGAATTTACAACTAAACTCGGAAATGCTTACTTTTCTTTTAAGGTCTTAACACTGTACATATATACGAGGCAAGGGCAATTCATTCCCTAAGCTTGGTTTTAAGCATATATCCTCGTTTCGTTCATCAATTTTCATTTTCATTTGTTAGCTTTCAATTATATATGCAGATCCAATCAATATACTCGAATCCATACGGTTCTCTTGGCATAAGAGACGTCCCTGCCAACCTCCCACACCCCTCGCATTTTTTTTCGCCAGCTTCCAATTCCTCCAATTTCTGGGCATTTTGACACTTTGAGTGGTTTTAGTTGTCAGTTATACGAGTCGCAGAGGGAAAAAAACAAAAATGAAGGCAAAAAGTGCGGAAGAGCATGTCTATGAAAATTCCTTTTGCATAAAATATGTGGCCAGCCAGACAGTCGCTTGAAGAGAGAACTGGGGAGCTCTCTGAGCTCTCTCTTTCAGTGACATGGGAAGAGGGTTTTCCCCTTCTCATTTGTGAAATGTTTTGATGGCATTTGGAAGGATTTTTTTCTATATTTGGGTCTCAGTTTGGAGAGCACTTACTGCACAGGCATTACAAATAAATGAAGTATGATGTATCGCATCATATCATAACATGTACTTATTTATGGGAAATATATGGGGATGATATTTACACTTTAACACCAGTAATGTCAAGGAGAAGATGTCAGAGGCATCACTGGAAGATGCCTCCAAGAGGACGCCATGAAAACTACTAGCCTTCGCCTCGATTCTAGGGGACTTTAAGGTCCATAACCATCCGGATAACTAAGGACCATACTGGCCTATGAGAGGCACCCCCTGAGGGCCCTCCGGGTTAACCTAACCTAACCTTATGACTTATTTTGTTGTCTCTGAGAGTGTAAGACTTCGATATCTATTTATATAGGCCATGATGGTATCGATAATGAGTATCTAAATAATGTCTTCTCTAAGAAAACGTGTTCATTCTCCTGTCAAGCTCTCAGGACTTTGCTAATCCGTATGTCACTATAAATCTTCGGCATATCTCCTCCTTCTCCTTCTCTGTGATGCATTGCAGTATTTCACGTCATGCCTTTAACACTTGATCCTTGAATATACTCCTGTCCACAAGGCGACGTGTCGTTATCGGAGGGCCCATTCGAATGCCAGGCCATGCCTGAGTTGTCAGCCATAAAAGAGCATCTATAGTATGCTTCGTTGTATGGCTATGCCGGCGAATATTTGATATCCAATTTGGTTTAATGCACATGGCAGCCACACGCTTGCTCTCTCTTAACCTGATTAAAACTCAATTAAAGAGTTGGCACTTTAAGGTCGTAAGGGCTCTCATAGACGAGCTTTCATATGATATATGCCCACACCCACAGCACTCTAGAGCACCCAGAGATACTATATCTAACCAAGAGGACGGACGGACCTTTCGCCCACTCGACTCTACGATATTTCACTCTTCAGTGCCGCTTGTGTCCCATACACAAATGCAATTAATTTATGCTGACCGAGCGTTGGTCCTTCAGTGTCCACTGTCCTCTGTGGACAGCAGGACACGAACAGGAAAAGTTACGGATAAACTGAGGCAGTCACAGAGGGAGAGGAGAGAGAGCAATACAGAGAAAGAAGGAAAGACCGGAGACGATAGGGTCCGGCGGTCCTCCGCCTACATTAATCACAAGAAGGATTCACCAGTGCATCAATAAAAATGTGCGACAAAAGCCATTAAAGGACAACTACTCTTACGTACAAGCTGAGAGAGGGAAAGAGAGAAGGGGAGAGAAAACGAAAGCACACGAGTGTGTGGGGGAAAAGTGAGAGGGTGAGGGCGGGGGAGAACCACTGACCAAACCGTAACGCTCCTCTTAACCCATAAAGTGGGACATCAATTCGTCCGACTGCCTTTTAATGGCACCCATGTGAAAAATTTACGCTAGTGCCAAGTAACGACAACAAAAAAATGAAAAACGATTTTCGTCGCCTGTTAAATATTTAATATCCAAGGATTCTACTTGAAATATTCAAGTATTTCGTTATATATTCATATAAGATCCAGTACGAAAGAGTACGAGTGTGTGTGTGGTGGCAAAAATTAACTCTATTCAGGTGAAAGTCATTAAGAGCAATTTCAAGTGGGCGGGCAAAATACAATTAAACCATAGCACTATGGTCCAAATGACCACTTTTGTTGGCCAAAACCTCATTTTTAAAAGTCAACAAAACACCTTAGTTTTGACCATTCTGCATTGGAAAAAGAGTGACCTTTAAAGTTGCGTACCAGAAATTTCGATAGATGGCGCCCCTTTCGATAAATCTGCTCTGAAACCCAGCTGTTATTATCGAAAAGCATGTGCAGTAAAAAATTGCACATTTATTACAATTTTAAATCTTTGATAAATTGGAAAAAAACCATTAACTGATCAAATTTTTGAATTTTATTTAGAATGGGTTGTATTACGTGTTTTGTAATTTGAACCGTATATAATAATTGTACAGACTTCGTAATTGTACCTTAAAGTGAGCCGTTAAAAATGACCCAAGTTTTAATGAAAACTAATTTTTGAAAAGGTATACAAAGTGAGTCCCACCTAGTCCCACCTTGAAACCTGTTGTGGGTCGTAGATTAGTAAATCCTTGTTTAAATGTATATAGTAAAAAATGCCACATTTTACCACATTTCTTAAAATTTGACTTAATAGATTATAACCTCAAATGTATCGAATTTGAATTTGAACGCCTAATAATTTCCAGACGGTAAGCTGAAGCTACAAAGTGTTTAGGTCCGATTTATAGATGCATTTATGTGCTTTTCAGACTTGCACAGTTGAATACAACCAGATGTGAGATACTTGAGTTATGCTAAAAAAGAAGCACTACCTCTGAAAAAAATGTAATAAAAAAAGGCGGTGCCACACCCATTTTTTTTTTTTGCAAATCCACTTCCTTTTGATTATATCTATCCAATACAAAAAACGAAATGAAAAAATCTCTTTCCGTTCGCGAGTTATTAATTTTGGCCAACAAAAGTGGTCATTTGGACCATAGTGCATAGGAGCGAAAGTGGAATGTCACGCCAGGATGAAAGTGAGGATGGGGCTGTAGCTGAATGAGTGGCTATTTAACCGACCATCGGCAACAATTACGGGAGGGGGGAGGAAATTGTGGGGAATATTACGATGGGCGAGAGCCCACGTGCATGTAGAGAAACATATTCTCCGGTAGACTCTAGCATTTTATGGCTTGTGTCATAGGTCGGTGTTCGTAATTGGGTTCCAAGTAAATGTTTCTTTAATGAATGATTTATGAAATGAATAGCAAATTTGAAGAGATTTTCTGAATGAGATATGGATTGTAGTCTATGAATATTTTAAGCTATACTAGTTTTATAATCTTTATCACCAAAACTAAAAGTAGATGCAGAGATTCTTAGAGATTGACATATGTAAACTAGGCTCTAGGCAGGTTTAAGTATTTTTTTTTAATCTGTAACACGCATAAATGTACAAGTACAAGGAGCCTGTCCACTCGCTGCATTCGCTCGCCAACCCCCGGCTCACTAGCTTCGATCATACGCGCGAATATGAGTAAAATATCGAGCCACAAAGACGAGCGAACATTTTTTATATAATAGAGCCGTACTCGGCACGCATACACTCAAGTGAGCTGGTGTGTGTAGCAAAAACCCGAACATGCCTGCGGGAGAAATCGGTTTATTGCTTTACAATGCTTAAATTTAAGAAAATTCCATAAGATTTCCGCAAAGGTTTGCCTTAACTCATCAAACCCTTAAGAGAGTGACCTCTTTAAAGCAACAGCCTTTACTGTGTGACATTTTGTGGCAGGACTTTGCTGCACTTTGCCACTTGCTTGTGAACAGAATATCCCTCCAGCCCTGCCCTGTCCTGACCCCAACTAGGGGACATGTGGCTGGTCAACGTGTCGACCATCGTGAAGTGTTTAGAGACAGACCCCCTACCCAAGTTGCTACCTGACTGGACTCGCTGATTAGATGATACCCGATGATGGTGTGGAAATGGTGGAAGGAAAAATAGCTGGCTATTGCGATGGCCATGTCGATGGCAGACAGACTCCTGCCTGCCATCATCAAAATTACATCATCTAATTTCAATTAGACGCATTTCGAGCTCCAGTCAATTAGGCGCGGCATTCACTCTGTAGAGTGTTGAGCGTTTGCTAATGAGCACCACCTCCAGTTCAGTTTCAGTGCTGCTGTTGCTGTTGCTCTAGCCCATCATCATCATCAAGGTTAATTAAAACATAAACTGTTTTAACTGAATGTTGTAGTTCGTAGTGAGAGGAAAAGCATCCAGCCAACTCCCAGAGATGGGTAAATGGGTGGCAAGAACGATGGATAGGTATAGTTGGATGGATGGATGGATGCCTCTAAGCTGCAGCAATCACACGAAGCTCAAGTCGGTTGCTGTTGATTAAATTGAAGCCTTCAGAGATCTACCTTCTCCTGCTCCTTCTTTTGCTCCTCCTGTTGCTTCTTATGCAACAAATTATGCGTTGCTGGAGGTCGCTTTGGGTTTTGGGTTTGGGTTCTTCTGCGTTTGGTTTGGTTTTGACACCCAGTCGAGCCCCAAGCCGATTTCATTAATTATTCAGAGCACAGTTCTCGGTCGTCCCCTCGCCCCTTGGGGGTCGCCCACTGCTGATTTAACAGCCGAAAGCATTAGCCTGGCACTCTCTCTCTCTGGTCTGTGCTGCTGCCGCCTCGTCGGTGTCAACTTAAGCATGTGCCGACTGTATAATGAATTGTGTGTAGTTGCTCATGTTGATGTAGGTCTCTGCTCTGATGCTATTCTCTGTTCTGCTCCTGATGTCCCGAATAACTCACTGGAATTGGTTTAGATTGGATTTGGCTTAGATTGGCTTCAGCTCTCCCCTAATCATAGTTGATTGGTTTTTCTCCATTGATGAAATTAGTTTAACGAATTTTTATAATAATTTTTGCTATTTATAGAGATTTTGTGCAGACATTTGAGGGCTTTAAGATTTAAGGATGAGTAGGGAATTTTTCTGTGTTTAGCCTAAAGAAAGGTAGAAAGGGAAAACGCTTGTACCAAATAATTTCTAAGATCTACAAAGTAGAGTTTTTTTTAAAAAGGAGTCTAGAGAGGAGACTAGAGAGAAAACTATAGAGAAAACTATAGAGGAGACTAGAGAAGAGACTAGAGCGGAGACTAGAGAATAGCCTAGAGAGGAGACTAGACAGGAAACTAGAGAGGAGACTACAGAGGAGCCTAGAGAGGAGACTAGAGAGGACACAAGAGAGGACACTAGAGGGGAGACTACAGAGGAGCCTAGAGGGGAGACAAGAGATGAGACTATAGCGGAGACTAGAGAGGGGACTAGAGAGAAGACTAGATAGGATAATAAAAAGGAGACTAGAGAGGAGAATAGAAAGGAGACTAGAGAGGAGACTAGAGGGAACACTAGAGAGGATACTTTTCAAGACTAGCATATATCCCATCAAATATTCAAGCAGCTTTCACTTGGTTAACATACATATCTGTTTCCATTGAATTTTTGCTTGCGTCTTCATTAAACCTTATCACGTACTCCAAACAGTGCCAGTCATTTCCGTATACATATAGTGCCCCTATCTTTAACATCTTCTGCTGTAATCTCACCAGCAAATTAGCTTTATCTAGACTAAATCTTTTATTGCTCCTAAACCTCATTAGCATATGCCAGCTATTCCCAGCTATAAAGTGTCCTGGCGTCCTGGTGCCCTGCTGCTGTCCTACTCCCTTGCTTCCTTGAACTTTATACTTTAATCCCTCAAGGCTTGCCAACTATTCAGGACATTCTTTTGTCACAATTTTATGAGCAATGCGTGAGTGAAAAAAAAGGGATACCTTTGCGGCTTTGGGATGTGTGTGTAAAATGGCAATCTTGTATTGGTTTATTCTGCCCATGGGTGATGGTTACCCAGATTCATTGCGAAATACCAGAACGGTACGAGAATTAAATTCGCAGCTCATTTACCATGCAACAGCCATCGCATTGCTATCTATCGGATGCGGCTTTTGGGGTTTTTGGATGTTCCTGCTCTCCTCTGTTGCTGTCTATTTTATTTATGGAATTAATTACGAAATTTCGCATTATGTGATTCACATGCTCTGCAAATACGAGGGAATATGCATACATCCGTTGGCATGGTGGCCTGGTGCCCTCTGTGGTTTGTTCTTGTCGTTTCTAATGAGTTTTATACATATAATATGCACAGATATATGTACATGTGTACATATGTTTGTTCTACGAATATATGTTATGCTGCTTTGGGCATATACATATCCTAATTAAGTTGTTTTCGTTGGCTCCACCCATAGACACAACAATATAATCTATCTAAATGAGTTTGTTGCATAAATATCTACATTTGCTGATGGGCGATGGGTTCAAGGATTTGAGGAAAGCGAATAGAAATGGCTATATTTGCTTTTGATGTGTAATTAATGATGAAATGGAGACACAGAGAGAGAAAGCCAAGAACAATGCATTTGGTTCATTAGAAGAAGCCGTCTATTTTGGTTGATGAAAGCCTTTTAGGGGAATTAAGAGATTCAGGACTATTTTACGTTCTATGCTTTGAGCCATCATTTTGTTGGTAGCCTTGGGATATCATTTTTCAATTAGGCTATAAGTGGCTCTTAATACTAAGCTGATTTTAATGGAAGAGATCTGTCAATCTTTTATTAAACAATATTTTCTGTGTATTAAAAATAGCTTGAAAGTCTTTTGGGGAATTAGAAGACTTTTTGGCATTTTATTTTGGTCAGGAATGAGGCTGGAGGGGCGGAAGATTGTTTTCCAATTAGGAAACATTCGAAATTGATTGCAATTTTTTTATAGAATATTTTTATTTGATGGAAATGCCTGGATCTAAAAGTAATTATGCTGATGAGCGAAATGGGAATTATGGAAATGGAAAACATATTTATATTTGTTTCATTCATTAATTTTTTGCCTATAGATTGCTTCCATAAGTACAACCTATTTTAGTATTGAATTCATTTTAAAAATAAAATATAAGGCTGTTGAATGATTGATTTATTTCAGTAAATTACTTTTATTTAATGGACTTTCAATTTGATAAGCCTTCACCCTTTTATAGCAATGCTTCAATGATTTTTTCTCACTTTCACTCAAGCTATTTCCACAAATATTTAATGTTCTTTCTTTAAATACAAGTTTAACAATTACTCGACCTTATTTCAAGTTCCCCTCTTTAACCATATCTCAACCTTATCGCCCAACTGCAAAACCGTATGGCAGACCCGTAATGAGCTTCGCGAACTCTGAAAGAAGCAACCATTATTATTATTCTTATCGGAGTCAAGCAACCCACCATTAAAGGTCATTGGAAGTGTCATTTGTCATTAGCCGAATGCAGACTGAAGTGAAAGCTGGTGATGTGATGGCCACAAGGCCACACCACAGAGCCACAGAATTGTGCTTCTCCATGCGATGGGTGGTGGTGGCAAAGAGCAAGAAAGTCCTCCTATCAATTGTCGCCCACTCGTCCTGACTTTTCACTTTTTACCATTGCAGTTCTCATTCTCTTTATTGAATTTTCTTTTATTTTTTTTATTCTATTTTTTTTTTTGGGGATTCGTAATTAATTACAAAACCGGGGGAATCTTTTTCAGTGGCCAAAATTAGTTACTGAGTGGTTTTCAGTCACTCCTTTGGGGCATGCCTCTCGCGCTTTCTCTCTTTTATGTGTGGCAAAACTTTTGTCCCTGTCATTAGTCAAATTTCTGTGATTTTTCTTGCTGTTACTTTTTTATCGGTTCTTCCGGGAAAAGCTGGCTGGCAGACAGAAAGAGTGGGCGGCTCTCAAATTTCTTGGTTGAATGTTTTCCATTCAACAGAGGCTGCTGGCGGGCTGGCTGGCTGTTGCCGTGGCACCTCTTCTAATTAAAAGTTGTGGAACATTTTTGCGGTTTGTTATTTACCTTCTCTCCATGTTTTATTTGTTTGGTCTGTGTTTGCACTCGCTCTTGCTCTCCCTCTGTCTCTTTGGTTAACTCTGCTCTATTCTCTACCGGCTTACCCCTCCGTATAGCCCGCATTTTCGTCTACCTTTGCTCATCTTTTGTCATGCCATCGCTGCGGTGTTATGCAATATACAAAGCCCTGCTGTGGTTAGCTGGATGTTTGATGGGGTCATGCTGGTTTCTCTATATATGTATGATTTATTAAAATACGAGTATTCTCTGTTACGGATAGGATAGAGAAGTATTAAATTTGTTGTTTTCCTCCTCCTTTGCATTTGCATCCTTTCTTATATGCATTTCATAATTTCTCTTGTATAATTCACCTATCACGCAAAGGAAATTGACAAGTATCTCATGAGTATCTGCAAAGTGAAAGTCAAAATGTCATTAGTTTCAAATTTAAATTCAAATTTCATTAAGAAAAGATCGAAGCATCGATAGAGAGATAATAGAATAGTTACTATCGATACTTGCGAGTATCGGCTGCACAAACATCGACACACCATTTGCTGATCGTATTTACCGTAATATTGAAAAGTGAAAAAAACAGGCAAAGTGCGAAAAAAAGTGAATTTGTGTATTTTAACTGTTTTACGGAAGAGATTTTAATGCAATTAAGTGCTTGAGGTGCTGGCAGATGGGTTTAGCATAGCATAGTAAGCAAAATAACCTTTGAACTCCATTTCTATGCCGTTGTACCTAATCAATTGTTTCAATCCCCACGAAATGGGCCAAAATTTCTAATTGAGATTGAAAACATTACAATTATATCAAGCTAATCCAATAATGGCTGGGTATGCCAGAGACTTAATCAGCAGATTACTCCAGGCGGTTCTCTATAACGAAAAGTATCATAAGCTAATTATATGATATCTTTGTAAGTTTATGTATATCATCCGACAAAAGCCACAACTAAATACCATATGCAGCTCATGATATGATCTCTTTGGAATGCTATATCATCCGACAAAAGCCAAAAAGGAATGCCATATGCATAAAAAATATACAAAACTATTCAAACTACCCAAAAAAAGTATCCTATTTTTTTTTCCTCGCAGATTTGCTTCTGTTTCTGATGCGCTTATCGCGATTTTTCTATCTGATTTTTTTTACCTGTTTTAAAAGCGTTTTTTGTTGACGCCAATTCCTTTTTCCTTTCCTCCTCCACCCACTTTGTTGTCAGATTTTTTTATGCTGTCGGCAGCAGACTATAAATATGCATTAAACTTAAAATAGAAATGGAAAAACAAACTAAAAGTGGAGGAAACATGAGAAAAGATTTTCTCGCTGTTGGCCTTTAAAGCAGAGTCAGAGATTCAAACCAGAAATCCTGAAAAGTATCCCGCAGTAAATGTTGATTTTAATGGGTTCCTTTTTTACGCCTTCTTGCAGCTTCCCGCCATATACGCCGCAAAGTGCCGTACGCTGGTCATTTGATGACGCCGCGTCGACTCTGGCTGAATAAAATCCCAACACAATGTGACGTGGTCATTGAATTTCCCGAGGATGCCCCGGACGAGGCCCTGCGATGGCTTCTGGCCCGCATACGCTCCCAGCCGCCTGCGGGGCTGGGTCTCCTGGTGCAGGTCAAGGCACATGAGAGCACGCGACGGAATGCCTTCTATGTCAGTGCCCCCGTGAATGTGTAAGTGTGGAAGCCACACCAAGCGGTGGCTAGATGTTAAGTGAAAGCTTTCCTTTTTTGAATTATTTATATTTTATACAAGTTTTATGTTGAGTTTTGTGTAGAATATTTAATAATCTTCACGTGCAATCCTTTTTTACAGCCTTTTTAAAGCCGCCGAAGAGGCCCGCCTACCCAAGCGGCTGCGTCCGGATCTGGGCGGTGCCCTGAGAGAGTTTACCACCCGCGAGAGCCATTGCTTTCAGCAGTTGAGGGGTGATGTGGCCAACACCGCGCTGTTCACCTCTCAGGAGCGTCAGTGGCTGGTGTTGCAGGTGTTGCAGGGTCTGCGTGCCGGCTGCAGTGACATCGATGCCCTGCACGGTCGGGCAGCCGTGGCCGAGGGCCAGAGCATTGTGGCCGCCTGGCAGGAGTCGGGTCTAATTACACAGGTCTTTCCGCTGCACGAACCACGGTCGTTGACACAGCTTCAGACGCACTGGGTCAAGCAGATATTTGCACCGCAACCGTTGGGTGAGTCCCCACCAATTGATTATGCTCTGATAAATCCTCAAACTATCTTTAACTTTTCCTTCATTCAGATGACATTGCTGCTTATTTTGGGGTGAAGGTTGCCCTGTACTTCGCCTGGTTGGGTCATTACACCTGCGCCTTGGGTGTACCGGCTGTTTTTGGCACTATTCTTTACTGCATTCTCTGGGGCAAAGGTCAGACCGCTCAGGACATGGGTCACGTACTGTTCTCTCTGTTCAATGTGGCCTGGGCTTCACTGTATCTGGAGGCCTGGAAGCGGTACTCTGTGGAGTTGGCCTTTCGCTGGGGCACTCTATCCACGCCGCCCGAGTTACTCGAGCCACCTAGGCCGCTCTATAAGGTGAGTTTGCCCACGATGATTGATAGTTTATTGATTTTCTTATCACTGTTTTTTAGGGCCCTTTGGAGGAGAACAATGTGACAGGTCGTCTGGAGCCCAAAGAGGCGCCCGCCTGGCAACGTCGCGCCTTTCGCTATCTCGTCAGCTTTCCCATCATAGGCTGCTGTCTCTGCATGGTCTTTGCTGTGATGTTTCTCATGTTGCGCTTTCAGGTGAGATGAGAGTTTTAGTTTTAAGAAAGTTTTCCATGTGTGGGGTGTGTGTGTGCGTGTAGAGTGGTCTTTAAAATACCCTTGCAAAGGTGGTAGAAGTTGAAAGGTTTCCTTTGAGTTTTATATGCTTTTAAAGGAAGTAAAATGATTGGAAACTAATTGGTGCTACAGTTTGGAATTTCTATATTATAAATCAGTGCTCGGCACGGCCCTATCTAATGTGGATAGCAAAAGTCTCTGGTACTGCGCTGCCGCTCACGGACAGTAGAAAAAAAAGCAGCAAGCTTTCGTTTGGCTTCGGTAATGCGACTTCGGCTCTTGCTATCTCGCTGTTTCCAGTGTAAAGCAATAAACCGATTTCTCCCGCAGGCATGTTCGCGATTTTGCTATAAACTAGCGGACTTGAGTGTATGCGTGCCGAGCACTGTTCTAAATTAATAAAAAACTTTTAAATATCTGCAATATGTGTAGAAATTTGAAAACCCTTTTAAAGACATATCTCATATCATATTTTTCTGTGGGTTTTGCATTGTTCACACAATCATTTCGGTAGTAAAAGGCTAGAAATATTTGCATATTCATTATGGCTTACCAAAAATCACTCAAAACTCACTTCTCACTTCATTAAAATCGGTTTTATAACCAAAAAATCCAAGCAAGCCTTATCAAAATTGCACCAAAAATCAACCACCCCCACTGCTTAAAGTCCTTCAGAATCGTTAAAGAATATCATTATTATGTAATCATATTTTGATGGCTTCTGGAAATCCATTTACAGTGCTTCACGAAACTATAAAGCTTTATTTGCAAGGGTATTGCCACGCACGTTTCGATCACGCATGCCCGCCCCCGCGCTGCTCTGTTCGTTTCGGGGCCAATTTGCACGAGTGTTGCACAGTGCGTATAATTAATATTGTTTTCACGTTAGGGGCGCCCCCACAATTTGTGCGAGTGTGTGCATAGGTGTGTGTGTGGTGGGCTTTTGTGCGTGTGTGCGTGTGTCGCCTGTTTATCAATTTGCGTTAACATTTTGGTTAGTCGCTTCGCTTGTTGTTGTAGGTGCGCTTGTTCCTCACGCTTCCACGAGCACTCACACAGACACGACACACACACAAACATACAGATACCTTAACTTTCTCACACACACGCATACATACACCCTCACATTTTGCTGGTTTCCGCTTCCGCTACTGCTGTTGGATGTTGCTTTTGCTTCTGTTATTGCATTCACATTTTATGCGCACACTTTTATTTTCTTGTTGTTGTTTTTCTTTCAGTTTCTTTTATTTTCTTTTCTTTTTAGTAAGTCTTTCTTTGCAACGAATACGGTTAAAGATGCAGTTAAAAGAAATACGTTTATCGCTCCATCACGCCTCATTGAATTGTTTTTACATACGGAGTATCTTGTATATTTTCCTTTTGGACTTTTCCGTTTCGGTTTTCTTTCTTTACTTCACAGGATTGGCTGGATCACCATAAAATACCCGATAAAGGAATTGCTCAATGCATGTATAATTTGCACAAGGTTCTTATTAATTTCTAACTTGCAAATCAAATCTACTTATAATTAATCAATGTCTGTAAGTTGTGTATGTTTTTCGTCGTAGTTAGTTGCCATTGTCATTAGTGGAAAGGCTTTGAGGGAAAAGTCCAACTAAAACCATATTTTTTATTAGTTTTGGGTTTATTTTGTTGGCTGGGGCTATCAAAACCTGTTTTAGGGCATCCAAATAAACAAATCCTTGAACATTGATCCACTTTATCATCCCATTCACAAGCCACCTTTCAATCTAAACGATGGATAGCAATCAAGCTTCCATTCGGAATGGTATCCTCCATTGTAAACTGTAGTTTTGCCATCGGCTTCTGTTATTTTAGTGGTTCACCGCTAGATAAATGTTTGTCTTATTTCTACCATCAATCAAAACAGTTTCCCCATCCCATCCGCACACAAAGGGAATCGTTCCGGGTTCCTGCCTGCCCCACTTCCCTGGCGAATCGTTTACCAAGCATTTTTTCGTTTCAATTAAAACTTTAACCACACATATGTACGGGTGGGTGTACACACACTTCATGGTCGATGGCTGTGGGGGCCATTATTTTCCATACGCATTTTCCTTCTTTTTTTTCGCCCCCATCAGCAAGGACTGACGTTAATTAAAATTCCCAGCTGGCGAAAAGAAAACTGCCTTCGGGCTGCCAGAGAAAGATATAGAATGAGATACAGTTCGGAACAGAGAGAGAGATGGGATAGAAGAAACTTTGGTTGACATTAAAAAATTCTACGCATAATTGAATGTCCAGAACACAGTCCAGTACATTTCCAGTCCATGTCCAGTTCATGGTGTGGGCAGAAATATAATAGCAGACACAATGACGAGAAGAAAGTGGGACAAGGAGGCACCAGTATTACTCCCATCTTCTGCTGTCATTAACTATCTGTGACCTTCATGTGTTAATTGTTGGCCAACATCAAATCCACTGGGAAATGAACTTCAATTTGTCAACTTTGCTTGGGCGGCGCATGGGGACATGTCGTGTAATGATAAGATTAAGGCAACAGACCATTATATACCGGAACTTTTTGTGCAGCTCTGACCGGCAGTCATAAACTATGACCTTCAAGTGTTAATTGCGACGTCAGGATAAATACATTTTGATAGGTGGTGAGGGAAATTAACTAAGGAATATCCAGGGAGACATTGAACTCTTTGAAGTCATAACTTTCCTTTAAGTAAAACAAGAACTATCACATCTGATGTCTATGCAAATATGCTAGAGAAAACTTCACTACTTTATGATGCTATCAATTTTCATGAGTGCTTCCGATTCGGATTATATTATACTCTCCATAAGATCAATAAAGTTTATGGCTACTTGAAACTTGCTAAAGAAGCAACTTTAACCCATAATTTTTAGTTTAAAACACTTAAATAACATTTTTATACTCAAGCAAGAAAAAACGGTGGCTCTTTAGCGTCAACAGATTACACAAACTGTATTAGAAAGTTGTCTCTAAAAATAGACAAAATTGTGAAAAATAATCTTGTTGATAGCAGTTTCTGTTGGAGTCGCTTCCAAGACTTCTTCTACCCACTGGATGCTTTTTGTATCCCTCCCGTATATCAACTCTATTGAAAAGTACTCGAAATGATAGTACTTTTCCATTAAGCTGTCACCAAAGAGAACTCGATTGTATGAACTATCTCCTCCACTTTCATGTTCAGCTTCACCTCTCCCACTCATCAGGAGTGTTAAAGAGCCTATCCACCTTTGTGCCACTCCACCTCCGCCTGGAGCGCGGATAGTTGACATTGTTGTTGGCTGTTGTTTGGGCTGCTTTTGGGCTGCTGTTGGGTGCTTTTGGTGGGAGTCCATGTGGCGGCTTAATGCGTACCTGGAACCAAGGGGGAACAATGGCTTTTTGGGTTCTGCTCTCATTTTTTTTACTGCTCAGCCGAGCACTAAAATGCGGCCGTAATGAAGCATGGCGAAGGCGAGGTTCCTGTGTGTGGTAGGGCGCCTGTCAAGTGCAGGTCAGTGGCGGAAAAACTAGATGCGGGTTGGGCGAAATTTCCGCTAGGTTTAGTGGTTTAGCGACGGGATGTGTAACACATAAAAGGACTACAATGTGTGTGTGTGCGGGTCGGATGGGTTGGCTGAGAGACTGGTGCAGTTTAATGGTGGCTACTTTATAGCACACACTCTCGTCGGATATATAATGAAAATCCATTGAAACATATGGCATTCATCTGAGAAATTATGAAATTACCAGAAAACGACCAAAGGACGGCAGGAAACAAATTAAATTGTTTAACTCGAAGCTAATTAAGAGGAAATTTATGCATTACAACCAAAGGAAAACATCCTGTGGCTATGTATACATAATTTACAAGAGTATATATGTATTTACATAAAGAAAAGAGCATTCTTCTTTGTTTAATGCCGCAACAATGGCTGCAATACGGATCATTGCCTGCCTTTTAACGCCACCAAAGTGTCATTTTAAGTGGTGTTCAGCAGACACTTGAGAGTTTCAGAGCGAAAACTTTATAGGTAGTGCAAAAGGAAGCCACAAAACCATTGAAAAGCCGCCTGGTGAGCGTACGGAAATAGCTTGTAATGTAATCAAATTAGCTGTGTAAACATTCAATATGCATTCCATTAACAGTCGAAAAGGAAGTGCGGGAATGAATAATAATTGCAGGTTAATTAAGAGAAAAGCAGGCTTGGAAAAGCGGAAATTGTTGGAAGAAAGTAGGTGGCAACAAAAGAGGGAGAGAGACTGAGTGTGGGTTCAACTTACGATGATTGATATTGATGTTTGCCCTGTTTGTGTGTGCCAGTTAATCATATTTCTAGGAAAAATGCATTAATTTTCTTTATTCTTTATTCATCGCAGGACTGGTGGGACTCCAAGCTGCCGGAGGATAGTGTCCTGTGCTGTCTCAGTGTCATACCCAAGGTACTTTTGGCCGGCGCCATTACCCTCATGGATGAGGCATATTTTAAGCTGGCTGTGTGGCTCAATGACAAGGGTAGGCTTTTAGGTTTTGTTGAGTAACCTTCTCTAAAGTATTCCTTTTCTGTGCAGAAAACTATCGCCTGCAATCGAAATATGAGAATCATTTGATAGCCAAAGTGGCCCTCTTCCAGTTTGTCAACTCCTTTCTATCGCTCTTCTATATAGCTTTCTATTTGCGAGATGAAGAGAAGCTCAAAGAGGTAAGAAATATCCTATTAGTTTTGCGGAACTCCTTTAACATTCGTTATCTTTTTCTTTAGCAACTGGCTGGCCTGCTCATCTCTCGTCAAATTATTGGAAATCTACGTGAATCGGCCATTCCCTATTTCGTGGAGCAATGGAAATTGGCCAAACTGAGCTTCAACATGTGGGGTGCCCTGAGTCCCACACAGAATGTGACACGGAGTCTGGCCGAGGAATTGGCCACAGCCGAGGCCGAGCTTAAGGCCGAGGCAGCTGGCACGCCCACCAGAAGCCATCAGCAAAGCCAAGAAGCAAGCAAAAGGAATATTGGCCAAGCCGAAATTGAGAGTTCTTTGTATAAAGTGAGTAGCGGCTGTGGTACTCCTTAAGCCTTGTGATTACTGATTTCTCCATCTGTTTATTTGTAGTACGATGGCACCTTTTCCGATCACCTCGAGATGCTGGTGCAGATGGGCTATGTGGTACTCTTTTCGGCTGCCTTTCCCTTGGCTGGAATTTGTGCTTTGATCAACAACCTCATGGAGATACGTTCGGATGCGTTTAAGCTGGCACATGTCCATCAGCGTCCGTTTGGCCAGCGTGTGGCAAATATTGGCACCTGGCAGAATGCTTTGAGTATTCTTTCCCTGGCAGCGGTTATTGTGAATTGTGCCCTGATTGGGCTCTCCGGTCAGGTGTCGAGGCTATGGCCAGGCTTAACCACAGCCCAGACAATTATACTGATTGTTACCCTCGAAGTGAGTTCTATTAATGGAGACTGACTATGCATTTCTGATGCTAAATATTCCACATAGCACATCATGTTGGGCCTGCGGCAGGCACTCACCTGGCTGCTGCCGGAGTTGCCTTCCTGGCTGGCAGCGGAAATAGCCCGAGCCGAGCATTGCCGACGGGAAATGCAATGCAAGGGCACCTCGCCACGTCCCACCCCGCCAACACCGCAATCAACCACCTCCACGCAGCCGGAACATGATGGCTCCGGTGGGATGTTGCAAATGGAGAGCGGCGCCAACACCACACACGATCAGTCCATGGAGAGCCAGGTGGCCGAGGATATGCTGCTCTACGGCCACGAGTTCTCTGCCTCCGGTTATGGGCGCAACATCGAGGCGGATGTGAATATTTATGAGAACCGTGATTCATCGCCCGATTCCCCACCTTCCCAGGTGCGTGGCCGACTCTCTTACATGTTGCAACTTTACAAATATATATTTTGTTTACCCTTTTATAGACCAGCACCATACTTATTAGACCGCTGCACGAGTCGACACCACCGCATGGAGGCGCCTCCCTTTCCAGTCTACATCATGATGGCAATGGAGGGTGAGTGCCGCCACCACATCATCATTATAATATTAATAATAATAAAAACGTGGCTTGTGGGTCCTAAAATCCTAAGTATTTTGCACACGCCAGGGCGCTGGGCCAGGGCAGCCCCTAATGGCCAGCAATTGACCTTTCAGCTCGATAAACATGCACAAAACTGTACCCCAGAACTACTTTAAATTTTTTCCCTTAAATCTTTTACTATAAATTTATTTTTCTTTATATTTTTTACTCAACTAATTCTGCATTATTTCTGATAAAAATAATTCTTTAGAGCTTGTAAAAGTTGTGTTAGAAAATCTCAGCACTTTATACCGGAAATACCACCATTTCTTGGATATTCTGTGCGAAATCTAAGCGTTTTGACCAAACAACAGCAACAAATCGGGTAAATTTTGGATCGTTGGCTAGAAAGATAGATAGATGTGTGTTAAAAAACAAAAATTAGATGAACAAATCGTGATTAATGCTGTAATTTTATGGATTTGTTACAGGTTTTAGTTTGATGAAAGAAAAAATGATTAAATATAATATTATTAAACGATTTTTAATAGTAAAATCGAACTAAAATCTATAACAGATCTGCTTCTCTTTCTCTGTGTGTGTCTTGCTGTGTTAATGTTTTTCACAAGCCCTCAAAATTTATTGTGATGCGAAACTCTTGAAATTGGCAAAGCTGCTTTTAGTCCAGATTGTTGGTATAGAAATTAAGTTTCTATTCTATTTACTAATCTCAAGCTTACAATTTTTCTCCTCTCTTTTTATACTCTTTTTCCTACACTTTATAACATTTTCCACTTTTGTATCTTCGCTTTTTTCATGGCACACACAACAGAGCTTCCGCCAGCACGCTAGCCCTGAACTCCGCCGCGTATGCAGCCCGGATGCAACCGATGCATTTGCCAGAAATACCGCCGTTCCGTAAGAAATCTAGCGACTCTGCCGATCACACTGGCAGCAGCAACAGCAGCAGTCCGCAGCGTGCCACGATGCGGCAACTATCAGGGCAACACCAGCCGCAACAGCAACTACAGCAGCAACATCAACAGAGGATCTCGGAGATACCACCGTTCAAGACGCGCAAAATATCAGCGGAGAGTGCCACGCATTTGACCATGAGTGTAAGATCTTGACGAAGACTCCTCCATAGACTCTCCTTCTACTACCCCTTCACATGAGTATCCTTAGACAACCGACGACTGTGTCGGTCTCTGTAGCTGCTGCTCAATGTACTATCTGTGTTTTGTAGACTCCTCTTACGTTCATTGAAAAACTAACCCCTCGATACCTGTGATCACTTAATCTCGATATCTGTGATTAAGCTTATTTGTAGTCCTTAGTCTGATAAAACAACACTTCTAATAACTATTTATGGGTTATAGAATTTCTTTGTCATCTTGTTAGCTTTGACAAGAAAAGAGTTTGCTAAGGAATTAGTTTAGAACACACTCAAACCCGAACATGACTGCGAGAGAAATTGGTTTATTGCTTTATCTTGGAAAAGGCGAGATAGCAAGAGCCGAAGATGCATTGCCGAAGCCGCAGTCGTGTCGTGTCGTGCCGAGTACTGGTTGAAACTGTAGAGCTATAGTAAATCTTGTAGAGAATCAGATTGAAATATAGAATATAGGCTATTACAGCCTAGATCAGATATGCCTTATATAGAAATATATGCAGAGCTAGATGATATATAAAACAACGATTATTTTTGTACAATTTTATTATATAGGTAGTAGATAATTTAAAATAGAATTTATATAGATATATGTATATCTTCGGTTTCAATTCCCAGCAATCCCCCTGGATTACAGTCTTACAAAAAATAAGTCAAATATTAGTCTTTGAAATGATAAAAACTCCTTCATTTAAACAGGATAACATACCTTTGATTTCGAAAAGGCTAATGGATATGTAGAATGGATAGAAAAGTTCAATTATGATTACAAGGAGCCCAGTTTTTAGCACACCCTCTAGGATAACCAATAGAAACCCCTAAAAATGTGACAGCACACCCTTGAATTAGTTCACAAAACCCACCAAAACAACAACACCCCCTCACCTACTAACCCAAAAAGTACTCTATTCACTCTAACCTATAACCCTCCCCCCGCTCGACTTTTGCCATTCAAAGGACAAGCTACACATAAAACTCCATGCACCCGAATGGATGTCACGTTTAAAAGTCAACGACAATGCGAATCTGCATAGAAGCATAGATTGTATTGCCAAGGTAGTGCAGAGATACAAATACAATACGTATAAATATATATATTATAACCCAAAATCAGCTGAATTTACTATATAAGCAGAATGTGTTTGTTATTATGTGTGTGATGTGTGTGTCTGTGTGGTTTTTTATGTTTTTGTACTTGGAAATTGCAGGATAATTGCAGTAGATATACTATGTATAAAGTTGTACCAGTTTTTGGCATCGTTTTGGGAAGCAGAAAATATGTTAAACCAATTTGAATTGGGCATGGAAGAAGCTTTCTTACACTGAAACACTCACGCTGGCCTTTCACCACCCCATTCACCCACTAACAAATGGCATGGACTTTCTTACACCCCACAACCAATCCTCCCATAGCATAGCCTATTCCTTTCAAAAGCTTTCAATGTGTGTGTAGTTCTAGCGATATGCATATGAGAATATATTCTGTAAATCCCAATCAAAATAATAGAAAATCCATCATCTATCATCCTTCACCTAAAGGAACTCGGAAACAATGCCGATACCTCGGATATTTTAAAGCCTGCCCCCTCGTGGAGTAATGTGGCCCTGAAGACGGGAGCTCCTGGCAGCCTGTTGGCCACCCCACCAGCCTCGCAGCAACAACAGCATATAGTGGCATCATCCTCCTCATCGTCGGGCGGCGGTGGCAGTGTTTTCAGTCCGAGTGGTCCAGGACCAACTGGAGCTTCGGGCAGCATCAGCAATTCCCAGTCAAGGCCCAGTGTGGGTGCCCTATCAAATTCCTCATCCGGTTCATCCCATAAGCAACAGAAGAAGCTGGAAAAGGAGGAGAAGGAGAGAGAAAAGAAGGAGGAGAAAGAGCGAGAAAAGGAAAGGAAAGAGGAGAAAGAAAAGGAGAAGCAGAGGGAGAAGGAGAGGGAAAAGGAAAAAGAAAAGGAGAAGAAAGAAGAAAGAGAGAAGGAAAAGGAAGAGGCAGCCGCAGCCTCCACATCAGCGGGCGCTGTCGATGATGAAGCAAAGGGTAAGATACATTGATTTTGACCTTTAATTTATAATCTCTTGATATTTGTGGCTTTCTAGCGGCTGAATTGGCGGCCAAGAAATCGCGCCTCAAGCAAAAGCTGGTGAAAAGTGCGAGATCTGTGGCCATATTCTCGCTAAAACTGAAGGAACGAAGACAAAGGGAGGCTGAAAAGGCAGCCACCATAGCGGTAGAGCATGCCAAGGTAGGAAAATGAAACAAACGAAAGCTAAACTAAAACTAATCACTAACTAACTGTAGGCTCTGGCTAAGCTGCCCATACCCCAGGCAGTGGGAGGTGAACTCTCCCTTATACCCATCGAACAGCTGATTCAAATTGAGGATCTTCAACCTGCGATCAAGCCAACAACAGCAAACGTATCTACAACGACAGCACCCACATCCACATCGAGCCAGGCGGGCACATCGATGCAGCATCACTATCAATATCAACAGCAGCAGCAGTATCATCATCCACATCCGCACACAGATGACTAGGCTTCTCAGACTAGGCTTAGAGATTGATTAGCATACACACACACACACACACTCTCTGTAAATAGTTTTCTATGCACCCACTCTTCCCATCTACTTAGCTGAGTTTTAGTCAATGAATTACCGATGATACTCGTATGTGAGCAAATTTGCTGAATGTGTGTCTTGTCCAGAGTTGGAAGCAACTAATTAAACTAAACCTAGTAGTAGAAAGCAAAAGAAACCTAGCAAAATGCTATCAAACCAAAAGCAAAGATGAAGATGTAAGAAATCCATTTCTATATCAATTTTGTGTGGAAAATATATCTGTAAACACAACTCCATAGTATTTTGCACCCCCCCACGGTAATCGAACACACAGAAATCTTAGCCAAAAAAACGAAAAAAAAAAACGATAATAATATTTGAAAAAAGAATAATTGTGAAACGAATTTTTGTTTAGCGTTTTAGCAGTTAATGTGTTTTTGGTAGTCAATGTTGTTTAGCATTTAGCCGTAAAGGAAAATTTGTTACAGCACGAAAAATGTGTTGAAAGTGTTACGTTTTGCATTTATGTTGCCACTGAACGAATAATGATATACATATACATATACTATATACAAAACTGAAACAATCAAAGAGACACACACACAGACACACTCATACATAACACACATATAACACGCATAACTGTGAGATAATATCGTCCATTGTTCCTTCCATATATACAAGGATAAAGCCTTCGCACTCGCTTTTAGCCCATGGTATAAGAGAAATCGATCAGATCGATAACGAATCGATCCAACGAAACAAATTATTCATCAAATGCTGCAAATATTTTTCATCATTTTACTAAATGTTTTTGGCTTGGAAAACTAACGAAAACTCACAATTAATCTAGAACTTAGACGGATCTACACACACACACAGACACACTGATAAACACAATCCCACTTACACACGAATGATATTTGTAAATATTTTGTAGAACTTAAGCGTAAATTAAATGAAGTTTATAAATAACATTACAGTAATACTCGTAATTGTACGTGCTCTTGTGTTAAAGAAACAAAAACAAGTTAAAGTAAAGCAATTAATTTGAAAAGAATTTAGATATGGTAGCATTATTTCAATCGAGTCTTAAATTAGCCAAATGGGCTTGTGTTTATTGGTGGGGCATAATTTTAGGTGAGGCTGTAGCTTATAAAGAACTGGACTGCATTGGTGACATCGGAATGGAAGCGGAACTGGAGCAGAAGGAGTATTATTGAAATATCTATAGTAAGAATAATATATTTACTTATCTATCTATCTTTTCTAGTGATCTACGAGCTGATTGCAAAGCCTCTTTGGACCCCAGCTATACCGTATGTTCCTTGACTTTAATCCCATTTACTCCCCTTTCTCTTACGTTGCTGTTTTCTTGACCTCATAGCCCATAAAAATTCCTATGCTTCAACAATCTCCAGCTTTGCTTTTAATTGGTACGCGTACTCGTAACTGAAAGAGAACTGTGAAATATGTAAATCCCGTACATGCCACAGACCGAACAGAATAATCGTGTAAATAACCAAAAGGTCAAGGATAATGGATTGCTGGCTGGGGGGGTCAGAGCTCTGGAACTTTTCCAGAATTGATTGCACTTGCACTTGCACTGGAGTCCCTGCTCCGACTGTGGTTTAATCATTACGTTTAAATCTAATAGAGCAGCTCCTTCGATGCTCCCTGCTCTTAACCCCCACCCCGGGGATACAAGTGTTTCCAGGGTCTGTATGTATTTTTTTTGTTCAGCTTTTTTTTTGTTTTGCAACAACATTTTTCATTTTGTTTTATAGCCAAGCTTAACGAATGGTGGACACGGGTCAAGTCAGTCCCTCCACACACACACACACAAAGACACACATAGTTGGGTCTCGTCACTCCACGTCCACATCCACGTACGGCGTACAGCGTCCGATTATCTCGGACCCCATACCTCGTTCATCGTTCATCGTCATCAACACTTGTCATTGTTGCAGGTGAGCTTTTGCTGTAACTGATTTGAGTTTTTTGATAAACATTTCTGAACCGCGCAGAGCAGAGCGGAGCGGAGGGCAGCAGTCGTTGCCCATTTAACCGCTTGACAAACGCACTCCTCACGTACGGCTAATTAACGCGCGTTTTAAGGCCTCGCTCCCGTAATCCTCTGCTCCCAACGTGACCCCCTCCGCCGTCCGCCCCCCTCTGTTTCCCTTCTCTGAGCGTAGGGGGCACGAGTCGCATTACGAGTGCATTATGGCATGGGGCTGCCTTTGTGGTGCGGTTGGAATGGCTGGGTTGGTTGTCTGACGGTTGTCGTCGTCGTCGTCGCACTAAGTGGTATATGTTTCATATGACAGATAACGTTGTTGTGGGATGATACATTTCCCAAATAATGTGCATGACTGTTTTGGGCAGTAGGAAAGTTTAATTGGGATATGTAAACAAGACACCACAAATTAGAAGTATAAATAAACAGAAATATAGATGATACTAGAGTACTTTCGATAGATTTAAGTTTTTGAAATTATGAAAGGTTTTCGTACATTTTAAACTTGCAAAGGGATGATGCGTAAGACTATCTATAGCTCAAACAAAAGGTACTTCCTTAAAGCCACCTACCTCTCATTTGGCATCAAAATGGCCGATTGGAATGTGCTGCTGCTTAACCGGAAATCGCAGACGAAACCGAAACACAAACGAAACACCAAAATAAATGTCTTGCAATAAACCCAAAAAGAAATACATACACAGAAGTCGAAAATAAACGAGCAAATAAACGAAAAAATACCTCGAACAAGAGCTTACCAATCAAAATGAACAACTCCAGCATAAATCCGCACAAGAGCCAAACGAAAAAGTAACACCAAAAGCACCAAAAAAGCATAAAAAATAATGAAAAGCGGAGGGAGATACTCGTACGTGCGAGTGTGTGTAGAGGAAACAACCATAACGAGCTTAAGTTGCTATATGTGTAGTACTTGTTCACTAGAGATCGCGAAGGTTGACCGCCCCGCCGGACAATGATCATGAATCATGGAGATGGTGATGGTGATGGGGATGTGGTGTGTGATGGTGGCGATGCCACACGAACCAGGTAGCCCAGCCAGCAGCCCATGGTGCAGAAAACAGACAACGCTTTATGAGCGATATTACCGTATGATAATGGACCGACAACGAACAGCAACCAAAAGCCAAGAAACTTTTTGGGGCGTTGTCTGGGAGACAGGTTGGTGAAATCTCTCGTGGTGGAGTCTGCTGGGGTTTGTGTGTGCACCTGACCCGAAAATGTTTCACATTGCGCGAGTTACAGTTAAACGCCATTTTTTCCCTTGAATTTCGTTTGGAAGATCTCTTGTTACGAGCGAGAAAGCCAAGCCAAGAGACATGGGATCCCATGCCATCCAGTAGCCGACAATTTGTTTGTCTCAAATGGTTGGTCGGGCCATTAATATGTTGTTTGTTGTTGCAGAGAGAGAGAGAGGGAGAGGAGGATGCCCTCGAAAATAAAATGAAACGACAGAGTCGGCCACGCCTCGAGGGCGCAACGGTAAATGGCCCCCAAGATGCTTGATCTTTTTTCTTTCTGTAGCTTAGTTTTTTTCAGTTTTTTTTTTTAGCCGAATCTGACCCATGGTTTATTCACCTGTCGTCATAGCCAGCCACTGCAGTGGCTGTGAGCTTAAATTAAAATTTAAATTGCTATAACACTTTGTGGTTGTTGCTGTTTATCTTAATGAAACTTTTTAAAATCACTTTTAAGAGTCGGTCGGCGGAGGGGGCTATTAAAAAATACGCCACATATGTATATACGTATATAAAGCTCACACTCTCTCGGTTCTCTTTGATTTAAATGCATTTAATTTTGAGGCATGTGAAAATTAATTACATTTAATTAGCCATTCCCTCGTACAAGTTGCCGTTGCCGTTGACCGCCTTTAATTGTTTTATAATTTCAATTTTCGTTTATCCAATCTACAGACAGAACCCCCAACATTATTCTACAAAGTACAAAGACCACAAACGAATAAAACTCTTTATGCATGGCCCATCCAGTAGCTCGGACTTTATGGCTATCTCCCCTCTCTTCGGGATCGTGAAGTTGCATTTGGAAGGTCATACGATTGGGGGTACTTTAATTGAATTTCAAACGAAATGTACTTGGGCATCCAGCCACTTGGTTTGTGGGTTTCTGGCTTTAACCAAATTAAACGGAAGCACCGCTCTACTTTGAATTCCTCTTGGAGATCAATCTCTGTTGAACAGAAATCAATCTGCGAGTTGGAGTTTATTCGTGCGCAAGTATTCAACTCAATTAGGGTCAAACTTTAAGATAGGTGCCTTATAAGACCTTCTAAGTAATCAAGACCAAAGAAATCTGCTTTCAAAAGAATCTAAAACTAAACTCCCAAAGGAAACAATTGGGTATTTAAGCTAGTTAGAAAAAACTATTGGCCATTATATTTGGTTGAGGTCTACAGTGTTTGAAATGGCATACTAGGAGTTATACATTCCTATTTGATTTACCCAATACTTTATTTAAACTTTCATCATTTGGAACATAGATAATTCAATGATAATTCGGATTAAATGCCTGATAAGGATAATGATTAAGTGACAGCGTTTGGGATGGTATACCAAGAGGTGTACCTTTTATTTGGAAGAATATTGATTGATTCATATACCCCTGAATTCCTTTTTGATTTTCCCAATACTTAATCTAAAATTTCATTATTTATAACAGATAATTCAACAATTTAGAGGATTAAATGGCTGATATCTGCAAAACACAAACATCTGGATGGAAGTCTCATGGATTCTCATGCTCTACCGACCGAGCTAGCCGGGAATTACAACATTTTTGCCTAGGATTAATCCTATAGCAACATTGTCATGCTTATATCCAGAGCAATAAGGCCTTTAGACTGGTGGAATTATTCGAAGTAAAGACTATAAAAGTATTAAATTTTTTTCATATTATTTGATGACATCTTCGTTCTAGCTATATGTACGTTTCGTTAAGAATACATTTTTCTATTTATTCCACCATAAACCCCCCTGACATTTGTCATTTGCCATTAAGAATATTATGAAAATTCTATTCTGTACCTAAATGTGACGCATGTGACACACACACACACACAGAGTTCTTGCCCCAGAGGTTAATGTCTATCATCTGGCCAGAAGCACTTCGACGTCTGTCAACCGGCAGAAACTACTTTTTGTGCTCGAACACACAGAAAATGGAACTTGTTTGAATACAACAAAACAAAACAAAAAGCACCACAAAGAATGCTTTTATGTGCAATTAAAGTAAATTTAATTAAACAGCAAAACTGAGAAAACGGCAAACGGTGAACAGTGAACCAGGCTGGTGCATGTCAAGACCTACTGCCGCCCCATAGCAAACAGGGATCCAGAGAGATCTCTCATCTAGTGACAATTTATGGCACAGTTTGGCATTCGTATAACCAAAACGTGGTTGAGGAGCCCAAGAGTTGGGGATATGGGCATTGGGAGAACGCTAAGCTTGCGCAGATCTCTTCATTGTGGCACGTTGAAGACTGTCAACAATTTTGATGAAAATAATTGGCCCAGCAGCAGCGGCAGCAGCAGCAGCTGTGGGCGACTACGACGGCGTTCGTTCCCAATTACGGGACTGGGGGCGATAAAATGCGTACGTGTTCATAAATATTGTCAATTAGCGAAGGACCCAGAGCAGCCATCGATGAGCAAAAGAGCAGAACGAACCGATCGACCCAAGCAAAGCAGGGAGATTGAAAGCTAATTGCAACTGCAACTGCAGCATCGACTGGAAACAAGTTACGCAACAATCATCAATGGGGATTGAGTTACATTTACGATCTGTCCGTCTGTCTGCCTGTATGTCTGTCTGTCTGTCGGTAGCGTCTCCTCAATGCAATGCCTCCTTGCGGCGGCGGCGGCGGCGGCTGGTTTGATTGATCAAACGGTGACAATATGGCACTTACGGGTGCAATCAAAAGGAGGATGGATCGGTTCCCAAACTCCCTCTTTGGCCGTACTCCGTACTCCGCCTACCCGGCCCCAATCATTATTTTATAAAGCGTGCTGACTGCATAGCAAAGCGTTGCCATTGCCTGAATGCCGCTTGATTAGCTTCCAGCTCCCAGCTACAGCTACAGCTTCAGCTTCAACTCTAGCTCTATCTCTGCCTGTCCAAGAGGAGGCTACTACTAGCAGTAGTACTTATTGATGAGCGCCTCTGGTTGCAAGCAATTCACATTCCTCCCTCTGGGCATTTTCGATCTCGGCAGTTAATCCTTTAGTTAATTAAATTAATTAAATGTTCCAATTGCTGCTTGGGGGATTTGAATGATGATGCGTCAGTGAATTATTGACAGGTTTAGTGCATAAAATTGAAGAGTGCTGAAGTTGGAGGGAGGCTACTACCTCAAAGGACGGCTGTTGCTGGCTGCCTGAAAGAGTGAAAGCTAAAATAAGGTTTAGGATAGGATAGGCAGAAAAGGAGGTTGAATGGTAGAAGGTGAATGGTAGCTGCGATAGTAGATCTTCTCTTTTTGAGAGAGGTTTCAAACCACTTTTGGCTTTGGATAGCTCTAAATTTCTTTGAAATATTCTTGGTATTCAGCACGTTTACCCATCTTCACCGCATCTCAACCTCCATTCTATTGACACAATCTCTTACGACCTCAAGGCGTCATCGTCAAATACCTTTTTACAAGAAAGGCCATCCATCAAAAGTTTCGCTTTTCGAGGCGAAGAAAGTGTCGTCGTGCCATAAATGCACCTTACTTCACCCCATCCCATATGGATGAGTAGCTTTAGTTCCGGCTACTCAGGCGGCAAAAACGTATTAAATAACTAAGTCAAATAACAGAATCATAAACAGAAACCCCCAGGGAAACATAAAACTGAGTGTTAATCAATTATACGTCACTGGAAATTCGAGACTCGATAACTGGGCGCCCACCAAAAAGTCCATCGATCGATGGGACAATGGAACGGCTTTGTCCGCAAACAGACCATGGATTTGTCTCGAGAAACGGTAGCTTCTCGATCAAATGAAATATTGCTACACAATATACGGAATATTCGTTGTGTTTCCAACATTTTTTACCCATTTTTGTTTTAGTGTTTTTATGACTACGCTAATAAAAACGTCGATTGCATTGTTCGGTGAGGCTGTAAAACATGAATAAATAAATTTGAGACTCGTGACATTTGTAAAATATTTTAGCGACTCAATAAACCCAATTTCACAGCCACTACTGCCAGAGACCACCATCGTCACTACGCTCTGATCTGAACTGAACTGTGATCCATATGTGTTCGAAATGATAATTGTCGGCTAATTGCGAGTCAAAGGCTCGTCGGCCAGCGATCGAAGACGACAGCCACCAGGACGGGGTCTTGGGCGGTTGTCTGGCTGGGTTTTTATTGCGGCTTTTTGTCGGTTCCGCATTTTTTGAGCCAGGCGCCCGCTGATTGACGGCGAAAATGTAACCGTCACAGGTTACATATGCGAAGTGAGAGAGACAGACAGGCAGAGACAGAGACAGGGACAGCGACATGGCAGACAGGCAGACAGCTCCGCTCCTCCGGATGTGAAGCCGTGAGGATGTTGACGTTTAACTGTGTCGCTAATTGGGCGATTTTATTTTTTGTTTCCCCTCGAACTGTCCATCCATCTATCTATCTAACCATTCAGTCTTGCCAACTCCCTCCTCGCAACCCTTTTGACAAATGACAATCAGCTAAGAGATATTGTCGTCTGATGGACAGAAGTCTGACTTCCTTTTCTCTTGCGGCTAGCTGTAAAAGAAACTCTGGAAAAACGGTTCATAAAGGAATTTAGGTCGGCATTAAACAGCACAGATTAATGTCGAAATGTATTAAACTCTCATGGCAGTGGCTATTTTATCTCATTAAAATTCTTTATTAAATGTGTTTCATTAGGAAAATCAATCAAGGTGGTCAGGGATTTCCTTTAGTCTCCAGAGGCCGTTCTATGAGCTATCAAATATTCATAATATAACACTTTAATGTCGGATCTACACTAACTCCCCCAAAGATCTCTGCCATTCACTTTTCTCAACTGCTTTTGCAACGCTTTAGGAACTTCATTAAAGCATTTTCAGACAAATAGTCAACTAAATGATTTCCACAAAAAAAACCTTTTCCTTTCATCAAGCTAAAGACTCCTTTGGGCTCCCGCCACCCCCCTCTACCCTCTAGTATGATTGACATGAAAATGCTTAAAGTTTACCTTAAGACAATGATAGAAATGCGGACTGGTCGCCTTCAGAGCTTGGGGTCCATAACCCATGCCCAGAGCTGGCCAGAGAGCACCTGCTGTCCTCTGGCTCGACTTCTGGCTAAAACATTTTTTAATAAATATTATAAAATGGGAGCTGCAACAAACCGAAGCAAGAAAAAACAACGCCAAGCTACAAAAATAGTTTACAAGAAAAACAATTAAGCAAAAAAAGAAAAAGAGAAAAAACTAAACAAAGAAACGCAGTTAAAGACCCTAAAAAATGTCAACTGTTTTTGCCGCCGCTCTCCGCCTTGGAAGCTGTGCCTGCCACTGGAGTGGAGGGGAAAGAGGCGGCTCCTCTGGCGGTGACTCTGATTTCAACTTTGAATCAAAAGCCTCTCCAACCATTCCAGCCAGCTATCCATAGGCTACACAGACTCCAGTGGGTTTGACGGCGGTCCAGGCCCTGTCATAAAACAATTAAGTTTAATTTTGTCACCGTTCCCCAGGTACCCCAGGCTCCAAGTGTAGCACCCATAGCAGCCAGTCCATATCCCCGTCTCTTGGCAATTAACGCATGTTTCATAGTTGTTATTGTCGTTGCTGCTTAGGTAATTGTCCACCTGTTGCCGCCTTTTGTGACAGGAGATGACAATGGATGGACGGACGACACACAGACACTAAAGAGGACCACAAATGTACACAAATGATCGGGATGCTACAATGTTTTCCATTTCAAATCAGTTGATTACAAACTATAGAATTCTAGATTAATTTCCTTAAAATATTTGAGGATTGATTTAAATATCCAGCATTTTGGGCTCTTACATTGGAGTTCAAGGTATTTTATTGGGTTTATCAAAGGAGGATCTCCAAGAAAGACAAGAAAAATCATTGAAAATCATGCTACTTCCTGTCTTAAGATCTAAATTAAACTTAATCCATAATTGTTCATACAACTCCATTAAAGATCTTCCCTCTTCTAGCAGTCAGTCTTTTTATATCACAAGAATGCCTGGTACCTTATTAAAGATCCTTCAATTGTCACTCATTTAGTAGACATTTCCAGTTAATTTTGGTTTGTGCTAACATTTATCATACTTCAGGCCAAGATTGTTCAGTGCTTCCTTTCCCAGGGGAGACGTTACAATAGATCTTCGGGTACTAAAGCCGCAACACCCATCTTGTGTTTTTTATGATCCTTTTTTTACTTGTGTGTGTGTTTTTTTTATCATTTGTTGATAATAATTATGGTCATTTGTGATAATTGTGGGCTATTGTGTCATGTCGTCTCTCGGCAGCGACTCGAGGTTTATTTCTTTTGTATTTTCCACCCATTTTTTATGCTTCTGTCTTTACTCGCACTTTAGTAATAATTGTCATTAAGATAATTAGCTGCTTGGTATGTGGCTTGGCCGTCGGCCGGCGGTAGTTTTCAGTTTATTAAATGAAAAGCTATGACAAAACACGGACCAGCAACGCACCACAGATTTACGATGCCCGATTAGACATCGTTTAGGCTGAGAAAAAGTGAAAATCCTTTTCGGAAAATGTCGTTAAAAGGTGACCGACCACCAAGCTACCATGGATCGTAAAAAAAGAAAGGCCCAAAGATTTTTTGAATGAAAATATTTGGTCTTTAATTGTGTGAAAATCGAGGGGATCGCATGGCATCGCTCACATCGAGTCACCTCTCGATGATACCGAGAATTGCCAAAATGGAGACAGCGACGGCGGCGGCGGAGGCAACTTCCTGATGGATGGCAATTCGAAAGCCATAAATCGCCTTTGAAATGCTCGTTCATCTTATCGCGATGGAGTGACCTGACCGACCCGACCGCCACCCAAATAGTTTCCACAAAGAACTCTCATAATTAAATTATGCAAATTTTGCACTCTCCATTCGTCGGCCTCATCAAAGCCTCTCCCCGCCACCATAAACCACCAAATCAAGTCAAAGTCAAGTCGAGATTATATTTTTTTGGCTAGTGGATCACTGCTTTTGGGCGTTTTCCTTACGAGGGAGAGAGACTGAGACTTGTTAACCTGTCACATCGTTAAAGTTTTGATTGATTTTGCTCAGGAAGCCAAAAACATCTGGGCAGTCGCCGCCCCGAGATCTTAATGAGAGAATAATGTAGCGCATTTAAATGTGTGGCTGCGACCATTAAAGCTTGCCGCGAAAAAATGTTTGCTTGTGGTGTTAGGTTGTTTAAGCCAGAGACCATACACTGAGGGAAATTTTTGAATATTACTCGAAACTATTGAACGCCTTATGGTATACCCTAAGGTACGAGTATATTCTCTATATTGAGTGATCTTCTATGACTGAAAAAAGGAACCAGTATAGAAATAAAATAGCTACTAGTCAGATAATGAATATCATTGACAATGAATTTTATAGAGATTGTTTCAAAACATGCATCAAAAATACAATCTTTAGTATATACGCTTTTGCTTTTATTAATTTTTATTTAATATATATTTGTTTATTCTATTTTATTTGATATATTTCTTATTTATTTCAATTAAATTAGATATAAAATGAATTATTAAATCTAAAGGGTGCTAGCAACTTATGTAAAGGGTCTTTAACTCTGAGATATAATAAAAAAGGGGCAGTTCCTGTAAAATATTTAATGAGATCTTTTTAGAAACATATGTACATTAAAAATACAGTTTTAGATATAATAAATCAGATAAATTCCTTTCAATATTTGTAGATTATGGATAATTTTTCTGCCTCAACTAAGACCCAGATATTTGAGAGCTTCTTTCTTGTTTTATTTTTCTCTCCTCGATTTTCTTCGAGTGTCTTCTAGCTCTTTTATCTATTCACAAATTTGTAGTTAATCGCTCATTTTCTAGCACACAACCAACAAAAGCCACTGACGACAGAGGATAGACAGACAGACAGACAGACAGACGGTGGACAACCCGTTTGCGTTGGCGACAACTTTGCATTCCCCTTGGCATCTCCTCGGTTGTGTTTCTCCGTAGATTTATTACAATGCTCCACACACACAAATTTCTCAATAAGCAGATCAGCTTGTTGGCCCTCTCGCTTGCACAGGCGCTGTCAATGGATAGCGTTATCTCTATCGCACACCCTCAGCGATTCCAATGAAATGTGTTTTTCGAATAAAAATGGTCCATGCGATGCGATCGAATTTAAATTGAAAAATTTGATTTTAATTCTTGCATGTGAAATGTGTTTTCATTAACATAATTAACGTCGAATTAAATGTTTAGTTCTCTCTCTGTCTGTCTCTTTCTATGGGCCTCCATCTCTTTCCGAAGTCTACTTGTTGGGGATTTCATTTGAATTGGTGTAAAAATAAAATAAATTACATTTTACAGCAAAGAAAGTTCCCTTAAAATGGGTATTTCCAAGACGTTTGACAGCTATCCGTCAGTCCATTAAATTTGGGTTTTCGTGTTGTTTGTGTGAAGAGAATTACTCTGTTTTTTAGGATGCATTAAAAAAGTCAAACGATCTCCGGCGTGTTTGTTTCTACACTCTACACTCTACAGTTTTGGAGTTCCGTCAGTCCCTATACTATCTGGGGGGTCTGTGGGGGGCGACTTGAGAGAGTGGTGGCTCTTGATTTATGCTTGTGGCTCATTTATATTGAAATTTGATATATTCGAGCACACGCGGTTCATTTTGCAAAAGCCGCTACGCTCCTCTCCGTTCCTCTTCGCTCTGTTGTATTTTATATCCGAATTAATTGAAATGATTGTGATCTACAACATCGCCTGGCCATACTCTACAGATACATACGTATAAGTAGATATGTGTCTGTATATAGAGGCGTGCATATATAATTTATGAATATCGCTTTGTCCGCTCTCCACTCTCCTTTGTCTTTGTCTCGTTTTCAGCAAACTTTTATTCGAATCCATATAATTTATATCTGGGCAGACAATAGTATAACACCTCCTAAACGCCTGTTGTTAACATAGAAGAGGCCTCTTTTTTGGGGGCTTTGTTTTATGGCCATGGCCTGACGGCTACATAAATGTTGTAAGGCGGCGTTTCACTCGATGGGATCGATGGGAAATCAGCGTGGGCGTCCTTTTGAAATTTGCATGGGGCTTTGGGTGAGATTTTACGGTTTTACTTTGAAGTGGAGTTCTTCAAATTGAGTCGTTAAATAGGGGTTAGGATTGAAACAGGCCTGAAATGGGGAGGGATTGGGTGTCTTACGATTAGTTCGTGTTTGAAATGAAAGAGAAAGGTTGGGATATTGAGAGATGGACGAAGGTGTAGACCTGTAAAGTGGAATTAATGTAAATTCCAAATTACATTTATTTATATATAATTTTTCAATTGTTTTTTTGGTATTGGTATTTGGGTTTCAAAGGAGCGAAAGTAAGTACCAAGAATACTAAAAGTATAAAGAAATAACAAGAATACTAAGAATACCATAAATACTAAAAATACCATAAATACTCAATCAAAAGTCGGTGCTGAAACAAGGATACGCTTTGCTTTCTGTCTTTAAATTGTTCCTTCAATTGGTTTTGTGTTAATGATATTTGGAGTTTATAGAGCAAATGTTTATAGGCAAAAAAAAATAAGTTTAGAAAATACTATAAATACCAAGAATATTAAAAATACCATAAGTACTTAATCAAAAGAGTTTTTCTTGGATTTTTTTCTTGTTTCCTGACTCTTAAAAAATATAAAAATCTTTTGAAAATATATAAATTATTTAGATTATTGAACCCCACTATGTTTAATTAATCTTGGCTCTACAGATTAGAGATCTCTCTTGTGTTTCAAATTCCACTTAAAGGCCCCAAACACCACCCATGCCAAAAAATCTTCACCTCACTTTATTTCAACCTTGAGAAATCAGCAACCCCAAAAAGAGCGCTTAATCTTAATGCGAAAGTCTGTATGGACCTGGACCCCCATGGCACAGAAACAATAAACTTTGCAAATCAAAACATTTGTCAAGCTACACATAACACAACGCACAACGCACAAAAGAGGGTCCAAAGACCCAACATCCCAAGACTACGGACCAACTCAAGATCCAAGCGACTAAGGTAATTAAACGGAATCCGAAAGGAGAACAACCAAATCAGTGAGGGGAGAGTTAGGAGTGTGTGGAGTGGGGAGTGGGACAGCAAAGATGATGATCACCCGCTGACAGAAAATCACTTGGCAACGCGGCTGATCATTAACCGATAACACATGACATTAAAGAGGTTCACATTCGGTTCACAAAGAAGTTTTAAACGCACACAAAATAAGATAAATACCGACCACCCCACGGAGGAGGAACCCCAAGAACGAACGAACGAGCGAACGAACGAGTGAGAGGAGTCGACAGAAACGAGCGGAAAATTAATAGTGTGAACAAAGAAGAAGAACGGAGAGGAAGAGGCAGAAGCAGATCGCCAGATCAGAACAGAGTGAGACAGAGTGAGAGAGAGAGAGAGAAGTAAGGTACATCTGAACATCTGAGATAGGTATCAGCTTACATTGGAGCCCGAGCTGGAGCCAGGCACAGACCCCAAGCCTAAGACGACGACGACGGAGACGACGGCTACAAGGAGTTGGAAATTTGTCAAAATGTCAACGGGTGAAACAGTTTTGGAACAGTTGAAACGGTTGGCACTGGCTCCAACAAACGGGATGGGATGGGATGGTTTGGGTTGGGGTGGGGTAAGGGTCGACGGGGATGCCACAAGATGGGGCAACCACGTAGCTTTTGTAAAACAAACCATTAGCAGCTAATAAACATTAGTCATGCGACAAAACGAACTCTCCGAGAGTCCGCTATGGGGAAGATCACTGCTCTCTCGATGATTTAGTGAGTGTAATTAAAACTTAAAGTTTCCTTCGCTTCGTTTATATGTAAATGATCTTGCGGAATTCCACGAAGAGCCAAACCAAACCGAAAAAAAACGAAAAACGAATGAGAAAACAGAAAAAAGAGTTTTTCAACTAAGGTTGAACAAGTTTTTGGTGTCTTGGGAGGTTCATATATAATTATAATGAATTGCCTGTTTAATCGAAATTTATGCGTATCGAGGGGTTAACCTAACCATAACAGCGCGTGTTGACAGTCTGAGGACTATCAATCTCTTGGGCGAGGATCGGCAGTAGTCTGCTAGCCACTGTTCTAGAGGGGGTCTCTTGGCTACCCGTGATAAGATCTTTTTGTAAGTGATCGCCGACAAATGGTGTACAAGATTATACCTAGCTGGAGCATTAGAAACTCGATTCAGTAATTGGCAATTAAGGCCAGAATCCTTCTGAGTCACAGCCCAAAACTGAAACCATTCCATGTAGCTGTAAATGTATACCACTTCATTTGTTTTGGGTTCTTCATTTGCTTCCTTGAAGTTCTCTCTTCCCAGCGCTCTGGTGCTGTTTGTATGTGTCACCATCTCATCTTTGTGGATCCTCGAAGTCGTCGGATGTTCTCCTGGGTTTTCTTTCCCCACTGCTTGGCACTGCACACCCTTGTTATTTATGGGTTTTCCATCCAGGCACAAATCACCCTGAGCATTTTGTTTTGCACATTTTTATGGTCGCTACTGATGCTATGCATGACCATCGAGAAACGCCAGGAATCCTGTTGGTCGGGAACCGGATTTGATGGAGCGGCTTATAGGCGAGTGCTTATAGGAAGCTGGTCTAGTTTGTGGGTGTTCGAATGCGTTGAGAAATGGGTGGCAAATCGGTTGTACGAGTATTATTAATGCCATAGACGAGGCAACATTGTGTGAAGCGAAAGTGGAGAGCATCAGTAGGGGTATATTAGTATCTTAGAAAGAAGGCACGATAGTGCTACCTAGAATATCCTAGAATTTTGCTGAGTGTACAGAAGTTCTTTGACGCTATTCCTCTTTATATTCAGTGGCAGGTGTAATACCATGAAGGACTATTCGAATGTTTGCAATATATCTAAAGATCTGATGATAGCGATACAGTTTACAGCTGTTAAAATATTTAACAAGTCAAATAGCCCTGGTCTAGGTCGTTTAGGACAATTTATAGGGTATGTTTTGGTTACCCTATAGAAGGCTCTGCAATTTCAGCATATCTTTATCGATTTAGATCAGCTTATTAATATTATATCTTCCATTATTCCTCTCCACTTGTATCTGTATCTATTCTGTAAATAAAACTTTAGTTATATATTAAACTTTTTATATCTTCCTCTGCCTTCTCCCAGCCACAACCACAACAGTAGCCTCCTTAACATATTACTCCATCAAATCTCCGCATTCCAACTGATTATGTCATCTAGCCTGCAGTCCCAGCTCCTTCCCACACTCTCGACGATCCGAGCCACCTCAACCTCTTCCAGCGTCCCAGAAAAAGAGAGGAAGAGAGAGAGAGATAAAGAAAGAGATGATCGCAACGAATGCGAATGCTCATAACCGTAAGATTCACACATGCCTCTTGGGATGGAGAGGAAGACGCAGTCGAGGATGTGGATGTGCCTGTGACTCGGACTGTGGATGAGGAACAAGAGAAATACATTTTGAAAATTTAACGATGCGCACATTTTATTACCGCAATTAATTACAAAAACAACGCGGCCAAAAAGAAATCTTAGTCACTTTATCTGCGATGCCAGCAAGCAGGAATGATCCCACAGAGAAAAAAGAAAGACAGAATGGGATACACAGAGATAGAGAGAGAGAGAGAGAACTCTACAGAGAACAGTGGAAAGAGAGACAGCGCAGAGCGATCTTAGGGCAGCGATAAGCTTTATGATAGATGTGACTAGTAAAATGCTACTACCAAATGGTTCTGGAGATTGCAGCGCTCTCGTAATTGGAGGCGCGACAGTTTGTCTCAGCAGTCAAACTTGGTTAATTGGAGAGCCAGAGCCCAGAGAGATCGAGAGAGAGAGACCCAGAGCGAGACCTGGTTGGGAAACCTGTTTCTCGACCAATTAAACGTCAGAGAGCCCAGAGGCTGGCTGGCTGGCTGAGAGACTGGAGAGCCTTGTGTTTAGACCTGGCCCAGAGACGTTGAGGTCTGCTGTTGGCGCTGATCACAAGACATTTCGTGTTCCGACGCGCACCGCGACAGTTCCCCACTCTGAAGCGGCTCTCCCAGTCCCATAACCGGAGCGAGTGATACCCCGAAGTCTATGAACGAATCTGCAGTGCGGAGCAGGAGAATGGGTTTCAAGCACGCCATGTTGCAGCGCAGTTACGAGATGTCACCCTCGCCAGCGCGCACTTCACCCACGAATGCCAACAGCAGCAGCTCCACCAATAGCACCACCAATGAGTGTCCCCCAGCGGCGGCCCAGGCTCCGGCCCAAGTCACGGACTTTAGCATCAGTCGGATATTGGGCAAGGAGAGCAGATCCTCACCGACCGAAGCCACAACCAACATTCTGGATCTGTCCAAGAGTGGCAGCATCAGCACGAGCACCAGAACGCCACTCCAAGGAGCACCCCAAGTCGTCCCGCCTACAATTGCAACCTCTCCCCCATATATGGGCTACTCCATGCTGCCGCCGGATCTGGTGGCCATGGCGAATGCTACCAAATTCTATGCCCAGTTCTTTCCGCATCTGCTGCCCGCCTATGCCGCTGCAGCGGCGGCTGCCGGCCTCAGCACTCCACCCACCTCACCGTACCAGCAACAGCAACAACAGCTGCAGCAGCAGCAGCACCATCATCAGCAGCAAAAGCGCTACTTTGCACCCTATGTGATCAATGGACAGGCCCCCCCACAGCAGCAGCTAATCCGTCCAAAAGCCACTGCCTGCACGCGTCCGGACTGCCTCGAATGCCTGGACTACTACCAAAAGCTACAGGCAGGCTACAAGTCCACGCCTCTGATATCGCCCGCTGCCTCGTCCGTCAGCAGTTCTAGTAGCTCTGCCGTGCGACCAGTGAAGGATCTGGTCAACAGCACCAACATCTCGCTGACCACCGTCACCAATTTCAGTATGAACACCGCCGTCCAAACAGCCGCCGGATTGATGCCAAAGATGGATGGATTACTGCCCAATGCCGTCGGCATGGGAAGCAATATCAGCTCCAGCCGCAGCGGCTCCATCAATCCCATCAATCCATATAATCCCACGGCCGCCGAGGAGATCAGTTATAAGTGCAGGATATGCGAGAAGGTTTTTGGATGCTCCGAGACGTTACAGGTGAGTTTCGAGATAAACAAAAAGTGTTTTCCTTGTAGAAGGAATTTTAAAGAGTTAAAATTATAGATAAAGAATCAATTTAGAACTAAATGCTAGGAAGGAAGTCCTGTGATTAGTAGTTCCTAATGGATTTTTGATTATGAGGAGATTAGAAAGGAAGAAAAGGAGAATTTTAAGAGGATTTTCAGTTGCCTTCAACGCACAACCTTAAAATAAAAGTTAAGAACATTTTTTAAAAGTACTCCAAACTTTACAACTTTAAAATTGGTACAAAATGGGTTCCAATTATCCAAGCATCGAAAGTGTATTAGATCTATTGATCTATTCTGAAAATCTTTGATGTTTTCTTTCTATATATCTTTTCGTATATTCTACATACTATTCCCGGTACGTTTTTTGAACCTTTCGAAGCTTCAGTTCCAAAACTCTATGGTAAAACGAAAAAAAAGGAGAATACAGACCCACTAAACGATCTTCGGTTTTGGTGATCTCAAATATGATGAAATATGTATGAAATACACCCTCTGAAATATAGGTACAATATTTATTCAGTAGAATGGATGGTTACTTAATGATGACATCCATCTTTGAATGTATGAAAACAAAATTCTTTGAACTAAATTTGTATAGTTAATTTACTTCAATTTGATAAAATATACCATCAAAATGTTAAAGATTTGTCTGACAGTACACCCCTCTACAAGATCATTATAACATTCCATCAAAAGCTACAAAATCTGTATCCCTCGAACAGCAATAACCTTTCATATGGCCATAACTCAAATGAGATATTGTGCACCCAATCCTCAGTCTCGAAAGATCCTCCAAAAACAAGTTTCTCCACAAACGGAAAGATCAGCAAAACAAGGCGGGGCTTAGCCAGTTACGAGGGAGGGGCGGAGTCAACGAACCAGAAGAAAGCGAGAGAAAAGATAACAAAAGAGGAGAGAAGAGTAGAGCAGGGAGAAGAGCAGAGAGCGGGGCGAAGCGGCTGCCTTATGCAAATCTCGATAAGGCCAACACGAAATGGTCAAAATGGAGGCAGCCCGAAAACAGAAGCGAAGAAAACGAGAACTGGTTTTACGCATGGGTGCGCAGGGCAGATACAGCAGATACATTAGAAAGAGCAAGAGCAACAGAGAGAGAGAGCGAGCGAATGGGAGCCAAGTAGTCGGCGAAAGAGACAGCGAGACCCCTCTACAAAATGGCCAAAAACATTGAACGATATTTCTCTCCCTTTCAGGCGCACGAGAAGACACACAAATCGCCACGCTACGAGTGCTCCGATTGCGGCAAGGGCTTCTCCCAGCTGCGGAACTACAAGTACCACCTGTCCGTGCATCGCGGCACCAAGGAGTTTGCCGCCGAATGCCCCGAATGCGGCAAGACCTTCAACGACAAGGGCTACCTCAGCAGCCACATGAAGATCCATCGGAATCGCAAGGAGTACGAGTGCCCCTACTGCCCCAAGTCGTTCAACCAGCGTGTCGCCTTCAATATGCATGTGCGCATCCACACGGGCGTCAAGCCACACAAGTGCGCGGAATGTGGCAAGCGTTTCTCGCGGAAGATGCTTCTCAAGCAGCACATGCGCACCCACAGCGGCGAGAAGCCATACCAGTGCTCCGTCTGCGGCAAGTCCTTTGCCGATCGCAGCAACATGACCCTGCACCATCGCCTCCACTCCGGCATCAAGCCATTCAGCTGTCCCCTCTGCCCCAAGGCCTTCACGAAGAAGCATCACCTGAAGACGCATCTCAACTACCACACGGGCTGCAAGCCCTACGTCTGTCCACATCCCAACTGCAACCAGGCCTTCACCCAGTCCAGCAACATGCGCACCCATGCCAAGAAGTGTCAGTATCGGCCATTGGACACATCCACACCCTCCTCGTCATTTCCAGTGCCCGGAAAGCCGCAGCCCCCAATGCAGATGCAGATGCAGGTTCCCACCAGCCTGGCCATGGCCATGGCTTCGGCACCAACTTTTGCAATGCCACCACCGCCGCCGCCACCAGCCCAGCAATCCCTGCTCAGCAATCTAAGGACATACTGAGGTCCGAGTGGAGACGCGCGCAGGAAGTATCAACCAAAATTGTAGCATATATATTATAGTACCCTGTTTGTTGATTAATTACACAAGATAGTTAGTTCTTGAACCCCTCATAGACTAAACCTTAGGAATATTTGTATAGGCTCTGTTCTAAGTTTCATTCAACCTAAGCATTCTTATAGAATAATCTCAATCTTTGCCTTTGTGATGTAAAAAAACAAATCATTTCGAAATAGAAAATTGAAGAAAAATAATACACCGAAAAAGAGAGGTTTATTTAAGAGTTGATAGACAGGTTTGTAGAAGATCAAGAACAAAGATTTATGCCACATTTAAAAAAGATTTTGTTTAAGACATCCACGGCATAATGGCTAATTCGAACCTAGAAGATCTTCTGGCTCCAATGAAGTTGCACCTCAGTCCGGAGACTATTCGCGACATGGAGCATAATCCACCCTATGCGCCATTCTATGGGATTATGGGCGTGTCGGCGGCCATAGTATTGTCCTCGTTTGGAGCTGCCTATGGCACTGCTGTATCCGGAACTGGCATAGCAGCCACGGCTGTGATGCGTCCCGAGTTGATCATGAAGTCGATGGTACCCGTTGTGATGTCCGGTATTATTGCCATCTATGGCCTGGTGGTGGCCGTGCTAATCTCTGGAGTGGTGGATACTAGCGTCACTTATTCGCTGGCCAAAGGATACATTCACCTGGCAGCTGGACTATCCGTGGGATTTACTGGACTGGCTGCCGGATATGCTGTCGGTATCGTCGGAGATGAGGGTGTGCGACAGACTGCTCTGCAGCCGCGTCTATTCGTTGGGATGATTCTCATTTTGATATTCGCTGAGGTCCTCGGACTGTATGGACTTATTCTCGGCATCTACTTGTATGCCATTAAAATTCACTAAAACAAATTTGAAATTGGCATGAGCGCTCAACACAAAACCGTTCTTGTCCGAACGGTCTGGCAGCGCTGTATACACGACACACACGCAAACATGCAAACACAGGCACTGGTCTTTAATAATATTCTGTCGCTGAACTCAAAACCATTATCATAATTTATTAAAACACTACATTGTTAATTAAATACACAAAAGGGCAGCTCTACAGAAAATGCCGCGGAATCAGCATAATAGCATTTCAGTATTTTTTAATTTTCGCGCTTTAATTACTTTACTTAATTAATAAAAAGTCGAATTCTGGTATTTTTCTTCTTTTGGCATCGATAGTGGCATTAGGGGTACGGTTGACATTTTAATTTTTAAGTACGTTAATCAGTGACAAGCTAATTTAAGATTAAATATGATATGCATTTAATTAATCTGATAAATCTTATCTAAATTAAATCATAATTCCATGTCATCCAGCGATGTATATTAGTGTAGTTACCGTGTAGTAGCCATGTAAAAAAGCATTCCATGCTCTGTTACGTTTTTTACCGTTGGCAACATTTTTTTGTATGGGCTAGCAACAATTTAGCATACCCGTTAAGAAAGGATATTATAGAATTTAAGAAAAGTTTGTTTCACTAGGCACCAATTATTGCAAAAACTAGTCAGTCTCTATCTCAGAAAATTTTACAGCTTTTGGTCTTTTTATAAAGACTGAAAATGGGTATCGGGATCGCTTTGTTAATAATAATAAATTTTTCAATTGCATTATTGGGTCAAAAATTTTAAATATGTGCAAAATACAATATTAATTACATTTTAAAGCAGCTGGGAGAAATATTTTAGCTCTAATTAACTGAAAAAGGGTATAAAGATGTCCATACCAACGGTTAAGATTCCAAATGTCGTGACATTCCATGCTCACTTACGTTTTCTTACGTCGCATTTCATGCTCACTAGCTTTATACCTTGGCTTAAACGTCATTTTAGAAACAATCCAAAAAAAAAGAGTCACCAAATTTAACCAATCTTGTAGACAATTGATTCATCTATCGTATAAAATTGTTCGTTTAGGGTTCAGTGTCCTATTTAGCTAGTTATATTGAACAGAATCTCAAAATCGAGGAATATGTTATATTTTTGGTATTTTCGCGGTATATTTTCAAAGTGAGACCGTGTCACGGCGAGCGAGCGAATTGGCTGAGGGCGAATTCGTCGCAACATATTCGCCTTAGATTTCACTCTCACTTACGTTGCCTTACGTCACATTTCACTGTCACTTACGTTACCTTACGTCATATTTCACTCTCACTTACGTAATTCGCCGCAAAAAACATTTTTCATACCCTCTACGAAAGGATGTTATAGAATCTAAGAAAAGTTTGTTTCACTAGGCACCAATTATTGCAGAAACTAGTAAGTCTCTATCTCAGAAAATTGTACAGCTTTTGGTCTTTTTATAAAGACTGAAAATGGGTATCGGGATCGATATGTTAATAATAATAAATTCATCAAATGCATTATTGGGTCAAAAAATGTAGATATGTGCAAAATGCACTATTAATTACGTTTGAAAGCAGCTAGGAAAAAATAATTTTAACATTAATCAATTGCTAAAATTAATCAAAGGGTATAAATATGTCCATACCATCGGTTATGTTTCCAAATGACGTGACATTCCATGCTCACTTACGTTTTATGTCTTGACCTTCCCTGTTTAAACCTCATTTTTGATCGAATCCAATAAGCGAATTTTGTTTTAATTGCTCAATCTTGTAGACAATTGATTCATCTAACGTATAAAATTGTTCGTTTAGGGTTCAGTGTCCTATTTAGCTAGTTATATTAAACAGAATATCAAAATCGAGGAATATGATCTTCGTTGGTATATTTACAAAATATTTTGAAATTGAGATGGTATATTTGCGAAATATTTTGAAATTAAGACGGTATATTTCTGAGAGTGAGGCCGTATATTTCATTGCTGCATCCGCGGTCACACTGTACAGTCGAAATTAACAAATTGCTACTTTTATAGGCATTAATTTTATATAAACTATACAAATTAATACATATTGTGCGTGCGTGGTGTGTCGAAGAGGAGTCGATTGCCAGGTGAAAGACTCCCCTTGCCGTCGGGCAGCGCGGTGGCTGTGCTGGCAAAGCTTTTGTGTGCCAATTTCATCATTAACAATTTCGTCATTGCACACGTGGACGGGAACCCAAGCATCTTCAGCTTGTCGGCTGTTCCCATTGTCCAGATTGGACGGGGAAAAAGAAAAACATATATATATATATCTTGAGCAAGAACCAAACGCGTTAGCCCTGAGCACGCTATTTCGTGAGGGGGAAGCGCTGCTGGGCAGCGGAAGCGGGAGAGTCATGTCGGAGTACTGGCCGCAGACTAACGGTGGCGCGGGCGGAGGAGGACCGGCCACCAATGAATCCTCAACGTCGTCGCGCGCCTTTAATGGCGATGGCCGTGATGGCTTATCGGCAACGGCTGGGGTGGCGATGGATGCCAACAGCAACGGCGGCGGCAACAACAACTACGTGAGTTTCAATCAGTTCATCATGCAGCACAATCTGGCGGCCAACGCAGGCAGCGCATTGCCTTACCATCTCCTGGCTAACAACGCGAACTACACCGTCGGTGGGGGCGGAGGCGCCTTTGGACTAACGCCGTCCTCCTCGGGGAGCACCGCCGCCGGTGGCGACGTTTCGAATAGCTTTGGAAATGTGAGTGCCCTAGCTGCGCATCATCCCGCATCCCTCCCCTAATTTTTAATGCTAATCCGGTTATTCTCTTTCGCCACTCAGTTCTATTCGCAGCCGCCTTTCTCGTCTTATCAAAATGGCGATGGTAGTGTCGCCGCTAGTTCGGCGGGATTCGGCAACAGTTACGGGGTTGGAAACATGAGCATGGGCGCGTTCTCCAATGTGTACACGCCTTTTGGCAACAATCCGTTTGATTTTAGCGCCTCTAAGCTGCAGGCATCCGCACCGGAATTCGTGCCTAACATGATGAAGCTGAGTCTGGAGGAGTCCTCTGGCCTGACGAACGGCAATAGCACTGCCAGCTTTGAAACTGCCATGAACGAGGGAGTCCAGGCTGCCACACAGCGTCCAGATCTACACGGAGCCGCCGACAATCGAGGAAGCGCCACAGGAGGCGGTCCAAAGCCAAGATCTAATCACAATTATGCCTTGCCCACCGAAAGGGATCGAGACAGAGAGCGGGACCGCGACCGCGATCGGGATCGGGATCGTGACAGAGACTTTCGGTCTGGCGGCAGTCGTCAGCAGCGTCGCGGTGACTATCGCGATGATCGCGAAGAGCGGCGCGAGGATCGATACGACCGCAATGATCGTAATGAACGCAAGAAGCCACAGAAGCAACAGCGCTATGACAATCATCGAAGCAATAAGCGGCGCGACGACTGGAACAGGAATCGGGATCGCATCAACGGATTTCCAAGAGCCGTCGACGACCTAGACACGAGCAATGAGAGCGCCCATCCTTCGCCCGAGAAGCAGCAGCTGCAGCAGCAGCAACAGATCTCGCCACGTCGCGCTCCACCGCCGCCAGAAAACGAGAAGCTATCGCAGCGAGAGAAACTGATCCGAGACATCGAACAGAGGCGATTGGAGTGCCTCGTCTGTGTGGAGACGATCAAGGCACACCATTCGACGTGGTCGTGCCAGAACTGCTACCACGTGATCCATCTGAAGTGCACCATCACGTGGGCGAGTAGCTCCAAGTCGGATGTGGGCTGGCGTTGTCCCGCCTGCCAGAATGTGTTGCAGGATTTGCCACGGGAGTATCTGTGCTTCTGTGGCAAGCTCAAGAACCCGACAGTGTCGCGCAACGAGTTGGCCCACAGTTGCGGAGAGGTGTGCTGCCGCATCGAAGGGTGCAGCCATGCGTGCACGCTGCTCTGCCATCCCGGACCCTGTCCGCCGTGTCAGGCGAATGTCGTGCGTAGCTGCGGCTGCGGCAGAAGCTCCCAGACGATGCAGTGCGCCATGAAGGAGGAGCTCAAGTGCGGCGAGATCTGCGACAAGATCTTAAACTGCGGCGAGCATCACTGCAAGGAGGAATGTCACTCGGGCAAGTGTGCCGCCTGCCCGGAGCAAGTGGAGCAGCACTGCCACTGCGGCAAGCAGGATCGTCAGGTGCAGTGCACGCGCGAGAGCCTCGACAAGCGCAGCTACTCGTGCAAGGAGAGCTGCGGCCAGCCCCTGCCCTGTGGCAATCACAAATGCAAGGATTCCTGTCACGCCGGTAACTGCAGGTGAGAATTTGGAATGCCATGCGATAGATGCCAAAAATAGACAGTATTTAACACGTAGCTGTTTTTTCCAGACCCTGCAAACTGAGTCCCGAACAGATAACCAGCTGTCCCTGCGGAAAGATGCCCGTGCCGGCTGACCAGCGCTCGAGTTGCCTGGATGCCATACCCACCTGCGAGGGCATCTGCTCGCGAACTCTGCGCTGCGGCAAGCCAGCCCATCCGCACCAGTGTGGCAGCAAGTGCCATCTGGGACAGTGTCCGCCGTGTCCCAAGCAGACGGCTGTGAAGTGCCGCTGCGGCCACATGGACCAGATGATCAAGTGCCGCCAGCTGTCCACGCGGGCCGACGATGCCCGTTGCAAGAAGCGCTGCATCAAAAAGCGGAGCTGTGGCAAGCACAAGTGCAATGCCGAGTGCTGCATCGACATCGATCACGCTTGTCCGTTGCCGTGCAACCGCACCCTGAGCTGTGGCAAACACAAGTGCGACCAGCCCTGTCATCGCGGCAATTGTCCGCCCTGCTACCGCAGCAGCTTCGAGGAGCTCTTCTGCGAGTGCGGAGCCGAGGTCATCTATCCGCCAGTGCCGTGCGGCACTAAGAAACCCCTGTGCAAGCGTCCGTGCTCGCGCCAGCATCCGTGCGATCATACACCACAGCACAATTGCCATTCGGCGGTCACCTGCCCGCCCTGCATGATGTTCACGACGAAGTGGTGCCACGGCAATCACGAACAACGCAAAACCATTCCCTGCTCCCAAGAGAGCTTCAGCTGTGGCTTGTCCTGCGGCAAGCCCCTCTCCTGTGGCCGTCACAAATGCATCAAGCCCTGCCACGAGGGGCCTTGTCAAGCGTCACCAAGCGATATCTGCCGTCAGAGCTGCACCAAACCGCGCACGCTCTGCGGCCACAAGTGTGCGGCGGCCTGCCACGAGGGCGCCTGCCCAGAGACACCATGCAAGGAGCTGGTGGAGGTGCAGTGCGAGTGCGGCAACCGGAAGCTGAGTCGCAGCTGCCAGGAGCTGGCCCGTGAGCACAGTCGCATTGCCACCGCACAGCTGGCCTCCTCAATGGCTGAGATGTCGCGCGGAAACTACATGGAACTGAGCGAGATTCTTGCACCGGCCAAGGTCAACAAGACGAACAAAACGTGAGTATGATCTAGAATTTCTGGAGGAGATTCCAGTAATTCATTCATTTTCTTCCTACAGACTGGACTGCAACGATGAGTGTCGTGTGTTGGAACGGAATCGCCGCCTGGCACAGGCCCTGCAGTCGCGCAATCCGGATACGCAGCAGCAGAAAACTCTGACCAAATATTCAGAGTTTTTGCGGGGATTTGCCAAGCGGAATCAGGCACTGACCAAGAGCGTGTACGAGACGTTGACAGATCTGGTTAAGCTGGCCAAGGAGAGCAAGCAGCGATCGCGCAGTCACTCCTTCCCCACCATGAACCGGGAGAAGAGGCAGATGGTGCACGAATTGTGTGAGATATTCGGAATCGAGTCCGTGTCGTATGACAAGGAACCGAATCGCAATGTGGTGGCCACGGCTCACAAGGAAAGGGTGTGTATTGTAATGAATTGTGATGAATAATTCATCAATTAATGAGGATTGTATTCATTTTTCAGTGCTGGCTGCCTGCACAATCCATCATGGAGGTGCTGGCCCGTGAGTCCGGACAGCGTCGCGTCCCCGTGCCCAGCAACAATGCCTGGGGCCTGAAAAAGTAGCTCTGAATCGGAATCAGAAATCAGGAATCTGGAATAGTTGTGCACTTATACACATTTAATCGTTGGCGCTGGATATTACTATATATTATATTGGAATTGGAAAGAGAGTTATTGAATGGATGGATGCAGGAGAAAGGCGGAAAGAAGAAGGAAGCGCTACGAAGACAATACACAACAACCCTTAACAGGAGGTTATCCCTATTCATGAAATATTTTGTATAATGTAAAAGCGGGTTAGTTGAACCGTAGAAAACGCACCGTCTGTTGGAACCGTCTGAATGGAACCGTCTGGGACAAACGATACGATGATATTTGAAGAGTTGAAAATGCTGTTAACCAACTTGTTGTACGATGAATTTATTTGAAAATGAAAAGAACCTTCTGGCCGCGTTGCAGGATATAAAGAATAACAGATTACAAATGGATTAGAAGGCAAAAACGAAGGTCTTTTTATGTACTATAGATGTATGATATATGATTGTTAAGAGAGAAATGCTGGGCACTACAAAATTGGGCAACGGAAATTCCAGAAAAAGTGGAACATTACAAATATGACCGGAAAAGTGACTGAAATTCACAGTGTCATACCAATCAGCATTTGACAGCCAGCAAGAAAATTGTCATCAGTGCTTCCAGACTACCAGAAAAAGAAAAATGTAGTCTCGCAACAGTCAGCTTCTGTGAGGCAAAACACGTTTTGGAAATTTTCCAATTTGAATTTGATTTTACAATAAATTCTTATAAGAAGAATTACCTGATAAATTATGCCTTTTGTGATAAAAAAAATGTATATTAATTAATCAACCATCAAGGTTGATAAACAATAACACACCCAACACCCCGATAGATAAAATAGTGAAAAACCTTAAGTAGGGAGTAAGTCTTGAGGTCTTAATTTATCCATTAGTTAATTAAAGTTGGATGAAAATAACTGAAAGATGCATAAGGAAGGAAGTGCTATATACCTGGCGTAGTTGTGACAACTAGAAAAGTTCCCCTTGCCGCACTACCACAGCAACACCAACCCCAATGGAGGCTCCGACCAGCTCCGATGGCACACGCTTCTAATTTGTTGCCATTGCCGTTGCCATTTTCACGAAAAACAATAAGCGGCGCCTTGGGAATAATGCCAAAATAAAGATGAAATGTTACGACAAGTCAAAGTGAGAGGAGGGAGCACAGGATGAACGCACTCACGCATACCGGAATGGACCAGGATACGTCTGGAATGGAATGGAACAGAACAGAGCAGAACAGAACAGGCAAGTCGTATATGAATATAGACCTGACATAATGAGCTGCCTATAAGCGGAATGACTGCCAACGTCGTCAGAGACCTCTCCATAGCATCTCCCACTCTCACTCCCACTCCTACCCCTGTTCCTGATCCCACTTCTCCTGCTGCACCCCCCTCTGGCTCTTAAGATGTGTGCGTAATTTGAATTTAGTCTGCCGGGGAGTTTATTAACAAATACAAAGAAATCCTGTGGGCTGGGGAAATGAAGACAAGAAAAAAGGCCCAGAACAAGACGTAGGCCAAAGCCGTAGCCGAAGCCGTAGCTGGGCTCTTAGACAGACCTTCGAGATGGAGAGGCACAGAATGGGGGGGTAATAATTCCACAGAGATTAAATTGTGGTTGGCATCCTTGGGCCCGGGGTTTTGGGCCTGTGGTTTGGGTATTGGCCGCCGCGAGAGATTGAAGGAAAAAGAGTTCATTTTGGGTCAATTGTAGCAACTGCATGTGTGGGTGGCAGACGGAGCTCTGGGCTTTTAAAATGTGTGTAATTTTAATTATGTGTTATGGCAAGATACTCCTCGTGCCTGTTCTCGTACTCCCGTACTCGTACTCCCCCCAAAAAAAAAGCCGAATATCAAATATGTATACGCCTCTTAAATGATATGATGCTCTCGTTGTGGTGCTCATCAACATTTCTGAAATTGCGGAAGTAATATGGAAATTTATTTTAATTTCCATCTGAACGAAAGAGGATTTGATATTTCCTTTTTCCTGGAGTGCTGCCAAACATTTTATTTTGGTAGTTCCTGGAAGGAAATATTAAATTTGAAGAGGATTGTGTGAACATTTCACTTTCATACATATATTTCCCGGAATCATTCCAACTTGAGGAAGACTTTGGGAGAGGTTTGGAAGAGGTTTCCGAACTTGATCAGAGTTCTCTGTTTTTTCTTAGGGCTTGTTTGATATTGGATCTAAAATCCTTCCAAATCTGTTTATATATTTTTCAACAATCCTCGAAAAGTTTCTGCGTCATTTTTTGATCAAATATTTGGGCCACTTATTGTTGAATGATTCCCAGAATTACCGAAAAAAACCTTCAAAATCTTTTCATATTTTCCATCAATATTCGATAAGTTTCTGCGCCAAGCATTTGGGCCACTTCCTGTTGAATGATTCCCAGAATTACTGAAAAAAACCTTTGACGTTTTCGCTGAAATTGTTAAAGACTTAGACCATCGTTGAGTTGAACAACTGGGACACTTTTTGAAATAGAATAAATTCCTTTTGCCTGTCCTGTCTGTTTTCCAAACTATTTTCGTGCCACATTTTCGCGCACTTCCATTTCAACTTTGGCATTTCCTGTAGTACAACAAATCCACCAACACTAGTACTAGCACTAGCACTAGCACTAGGGCAGGTAACTTGACAAACATTTGATGCTCATTTGTGACATTTGGCCAGAAGCAGGAGCCACACTAGCTAGCAGTGGGGGGGAGGAGGATATACAGATATATGTACATATAACATATGCAGTGGCAGGTAATATGAAAGCTGTCCCTTAAAATATTCATTAAGTCTGAGTGCAGTGGCTGAAATTATGCCTGCGTGTGGACCAGTCCGCACCTCGGCGCCTGCCCTGCCTTCTGGGCGCTCTGTAAGCACGTGACCCGGCCAAAAAGAGGCGACCACAGAAATGTATGGCACAGCAGGCAGAGGTTGAGGGCTGAGATGGGATAAAATGAGTTGAGGGAATGGGAATGGGGGAACCCGGCGTGGAGTCGCTTTCAATTTGCGCATTTTGGCATTTTTAAAAATGCATTAAAGGAGCCCAGCCACCAGCCACCAGCTACCAGCCGCCCCGCGAGCACAAATAACGTGCCCAAAAAGAGATCTGCAGACAGACAGTCAGTCCGCAGGAGCAGGAGCAGGAGCAGGAGCAGGAGCAGGGACTAAGAAGAGAAAAAGTTGCGATGAAAGCGCGAAAATTACTTCCTAAATAGCCGCCTGACTGCCTGCCAAGACGTCGCAGCTTCAGGGGAGGAGGAGGAGGAGTAGCAGCAGCAGCAGCGGCAGGAAAAGGAGGAGAAGCTGTAGCTGGAAGGAAAGACTGAGGCAGAGTTAAGCCTAGCCGAGACGGCGACCATGTCCTGGGCTCAATGAAAGGAGACACAAACACACTTCAGGACAAACTCTCTCACAGACAGACACAAACACATGCACGACGACAGGGGGGCACTACGAGTAGTCGTATACGACGAGTGTATATAGAGCGACAGGAAGAAAAGAGGGTCACAGGAGACAGGGTCGCAGTCGCAGTCGAATTCAAATTGCAAATTCGCCGCGCCGCAGATTTTTTATGCACTTTTCCCTAGCCAAAATTAAGCCAAGCCAAGCGAACGCTGCGCCGGAACGAGCTCCAGACGAGTATCAGAACCAGGACCAGTACCAGGACCTAGCAGCAGGACCGCACGACCAGGACGAGGACGACATTGCTGACGTTTTGACAGCAAAATAAAAAAGGAGAAATAGACTGCAACAGGACGGAGAGAGAGGCGGAGGCAGAGGTAGAGTGGCAGAGAGGCAGTGCCAGAGGTAGAGCCTGAGGAGGTAGGAGGCTCAACTGAATGCAAATATTATCGTACTCGTATCTATACGGTATGGAAGAAGGAGACAGGCAGGATGAGGCGTGGCACGGGAACGAATGCGACGACATACCCCCGGTCTTTGCTGTAAGACCTTTTCAAAAGAGCGAAAAGGTGACAAACTAGTCGCGATGGGGGGTGGGGTGGGGTTGGCAGGGAAGAGAAGTGGAGTGGAGTGCCAGGAGTACTAGGGAAATGCAGGCAAATGGTTGGGATATACCCTATTCCTCACTCCATGCCACCCCAACTAAATGCATTTCGGTTTTTATTCATATTTTATTCAAATGTGGCAACCAAAATGGCACAAACACTGCGCAGTTATTTATGTAATTCGTTTTTTCTTTTCTTTCCCCCCCAACCCATCCATTCCCCTCCCAGTCCTTGTTGCATACACCAGGGATGCAATGAGGCAACTCTTGGAAATGAACCAAAAACGATGCACGTAAATATTTGGCGGGGCCTCCCATTGAGGCTATTTGGGTGCAACCCAAAGGTTTTCTTGATGGCTTTTCAAAGGAGAAACTGAAATTTAAGCGAATATTGAGAAATACTTAAGAAAACTATATTAATTCCTTTGGGAGAGGCAAAAGATGTAATAGAAAATAATCAGTCAAAGAAAATTGAACTAATTCTGCGTTAGAATCAGTCGGCAAGTCGCTCTCCAGTATTTCAGCAAGTATCTCAGTCCAGGGCAGTTCACGGAACGCATACACTCCAGTGCGCTGTTGTGTGTATTATAAACCCGAATATGCCTGCGGGAGAAATCGGTTCATTGCTTTACACTGGCAAAACCAAGATAGCAAGAACCGAAGTCGCCTTGACGAAGCCTCACGAAGGCTTGCAGCAGCAGAGACTTTTGCCATCCACATTAGATAGAGCCGTGCCGAGCATTGCTTTAGGGCTATACGATCTGAACCAAATAATAGCTAGAACAGAACCACTGTTCTCACAGCCATCCCTCAACAAAATGGAAATCCCACTTTGAGCCCACTAATTGACAAAATTCTGACTGAATAAAAGCCATTAACACCCCGAATAAATAAGCAAACTACGAACCTATTTGTGGGGCAGGGGCAACCAGTTACATAGTTCCACAATTTCAAGATTTCACTTGGTTATTTATTTATGATTTGATCATTTTTGCCAGGGCGAACCCAGGGCGCTGGTGGCACGAAGAATTTTAGAATTCTCATTGTCCAAGTCCACGGGGCCACGGAGGAGCGGGCTGCCTATAAATAAAGCCACGAGACATCAGCTTTCCATGAATTGCATTTTCGCTGGCTTCCTCCGTCTGCTTCCTTTTCTGTTTATGCCAATCCCTATTCCTTGGATCCCCCAAACCCTGCCTTGGACTTGCCTTTCGTACCCTTCAAGAGGGTGTTGTGATTTTTTCTAGAACTTTGTAGAAAGTATTTATGAAGTATTTATCGGTATCGATCAGCTTTAACGTAGGGGATATAGCTGGATCTTTGAGACTATTTCTTCTTATAGCCGCAGGTTTTAATAAAGTTGGAAGTATTCAGATCGGATTATGATATTATAGAAAAGATCTACCGAAAAGGAAGTTATTATAAGATCAAATTCAATCCTGAACAAAATTTCATTGCATTTTCTTCATGTCTCACCTGAATACTATCAGAATTGTATACCTACTCTTATCATAGATGTAGTACCTGCTATTGGGTTACTTAATCCCCCAGAGTATTAAATTCTTCTGCTTTCGAATCCACTCTTCCTTCCTGGGATGCCATTCCTTCTGCCACCGCCTCCGCCTTGGCCTTTTTGCCATAAACTTGTCATCATTTTAATATTGGCAGCTTATAAAGCCACGTTAGAAGAGTCAGTAGAGCTGTGGGTGGGGGCGGATAAGGACGAACCTGGACTCTGGAGCTGAATGGAACCGAGTGGAACGGATGGGTTTGGGGATGGGTGTCGACCCAAAGCCAATGTCAGGCCAAGTCAAGACAAGCCAACTCAGCAACGGATTATCTGCGACAGCAGCATGGAAAGCGTTGACGTGCCGCAGAGATTGGGTGGAGGGAGACAGAGGTCTCGATGTGGGGGGAGGGGGGTTCGGGGGGGGTTCTAGCTAGTTTGTGTGTTGCAAAAATTTACTGTAAAATACAATTTCCCGTTTTTATAGCTCATTTCCAACAACATTTGCTTAGCAGCCGCCACGTCGCAGTCGCTGCCGGCGTCGACGTCGACTGCGTCGCGCCATCGTCTATGGGAAAACAATTTTTATTGCATTTTCGCTGGCAATGAGTGGCGAAAGAAAGAGAGAGAGAGGTTGAGCGAAAGAGGTTGAGATTTCCTAGAGCAGGAGGGTGGGAGAGATTGTATGAAAGAAAGAGATAAAGTGATGAAGGGGAAATGCGAGAGGAGAAAGGAGAGATGAATGGCGACTGTCGAATGGTGTGCTGAACGCTGAACGGTGTGGGAGTAAGTAAATATTACTTCTTGTTCTTCACTTTTTCTTTTCACTTCCTCTTCACTTCCATTCTGTCTCTGCTCTGCTCTGCTCTGCCCTCTCTCTCTTCCTTTTCTTATTTTTTTTTAAACACTTGGCATTAAGTGCAACAGCTGGCCAAGAGGGGGGGTGGAGGGGCCGGGCCGGGCCAACCGGGAAACGGTTTCCAGTCAGCCAACGTTTCCTGCGTTAGTTGTGCGCTCAAGATTCAATTATAATGCAATAAAGCGCGAATCAGAGCTACAATAAAAATAACAAGAATGAGATGCACCAACGGGAGGGACACACACACACACACACACAGATACACACCCATACATCTATACACAGATGGAGCCAGACAGATGCATTTGTGTGGGAAATAGTTGGGGGGAGGGCAGGGGAGGGGACAGGGACACACTCATATGCATGTCGCTGCAACGAGGATGTTCCAGGGAATGCCCCTCGGGGAATAAAAGATTTTGTAGTTTTTATTTTAAATTTTTAATGGTATTCGATTACTTTCAATGTTCGACTCCAAAAAATCGCAATTTTGTATCAAATTTAATTGGATTTTAATATTATTTTAAATTAACATTTCAGGTGTGATTTTCTGGTGTAAAATACTTCAAAACCTTAAATGAAAATTCAAGGATTACCAAGTACTTGAATGATCATCGCCTGTAAGTAATCAAATTATTATTAATAAACAATTTTAAAGAGTTTTATTGAGATAAATGCTTAGTTATCATAAATTCACATAAATTAGAATCTTTGTGGATTTAAAGTCTACCATAAATTTCTGCTTTTGAGGGGTAAATGAAAACGGAAGGGATTTGATTATCCTTTAAGCCATATCTGGAAATTTTCGAAGTATTTTGATGTTCTTACTTTCTGCAAAAGAAGGCCCCAACAATTTTTTTTTTACTCTCAGAAGAGTCATAGATCTAACTATAAATCACATTTAAGTTATCAAATAAATAAGGTTTTATATGAAAGAATTAATTGAGCTGAGGGTCTGAAAACAGAAGAAATTATTCAGAGCAATTTAGGGATTGTAAAATACAGTCGAACTTCTCTATGACGTACATGTGTACATACATATGTACATACTTCCCTATAACGAAGTTTTCTATATAACGAATTTACTTCTAAAGCACTTTTTTTCGTTCAATTTTTTAGATCAAAAATCTTCCTATAATAATATATTGCTTATAGCGAATATTTCTATAATTTTTCTAGGCCCGTAACTCCAATACTCTCCAATGCTTCTAAAGCCTTTTCCTGTAGCCAAAACTACTTGTTATTCCACCATCTTCAAATAAGTTTTCTCTGATTGCACTTTGATCTCAAATTCTGCCAAAACAAAAGGCAGTTTATTTTCGAAAACTTTTCTAAATTCTCTGATGCCTCGACTTGCAACTTAATTAAAAATCCGATTCGATTCGAAAGTTTTCAAATCCCAAAACCCCGAACATGGCTGATGGATGGCATGAAAAAGAATGCGAAAAGGAATTAAAACCCATTTCTGCGATGCGAGAAAATTGATAAAATGAAGACTTAAGCGATTTGTTTGGTTCGTGTGGGGAATCGAATCTCCAGCGAAACGCTTTTTTGGAACGTGCTTGGAATATCCAAAATGGAAGAGTGTGGGAGGGAGTGGGTGAACTACTGCTACAGTGGCGATTCAGTGATTGGGTTGGCTGGGAGGCGGGTAGGGGGTAGCGGGGAGGGGACTCTGCTAAGTGCTTAAGTGTTCTAATGTTGCTCTCTTTCTCTTTTTATTCCATCCAAACCCTCACTCTCTAACGGACTCTCTGCCCCAGCATCACTCTCCTCCATCTATCTATCTCTTTTGCCCCATTATTTTATCTCTCTGTCTCTCTACGGAATCACTCTCTCCTCTCTCTCTCTCTCTCGTTTCGCGCCATCACTTGAGTTGCAATTTGCAAGGCGCGCCAGCTTTCCATATCCCTTTCCGGTACACAGCTCCATCCATCTGTTGTCCCCCCCATCCTCCATTTTTAATATAATTATTGTTGCTGTCTGGCGCTGAAAATTATGAAAATTATCAACTTGATGCTACATCACCCTTACACAAAAAAAACAGAGAAAAAAAACGACGTAGATGAAAAATCCAGGAAAATTTCCCACTAAAACAATCATCCGAAAGGAAGTCATTTGCATGGACTCCCCCTCCAGCGACCCAACAGAAATCAGAAATGTATATATATGTATATATGCAATGGATTTGACTTGGGGCACTTTAATTATCCAACATAAGAAGGAACCAAATAAGCCAACAAAATGCAAAATAGCAACCGAGCACAACAGAAAATTCAATTAAAAATGGAATCCCAGGAAATTCCTTGTTGTAAATGCGGGGGGGGAGGGGATGCCAGGCGGCCTCCGCCCACCCAGAAAAATGTCGAAAAGCCATATTGTCAAAAAAGGCAAATTGTTCAACTGCCACGAAGGTGGCAGGGAAAACATGTGGCCAATAAATTTGGCCAAGGCCCTGAAACAACAAAGCAAAGGGCAAAGAGAGAGAGAGAGAGCAAGGGCAAAATGGAAAGCGGGGGTAGAAGAGCGGAGAAGAAAAATCTGCTCCCCCGTAATCCCAACTTAAGTATGTAAATTGCCGCACGTTCATTTTTTGATTTTCCAGCATGAAATCAGTATAATCTGTTTTGTAGGGGTCCGTGCTGACCAGCGGGGAAAAAGTCAACGCTGTCGAGGAATTGGATTCTTCTTCTACTGTGTGTCCTAGTGCCGCTCCAGGACCCTCGCTGACTGGCTGGCTGTCTGACTGGCTGCTGCTGCCCTGCCCAGGAGCGCTGATTAACGCACTCGAGCGCAATCTGCCTCACTTCACTTTTATGCAAACACAAAACAGAAATACGAGCATAAAGGCAGGCACAGAGCAAAAATAAAATAGAGCCCCAGCCTCCACCGACCGACTGTCTGTCTGTCTGTCTGTCTTTTGGGCCTATCTTGATGGCAGCGTGGAAATGCTCCCGGTGAAAAAAGAAAACTCTCTCTCGTGTCGTGTCTGCCTTTTCATATTAAAGGTAATTTTCATATTTCTGCAAATGGCAGTCAGCCTCAGCCTCAGCATCTCTCTCTCTCCCTCTTTCTGTGTTTCCATCTCATCTCCATCTGTCGCATTCTTCTTCTACTTTGGCACACGGCAATTCAATCATTTAAATTCAAAAATACACATAAATATATATAATAATTTATATATATGCATGCAGGTACCTTGTAGAAAAGAAAGCGGCAAGGGGGAGGAAATATATTGCCGTCATAAGCCAACGACCGCCGTTTGAGAGTGCGGAAAGCGGTGTACTAGAGGGTGGGGGAAAAAAGCATGAAAAGCTTATCGAACAGGTGATGAAATGGCTGATACTCTTGTTCCACGCTCTGTTGTGTCTGTTGTCCTTGTGGGTCGTGGCAGCAGCAGCAGCAACAGCAGCAGCACTTCCTCGAAACAAAATGGGGGGAAAAGTGAAATTGTTGGCAGTTGAAGAGGAAATCGGTTTTAAATGAGGAAATGGGTTATACCATGTGAGTGAGTTGTAATCAGTGAATTCTTGTTTATATTGAAAGAGTTCAGGCTTGCATACACGTATGATTGATGTTTCTTTTGATGGATAATGCTTTTCCCTGCCTCCCCCCCTTCCAGCTTAAATTTGATTTAAATTGAAGATTGAAGAGGTTGGCCATTTTTAGCAATATTTATATGCATTTATAGCAATATTTCTTGGCATTTCTAAATATAACGAATTTTAATAAATATGTGGTAGGATAACCTTTATCAGCCGATACGGCAGCCCCATGTACTATAATAACATCCATCAGCCAGTCCGGCAACACTAGTACATAAGAATACCAAATATACGGCCACACTAACAATGTGTAGATCGACGTCCGATCACTGTGTGTGTGGTAATCGAAAGTGAACAATCAGAAAATAAAGCGAAAGGTAAATAAATTCATATTCCGTTTTACTTGTGTGTTAATCTTAAACAAACATCTGATGTCCCCCAATCATAATACCATGCGCATTCCCAAGAAATTCCCATTCCCCAATCAAAGATCTCGTGTCTGCCGTCAGCTAATCCCCATATTATTCCGATCAAATGGCGGCTTTGCATCGTAATGTGGCCAACATGCTCTTAAAGTAATGCTACCCATTTCCCGCACTCAAAGCATCTACCACCGATAATACAACAAAAAAAAAATAGAGAGTGGAAAGCCAAGGCAACTAACAAAATCTTGTGCAGCAGAAAAAAAGAGACAGAGACAGAACTGAACAGAAAAAAATGGGAAATGTTTTTTAAGCTGAAGCAGCTCGAGAGAGCAGCGCAGCAAAAAATATTTATTACTTTCGCTCCGACTGGATATACGCTACGCTCCGACCGGCAGTAGAGGTGCGGGTGGGTGTGTATGTGTGTGTGTGTGTGCCTGTGTGTCTAGTGGGAGATGGTTTGCCCTCAAGGTGAAAATATGCTAAGTAACAAATAAAAGCAAGATCTCTATCAGAGCCTCCTCCTCTCGTACTCCTGCCGCATCCTCCTCTAGCTTTGCTGGTGGCGTGTGCCCGGCCCCCATTGAGGCTGCAAATGTTGCAAACGAGTCGACGTCGAGTCTTTGGCTTTTTACATATTTTTGAGGTTTGCAGAACTAGCGCATAGAGAGGGAGAGAGGCAGGGGGGATGTACGGGATGTGGCCAGGATGTCAGAGGATTGGAGTGTGGAGGGGCGAGAAAGACGAACGGCCAAAAGAAGAAAAAGCCGAAAGCAAAGCTTGTAAACAAATTAAGAGATTGCTTTTGGGCAGGCGACCGTCAAAAGCGTTGGGCTTGAAGGCCGAACAAATGGCCCGAACGGACAGAACGGATGGAACGGATGAAGGGAGAGCCATGAGGCAGGCAGGATACCGAAGGTAAAGGCTGGTCGTAATGACGGCAGCAATGGAGGCGTTACAACTTTGCTAAAGATTCGAAAGGGGCGTTTCTAATCAAATCAGTTTGGCTGCATCCAATAAATTTTCCAAACTGAGAGCCGCAAAGAAAAAAACAAAAACGAAAGCGAAAAAAACGTAAAGAAAAAGATGAAAACTGGCAAAAATAAATGAAAACACTTTGCGGTTGAAGGAACGAACGGCTTTTTGTGTTACGGAAATATTTGTTTACAAGTTTCGTTGAATTTTCACTCGCTCAAAGGCGACGAAGTGGTGTCTGCGCTGTCTGCTGTCTGCGAGATGAACGTGGCCATAGATTGAATAGATTTTCCTCCTCCATTTCCCATAACTCTCCCCCCAAGGCGGCATCTGTTCTGCCATCGACGAACGGCACTCTCATAGCTGATGGCTCCCTAGATGATGGTTTCCATAGTTACTTTTGATCCTTGGCCCCCAATCTTGTGGTGAAAATCTCTGCTGAGTGTTCTGTGTGTGTTTCCATTATATTTATTTATTCCTTTCCATTGAATATCAATCTGGAGTTATTGCGGCTTTTCTTGTTCTTTTATTTCTCTTATAATCTTTTATTTTATTCAATTTATTTGGTTGTAACCTTAGCCACAAATTGTAGGAATTTATTTTTGAAAACTATTTGATAGGAAAATATTGAACAACGAGAGGAAACGTTGTGAACCGCGGCAAAGGCCGCTGATCTACTTTATACCCGGTACTCACTCAATCAATGAAAAAAGAAGTGATGGTGAAAATTCCAAAGATATGCTAATCAAATCCCAAGAAGCTAAAGTTTTCTTTGAGATTTTATTGACAAATTAAATTAGAAAAACTTGGTCTTTATAAAGGATTTGCCCCAGAAGGCACTGATATAATATTTATTTATTGTTAAACAGTGTTAATTATTATTTCAGATTTGTTTAATATAAATTTAAAATAAGAATTAAAAGTTGATTTATATCATACAAATCGTGAATAGAAGTTTGTTTCTGATATCCCTAAATACCTCTAAATTATACATTTTGGTGTATTCCATGTTGCCGTAACATTTGACATCCTTCACATTTCTTTATTTGATTGCAATTTTCAGACATAACTCTTATTTATGGTCCCTGAACAAAACTGCTTCTAAAGTAATAGAATTTTTCTAATATTGGTTATGGCCTTTGGCTTGAAACTTGATTATTTCATCAGACAACTGACAGGCGGCCATTAGATGACCGAAAATGGGCTCCTGTCAAAAGGATAACGCCTTGCCTTGTCGCCTTGGGGGCCAGTCAATTGCTTGAATGAAATTACACAGAAAATGAATTTTGGTAAACAAAAATAACTATTTTCTGTGTACTTTCTGTGTACATCGAATATTCATAACTTTTCCTGGGAGGGAAATTCTAATTAAACGACTCTGGGAGCGACTACCGAGAGCAGGCCGGCGATGGAGTCTGCGTCTCATCTCGTTTCGTCTCGGGAGTCGAGCCCAGAGTTCAGAGTTCAGAAGTTGGCCAAAAGCGAGGCAGCACGCGGAATAGTTTTCTAATTAACTGTGAACTATGCGATGCGAACTGAGCAACTGAGAACGGAGATAGAGATAGAGAGAACACGCAGAGAAATTGAGAAAGAGTAGCAGCAAACAAGAGGAGTAAGAGATGGTGCAGGGGCAGGTGCAGATGGGGAAAGAAGACGCCGCCGCCGCGCCAGTGAGATAAACCGTGAAATCTCATGAATTAACTGAGCCAACTTTTGACTCGAACGGAAAGCAAAAGAGAGGGAAAGAGAGGTAGAGAGAGGTAGAGACAGAGAGCAGTAAAAGATAGAAAGAGCAAGCGAAAACTATTTGAAAAGAAAAGACAATTGCAGCAGCAGAATCTCTCTGCCTCTCTCTCTGTCTCTCAGTCCGGAATTCGGCAAAGGTAAGGCCATGGGGCAAGGGGGGTGCGGGGATAGGAGGGGGATACTGAGTCTGGTTGGAGTCTAGAAATGGTTTAGCCCAGGCGGAAAGCGAAACGTCGCCAGCAAACAGCGTCGAGCGTCGAGTGGTGGTGGGAGGGGCTTTCCCTTCATTGTTACCGCCATTGTACCGGAAATGCCGCACAAATGAGAAGTGGAAGGAAGTTGACAAGCCAGTGTAGGGGGACAGGGGAGGGAAGCAATGGGGTGGCAGAAGGCAGCAGCAGAGGGGACCCCTGCCAAGTGTGAAGGCAGTTGACTGCAGGGCAACAGAAACAGGAACAGAAACAGCACTGGCAACACTAACAGCCAACGTGCAACAGAAACGTGCAACGTGCAAGGCGTCAACAACGAACCCCCGGACCCCCTTCATACACATGACAGGTCGAAGGAGAGAGATGGGGCGGACCACCGACGAGCGGATGCGGGTGTGGGTGTGCCGGTGCGGGTGCGGGTGCCGGTGCCAGTGCTTGCCTGGTGGCACTGTGTGTGGGGTTAAAGGCGCTCCCGTCACTGGGGTCACTCCTCTAATTAGCTGCAGTAATGGTGTGTCAACAGGGGAAGGAGTACGGAAAGAGTGACACCAGAAGCGAGAAGCAGCAGCTGGGGGACAGCATCAACTTGGGTCCCTAAGACAACAACCTCCAGTATAAACTAAACAGTTTCGTGTAACTCTTCCTCCGCTGCTGCTGCAACCAGAGGCGGAGACGAAGACGGAGACCAGAATCAGCATCAGAAACAGAATCAGAGCCACCACTAGCCTGCTGCCTGGTGCCTGGTCACGTGGGACAACTCTGCAGAAGCGCCATCAAAACGGCGCTGAGAGTGCAGCCAAGTCTCTTAACCCATTTAGCCCCAGACAGGACAGGACAGGATAAGGGAAATCATTCAAATGGTGCAAATGTAAAATGTAACATGGAAAAAGATTTCCACTTGTTTCCTTATCGAATTGTTAAGTAAATGTCTTTCTGTAGAGGGTTTGAATAGTTTACTGGGGATTTACACGGTTGTGGAGGAGGTGCTTCTCGGGGATTGTAGAGGTTTATGCGAAAGGTGAGCGAAGGAAGCGAGTGAGTCCAGGGGTTGTCTTTTTGAAAAACCTCTATCAATAACTGACCTTAAAGAATAATCTAATTTATTTATTAGATCCATGAAATTACCTTTTCTTGAAAGTAGAAAACTCTCCTAAAACCCGTTAACACATGATCGATTCTCCCTCGTCGTAAATTTCTACCTTCCGTAACCACTCAACTTTGGTTTAGGGTTAACTTTAAGAACCGCTTTAACCGCTTCATAACCGGCTTTAACTCTGGACGATAGGCACCGAGGTCTGAGGCATGAGGCATGGGGAATGCGGCATCAAAGATTCCGAGAGTCAACCGAGCAAAATCTGTGCCAAGCGCTCCAGTGCTTAACGTTCAGCGTCTTCCCTCTTGGCCGCAAGCGACCGAATCTTGGCCCGATTTGAATTTGGTCGAGTTTTCTTTTTCCTTCCTTTTTTTCCTTTGCATGACACAAATAATTGGCGCATAATGAGCATAACTTAAAGCAAATTACGAGTTCCGAGCGTGTGCCGAGTAGGCAGGGCGTGGAGTACGGAGGGCGTGCCCTTGGGGATTGGGTGGGGCACCCGTTCCCGTTCGCGGGAATGTGGGGTGCACCCTGGACCTGTGCATATTTCAAAGAAAACTTTAGAAAATATGTCGCGACGCGACGGTGAATCCTGCAGCAGCTCTCTGTTTCATTTTCGCTCTCAGCCTCTACCCTCGGCCAACATTTTTCTTTAATTATTCAAAAGATAATTACACTAAAAAATTTCTTTTTTTTGTCGCCAGGCAGGCTGCTAGAAGGAAGCCAGTCCAATCCCCAAGTTACAGGACAAAATCTATAGACTTCTCTCCCGGTTCTGTCTCCATCTTTGTTGCCGCTGGGGCTGGCGCTGGGGCGGGTGAGGGGGAGGTTGAAGAAAACTTTGGGTTTGCTGCTGCTAAAAATGTTATTTTTATTTTTCTTCGCATAATTGCCAGAGAGCAGAGCCAGAGCCAAGTAAACTGAGCAAAACGGAACGGAACAGAACGAAACGAGCGCCGGATGCCAGCGGAAAGTTAAAGGAAACGCAGCCCAGATACGGAACACAAGCGGTTTGGCACATAAGAACAGATACACGGGATGCACGGGATACACCCGGAATGCAGAGGCGGAGGCAGAGGACCATGCTGCCAGAACGACGCTGCCTCCATAGCACATATGCCAAGTTGGGGGAGAGTAAGGAGTGGGAGCAGGAGCAGGAGCAGCAGCCGTAGTCAGAGCTGGAGCCGGAATAAAACAAAAGAGAGAAGATGCAAATCGGTCGCCTGGATGTCTGCCAGTTCCACGCCGTAGATCTCTCTCTCTCTCTCTTTCTCTTTAAAAGTGTCTCGAAAGGTTTGTTTTATTTTCTTCTGCCTCCCTCGCTCCCTGCTTTAATTAATTAAATTTATTTTAAGTGGTGCAATAAAAAGAGGTGAGCCGTAGAAGTTCAGACAGAGACATCAGGAGGCAGGCAGGCAGCCAGGAAGGCACACGCACACTCACACACACAGACACTGAGTATCGATTTATGCACATTTTTATGTTGACTTTTTAATGGAGGTCTTTGAGTGGCTCTACTTGAGTTATCCTTTTGTGGATTGCCTCTATAAACGAGAGAGTATTACCTGCCAAATACTAAAAAGTGCATCCTAAACAAGAAAGGCCCTTGGGAATATGATTTGATAGTTGGCAAATCCCTGTCGAATTCGGTTAATAGGATAATGAAATATTCCAAATTTAAATACTGGAAATTATGATATGTTTCAGGGTATTAAGGTGTTGATTTTCATAGGTTGCCTTTATAAGATTATTATATTTTAATGTCATCACGTCAGGTGAAAAACCTGCATATATATCTGTTAAATTTAACGGGCAAACATAAACTTTACTCAAATATTTATTTCTGTTAATCCCCCGCGAATGACCTGCAGACCTCTGTCAACAGTTCAATCTTCCCTCGAAGCACAGACCCACATAAATACATACATATATATATATATGTATATATGTGTGTTAAAGTGTATCTGCATATATTGACCATTTCGATTTGGCCCACTCAATATGCATTTAAGCATCTGGCGTAGCAAATGGCAGACCACAGCACCGGCTGGGGCCCCATGGTGGACGTTGCAGGGAAGTGTACGATAATTATCGAGACATATTTAATAATAACAAATAATAGTAAAGGCCCAGCGCAGGCCGGACCGGACCCCTATAAAATGTTCATATGTATATGGAGGATTATACACTTATGTATATATTCATCTTTTAGTACTCTTTATAAATAAATGTGAAACGCGCATAATTGCCAGAAATTAACGTGACCGTACAATCAATATTTATCGTCCGCCCTACTCAACGATGTACATATTCATATGTATGTTTGTATGTATATTTATTTGTAGCATTAAGCCAGCCGAAGGACGCCCTGCCTGGATGTTCTCGTAATTTGCCGTGTGCTCTGCTGCGTTGGCATTTTAATTTAAATTCAAGTTGGTAACTGCAAAAATGCCATACCATTTTTTCGCCTGTTTCGCCTGTTTGTTGATTTTGTCCATCAACGTACAAAAATGGCACGCAAATTATGAACCGCAAATGTGCGTGCACTATACATATACATATACATATGTACATATATATGTATGTATGTATGTATGTTGGTGTAGGCGTGGCAATCGAATGAGCCGCAGTGCCGCATTTGCATGTCCAACAGCTGACGAGACGCGACCGGGCCGAATGCCGGCCACACATCTATTTTTAATGGACATATTTTCATATGCAATGGCCAATCTCTTCTTTCTTTTTTTTTGTAACTACGACCACGGAAAAACCGAGAAAATCGAGGGGGCGGTGGCCAGAGGGGAGGCTGGCGAATTTATTTACGCAAACATTGCACAGCTTATCTATGGCCATGGGTGTTTAATGGCTGGGAAATGGTCGCCGCTTGATGATTTTTTTATTGATGCTGTCGCAGGTCGAGGTCGAGGCCCTTACGTATTTGTCAAGTTTGTTGCGGAATGGTGGAATGGCGGAATGGCTTTTCACCCCCCGAATGTCAAATAACTTTGAGACCCCGAAATGAGTGCGTTACGAGTGGGGCGAGAGGGGGTGGAAGGAGTATATGAAATTGTCTGTAAAATGATATTGCAAAATGACGAGTGCATTGGGCATTGATATTGTGAAATCCCATATTGATTTTCCGTATTGAAAATCCTTTTGATAAAACGTATATCCGGTATATGCCATAAAGGATTTGTGCCTTGGAGATTTCAGGCTTTAAAATAATAACAATAGAAGTCCTCCCCTCTCTCAAAGCGCTTTAAAATCTCGTTGCTGATATCTGAATTCTGATAAGAGAATCTGACGTTGAAAAGGGTGTTGTTCCTTCCATTGAACACAACACAAATTGAATATAAGCCTATAATCAGAATTCAATTAACCTCTGCAAAAAGTTGTTTCCCTCTGGGGCCAAGGACCTCCTCTTGTTGTTTCCAGGATGCCAGGATAATAGTTTGAAGAATTTATGGAGCCACAGATATGCAGGCCACAAATCTGGTACGAAAAATTGCAAAAATTGCCTCTGCATCAGCAAACACAGTCCAGTCCACAAATGGAAGTTGAATCAAATTACTGTCTCTCCCCCCCAACCCTCTCACCTTCTCCTGCACCCTTCCACCTGACTGGAACTTTGCTCGGCTCGACTTGGCTTACTTTTCCAACACTAATTGCTTTATACTTCAATGAAGTTTATATCTGACGAGAGAGAGTGTCCTGTCCGCATGCCTCACTCTGCTCCTGCCCCTGCCCCTGCTGCTGCTTCTGCTGTTGCTGCAGTTTTATCTAAAGGCTGCGTCAACTTTTTGACCAGAAACTTCAACAACTTGGCTGTAACTCATCAACAGCAAGAGCAGCAGCAGGAGCAGCAGGAGCACTGCCAAAACATGCCCCCCCCACACACACACACACACATGCTGTCAGTTGCAAGCTGGTGGATGTGGCAGTGGCAGTGGCTGTGGCAGCGGCAGATGCAACTGGTGGCCCTTGCGTGCCTATTTGCACTTGCCAAGTGGCAAGTGGGCAAGTTTACATTAAATACAATAAATACTTGCCACAATTTATGCAACCCCAATGGAGTGGCAGTGGCAGTGGCAAGGACGGGGTCCTCGGCCTGGGGTCGTGCCCTGCAGCAACGGCACGTTGCGCTACAATAAAGCGGCCGTCCGGCTGAGGTGATATACATATTTTATGGGCTCCGGAAGTAATTCAAACTGCATACAAGATTGAGTTCAATCTATCTTAGATCGGGGCTGGATTAAACTCCCACTTATTACCAGTTCCTGACGGCAGAGCTGTTCTATTTTGAGATTTATATGCGCTGCATAGATGATGTGGTTTAGGCAAGGACTTTATATAACACAGTATTCCGTAAACTCTCCATCAGCTCTTGAAATAAACCCTCTATCGAGTTCCGCACTCAACCAATTCCAAAACTAAATCAATCCCCAACGTTTAGCCATTAGATTTGAATCTCTTTGATATTCTAGTAGTTCCATATTATTATTATTCCAGTTCTGCATGCCATGGACCCGTTCCTACCCCACACCTGGAGTATCATTTCCATGATAAATTCTCCACTTGCCGAAAAAATAAAAGAACCAAAAGCCCGAAATTGAAAACAAACTTCATATACGGACGGAGTACTGCCCGGACTGCCCGCCCGTACAGCGCATACAATATTCATGGAGTCCTTAACAACTTTTCGCTTTTGGCAAGGGATTCGACTCACATATCATAAACATGCCTCACACGTTGCCCCCGCAACCCCAACCCCCACCTGCACACCAGTGTTGCCCCTCTGCCACAACAGAACGCCAGTCTGTTGCCCCCCTGCTCCCCGCTTCTGCCCTTTCTGGTTGACTGTTTATCGATGATGTGCAAATTAAATTTTCGAGTACAGCAGAGGCGTTGCACGTCTATCTGTCCGTCTGTGTGTCCGTCCGTCTGTCTGTCTGCCAGAACAGGAGACATCATTGATGGATACGCTGCGCACGTGTCACAGACCGCAATGGAAAATATTTTTACACTTCAAAATTATTATGTGGACAGGCGATGGACAAACAAACAAATGAATAAATAGAGCCTGACGGTAAATTGTGGCTAGCTGTCGTCATCACTGAGGTGGCGCCTGGGCAGAGGCGAAGAGTGGGCAGAGTGGGCAGAAGGCGGTGCCATGAGTTGGTAAATTCATAAAGATATACATCGACAGCAGCAGCAGCAGTAGGACGGACAGCAGTTGCAGGTGCCTTTTGGAAGTCCGTTTATGAAATAACAAAATATGTACATAAAAACAAGGCATAACCAAAGCCAAAGCGAAAGCCAAAGCTAGAGCCAAACGAGGCAAGCGACGCAACTTAACCAAATATAAAACTAAAATGCAACTAATTTGCAAGGCCATGGGGCAGGAGGAGGAGGAGAGGCAGTGGCAGAGGCCCCAGTGGCCCCCATCCGGATGCCAAGGGTGTGGCAAATGCTAGTTAAATGTGGCTGTTGTTCTTGTTTCCGGTTGTTGCTTCAGTTGCAGACCTTTTGTTGCTCACTTTGACATACACTGACCCAAAAAGGGAGTTGAGTTGTTCGCTGGACAGGCCAGGTAGAGATCTAATTATTACTACGAGATTTTAACTGGCAGCCAGCAAGATAGTCTTTCGAATCTATCTAGAATCTATTCAAGAAATGATTGACATAAAGCTGAAAACAAATAGATACAACCAATGTGCGGCTTTCCCCTCATAAAGCGATCTCTTCATAAGGAAATTCCCATAAAGTTGCACCCACAAATAGTTGGCAATCAGTGGCAGTCTTGGCCTAGAGCATATCCAGACTTCGTCACATCTCAAACTCACACACAATCCGATCCCCGCCTGGTTGGCTGGCTCTTCCATGATGTTGTTGACTTGGTTCTCTTCGGTTTTTCCATGCGTAAGTTTTGTTTGTATAAGCCACGCTTAAGCATGTGTGTGTGTGTGTGTGTACTACCATGTTGCTCTCTGTGTGTGTTAGCTGGTTGGCTGGCTGGTTTGTGTTGGTGCGTTTGTTTGTGGCCAGCTTAATCCTTTCATTTTCATAACTCGTCATAGAATGTAAACAAGATTAAGTTAGTTTTCTGTGCTGCTCAAGTGGCTTTGGTCGCTTTTGAGAGAGTGAAGGCAGATTGGTGGCCCGTTGGGGGTCGTCCTGAGGTCTGGCCAGGACATGGGGATATGCAATATGCTCTGGTCTTCTCTGGATTCAGTTCGGGTGCCAACCAACTGCGGCTGTCGTCCTGCCCACAACAAGTCCACCAAGTGACTGTTGCAATTGCTTTAGTTGTTGGTGTCCTTTCTAATGCTGTTGTTGCTGTTGTAATTGTTGGTGTAGTTTTACTAGCTGTTGTTGTTGTTGCTGTTGCCTCACTACTAAACTCGGTAAAAGTTTTCGTATTAAAAAGTTGGACGTAAGGATTTCACAAAAGCTTCCGCCGCATTATATTGAGAGCTGATTTTGAGGATGGCCCTTCCTTCGCCCACTGCTGCTCAAGCAAGGAGTGTCAGCCTTTTGCTTGGATCTTACTTGTTTGGCTCTGGTTCGGTCTTCTGGTCTTCTCCTTGGGTTTTCTCATTTGATTGCCAAAGTGACATTGCATTTGTTGTTGTTGTTGTTGCTGTTGCTGAGTTGTTATATGCATAGCTGGTAGCACTAATGGTAATTAAAGTTATAACAAACATAAATTTATATGCAGATTTGGGTTTTTCGGCCACCAAAGACCCAAGAGACCCAAGCCATCAATAAGCTAATGAAGGAGCAAGGAGACTAGAAAGACAGTGAGAGAGAGAGACTAGAGCAGAGCTTTTATGTTGACAAGGTTTTATGTTGTGGAAAAAACGACTTGCAGAATATTAACGAACCAATTTGTGTTTGCCAAATTCTTTACAAAATTAAGAAATTGCTACTTATTTTGCAAATATTTTTCGATGAATTATCAATGTTTTAAGTGTGTAACCATTGAAGGGTAAAATGAATGTATAATGCGGTAGGGTAACCTCTATTAACCTCTATTAGCCCCATGTTTTATAACAACATTTCTCTGGCTGATACGGCAACACTAGTATATAAAAATACCAAATATACGGCCACATCGAACGTGTGTAGACCGACGACCGATCACCTTGTGTGTGGCATCGAAAGTGAACAGTGAGAAAATAAAGAGCAAAAGATAAAAAACGTTGTTATACTCTCACAGTTAAATACTCTCACAATAATTATCCCAAAAACCCTTCAATTGATTATTTACTTTAGGGCACTGTTTACCCTGGGGTACGTATTTGGGTTAAGCGCAGATTAAACAATATAAACTAGGTGCCAATTACAATTTTTAATTAGATTAAATACTGTTCAATTAAGCGGCATATCTACCCCGCGCCGTTTCGATTAAGCTTAGTATAAAATGATTACGAATACGTAGGATTATTAACAACTTGTCGGACTTCCGCAAAACATAAGCCAAATCAGACAGAAATTCATAGGCTTTCATTTCATGACACACATCATGGGATATGGGTTATCAAACTGCATTTTATCAATTGCATAATTACATATGTGTACATATATCTCTTCCTTTTGCACTTATCAATGAATGTGGGCAGGCATCGAAATGGATTTTCATACGTAATTCAATGATCCAATGGACAACGGAATTGTGCAAAATTTCGAGATGAGATGAGATGAGATGGGAGAATGGTTAACAAAATGCCAGAGCAAATTATTCGTGATGTGACAACATGATTCCAATGGAATAACTCAAAGGAAGTGACGGCAAGTAAGTAATTCGATCTAATGAACCCGTCAGGCTGGTACGATGCCTGGGCTCAAACCCTTAAGCCCAACTCATTCGGTTAACACCTTTACTCACTCACTTAAACCCACCCACCCACACACACATATGTATGTACGTAATAGAGATAGAGAAAGAGACAGCCACGGCACAAATGAGTGCACTCGGAATTGTAATTAAACTTATTACAATTGCATTCGTAATACACTGGCACTTCTAATACAGAATCTGGGGTCGGGTTGGGGTGGAGGTGGGTCTGGTGACCTAATCAATAAATTAAACATGCGCCCAACCGAGAAATCTTTGCCAACGACTTTTGCATAATTTCGTAGGTGTGTTGTATTTGTTTAGTTTAGTGTGTGTTCAGTTCAGTTCAGTTCAGTCTGTGTTTAAATAAGGAAGGATATTTAATGCAAATCCTGGCATAGGTGAGCACACACACCCAGTGAAAAGCTGCCGCACACAAACCGCACAAAATAATCAGGTTTTGTTTTGCTGCTCGATTGGGATTTACCGCAGGGTCCTGGCTTTAGAGAAAGCTACAGCAAAGGAAGGGATCTGCTTTTCGCTTTTCGTTTTCCATCTCTCTCCTGGTGAAAAGCATCATCCGTCTCCCGGCCACACCCACTTACAGCAATTTGTGCACATCGGCATACATATGTGAATTTCCTGTAATAGATCTTGCGGCAAACATAAACTGCATGTTAAATGCTTTTGCCTCGAGGAGTACTAAGCCCGAGACCGAGTGGATACGGGAGCGCGGGTTAGGAGGGGGAAAGTGGAAGGAAGCCCCACTGATGAGCTCAATGGTATAATGCATTTGAATACATGTATGAGTGCGTATCTGTGGAACGAGGGGGGGTGGAGGCGGAGTGTGCGTTGCGTGCGTCATGCTCAAATGATAAATTGTTTCAGCCACGACCCAGGCACTCGCACATGCACATGCACAGCAGCAGCAGGACGAGGACGAGAACGAGGACATAGGGGCTATGGGCTAGGGACGAGGTGTGGTGTGGCAGCAGCAGTAGGAGTTGTGATAGCCAGAGATAACACACAATGCATAGTTGATGCCACACAATTTACACATATTAAGTAATGCTCCCGGTAACTGGTGTATCAGTGCGTACATCAAGCCATAGATGCGCCCCGGGAGGTGGCAGTGGGAAGGTTCTACCTACGAGTGTGGCAGCATGCGGTCTTGTATTGTCCTGCCCTCGAACAAACTTGGACAAATTGCAACAAGATGGTTGAAATATCTTTGGGGCAAGCGATGGATTCGCTTCGATTCGATTCAGTTCGATTCAAGCACCAAAATCACTCCCTGGCATGCACAAAATTCAGTTGCACATAAGCACAAGTGGTGGCATGGGATGGAGGGAGAGGCAGGTTGAGGCCGGGGGGGTAGATAAAGACCTTGGTTAGCTGGAAGGTATTTCGAGTGATTTTGATTAAACATTGAGGCCCATAATCGTCCATTAGAGAGTATTCCGGGGGTATTGGTAATGAATTTGTTGGGTTAACTCAAACAAAATAGCACTCTCCGGAGTCCGGAGTGGTACTAGCCAGCACTTAGTTTGCACTTTCCCTTCGATTTCGATTTCAATTAATGAATTGAATTAACAAATATCAATTTTCGATAATTCGAGGAAATTTCTTGTCAAATATTGAGCAATCTTGTTTGATTCTCAGAGGAATATACATGTGTATGTGTACACAAGCTAGAAGATGGAAGCTGGTATATTATTCTGTTTAAATACAGAAGGCAGTACAGAATTTCTTGGGAATTTGGAATTTGATATTGTAAGGCTTACCATTTCGATTTGAAGGGCAAAAGTCTATAGACTTCATGTTAAATATCCTAACTTTTATTAACTAACAATACAGTGTGCATGAAAATATAATTTATATGATATTTGCATGGAAATTATATAGAAAAAAGTTTCATTTTAGGGCAAAGATTTTTCAACAATGAAACAAACCTCTGTTTGTCACTTTCAAAACCTGTCCTAAATCACGAATATATATGTTAAGACCTTAAAAGAAAATTCTTGTAATTTTACAATGAGGTATGGGTACTATTTTGTATTTTAATATAGTCGCTTAACCTACGGAACGGGTACATCTGTACTGCAGGTGGCCAATTGAATGCATGAAAGCATTTATCTCAGTGATTGTGCAAAGACTCTTCTTGTTTAAGTGCAATGATGTGTTATATTTGAACAATATAAAAGAGTAGAAGATAAATTCATAAAATTAATTCTTTAGCTGAAGACAGTTCAATATTATTAATCTTTGATCCAAAATTTAATGTTGTACTTTAACTTTTACATAGTAATTATTATTAACTATTTTCTTATAATTAATGAAGGACTAATTTCGATCCCTCGAACCTTAAATATGTTTATTAACATTTGCCTTAGTTCACTGTGTGTTATTTGGCAGAATACAATTTTATTTAATTGCCAATATTGATCCATGGATCCAACCATTCAATATGTATTAATAATGCAACCAGCTTCAAGCGGATGCTATTTCTATCAAAAATTCTCGATTAAATTTGCTCTCTCTCTCTCTGGTAAATTGCGCATACGAAGTGTGTGCATTTGAGATTCAATCATAAGAGCCATATCTGGTAATCAAAATCCAATATCCAATATACGAATACGAGTACGAGTAATAGTAGAATACGGATAAATTCCGTAAACTGGTCAGAAAAATTTCAATTATTGAAATCTACCTGTAAAACGAACTCATTACGATTGCAAAAGAGTCAAGAGAGGGACGGGGAGGGGGGAAATCAATTGAAAAGTTTTGTAAAATAAAGGAAAATTCTCGTACTCTGGTACAGCATCATCCATTACACAGTCCACAGTCCTGTCCCAGTCGCAGTCCCAGTTCCACTTTTCTTCAGAGTTTTTAAACAATTTTCCGATTTTTATTTTACATTTGTCTCGAGTGCACTTTGGAGTGCAATGCACACTTCTCTCCTCCCTCTCTTGTTTGGGGCCTACACTCGTAAATTGTGGCATGGCATTATTTGTGAAGGCGACAGCCGGAAATGTATTTTTGATTTAAAATGCGTAAAGCATCGGCCAGGCGGCCAGGTTGCGTATACGCAGTGTGTGTCCGTCTCATTCTCTCTTTTCTGCTCACACTCGAGTGCCTTGGGGATCCCTCGAGTGCTGGAGAGGAGAGGAGAGAAGAGTCGAGATGGTTTTCTGCTCCTGCCTTTGCCTTTGCCGTTGCCTTTTCCTTTGCCCCGGCGATGCATGTCAAGTGGAAAATTAAGATTGATTACGGCAGATAAGCCGTTGAATTTACAACGAATTTAATTGATTGCATGTGCACTGGCCCGGGTGTGTGTGGGTGTGTCGCTCCATCTGTCCCTCTCTCTCGCTCTCTCTCTCTCTCTATCTCTTGTGAGTGGAATGCCTGTTTGTGCGAAGTGTCAGCCTTCAAGTGCAACCTGTCAATTGCTTAGATGCCATGTAGCATGCATCGAACTGTGTTTGCTGGCTGGTTTCAATTTAATTGCATGGCCAGCTGAGAATAGAAAAACGGGAGGGGAAGGGGCACGGTTGCGGGTCCTTCAACCCCATCGAATACAAGCACTTGGCTCATGCCTCACCTGACACAGCAGCAGCAGCAGCAGCAGAAGCTCGTTAAGGTGTCGCAGTGGCAGCCGCGGCAGCAACAATGCCAGCAACTTGCAACTCACAAAAGAAAAGCTGCGGTAATAAGGCGAAGATGATGATGATGGCAGCAGCAGCAGCGGCAGCCCAAGCTTTTCCAGCAATTTCCCCCACTACAGATGCTACTGAAGCAAGCTACTGTTGAAGCCAGAGTAGCAGCTGAAGAAGCACGAGTATCAGCCACAGAGGCAACAGGAACGGAGCTGCTGTTGCTGCCTCAGCGGGAGGAAAAGTAGTAGCAGTTGGAGCAGCAGGAACAGAAGGAACCGAAGGAACAGTTGGAGCAGCATCAGCAATGCGCAGCTAACAAAATTTGTGGCTCCCAACTGCGGTCTTTCGTACACTCAAAGGAATGAAGAGTATTCCCTGTTTGTTATCAACTTTGTTAAGAACTTGAAAGGAACTGTTTTTAGTTTCGACTTAAACATTTGTGGCAAAACCTCTCTCCTGTGAAGGACACTTCAGCATTACTCATAGATTTATATCTGGAAATTCCATTACGTATACGAGAATATTTTAAGGTTTAATTTTTATTGTATATTTTCGGATAACAAACGTTTCCACGATATATGGTTTTATTCTTGGATATGGAAGATGTAGAAAATCTGTGGTAAGTTCTAGAAATTCTACCAATTATTCAACCCAAAACAAAACATTGTTGCTCTGTTTTAAGTAACTTTATCCCTGCTCTCTTCAAGGACACAACTAGTTTCCTTCTTTTATGAACTCCTCTCCTTTATGGCGTCAGTTGAAGAGAAATATCCTCGTTAAGCCAGCCATGTCTTCATCCCGCAATTACTCCAATTACCCGCTAATAGGGTATCATAAAATTCGATCTATGGGCGTCATATAATATTCGTTCCCCCCTCCCTGTAGTACCCCTGTCTTTACCTACATTCTACTCCCTGTCCCGCTCTCCCTGCCACTGCTATTATTCCTCCTGTCTCTCCTGTGCCTTTGTGTGTGTGTGTTTTGCTGCTTGTTATGCCATTTTATACTCGGCGTTGGAGCAAATGTTTATGTTGGTTTACTTATGCATGCGTGCGAGTGTCAATCCCCCCACCAAACCCTGCGCCACCCTCATCCATATATAGACATTGTGCATGAGTGTATCTGCGGGTGTATCTGTAGCTGTAGTATCTGCAGTTGTGTATGGGGATCGGTGTGACTGCGGAGTGCGTGTGTGTATGGGTTTGTGGCTCATTTCAATAACAAAACCAGCTCAAGTCACTTGTTACCACAACTGTCGCCTAGCCTAAACTGAAAATATTATGCAGTCGACAAAACAAGGCGGAAACGAAGAACTTGCGACCACAATAAACTAAAGATACCAAATGCCAACCAACTACCCAAAATACAGTGGAAATTCACTTTAACAAAGAGTCGCCACATACTGGATAAAAACACTGTCCAGCTAGGGCCTGTCTTCACTGTACATCTCTCTCTCTCTCTAGTTCGCCAGGGTTCATATGGCCAGGCTCTTGGCAATGTTTAGGCCGTTTCCCCTTTGTTAGCTGGAATGTACAATGACAGCTAATCAGGGCCTGTGGCATAGGCCCAGCTCTCTCTCTCTCTCGCTCGCTCTTCGTATCTCTCATGAGAATTGACAAGTTAATGCAAATATTTTGCGAAAATCTCGAATCAATTGGTATTAAAATTCACCCAACTCGACACAGGGCCAGCAGCCATGGCCGTAGCCGTAGCAAAGGACGGAGACTGGGGCAGAGAGCTTAAAGTTTTGGCAATTATGTTTGACCAGGCCCAAAAAGAGGGTCGGGTCCTGCTGCTCGGCATGGGCTCCAGCTGGAATTTCTGCCTTATCTTGGCCAAGCAAAAGTTTGCCACTGGGAAAGCACTTTGTACCTGCATTTGTCACAGAATTTATGATGTTCGTGTGGACCTTCATACAGAGAGAGAGAGAGAGAGAGGGTTGGGTAGGAGATGCGTATGGGTGTGGATGAGGAGAAAACTTAAAGGACCATGAGGACTGGGATGGACATAAACGGTGGGCGCTGCAGAATTCCGTTTCGTTGGCTCCTGTTCACTGGGTTCTATCTAATAAAATCTAGAGTGTTTAATCCCTTGCACTCGGCTGCCGTTGTTACTCTCCTGGATGTTCCCGAAAATTTCTGCATCCCGAATCCCTTGGCTGTCCTGTCGTGGCAATGCTCCTCCCATTGCTCCTTTTGGCTGGTAGTTTTGGTAGCCATTGCAGATGCATTCGATTGTCCTTTGGTCTGTCGTTTGGCTCGTTTGGGAGGGTATATTAGCTAGGGAAAGAGATGTGGGAGTATGCTCGAATTGAGAACTAATTGGAATATGATAATCTACATTCATATCTACGTCTACATCTACATCTATCGACATGTTACAGCGGTTGCCATAACCAATTGATTTTCAACCAAATAGAGTTGCCATTTCCATAAAAAATGTAGAAAGAATTTCCTTATGCTTTGTTGCATTTTCTAGCTGCCTTCTTCCATTTATTTATTTCATTTTGCTACAAGTAGAATCTCAATCTAAAACCGAAAGAATCCCTCCTCGAGTTGCTTAAACAGTCTCAAAGTTTCCTCGTCTTGTGAAAGTGGTTCCCAATCGAAATTATCTTCAGTTGAAGCATCCTTCGAGCAGCCCCTTCATGATAACCCCAACTTCAAACCAATTGCTGCTCCACTTATCCCAGAGCCTGCCTGTCTGCGATTCGAGTCAGTGGCAGTGCCAGGACCCTCGAGAGCATTCAGTCTTCTCTTTGCACCATTTCTGGTCTGCTATTCCTTTTCTGTCATCTTCTAAAAATTCATTTCGCCAATGCACAATGCATTGGACAGAGGAGCATCCAGAATGGAGCAGGACCAAAGTGCGTTGAGCCTGCTGCTGCTGCTGCCACGACGGGCAGTCCGCTGTTCGCTGTCGGTAGTCCAGAAGTCTGCAGTCTGGGAGTCTGGAGTCGTTGCCACTCGATCAAATTACTTATTGTAGCTGCGCCGCAGGATGCCCGAGTGCCATTAATACAAATAAAGTGACACAAATACGGGGCAGCAGGAGCCACCAGCAGCCAGCCACCACGAGCATCGAGGAGCAGCAGGAGAGTGCTGCCTGCCGGTCGACAGGAATTGCCTCTGGCCAGGTGGAAGAGCTAGTCATGGCGGCTATCGCCTCGGTTGGTCGCTTTGCTTCTCTGTCCTGTGTCCTTTATCCCCACTCCGCTCTCCGCTCTGTCTCTCTCTCTGTTTCTAGACACTCTTCGAATGCCATAACTTTGCCGCCCATTGCTGCAGATTTATCCAAGTGGAAGACTAATCTCTGAATTCGCGTTGCTTTCTGGGAATGGGAATGGGTATGGGAATGCGAATGGAATTGGGGCGTTGGAATGGGGCGAAAGGATTGAGTTTTTGGGGGCGTGAGTGATGGGATGAGGGGATGGGGGATGGGGGAAAAAGTTTGAACAATGGGCAAGAAAAGTTTTTTAGAAACTAGTCCTCCGCCGTCGGTGAGCATGTCAACTGCGAGCAAGAACAACGAAAGGCATTTTGCTGGCCAGCGGGTGGTCCTTCCGTCCTTGCGGCACCCACCCGTCCAGCCGTCCACCCGTCAAACGCCCCACCTCCGGCAGTCACCTCAGCCATGCAGCGAGGCGTGAAAAACGGCAGGCCAGAAATAGCAGCAGTTGAAGTAGAATTAGGTGAGAGCTTTCTCTCTCTCTCCCCTTAGCACTGTCTCTCTCTCGTATCTTTTGCTCTCCTCTTGTCTCTACTATCTTGTCTCTGTTCCTATCTCCTTCTCTTGTCTCTTGTCTCTGTTTCTATCTCGTTCTCTGGTCTCTGTCTCTGTTTCTATCTCCTTCTCTTGTCTCTGTCTCAAAGTTGATAGATTTTTTTGCTGCCTCTTGCAACGATTTACATTTCAGCGTTTTTGGCTAAACATTTCGAGGCTCAGACAAATAGTTAAACAGCCTGTGCTGTGCTCCATCCAAGTCCAAGTCAGCGAAGGTCATCCGTGGCCTGGTCATCCGCCCTTGGGTGGCTGTCTGGTTGCTTTTCGGGTGCTGCAACTCCCCCATAAAGTGTCTGAAGAGGGTAGATTAGCCGAATGTTTGCCTGTTCCTGGGGAGGGGGAGAGGGATAGGGATAGGGCCGGGATAGGGCATGGGTTAGACTAATAAAATGTGCCGGGGCCAAATGGGATCGGGTGAATATTAAAGCGAGAGCGCAGCATTTCTTTAAAAGGTTTCTACCATCAGGCGAAAGAGTAAATTAAACTTAACCAATTGACCCATATAGAAGGGTACTTTATGTGTGGGTTTGAGATGTGTTTAAAAGGAAAGGATTTCCCTAGATTTACCAACGAATTTGTTTAAGATATCATTTAATATTAAAAGGTCTTCAGAATGTTTTCAATTGGTTCTATTTATAGCCGAGGAGCTTCCATAAATAATGAAACATTAGCAGCAGCAATTTCTCAACACATTTTTATTAGAAGATTTGTAAATGTTTATAGCACCATTCTTTATGAAGGATCTAATTCATTTCTCCATTAATCTTGCAACCTACATTCCGCACTAGTGCCACAGCGATTTCAATTTGACTTTTGATTTCCTTTTTTCCTCATTTCTAACATTTATTTATTGCAAGGGCATATGTTGCCCCCATATGTAGGCAACATTTTATATTATATCCTTCTGGTTTTCTTTTCCCCGCTGCTGCTGCTGCTGAGCAGCTCATTGCCATCGCAAACGCAATCGTAATCGTAATCGCAATTCGCCATCGCCATCGCCATCGCCTGATTGCCCTCTCTGCACATGTCACCCAACAGGCAGCGCAGCCCCGACTCTTAGGCCGCATGCCACATGCCTCCCCATTCCCTGTACCCCATGCCCCCCACATGCTAGAGCCCAGGCGCAGGCAGCCCAGAACACCGCCACGATGTCCCCAATCCAATAAATTTACAATATGCTGGCATTTAAGTTTGTTTTTCTACACTCTCTGGGGCTGAGGGTATGGGTACTTTGTGACGAGTTTTGTCGGGCATAAAAGGAACAAGTCAAGTGGAAATTTTCAAGGGAACAGCCGCGGCACGGGGGCCGATTGATTGACCTCCAGGGACTAGGGATTCCAGCACCCTCGTTAGGCACAGAACTTTAGCGATTGATCCCAAAAGGGCAGATATATATCGTAGATGGAAAATGCATACATATATATGATGTGTTATTCTGGAATCGAAGAATAGATGTTGGCAATAGATAGAACTTAACACGTGTTCTTCTGAAAGGTAACCTCCTTTCAGGTGTGGTAGGAAAATCAGTCAATACGGCAGCTCCATGTGTTATGATCACATTTATCAGCTAGTACGGCAACACTGTACATAAGAATATCAAATATACGGCCACATTAACACTGTGTAGACCGACTATTGTGATCATTAATCCTTCTATACACTAAAATTAATAAAAATACCCACTTTGCACACCATTTAGAACATCCTGCAGTAAACTTTGATTATCCCAGACAAAAAATATATCCAGCAATGGGGTATAAATACTGATTCGTATCCCCATTGAATGGCGTGAAAAATAAGTGTGAAATATACCATACACAAGTGCTAGTGAAACGAAGAAACGGCGCTGCTCCGAGCAGCTGTTAATTAATCCACTGGCCATTAATTATGTTTGGCTATTGGTGCAGGGTATCGAATGTTCGTTCAAGTCATTAATATTTCTTGATTTTTCTTGTTGTTTTCGTGGGGTGCTGCTCCCAGTGCCAGTGCCACTGCCAGTTCCGCTGCTGCTGTCGATATTTTACAGCCCGTGGCACAGAAATTTATGTTTGCGCCTTTGCGCCAAGTCAATGAATTGCAACAAATTTCGCTTGACTCCCCTTAACAACCTACCAGCCCCCCCTCCCACCATGCCTTAATCCAACTTTGCGGCTTGTTAGGCGGCATTTATTTATTTATTTATCGCACGTTGCCTTGACAAAGTAATAAAGACACCACCAAAAGGTGGGGTGGGGTGGGGTGGGTTGGGGCTGGGTTTTAGGGGGTCAGGTGTCGCCTGGTTCTGTCAGTACTGTCGTGTACTACTCGTTCTGTGTGTGGTTAAAATTTTTAACTCCCTCAGCATACAGAAAGAGAGAGAGAGAGAGCGACAGAGAGAGAGAGGGAGAGAGAAATGCTGGCTCATTTGGATTTATGTTGTGTTACGGATTTTTGTGGCCTATAAATCGTAATTACTTTAACGCGGCCAAATGAGTTTTGGCCAGAAGGCATTAGGGCTCAGCCTCGCCATTATTGTTGCGGCTGCTCCTCCTGACTACCGCCTACCCCCCTCCTGCCTCCTGTCTGCTTCTTCCTTTGGGTTATTTTTGTTTTTGCTCTGTTTGTTGTAATGGCCGTAATTAAAATTGGTTGCCTTCATAATGTGATTGGCTTGGCTGAGCACCGCAATGGTATCCCCAAGTCAAGGATTTTAATAATACAAAATGCCATATATCAAGTAGAAAAATAGTCGAAGCAGAGCAGCTGCCGCCGACCCGACCTGACCTCGCAGGTGCCAGCAGTGGTACGATGAAGTGGAACAAAGTTTTGCCCCTGCCACTGCCACTGCTGTTGCACTGCTGGCACTGCTCTTTGCCTCCGACTCGGCATCACTCGAAACTAAACAAATTCACACGACACGAAACATTGCACATGGCCAGGAGGCGGATAGATACATATACATGCGTACATATAGACCGTATAGAGAGAGACTGCCTAGGGAGAGGCTGACTAGGGGAGGAGCAGTATGGGGAACCACTTGAAACCACTCAACTCGTCATAGACTAAATACTTGTGAAGCCATTCGGTGTGCGGCTGGCTGTATAGTTGGCAGAAGCCAAATGGCAGATGGCAATAGGGGGGTGCTGTTGCGGGGCGCCTCCTGGTCAGGAGGTGGCGCCCATGGCAAATAACATTTTGCAAAATCGGCCGCAATTGCCAAACTAGCCAAATTAGAGAATATGCAAATGCAAGCAACATTCACACGATGTTAGAGTGGCAAGAGACTTGGGGGGCAGGGGTTGGATTTGGGAGAGGCAGAAGGAATTACCGAATGGCTTGTCTAGAGATGAGCAAGAGGAAGGAGTCCTAGAGTGATTGAGTCACTGCCTGGATGGGTTTTCTCTTGATGGGAACTTTGATTGTTTGTTCTTTTCGGTTCATAGTTTTCCCTTGGAATTTTTCTAGAATTTTTATATATGTTCCCACTGATTTCCTGAGCATAATCTTTCATGATAAGTCTGCGTATCAAAGTGTCACTCTTCCATTTATTTTGATGGTAAATACTATTGTTGTTAGCCCTTTCTAATGTGCCCACTCAGTCACATTTTGCTCCTTGGAAAAATCACTAGCCGAAACGACGACAGATTTGCTCATCTCCAAGCAGCAGATTGCGTATTGTTGCTGTCGTAGTCACAGTCACAGTCATCAGAGCAGCAGCCATCATCATCGTCATCATCATCATCATCATCATCACCCATCGTAATCGGCAGACGGCATCTCATCGACCTTTCCCCTTAGACGACAGAGGCCGGTTATACAGTTTGAAAGCTTGGCAGCTCAGTAAAGCGGGGCCAAACAGGGCAAGCAGGACGAAAGGAGGTGGCACAGAGAGAGAGAGAGCACAGAGGTTAGAGGTAGAAGCCTGGGTGTAGTATGGCCCCATCATCATCATCAAAATCCACAGAGCCAAAGGTTTATAACTGGCTGATGTGGTTCGTTTGTCGTCTTAATCGAGAGACTGAGAACTTTCTGGCCAACATCCAGTATGGGGCCCCAGTGCTTGGTGGCCCGGTGGCCGGTGGCTCGGTGCCTGGTACCCTGGATGGCTGCCCTGGTTGCTGTTGACGTGTTGGCCAACCGAGGCTAACTAAAACAGCAAACACATCGACTAACCATTAAATTTGAGGCAGCATCTCTCTCTCTCTCGCTCTCGCTCTAGCCAAAATTGTGCAATTAAAACTCAATTGCGTTGGCCTCCTCCTTCAACTAAGTCAAATGTCAACCAAATTGACACCAAAACCTCAACAGAAAATAGCAATTTTTCAATTTTTTACTCGACTTTCCTGCAGGAAATAAAGCACAATATCTCTGGGAAATTTTTGTGGCAAGATGCCTAAGCGAATTTCAGTTTCACTTTGGGAATAAAGCGATTGATACTTTTTTTTTTGTGTTTTTGAAAATGAAATGATTGCATTTTTTGGGAATTTGACTTTCTTTCTCTTCGGGTTTGGGTTTTTGGGAATAAAATTAACTTCTTGTGGGAATTAGTGATGGCTTAATCTTTATTGGGTCATACTAGAGTGCCATAAGGATACCGAAACATAATGCTCATTATATGGAATGACTGATTAATGACTTTTTGGTCACATTTTCAAGGATTGTCTCTTGTCATATCGGATTGCATCAGATTGGGTTGCAACCGATGACTAACAGCACCTTTAAGTTGCGTATTCCCAACAGCAGTTTTCTGTGTTTTCTGTTGAACCTCAATGCCTACAGAAATCTGTGCCCTCGCTGACAATTTCAGCATGTTTTTTGCGGCTTTTAGTGGTAGCTTCTTGCTGTCGCGGCTTAAACAAAAGACTCGGGGACAGTTGTAGGGCTGCCTGCATATGCTCTGGCTCTGGCTTTGGCTCTGTTGCTGGTTCTGGTTCTGAATCCGACTCTGGTTCGAGTGAGGGAGGTGGAAAACGCTTTACGCCTTCCCCCGCCCCACCATAAATCCCTGGCCCAGGGCCCTGGCCTTTATGGGGTGGCAGAGGGCTGGCTGACACGACCACCAACAGACAAGCGATTGCATTTGGGTATTGGGGATTAACGTTGCTGAAACTGTTAAAATGAAATCCGTTCGTATGCTGCTGCTGCTGCTGCCTCTGCCTCTCTCGTTGAGACCCTTGTTCAAACTGTCGCTGCTTACAACACCAGCAATACATACATCGTACTATGCATCGTATGTCCCTGGAAAAAAAGAGTGCAAAAAAATGACAAAAAAGGCATTTGTAGCCATAAAAACACTGCAATTTGTATTTGAAATTGCCGCAAAATCCCAGCAGCAGCAGCAGCAGCAGGACCAGCGGCAGCAGCAATCGCAGGAAAAGTCCAGGACTAGCAGCAGCAGCAGCAGCAGCAGCAGGAGCCCAATCCCAGTCCCTAGCCCCAAAACCCAGTCGACACATCAGTTCGCTTGAGTTGAGCGGAGCGGAGTGGAGTGGAGTGGAGCCCGGTTCCAGGCAGTTGAATATGTATGAAATTGACGTTGTCGCTGCCGTTGTCTCTCTCTCCTTGTCTCGGTGTCTGCTGGCTGGCCTGCCTGCCTGTTGGCTCTTTCGCCTATTTCGCACAGAACATTTGGGCCTTCTGGAGCAACTGCAGCATCAGCAGGGGCCAGGGCATGGAGCAACAGCAGCACCAAATCCACTGGGCCTTGTTTTTCGATGGGCACTGGAAAACTGGGGGAAACTCCATGCTCCATGCTCCACGTTTCGGAACTGCGTTCTGCGTGCGTGTCAGCTCAAAGGTGAGGAAGAAGAAGGAAGGCCACGACTTAACCCCCGGGGTATACATTTTTAGCAAGGCCCAACATCTGATATGGTTGATGATTGACACAATTTATTCAAGTAACAAATTGTGAATCTATTTTTGGACTTTAAATTTAAATAAGGAAAAATATACGTTGGCTTTAGCCTTCCTGTATCTAAGTTTTTCTTAATACGGCAGCCCCAACCAAATTCAGCCGATACGGCAACCCTAGTATATAAGAAGAATACCAAATATACGGCCACATCAAAAGTGTGGAGATCGACGCCCGATCACCTTGTGTGTGGCATCGAAAGAGGAAATGAAGAGCGATAGATAAAAAACGTTGTTAAACTCTCACAGTTTCTTTAAAAAAAACTCCCATTTTTGAACAGAAGCCATGGGTGGCCAGCTTTAAGGTCTAATTGGTGTTGAAAAGTGCAAAAGTAATATCTGAAATACATCCGCAGGGATTTTTGGTATTAATTTATTTTAAAAGCAATTAGAGAAACAGGAACGAAAGAGAGATGCTGTATCTTTTTTAAAGGGGAAGCGAAACTAGATAAATTTCGCAATGCCACAAGAGCACCACTTGGAGCTTCCCCTGTGGACAGTTGAAGTGAAGCCCTCTCAAACGTCCAAGGGTTAAGCACGAAATTTCTGAGTGTAGCCATCAAAATTGAAGTTGAATTTGAAGCCCCTTCTGCGGCATACACACACTCTCACACACACACACACACACAGACAGTTGCTGGTTGTTTTGGGGGTGAAGAGGGGAACTGTTGCTGCTGCTTCGTGGTCGTCGTCGTAGGGGAAGCTGTTGCAAGTGTTGCTTGTGATGAAAATAAAAACCACAAACAATAAGCTGTACCACTGCTGGGGAGGGACTGTTTCGGAGGAGGGGCGGAAGGACTGAAGCCTGACACGCATGTTGAGCATTAGAAAGCGCAGGGGGGAAGCAGCACAGGGGGAGGGGGTGGCAGCAGATCCAAGCAGACCGCAATCAATATTTTATCAAAGCAAATGCGAAAGAAGCAGCGCAACTCACAAAACTGCACACAGACTTTGCTCTTCACAAATTTCGCTTCTGCTTCTACATATATTTGATACCCTAGCCGAAGAGGTATGTTGGTTTAGAGGGTAGCTAGCTGTTTCCATACAAATGATGGATCTTACAGGGTATCAAGAGCTTCCAGCCCTGAATGTGGTCTTCCTTTCTTGTAATTTTTGGGTGGCTTCCCTCTAAGCTGCAGTGGCAGCAGCAGAGAACGTGGCAGAGAGGAGGGATGTCTGGAGGGGCTGGGGGGCTATTTACTATTCATGCTAAGCCATGGCGTGTGCAAAAGAAAAACTGCAAACAATGAAAAGCGAAGCACATGAAAAGCCAAGGCCCAGGGCCGGGCCAAGAGCAGCAGCAGCGGACATGAATAAAACAAGAATCAACGCGCCCCTGAAAAACCTAGCCCAAAGTCATAAAGAAAATCGGGGTGGCCAGCGGAGGGCAGGGCAGAAAGCAGGCCACGGAAGCGGAATCGAAATCGGAATGGCAAAAGAATCCGATCTAAGGATGGACAGGGGGAGGGAGGACCTTCGAGATACGACAGATAGACGTTGAGCAAACTTTCATTAAGCTGCTTGAGCAGATTCGTTAATAAATGATTGCGAATCGCAGTCGCAGTCTGGCAATGTCATCAATCATATTGCAATCAATTAATTTGCCCTTCGGCCACCAACCGGGATACACCAGCCAGCAGAAGAGGTCCTCTCTAAGAGAGAGAGAGAGAGTGTGGAGACTGGGGTGCTTTGCATTCGTATTTCCCATGCACGTCCAAGTCAATTGCATTGATTCGATTCTAATTCAGGTTTGTGTTCTGTACTTTACAAGCACCCAAGCAGGACCAGAGAAAGGGACCGAGCAGAAGACCCAACCAGCTCAGCAAAATTTCCCCAATAAAAACCAGAAAATGGAAAACCGAAAGAAGAGATGGTACAGGAAGAGGAGCTGGAGGAGCTGGAAGCAGGAAGCAGGCGACAGGACACTCTGGACGCTCTCCATGTGTCTCGACTGTCATTTGCAGCACATAACAAAGTGTCAATAAACAACTTGGACAAAGAAGAGGCCGAAACAGAGTGTGAGAGATATGAAAAGAAACGAAAGTAGGAGAGAGAGCAGAGCAGTGCAGAGCAGAGAACAGTCCTAGTTCTCATTGCCTGATCTGAGCCCTGCTCCCGGTTGCCCTGGTTACCTTTTCAGGGGGGATAGGAGGGCGAGGGGTCAACTTGATTAAGTCTTTGGTCCGAAGGTGTTGCAGCCCATACAGGAAAAGGATTCGCAATAGGAACAGGACCCAGTACCAGTACCCGGACCACAGGCAATGGGCAATAGACATCAGCCCAGAGACAGGAATCTCATTTGGCAGACAGACAGTCGGAGAGTGAGTGAGAGAGAGAGAGGGAAAGACAGCGACAAAGAACGAACGTCCTGGGAGTGTGGCATTCATAAAACTGTGATTTGGCTCAGAATGGTTCAAGTTTTAATTGAGTTATTCATGGAGTAGGAGAAATATTTGAGGGTTCGAAATGAAATACACAACAGTTCGAGAGGATTAGCTCTGGCCAGGTGCTAAGTATCAGAATTTTGATGAATAATAGTGCAGAAGAGTTAAGGGCTCTGAAGAGCAAGGGATTGTGATGAATCATAGTATTGGAAGACTTAAAGCCTCTGATGGTTTAGGTCTTCCAATAGGTCAGTGGTTTATGTGCAGAGAGGACCCTCACACAGTTTCACTAATTTGGTAAAGATATTCCTAAACATTTGTCGGCATACTTTGGCCTAGTTCACCACCAAGCGGAACTATCACCGAACATAATCTCATTGCATTTTTATTCTCTATTCTGGGAGTGGCTTAAAAGTCACAAAAAGTACACCATTTTCACAAATTAGTAAACTTTTCAATCCCCAAAATGTGAATCGAAAACTGTGACTGCCAGCTAATCCGCATCTCTGCCAGAGTCCGGTCCCAAGCTCTCCAATTTAACCACAACCATGGCATTACCCAAGCCCCCAGACCATGCCCCATACCCATACTCGTATCTCTGCTTGAAGCTGGAGGGGATGGGTGATGGGTGCCAGGAGGAGCTGCCGTAGGAACTGGACCTGGAGCTGACCAATTCGCCGACTTGTTGACCTGTCCGCTTTTGTGTTGGCCAACCTTCCCCTATACACACCCTCTTCAGTCGGCCCTTTAGGACCCTCTCCGAGAGTACCGCAAAAGTTTTTAAGCCCAGTTTTGGATGTGAAAATTATAACTGGCCTGCTGACTGCTGAACTGCCACAACGTCCTCATAGCTGGCTAAGCTCCTGCATACCCATACACAACACACTAGCCCCTACACATTATATACATACACACACACACACATACGACTGTATACATACTCGTACACTTGGAGGCCAAAATTTTTGGAGAGACCCTTCTCATCCCAAAAAAAAAGTAGGCTAATGCCACTTTCGAGTAGTTTGGCCGCAGAGTCTCGCTTGTGAAGTGTGTTGGCTGCAAGTGCACTTGTTACCAATTAAGCTAATCCGTCAGATAATTAGTAACATAACACACACACACACACACACACTTGCACGCAGGAGAACACACACACACAGACTCAGACACAGCCATGGATGGGAAGGAGAGTCCTTCAGGCTGGCAGGCTAGTTTCTCTTGCACTTCCTCTGGTTGCTGCTGTTGCTGCTGCTGTTGCTGCTGCTGCTGCAGCCTCGGCACATGCAATTTATAGCCGCACGTGGTTGTTGCATGTATCACGTGACACTTGATTTCCGGCACAGTTGGTTTGGCTCCCCTCTGATGCCTGGCACTGCCCCAAAGCCCTGCCCTGCCCTTCCCTGTCCCTGTCCCTGCCAGGCAGGCAGCCAGGCAGCCTGCTGTTTGCTTTGCTTTTCTTTTGCGACTTTTCTAATTTGGACGTTGGCACAACATGCAATGCCATCGTCAACGTCGTCGCGAAAATTTGTGGCTGCCACCTTATTAAAAGCGCCCAACAGCTGAGCCTGAGCCTCCGACTCAGCCAGACAACCGAAAAGTCTATGCACAGCGAGAAAATTTCAGAAATTTCGTTTTTTACCAACCAAAAATGCCTTGTAGAGCAAAGGTTTGAGGCTGATATATGGAAGAGATCTTTATCCCCTTTCCGTAAATAGAAAACGCTGCAGACACGCCTCTGAAAAGGAAGGTACTCGTCCAGGATATAGGACAGATTATCCCACTCTCTACCTTTCTCTCTCTCTACCATTTGACGCTCTGTATTAACTGAATCTTAATCTATATAAATTCCCTATTTATGCCTTTGTTTTTCTGAGTGTTTGGACTCTATTAGCTGCTTCTGCCCTCCGCTGCCCTCCCCCAACCTGCTACCAATTGGACCCATCCCAACATCCTCTATATATTCCAGGGCCACTTTTCGTCTTCGTCAACTGTTCTGCTGCTTCTGCCGCTGCTGTTGCCTGGTTTCTCCCTCTGTGGCCCCCCCTGCTACCGCTGCTGTTCCTGTTGCAGTTGCAAATTGGCTGGCAAATGTCGTTGGTTGCTTTTAGGCTGGCTTATTAAAATTTCAACGTGTTCATTTGCCTGTAAGTCAACGGGTGCCGGGTGCAGGTTGCAGGCTGCAGGGGGGTGATGGGGGGTCCCTGGGATTACTCTTCCAACAACTAGTTAATGTTTGATTTGCCTGCCTGCCTGCCTGCCACACATGGTTGCATTTTGGTGGCAAGCAATCCCTTCTCTTATCCGGCTTCTGGGACCCCCTCGCCCCTCGCCCTCTTCTCATCTTTCATTTTCAATTTGTTAACTTGAGCAGTTTGTCGCCACATGGAGAGGAAGCGTCAAATTAGAAAAGGATCCTCTTGAGGGGATAGATATATTTAAAGACGCCTTTACAGGGACTGAACTTTCAGGGATATTGTTGGGAAATCATGCAAGTTTTCACATGTTGTCAATGAAATCACACTCGAAACATCCTATAATAGAATATTCTACAATTTATTTCAATTTTCTATACACAAAAACTTAAATTTCCCCTTCAATGTCTATACCTAAGTGGAAAGTCTTTTCCTAAGGGGAAAGTCCTTGCCTAATAGGGAAAGTCTATTCCGTAGAATAAAAGAACAAGTATGAAAATCGTTTTTTCATAGCTCGAAGACTCAACAGAGTTGACAAAGCTGTAGCCTATCGCCCTTAGCCTCCCCAACGCTCCCACCCCGTAATTACCTTAACTGTTTCCCCCGTCTGTTTCCAGTGTCCTTCCTCTCGCCGAACATTGCTCTAATTTGTTTCTAAGTGGACCCTCACTCCCTCTTTCTGCCTCTTTCTCGCCCCATCCCCGCATAATGGCTAATTAAATCGCTTGAATTACAAGCCAACAATATTAAAATATTACAATATAAACTTTTCTTCTCGGAACAGATTTCTGCCAGAACAACAATACAAATACTGAGAGGACGATAGAGAGGAGAGGACGAGGGGTGGCACACATAAACAGTGAAGAAGGGACAGGGTTAGGGGTGGAGCTAGGGGTAGGGGTGAAGCATTTCACAATTGAGGACCGGGGCCCGAAAATATTTTGAGCAGAAACTTTTCACATTAAATAAAATACAAAATGCCCATTAACAGTTCGAGTGGATAAACTCGGTTTGCATTTCCCTACAATACTCAAACACACACACACACACACACACACACATAGATACAGATACACAAAAGCACACAGATACACACTAATATACATTTATACAACCGGAACAGGCCCCCAAACAAAAATTGAATTTTCGGTTCGAGGCTCAAACTCGAAAAACTCGCGCATGGAATGGTTATACGGGGGGCTATACGGGGGAGGGAGGGCGTACACGATCAAGGGGGAGATTGAGTGGGCGCTGGGGGAAAACTGGGGGAGGGAAATGATGGGAAAGCGTCGAAGGCGAATGCCACAAGGGGCATTGTTGTTGCTGGTTGGCATACAATAAAATACGAACGAACGACAACAAAGAAGTACAAATTAAATCCCAATTGGAGTTGACCGCAAAATGGAAAAGACCACAAAATTATAACCACAACGATGTGGGTGAAAGAAGGAGACGGCTGGGAGCACTTCCTGGGAACGTTGCCAAAGCTGAAAGCGAGTGGGCTGGGGTGGTGGCAAGTGCCACAGATTTTCCCCATCTACGGAAAATCGAATCGAAGCTGTAGATAAGCAGCAGTGGTGGCAGCATCCAGCATTCAGCCAGGCTTTCAACTTGTTTTGTTTGAGGGCGTTGTGGCTTGATGAGCTGGTGTTCTATAGGGGAAGAATCAACCGCACCAGACCAACCCACACCCAATAAACACACACAAACACACACACACATGTATATGTAGTTACCGTACATATCGTTACATTTTTGGCAATTGATCTGGCAATCGACGTGGCTGGCATTTAGTTCTGGGCTTTACTTATTTTTCTGCCTCAACGAGCCAAAGCGAAATTGATATTTATATATTTAACCCAAAGCTAACAATAAGCCAGGCCAAGAACCGCACATAGGCCATGTCCTCCACAAAGGCAGAAAGACAGACAGACAGACAGACACAGAGAGAGATAGACCAGCTCACAGCACACGGGGCGTATGCTTAATGTGGCTAAATGACGTAGTGGATTTCAATTGATTGGGTGGAAAAGTAGAGGATACGAGATGGGACACTCTTGTTCTCTTGTTGTAGGCGGGTGATTCCGGTATTGAGTTTCCATATATTTGTAGATTACAGGAAGCAAACTCAACCAAGGGGAGATTTTGGGCCAAGGATTTGATTATATAGAGCTACTTAGGGGTGGAGATTTTCCTACGAAATCTGTAATTGATATGTACTTATGTTTCACTTTTGCAGGACGTACTTGGCCAGCCCACGCCAGCGGCAGCCCGCAAGGCGTTGATTCATTGGAAGTGCAACTCTACACTGCTTTCCTGGAGGAGTTCCCGAGTTCCCACGCAGAGACATTTGAAAGCACTCTAGGAACTCCACTAAACATTGTATATTTACGTTATAATTTAAGTCAAACAAGTTTCTGCTATCGACATTTATAGCTATTGAACTATTCTAATATTATCGTTAACGGTGTTTAGAATTTGTGCCCCTTGGCACCAATGCTCGACTCTGACATATTGTTATTTCCGTAATTAGGTTGCAGTCTCTATTCTGTTCCCCTGTGTTATTTCATAAATAATTAGTAATATCAGGTACTATGGGCAGATATGTCAGGTCCAGACTTGCAGTTTCCAGTGATCCATGCAATACTCCACTAATGTCAGCGTAAAGGTAAGAGAAAAACACAGTGACATATAACTTAAATCTTTAATTGAGGGCGGTCGAGAAATTGACAACACAAGAAAACTGCCAATCAGCTTTGAACCCTTTCGAGTTACCTGCAAGTGTCAACCAATTATTCTTGTACTGCCACAACAGCATTTATGCAAATGTTTTCTGTCAAAGAGACACTTCAATGATTAATGAGACACTAAAAATAGCCATGAATCTAATTCAAGATGCATCTAGTACTATGCTAATGATACCATCCTAAAATAGCCTTATCAAGAGCATATCCAATGCTTAACCAGCAATTTGTATTGGCCTCGTCTGTGCCTCGCCCCTCTGCACAATCTGAAACTGTCGGTTTCGTGTCCCACATTTATAATTAGTCAACAATAACAAGACGAGGCCCAGAAATCGGAGGACCAGGAGCGTCGGAGCTCTGCGACCAGCAGGGGTCCGGGAAATTGCAATACAGACAAGTACGACGCCTCGTATGGCAACGTCAAAGTTTGGTCTATAAATCGTAGCGCCAAAATTTAAATTAAAACCAAATAAATTAAACGCCTTTCATTGAAGATTAATGGCCTTAAAGCAGGCGCGCGCTTTGTGCCCAAGTAGGAAGTTGGAGTAGGAGTGGAGGAGGGCAACGAGGGTTAGTACTCGTACATTATAGAGGGGCTCGACGACTGCCTGCAGCCTCTCGCTTTGTACGCTTGACTGCGATTTTCATGGTTGATGGATTTTCAGTTTTCAGTTTTAGATCCTGAGCCACAGAGCTTGGCCTTTAACGTTCCCACTGCCTCTCCGATATGCTACAGCTTGCAAGCAACTGCTTTAAGCTACAGACCTGCCCGGCGACCATTACGACACGTACTCAATTCAATTTGATTCTTTAGTGAATTCCAATGGCTACACTTTCATCACGTGCTGGTAATGGTCGTACCACACGAACATCCAGTGAGACACATTTATGCTCCTGTCACGATGGTCCTGAAACGATGAAGAAGTCTTCAAATAATGTGTAAAACCAGTTGGATTGTTATATACGATTTTATTTTATTTTCAGGAATTTTTTGAAATAAATGAATTGAAAATTATAGATTAAATTGTTGAATTTATGGAGGGGTGCAGGAGGTACATTACTTCGATGGCGTGTTCCAGCCGAAAAAAAACAGATATTTTTGATCCTTGATCCTGATATCCTTGGTCCTTTTTAAGGACTTCATTAAATCAGGAATATTTTCCGATTACTGGAAGCCATCGCACGCCCCGATCAGGTCACAAATAACGTAGAAAAACATATATATGTGACTGAAGAAAATATCCTTGGTCCTTGGTCCTTGATAAGGACTCCATCTGATCAAGGATTGTCTTCCGATCACAGGAAGGTGTCGCACGCCCAAATCGGCCCACAAATAACGGAGAAAATAACAAAACAAAGTAAGCAATGTTGTTGTTGTACAACAACTAATTTCAACTTGCGACCGCTCAAACGGCCAAAAACGAGAAATTTCAAATCTGAGTACCAGGCGAACAGAAATCGCAGAAGGTGGCTACTGTTTGCCCCCTAAAGTATGCACCGATTTTCAACTTTTCTGGAGTTGCTTGCTGCTGATTTCTGTTCGCCTGGTATCCCAGACCAGAATTTCTCGGTTTTGGCCATTTTAGCGGCCGCAAGTTGAAAGTTGTTGTACAACAAATTGACAACAACAATGCATATTTTGTTTTGTTGTTTTCTCCGTTATTTGTGGGCCGATCTGCACTTGCAACGCCTTCCTGTGATCGGAAGACAATCCTTGATCCGATAGAGTCCTTTTCAAGGACCAAGGATCAAGGATATTTCTTTCAGACTTGTTTTCTCCGTTATTTGTGGGCCGATCTGGACTTGCGACGCCTTCCTGTGATCGGAAGACAATCCTTGAGCCGATAGAGTCCTTTTCAAGGACCAAGGATCAAGGATATTTCTTTCAGAATTGTTTTCTCCGTTATTTGTGGGCCGATCTGGACTTGCGACGCCTTCCTGTGATCGGAAGACAAACCTTGATCCGAAAAAGTCCTTTTCAAAGACCAAGGATCAAGGATATTTCTTTCAGGCTTGTTTTCTCCGTTATTTGTGGGCCGATCTGGACTTGCGACGCCTTCCTGTGATCGGAAGACAAACCTTGATCCGATGAAGTCCTTTTCAAGGACCAAGGATCAAGGATATTTCTTTCAGACTTGTTTTCTCCGTTATTTGTGGGCCGATCTGGACTTGCGAGAGCTTCCTGTGATCGGAAGACAATCCTTGAGCCGATAGAGTCCTTTTCAAGGACCAAGGATCAAGGATATTTCTTTCAGGCTTGTTTTCTCCGTTATTTGTGGGCCGATCTGGACTTGCGACGCCTTCCTGTGATCGGAAGACAATCCTTGAGCCGATAGAGTCCTTTTCAAGGACCAAGGATCAAGGATATTTCTTTCAGGCTTGTTTTCTCCGTTATTTGTGGGCCGATCTGGACTTGCGACGCCTTCCTGTGATCGGAAGACAATCCTTGAGCCGATAGAGTCCTTTTCAAGGACCAAGGATCAAGGATATTTCTTTCAGGCTTGTTTTCTCCGTTATTTGTGGGCCGATCTGGACTTGCGACGCCTTCCTGTGATCGGAAGACGAACCTTGATCCGATGAAGTCCTTTTCAAGGACCAAGGATCAAGGATATTTCTTTCAGGCTTGTTTTCTTCGTTATTTGTGGGCCGATCTGGACTTGCGATGCCTTCCTGTGATCGGAAGACGAACCTTGATCCGATGAAGTCCTTTTTATGGACCAAAGATCAAGGATATTTCTTTCCGGCTTGTTTTCTCCGTTATTTGTGGGCTGATATGGGACTGCGACACCTTCCTGTGATCGCAAGACTATTCTTGAGCCGATAGAATCCTTTTCAAGGACCAAGGATCAAGGATATTTCTTTCAGGCTTGTTTTCTCCGTTATTTGTAGGCCGGTCTGGACTAGCGACACCTTCCTGTGATCGAAAGACAATCCTTGAGCCGAAGAAGTACTTTTCAAGGACCAAGGATCAAGGATATTTCTTTCAGGCTTGTTTTCTCTGTTATTTGTGGGCCGATCTGGACTTGCGACGCCTTCCTGTGATCGGAAAACAATCCTTGAGCCGATAGAGTCCTTTTCAAGGACCAAGGATCAAGGATACTTCTTTCAGGCTTGTTTTCACTGGTGATTGTCTTGGGATGTCCTTTTTTCGGATGCCAGTCCGTTGGCAGGATTTTTCTGATCACGAAAAGCTATCGCACGCACAAATTGGCCTACAAGTAATGGAGAAAACAAGCCTGAAAGAAATATCCTTGATCGTTGGTCCTTGAAAAGGACTCTATCTGCTCAAGGATTGTCTTCCGATCACAGAAAGCCCTCGCAAGTCCAGATCGGCCCACAAATAACGGAGAAAACAAGCCTGAAAGAAATATCCTTGATCCTTGGTCCTTGAAAAGGACTCTATCGGCTCAAGGATTGTCTTCCGATCACAGGAAGGCGTCGCAAGTCCAGATCGGCCCATAAATAACGGAGAAAACAAGTCTGAAAGAAATATCCTTGATCCTTGGTGCTTGAAAAGGACTCTATCGGCTCAAGGATTGTCTTCCGATCACAGGAAGGCGTCGCAAGCCCAGATCGGCCCACAAATAACGGAGAAAATAAGCCTGAAAGAAATATCCTTGATCCTTGGTCCTTGAAAAGGACTCTATCGGCTCAAGGATTGTCTTCCGATCACAGGAAGGCGTCGCAAGTCCAGATCGGCCCACAAATAACGGAGAAAACAAGCCTGAAAGAAATATCCTTGATCCTTGGTCCTTGAAAAGGACTCTATCGGCTCAAGGATTGTCTTCCGATCACAGGAAGGCGTCGCAAGCCCAGATCGGCCCACAAATAACGGAGAAAATAAGCTTGAAAGAAATATCCTTGATCCTTGGTCCTTGAAAAGGACTCTATCGGCTCAAGGATTGTCTTCCGATCACAGGAAGGCGTCGCAAGTCCAGATCGGCCCACAAATAACGGAGAAAACAAGCCTGAAAGAAATATCCTTGATCCTTGGTCCTTGAAAAGGACTCTATCGGCTCAAGGATTGTCTTCCGATCACAGGAAGGCGTCGCAAGTCCAGATCGGCCCACAAATAACGGAGAAAACAAGTCTGAAAGAAATATCCTTGATCCTTGGTCCTTGAAAAGGACTCTATCGGATCAAGGATTGTCTTCCGATCACAGGAAGGCGTTGCAAGTGCAGATCGGCCCACAAATAACGGAGAAAACAACAAAACAAAATATGCATTGTTGTTGTCAATTTGTTGTACAACAACTTTCAACTTGCGGCCGCTAAAATGGCCAAAACCGAGAAATTCTGGTCTGGGATACCAGGCGAACAGAAATCAGCAGCAAGCAACTCCAGAAAAGTTGAAAATCGGTGCATACTTTAGGGGGCAAACAGTAGCCACCTTCTGCGATTTCTGTTCGCCTGGTACTCAGATTTGAAATTTCTCGTTTTTGGCCGTTTGAGCGGTCGCAAGTTGAAATTAGTTGTTGTACAACAACAACATTGCTTACTTTGTTTTGTTATTTTCTCCGTTATTTGTGGGCCGATTTGGGCGTGCGACACCTTCCTGTGATCGGAAGACAATCCTTGATCAGATGGAGTCCTTATCAAGGACCAAGGACCAAGGATATTTTCTTCAGTCACATATATATGTTTTTCTACGTTATTTGTGACCTGATCGGGGCGTGCGATGGCTTCCAGTAATCGGAAAAATATTCCTGATTTAATGAAGTCCTTAAAAAGGACCAGGAATATCCTCAGTTATATATGGTTATTTTTCTCAGCTATGTAGCGGCCGCTACATAATATTGTTGTTTTGCATGTGAATAAATAAAACTCCTTCCTCTAAGGTTAAATTTTATTATATTCCATAAAAGGGCTTACAACAAATTTAAGGTTTAACTAGTTTACAAAATGTACAACTTATTTTACAGCTATAGGGCATGCATCCGCCCACAAATTGGTGCAGATTTCCAACAAGCATTCCCATGGCGCTTTTGGTTTATCAAAAAATACAACAAAATGCGAGCAAAAAGGGCCACAGACAAGTGCATTCGGTGTATTCCCCTGAAACAGAGAATATGCATATTAAAAAAATATATAGAATATGTAATATAGGTACCTATAGAAATGGAAATTGAGAGTGAACTAAGAATGTTTTGTTTGATTTTATTGGAATACGTTTTTTTTCCACTTTTATTCATAGTTCGAGGTCAGAAAGAGTTCAGAAAATCCCTCGAAACTCGCAAGAAACACATCAACTTCTCCCCAACTAATCTCTTAAGTACACATACTTTCTGGGATATCAATATTCAGGGAACAATGTACTTCTTAAAAATAGATTGCCAACCCATTAAGTTTTGCTCAAGTACGAAACCGAACCCCAGCCCCAGCCCGGGCTGCCGACGTAATCTGCTTTTGCTCTCATGGAAGCAAGCCACCCCATGCCACCACCCCCTGGAAAATGGAAAATTTGCTCAACTTTTTCACAGAGTTATGTCTATGAAAAAGTACCGAAAATCTTCACCGACTTTTGCCTCCGTTGGAGCGTCGGAGCAGCTGCTGTTTGCTGCCTTGGCGCTCTCCACATCTCCACATCCTTGCAGCAAATTGTCAAGTTGCGGTTGCGCCTTTGAATTATGCAGAGAGATGGGGGATGCAGGAGAGCTCCGGCATCCTTTAACACAACACGGAGGAGAGGGTTCCGGGGTAGTTTGGGGGGGATAGCTTGGGGTCTGAGAAGTGTGGCAGTGGCAAGCAGCTGAATTTATATGCAGCTTAGTTGCAACCCAAAAATTCTACAAATTTTAATAATAATGAGCTGTACACACACACACAAGCATATAGCATGTGGAGGTCTCTCAGAGTGTGTGTGTATGTGTGTAGACATGTGCTGGTAAAATAATAAAGCACTCGCACACACACAAACACACACATACTCTCACATTGTTCGAGCTAGAAATTGGATTGCAGCTGACGCTCGGGTAAAAAAAAACAGCCCACTCTCTGGACCAACCTCATCCGAAGGCCCCATACCCAGACCACATCACATCCCGGTGCACCTCATAATAATATTATGTTGCAGCTGGCAAGGCGCAGAGCGAGATCGTTGCTGCAACTGTTTGCACAGTTTGTGGCATGAGGAGGCAGGCAAAGGAGAAGGTAGCAGGCAAGAGGTAAGAGGAACGACTGCGAATGTGGCGACGTGTGGTCGCAAATGATATTAACAATTCATTAATTAACCTCATTTCGTTTGGGGTTATGATGAGGAAGGACCGAGAAACCGAGAACAAGAGCGACAGCCATGGTACGAGTACGAGTACTGGTACCGGTGACAACACGGTGACTGGACCGACCTAGTCGCTACCTGAGCAAACCCAATGCCAGGGAAGCCGAAGCCGAAGCCATGGTCTCCTCTTGTCATTGTTCCGGTATTAGCAGCTGGCCCCCCAAAGCTTAGTCAGTCAGTTGATGTGCATATTTATATATAGTTACTATAGTTAGTACGAGTATAGTCCTTCCCTCCAGTCATGCCACCTTCTCCTGCCTTCTCCTGGCCGTCAGTCTCCTCGTTCACGCTAAGTTAACTTTGAGCCGGCCATAAAATTCACATGCGGTGTGGCTTTTGGCAGGGATGTTCCAGTAATTAACACAATTTGGAGTTTTAGCAGAGGAATTATTGTTTGATGAGGGAATTCAAGTCTTAAAGGATTCGCCATTGTAATGCACACAACTTTGGAGAATTCTCTTGAAATAAAATCGAAATAAACAGACGAAAAATATAGACGATTTAAGAGAAAATCATTTTAGGTTTCGCCCAAATGTCGCTTTGTTATTACAACTGTCATCCGCCCACTCAAAGGCAGTCAGTCTCTGCATCCCTCTCAGTGCTGGGATGGTCTGTGCCAGCTCCTTCCACCATTCTCGTCATCATCATCATCGTCCTGCCTAGTTGTTGCTCTGACATTTTAAATAATTAATGTATAATGCATACCAGATGGCAGTGGGCCGTGGACCGAGGGCTGAGGAGGGAGACACGGCCACCCACCCACCAAGAGACCCACACAACTACCGAAAATGTTGCTACTGTTGAACAAAAATAAAACAAAGATGGAATGGAATGGGACGGGATGGAGCTCAACTTTAAACTCAGCTGCGAGTCAACTGTGGGGAGCTCTGAGCACCGAGCAGCGAGCACCGAGGGCACTCAGCTCGGACTCGTTTCCCTCTAATAAATAAGAGATATTTTAATGTTTTTACGTAATTATATGGCGAAGCAATTAAATATTAAATAACATTGCGTTAACTAGTTTTGCGGCCCACCGACACCGACACCGCCCAACCGCCAAACCGAGCAGCAGCCAAGCAGCAGCGGTAGAGGTAGAGGTGTATGCGACTCTGTAGGGAAATGCGGGAAATTCGTTGCCTTCAATTGTGTGCGGGTCACGAAAGGGGTCGAGGGTCAAGAGGTGACAAATCAATCAGCAAATCACTTGGCGTAATAAACTGAAGGCAGGTCAGCAAATCAACCCAGACAGACGGCAATTTCCGTTTTGCAATTGCCATTGCCATATCGAAGAGGGGGGGGGGCTGTCGGAGTGGTGGCAGCGTGACAGTCACGGAGGGATGCACGGAGGACTCAGGGGAGGGGTGCTCGGGAGGCAGGGGGGCGTGGCATAATAAAATGTCTGATGTACGATAAAGCGACGACGAAGCTGCTTAAAAGCAGCAAAGGCACAAACACCACAGACACACACAAACACAGAGACAGACACACACAGATACTCGCGCACACATTCAGAAAGAGCTTTAGAGCTTCCAATTGAATGCACAGCGAGGAAAGTAGAAGGAGCAGGATGGGGGAGGGGGTTGTGAAGGATGCAGTGCAAAGAGGGGATGGACTCTGGCTGGGCTGCATTTGGAGTGCTCTCGAGAGCTTGATATTATCACTTCCTGGACATTATTTGGTGCCATAGGCCAAAAAAGGCTTAAGCTCTGCCAAAGCATCTCAAAGATGCAATTTGTATGTATCTGTATCTGTAGATGGATCAGAGCGAGAACCAGAGAGAGCGAGAGAGATGTGCCACCAAAGAAAGTCTTCGATTTGCATAGGATATTTGCACTATATATGGAAATTTGTTAAAAAAAAGAGCTGTAAGTAGAGAGATGACATTGAAAATGTTATTTCACATGTTCTTACAAGGGTATGACCCTGGCATCTACATCTACATCTAATGTAGATAAGTGACATTGTGACTCCCCAAAAAGAAATGCCCTTCAAGTTCGCTGATTGTAGCTGTTCCTTCCCACTTTTTCAAAAACTAATCTCAAGAAATCCAGACGCAACTTTTCTTTCATCGTTCCTGTACAGTTTCTCAACATCCTCATCGATAAAGTCTTTGAGTAGCCCTCGCTTTTGTGTGTGTATGTGTGGTGTGGGCTTTTGTTGCTGGCAAAGTTTCTAAAGAAATTGCACTTTGACTCATGCTTATTACAATAAGTGTCGCTCTCTCGCTCCCTCGTTTGTTGGTTTGTTGGCACCTGCCAAGTCAAAAGTGGATGCCACTGGAAGGACTCTTCGCTCTTGCAACTCCCCTGTGGCTGCCCCCCCACCCATCCTGAAACCTCCATGCGTCTGTGGGGCGCCCAGTTGAGTCAAGTTCGAGCCTTGGTAACAAACGTAACGAACGGAAACGGATATTGCATACTTATGCCGAGTGCAAAATGGCAACCAACTTCGGAGGGAGAAGGCCAGAGCCGGAGTCAGAGTCAGACACTCTGCTGGCAGACCAGGCTCTAGCTCTCACCCTTCCTTCCTTCCTCTACTTTGCACAATCGTCCTGCCGTTCGATCCATCCATCTACAGGTACTATATACGATACATAGACGAGTACAGTAATACACACATCGATACGATACGGTGGGGTACGATACGATACGGAAAGCGGCAGCCACCGACAAACTTTGTGAAAAGGACTTGTAAAATCAAAAGCCGATTAGATTCCATTTCAATGAGCAGCTGGTTCTGGTTGGTCATTTGGTGGGTGTGTCCCAATCTAAGGGATGGCATGGGGTGCAGGCACCTGCTCTGCTCTGCTCTGCTCTGACACTCCATATGAAGCACGAGCCGGGAATCGGACTCGGAGTAGTCCATGTTATTGCCGTGGCTGTGGCTGTTGCTGTTGCCGCTGCTGTTGCACAATATCTACACTCGTAGCTGAGGAACGGCTTCACGAAAATTGAAACGGCCGCAACGTTAGTCAAGTGTGGAGGAGCGGAATGGAATGGAATGGTTTGCCAAAGGGCGTGGGGGTACTAGGACCGTGGCGTATGCGTATCTGTGCCCCGTACTTGATTAGTTCTGGCATTAAACTAAGCAACGGGCATCGGTAAATGCTCACGAGCCTGTAAACTGAGCTGCAGCTCAAATATTGATGGCTATGCTGTGATTAGGGATAGATCACAGGGTACGCAGGGCAAGCATTTGGGATGGTAGTAGCTATACAAATATTATGCAGAGACGAAGAACTTAGAGATAGAACTTAGAGGTGAACCTTGGGAATAGGATAAGTCATCTCTTGGGTAAAACGACATGAATACTCTAATTGATAATGGAACCCTTTAGAAGGGAGAAAGCTGTTAGCTGCTGTTTTAATTTCACTCTTCATGTAAATATCCCAAAGGAAACCGCAAAAACATATCCCAGAATCATTTCTATCCCATTTGCAAAACAAATAAACTCAATCCCTTTGCTTTATAACATTTCCTCAATGTATAGAAAAAGTCGTTGAGTAAAAACTGTGATTTAATTTCCACTTTCAACGACGTTTCATCAAATCAACTGTGGGAATTTCCACTCAGGAATCACATCATTGCTCTCTGGTCTGGTCTGCCAGCAGTAGAGGCAGCTCTGGCCAGGTGCCCCCATCCATGGCCACATTGAGAGCCCCATCATCATCAACATCCTGGCAACTCCTTCCACTGCAACCTCTCTTTCATCTCTCTTTGAGGCGCACAGAGAGGGGCTCTCCACCCACTCCCACTCCCACACTCGCACTGTCCCTGCCGCATCTGCATTGCTCAGTCATGTGTGCATTTGCCAACTGATTTGAGCCAGAGCCCTCAAGGGAGAGCATTGAGGAGAGTATCCCATGCCCCACCAGTCCCCCCACCAGCTTTGGTCTCCTTGTCTATTTGTTTTAATCAGTGTAGTCGAGCAGCGAGAGCTAATCGTTTATGATTTAGTTTTGATTTGCTTAGCCGAAATAACCATATACGGCAATGGATGGCTCCGAATGGATTCGGTTGGCAGATACTCTCAACAGAAGTGGACTCATCGAGCCCTGTAACGAGGACGAGAACCAAAAACCGCTCCCGAATGGGAACGGGGGAGACCCAGCCAACCGCTGCTGTGTGTGTTTTCGACTATAAAATTAAATTGCGATGTGGTGGAAAAGTTAGAGGCAATGCCCACTGCTGCTGCTGCAACAACAAACTGTTCCTTACTGCCCCACATTTGGTCAAACACACACAGATACACACACAAACGCCTACAAACACACTCTGACGCATAAAAACCAACACTCACTCACACACACACGCGCAGAAAGAGAAAGGAAGAATGAATGGGTAGAATCGAAAGCCGAGGGGTTGGATACTCTAACAGATAGCTGATAAAGAAGAGCCTCAAAGATCCGGACTAGAATTTGGCTTGAATTTTCTTTTCTTCTCAACTTAATATCGAAATTTCATTTTATTTTCTTCGTTAAGAGATTTTGTTTATGAAAATCTGCAGCTATTACTGTGGAAGTTCATGCTGTCTTCACTTTGTTGAGTGTTCGCTGGGGATCTTCATCGGTTAGATCTGAAATATAGAACAGCAAATGCATCTACTCTATTCCCTGCCTGTAGAAAATAGAGTCAGCGATGAGGAGAAGGACAACTTCAAGGAGACTGCCTTTAAAGACTTTAAAGAAAAGGCATAGGGTTGAAAAAATTGGTAAACTTAGATTAGTTGTAAAGTAGTGATCTGGGGCTGGGGTGCAATTCTCAGTCTATCCAGGGTCACTTACAGTATGGGTCCTCACATAGTTACACAAAAACCTGGCCTAAGTCAAAACACGCCATTGAAGATCGTATACATATTTATCAGATATTTCTTATATTCCAACTTCCCTTCATAATCGTTATACCCTTTATTGGAAGGGTCAGAAAACTGCAGCAGTGAACAATTGTTCAGTGCATATCATTTGGTTAAAAGGATTCGTTTTACTCTTCGGTGTGGTTCGGACTGCACCCATACACACCCAAACACACACATACATATATATGGGAGAGCAGCAGCTACCTCTGTATGCGTGTTACGTATATGTGTCTGTGTGTATGTGCAAATCAACTAATCTGCTCCCCACGGCAAAGTTACGAGAAGACCGACAATTATATCCGCTCTCTGCTCACAATTTTTGCATGTCGTAAAGTTTCTAGTGGTGCACAGAGCTCCACTTCACTTCACTCCCATTCCCCATACCCACATTTCCACAGACCCACCTCTGTGGCCCCCCTACCCTCCCCCCCATAGCTAGCCCTGCTCTAACGGAACTCAAATGGCTAGCAACATACGTTAGTTGGATTTGCTGAATGCTCTTTCTCTCTGCATAGTTTGTTTTTTTTGTGCCTCTTGTTTGGCGGAAATGCCCAGAATTTGTTGTGACGGAAGCTGAGAATGAGGCATGAGGCCATGGCATTGGCTATGGGGGATGGGGGTGGGAATTAGGTCGCCTGGCTATAAAATTGTTTTGAGTATCAAAAATCAGATTAAAATATAACATTTGAAATGCATGAAATTGTTTTGGGAGCCAAACTGTGTGAAATCTCTATTGCCTAATGGATATTTTGAGGTACATTCGGGTGTGTGAAGATAGTTCATTAAAGAAAAAGGTATGCCACATAAATCTAAGGTATCCTAATGCGAGAGAAGGGATTATAGAAATGGAATGGCTTCCATACATCATAAGATTCCTCCCAGTTGCTATTACATTCTCCCAAAGATAGCTTTATCTTCTATCTAAGATCCTCTCTGCATCTCTCACTTATTCCCAACTGAAAGATTTCATTCCCCAACTTCTTTCTCCAAAAGAGCATCTCCGTTTCGCTAGAAAGTCTTTTAGTTTTCTCCAATTTTCAATGTTGTTGCATTCTTTCAGGAGAAGCTCTGGGTGCATGGCACGTGTATCCATACTATGGTATGGGCATGGCCAGCAGGGGAGGGGTGTGTCTGCATCTGTGTGTGTGGCTGTAGTTGTGGCTGTAGCTGTAGCTGTATCTGTGCCATGCTGTTGCCGCTGCCGTTTGCCGTTGTGCCGAGTGTGAATCTGCCCTAGCATTACTGTTTGTATTGCAAAAGTTGTTGTAACTTCGTTAAAATAAGCACTCTGTTAGTTTGCCCGCTGGCTCGACGGGAAGCGTCGTCCCCTGCCGTCCCCTTCCGTCCCGTCCGTCCGTCTTGTTCCTCTCCGGGTCTATCCCTGTCCATCGGTGTGGCCTGGGCGGAGAGTTGGGCAATGCAGCAGATTTGTCGGCGGTTTTTGCCATTACTACCATCCGGGCTACTGCCTCCTCCGTCCCGACAGAACGCAATCCACATTCCCTACCCCTACCCTTTCCACCCCCCGCCCCTCCCCACGATAGTTGGCATATCTGCATTAGTAATGGTGAGTGGCGGCGAGTGCCAGGCAAATTGGGTGGATTTGGATTTACCTGCGCTCGTCGCCAGGCTTTGACAGCCAAGTGCATACACTCAACATATACCCCGCCCCCACAAACCCCCTTCTGCCATATACCCAGTAAATACATGTGGCCATAGTGCGCCAGGGAACTAAACTTAACGTTTAGCTACCAGTCGTAGTGGCTGTTTTTTCGGTGCTCCTTCCTTGGTGGCTATTAAATTGCAGCAACTCTTAATGGAGCTCCCCTAGCAGCTAGCTGCTCATATCCTTTCCCTTTCAACTGAGATGTGGCTAAAACAATACCGATACATGTTAGGGGGGAAAGGCAAGCCAGCAACAGCACCAGCACCAGTTCTAGTACCCGTCTCAATGGCAGTCCCTCACCGACAACTTGTACTTAGCGCCGCTTCCTTCCGCTCAACAACAACGGCGGGGGGCATAAGCGGGAGAGAGAAAGGCGAGCGCAGAGCAGAGAAATGCACACACATGGAGAAAGGCATTTGTGGGAAGTAATCGCAGAGAAAGGCGTGCGGAGAAATGCTCATGGAGAAAGGCGTCGTCGTTTTTGGTGGGGAAGTCCGTGTACACGGGCAAACAGCTCGTTGGCAGCGCTGTCTGAAATGCAATTAAGTCGCATCGACATGCAATCTCCGGCAACGGGGTGGAAGGGAGTCCCGTTCGTGCACCATAAAGAGACTCTGCAACAACCATACACACACACACACACAGCCGAACACAGGCACACACAAAAGTCTCGCGACCACACACTCCTGACGGGAGTGGGAGATGAGAAAAGCCTTAAAAGCGCTGAAAGGTTTCAGTTATCCCCTCAAAAAACAAAAAAAAAACACAAGAGGAAAACCACCAAACACACACAAGAAAGAGAACAGGCTGCAAAAAAAAAAAACGGGGGAATCCGGCTTGACGAGTCGGGAAATACCGTCAAAGGAACCTCAGACTTTGGGATTATTTATGGAGAAAACTGGCGGGTATAAATTGGAAGAAAATATGCCCGTCGTCAGTCAGAGTTGTAGTCCAAATTTCCGTTTTGGCTGGGCATTTTTGGGCACCTTTTTTGATCATAAGTTGTGACCACAAATAGAGAGAAGCAAATCTCCAGAGTCACCCAATTTCAATACTTCTTTCTTTCAGAAAGCTTTCGTATCACACTTAGGGCGATTTATGGTGCAATTTCTTTACAAAATATACCCAGATACAATAGATAGAATAGATATTAAATAAGATTCTCATCTAAGAATGTGGATAAACATTGAATGAGATTCTAGTTCAAAATCTTAAGTACCAGAATGTGGCCTAACATTGAAGTAGATTCTACTACGAGAGATTTAGTACCAGACTCATAATCTTGAGAGTTCTACAAGTGAAAGATGTTTGTCGCTTTTTGTTCTCATCTAAGACTGTAACCCAACATTAAAGTAGATTCTTGTGTGAAAGATTTAGTAGCAGAAGAGTTCCATAAGAGGCAGATGTTTGTCTCTGTATTTGAAGGGTATCAAATTTTGAATTTAAGGCCCTTTCTCAAAAAGCTCTTTCTGGCTGCGAAACTTTCAATTGTTTCAACTCACTTACCAATCAATTTCGTCCGGGACAAAGGGTATCCGCCGATTGCAGCAGCTGGCACGCAGGATGGCAAGGGGCAGGGGGCACGCAGGATGGCAGGAGGCAGGCTGCAAGGGCTGCTGCTGCTGCTGCTGGTAGTAGTAATAGTGGGTCAGAGAGCAGTCAACACACAGGATCTAGTGGCCAAAGGAATGCACTCATTGGAACACTTTGGCCCGCCGATAATCCAATTATGGGCCTGGCCAGGGGTTCCACAGCCGCGTGCCCCCCTGCCACTCTCTCTCTCCCTCTGCAGAACACACATACATACATATACGTAGTAAAAGCTTTGCTCCTTTCCTGGTTCCGTGTTTTCTTTCTATGGGGGGGATTTTATGGCAGTGCTAGCACCTGAGGCAACCGCGTCGCCCTCCCATAATTTGCGGCACCTTATTTCGCCCGGAGTCAAGTTTCACACTAAAATGTGTAAAAGGGTCAACAGCTGCAGGAGCGACGTGGTCGTGGTCCTGGTCGTGGTCGTCGTAGGTGCAGCCGTAATCCTTATTGGACGGGGGTGGGGGCTGGGGAAGTGCTGCTAATCTCTGGGGTCTGTCTCGCCTGATATGGAGGGGGAGGGAACAGAAAAAATAGTAAACTGGGTTGGTTATGCGTGAGTGAGTGAAATGTTCAGTGAGCAAAACCCAACACCGATACCGAAGCCATAACCGATAACCAATAACCAATTCCCATTAGCTTGAAACACAAAGGGGTTAATATTTCTAGCATTTTTGTTGTTTTTATATTTATTTCATATTCAATTTTTCATTCAGTATTCAGATATTCATTTTCAGTTTTCAGTTTTATTTCTTTTCGGTTTTGTTTTTTGTTGTTTTTTTTTCACTACTTTAATTTTCTTTCTCCTGTTTTTATTTTTGTATTTATCTTCATTTTTTGTTTTTTTTTTTTTTTGTGTATTTTTATAGCTGCTGCAGATTAATTGAAAAAACAAAATAAAATGAAATAACGAAAAATTGAATGAATAAACATAATGAAAATTCCATTCCATTTGCTAGATGATATATATACTATATATATATATATATATGTATATGTATGTTTGTATGTACAATATTATTTTATAGAAATTCCTTAACGTTTTCTCTTTTTTGAATGAAATTTCAGTTAGAAAAAAATAATTCATTACCAGCAGCTTTTTTGTGGATGACTCTCTGTCTTTGTCAGTGTGTGTGTGTGTGTGTTTGTGTTTTTCTGGCCATATTTCATTTACCACTTTGTCCCCATTGAATAGTTTATTTATTCAATATCATTATTAATATTATTATTATTATTATACTTGTGCATTTTGCATCATCGTCGTGTAAACAACTACAATTAGTATCACGATTGTCATTGTTGTAAACGAAAGTAAACCCATAAAAAAACCCAATAAAAAACACTAAAAAACGGGGAAAAAGATTTAAATTTAAATGCATAAAAAATGCTTGGGGGGGAAAAAATAGATCTCTATTACCACTACATCTGGATAGGGTCTTTTCTGTGGGTTTTTTTTTGTGTATATAATTTAATTTATTTCGTATCGCTTCTGGAAGGTGGTGTCTGTGTGTGTGTCCTTTTCTGTTTCTGTGTGCGACACGATTATCCTTTTCATTATTTTAATGATAACTATTCAATTTTTATATGTATTTTCTTTTTGCTGCTATCCTTTGCCTTTGCCCCAAAAACTGATATGTACTTATATATATGTAAGTGTATGTGTGTGTCTGTTTGGTGTGTGTATGTGTGTGTTTGTTAAAAATTGACTGCCCTGCAAAAGTAGGCAAAAAACGTTGTAGTTGTAGTTGTAGTTCTAGTTCTGCTGTTAGAGTTGTGCACTGTTTTCTCTACGGTTCTGTTCGTTTTTTAAAAAACAATTGTTAATTGCTATCCAATAATTGTTCATATTTATCGCCATAGATATGATTATGTATGCCTCAATTCGTATATATACTATATATATATATTAGTTAATGTACTTATTGGCCTTCGACTACATAAAGTGTAAATTATATGCAAATATTTTGTAACTAGAATTCGTTTTGTTTTCCGTTTTGCTGCTTTAAAAATAGTTGTTTAAACTATTATTAACAACTTATGGCTCTAAGTAGATGCAAAAGTGTTTGATTAACTATTTTCTAAGAGTGTGTGTGTGTCTGTGTGTGTGTAGGAATCATCATATGTTCGCTGGTGTGGGTGTGTGTGTGTAATCAATTGCATCAATTACCATTAATGTTGGCCAATACACAGTCGTCATGCTAGGGGCGGAGGGAGAGACTCGCGGGAGGGGAGGATAATTAATAATTTGTTTTGGTTAATTAACAAACAAGTTTTGACAACTTTATTCTGGAGTATTGTTGTGCTTGGAAGTCTTTTGAGCGGAAGAAATTGTTTTTAATGAGTTTATAGCCATCGAAAATCATAAATAGACGAAGGAAAATTGAATTCCCTGCCCAGCACGCGACTTGTCCGTCTAATTAGAATGTATATATGTACTGTATGTATATTGTATGTATATATATATGACTTTATTGCATATAAAACTTATCAATTACGAGTGGACATAAACCGATTTGCTTGTCATTCAATTAATTAGTATCTTTATTGTTACGCGGGGCCTTCACACCATTAGCTAAATCCCAAAAATTCGTAGCTACCGTTTAGAGTTAGTGTTTTATATTAATATATACTATAGTATTTAGTATCTACATATTATACAATCAATTGTTAGTTGAGTTAGAGTTACGAGTCCTCACTGTGCCACACTTGTAGTACAACTTACTTGGCCGGCAACTAAAGCCAACATCAAAGGGTCATCGTCGTCATGATGGGCAGCATTAGGGCCATGGCGAAGGACAGCAGGAACAGCCGCTGGCCGGAGCTGCTCAAAGCACTCGCCTGGCACAGCAGATCCTCTGGAAAGATCTCCAGGATGGGCAGATGACGACCCGATGTGGTATCGTGGCAGGTGTTGGCACGGGCGCGCTAAGGAAAGACAGGACATAAGAGATTAGAAGGAGGACAAAGGTTGGTCTATGGAAATATGAATGGAACTTTGAAACAAGAAGAATAGATATATGCAAAAGCTTACGCGCATATCGGCAATCGATAGGGGTAACTTTTTCCCAAAAAAAAACAAACCAAGATTTTCCATTAACAAAATAACATCAAAAGAAGGAGTTGGCTTATACATATACACATATCTATAGCGGTGCTCACCTGAACCATGCGCTTTAGGTCATCCTTTTGTATGACCTTGATCTGGGCCGACTCCCTTAGCCATCGTCGCAGCCAGTGGCCGAACCACACCAGTCCGCATTCGCACTCCAGGGGATTGTGCGAGGTGATGAGGCCACCCATAATGCTGCGCGTGCCCACGGCATCCCAGTAGCTCTTGTTCGGATAGAAACTATCGGCGGCCAGAGCATTGATGCGATTGTGTGATATGTCAATGGAGAGATGCGGCACCTCCCGCAGCGTGTAGAATATGCCCGGCGGCAGGTCGGAGATTCGGGTGTGGGATATCTTCACTTGGAGCCGCTGATTGCGCGCGAGACCCGTGAAAACATCGGGCGATATGGTCTGGACATTGATGCCGTACAACTCGACCAGTCGCAGCTTCGTGTTGTTGGCCAATTTGGCAAAGAACTGCGCCCCGATGTTGGGCTCCAGGCAGTGCACTCGCAGCTGCTGGAGTCCCGGAATTCTGGCCACAATCTCGCCCAGATTCGCATGCGAGCTGGCATGGAGTTTGCGCAGCGAACGCAGCTTGGAGAAGGCCTGCGGATTGGACACCTTCACGTCGAGGATGTTCAGCTCGGCCAGATGCCGCAGGCTCACCAGATCGTGCAGCGTGATGCGCCGCAGGGGATTGTGGGCGAGGTCCAGGACCCTCACCGAGGGCGGCAGATGCTCCACGGCGCAGCTGGCATTGATGAGCTTATTGTGTGAGACATTTACGTGCCGCAAATGTCGCATCGAGCCCAGCGGCGACAGCTCCTGCAAGTAGTTGCCACTCACGTCCAGGTACGAGAGCAGCGGCAGCTTCAGCGGCGGCAGGACATACAGTCCCATGTGGTGGAGACTCAGCTTTCGCAGGCGCGGCGTGTGGACGAACACCTCGCGCAGATTGGTCGTGACCAGGGGGTTCTGCGACAGATCCAGATTGGTGAGATTATTGAGGAAACTGAAGGTGTTGTCCGGCAGGATGGTGATGCGATTCCGGGCCAGACTGATGTCGTACAGGAACTGCGAGTTGATGAACATCGAGGCGTCCAGGTACTCCAGATTGTTGCGCGACATCTGGATGGATCTGAGGGTGAAGCCAATGTCCGTGAAGGCCGGCACCGGCCACACACTCAACTGATTGTCGGCTATATCGAGGAACTCCAGGCGCGTGTTCATAAACACCTCGCGGGGCAGTGCCCGCAATCGGTTGGAGCTGATCTTCAGGATCCTCAGTTTCCGCAGATTCGAGAACTGTTCCACCTGCAGCTGGTCCAATTGATTGTGGCTGAGGTCCAGCTCCTGCAGGCTGTTCAGGCCCTGAAAGCTGCGGCGCCTCAAGGAGGTGAGGTTATTGTAGGCGAGATTGAGGATCTCCAGGAATTCCAGGTCGCCAAACGCGTGGCTCTGCAAGGCGCCCAACGAATTGTGCGCCAAATTGAGGAACCTGAGGGTGTTGGCCAGATTCATAAAGCTATCCGACTTGGCCACGTGATTGTGGCTGATGTCCAGCTGGTAGATGTACATGTAGCTGCTCAGCTCGTCGTCGAAGCTGGAGATGTGGTTGTGGCTCATGTTGAGGCGCAGCGGAGTCGTCGCATTCGACACGTAGTGGAAGGACTTCAGCGACAAGGAACACAGCTGATTGTGCATCAGATCCAGGGCGGCCAGGTTCGGCAGGACCGTGAAGGCCGCATGCGATATGTTGACCAGCCGATTGTGGGACAGATCTATGTAGCGTAGGAACTCCAGATTGTGGAAGGCGTGACGCGCAATGGTCCGCAGACGATTCGACTGGAGGTTCAGCGTCTGCAGATCCCCCAGGTTGTGAAAGGTCTGCGACTCCAGGTGCTCCAGCCCGTTGTAGGACAGCTCTATCTCCACCAGATGGCTGTGGACATCGGGCATGAAGAGACCCCGGGGCAGGGCCTTAAGCTGATTGAAGCTCAGATTTATGTAGCTCAGCTCCCGCATTTGGGCAAAGGACTCGTTGGAGATGCTCTTCAGGTTGTTGTTATCCAGTCCCAGCCAAATGAGCTGCGACAGCGGCAACAAGGCGTCAAGCGGGTCGAGACTCTCCAGACTTCTGGCCGGGAAGACGGCAAACGAGAGCTCCAGTATCTTCAGGGATCTCGAGACATTCTCAAAGACCAGCGGATGATGGATGGTGATGTCGTTGAAGCTCAAACTGATCTCCTGGATCTGATCCAGGCCCGCAAACGATCCCAGATGCAGATGCGTGATCTTGTTGTTTCGCAGGAGTATCGTCTGGAGATTACTGCCCCACGAATCGACGGCAAAGATGCCCTCGGGTATGTCCGTGATGGAGTTGTAGCCCATGTTCAGATACGAGAGCTGTGTGTAGTTCTTCAGCCCCAGAATGGGTATCATGCTGAAGTTGTTGCCACTCAGGCTGAGGACTCGCAGATTGTCCGTGTAGGAGGGCAGATTGACCAGCTGACTGATCTCGTTGGACGTCAGATAGAGGTATTTGAGACGATGCAGCGAGGATATGGCCACGGGCACTGTGGTCAGTCTGTTGCGCTCCAAGTCCAGGTATTCCAGGGTATCAGTCAGGCCCTCAAAGGCTGCCGGATGCACGCGACTGATCGCATTGAAGGCCAGCACCAGGTGGGCAATGCCCGTGGCCTTGAACACTGCCGCCGGCAGCTGAGTCACGAAGTTCTGCTCGAGATTGAGCGCTCTCAAATGCACATCTGAGTAGTTCTGCTGGAAGTAGTCCGACTCGAGGCTCTCGATGCAGTTCTGTCCCAGATCCAGGCGTTCCAAGTGCATGCGCAACGGCCGCACTTGCAGTTCCTTCCACTGCACACTCCTCAGGAGATTATCTCTCAGACTCACGATCCTCAGACCCGGCAATTGCTCGAAGAGTTGCTGCGGGAAGATGGTCAGCAGGTTGCTGGACAAGTCCATGGTGACCAGCGATCGCGGCAGATAGTTCCCCGACACGTGGTAGATCCTATTGTTGGACAGGTCCAGCCACAGTAGCTTCTGCAGCTGCTCAAAGGGTCGACCCGAGGCCGAACGATCCCCGGCACTGGGCGAGGGCTGATACAGCGAATTGCCCGCCTCCTGGCTGGTCTGCACAGCAGCCAAACTCGAGGGCTGGGAGCTGTTGTCATTGGGGGAGATGTGCTCTACTAGACCGCCATTCGGTGACACTTCGGTGATGTCGTTGTCCGCCAGATGCAGGGACCGAAGTGTGTCATGCTGGGCCTCCCAATTGCCATCCAAGGTGGTGATGTGATTGCTATCGAAAGCCGAAAAGTAAATGGAATTAGAACAAGCAGAAAACAATGACAGATAGATGGATATATCTGGATCTATAGATAGTTCCAGGCGTTAAACTATCTCTCAACAATCTCCGAGAACTTGCCTTCCCCCTCTGTTTCACTTACCGTTGCGCCACGAGTCGCGTGAGGGAGTGCAATCGCTGAAGTGCCTCCAGGGGTAATTGTTGCATCTTGTTTCCTGAGATATCCAATGTCATCAGAGAATGTGTCATCGTGCTAAAATGGGGGGAGATGCAGATAGAGTGAACGTGGGTGAATGGAGTTGCTTATATGATTATCATACGAGTGCGGTGGTGTTTTGGGTTGGGGTAATAGTTATCAAAAATATATATAATGTTTGCAAAGTTTGAGCAAAACTTTTCCAAAACTATCAACAGTTTCCGCTTCTGCCTGCAGCCCCCTTTGGGTGGCATGGAAATTGACGTGCTGCCTGCCTTTTGACATATCCTACACACAAGTCGGAAAACAAATATTTAAACTTAATTAACGCGTCGCAAGTCCCCGACCCAAGCGACCCTCCAACACTCCCACACCCCCCCACCCAACCTCTCTAGGCTCCATTAATAGCCACACACACGCACTAGAAACACACACACACACACACAGAGAGAGACACACACATAGATAAACACCCACACATGGGAGTGTAGAAAAGAGACAGAGTGTTTTTGGGGGCTGAAGCGACGACCTCAATTATGAAAACCACGAGGTTTTCCAAACAAACCACACAGCTTCCTCCTCCGACTCCTCGGCCTTTTCCACCTTCCATCTTTTTGTAGTTTTTGGGTTGTTGGTTCTGGTTGTAGTTGTAGCTTTGTAGTCGTTCTTGCTGTTGTTGTTGTTGTTATTGTAGTCGGACTTGTTGTTTTATGAGACGAAGAATCAAACGCAAAACCAAATTTCTGCGGCTCCTTTTCGCTCCCACTTCACTGTGCACTATCCTCCATCTCTTTTGCCGCTTCAGTGGTCGTCTCTTTTCATTTGCTGCTGCTACTGTCTGTCACTTCCCTGCTGGAGGCTTTTCCCGTCCTCTGGCTACAAGGTGTATTAAATAGAGGTCCGAATTGGTGGCCAAAACTAGCTTTCATTGCGTTTCAGACAACGATCTCGTGGGTGGGTGGTTGACTGTTCTATTCTGGTATTTTTTCCAACTCAAGTTCAAGGTATATTCTATAGAAGGTAAGCCAGTCTTAGCAAAGACTATATAAACACTAGGATGAGTAACGCCTATACAATTCTGTGCTGTATGCAGCGACGTTTTTGCGTAAGAGCGAAAATACGCGCTTTCTCGCTCGCACGAAGTCCAGAGCGCTCACGGATTGAACAATAGAATGTGCTTGCATGTGTGCGTACGCACACTAGACTCGAGAGCCAAGCCCGTTGTAAGCTTTGGTAAGAGCGAACCTGTGCACATACATATACTCGTACTATGTGTTACTCGAATGCCGTGAGTACGAGTCAGATGTTGAATATCCCGCTGATCCGAAAGTGCTGATTGGTGCTTCGTTTCTTGGTCTAGCATTCGTGTACGAGCCAGATATTGAAACATCCGCTCATTCGAAAGTGTTGATTGGTACTAAGAACTAGGAATGTTCACATTTGCATGCACCCAAATCCAAACAGGAGTCAAATGGCGTGCCCTACCTTCCTGTTCAATGCACCTTGTTCTGGAGCTACCTGCTTTTCGCTGTTTCCACCTCTTCTCTTTCGTTCTTTTTGTACCCCCCCCGCAGTCGGTGGTTAGCGGCTGTTTTCGGTTTGCGTTTTGGTCGCCATTTGCCAGTTGTCGTTTTTGTGTTGTAGTTGTAGTTGGAGTTTTTGCTGTAGTTGTTGTTTTTGTACGAATCGCCAGTCCAGTTGTTGTTTTTGTTGTTCCTCCTGTGGTCAACAACAAGTTGCGTGCGTGTATGCGTGCTTCGGTTCGGTTTTGAGCAAGTGTGCGTGTCCATATATGTATGTATGTAGTCGCTGTATGCGTTTGTCATCAAAAAGTCTCCTAAGTAAACAACTGGTAACATTGTTATGGGGTCTACAAGGAGCAGCACATGCGAGTACATAAGAAAGCCGAGGGTTAATTAAAGTTTTCGATAGACATTTAAACCTTTTAAAACGTTCTTTATCTGAGAATTCAATATTTAAGCTCATATTTTTAGAAATTAAATCTCAAGACGGCTATAAATGTACACCTTTAGGGCATTTATTGAACACTAAATATCCATTGCTCTTTCCTGTTTTCTCGTTCGACCCTCGCTACCCATCAAACTTTCTCCCTCTCTCTTTCTCTCTGGTAGTATGTCATTCTGAGTTGTATATGAAATAAGCGGACAAGTGCGCATTTAACGGCACTTTGCCACTGAACACGCAACAAGCAAGAAACAACAAACAAAAATACATACAACAAAAAAGGGGGGCATATGCATATGTATGGGGCAGGGGGTGTTCGTGTGTGCTTGTGTGTGTGTAATTTAGCAACATTGCATTGTAAATTATTAATTAGCAATTTTTGAAATACATAAGTATTTAAATATTTATGAGAACTTTTCCATCTGGCATAGCCCACAATCGAGTCATGCCTTTTATGGGTATTATAAAGGTATACAAATATAATATATACATATGTAGGTTATATACATATATATGTACATAAGTACATGTGTTCAACTTTAACCAGGGTCTGTTTTTGCGGTCGGTACCCGGTGAGAGATGCTCAAACACGTGTTTGTTTAAGGTCCGCAAAAGCAAATAATCGGGGGAGGAAATCCTCTCAAATTATATCAACTTTGATGGACTCACCCAGATCCGGTCCAGGCCTTTAATAATATTCAATTAAGAGTTTAAATTGCCAACGATAAAAACTTTAATTAAATTAAAATATTACTGGGTTAAGGCACACATTTAAAGTAAACAAACGGAAATGAATTTATCCCGAGGATTTTTTTTAGGGGAATTCATTGAATTCAAAAGTTAAATTGGGGTCACCTTTTTCCAAGCAAATAAAAATAATATAACAAAGTAAATCCTTAAAAATTGCCATTAATTTTGAGAGCCAGTTTTAAGAACTGTCATAAGATTTACTCATGTGTGGCCTTTAAAGAACTCATTAGTAAATATATAAAAAAAAGCCATCTTTAAGTAACTTGAGGGAAATAAAACTTTTCCAATTCGTTTAAATTTTCAGTGAATGCTGAATGGAATACACAAACATAAATACGAGGATGTACACTTGGCCAAATTTCAATTTTATTTTCAAGACCTTCAGACCTTTTGGAGTCTTGAAATTTTTGATTTAAATTTTATAAGCTTTACCTTGGCTCCCTCCCGAGAGAGAGTCACCAGGAGGAACCTTATTTTCTTTGCTCTCTTCTAGCCATTTTCTGTGAAAGTAGCCCTTGAATCAGTGGCTGTGAGATGGATTTTCCCCCAGTGTATTATATGATTACATATAATCCGTTTCCATGCAGTATGATATATATTTTTGCCGCCCAGAGCACATTTATACTTGTCCTGATCTCTCCCTACTTATTCGAGTGGAGTTTTCTTCTCTTTTTTTCGTTCCGCTCTCCCTAACTGCAGAACAAACTTTTTGATTAACTGACGTCGCAGTGGCAGTGGCAGTAGCGGTTGGCTGTGGCAATGGCGATGGCGATGGATGATGAGATGTTAGAGAGAAACAGGCAGCAGCAGGGAGCAGGGAGCAGTAGCAAGGAGGAGGTACTACCACTAGGTAGATGGTACTTTGAGTATGGGATGGTTTTAAGCACATTTGCCAGGCTTATGAGCATTAATTAGTTTGATTTAAATTCTTAATGTCTGAGTAGAGTGTGTAACTGTGTTGCTGTATGTCTATCTCTCCCGCTTATGCTCTTTATATTCCTCCTCTCAGTCTGTCTCTCTGTCTCTCGAAGAACTGCAAATAACTGTTAACTGTGAGCATCCATTTAACTTTACTAACGTAATGCGTATGTCTGAGGGGGTGTGTGTGTGTGCGTGTGTGTGTGTGGGCCGCATGTGGTTAAGGGGCGTGACCCCAACTCCGGTTACTCTTTGTGCTCGTTAAAAAATTTTCGCGTTTCATTTCGCAGCAACAAAAAGCGCATAAGAAGATGGAAGAGTAAAAAACAAAAAATATATAAAAAAAGTAAAGGAAAGGAAAACCCAAATGGCTGCCAAATGCGGTCGACCCATCCACCCCCCTCTCTGTCCCACTGTCCACCAGCTCCTCTCTCTTCTGGCCATCTCTGTCGCACAAACGGCTAGCAGTGTGGCAAGGAGTGATGGAGTTGGGTGGATAAAAAGAGAGAAGTCACCGCCGACAGCGACTCGGTCAAATGCCTGATGTGTTCTGCGTTGTGTGTGCGCGCGCGTGCGGCATCATAAAAAGCTAACAAAATATGAGCTTGTGTTCACTGTACCACAGTCAGCACAACAGCACAACAAGCACATTTCTCTCCCGGGAATATGTTAACTTTCTCCACAAGGGTATTCATGGAGTTAAGCGATTTTGTAATCGAGTTATTCTTCAAATAAATATACGAAAAGGAAAGAGGGGACCCATGACTGGCAGACGATACCCTTTCAGATCGATGGGTTCTTTGAGATCTTGGGAACGACACAGTTCGAGTTGATTCTATACAATACAACGATCTCCCAACTCAATATTTCTGATAAAGAAGCGTCTCCTTAGATTTCCCCAAGATGATTAGAAGATGGGTCTCAGGAAGGTCAATCCTTGAATTTTCAGAATAATTGTAACATTTTTTTATAACCAAAAATCGTAAGAAATATAATTTTAATAATAAAAATGTTTTCCTGCTTTTTTTATAAAAATATTTAATTCAAAAATTTATTATAAAAATATTTTGTTTAAAAATTTATTATAAATTTCAGATATTAAAAAATGTATTTAACAAATTATTAAAATGTTTATTTCGGATTAAAAAAACTTATTTCTGATTTTTATAATAAATTTTTTAATTTTAAATATTTTATTTATCTTAAAAAAATGGATAAAACTATTCTTAAAATTTTTTAATTTTTAAATTTGATTTTTGTTAAATTTTTTAAAATAAAAATGAAACATAAAACTTTAGTAAATATCTTTAGTTTCTACCGAAAAGAGAGATATATATTTACGATCTATCAGTTATCACATCATTAATACAATAAACTGGTAGATTTGTATGTTAAGATCCTTTACAACCCCACCAGGAAATAGTTTGAACAAAAACAGACAGCATGAATGGATCCAGATGAATGAATATAAGCATGCACCCGGAAATGCAGTCGGAAATACTTTCAGTTCTCCAAGCCATACACCTGGGACACATATGTAATTATCTGTGTAATTAACTAAAGTTAATTTACAATGAAATGAAACTCCATTTTCTTTGAAATGGCATTGTTTTAGAGTACAAATACTTTCGGATACTGGCATGCCATTACATTTTCAGCTCTCACTGCTTTCTCTTTTGCATACGTTTTTCTCTTTTTGTGATTATTTACACTCAAACAAATAGCGCTTGAAAGTTGTTCCTTTCCTTCCTCTCCCACACTCTCGCTCTTTCTCGCTCTCGCTCGCTCTCTCTCGCTCCCTCTTACTCGTTTTTGTTGAATTTTCCACGCTGCGTGTGTGAGTTTGCATTTCCCGCTTGCATTTTCAGCCTGAGTGCCCCACTGCGAACCATTCTACTCTCGGCGTACCCAAAATCATCTACCATCCGGCACCCGGCACACACACATTCCTCCCCCCAGTTCCCCTCCCCACGCTTTGTTAAACTTAATTTTACGCCTTTTTTACAACTTGCAGTTTTACGTACGAGTGTAAAAAATATACAAAGCGCAAAAACACTCTTCACTCTTCAGAGAAGCCGCCACCGCCATACATATATGTACCACACCCAGCCCCACCCACACCTCACCTCATTTTCTCAGATGAAAAACGGGTCATAGGCTCGCACTCGCACTCGCTTTTAGTGGGTAACCTGTCCTGTCATCGTTCTTCTATAGGGCAGGCCGTAGCAGGTGTATGGCATGGGGTATCGGGGTCACCTATATGAGTCAGCACTTTCCCCCTTTTTGGACTCACCTGAAACTCCTTTCGGATATGTCCTGCAGCTCGTTGTCGATTAGCTTCAGTGTCTTGAGGCGCAGTCCCTGGAATGTCTCATCGTCGACACTCTGCAGATGTGTGTTGGACATTTCGATATACCGCACACTGCTGTGCATGAACTCTGTGGGGAAACCGAAAAGATAGCAGATACGCAGATGAGATGGTGGTAAGAACACGTTCTATGTGAGAGTCTCTGTGTGTGTGTATAAGTATGTGTACATAGAGGGAGAGCATGGGAAATTGAAATTGGTTGCATATTGGATATAGTCCTGAATGGAGTGGAGTAACCGCCACAAAGTGAGAGACAGAAAGACCTCGTAGCGCTGGTGCCTGGAGGAGCACAGACCATGAACCATGAACCATGAACCATCCAGTTCATCATTCAAATTGATTTTAAACGGCATTCGAAGCGTTTACCATAAACGAGGGAATACCCAACCCAGTGTACCGACCCCCATCGATGGTCCATCTTTCCCTGTCTAACGATGATGGCTTTTGTTTTGGCAGTTTTGATCGCCGGCGCGTTAAGGCAAATGGGTCATCAGCGTGGCATCAGACAATGGACCACGCGAGCCCGCGCGCGGTTTCCGGCCAAGCCAGAGGCACACCAGCCGGATCCGGACAAAGACCAGGAACAGGACCAGCCTGTGGCCTGGTAGAACCGAAAACAAATTCCATTTTATGTCTATGGCAAAAGACAGTGACATCTTGCTGGCGTATAACAATGAATCTCGACCGTACTCCCGTACTCGATTTGCTCCTCTTTTTTATTAAATTTTTATGGCCGAATCGATTAGGAAGTTAACCAAAATGTTTTGAATGCCACATGAGGGGATGTGCCACTGGGAAAATTGCGATTGCCCTTTGAGATTCTCAATTATTCATGAGAGCCGCAGAGAGAGAGCAAAGAGATTTTGGGTTATATTTGGAGTTTATGAATGAAATTCTATTAAAAACTGTTTTCAACCCCAAGCACTTTTCAGCCCCGCAAAACGAAACGGAACTTTAGCCATTGAAAGCCAAACCACACTAAAGTTCCGACAGAAATCAGCGAGTTGGCACTATTAAATATTCCACGCAGCAGAAAACACAAAAACAAAATACACAAAGAGTGAAAAAAATAGTCAAAAAATAGGCAAAACATTGAGCGATTGAATTCTGCACTCTTTGGCACATTGAATATTTATAAGAAACAATCAATTGTTGGTCAGAGATTCTGTTGTTGCTGCTGACTGGTTTTATTGTGTGGCTTTTCGATTTTTTATTATGTGCATGCATTTTTTTTTTTTTTTGTTGCTTTTATTTTGGTTTGAACTGATCAAATTGATGTTTAATTATTTCGCTCCGCAGTCCACGATTTTCCCATGCTTTTTTCTTTTTAAACGTTCAGTTCATGGCCACATCCGTCCGTCAGTCAATGCGTCAGTCAATCCAGCAGTCCGCCCCTGTGATACAATCTGTGCTCAGTCGGGCATTTCGCTTTGACTTTAACGCGCGGTGTATTTCGGCGGTATTATCCATGAGATACGCGGCGGCAACAAAATGGAACACACATGCATAATGTATGCGTTTGAAAACCTGCTAACTAAAAATGAATATCCATCTGCCATGCCCCCACCCCCCAGTATCTCTGACCCCATCTTTCACTCACTGACTCTGTCTCTGTCTCGCTCTCTCTCTAAAAAAAAAAGCCAGCCGAAAATGACAATTCACAAAACAACGAACCGACAAAAAAGCAGGAAATTTTTCAATTAAAAGCGAAAAGTGCATTTTCATGTTGCACGTCAGTTGCTCTGCTGCCATTTCTGCGGCAGTACTCCCCACCCCCTGCACTGGTACACGTATTCTGATCAGAGCGGGAAGGACACGGCACTCGGGAAGGACACAACAACAACAACAACAAAAGCACAAAATAGAGAACGAAAGAAAGATATTTCTTCTATGATGGAGAGAAGGAGGAGATGTATTGTATGCCCCCAACGGCAGGAGCATGCCAATCCACTCGTTCATGGAATGCTTAAGGTAAGGTAAGGTAAGGTCACACCAGGCCATAATTTAAGTTGACAAGCATGACATGGAAATTCCCTTTGGACAGCAGCAGGCAGCAGCCCCAGCCGTTACCATAATCAGGCTAAAACACATGGTCACCCTCTTTCTCTCTCTGTATCTGGGAATGTTGTATGTGTCAGGAGTTCCAATTTCATGCGAGAGGACTCGCCTTGGGTGACCAATTCCTTTGAGAGCCACGCTAGCCATCGCTTCAGGCACTCCAAGGACTGTCCCCGGGAGTGCTCCTGCTCTCTGCTGCTGCTGCTGCCTGGTGAGGCCCCTGTTTAATTAACACATGCTCAACGAATCGTAATTTAATTGCGGCGTTGATGTCTCCCCCCGGGCCTCGGGCTGGAGTCACATAAAAATTGAGGACCCAGCTCTTAAAAGGGGGCCAGAGCGGGTACAAAATTCTGGGAAATTCATTAAGAACCCGTTTGAAAGTTTTTTTTTATGAGCAGAAGCTACTAAATAATAATTCTAAAGAATTTATTCATTAGACAAACTAATTTCAAACAATCAAAAGTTGCTCTGGGAACGAGAGTGAGAGGATTTTTTATGGCTTTGATGGATGGAATGGGTTTGGGGTTGGGGTTGGCATGGAGGGGAGGTTAAAATGAGGTTCATAATGAAAGCATTTTCATTGCCATTGAGAGTTCTGCTTTGGGTGAGGAGATTTTATGGGCAAGCAGAACTTTGAGAGACTAAAATAAACTAAAGTCTGTTCCTAACTACGAACTATATTCAATATACTTCGATCTACTATAAGTTATAGCCTTCCTCTATTCAATTGTTAATTCGCAAGTAACACTAAATGGATGTTTGGCCAAGATGGATGTTACTTAAACAGCAAAGATCAAAGATTATATCGCTGACAGGCTTTAAATTGTGGTTTCCCTTTCTCCCTTTCAATGTGTCAATGTGTACACGCCGCACACACACACCCACACACACGTACACCGCACGTACTACAAACATATATTGGATGTGGTATGACCAACGCCTACAAACAGCAATATAGTATAAGCACAAAACACAGAGCCAGCTTACATCTTAATTACATATCGCATATTAATACAATATTAATCATACGCCCTGTTGACACGCGTGTGCGCTCTCTCGCCCTGACCCCAAGACTAGCAGCAGCGGCAGCGGCAGCAAACACGTGGCCAGGCGCATTGGCCATGCAAGTCAAACTACAATATAACCAACAGTATAGGAATATACTATATAAAGTACATATACATAGGGTAGGGTAGGGTGTTTGTGTGTGTGTGTCTGTGCATATCTAAGCTGTTGTTGCCAGTGTTTTGTTATGAGTGGACAAACCAACCCAAAGAACCAACACACCAACACCAACTACAGCTACGGCTACAACTACAACACATATGGCGTTAATAAACTTCTACTTGTCCGATGCCCGAAGGGGCAAGAACTGAAATGAACTTGAATGGGGTTGGGGTTGGAGTGTGGACTTGGAATGGAAGTATGGAAGAGAGTATGGATCCACTATGGCCGCTGTGTTGGAACACCAACCATCCGTCGTCCATCCGTACGTTTGGCTTGTATTTTATGGCCTCAAGTCAATTCTCTGACAAAATGCCAAGCATATTTATTTATTTACTCTGGCTGCCAGGCAAAGACCACTCTCCACTCCACTCTCCCCCCTCAGCAGCCCCCGTACTGACACCCCACACCCCACACGTTTCAACATTCAACATTCACGTTCAACGCTCTCGTTCTCGTGTCTCGTTTTGCGTCACTTGCCAAGTGTTTATTCAACTTCCTCCCCAAGCGAGCGGAGTATGTATATATATAAGACCCATATACATATATCCCAGGGTGAAAAAAACTTAATAAAACAAAAAACAAACAATAAAGTGTCCGTGAAGAGGGAGAGCGGAGCGAAGGAGGGGCTCCAAGGAGGAATGGCTAACGAGCTGTGGACACATGAAAATCCAACAATTATCTCATCAAAAGTTCCCCAAGAAATATATCTTTCGACTTGAATTAAATCAAATCAAAGTAAGACAAAATAATTATATACAAATAACAAAATATTTCCTCAAAAAAATATTGTATCAAATATCAAGGCTACAATTCTGTTACCGACTTAATAAAGTGAAATCTTTTACCAATATTTCAGTGTAAATACATTTGTCAGACACACACAAACACACACACACACAACGGAATACTTTACGTTTACGTTTACATAATTATTCACAGAGTTACAAAATATTTGCTAATTGCTGTATCCAAGAACAACGAAAAGGAAAAGCAACTTCAAAAGGTTAAGTAATAAATACAATTCATCGGAAAATGTGCAATTTATTAAAAACCTAAGATAAAACTAAGCTGTCTGGCTGTCCGTCTGGCTGTCTGCCTGTAAAGGCTTACACAATAACTGAAAGCTACTATTTCTATTTAGAAATTTATTGGATACACAGCCAAATATTGGCAAAATGGCAAATGGCAGAGCACTTCCTAATTGCAGTATCTGTATCAGACGATGAGGGAGAACAAACGAAATACTTGCAATTATTTTACGCACGCAACAAAAGTTATCTAATCTGTCTGTAAAACTTATGGCAATAATCAACAATCAATTGGTTTGTGTAAATCACTTTTTATATAAAAGGTCTCAAATATAAGAAAACAAACGCCTAAATGGCTAACTTGATGATGAGAAGAGATTTAAATTTAATTCGATTCTGACTGTCTACCGGGTATAAAGTAGAGCCGCGGCCTTTGCCGCGTCTCACAACGTTCTCTCTCGTTTAAATATATATTTCATTGTTAAATTATGTTTTTTTCTTTAAATTTAAAATAAATATACTTCAGATTTAAATTAAATATATTTTCTACTAATTTAATATAATATTAACAAGCAAAACTGCGCGCTTCGCTGCTTACTAAATGAATTTAATATTTAGGAATTCACTGAAATGTTGATGTAAGGACATATCTTATCATGTTCCTTTCTCAGAATGCTACAAAAGGAAATGAAATAGGTGTTAAAACACACAGTTTTGGACCAATACATCGTGCACTTCACTCTCCTTTAAGCAGTCGTTCTCTACTCTTACATAGTTTTCCAGACGAAGCTAATCGAACAATATCACTTGCCGTAGTACGAAAAGATTCCGGATCTAATAGATCTAGATCCCCACACAGTGATAAAATACATAATTTTAAGCAGTATTTCAACCAAAGCAATCAAATCAAAGATTCTCAACTCAAAGGAGTGTCAGCTATCCACAGGATAACTTTTCGACCTCCACGATATGAATCTATTTTGATTTTTCCTTTCCAACCCATCTGAAGTTCCCTTAAAATATGGGAAACACTTTTATTTTTCCTACTAATAAATATTCATAATTTCTAATTGATATTAATTATGATTTTTCCCAGAAATTTTCCTTAGCATTTCCCAGCTTTTTTGGGTATTTTGATGGAAAAACTAGAGTCACTCAAAACGATATGGAAAAGCTTTTTGCGAGAGCTGAAAAGGAGTTGAATTTTGAGTCTGCTATTGGACCAATTTCTATTCTATACCTCAACTAAAGACAACCCTTCGGTTAACAAAAACCTAGACCCCACCATCCACATCCCCATCCTGTGTCCATGTGTATATGTATTTGTGTGTGTGTGTTGATGAAGATTACGTCAGCTGAAAAGTTATTGTTTTGGCCAGGCATTCAGGAAGGGAGCTAAAGACAGGGCATCCCCTCTTCAATGGAAAGCGAGAGCGAGAGGGGGAGCCTGGGAATAGGAAGCTTCCATTTATATCCATATAGTTTGTGTCCTGCAGCCAGAGCAGCAGCAGCAGCAGCAACAAAAAAAAGGACGACACAGGACACAGGAAACGTGCGGCATGTGGGCAAACTGTCGACGTTCATTTTCGTTTTTCGGTTGCTACGAAAAATAGTTTCGGCAGGAAAATTGCGGCCAAATCGAAGAACGAAGGGCCAGCAGCCAGCCAGCAGGCAGCAGGCGGCCCAAACAGGTCTCAACAAAATGCTTTTGGCCAAGCGTGAAAATTACCAAGGGAGAGAGAACCCCAGAGGGATAGAGGGACAGAGGGACGGAGAGACAGGGGGAGGGGCCCCTAAAATGAAACATTAAAAATAAATCTAAATTGCAACACAATCTTTATTTTCTTTTTTCTGTTCATTTGCCCCCATTCTTTCACATGAGCAATAGACAATAGAAATTCAACATTAAATTACGGACATACTCGGGAAGGACCAAAAAGGACCAATCTGCACCCACTGCATATTTGCTCTGTGTGTGTGTGTGTGTGTGTGGAGCACACACAGAGAAAGAGATATTTTTTGGGGAATTTTTAATGAATTTTTCAACTTGTCATTGCGGAGGGGCACAGCCCCTGTTTGTGTCTCCTCTTCGGGTATTTCTGCTTTTGGGTGCATATTTCTGTGCTTCCTTTTTTCGGTTGCTGCTGGACCACATGGTGACATACCAACCAACTAGCCAAATAGCCAGCCAGCCAGGAAGTCGCTTCGATGAGGAAGGCGAAGGCGGAGGAGGAGGCTGAGGCGAAGGCTGATGGGGCAGGGGCCGTGGCACGCAATTAGCCAGGCTGTCAACCAAAGTGTTTTCTGGGTAAAAGCACAGAAAAAACTATGATTTTCCTTTCTCTCTTTCTGTGACTCTGACTCGGAGTCGGAGTCTGACTCTGACTTTGTCTCTCTCTCTCTCTCGCTCTTCGTTTGCATTAGAATTGCTAATTGCCAAAAGTTTTCCAACTGCAACATTTCTTCTGCTGCTGCTGCTACTGCTGCTCGAATGCAATCGTTGTCGTTGACATCGCCATCAACGTCGAGAAAAATACATTTATATAGAGGAGATATCTACATATTTTTGTTGGCATTCAAATGGAGACATTTGTTTGAATTCATTTAGGAAGGAATTTTGAGTGGCATGAAAAACAGGAGGCAGTCGAATTCCATTTCATTTCGAAAAATATGTATCCACAGATTTCCTATAGAATTTTCTATAATATTTGGAAATTTGTTCATTAAAAAATATTATGAAATTGTGTGTGGCATTTGGAAGAATTTGAATGTCTATATCATTCGATTTTGTATTTCCTATTTGAATTTTTGGGGCATATAATTAATTTTAATTTGATTATCCATAATATCTGAAAGTTTTTCATTAAGGCAAATGCCAATGCAGATGCAATTGAAAAGTTTTCCACAAGAAACGAAACGAAGGATAAATTGCCAATGCAGAGTGGCGGCGACTCCTCCTGCGGGAAAACCTCCACAACAAGAGACAAACTTTTCAATAGTATTCGTCCCCCCCCTACCACCCACCTTCCCGCAGTGCTGCTTGCTGCTGCTGCCAATGTCTGGCCAATTTTTGTGTGTTTTGCCAGTCAACAACTTTGTTTATTATTTTGTTTCTTTTATTTTCATTTTTTTCCAACTTTTGCGGCAACTTTTCTCCGCCCCCCCCAAAAAAAAAAGCTCCCAAAGAACCGACGACTCTGTGGACTCTGTGGGCGTGTCACAGTTGTTCTGTGCATTGCAGAAGAACAGGAATATCAGAAGGTACGAGAGCCGTAGAATGCTAATAATTTCAACACTAGAGAGAGTCTTTCTCGCACAGACAGAGAGGGCGAGCGAGAGAGAGAGCAAAGCGTAGGAAGCCGCAGCAATGGGCAACATTTTTGTGGAGGCAAATGGAAATGGAAATGGGAAAATGACAATGGAACTATGGAAACTTGCCATTCATTCATTACTTAAAAAAGAACACAAAATAATGCGGAAGTGGAGAGTGTTGCGACTATGGGGATACCATAGCTCCTATAGGGAGAGATCCACCAATTGAGGGAGTAAAAACTTTATTTTCCAGAGGTCTATCAAAAAGATAAAGTATCTCTTTGCTTGGCTAAGACAGTATTTCCTATATATTTTGAGCTTTATCCAAGAAAATGGTTTGAGGGATCGTTATGCAAATCGATGTGTGGAAATACATACTTTATCGACCAGTTAGTTCCTTTGTTATAATAAATACACAATAGTTTTGTGTTTACATTCAGTGATTGCCTTTACATATTAAGATTTATATTTTCACTCTGCGCACAACAAACGAGATCAAGAAAAGGAGAAGTGTGCCCGTGCATTAGGGATTTCTGCAATGTTAGTGTGCCCGGACATTAGGGATTTCTGTAATGTTAACTTTTGCTGTAAACAAAACATTCTGGTGAAGAGTGAGGAGCAATGTTATGTCCAACACGATGGATACTGGCTGCTGTCGATACATCTCACTCTCTCTCCCTCTCTTTTCCTACCATTCTCCATCTCAAAGAGAACATACTCTCACCCTCTACAAATACTGGGTATAAAAAACTACCAAAATTAGCGTGGAATTTGCCACAGCAATCGTTACAGAACTTTGCCCCAAAAGGCACACACACAACCAGAGAGAGTGAGAGAGAGGGACCGACCAACCGACAGAATGGCAGGGGGGTTGGGGTGTGGTGGGTGGACAAGCAGACAGGCAGAAGGAAATAAAATGAAATAAAACTTTATTTTTACAACTAATTGGCAAACTTAAATGTAAGATTTCATTTTGTTTGTGGGCCACGACAAAGCCGTTTGAGGCTTCATTAAAAAATTACATTTTGTCCGCTGCAGGCTGGCAGCAGAAGCGGAAAAACACAAAGGAAAGGACGAGTGACAAAGGGACAACACCATCGAGGCAGAAGGCCAAAGGGGGACGCAGATTGGCAGCCAGGACGTAACGAAAGTCCTTTCATTGTGGCCAAGGCAATTTATGACCAACTGGCAATGAAAATATTTTCCACATAAATAAGAGGCGAGACAAGCTCGAAGGGGGCGGGGACACAGACACACATTGACAGGCGATGCACAGACACTCACGTGTGGCAGGAAGAATAGGGGGGAGGGGGGGTGGGGCAAAGGAGAATGGTGTCTCGTGTGTCCTGTCTCTTACCTGGAAACTTGTACAGCGCCACCTCGTTGCAATTAATCTCAATCAGCGTGCTGGTCTCGTTGGGCAGTCCTGCGCACTGGCACATCGAGTTGAGTGGACAGGCATAGAGTATGTCCTGCTGCTGGGAGCCCAACAATGCCGCCGATCCTCGGCCTCCGCCGCCGCTGCCGCCAGGAGGCGGTGGTCCCCGTGCCAGCACCCTGGCCGTATTCCTCGACCATCGCTGACCTCCGCCGCCATCGAACTGCCAGCAGTGCGTCGAGCTCACCAGACAGGAGATCAGCACTAGGTACAGGTGCATGCTGTAAGCAAAAGAAAGATATGGAAATTCCATTAGCTTCAAGAACTTGGCTGAGAGAGCGCTTTAACAAAGACATTTTTTCAACATTTTGGCATGGAAAAGTGTAGAGAGTGTGGAGACACCTTGGCCCTGCTCAGGCATTTGTTTATTTGTTGCTGCTTTGCATAAATCACACGTTTGGAAAGCGAAAGCAAATGAAATGGCATAAAATTAACGTTAGTCCACACGCATCAAAGGTGCACAGTGGTTACAGGGTTATAGAAAACATAATAAATAAAAACAGTCTTTAAATAATCCTCCATACATTCATTAAATATCAATGCTTATAGCAAATGGCGCTGGCAATGCCGAGAAAACGCATAGCTGTAGTGTTGGCAATGCCTAGAGTAGGAGTGGAAGCAATCAATACTAATTCTAGTGTTGGAAAAGTACTATAAACTATAAAATCTTAGTGAGAGAGAGAGAGTAATCCTTAACTAATCCCCCATTTAACCATAAAAAGCCACTGCATACAGCAGTCTATGCCGAGGAAACGCCTAGCAGTAGTGTTGGCAAAGCCTAGAGAAAGAGTGGAAGCAATCAACACTAATGCTAGTGTTGGAAAATTACCATAATCTACAAAAACTTCTGGCATACTAAGTATTTTTGAGTGGATCCTCTTAATTACCATAATTTAAATGTATCTCTCATCGTATCTCTTTATTATATATAAAACAGAAGCGAGTGAGTTGGGGGTTGACCTCCTAGTGTTGTATAAATATTATAAATATAAATGAATTATGAAATACACTAAAGCATAAATGGATACAAGGTAGATATCGTTCTTTTCTACGATCTCTCCTTAACTCTTCTAAGGGCTTTCATTATAACTATAACGATGCCTATATGTACAGTTATGTCTATAACATAATGTTCCCTTTTGGTCTATGATTAGTCTCCACTTGATTAAATTTAAGCCTTCAAATATGGTAACAACTTTACAAAAAAGCCTCTACAAAAACCTCTTATGTGAGCACAATGCCAATTAACGTGGCTTTAATTGTATTTTAAATACTGTTGAACCAATGTAGATATTTTTGCTAAAGCGACCTCTGCTCTCCAGCCCCGCCCCTCTCGGCTACACTCGCGACACAACGAACGACGGAGGAAGTTTTCGACTAAAAGCCTGCGACAACTCATGCAAATGAGTCGCAGTCGTGTGACACACTCGCTCTCTCCAACACACACCCTTCCTCCTCCTAGGGGTATATATGGCTCTCATATGGCAGGCAGGCAATGCCTAGCCTTAAAAAAGGGGACCAAAGAATGGTAGGAAAGTGCGCAACCACAACACGTACGTACGAGAACAGGAGGCGCCTCCGCAGCCACATCCCCAACCCCATCCATATCCACATGGAGAGAGAAGTCGCATATAAAACATGTTTCATGTACGCTAGATGTGTGATGTTTATTTGACACGCCAAAGTATATAATAACAAATAAAAACTTTTGGCTTTGGCTTTGGCCTACCGCACCGCCAGACGACGACGACGACGACAGCAGCAGCACCAGCAGCAGCGACAAGGATGAAGGACAAAGGACGAGGACGAGTACGGCCCATTAGCACGATTGTTGAGCTTTAAGACTCCCGGCGGTTTACCTTGCGAGAGCGTTCCGAGTGTGGGTACACGGGTACGGGAGGGGTACCTGTGTGCACATTACGACCAGCCATAAAACTAGCGTCGAAAAATATAACAGAGAGAGCCGAAGCCACCGACATACAGCCCTTAGCCATCCACCTACCCCCAACCCCCACCCAATACTCCATTCGCAAGTCGCCTTAAAGTTTCGGGGATAAGTAAAATATATGTTATTGCACATGCATATAGTATGCGAATATTAATAAAATATGCTCCAAAGAGGGGCGGCTGTGGAACGGAAATAATAATAGGGGATAAGCCCTGGCTGCTTGAGTGGAAGGAAGGCCACATCAAAGAGCCAGGCTAAGAGATGACCAGAAGAGCGGTTTATTTGAATATATATATAATATATTTTAGCCTAAAATACAGGCAATAATTTTGCCATTGAAAAGATATCGACTTTCACATCAAAGAGCACGGGACACCTTTGGCCAAGAGATGGCCAGAAGAGCGGCTTAAAGAGGGAACATAAGGAACATTACAGGTAATGTAATGCCTCAAAATCCTATCTATTTTTAGAGCTCTAACAAATCGAAATGTAAGCAATGCTTTTCCAATCATTTTCTCTCTTTTCAACTGCCTTTTAAGTTAGTGTGAAAATTGTCCGAGTTTTTGAAGAAATTTCGAAGAAGAACAACGACTTCCAGCATCATGAGCTTTACTCTGGGTCAGTATTTGCACACATTAACCTCAAGTATTTATTTCTTGACTTTTTGGTAATCGACAGACAAGCATTTCAAGCACTCTCAGTGGCAAGAAGCAAGCTGTTCCCATGCGACTTTTCGCCCCAAACGATCTCTGTCTCTGGGAGAGGAAAATACTCGAAAAAAGCGTCTCAGGACAAAGATCGAGCCAAAGGAGATGGAAACTCTACCTCCCCTTACAAAGCGTCGCAAGTCGATCACTCGATTGAGGACAGCCATCGAGGGGGCGGAGCCCAAAGATGATCCCATCGCAATGCTTTCCAAGATCTTGGCCAGCACTGAAATATCCCAGCCAATGGACATATATATGGAGGAATAACAGATTGATACAAATATGGGGATCAATTTCAATAAATAAATAAATCTATTGGGCCAAATCGCAGACATTTTACTTAATCTTTCGCCTGTCATTTGCCATATGTACTTTTGGCATAACATTTCGCCCACGAGGAGAGGGTGTGCGAGAGGAGGGGGTGGGAAAAACCAATCAGAAGATCTTTCCATTTGCCGCCCGCCACTCTGGCTGATTGTTTTTCATTATGGCATGGCACACGATGGTGACAAATCGAAGTATTTTCCTTTGACCATGTAAAACAAATGATACATCATACGGTTGAGTGCGTATCCCACCTTTCTTTGTGTGGGGGGGGGGGCAGGCACCTGCCACAAAACATACAAAACATTCACAAAGTCGAAGGAAGTCAGGATGCTGAATGGACGGGTCGGACGGACGGCAGAAAACGAAAAAGATAAATATGTCGTAAAAGTTTTTTATTTGCGTTTTATTTTTGTATTTTTTGATACGGCAAATGACTAACTTGTTGGCTGACAGACGGCCAGCAAACAGCCAACGCTCTGGGCCAAGAACACAGCAGCAGCACAGAAGCAGCAGGTCATGGCAGGGACTAAGAGTGGTATCTAGGGGTCTAGGAGACAGTCAGCAGCAACGCCTGTCACGCACGCACACACACACACACACACACACACGCCCCCAAGCTGAGGGAGCCCCGGCAGATGCGGGCATCCATCTGACCCTCAACCTTGTCCAAGAGAAACTTTTTTTACAAAAAACAAACAGCACAAAAAAAAAGCGAAAATGTTTAAACAGAAATAAAGTCAAGTTAGATGAAGTTGGGATACTCTTGAAGAAAAGTTGGGAGAGATGAAAGTATAAAGCGATTTTCAGGCAACAGAAAACGATAGTTAGATATCTATTTGAAGACCTAAAAGATGATTAAATGCAGAGCAGAGTTTTGAGGGGAAATTCCCCTAGAAATATATGGAAATTTTAGGGATATGTTTACGCTAATGATAACTATGAATATTCCTATTAAAATTTAGTTTTAATTTTGAAGAAAAGCCAAAACAGAAAGCAAATATCAATTCTCTACAAAAATTGTTCAAAAATGTCTTAAAAATCTATTCCCAAAGCTAAAATTTGTATAAAGTCCTTGACATCTGCTCTTTCCCAAAGCCCAACCGACGAAACATCTTTCGAATATATGCAAAATATATTTTGATATAATTTGTATGTTAATTTGAAATTTGTATATTTTGAAAACTTTTTCATTTAAAATTAGGGAACCTTAAAGTAAACAAATAATTCCTGACGAATCAAAGTCAAGGGAAAAAAGTCTTTAAACCTCAACTCTGGCCTTAAATATTTGTACATACATACATATGTACGGGTGTATGTGTGGCTCATTATTCATTCATTTGATAATACCCATAAAATGTCCGATACCCCTTTTTCCTGCATTTTAAGAGTGTATGCCAAAGAGCAAACTACACAATAAAGTGTCCTTCCTCTGCATCCGACACTCCCTTAGCCTTTGGGGCCATCATCTTGCCTCATTCAACGATGGCAGAGAGAGAGAGAGGCGGGCAGGCAGGAGGAGATACTGGAGTTGACTGCCACGAAAAGGTCAACAAGCGGCACGAAAGCAGTCGAGGCGGCAGTCAGGCAGCCGGAGAGGCAGGCAGGCAGGCAGGACCACAAGTTTTTATTACGCATATAATGCCAGCGATTTGCCCCAAACAGAGAGCTGCAGAGTTGGTCGGTCGGGTGGTTGGATGGATCACAGAGGTCTCTGCATCATTTTTATACTTTTAATTTTTTATGTCGGTGACACAGTGACATGAAATGTCAACGAGCTGCAAAACAAACAGCAGGAGAGAGAGAGAGTCCTGGACACAGGACCAGGACCAGGATAAATATGATGAGCGTCCGTCCCTCCTTTGGGGATCTCTCACACTCGCACTCGTCGCACTGTTACGAGTAGTTGCTGGAAAACTGACTCTGAAGCTTACAGCGCAGCAGGAAAAAGCGTTGGAAAAGCGTAGCATTCATTGGGGAGTCGTTGGCAGAGCCTTGCCTCCGCTCCCGCTCCCGCCCCCGTCGCTTCGCCTTGCCCTGGCGAAAATTTGCGAGTTTGTGCGATAATAACATATGTAAGTTGCCTCTTCCACCATTCCGTATCCGTAAACTCCGTATATCTCAGCGTGTGTGTGTTGGTGTGCGCCTGGATACATATGTGAGGATGTGGGTTTTAAATTTAGCCCATAAGCTGCTCCACACCAAGCTCCTGCCTCACCCGCTGTTGCATCGGGAAGGTTACGGATGAGGCAGAGAGATTTTTCCCTCCCAACCAACTCAAAAAAAAAGAAGGAAAATAAATAAAAATAATTTTAAAGCCGCCGCTCAGACGGGGATCAAAACTTTAAACGAACTTAACAAAACTGTGAGCGTGTATTTAACGCAGCCAAACATGAAAAAGGTTGAGAGAGGTGTGGCCTCTCCTGGCCTCGTTTTACGACCGTACAAGGAGCCACACTCTCTGATGTGCGTATAGGTGTGTGCGCATTATGTATGTATGTATCTTCAAGATACATTTCAGTTAATCGGCGTCAAGTCAATTAAGGTTGCCCCCTGCCTTCGTCTCCAGCCCCGAAAAAGTTCACGAAAACTGTTTGGTTTTGTTTTTTGCTTCCTGCTTCCTGCTGGCTAAAGCGTTAGGGCGTTAGGGAAATGCTTTTGGCTATTTATAGTACGGTTTTCGCTTTTTTGTGTGCGGGGCAGAGGATTACCAGGGTTTTTCCGGCTAGTAACAATATTAACTTTGGGCAGGAGAGTTGAGGGAGTTGAAAGCCCGTGAAAAGTTGTGTAACCAGGTTAGGGTATGAATAATACCGAGCATTTATTGTTTTGGGAATATTTATTAGACCGTTTCTGGATTTTATTCATACTTATAGTGTGGCCAGAGTGGTTTTTCAGGAAACCTCAGTTTGGAAGGAATTTATCTTTGCGAAACAATGTTTATATTTCAATGAATATCGTTTCAGAGAAAAACGTATGCATTTTTACTGGAGAAGGCACAATTTATTTGCTGTTTTCTGGACTTCATTCATTTTTAGAGTGTGGCCAGAGTGTTTTTTTCAAAAGATCTTATAGATTGTGGAAGTAAGGGTTACTTTTACATGCCTATGGGTGAGGTATTTACAACTTAAGGAGCTTTACAGGTTAGGTATATATCAGGGATCTAATTTAACAAGGATGAAACTTCAATTTGAAAGGCATTTTTCTTTGCGAATCAATTTTCACACCATGAATATCGTTTTAGAGCAGTGCTTCGGCTCTTGCTATCTCGCTTTTTCCAGTGTAAAGCAATGAACCGATTTCTCCCGCAGGCATGTTCGGGTTTTTGCTATACGCAACAGCTCAATTGAGTGTACGCGTGCCGAACACTATTTTAGAGAGAAACTTATACATTTTTACTGGAATAAGCACTACAACAGTGGGTGTCCTTTTAAGGGTATATGGATATCTTGCTGTCTATAAATATTTCTAGCCCAGATCTATCTATTAATCTATACATCTACGCCCAACTACATTTATTACATGCACCTATCCAAAACCTGTAACTTCTTTAACCAAATTCCCATTATCGAATCCCCTTTGGACGCTCCACTGCACCAACTATTTCCAAGTGTAAGCCAATCTCCACTACCATATCTCTCACCTTGACAGATGCAAAACGATCCATCTTTTGGGGGCGCTTGACTTGCACATATGCAACGGATTGGGTTTTATGAAACCATTAGCAGAGAGAGCGCCGCAAACTTTAAGATACATTCATCTTGTGAGGCGCTCTAAAAAATATGTTAGCCTGCCGAAAGGGATTGGCTACAATTGCTGGGGCCCATATAAATCACCCACACACACACACACGTACACTTAAAGATGCACACACTCACACGTCCACTTAAAGATGCATACACACTCACAAGTTCACTTAAAGATGCATCCACACACACATTCAGATGGCCAAAGTACAGTCGAGTTCATTCAAGTGTCGTTTATCGCTTTTTGCTATTTTGGCAGCAGCGCCTGCCGTGAAACTGGCGTTGGGTCATAAATATGCCAATTTGGCAGTGCACCCCCCATCCCTAAACGTCCCGCCACTTGCCACAGACTCGTACAATCTCCTGCCACTAGCACACTCCTTAACAAGGTGATTTCTTTGCTGAAACTCAAACTCTGAACCCATCGAGCCAGCCATCCAACCAGCCAACCAGCCAGCCAGTCAGTCAGTCAGTCAACGGGAGTCAGTCAGAACAATAAAAATAAAATTTATTACTCAAAGTTTATGGCATAGCAATAAATGTATCTTTTCTGCTGAGTATCTCAGTATCTGTATCCATAAATATGCACCCATTCGCACCTAAGAGGGCAGGGGGATGGCCGCAGGGGTCGTAGCCACATGTGGCGCACTCTTATAGTTGCCTTCTGTTGAAATTATTATGTTGTTTGCCTTCCCTCGTCCTCCCTCTCCCCCCAAGGGAAAAAAGGGTCGGTCCATTCTCCCAACCCCCCCGAAAAACCTGGAGTACAACCCTTGATTCAAATCCCATAAAGTTGTCGAGTTGCTGTGATAGTTGTGTGTCGGCCGTTTCCATGGGATGGGGCATGGGGGGCATGTGGCATGAGGCGGCGAAGAGAAGAACTGTTGGCTGTTGGCAATTGCCGCATCATTAATCTTACTCACGGAAACGGCGCTTAGGTCAAAGTTTTGAGTTTGGGTAATTTATCTTCGACTTGCCGCAATTATGTGCCAGGGGGAGTCCGTGGGCGAAGGAAAAGCCAGAAGAGAGCCAGAAAGAGAAAAAAACCAACGACCTAGACAATTTCCCCAAGTCGTGACGCCAGGTCCCAGTGGCAATCCCATTCGCACCTGAACTTGAAACCTGATTGCAACAGCATGGAAAAACTCTTTAGCAAAAGGTCCAATGGGAGAGGGAGAGTTCTCCAAGCTAAAGTTTGGGTTATAATATTGAATAGTATAGTGCAGATAGGCAACAGGCTTCGAAATGTACTTAAAGATAGGTAGTTATAGGATCTATAGATACATAGAAGGACATTCTTAGATGGCTTTGATCTACCTTAAAGGGTTCGTAAGACAAAGCTACCTTCTGGAAGAAAATGTTCCTAAAATATGCTCGCCAATTTCCCACCTGCCTTCCCTCAGGTCCCCAGGTCCCAAATCCCATTTCGCACCTGAACTTGAAAAACCCCAAATACGCGGACTCTTTCATCAACTCTGGAGCAACTCTTTCGCGAGGGCCGCTCTAATAATTCCTTCGCTTAATAATTTAACAGCAATTTCGCGCCCCGAGGCACTAAAATTAAATTGAAGTGTTTACGGAAAACACATGAATTGCTTATGAACGACACAGGCGCAAAACTATCCAAAGGCAAATAGAAGCGGCACAGAGAGGGAGAGATTTGCACCCCACGTAGAAGCGTGTCATGTCGTGTGGTAGGCGTGGTCGGTGTCCCACTGCGTCTGTGTGTGTGTTAGAATATAATAGATGTATGTTTGTATGTATGTATGTACAGGCAATGCTTATCAAGCAAATGACAGTGCAGAACCAGAAAGTTGAGGCCGACAAACGAATGATAACCAAGCAACCCGTTCGAGGGGCACAGTGGAACGAAATTGCACCATGAATAATGACAGGCGGTGAACAAAAAGTAATTAATGAAGAAAAGGCGGTTAATTAGTAAATGAAGAAACAACTAAATGATAAGTGAATTATAATCTTTAATCAAGGAAGTAATTCTACTAAACATTTCCTTAGAATTTCCATCAGATTTGGGATTTATACGATATTATGTGCATTATACATATATATTTTGAAGAACCATTGAATTTACACTATTTTTTGTCATCTCGTTGCGTTGATTCGTTGTTGATTTCGTTTTTCTCGTTGCTTTTGTGACAGAGGTTCTCGCTATTGCGACACGATCACTCGCAAAATTTCGTTATACTGTTGGATTCGTTCGCCTGTTCTTTCACTTTTCCAATCATCTTTCAGCTTTAGGGGTTTGTGAAAGATATTTCTAAGCCTTTTCCGTTGATTCGTTGTTGATTTCGTTCTTCTCGTTGCTTTTGTGACTGAGATTCTCGCTATTGCAACACGCTCACACGCACATTTTCGTTATCCTACTGAATTCGTTCGCCTGTTCTTTCTGTGAAGGATATGCTTAGACCAGAGTCAATGCTTCTCCCAATTAAGCCCCATCTAAGACCACATATTAAAATCCTAGAAATAACTCCTCTATTCCATGAATTTTCCTTCAATACTTGGGCCACTGTTTGGCTCCTGCTGTTGTTCTCCCGGACACACTGCCGCACAATTAATTGCGTAAACAAAACGCGACACGAGCTGGCGGTCGGTCGGTCGGTCGGTAGGGGGGGCGGTTCTGGGCATTGAATTATTCAAATCATCTATAATTACAGCTGGCAACTCGCTCGATTGCCAGCCTTCCCCTGCTGCCAGCCCAACGACACTCTCGGTGCTGCCTCCTGTCCTGGCAGACCCTGACGCATTTATCAATTAAATGCGAACGCAGCAGCGGCCGCAGCGCGACAGCGACAAATCCAGCAATTGCAACAATGAGTGTAGTTGGGAGGGGGGGGGGGGGAGGGAGGGCTCTGTTGTCCCTGGCTATTGCTGGGCCAGCAATTAAATTATTAAAAGTTTGTCATAAATAAATGCAGGCACTTGACAATTATTAAAACGAATTACATGCTCGAGCGGGACGGAGCGAGAGAGCGAGACAACAAAGGGGTGCCAAGAGGCCGAAATGATTGGCCCCCAGGATCAATGCACAGAGGGATGCAGAGATGCAGGGACACAGTGGCAAAAAAAAGGATTGACGGAGGGGAAAGCCAAAACGATATACGAGCTTTTAAATTTATGCCCAGCTTTTATGGCATCGCTTTTGCCTATGTGTGTGTGTGTCTGTGTGTGTGTGTGTGTGTGTACTCGGGGTTTATGAAAAGCCGTGCGGCTGTTTTCAATTCTCTTTATTTTTTTTCAACTGTTTAATCTCAATTACCAGCGCGAAATATGCAATAAATCTGTTATTGTTTGCAGCTATAACCAATTCAAAAGGGTAGCAATGGGTTGGGTTCGAACAGGCAAGGGATATGACAGGATAGATTACAAAAGGGTAAGGAAATGGAATCTAACATAGGCATAAGATATATCAGAAGAAAGATATATAGAGAAAATATAGCATAAAAACTTGCAATACCTTATTGCTTACAGAAAGTCTTAAGATCTACAAAAAGCCAACGATTTGTTGTTCATCAAAAGATATTGGTTGTAGGTTTGTTGTTCTTCCAAAAGGCTTAAATTATATTTGTAGAATGTGCCTAAGTGGGTAAAATATATCATGGCCCATCATATGCATATATGTATGGTGGTTTTTATGAAATATTATGGTAAATACTCTTTACATTCTAGTCTCTAGTCTTCAGAGCTCTGTCTTCTTCAAGCTCTTATCTAGCCGAAAATCATTCGAAAGATCCCCAAGCTCTCCAAGTTCTACGGGCTTCTCTAGCCGAAAATCAGTCCGAAAATCCCCAAGTCTCCCGAAGAGAGCTCCTTTTTCCGCCTAGTATTTTTTTCTAATAAATCTGTCTACAAAAACGTAGCATACTTTAGTGCTGATAATTTACAGAATATAAATTCTATCAATTTTGAACCCCTGCAAACCCCCAGGTATCCCCTAGTCGAATCATCAGTTTGGCCAAAAGCAATTTGAGCCTTTATTTGTGGCTGTTGTTGTTGTTGCTGCTGTTGTTGTTGTTGCTGCTGTTGCTGCTGCTGTTTCTGTTGCTGCTGCATGAGGGTCAGAAGAGTGTGTGTCAGCGGCGGCGGCGTTTTATGCCATTCGCTCAAGTGCCCCCGAACGCAGTTGTGGCAAATGGCGCCGGGACTGATGCTGGTGCTACCTTACTCCGGGTCTTGTTCGGTCCACTCCGTGCTGCTCCTCAATGCTTAAATCCCTCACGGTACTTCTTTTCACTTCCCCCATTTTGTTTTGCTTTTTTTTTTTTATATGTTGTGTATGTGTTTCATGTATGGCGCAATAAAAACACAAATAATGGCAAAAGTCGTATGAAAAAGGGGCGAAATAACTGAGGGGGAGTAACGGGAGGGGGGTGAGAAACATACGCAATTTGTGCTGCGTTTGGGGGATTCTTGTTTGGATGTTTGTTGGATTGTTACATATTCTGCTCTGGTTTATGCGCTTTTTGTTTGGATTTTTGTGTGTTGTTTTTTTTATAGATATTTTTTTTTATTTGGCTGTTTGTTAGGCGGGTGGGTTTAAGCCTTTAAGCACATAATTTCAATTGCTGTGCATAACACAAAAGGGATTAACTTTGATTTTGACGTGTGATTTGTATCTGTGTCTAACAGACGCAAAGGGGGGAGGGCCAGGACGAGCGGTATTCCAAATCTGTGTGTAAATTACCCAAAAAACAAAAAACAAAAAGCCCACAGCCTCCAAAAAGCCCAGAGTGAGTGTTTCACGCAGATTTTGGCCAGATTCTGGCAAAAGCCTGTAGAGACAGGCATGCTCTCTCTCTCTCCCTCTCTCTGTCTTTCTGGCAATCAAAAGGCAAACGAAAAACAGAAAACTGGCAGTTAAAATCCAGAAAAACCAGAAAAAATTCACCGACGCATCTTTCAGGCACAGCCTCAGAGCTCAAAGGAACACTAAGAGGTCTGCCTGCCCTCCTGCCTTCCTTACGGCTTGCCTTCCTGGCCGTCCTGGCCTGCCTGGGCCTTAAATGATGGGATTTCTCTTGGCCTGCCATTTGAGGAGGTAAAATATGCAGCTCTGCCTCAAGTAGATTTAGTTGCTCTCATAGCTGCCGGCTGTTTAATGTATATGAAGTACACTCGCACTCGTGTACTCGGATTCGCATTCGCACTGGCACTGGCACTCACACTCGCACTCACACTCATCCTTCTGCATACATATTTATGCGTAAAGGAGGTCATAAAGTTTCTTTTTGCCCAGGATTTCTCATCACTTTTGGTCTTGGGCTTGGGCTTGTTGGCTAAGCCAAAGTTTTTCTTCGTTAAACTTTAAGTTACTTTATATTTCGACAGCTTAAATCGAATTGAAATAAAAGATTTACTTCGGTGCTACAATATTTTGATGGTAGATTAAAGAAAACAAGAGATTTCAGGGATTTTTAGATGAAACTCTTTTTGAGATACATTTTCGCTTGGCTTGCAATCAATCTCTCTGTCAATCTGTACAGAATTTTATTGGATTGAGCATGGTTGTTGAGAAACAGCTTACTACACTGTGAGAAAAATGGCATAGTAAAACGAAACACAAACATTAAATTTGATATACGGGCGGGCTATACAAAATTAGATAGAATTCAGTTATTTTTAAATGTAAATGTAATTCTTAGATTTTAAAACAAATAAATAAAAAAAATAGGTTCTTTAAAATAAATATATGTATAAAATAAATAAACGCTTTAAAATGAATAAATAAAATAAATAAACCCTTTAAAATAAATATATTATATTAATTTTGTAGGAAATATATTTTAAATATTTATTATTCTATATATATATTATTTTAAATATAAAAAAACTTATTTTTCAAATTTTAATTATATATTTTCATTTTAAAATAATATTAAAATAAATAAAATAAAAATAATAAAACAAAATATAATAATAAATAATCAAAATATATTTCCTACAAAATGAATACAGTATTTTTATTTTATTTATTTATTTTAGAATAGATAAAATATTAGATAAAATATTTAGAATAATAAATATTAAAAATATATTTCCTAAAAAATTCTTTTAAAATTTTTTTTTTTTAATAGTTTTTTTCATTTTAAAGCGTTTAATGGTTTATTTATAATTAATTATTTTTAATATCTAAAATATTTATTTTTAAAATTTAAATTCTATTTTTCCATTTTTAAGTAATATTAATATTATTTTATAAATGAAAAATATTTGTTTTAAATATGAAAAATAATAATATCAAATATTTCCAATGTGGTATAAATATTTAAATCTCAGTGTGACTATTCGGATCTCACTGCTTTTTCCTCTAAGTGTATTCTCTAACAGACACTCGTTTCCTTCCCTTTGCTTCCTTTCCATTTGTATCATCAAATTAGCAATATAGCATTCAAAATCCTTAGTTTTAATTGATATAATTTAGAAATGAAATTAATTTCATTGCGTAAACCTCTTCTGTCAATCCAATTTGCATAAACTGCGCCCCCATTATAATCGTTGAAATGTCATCACAGGGTCTCCGCATTGATCTGCGGTTTCTCTCCACTCACATACAGCCAGCCAGCCAGCCAGCCAGCCAGCCAGCCAGTCATCATCCAACTCCAATTTGCAGCAATCCAACCGCAACCAACACACACTTCTCTGTAAAGCACTTCTCTACGTGGCTATACATATGTACATGTACTATATAGAGGAATGAGAAGCCAGAATGGCGACACTTTGCTAACTGGAATGGCTTCATTAAGGCATTAAAGCGACAGAGAGAGCCAGAGAGAGAGAGCGAAAGAGAGCGAAAACAAGCTCGTCGTGTGCTGAGAGTAAATTTATGAATATGTGGCATGATTTGGGCTAATCACGTGGCTGCCATTACCCAAAATTATTTCACATATAAAGCGGGCAACCAGCGAGAGAGCAACACAAAGAAAAGGCCCAAAAACAAAATGCGAGAAAAGAACATTATTTAAATATCTTAATGCGTTAAATTTACGAGGTCCAAAGGCGAGTGTATACGAGTATATTATATACCCAGACGGGGACAGTGGGGGGGTAGGGAATATTCAAATTCGGTCAGGTGTATAATTAAATTGGAAATTTGTGGGCACACGCACAGGGGGTCCAGAATGAGGATTGAGGATTTGAACATCTAAATGGTTGCCATTGCCACTGCCACACACACACTCATTGCCGCCGCCATCGTCGCCTGATTATGCCAGCCACTTGACCGCCACTTAAGACCAGGGGGCGTCCCCGCCTTAGCAAAGGTCAAAGTATCAAGTTTTCAAAGTTCTACATATATAGCAATGTCCAGCAGGGGGTGGGTTGCAGGTGCTGGTAGTGTTTGGTCATCAGTTAAGAGAGTACGATATTCCCCATAGATGAGCACACGATGGGGCCCATCGCTCACTTTGATGATGAAATGTGTGTCAATGACTCCCCGAGGAAGACGCGCGGGGGGCCAGTCGACAGATGATATGCGTGCGCCTCGTTATAAACCTAATGAATGTATTAAAGTTGCAAGATCTGCATGAGGTATGAGCTGGACTCAGGAGCGAGGGTCCTGCGGGTATAAAGTGGTGTTTGTTTTGGTCGGGAAATAGCATTAAAATTAGGTAATTTCTAGAGGTATTACAGTTGGTATTTTTAGATGTTTTAAAGCATATAGGAGCAATGAATTCAGGACTCATCAGAATGTTAAAAAAAGAACCACAAGCAGTCCTCATTGAAGGTCTCAAAATGGTTTCAAAAACCTCCTATAGTTTGTACTTTTTCTCATCTATTAAACATATCTTATCCTCCCCCTGCATATTCTAATATGTACATTAATTACTTCATTCCAAACTTATACAGGAAATGAAATATTAATGACTTCTATTTAAAGAACAAAAGGTGTGAAAGCACTCATTATGCTACGATTACCACACACCATCATTCAGCCCCAACCAAATGCCAGTCTTTTATGGCTATGAATACATTCTTGGGAAGGAAGCTACTAATTCTATAAATAGCTGCCTTGACCCAACAGAAAGTAACTAAAGCCAAAGAGAGAAAATCCTCCTCCTCAATGGGCTGCCAATGGAATCGAAATGCCATTAATCTTGGGGCGTAAGTGCAGCTCATAAGTTGTGCCTAAAAGTTATTGACCATGCAGTTAATTAAGTAGCTCTCCTCCTGCCAATAATCCTCACACTACTATTTCTTGTATATTTCCATGTGCCACTGCCCGCTGCCACTGCCGCTGCCACTGCCGTGTTTGTGGCACGTTTGAGAGGCGCTTTTCTCATTAAATGCGTAAATTTAATTGCTTCGACGGCGACACGTGGCGTATAATTAATGACGGGAGTTGTAGCTGGAGAGAGCTGGAGAGTGCTGTAGAGAATCCGGTCGCAGCTGGAAAAGACAGACAGCGAGAGCCAGGAAAACTCCAACCAAACATTCACTGAATAAGTCATAAGGTTTTGGCTTTTCACCGGAGCAGGAGAAAGCTGAAGTGGCAGGCAAGAGAGGGATCTGGGACTGGGACTGGGACAGTCAACATCCGTAGGACACAAATAAGCCATATCATTCGCATTTCGTGTATTGACTGACAGTTAACATGGCTTGGCAAAAAGTTTGCAACGACTTTTGCAATTGTCCTCCGTGCATACCAAAAAAAAACCACCACCCCCCCCCAAGCTGTAGCCGAAGTCGAAGCCAAACCGAAAACCTAAAGCACAATTGCAACTGTCATACGCATGCAGCAAGCAGCAGCAGTGGCAGCCGAAGAGTCCTCCAGGAGCACTACATATACATACGTACATATATTGTACGTTTTGGGGGGGTTACATATATATTTGGCTACAATTTATAAGGGCAATACGTGCAGGGCATATGCCCGGGTTAGGTTAGACTTCCTGTCGAGGACAACTATGCGAGGTCCACGCGTGTGCATACCAATGGCCCCGGTCGGTCGGTAGGTCGGTCTGTCGTCCAGGACAAGGACCTGGACAGACAGCCAATCCCAGCAAACATTTTAAACTCCCAGAAGAAGCCATGGGGCAACTGCAAATACAGCCAAAACATGAAAGGAAGCCCAGACCTGGCCTCAGGGCTCGAAACTGTTAATACTCTTAAAGGACTTTTGCATGTGAAGAAAAGGTAAGATACCCCTTTTTTTTGGGACTAAATGACAGAATTATGATGAGTTTGGTAGGTAGATAATTGGCTAACTAAAGCGGGATTATATATGGACAAATTTAGTTCAAGATTATTTTGGTTAACAAATAAAGAATATTATGAATTTTTATTTAGGTAAATTCTCACACTTGAAGTTTGAGTTTTAACTTTAGAAACAAAAAAGTCTCCGCAGATATTGTGCCAGTTCCTATAACAGATATCTACTTTATAGTAGGTATTATCCTAAAGGCAGCAAAAGAATGTTTACTGACAATTTTCAGCAGTTTAGAATAAACACAAAAAAATAAATAAAAAATAAAAAAAAAACATGAAAAATAAAAAATGTAAATAAAAATCAACGAAAGAAAAATAAAAGAATAATAATATGAAAGATAATAATTCATAATAATAATAATTCAATAATTCAAATTCAATAGTAATAATTCATAATAATAAAGTAAGTAATGTAGTAATGTCATGTAATGTAATGTAGTAATGCAATGTAAGAATAACTAACTCATAATCTTTTAAAGGGCATAACTAACTATATGAACTTGTGACTAGCGTTTTAACATAAAGCTATAAAAACTGTAGCGTTAGGAATATATTCTATATATGAAATCATATACTATCGAAGAATTGTGTAATATACATACATATGTATGTACTAAGTCATCTTCTTATATCTTCTGTTAAAATGAGTAACACATTTGTCGAACTATTACTTAATCTAGCAGAAGGCCATAGCAGCCATTGCTAGTTTATCCCAACTTACTTTAAGGTTTAACCCTTATAATAAGCTATTAAATAAATAAATATGGAAGATTAGTATCCCTAGAAGAGAGGCAGATCTTTACATTAAATCTCTTAACTAAAAATATGCACATTAACTATATAAAATCATCATTATCCTACATATTGGTTACAAAATGCTCCTCTTTCTTATAATACCCCATTTTTAGGGTATCCAAAAAACAAGAAAAAAACATAGAAAAACCGACAAACGTAAGTTACAACTGCAACTTGTGCCAGAAGGTGGTCCGTCCCTGACTTCGACTTCAAGTTCTGGAAATTGCTCGCACTGCGTTGGCATATCTCCTCCCCTCCCCTCCTCGTCCTCGTCCTGCTCCCTTTGTACCTTCCCCCCTGTGTCTCTACCACCCAATGTTACACAATTCGATAATAAATATTACAAGCTAGACAACAAAAGAAGAACCATACAAATATACCATGTATATATATATATAGATGTATGCACTACATGTATGTATGTACATATCTTTCTTTTTGTATAGAAAACGTGAATTTCGAGAAGAAAACGAAAAAGTTGCGAGCACAAAACGAGCGCAAAAAACAAATTAAATTCGGTTTGCTGTTCTCATTTTTTGTTCCGACGATTCTTTTTCTTTTCTTCTTTCTTTTTTCGTTTTTTTTTTTATTTTTATTTTTGCAGCACAACATTTTTTTAGCAATTACGTTTTGAGGGGCTGGCGGGGATCGGTGGGGTATCATAGGGTGGTATAAAGACTGCACGAAGTCAACGATTTGCATAAGTTGGGCGTGGCACTGTGGGGGGCATTTCGTCGGCTGGCTGGGGGCGTGGCATTGGTGGCCGGGGCCGGGGCGTTGTCGCATTGATTACAAGCGTGAAAATGAATTTCGATTATGCGACGAAGGACGAGGACGAGGACAGGCGAAACGACGGAACACTGGAGTCTTGGTTGAAGATGGCAATCCATGTTTTCGTTTTGTTTTCGGGCTTTTGCGGCCCACTGTGCACAATCGCCTCAAGGTATGCTATGATTTCTGAGTCCCGGCTGGGGATTCCCCCACAGAATAAACCTGATGAGGTTCGATACGGTTCACTGGCCGTAGCATATGTACATACATGTGTATATCAGAGAACGGCTTGGCGTGATTGGAAAAAAAATCATACACAAAAATAGCCGAATAATCGTGTCGTTCGGCTCAACCGATCAAACATTCGTATGTACACGAACTCGGGGTTGATTTAAATTCACTCTCTTGCGCTCATATTTTTTCTCTCTCTGAGTTTATTCATGCTCATCAGCAAACCGATCATTTGGGCGTATGTTCATTCGGCTCAGCAATGATTTTTTTTTTTGATTTACTCATACGCCCAAATTCTTACTCAGCTCCGCTCACTGAGCGGTGAATAAAAATCAGCTCATTCGGCTCAGCAATGATTGAGTTGAGTAAAGAAAAATTCAAAAGGCAGTAAATTAAGGCGTATGAGTTTGTTCATGGGCGAAGTCAAAGAAATCAAAATTTATTTCACAACAGATTATATAATTTCATTTTGATTGGCAATTATTTTGATTAATAACATAAAATAAGAAAATAATTTCACACTTACATATGTGCATATATATATCCATAAGTGTACATAAATATGTTTAACATAAAAAAGGAACACATTTTGACTTTATAAGTGAATGCTAATTAATACTTAATATATACTTATTTCTGTTGTACATTGTTATTATTATTATATGTTTTAAAGTAAGATTTAAAAAAAATTAAGCTGTCCACAGATTTTGGACCAAGACGATTTCTTTTGTCAGTTATAATGTTTCCTGCCAAAGAAAATGCGCGTTCTGCAGCTGCACTACTAGCCGGAATCGAATGAACTTTCAAAGCAAAACTGGATAGTGCTGGATATTTTTTTTCATTACTTTTCCACCATTCTAGCACATTAAAGTCATTATTTATTTCCACAATTTCATTACAGTAGCTTTCCAATTCATCTGTAGCTGTTTTAAACGTATTTAATGCGGGCGCTTTAAAAAGTTGGGGGAAAAAAATTGAACGTCTTTTTCCTTACTTAGTGGGGTGTTTGTTGAATTAGGCGAGTCCACTGATCCACAGTCTTCAAATGAAAATTGGGACACGATATCTGAATTTGGCGTGCTTGGACTTGCTAGAACAGAAGATGACCCTGATGGATTTATATCGAAGGAGTTCATTTTTGACATGCAAAATTGCTTGATCTCGTCATGATCAATTGATTGCATGTTCAAAGCAGGCGGAAATAAAAAAAATGCTGCTTTATGCCATATATTGATATTTTGGGCCCAAATTTCCTCAACATTATTAATTATTTTTTCCTTTAAGGCCAATATAGGAAATACGTCTGTCGCTTGTGGCTCACATAGAAGTCGCATTTTGTTAATTGATGGCACGACGTAGCATAGTGATGGAGAACTGCAAAGTTGTAGCTTTTTAAATATGACTTCAAAAGCACTGCTTAAATCAACTAACTGTTGAAGCGTTGATATATTTATAAGCAACAGTCTTTGGGTTTCTTGCTTCTCTTTTAGAATTTCGTTAATAGTAAACCAATTGTCTACAATGGACTTAAACATTGCGAAGTTTGAGTTCCATCGTGTTGGGCAATAGTTTTTCAAGGAAGTTTGCAGTTGATGTTGCAAGTTTGCTTTTTTAAAATAGCGAACAATTTTTTTGCATGCTTCTACAAGTTCGGCTACCTCCAACGAATCATTAAAAGCATGTTCCAATACGTTTGCTAGCAAATGACTGCTGCAGTTTAGTCGGTCGTTTCCTTCCAAGGCTTTTATAATGTTGGTACCTCTGTCAGTTACAAACTTTATCTTCTCCAAATTATGGATGCCGAACTCGCCAAACAGTGTATGTAATTTGCTCAAAATGTTTGCAGACATTGAGCGTTGGAAATCCATGGATTTGAGGCCCAAAATTATATCGTGAAGTTGTTTTTCTTTTTGGAAGTGTAAAGTCACTCCTAAAAAGTTTCTATGGACGTAGTTGTCAGACCATAAATCAATAGTTGCAGTTGCACCACCATTCTGCACAATGTCGGCTAATTCATCTTGTATTTCATGTTTTTTGTCGTCCGCGATCTTGTGCGTTGTTCGCGACAACGTTGTTGCATCAGGCAGCATGTCATCAATATCTACATCTTCTCCATAAATTGATCCAATATGAATTAAAAATCTTGCAAGTTTTTTTAAGCCAAGTCCATTGATTGCTGAAAAGGGTTGGCAATCTTCAGTAACCCAGGCTACACAAACATCTATAGCTGCTTTTTTTTCCTCCGGCGTTACAGTTTTTAAGAGTTTTCTTTCCTTTAACGACTTGCAGCATTTATGTCGAATTAAATTGGACGACTATCTTGCCAAATATTTCAATATATTACTGCACGATCGACAGTACACAAATCCATCTAAAACAGTGCCATCCTCCTTCAAAATCTCTGCTAAAATGTTCCACACAAAGCTTCTTCCCTTATGTCGGGGCGCCAATGTATAGGTATTTAAGCGTATTTTTTCTAAGATAACCTGCTCCATAGCAACGAGATGACAAAATTACACTAATTGTGCTCATTTCAACCAACAACCCCAAGCATTCTCAAAAACAAAAAGAAACAGTAAAAACAAAAACAAAATCATAACGGTAATGCATCTAAACGAGTTGAGTCAATGAGTGGCATGAGCTGATTTTTATTCACCGCTCAGTGAGCGGAGCTGAGTAAGAATTTGGGCGTATGAGTAAATCAAGAAAAAAAATCATTGCTGAGCCGAATGAACATACGCCCAAATGATCGGTTTGCTGATGAGCATGAATAAACTCAGAGAGAGAAAAAATATGAGCGCAAGAGAGTGAATTTAAATCAACCCTCAGTTCGTGTACATACACAAAATTCATATGCTCATCAGCATGAGCTGATTTTCATTCAACGCCGACTTTCGTTCAGTGAGTGGAGTTGAGTAAGAATTTGGGCGTATGAGTAAATCACGAAAAAAGTGAATTTTGCAGATCTCTGGTGTATATATGTATCTACATGGATATGTACATGTGGAATTTGTGCAATCCACACGGAAATGTAATCAGAAAAGGTTCTTTAAATTGTGCCACACACACGCAAACGATTTACATCGATAAATATGTCTTTATGGGACACATGAGAGATACTTTTGTATGGGGAAATTCCTGTAGGGCGGCAATGCAGCATCGCCTCCAGAAATTATGATGCATGTTAGAGTTCTGGACAACATAGTAGATCTTAAAGTTGAAGAAATTACATAGACATTAGCTTACAGGGGTTATTATGATATAATATAACCCTTCAACTTAAGATCTATTCTTTTGCTGTTTGCTTTCATTGCTTCTCATTCTTCAAATTCTATAAAATTCTTCATAGTACCAAGAATTTGTAATCGTTGGAGTTCTTTTATGGACTGCACGGATCAAAGATGCCATTTTTATAATAAATAAATAAATTTATAATGCTCAGAGCTGATAGCTTGAGTTCACTTCACAGCGGCAGAGACGTTTCTTATCATGAATGGGCTATCAGTTTCGGGCAAGCCACAACGCAGATTAAATATCGGACAACGACATGGAAAACTCGACTTGAGAATTGATATTTATATATGGTTATTGGATCCACTTTCCTCAGTTTGGTCTTGCATCGACTGTACGAGAGTCAAGTGAAAAATGAAGAGCTCTTTTAACTTTGTGGTGTTCATCCTTTGGCTTTTGCTGCAAGAGGAATATTCCCTCACCAGTGGAGACTCAGAGACAGATCTGCTAACAGCCAGCAGCTGCTTACCCTTCGTCAATTCCAACGATATCCACACCATTAGGTTGCCCGGAAGAGAACCATTCGAAGTGCCCTGCAATGCCAGTGTCTCCGGATCCGGCTGGACTGTCATCCAGAGACGGGTCAATGGTAATGAGGACTTTCATCGGGAATGGAGCGACTACAAGCGAGGATTCGGAGACCTACGGGAGAACTTCTTCCTGGGACTGGACAACATCCATCAAATGACCCAAAATCAACCCCACGAGTTGTACATCCAACTGGGAATGGTTAATGGATCGACTAGCTATGCTCGCTACGACGATTTCAAAATAGGGAGCGAAGAGGAAGACTACGAACTGAAATCCCTGGGAGAGTATTCAGGAACAGCCGGAAATTCCCTGACTAACCGCAACCTGAAAAAGAAGTTCTCCACTTTCGACCGGGATAATCACGATTGCACGAAGTTTTTTGGAAGTGGGTGGTGGTTTTCGCCAGGTTGCGGTCATAGGTGATTATATTTCAGGAAGGAATAACATTAATAATTACAAATTATATTAATTTTTCTACTTTTGCAGTTTGCTGAATGGCAAATATTATAAAGATGGTAGAACAAGTGGCGGTGAAATGAACGGCATTTATTGGGGCACTTGGCACAACTTTGACTACAAGATCTCGCTGACATTTACCCAGATGATGATAAGACCAAAGGTCCTATAAAATTGTATACTATGTAATCTAATAATTTTAAAATAATTCTAAGGAATTGTAAGGAATATGTTTGCAAGACATGAACACATTAACCGCATTGTAAAATTACATATAAGACTCAGTTTGAATTTACAACTCAACTCTTAAATGTCTAGACTTTTCTTTGAAGGTCTTAACAATATGTATATATGTATATTTTCTTTCTGAAAATGTTTACAAATTTCAATACAGTCCAAAAATAGATTAAAAGTCGTCAAACTTCCAGAGAGAGTGAAAAATCATCGTCAATCACCTATAAATACCCACAAATTAATGATATAATCCGCCAGCCAATCCTCATTCATTAATTATTTAAAATCTATTTATAAAAAGCTGGCCTTTTTTCTGATTATACCCCCCTCGCCCAACCCCCCGGTGTTACTTGATATTTTGATCTATTATTGTTGCTTTTGTATTCGCAGTCGTCTTGAAAAATGTTCTTTTTATGCTTCATTACGTGGCGTCTTCCTGTTGTCAGTTTTTCTTTACATTTCGTTTAACATTTGTCACTTTTATAGCCGCATGTGTAACTGTATCTGTATCTGTGTCTGTATCTGTCTGCTATGGTGTGTGTTTCCATCCGTAGGCAAGTGCGAGTGTGTGTGTGTGAGTGTTCGAGTATGTGTCCGCATATGCCTCGCAGCTGCCCATCTTCATTTCGGTATGTTTTCGCTTTTCTTTTCCTTTGGCTACCCCAAGTATTGGCTGAGTTCGAGGGTATGTTGGACATGTCAAGGTGTAGGGAACATATTTATAAGATATAAAGATTATAAAGATATAAGGGTTTTCGAGTAGATACAGTGATCTAGCAAATTGTGATCGCTGGGAAGATTAAGAAAGAGATATCTTTATATTATATGAAAATGTTTTGGTTCATGTCTGATATTTTACTCATATCGGCGCGAGAGAGCAATGCGAGTGAGCCAGGGGTTAGCTCAAGACCAAGGCTAGTGTGTTTATTGTGTAGAGTTTATTTTATATTTACTTATTATTTGTTTTTATTTTGTTTTATATTTATTTTATATATTATTTTATATTTATTTTATATTTTATTTCATATTTATTTATTATTTATATTTATTATTGGTTTTTATTTTATTTTATATTTATTTTATATTTTATTGAATATTTATTTATTATTTGTTGTTATTTTATTTTATATATTTATAATTTATTTTTTATATTTATATATTATTAATTTTATTTTGTATTTATTTTTTTTATTACTTAATTTATATTTATTGTTTTAATTTAATATCATAAAAGTGTCCCAAAGAAATTCTCGTTGACATCATTACCATTTCTCCCCGTAAAAATATTTCTTGAATAGTTCTCTTGCTGTACGAGGTATCACCTAGTCGATATACCCAGCTTAAAGCTCTCATATATATTTTTTTGTCCCCTTCTCGTGTTGCTATGACTGTTGTTGCTGTCGTTTCATCAACAGCTGCCGCTATTGCTGCTGTTTCTGTTGCTGTTTCTGCTGCTGCTGCTAGAGAATGCTGGGAAGCCCCTGAACACTTTGGCCCAGCCTCTTTACAACTTGATTTAAGGTTCAGTTGATATGTCGCCATGTCGGGGGCTTCCCTTCACTCTCACTTACACACCCATTGCCATTTCCCATTCCACTTCCACATACACATTCACATTCACATCCACATCCATTGTGCCACTGTGCCACTTCCTCCACATCCAGTCCTCCAGTCCGTTACTCCTGCTGTTCTGTCTTCGTGTGTGTGTGTGTGTGTTGTCTCCTGACAAATGTCATGTTCAAATTGCAGACTGAACTTTTGACTTTTGACAACGAATGGTAGCAGCAGCGACAGCCGATAGCACCACACAAACACACTCACACGTAAACACACATTGAGACCCAGCAATGATGATGCCTTGATAGATATGAAGTGGATTTCCCCCTCAACAGTCAAGGTCGAGCATAAATAATGAGTGACGAAAAAGGTCATTCGAGAAAGCACACTCTTAATATATCAAAGTGATTGACTTACAGTCCTCTCTCTCCTCTGCTCTCCTCTCTTCTGCTTTTGGGAATATTTGTTTCACATGATAAAATAGCATTTTGAAATTACTCTCAAACACTCTCTATCTCTCTCTCTGCAATGAGTATCATTAATTATTGTGGAAATATTTTCAAGCTCTTCATAATTATTGAATTTCAATATTTAATTCATTTGCATTTGCATTTGCATTTGCCTGCCATCCGATAAAACACCTACCATTTCCACTTAAATTTGCATTCATTTGCAATGAGTTTCCCAATCATCGACGACAGAAGCAGCCCAGCCCAGGAATTAGGCCAAACTAAGTAGACAAATCTGTTGCACACGACATGGCATCATTTTGAAAATTATATATGAATTTGTGCGGAATTTGTTTATCGGCAAATGACCAAAGGCCATCCTCCCCCCAATAGCCCCATAGCCAAATACATTTTTAATAATTATTCTCCATTTGGGTCTCAAAATACAACAAATACAAATGCGATTATTATTATTATTATTATATATTGTATTTGTTCGCTGTATTCCAAAAACGAAAGCTATTAAACAACATGAAGCATGAGGATGATATTGGCAAATAAATATTTATGGAATGGAAAAGAGAAGAGCTCTGAAAAAAACTCTGAAAAATGAACAAATTATATTTAAAAAAATAACAAACAACCACAGAGAAAGACGAGTATTTTTGTGGTTTAATTGTTTTTTATAAAATGTGGCAATTATTTATATAAAAAAAACACCATTCAAATTAAAAGTATGAAGAAACTAAATGTTGAAGCACCTTTTAGAACTGAGCTTTGATTTTAAGCCTAAATGCCAATTGATTGGAAAATATTCCGAAAAATAGAAAAAATACAAAAAGAAGCTTAAGGAAACCCTTGAACATTTTTCAAAAAATATACCACATTTTTCTAGAGTTAAATAAAGTGAAAAATATATGAAAAAAACGTCTGCAAAAATCAATAAAATATTTTTTCTGATTTAAGGAATTTAGGCCAGAAAAAGGTTCATGCCTTTTAGCCTGATTTTTCATCCAATTCTCTTATAGAAAATATTAAAAAATGTAAAAAAAAAAACAAAAAGGAAGCTTAACAAAACCCTTGAATATTTTTCAAAAAATATTCTTCAAGTTTCTAGAGTTAAATAAAGTGAAAACTATATGAAAAAGGCTGAAATATTTTTTATTTCATAAGAAAAAATCTATCTTAGTTAAAGAATTTAAGCCAGAAAAATGGGGCATTCCCTTAAGCTCCCAGAAGTCAGATTTCCACCCAGTTCTCACCTTCAATGCACCTTCCTGATGAAGTCATCATTATGATTACCCGTCTAACAAGAGTTTTCCGTAGAACCCCCCCACCTCCATATATGTATGTGCCGCCCTTCTTGTTACGTTTAATTCATTGATCTATCACCGGATTCAGGAGGAGGCCTCCTTGGTGGGCATGGCCCCTTGGCATTGGCATTGGCATTGGGGCGCCTCAATCACATTAGCGTGTTAAACTACTTAACATGGTGAAAGACAAACCCCAAGACAGAATGCCACAGGATGTGAGGGATACCTACCAAAAGGGGGGCGTGCCACATTACAACTGATTGAATTAATCAGCTTCATTATTTTGGTAGTATTTTGGGGGGATTTAATGCATTTACAGGGCATGTTTCAATTAGGAGAAGGAATCCAGGAACCCAGGAACCCAAGACCAAGACATTGAGTCCCTCCTTTGTACATAAATTCCCTTACCGAATCGAATCGAATGGAATCGCATTGAATTGAATGGAATGGCCGGGAATGTTTAATGTAAGAAAAGGAAGAGCTTGAATGTGGGAATTTATGTGGCTACGTGCGGGGCATTTGCCAGTCCTCCAGAAAAGAGATGTCGAAGGTACAGACCTTCCCCCGAAGACAGAAGAAAGTGTGTGTGTGTGTGTGTGTGTGTAGTGGCATTTGTGGTATGCATATTTAATGGCAACGCTGGCCCATTATTGAAATTGGTTCATAACAACAAAAGGCACACACAAAAACCCACAAAACCTAACAAACAATCAACCAACAATCAAACAATCAAACAAACAAACAATCAGCCATCCAGCCGATATGTTTATGTTTAAACAAAAATATTTTAGAAACGCACACGCAACGTACAGCTCAATTTCTATAAATATTGCCTCCAGATATAGATAATATAATATATGTACATTTTTTTTTGGGTTCTGGTTTAATCAAAAAGTTTATGTTTCGTATGAATCACTAGGAATTACAGTTCAAATGATGATGATGATGACGCAATCAATGTCCCAAAAGTGTGCCCAAGCCTCCCACCGACTACCGACAGGTGACACAACACAGAAAGAGGGAGAAGGAGAGCGAGTATCTGGTAGATACTTCACACAATAAGGTACACAGCAGACAGAGAGATATATTACGTACATCCAAATACCCATGCCCACCCCCACCCACCCATTCGAACCATTTTTATCCCCCCCACACGAATATTGTATTATTTTCAATAAGCAGGCGACATATTGATAACAAAAGCTTTGAAATATATACAAGCGTTCCTCTGATCGGAGTTTGGGGTGGGGTCCTCCCTTACAACTACAAAACATTTTCAATGCCTGGAAAATATTGAATATCCCCAACACACACACACAGCCACACACACACACAAAAGACATGACAGAGCGAGGTAGCATCCAAGCATAAAACATTTTGTGGAGAAGAAATATTGTATGGTCATGTCATTGTATTGGTTATATATACGGATATGCCAGTGTGTGTGCATGTTGATATGGGATTAGACTACAGAAATCGAAAGGGGGGCGGGGGAGGGCATGGCGGATAGTGTGTGGTGTGTGTGTGTGTGTTTGTACTGCAGTAGAATTTCTATTATATTCCCAACTCTTAGGCGGAGATGATGCCAAAATGATGATATGAATGCAATGACAGAAAAAACCGCAAAAACCAAGAGAATGTGAATGTAAAATACAACAGAAAAAAACGAAAGATGGGTGTGTGGGTGTGGAAAAACTCCACATAGAAAGAAAGAAAGAAAAACCATTTAAAAATGGCAGACAGCAAAAGATGCAAATGAGAAACGGTTCTGGTTCTGGTTCTGTGTCTTCTTCCACCTTCAAAAGTTAACCGTGCCTTTAGCCTCGCTCTCTCTGTGTCTCTCTCTTTCTCTTTCAGTCAGTCAATCTCACCTCTCTCTTTCAGTCAGTCAATCACTCCATCCTCCTGCCTTCGATTACAGCCGGAAGAGTGACATTTTTAGTTGCAGCAGCAGAACCCACAAACTGAATGGAAAAGATATGTTGGAAGAACCCTACCATTTCTCTCTCTCTCTCTCTCTCTACAATACCTTTCCCCTACAATCTTCACCCCCTCTTTTGAGAGCAGCGTCTGCTGCTGTCACATAATCCCCTTTTTCAATAAGATTTAAATTTGCATTTGACACATATTGGACGACGACAACCAAAGCCAGAACCAGAACCAGAACCAGAGAAAGAATATGGGTTGGGTATAGGTATGGGGAGAGGTACGAACGAGGATGGAGAACCATCGAAAAGCAAACCAAACGACGATGTCGACAACAACTCACAAACAGCGAATAGGAAATCTATATGCATATATCCCTACAAATACATATGCAAAACACATATCTTGGCAATAATATTTGACATAGCGAAGATTACATGCCCTTTAGACGACGTTCAACACTCTCACAAGAATGCATGATGAAGTACACACTTTCATGAGTATGATTTATGGGAACCTGGCAATCTCTCTGGTATGGTAACTGAGAACGGTCTTGTCTTCTTTTGAGGGGAGATATTGATGGGAACTTAAAAATAAAATAAAATCAACCAGGGACTAAGGGACTTACAGAGTCTTTTAAGCAACAGATTATCCTTGAAAATACATTAGATGTTCTACTTATTTTAATATTTACTATGAGATAGATCTCTAGAGCAGAACTCATGCCAAGGATAACTTGTTTTCTAATGTAACCTTGTATATGCTTAACCAAAGGATTCTCCTTAAGAACTGTGACAATATCCTTCCGTTCATAATAGAATTCGCTATCCATCCATCTATCTTTCTATCTATCTCTATATCTATCTATCTCCTACATATATCTGCATATCTCTACATCTATATATCTCTATATCTATCTACCTATTTCTACATCTATCTATCCATCCATCTATCTATCTATCTAAATATCCATATATCTACATGTCTATCCATCTATCTATCAACATATCTATCCATATATCTACATATCTACCCATATATCTACAGGTATATATCTACATATCTATCAATCTATCTAGCAATCTATCTATTTATCTATCCATCCATCCAACTATCTATCTATCTACGCAGTGAATTTCCCCTATACCATCGATTAACGTAGTCAAAAATTATAATATTTATAATTAAGAAAATTTCCCCTTTAAAATCCCCGAAAATCAATAACAATTTCCAATGTTTTCCCCAGCAAAAAACATAACCGTAGGCAAAATATTGCTTATACAAAATTGATTTTCTTTCAAACAGAGGGTAAACTTTAAACAGATCTTTAGTATTCCATTTCCTAGACTTCCTTCCACACATACACACACATTAGCATAGGCTCCACAACAGAACATATATTTAACCTCGTCGCATTCATAGCGGAAAAGCAGAAAAGCGGAAAAGCAGAATGCAATGGCAATGGCAAGGAGGTGGGCATCGGCGTTGGGGATGGGGATGGTTTGGGGTTGGGGGTTGGGTTGATGGGAGGTTACCTATGGCACCTATGGGGGACAGCTGTGACAGCTGAGGGACAGAGAAAGGAAAGGGGTTGAGGGGGGTTTAAAATAGTGCAAAAGGTAGCATACAATAGGAGGAAACTGCGCGTCATTAGCATAGCTAAGGGAATTGTTTTAGTTGGTTTCACTCGGTTTGGTTTTTGTTCAGGTGGGGTTTGGGGAGCGGGGGTTTCTCTTCTCTTCAGTTCGGTTCGCTTTTGGTTTGGTTTTCTGGTATAGGTAGGTGGCATAGGGGGGGTGATAGGGGACACAGCTAATGGTAGATGCGACCAACATAGCTGACATGTTATGTGATTTGATTTGGTTTCGCATATACTCTTTCCTGCTGTCTGTCTCTCCATCCCTTTGTAAGCGAACGAATGCAGATACGAAAGGGGAGGATTGGGGGCTAATGGGGGTAAGTACGTTTTGGTTTGGAAACCTCATTAGTTTGACATTCCAATATGTCAGATTGTGGCTATTGCCACATGCGGCAAATACTAATACCAATAAAAATGCCAACAACAGCAGCAAAAGCAGCAGCAGCGGTGGAGAGGAGCGGAGAGAGTGCGGAAAACCAAGAGAGAAAATCGGAAATCATTAAATCAAAACGATAAATGATAGCAGCAGCTGGTAATTAATTATGAAGATTATTTCTAAATAGCCAATTGCTATCCCAAAGTGGTTTTAGATTGCTTATAAATGCGATTGCTGGAGAAGGAATCGACATATAAATTAGAGAAATTGTCATTAATTATAAGAAAATGATTAATAAATTGCCTTTAAGCCAGGGACATTAATATTTAGAAGTTTTACGATCAAAATTCCAAACTAAACATTTTTTGCTAATTTTTATTTGAAAGTTTAAAAATATATACAATTTTTTTGTATTTTTCTTTAAAAAACAAGTAAAAAAATAATTAAATATCAAATTTTATATAAAAGTTACGAAACAACTCTTAGTTCCGAATTTAAAAAAAAAATTTTAATTTTTCTATATATTTATTTTTTTATATATTTATTTTTTATATATTTATTTTTTAATATATTTATTTTTTAATGTATTGATTTTTTTTTAATTGATGTTTTTATATATGTATATATATTTTTTCTAATATTTAATTTTTTATACATTTACTTTTTTATATTTTTTTTTTTATATATTTATTTTTTTTTATATTTATTTTTTTAAATTTATAAATAAGACTCATTCTGTAGCTTTCATTTTGAAAATGAAAAATAAGTATTAGATATGAATATCTTTAAAAACAAGTGTTTTATTACCAAAATATTTTAAGAATTCAACAAAGAATATTTTTTGTGATCTATTATATACAATTTTCCATTTCTTCCACCATTTCTTCTATGTTCTGTTTCAGTACTATATGTAAATATATATATATTTAATGTTCATGTTTTCTTGATTAAATATAAAAAATAGTTCAGGTTTGATTATTATAGACGATTCCCTTCTTAAACCAGCTCTAAAATCTCCTACAATTCCTTAAAATCCCTTCCATGCTTTCGCCATTGTCATAGTTCAACTTCAACATTATTTCACTCCTTTATTCCAGTTTCAATGCAGCCCCCATTCAAATCAATTCTCTCTCTTTTTCGCCCCGTTCGACCATTTCATATTCCATCATTCAGCAGTTGCATAACAATGCCATAATATCGTATTGTGTCATCTTCCACTTATTCTCTATCTAATTGCATCTCGTCTAACATTTCAATTCATGTTGCCCCATTCACTGTACTGTCAATAAGTTGTCAGTTTCCTTGAGAGGACACAGACACAGACACATACCATATAGATACAGATACATAGATAGACAGCCAGACACTCACTTAGTCCTTTCCACATATCCCACACATACACACACACACACACACATGTACATATGCTCATCTATTTGCCATACTCCGTTTCACCATTGTGTCAGAACACCGCCAGGCGGCGGCACCTCCCCAGTCCGTTACTCTCCTCTCTCTGTGTGGATCGTGTTTCCTCCTTAGCTCGCTTCATTAAAAAGTAAGCCCTTTTAAATTGGCCCTCCTGCACTCCCCCCTTGGCCCCCCCCCCCCCCCCCCCCCCCCCCTGCGACTGCTGCTCGACTGCGACTATTCCCGCTTTCCATTCCGCCAACCAATTGACATTCATAGAAAGCAACGACAGCGTTTCGTTTCATTCCCGGCTTCTCTATTTCGCTTTTTTCCCTTTGCTTTTCTTTTTTTTTTTGGGTAGTTGGTATCCCTTCTCAAATCGTTTTGGCCTGTTCATCTTTTTTGGCCATCTTCTTTTTGTTGGTTTGCCGAGTGCGTGCCGTGCCCGCCCGTGTGTGTGTGCCCGTCGTATGTGTGTGTTTGCCTTTCAATTTGCTGACTGCGTGTGTGCCCAGTTAGAGAAACATAATCGGGGAATACTTTTCCAGCTATTTGCGTGGAAAGAAAACCAACGAGCCATCGAAGCGCAGCCAACAAAATTGTCAAAAAAAAAAAAGGGTTTGTGTTGCCTAGATCCTAGGTCTCCGCTTTTGTCCTGTCTCCTGTCATCATCTCCCCGCCATATCTGTCGGGCAATTTACATTTACGAGCCGAAAGGAGAAAGCAGCAGCAGCTACCCCCCAACCCTAAGAGCTACCCGTCAAAATATGTTAAATAACAAACTATTTTGCATTTTTATTTTATTTTTTTTTGTCGCCCCTTCAACGCAGTATTTTTCTGCCGCCTGGTATCGGCCATTAGGCCAATGCTTGGCCTGGAGGCGGGAGGGGGTGTGGGAAAAGAAAAGGGGGAAAAAGTGTGGCAAAGTGTGGGGTTCGGTTTGAGGTTTTGAATGCCTTGCATACCAGAGAATTTTCTCTCGTATGGCTTTCAATGAGGAATGTCTGCGTCGCTCTGGTCTCGTTTTCTCTCTTTTTCTCTGTTCTACGCCTATGTCTATGTCTGGGTCTGCCCCGTCCCGCCTGCTCCTCCCCCCTTGTTTACACAACCATGTCAATTTAAATCTATGTCAAAACACACGACTTAGTTGAGGTTTATTTATGTCGGTATGCCCTCACACACACACTCTCCCACACACACACACACACAAGACCTTCCTTCTTCTCCTTCACATGGAATTCAATAAAAGTAAAAAAGAAAAACCTGAAAGCGTGAGGTTTTCTCCACTCCTGTATTTTATTTGCATTTCCGAGTCACGTAAACGGATCTTTGGCACTATCTCTGGATAATATTCGATTCGTTTTTGTCCTGTAAATTCCATTGAAATTGGTTTTGACGCCCCACCGCCCTCCTCCCCTTCGCCGCGCGTCTCATAACGCGCCTCACAATAAAGATCTAATTTCCGTCACATATTTGGGGTTTGAATTAAAGTGGAAAATGTCTGCTCAACCGATTAGCCCCGGTAGCGGGGAGAGGAGGGAAGTGTGGGCGTTTGCGGGGGGCGTGTCTGGGCATGGAACGTATGATTAGCATCAATCAGTGGATTGGCTGGACGTTTAATTAAAAATCAATCAGTTGCTGTGACATAAAACGGAATGCTTCGATAAACAGTGGAAAACTAGTGGAAAAGCAAAGGCTGTTTGTATGTGTGTGTGTGTGTGTGTGTTATGTGTGTATTGGTGTGTGTATTGTGTTGGTGTTGTATTGTCGATGCAGAATACTATAGATACAGGGATACACTGGGCTTTAGGGTTCTGCGGAGTTGACCCTAAACGGTTTTCTAGCGTGTTTAATGGCAAAGGACTCTACCGTTTGGTGGCAAGTGGGGAGGTACGGGACTCTGCCGTTTGGTGGCAAGTGGGGGGGGCAGAAGACTCTGCCATTTGGTGGCAAGTAGGGGGCCAAAGGACTCTGCTGTTTGGAGGAATGTAGGTGGCAAAAGCCTCTGCGGTTGTGTAGAATGTGGGTGGCAAAGGCCTCTGCCGTTGCTGGCTGTGGGTGTGCCACGAAGTACCGTTAAAAATTTTGTAGTGGACATCAATCATTTTGTTGCGTTACTCGTACATGAGGCATGAGTTTTCGTGCCAATCAGTAGACCTCCCCCCACACCCCCCAAATATCATGATAGATTAACTCTGACTTTGGGGGCAAGTCCAAGGCTAGTCCTGTGGTCTCGGTCCTGGTAATTAAGGCAACGAATTGATTGGGAAATTGTCAGTGATTTTCACTGTTCAACCCAAAAGACCTTTAAGCTTAGGCTGGGTCCGGGGGTTGCCTTGCATTAGGGGTACCCCTTGCTCATTTCCATTTATTTTCTTGCTCATTAATGGGTTTCGCTTTTGGAGTTGATATTTGGGATAAGAATTTAAGTTAAGGATAGAAAAATGTGCTCAAAAACCATACGATATGATCCATACTTAGTCTGCATAATTTCTATATTTTTCTTCTTTTTTGGGAGACTTTAGAGTCTTTTAATTATTCGATAAATTAATTGGTGAGTTTCAAAAATTAAATAAAATATTTAGATACTTAAAAAAAATCTTAAATATCTCAGATTAATATTCTATTTAATATATCTACTCGAAAAACATTATGAATACATTTTTCTTTAATATTTATACTAAAACCCAAACAAGTTTTGCATTTCATACATTTTCATATGATTTATTAGGCTCTAAATAATTTATTTTTCAAAGAAAACTAACGCCCAGGCAAAGGCAAATGCCGCAGCCCGACATGAGCCCAGGGCCAAAAGGTTTAAGCCCGAAAGGAGCTACAAAGGAATCGGCAGACATGAAATATTGCCTTCTATAAAGTTGATTATAAACCAACCGATGATAGAGCGGGCAGGCAGGACCATCCGAGGTCCAGGGCCAGAGCCAGAGCCTCGCAAGGACCAGGACCCAGGTCAAGGTAAATTAACTCCGACAGGACACCCGAGTGGACCCTGTTTATGATTACTTTCACGCCTGTCTGGTCATTAACCTCCGAATAACGTAAGCCCCCCCCTGTCCCGTCAGGGAAAACATTTTCGAGCTTCGCTCGCTCAAATTTGTTGGTTTTTTTTGCAGTTTTATTCGTCCACAAATAAACTTTTTGGTTGTTTGTCTATCCATGACGTGGGGCCTGAGAGAGGGAGGAGAGGGAGGGAGAGGAAGGGAGAGGTGGAGCTGGAGAACTGGTAGCATAAACAGATCAATAAAACAAAACGTAGAAGGCAAAGGCAAATCCAGGGTCGACAGCACCACACAAAAACTACCAACAACTGGCGCAGTTCCCATGCAAATTTTCTCAAGAAGTGGCACCGAAAACCCCACCCCCAACACCAACCCCAACCCCAACCCCTAGGGCCCACCCCAATCGCAGATCTCCTGCCAACGACAACACTCTCCACGCCATTAACTGTTGCCCGTCTATTTGTTGCTACAAATAATGTGTAAGCAGGCATATTTTTGTCAACGAGGCTAATTTCTGTCACAGATTTACGTGACAATGGCCTCTCCGCAAAAAGAAAGTCCCCCCACCCAGCACCACCACCCACCAAAGAACAAAAAATATGGAGGGGTGGATATCCAAAGAAATCCCCCAAAAAACAACAATTACAAAACAAGTTTCATCAAAGGAGAATGGGCAATGGGAAAGGTAGGAGGGAGGTGAGGATCTGGGTTCTGGCTGGTTTTTGGTTGAAATTTGTTGTTGTTCCTTCTGTCGCTGCTCTGCTCTGTCACTGAGGTTCGTCGTTGTCGTCGTCGTCGTTGGCGTCGTTTTGCGGGCAGTCCGTAAAAGCCATAAAAAGAAATATAACAGGCAGAAGAAGCAGCAGCAGAGGCAGCAGAAGGAAAAAAAAAATAGAGAAAACCGAAAACAAAACAGAGCCGTGAAGAAGCAGCAGCAGCAGCGTCACAAAAAAATATAAAACTGGGTTAGCTTGGGTCCCTACGAGTACGAGTACTCACACTCATACTCACACTCATACTCATACTCATATTCGTATTCCCCCAACCCACCCGTTCCCCTCATTGTTGCTGCTGTTTGTTTCTTTGCACCTATGCTATGGTGTTTGTGTGTGTGTGTTTTTTTGCTCTTTATGAATGATGCGCCCTGTTGTTGTCCGTCTTGGTTATTGTTGTCCGAAGAACAACCTGAATGCATGACACATATGCAATGCCCCCCCACACTCATACACCCACAGTCACACTCACTCTCACACTCATACAGTGAGTGTATACTGCTGTACACACTCATCCCCATGGATCATACTAAGCATTTGTGCTAGTTTTTACTGAAAGCATCTTAAAGAGCAGGTAAAAAGTGTAGAGATTGTACTAGAGCGTCTTCTAGAGTCTTCAGCGATAGTCAAACGATAGCTGGACCTGGGTTACGCTGGGAAAATCGAAGATTATCGATAGCTGAGCGTAAAGTACATGTTTCTCCCCCACTTTTACAAGACAACATTAATCCTCTCTGAGGAAAATATCCTACGACACTTGCTAAACCCCTTTAAAAGCAAAGTCGGAAAGCTGCTTACAATGCGAAGGCTTAGGGCGAGCTAACTTAATCTTTGGGCTGTTTAAACTTTAAACGTACACTCGTGATTATATAAATGATAGTTAAGAACATGTGAGTAAACCTTAAACAATAAATAGGTAATAAACCCTAATCTAATATCGATAATAATAAGCTACAAGTAATTAATTTCACTTCATTGCAGCTTTAAGTATAAAGAAACACTTAAGGGAAAATAGGAGAAAATACCATTAAGTTAAGCAGACATTATTAGCAAGAATTTAGGTACTAAAAGCTGGTATACCAGGGGAAAATATCACATAGTTAAGAACACAATATTATTAACAACTCAGGCATTAAACCGCATTGCAATTTCCCAAATTTTTCCATTTTTTATTTAATTTTATTAATAAATAACTTTCCTGCAATAAATAGTTGAAAGTGCAAACAAAAAATGATTCAACGCTTGAAATTTCACACCTTTCAATTATTTCACATTTCGGAAACTTTTTAAATTTTTCAATTTTATTTCTCGCACACATTCATGGGCAAATATTTTCTCATAACTTCTGATAACACACAGATTGGATGCTCCCAGAATCGTAGATTCCCACTGCACCCATAACCCAAACCCAAACCAAATGCCATCTGTGTCTATGACAAATAAAGATGGAATTTTTCTAAATACAAAAATTTACCACTGGCATGATATTCCTGCATATTCTGCAAATAAAATTCAGGCAAAGGATTGATGGGGGGATTCACAGTGGTTTCCAGTAAATGTCGAACAATGTCGAACAGCACAAAAAATGTTTCAGTAAATCCCCTAAAAGACTCGACAAAAACTTAAGGCCATAATTTCGTTAATATGATTAGGATAAACCAAAAAAACCTCCCCCCCTACGGAAATCAACGTTAATGGTGGCGCAACCGTTGCCCAATTGAAAAGTACCCTTAATTTTCTGTAACCCCCTCCTGACCAGGCCATGCCAATGGTCAATCCCCCATCCATCCAGCCATCCATCCATCCAGCCAGGTGGGGTTTTTGGTAAATGCCCACAGACATTACCTGGGGCTCTCTGGCTATGCCGATGCCGATAGCGATCCGTAACTCAATGGAAATTACCGCAAAACAGCAGGAGGTGGACCGGGCCATCATCATCGAACCCGTAGACGACAGTCGGTAGTCAGTCCATCACCATTGCTGATTGACGCTGATGTGTTTGCCACCAGATGAACATTTAATTCATTCTTCTGTGTGTGTGTGTGTGTGTGTGTGTGCCACCCGCCCCAAGTGCCATGCCTGATTCCACTGCTGTCCCTGCGTCCTCTGGCTTTTGTTTATTGGCTGACAAGTGCTGCACATCCGGGCCTGGTTGCGTTTTGCGGAAATGAGCAAATGACTAATGACTGACTGACCAGAGCGAGAGGGAGAGACAGAAAGAGAAGGAGAGAGACACCCAAAGAGCCATACGAGTGTACCATATATCCTCTTTGGGCTTTGGTTCTCTGGTTCTGGTTCTGGTTCTCGTTCTTGTGCCTTCTTCTGTTTACTGTGCGCTTCAATTAAAGCATCTTGCAGGAAATTGAACTTTTAGTCAAGTGGCCAAAGGCTGGAGGGGGTTAGGAGGGCAGATGATGGGGTGGCTGGTTAGGTTTAGATTCGAGATGGAATGCCACTGGGGTCAGAGGGGGCAGCGTCATCAATCTGTTACGTACTTGACTTGAAGCGGGCGGTGGTTGCGGTGAGGCTCTGTTTAAAGCTTCTGTGGCAGTGGCGTATCCGTATCCAGTTGTTGCATGTGCCCCAAGATTTGTTTTCCTTTTACTTGGCTTTTTCCTTGGCTTTTCCTTGGGTTTTCCTTGGGTTTTCCTTGGCTTTTCCTTAGCTTCTCCTTGGGCCTTACTTTGCCACTTCTTTTCTTGACTCAAGTTTGATTAGCACTTCACTTCACTACAATAATCACCAAGTGATTGGCGTTTCCGATTTACGCTTTTGCTTTTATCATGTGAATTATTTCTTTATCTTTTTATCGAAAACTTAACCCTGCCGTTTAGCGGCGTTACACGTTCACGTTCCATCGCCATCGCCATCAAGTACGAATTTCACTAGAGAGAGATCTCCGCTATTCGCGTCTCAGCAGGCCCCCACGGTGCACAACCCCTAAAAGCGGTGCTCACGCGCCAAATAACAAACGTGCACTGACACATCCGTGCAACATTATGCGGATTTTATGGCACGACAACCGACAACCGACACCAAAGAACACGACGACATACTACGACGACTACGAGGGCGATGACGACCTTCGACTGGAGCTTCGTTTTTTTAGATCACACGAATGCACAAACGGCAGCATTCAATAAGAAATTTGTTGTCCTAGGCGCAACAGACGACAGCCAACAGCCGACAGCCGAGCGTCCCCCAATCGGCTCAAGAGCGACGCACAAAGAGAGTCTGCACATGCGCGTCCATTAATTTCGAGGCTGGCAATGCTGTCCGCCGCTTGAGAGTTTCAAGAAACTCGAAACTGGACAGTGATTTGATGACGATGAAGATGAATGAATGAGTGAGTGTAGGGTGTATGGGTGGATTCGCTCTATGAATGGAATGGGTATGACAGTGGAATGGATGGATGGTTGGTTGGGGCCCGTTTGTAAGGTCGGAGGAGGGTTGATTCAAGTTCAGGTTGCCCTTTGACCACAAAATACCGGCTGCCAGCTAATAAACTCCCAAGGAGCAACCAAAAATGTTGTTCGAATTTATTGTTCAACATTCTTCTACTCTTAGTAGTCCCCCCCCTCCCTACTCCCCTCCCTCCCTTGACCCACAGAAAAACTAAGACTGATAAATGGCCACGCACTCTGGCAATTTGCAAGTTTTCTTCAGCTAACCCCAAAAGTTTTATATGCCTCATCTTGTTGTACGGTGGGACGGGGGTTCTGGTTTCAGTTCCCAGATCCTGGTGCTTCCTGTCTGAGTGCTGCTGTCCTGTCTTTGCTGTTGTTTTTAATATACAATATTAGCCGGTAGTGATGTTTCAATTAATTTTTAAGGTGCTGCCTCCCCCCCCTTCGCTCTTCGCATCGACCCATCTTCCGAGAGGAGGCAGCACTTGTCAGTGTCAGACAGAGACGGCCAAAGATATGGCCAGAGATGTAGATAGAGAGATGGCCACGAGAGGAGAGACGGAGGTAGGAGAGGGGAAAATGTGGGGGGGTCTGAACCGCATGCTAAGATATGATGGCAGATGCCAAGCAGAGGATGAATAAATGGCCTGGATGCAAAGTTTAAATTTTTCATAGTCGGTTGCTTCGGTTCGTTTGGGTTCGCTTGGGTTGGGTTGGGTTTCTCCTCGCTCTTCTGCGGCTTGGGCATCCTCTCTATTCCTGTGGTTTGCATTGGTCAAACTGTAGAGCAATCGGACATTAAACAGTTACGGACGGAGACGGAGAAGACAGATTATTGCATTTTCATTGCAGATTCGAGTCCTACATTATTAAGACATGATATATATGGAGAAGAATTTTGTGGTATTTATTATAGTCAACCTCTAGAAAAGCCCTCCATGAATGCTAATAATAAAAATGAATGCGGAATCAATCGATTCTGTTATAGGTCTTATATGGTCTGGTTACAGTCTGGTTATAACAAGTGTGAAACGAATTTACACAAAATCTATATCTGTAAATTGTAATTCTACCATCGGTTTACAACGTCTTCTATTTTTCTCCACACAGTATCCAGAAACTGTTTTGATAAAACCTTTTGAAAATCAAATCATATATATTACAGGGCATACAAAATTTGTAGTAAAAAAAAACACTCACGTGGTCTGTCGTTCAATTCACGCAAACAAATCTCTACTGCTAGCTGGCATTCGTTTTCTGCCTCAAACCCACAAACTCTATCATAGGCACAAGTCATTCCTTCGTACGATATCGGACAATTGGGGTCTGGGCAACCTACTGACTTTATAGCAAGAGCCACAGGAGCTGTTTCGGAATTTGATAAGTAAAAACGAATTACAGCTGTATACTATAAGTATAGATCACCTAGGAGAAGTACGATAAGTAACTTCATGTGAATGGTAAGAATTCGCAGTTGAGACTGGTACATATATAATTCAATTTCTTCAGTTAAAGTTAACATTGGCTACGGCAATTATCTAGTTGTTTTCCATTTAAATAATAAATTTACCATAAACGAGGGGAAACGTTGTGAGTCGAGGAAAGGGCCGCGGCTGTATATTTATAACCGATACTCAGTCGGTATGAGTGTTTCTCTGCCAGAGGGCGCACACTGCACGAGGAAGAGTGTGTGCAAGAGGGAGGATGAGTAAGTGTTTAGAAGGCGATGAGTAGCCACTGAAATGTCATTTGTTCGTTTTGGCCATAATAATGATCCGATAGCTGCATTTGTCCGATTTTCAGAATTAAAAAGGTCAATACAACCAGATTTATGATACTTAAGTTGCTGATTTCAAAAATTCTTTAAACTACACTTAGAAAAAAAACCATTAATATTATTTTATTATTTAATTTCTTACTTTTTATATCAACTATTTCAAATTTTATATTTTAAATATTTTTTAAATATTTTTACTTAGTTTAATGATTTTAATTCATATTTAATTATTTAGAATTTTGTTATTTTAATTAATTTTTAAATTTAAAATTGTAATAAATTATGTATATTATTTATTTTAATTTACTTTTTTTTTATAATAAATAATATAATTAATAAATTTAAAATATTTATAATAACAAATAATAAATATTTATAATTTTGTTTTAATTAATTAATATTTTGAAATCTATTAATTTATTATTTATTATTTTTATTTATGAATTTTATTTTATTTAATTTTTAATTTTTATTGATTGTTGAGTTTACAAATTTCTTTATTGATTCTAACTACATAATTGAACCAAACTCTTAATACAATAAATCGACCAAAATAATTTGGATAAATCGCTCTGAGCTAGCTTATATATGTATGTGGAATCTTTTTACACTTACTATAGGGAAAGATAAGTTGTAAAATCTTCCCGGAAATGCGGCTCCAGCTGAATCAGCTAATCCCCCATCCAACACATTTGCAAGTGCCCGCACACAAGTGTTCAGCGTTCAATGCTCTCTCTACAAAAAATTCAGCAAACAATTTTCAGTCAATTGTGTAAGGACATTTCCACCACTTCAATGCAATACCTATAGAAGTTCTGTGGGGTTTTGATTCTGTGCTGTTCTGCTGAGTCCCTGATTCTGGTTCTGCTACTCGTTCTCCCTCTCGTTCTCGTTCTGGTACTCGTTCTCCTTCTCGTTCTCGTTCTCCTCTTCTTGTTCTGGTCCTCCTCCTTCATCTTGTTCTTGTTGTGGTTTAATGGATTTGCAGTTTGCAGTTCCTTAACAATTCCATGTTATTTTCGCTTTTTTTTTTGTTGCTTTTTTGCGTTTCCCTTTTCGCGCTTTGCCCTTTTCGTGTTGGAGTAGAATTTCCTAAACATTTTTTTATCATTCTTTTTTCCCATTCTCCTATAGTATTTTTTTGTTGTTGTATTTTGGTAATTGCTGGCCATTGTTGGTGCTGGCTGCAGCAGCAACAGCAGCAGCGATTGCAGGACGAACTTTCCCCAATGGAGTTAACAATTGTGGAACATTGTGCGAGTAAAGTAAACTCTTTAAATATCCCCTGGACGAACTCTTAACCTGTCCATCGTCCCCCCACCCCCACCCCTACACAGTTATCAATCGAAGACAAAATCAAGGATAAACTTTACTTCTTTTTCCCCCGATGGCGGTGGGTGGGTGGGTTGGGGGGTGGAAAATCTGTGCCAGCAAATTAACTCGTACCCAAACACGTATCTAATTTCATTTTCACTACATGTGGGGCACGGGCACGGGTTCGGGGCACATAAAAAACTAATTCAAAGCGCTCAATATAATTTATATCCTATCTGAACAACAAACAAGCTAACAAAACAGGAAGGGAAAGGAGAGCTGGGCGAAAAAAAGGACCAAAGGGAGCAGGGGACCGGGAACCGGGGACAGGGACCTACGAAACGATGCTCAATCGCACACAGCAATCAGGCCAAAAAGGCGAAAGAAATTTCTGCTTTTTTTTTGTTTTGTTTGTAATTTTTATGACCCCAAAAGACACATCAATTCCGAAGGGCAGAGATCTCCCCGAGCAAAAGGACACACAGGACACCCAGAGGGAGGGAGCGGCGGAGAGGTGTAGTTGCCGCCGCCAAAGGAAACTTATTTAAAGATGTAAGCGCAATAAAATAAAATAATAAAAATACAACACTTACCGCCACCCCCCCGCCCGAAAGGCTCTCGATATTTGTTTGTTTTGCTCTGCGCCGGGACAGATGGACAGATGGACGGACGGACGCATCTCCTCCCCTTTGGCCGACTATAAACTGCTCCAAGTTCCATGTTATCTAAAGTGTTAAATCACCTGATGCCGTCAGCATGAAATTTACGCACATAAATCTTTCGAGGGCCAGGCCCAAGTCCAAAACTGAGAATCGTCGCTGCCCCAAAAAACAAAAAATAAAAAATAAATAAACCAAACATAAGCAGGACACGGGCCAAAAAGAAAACGAAGCACTGAGCCGAACAGGCAACAACTTGTGGGCTAGGAAAGTGCGAGGGTTGCCTGAGAAGAGCAGGGAGTAAGGTGGGGGGACTCCCGTGCCTCATAGGGCGAGGCATTCGTAGAGCAACCCTCTGCATATGAGTTGTTTAAAAAGGTTGCCCGCCCGGTTGTAGGCCGTTGACAGTCTGCAGTCCCAGACTCTAGAGCGTGTGCCTCCCCTTCATTCCATTTTCACCCTATTCCCGACCCAACCCGAACCGACCCTTCTCCCTGCCACCCACCGTGTGCTCTGTGTGGGGGTTGGAGGGGTCAAAAAGGTTACGTGTGCGAATGCGTGAGGGGCAGGGCTGGGGCTTGGTCCGACTTAGTTTGTGTATATTTTATAGCTTTATAAAAGCGCTTTGACCTGTCGAAGTTGATCGGAGTCCCGGAGTCACTGCCAAGAGATGCATGGCATGGGGATTCAACATGTCTGGGATTTTCGGGGGCCTATCATATGCCCATTGCCCCATTGATTGATGCGGGTGATGCGGCTCTGAGGGTTGGGCGTTTCGCTTGGAAGGAAGTGCGCGTGATGGATCTTGGGGCGCTGCAGCGGTGGGGGGATGCAGGATGGCGTGGAAGCTGTTCAAATAGTTTCGCAATTGCTTGCCATTCAAGCCAACTCAGCTCGATTGCTTCTGCTTTTGTTTTGCGCCCCGTTGTCGCTGATGCTGCCACTTCTCCAAAACCACTACCTCCCACCTCCTACCACCTACCCTTCTCTCTCTTTTCCGCTGCTTTTCTTCGCCCGTCTACTTGATGTTTTTTAACGACAAAAGCGTTAAACTTTTTCACCCCCCGCACCGTGCACCTGGCCAAAAATTGGGTGGATTAGAGGCAGCTGGTTGGAGGAGGAGTCCTATCAGTGGCAGTGTGGCTGTGGCAGTGGCAACATCAGCCAACAGCAAAATCAACAAACGGCGCAGTAAAACAGCAGCAAAGCCAGCGGAAAAATAAGAGAGAAAACTGGTAAGAATATTAAAGAACATGATTAGGTAGAGAGGATACCCTGGAAAAACTAAACCAATCTTTTCTAATTTTCATAGGTTTTCTACCACCCACAACCCCTCATATCTTTGAAACCAAAGCTCTTTTAGACTCCTTTTTTCCTTTATCTTGGGCTGATACAAATTGTACAATATATAAGAGATTTTACATATCAAAAGAAAGGATATATCTTTACTATTGTGGATAGTCAAACATTATTTTCTTGAAAGAACAGGATCTGAGATTTGTATCAGTCATGGCCTCGGTCATTGCCTCAGTCATGACTCAGTCATGGCCTCAGTCATGGCCTCAGTCATGGCCTCAGTCATGGCCTCAGTCATAGCCTCAGTCACGGCACCAGTCATGGCCTCAGTCATGGCCTCAGTCATGGCCTCAGTCATGGCCTCAGTCATGGCCTCAGTCATGGCCTCAGTCATGGCTCAGTCATGGCCTCAGTCGTGGCCTCAGTCATGGCCTCAGTCATAGCGTCAGTCATGGCCTCAGTCCTGGTCGCTGTCATGGCCTCAGAGGACATTGTCATGGCCTCAATCATTGCCTCAGTCATGCCATATTTTTGAGGTACGGAATAAACTTGGATATACCCCTACATTGTCTTAAGTTTATATCCCCTTTCTCTTGGGGTTTAAAGGGTATACAAAAAACACAGTAACTGGCATTATAACACAAACAAAACAGGAAAACGATGCGCATTGCAGTAGATGGGGGGCAGCGTGAAAGAGAGTATTGGGAGTTAGGGAGCTATGGAGGTAGGACGAGAGCGGCAGCGGGCGGATGCTTTGGCAAACGGTTAATGTAATGAAAATGGCTGGCGACAATAAAAACAACATTCGATGTGTGGCAGAAGAGGACCGGGCACCGCTCTGCTCCGCTGCATGGCTGACTGTTATCGAGGGAGGTGCCGCGATGACGACGTTTATGCGACTCAGCCAATTGGTAAAAGTTATACTTTTCTTTTCTTTCCTTTCATTCCCTTCTTCTGCAGAGTTTTCCCCACGCCGTTTTAGCTCTCAGCAATCAAGTCAAAGGTGAGCATGGGGGTTACGGGGGTAAAGCAACGGCCATCTTTTGTAATGACACTCGTAAGAAAATGATTCAAATTGGCCACAGTTTGTTGCTGCTGCAACAGCTGTTCGAAGTCGGAGTTCATCTTGGCAGCTTATGGCGGAAAAAGAGGCAGAAAGACGGGAGGAAAATGCGGATAAAACTAAGAAAGGTCTGAGAGCAGATATGCGACTATATGCGACTATCTAAAACAGAGCTAGGCACGGCCCTATAGCAAAAGTCTCTGCTGCTGCAGTATAAGAAAGCAGAAAACCTTCGTGTGGCTTTGGCAAAGCGACTTCGGCTCTTGCTATCTCGCTTTTGCCAGTGTAAACCAATAAAACGATTTCTCCCGCAGGCATGTTCGGCACACCAGCGATTTTGAGTGTGTGCCTGCCGAGCACCGATACCAAATGTAGCTTTAGGTGGATTAAACCAGTAATTAAATACCTATCTCTCTCTTTACTAAAAACCCTGCTAATACATGTGTAAATGCCCTTCGGCAAAAACCACCTTAAATCATGATCCTTTGATGCTTTCGCTGTTTAAAAGATTACGTTTCTGTGTGGCTCTGTTTTTCGGTTCAGTTATCTGTTTTGGAATGTTACCCCAGAGACCTCTAACAATGCTAAAATCGAAATGAAAGAGATGGCAAACCGAAAGAGTTTTCCAAGAGGCAAACAGAAAGAGAGAGATAGAGGGGGAGGGAGGGTGGAGGCAAGCCAAGAGTTGCCTGTGGAATTACCTTGGCAAAAACTTGCCGACAACTTTGTGCAGTTGCCCCCTGGCATCTCTCGCTCTCGCTCTCTTTATGCCCCCAATAGACTCTGTTTGTGTGTGTGTGTGCAACATGGTAGAAGCCAATAATGAAAAACTACTTCAACATGCAATAAAGCAAAGTGGCAGGTTTTTTGAAAGCAGAATACGAATAATAATGAATTAATTGATTACAGTTTACAGGCGAAACCCAGAACGTTCATTGAGCGGGCGGGAAATGGGTGGATGGATGGGTGGCTAGGTGGGTGGCACACTTCTACAAATAGAAAACCCCTTTTGAAATGAGCGAAAAACAAACTGAAACACACATCAAGGGTAAAATGGGATGAACAGCCCCGCAATGAACTTTACCTAATGAAAGGTATTTTGATACCTAAATAGAGATATATATTGCCACAAGCTCTAATGCTACTAGTGAACCCCCCATTCCCCTACCCCCAAAAACTAGACTGAAGAGGCAGTCTAATTAAAATTTAATTGCACATCTAAACGAAATTTGCAATAAACAAGAGAATGGGTGTGAGGGTGGAACAAACAAGAGAGAGACAGAGAGAGAGAGAGCGCTCAATGAGCGTGGGCGCAAAGATAGACAGCCAAATATCACGCATACGCATGGGTGTACGCGTGTAAATGTATCCACCATTCACATGGTTGAAGAGAATGAACAATCGAATCGCTTGATGAAAGCTCCATAGATACACTATGCCAAAGGAAAAGAGGAAACGAGGAAGAAGTTAATGAAACAACCCCAGGGGAGGCTTCCTTTGAGCTGGTTTTTGGGGTTGGGGAAAAGTCTTTGTGAAAGGTAAAAGGCAAAACTTGCCACAGCAAATATTGAACGAAAATGTATAATTAACAATTAAATCCGTACAGCCCACTAATTAAAGGGTATTGAAATGCTATTATTTGATATTAAATTCAATTGCAATTGCATAATGCAGGAATGCAGCTGTCTGGCTGGCAGGCAAGTGGCAGAGGCACACATACACCCACCCACGACAGATGGACAAAAACATTTTACCCAATATACTTTTACAAAATACATTTTTAACCAAAAAGTACACACACACACACACAGACACACACATGGGGCACATAGACACAGACATAGATGAAGCGATGTTTAGTTCATAGAAAACTCTGCGCCAAAAACTATTCTTTACATAATTTATACAAAATTTGTGCACTAATTGCAATAGTTAATGCAGATTTCAACCGCATTTGAATGTTGTACGTGCCATGGCGCCTGCATAGCACCATCAGCCACCCCCCACCACCCACCTCCCCCCGTGCCGACTGCCGTCTCCCGTCTGCTACTGCTGCTGCTGACCAGCGACCGCAAAATATCTCATTTACATACAACGGACAGAAGGACACCCGCACTGTGGATACTAGGGGAGGAACAGGGAGCGGGACAGGGCGGGAGAGTGCTACTGACCAAAGAGTGAACAGCTGTGGACCGCTCATGTGAATTGCATGAAGTGCTGCCACGTGCTACACCCCCTCCGCATCCTGCACCACCGTCCTGGCCCTTCTTTTTGCAGCAGCACCGCCATCAAAGAGAGTGGTGGCCACTGAACCAAACAGTAACACGAGCAACCACAATTGATTTTCAAGGGGCATGCGGCATGCGGAACCCCGCGGGTGGGTGGAGTACGACGGAGGATGCTGTATCATGTTCGGCGAATAACTGTTCTTTTACCACTTTATTAAATTACACGTTCCGCCCCCAACACCCACCCCACCCGAAACCAACGCCTCCCACGAAAAACCAATAAAAATAAAAACAAAACAAACACACAACCAAAATCCTAGACAAGTTTAATATATTTAGATTCTCCACGTTTTTTTGGGTGTGAGAGGAGAGTCAGTCAGTCAAAAAAAAGAAATGTGTATTCAGATATTAATGGAATGGGAGTACTGCAAAGTGAAAGAAGAATTCGGGAAGAGGATTTCAAGGATAGCGTATTTAGAAAAGATGGAGTTTATCAATATAAACCGATTCTGTATGCTGTAATTGTCGCAGAGCTATAGCTAAGATTATCAGATTATGGGACTTTTTTTTTAGCAGAATTATTTACTAAACTATATCCTCAATTATTGATAGAAAAGCTTATACAAATGGGCCACCTTTTTGAAGGTAAATTTTCTAGGAGCAGTCTTATGCGATTATATATTGTATTTACTTATCATCTCTTTGGAATATAAGCGAACTTTCTTTTTAAATTTAAGACAGACTTTAAAATAGATTTAAAGATTTAAAATAAAATTAAAAAAACTATTTCCAAGCGTTGAAAATTTTTTTAAAATTTTGGGTATAAGATATGTTACAAAATATCATTATTAAAACATTAAAGGTTATGAGACTTTATTTTTATCAGAATTATTTATTAAACCATATTCTTAATCTTTTTGTAGGTAGATTTCCTAAACTTACTGCAGGAGCAGTTTTAGGCGATTTTCTATTGTATTTACTTATTATTTCTTTGGAAAATATGCGAACTTTATTATAATTTTAGATATTATAAGAATAATGTTACAAAATATCAATGTTTTTATATAATACAGAGTAAACTGTATTAATTACTTCATAAAAACATTAAAGTTTCCTAAACTAAGGAATGGTCTTTGATCTTTATTGAAAGACCAGCCAGAGGTCTAGGATATGTATTTAAATAATGATATGTTTTGCTTACAAAGAAATCTTTCTTGTTTTTGATTAAATAATCAAAAATGAATCGTTACAAAAATATATAAAATTTTATGTAATTGCAAAATATCATTATTAAAACATTAAAGCTTTCCAAACTATGGGATGGTCTTTCATATTGAAGGTCTAGGATACTAGGACTTGTGCTTGTGCCAAGCCTTTCTTATATTTAATGAAATAATAAAGCATCGCGATTAGCATTGGGTGGTAGATGTAGATGTGTAGTGTAGATAGAACTATGACTTACCAAAATATATTGTTTTAAAAGTGTTCAGACTCATCCTGAGGGATTCCGAATGAATATTTTGCCAAAGAACTTAACATGGAGAGTAACTGAAATAAAGGTTAAAGAATTTAGTGAAAAAATAAATGTATATTGAGAAGAGCATAAGAAGAACATAAATTTCAATGTGTCTGAAGATTTCTTCTTAAACAAATTTAAGTGTTTAAAATGTATTCAATATTATTTATAGAAAATAAAAGTTAATTGAATGCATTTAACTTTCTGGAGACCCACATTTCACCCAAAAAAGAATATATATATAATTATATATGTGATTAAATTACTATTAAATATGTCTATCAAGATATATATATAAAGGTGTGTATAAGTACAGAAGTCTCAATGAGCTATGGCCTGTGGCTGGATATGTGTATTTAAGTGCTTTATTAAATGCAGTTGCATAATCTTAATTGAAATTGCATAATCATTTTTGGCCACACAGACAATTTGCAGTCAAGTTTGACAGTTATGCTGCTTCGGTCTGCTGTTAAACTGCCAATTAGTTTAACAACAGCAACAGAAGGAAGTGGGGTCTAAGGGAAACGGAAACGGAAACGAGGCCGCCGCCATTGGACCAAAACTCCAAACACAGAGACACAGGCAAACATCTAGAGAGCGAGGCACTAGGGGGAGGAGGATTCGACTGCTGTTTGGATCTATAGACAGAGAGTGAGTTAAGAGTAGCAGCAGCAGCAACAGCAGCAGGGCGGAGGATTCGATGGTGGTAAATCACTGGCTAAATAGACAGCCAAAAAGACGTCCGACGTTTTTGGTCAGTTACAGTTACATCAATTGGCAGCAGCAGCAGAAGCAGCAGTCGGCAGTAGCAATAGGCAGCAGCCGACACTCGCACACACTAAACCAAATGGACAACAATGGTCTGGGGACATGTTGTTCTGTACTGTTGGCCAGGCCCAAACAGGATCTGCGATGCCCAGACAGAGACAGACCGACAGACAGACCGACCGACCGGGGACACCAGAGAGGGGCACATGAAGATTATTATCGTTTGGGGGCACCACCAGCAGCAGCAGCAGCAGTAGGCACTCGGTAGAAGTAGCATTTCACACTTTGACTTCAACTCATTCACATTTACGTCACTCCATGTGCAGGGGAGGAGGCCAGGGCCAGGGAGGAGGCTTGGCCTGGCCCCTAACTATTGTCTCGAACCACTCAAAGAACAAACAGGATTCAGTGGAATTGTGGAATTGGTTGGGCGTGGTCTCTCTCTCTCTCTCTCTCTCTCTGTCTGCTGGTTAAAGGACCATTCATGTTGATTATTACACCACTCGAACGCAGGCTACAGGCTGGCGGGCAGGCAGGGACAGGGACCTGCCCTGTTTGTGTTTGCGACAACCGATAGTTAAACAAGAAAAAGCCCCAAAGAGAGACACAAAGGGGGGAGAGAGAGAGGGAGGGGAGAAAAATAATGCAAACCAGCAAGCAGTTTTTCATGTTTTATTAGCTCTTGTTTGCATTAACAATTAAACGCTGGTGTCTGCCAATGGAAGAGGGCGGGGCAAACATACATACACTCATACTCGCACTCGCATTCGCACTCGTACATTCGAGTGTATTCATTTGAATAGATGCTTCAATTGGAATACCCTTTAGTTGGTCAAGTGGAAAGCCCCACCACCCCGTACTCCATTTATTATTTGCATATATTTCCGCACATATTTCCATCGGTTTTTGAGGTACAGAATGGATTTTTGGTTAAGGGTTCATTTGATTTGAATTACATTTTGGATACCAGTTTGGATTTTCGTTGGTTGCACATAATTTTTGTGTAAATTTTAGACTTGAAAAATAAATATTTCTACGGGATTTTGAAGAGTGTAAATCGAATGAGTTATAAAACACTTTTTTCGGGAAATAATTCTTTATATTTACTTTAACTTTTGGTTCGGTTCTCCCCCAATAATTCAGAGCAGTTATAATTCTCTTCTTCAGATACTTGTATTAGTTAAATAATAATTAATAATGTATAATAAATAATAAATAAGATATATAAATATTTTTTAAATATAAACACTAAGTATTGAGATAATTTTCTATAATAATACTCATTATTTAGGTCTAGATATCATAGATCTCCGAACTATTATAGTCACAGAATTATTTAAAATATTTCAGGTCATATCTCAAGCTTTTTTTCTAGACAATTTTAAAATACTGAAAATTACACATTTATTAAAAAATTATTGAGGATATTACAGATCACATTTTAAGCTTTTTTCTAGACAAATTATAAAACACTAAACTAGGAGTTTAAATTAATTAAATTAACTACAGAAAACTCCTCTTTTTTTCCTTTTTTTCCAACTTATTCTAATCTCTAGAAATTGAAGCTGCCATATAAAAAATACATAAAATGCATCAGATTTCACTTCGCTCTTGCGCCAACCCCCCGCTCACTAGCTTCGCTCGCTTGCATCGATATGTGGACGACGGCCTGCAACTCTATATACTAGAGAGAGATAGACAGTAGATCTCTCTGTACAGTTCTTAGACTTTAGCACAGAAAGTTAGTATAAGACTTTACTTTTACCTAAAAGAGCTCTGCCCATATTTTTCATTAGGTTCAGAGACCAATATTGCCATCTGCCATTTTTTCAAAGCCATAAGCTATAATTCTTAAGGAGTTACCTACAGAAAACTCCTCTTGTTTTCCTTTGAAAACATTCCATCATAGTCTAATCTTTATCCCTTGTGTGACTAAATCTTTTTGATTAAAATCGAAGCTCAAATCAAACAAAATCGTTTCCCAAATGCAACTTCAATCAACTCAAATATTGTTTCAATTTGTGTGAATATTTTGTCTTCGTTTTAGAAAGTCAAACTGACCAGCAAATGATCAATAAGCTAATGGGATGCAACTTTTCACTCTTGACCCGATATGCCACACACACACACACCATCACACAATTTGATGCGGCGACTTCCTGGCTGTCCAGTCTTGTCCCGGCTCCTGGCTGCATATGGAGGCGGGTTGCAGGGGAGGAGTGACGTATATTCTGAGCATTTGAGGCATGCAATGTTTGTGTTTGGTTGCCGCCCACATAAAATGTGGCCGAGCACCCGAAGCTCTCTCTGCCACAACAACAACAGCAGCTGCAGCTGCAGCAGCAGTCAACATCAAATAAAAATGCTGTCCTCTTACCCATGGCTGCTGGTTTTCAGAGAATGTCTGTCTGTGTCTGTCTGTGTTTGTCCTGCAGGACATACTTATGGATGTATGATGCAGTCAAACGAACAATATGAAGTACATACTCGTGTAGAACAAGCTATTCCATTTGAGGCCTTTGAATAATTAATGCCACTAAAAATGTTCCTTCGTGCATGTCGCCTCACCCAAGCACTAAACCACTAAACTATAATGCAACATTCAGATAGATACATATCTATCTTTAGAAAATGAACTACATACACCCAAGTGCTATATACTTATACGAACTGAGACTGGGGTTGGGTCTGGGGGAGATATATGTACATATGGTTGCACCCATTTTTTTAACAATTTTTTAGCCATATTTTATGGAACATCTGATACTGCAGAGTCTCTCCTTCTTGCAGAGGCTAATTTTCATCTGGTAGTATTTTTTAGGAATAATTTTTACACCCTAAATGTATAACGAGATTAAGCTGCCTGAAAAACCTATCAGAAAACCTTTTTAAAAACATATACAACATTTTTTAATAATAAAATAAAAAAAGGAATAATTTCCATAGATATTTCCTTTCAATAGATTTCATAGAAGTTCTCTAAGAACAAGAAGAAACCACATTGGAAGGTCTCTAAGAAGGAGAAGAGGATACTTTCAGGACATGTGTAGATCAATTGATAGATAGATTGAACAATTTGTAGCTATACCATAATGAACTTCATATCCTATAGAGTCTTCCCCTTTCTCTGAGTCTAATTTTCATATTGTATTATTTTTTAGGAATAATTTCACCTGCTATAGATTTTCAGAATGTCATAAAAGGTCTCTAAATATTTCAAATATATTTCTATAAATCAAAAAGTATTTCTTCTTAATAAATACTAAATTTTAAAGCACAATAGGCAGAAGTTACAACTTTCCGGACGTGTGAAGATCCACAAAAAATATTAATTCTCTTGGTAGAAATTATAGAAACTGTAGATCACTTTCAAGTCTCTATTTGTAGACTGACATTGGTATCAAATAATACTCAAATGTTTAATTGGCTACTTTTCATCTTATCGTATTTTTTTAGGCATATTTTCCACTGCCATTTTTTTCAGTAAAGAAAATAAAAGGTCTTTAAATATTTTCTATATAATCAAAAGGCATTTATTCTTAAATAATACCAATCTTAAAGCACCTCTTCCAGGACATGTATAGATCAACAAAAACAATTCAAACTTTATTTATTCTTTTGGTAGAAATACTTCTGATTTATAATCACATTTGTCAACTGGCATTGGCATCAAATAATTCTCCAAGGTTTCAAGAGTCTTTAAAGTACAACAACTGCATGTTTTTTTAATGATTCGAATAAAATACTCTAAAAAAAAACACCGCTCTGAAGTGAAACTGTCTGCTTACCCATCTGTGATGGTCAAAATCAGGAGTAAAACTCTCTCTAAAAAAAACAAAGCATTTTCAAGTGGTACATTCACATGTTCCACTGTATGTGTACTCTTTTGTTTAGGCATAGGATTTGTATATAAAAAAAAAACCCACCCAATGCATTGTGGCGGCAAACTTTAAGTATCTCTTTGTCTCTAGTGTTGGCCGCCTTTGATCGTTGTTGGCTAATCTTCAGGGCCACACAATTTATGTGAGATACTTAAATTTTATATAGTTGTCGATAGCCGACAATGGACCAAAGCAAAAGAAAATATATACTATATACTACATAAAGAATATGCAGGGGATAATCTGTGGAAACGTTGTGTTCTCTCGGTGCCATGACAAATCGTCCTTATCGCTGGGCCATATAAACATATACAAAAACCAGGGGAGCAATTCACACGCACCAAACACAAACACAAAAAAAAGGAAGGAAAGAAAAGGAAAACCACCAAGGCGAGGGGACAAGAATGGAGAGCCTGATAAAGATGTTTTGCTGTTGTCTTTGCTTTTTTTACGACTTCAATTAACTGCTGTGCCGTGTCCTGGGCCATTCTGAAGAGCCAGCCAAGCCGTTGCTACTGGTACTGGTCCTCGTCCTCGTCCTGGTCCAATCCTCGACTCGACTCGTGTGGATGAGTGGATTTGCGTTCATAATTTTTTATCTTCTTCTCGACCAAAGTTGTTCGCATTGTTGTTCCTGTTTGGCATGCATCATTAGTTAGCTTAATGTAGTGTATGGATATCCTAGTAGTGGACCACGCCCCAAATAGAAGGCAGGAAGGAAGCAGGTGCAGGTCCTTACTGCCGTCTGCTGCTGATACTTGCAGAACCGAGAACCAAGTGGAGTCGAGTGGTCATCAGCTAGAACAAAAGCACAGGCATGTCCATGGATATAGATACCAATCACGATTCGCACAGTCACACACACACACACACACACACATACACGGAGAGAGAGATACACAAGAGAGAGATTTTTCCCATTGAAGAAAAACGGCAATCAATTGCCAAAATAGAACAGTCTTAACGTTTCGTTTCGCTACTTTTCTCTGGCTCGTTGGCACAACAGTGAAGACTCTTTAAGAGTGAAAAAAATATTTAAGAAATTATAGAATATTTCTATAATAAAGTTTGATAGTTTGTGGACTTTTTGGGGGTATAATTTTCTGCTAAAAATCTTAAATTTTCTTTGCAATTTAGCCTGTTTTTCACGTGGTTTTTCACTGTACTTTGACCAGCAAAGATAATCGCCACAAAAACGGCTCCACTTATGCTCGCTGGGCCATTTAGACGGGAACCAGCAGCAGCAGCAGCAGCAACAGAAGCGGCAGCAGCAGAACCATTGGGTCCGGGTGATGCTTACAACTTCCCCCACCAACCCCATGGATGCCCCTGAATCTACGGCTTAGTTTCATGACTCCACTCCACCTCTAGATTACCTATACTCGTCCCGCCAATCCCCAACTGCCAACACACACACACCTCTCCCCCTCCAGGCGGCGCCAAGGCCCACGAAATGTTACGCCAGGTTCGGTACGCGGGCGGCCTTTGTGTGTTTGACGTTTATGTTAACATGTGTGTTGTTGTCTGCCAGCGCGTGTCTCTGTGGGTGATAGCGTTTGTATCTGTGTGTGTGCTGTTGTTGTTGTTGTTATGTGCGTGCCCTTCCTCCCCCCGCTCCTTCTGGGGCTGAGCATCTGCGGCGTGCCAGGAACCCAAAGTCTGGGATCTGAAGCTGGGAGCCATCCGCTGCTGGATGCCGCGCCACTGAATCGCTTTTGTGTGTGTGGCTGGCTGTCTGGTTTGCCCGCCCCCGCCCACCCCCATCGAACAGTGGAACAAATTATGCGGAAAATCGAATGAACATGCGTGTGTGTGTGTGTGTGTGTGTGTGTGTGTGACTACAATACATTAATATGGCAACAAGATGCTTAATATTATCTCGTTTCATTATAACAGCCAAAGCGGGTGAAATGAGTACGAAATGAATATTAAATTATGAATAAATCAACCATAAGCGGATTTCGGTAATTGGATTACTCTCTGGTATCCATTATAACTATTTCAAAACCCTATATGTGTTTCATATGTCTGATATTTAATATTATAATCATAATTTTCAAGGTATATTTTATACTTTCTTTATACTTTTTTATTTATTTATATATTATTATTAATTTATATTTTATTATTTATTAATATTTTATTATTTATTAATATTTTATTATTTATTTATATCTTATTATTTATTTATATTTTATTATTTATTTTTATTATATTTTTTATTATTTTTTTTTTATTTATTTATAAAGTTTTTTATTTATTACGTACATTTAATTATTTATTTATTCCAAAGTTTCATATCCCAGAAAAAACAGAGGTATTTCTTTATTAAAAAAATTAAAATAATTAAAATTAAATTCCAATAAAATAAAATTATTTCTTCATTAAAAGATTATATTTGAATAATCTATAATAGGCTTTAGATCTATGCCTTTAAATCCTTCTGCTCCATATTTCTGAACTACACATTCGTATACAACCCATTCCTATATGCTATAAATATTATAGATCTATTTTTCTATAACTTTCAGGTAATTTTGACGTCATTTTCTTTATTTTCTTTATTTCCTATTCCTTAGTTCTAATTTGGTATTTTTTTTTACTCTTTTTGACTATTTTTCCCCCTTCCCTATCCCAAATTTCATATACCTTGGGCTTCCTATTTTTTTATTTTTTATTTTTTGAGCCTTTCTCTCTTGCTTTTCATCCACTGTTTCGATAATTTCACCCACTCACCCGATAATCTCTTCCACTGTGCATTTATGGCCTTTGTTTAACTTTTCTCCTCGCTTCTTGTTGCCGCCTTTTGTTGTTTGGTTTTGTTTTGTTTTTGCTTGCCAGTTGGATGGAAAATGCGCGCAAAGGAGGGGAGGGACGGGTAGGCCAGGGGAAAAAGGGAAAAGCCATAGCACAGAGAGAAGGAGAGACAGTGGAAAGATGGAGATGGGAGAAGAGCCATAAAAAAGCGCTCGAGGTTGTTAAATTGACAACGTTAAACACTTTGTTTGGCATTTTCTGCATTATTAGGCCAACTGCTGCTGCTCCCGTTGCTGCTTCTACCTCTGCCGCTGCCTCTGCTGCTGCCGACGCCGACGCTTGTCGCTGTAATTGATGCCAGAGAGCAGAACAGAACCGCCCCGAGATTCCCACAATTTCCACGAGTGTGGCAGCCCCTTTCGAAGCAGTGATTTAAATGGCTCAAAAGTTAAGTTTTCGTAATGCGTAAGCGGCTTAGATGGAGCGAGAGAGAGATAGAGAGAGAGAGAGAGTTCTCATATATGGGCGAAACCTTTTTGCAGACAGAAAGACAGGGACCTGCTCCTGGCTGGGTGTCTGTGTGTGTGTCTGTGTGTGTGAACAAACATTTCCCACTGTTTCGTCAACTGAATTTTACTGTCAATTTGAAGTGACATTATTATATTGAAAAGTTTTTAATCCATTTAAGTGGCTGTCGAGAGCGAAAAGGATAAAGATGAAATCAAATGAAACGAAACGAAAAACGAGACCGAAAATGAGATGAGATGAGTTGAGTGGATCACATCCGACAGACAGTTGAGAGTTGAAAGTGGAGGAGCAGTTAGAGGTGGGGTTACGGGGATTTACTGTTGTTTTATACATAAAATTCGATAAAAAAAGAAAGAAAAAGGTTAAAAACCGAAATGGAATCTCTGACTCTGACATCCGCGTATCTCAGCCGCATCCTGATGCGTTTTTCTTTATCCTGAAATTAGGCACGAGCGCACGTAAATCTGTTGAATGTCATGTCAAAGGGCAAAAGAGGCAGCAGAGCAAAAGCAAAAGCTCGTAAAGTCCTTCCGCAGTTCCGCCTTTTCTTAGCTCTTTTTTTTTTTTGTTTTTTATGACAGACCAGGCAGAAAAAGGATTACCCATCCACCCACCTATCACATCACCCATCAACCCATCAAAAACTTCTCTCTCTCTCTCTCAAGCAAATCGCATAAAATGCAAAAAACGTATTAAAATTGACAATAAAGCGAATTTTTTATGAGTGGATAAGAGGAGGGGCAGGAGGGGAGACCCGGGGGAGATCCTGGGGGGTGGTCGTAGCGTTTAAATTTTGTAAAATACCAAAGACCACTTTAAAGCTCGTTATGCATTCTTTATGCCCGTGAACAAGCGGAACAATAAGCGGCAAACCCAGCAGCAGCAGAAAGGAATAAAGGTCCTGTTTATTTGCCACTTAATTTGCTTCAGTCCTGCCCTGCTCCTGTTTCCCCCCACTTGCAACAGTCACGAGTGTAGCTGCTGTGCTTTTCTTTCACCTTCTGCAGAACCACTCGAGTACAAAATATCCGCTCAGTTGCAACTTATGGGGCACCTGCTACTCCACACATACAGAGTTCTTGCCACATGCTGGCAAGAGTGTTCCCCCTGCCTGCTCCTCCGCTCTCCCCTCTCAACCATATGCATAAGCACGTGTCTGACTAGTGGCCCTGTCCTTAGCCTTTGGACCCCTTTGCTCCCCCTCCCCTGCCCCACCCCCATCATCTTTGGCAATTCCCAACTCGAGTTTTGTTTGTTATAGTTCCCGCTTCCCCCCTTCCCGCTCTCCCGCTTTTCTGTGGAGCTACCAACCCACGTCTGGGTCTGGGTTTACTCTATTCGAAAAGGGAAACTCTTGTATTGTACTTGAGTTTTCACATGGAAATTGTGGCGTGTTTGACAGGGAAAATATTTATGATATAACGACATGAAAGAAGTGCAACAATTATGTGTGGAAAATAAAGACTTGTAGATATAATGGCTTTTATTTATTTGATAAATTTCATAGTACAACAAAAAAAGGGTTTATATGGTTACAAAATTGTGGGAAATTATTCTAAATAAGATACATCACAAAATATATCTAAAACTATACAAAAAAATATTTATTTTCTACAATATTATACCATAAAAAAGAAAAAGGGAATATTTCTTCCCTCCTAGCCTTTAATTTTTTTGAAGTTCTGATTTTCTTAAATAAAATCCAAAAAACAAATATATATACAAAATATTGAAGAGTGAATAGTGAAAAAATAGTCATTACAGGGTTAAAAAATTGTGGAAAATTATACCAAAAAAAATATTTACCATTCACCGTAAAATCTGTTTAAAACTTAAAAAAAAATACAGTTAATTTTGTAAGTTTTAAAATAAAAATTGCAGTCTAACAACTATTCCCCAACTATTTATTGAACAAACCAGAAATAAGAGTTTTTTTTTTAAATAATCAGAATATAGTTTCTTCTTTAAATGGTTAAACAAAATTGTGCAAAATAATCCTATATCAAATAACTACTTTTCACCATTAAATCTATCTAAAACTATACAAAAACTGATCATTTAAAACATTATACTACTGCAAAGGCAAAGGAATACGTCTTCCCTCCTAGCCTTCAATTTTTCTTGAATTTCTTAATTTCTTGATTATTATAAAAAAAATATATATGTATTGAATTGATGAGTATATAGTAAAAAAATAGTCCTTACATGGTTAAAAAAATATAATAAAATACTTGCCCTTCACCATAAACTCTATCTAAAACTATACAAAAATTCTACAAAAATTATACAAAATTCCACAGAAAAGGAATCGTGTTTCACTCCTATCATCAAGGACCAAAAATAGTTTCTTTTTTACAACCCCTCAACTATCCATCCGCCACTTGATCAAAAACTGCTCTTTTCCGGACCATCCAATAACCACTCCAACTATTATAACACTCCACAGAATCACTATTTATTTCCACATTAATTTTTGCCACTCCCAATCTTTTTCTGTCGAATTTATGGCATTAAAAAAGAGGAAAAATTTCAAAGACCATCATTTTTACATGAACAATTAGTGCACTTGCATATTCCATGGATAATTTATTTATGGCAACACCTGTTTTAAATGTACCTTTTTTTGTTGTGTTCCCAAAAGAGCATTCATCTGTCGTATTTTTGGTTAAATTTCTTTTGGTTTTATTTGTGTCTGCTGAGAGAGTTATTACAGAGAGTTGCAAAGCATAAAAATTTCCTACTACTTGGCTGCAACGAAGCGGAAAAACTTATGACTTGTCTATTCGACTCAAACACACACACACACACAGCAGGAGAGAGATAGATACACAGAGGGGAGCCTCAGGGGGTGCAAGAACTGACCTGAGAGACGCGGTGTGGCGAGATTCTATATCCGTTTCCTCTGTCTACCTCAGACCCTGGCCCTGGCTCTGACTCGGGCTCTGACTCTGGCTCTGGGTGCTGCTCCTCCGCTCCTCCTTTTTGGCGTTGTTGCACTTTGTTTGTTTGTGCCGGTAATATTTCCTTAAATCGAGTAAACAAGTGGAACTCAACAAAGCGGAAACGGAAGCACAATGCGTAGCAGACACAGACACACAGACACAGAGATACAACCAAATAGACTCACGTATACATGAGTGTTGCTTCCTTCATGTAAGCTCCTTCTGCTGCTGATGCTCCTGCTGCTGCTTTTGCTGTTGCCCTACGCGGGATATTGTCTCAAAATATGGCGGCAAATATATTTTTGCTCTTCAGCTCAGCTGCAATAACATCCTTCCACCCCAACCCCTTCTACCACCACGACCACCACTGCTAAAGAGAGAAAACCAAGTGAAACCTAGAGATAATGAGTAACAGAGATGGAGAATGGTAGAATCTTGGGTACGGTTCGACTCTCTTTTATGCCCTTGATGAGGGGTTTTTACTACTATAAAGCCATGAAGAAAGACTCATTAAGTATAAGTATATATAATTCTATAATTTTAATATTTTTTGACTATTTTTAATGTGCAAGACATCCAGTTTTTTAGCTATGAGAGTTTCAATGAATCTTTTGATTCGGAACTGATATAATCAAATCGCTATACAATTGTATTAAAACACTATATTCTACTTGTCTCATCAGTCATAATACATCGGTATTTGAAAGGATTCCAAGTCGATAGAACTAGGATCTATGCAGGGATCTGTAACATTTCCTTCAGTCACTGAAACATTTTACCTTTTTGAGTGTGTAACATTCAAGATATAGATGTTTCACTTAAGAACGACTGAGATTTGAACATAATGGTTATATTTTCCATGCAATATTTCAGTATTTAATATTATCTGATAATTATTAACTTTATATTATAACATTCCTTCAATCAAATGTTTATTTTTAATGTTTATCATTAAAAGTTTAAGGTTTTAGAGTAATATAAGATAATGTATAAAAATGGTAAGAAGACTTCTTACAAGTATTCCACTTCTACAGCAGAATTTCTCTGCTTAAAGCTTCACCCCAGAGGCTGGGCTGCTTTTCTTTCATTTCCTTTAGCATATGTTAATCTGATAATTATATAATGAACCCCGCCCCTGAGAAACAGGGTATCAAAAACGTCTCTTTGTACAAAAGTAAAAGCTTTGAATACTTTTTGTTTTTCTTGAAAATTGCTGTTAAAAATAACAAAGCACATCGTGAGAGCTGTTCCTTGCTTGCCTGCCAACTTACTTCCTTCCTTCCAGTGTATATCCCTCTGCGCTCTCTCTCTCTCTCTCTCTCTTTCTGTCTTTCTGCCTTTGTCCCTGTTGCAGAGCTGTATTTCCCCCTGGTTACCCCACTTGTTGTTGTTTATCTTAGTTATACCCATGGCCTCCATCCACTTATTCAGTAGCACTCTGATTCAATCCTCCCACGAAATCTTGCTCAACAATCGAGGGACCTACAGCCGCCCCCAGCTTTCCCGTTTTCATTTACTTCACTTGGAATTGGTGGAAATTGAGACACATACAGGAGAAGACAGCCAGCCAGGCAGACAGACAGACAGAGAGACAGCCAGGCAGCCAGCGAAACGGCAATTGTATTTATTTGCACTGCTAAATGGCATAATCGAAGACAAGTCGGGTCAAGGACTTGCCAACAGTCGAGTCGTCGCCGCGCGGCTGCTGAAGGAATTCTCAAAGCGAATCCCGGCCGTGACAGGCTTTGTTGCCATGTTGTCTCTCAATTGCAATGGATCCTTCTTGTGCCCTCGTTCTGATTTTGGCTTCTTGGATTGACATTCACTGGGGAGAGTCAAGTCAAGGGAGAGAGAGGAGTACGCAAGTAAACAAATCAGAAAATCTCAAACAGATTGAGGACTTGGTTTTTGAAGAGTAACGGACAAAACCATAAGAGGAGAATGATTGAAAAGAATATATTCTTATTAAGAGAAAGGATTGGAGGCTTTCTAGTTCGAATATTAGATGAAACAGGAACATATTAAGGTTTCCTTGGCCACAATACAAAGGTTAAAAGAACCCAAAGGAAAAGCCAAAAACTATAGCAAAAGTATAATCAATATAACAAATAAATCTGCGTAATATAAATGAATCATTTCTCTGCTCATTTGAGTACTATTCAAAAATGATTCACTGCCAAATACAACAACCAATTAAACAATTTCACTTTCATTTAAATGAGCCCTCAATTTGATATACTTTTACAACTTTTCCCCAGGGAAAACCCTGAGAACCACAGACAATTATTTGCCCAAAAAGCATTGGTTTGCCATTTGGTTTACCCTTCAGAATCTCTGTTTGCTTTTCCTAATGAGCCCTAATCGATAGATGGATGGATGGATGGTTAGGTTAGGTTAGGATGGTTGCCAGAGAGGCCTCTTGTTGACAGATTTTCTCCCCTCAAAAACATTTAGAGGCCGCTTGAAAACCAAGGGCAAAACTTCAAAGCAATTTTAGGTAAAGTTAACACGGAAAGCATTTATTAAATTCCACCTTAAGTTTCCAGCAAGTCTTTAGTTACGCTCTCCGCCAGTGTAGTTTTCGAGAAAATTCCCAGCTAAATAGCAAGAAAAGCTAACTAAAAAGTTGTTGCGTTTTTCACTCTCAACATATTTGAGATGCCTTCCCCATCTCTGCGAAAAGCGACTGCCATACATAGCTCTCCAGCTCTCTCTACCTCTCTTTCTCTCTCTCTATCTCTCTGTCGTTGAGGTCTCTGTCTCACTTGAATAAAGGAAAACTTGGGGCTTTGCGAGCAATAACTTTAAAAGAAAGACACAACTTGGGGCTCAAATTGTTTGTCATCAAATTATGTGCAAGTCGATTGTTCTTGCCGAGGCTCTGGGCTTGGGATTTTTTTTTGGTTCTGGCCACAAACCATAACCAAAAGTGGAGAAAAAATGTGGCAAAGAGTAGCTTTGACACTTCAAATTTTGGATACTCTTTCTATGACTTGGATTTAAGACAAACGAGAAAATCAGTCCTATACGAATGTATCTTAAGACACAAATCAGTTTGTTAGAGTGTTAGTCAATATATATGTACATATGTAGCTCTGACAACTGCATCTAATCATATTATATAGTGTTCTCATCAAACCGATCTCGTCATAAAATCTGCGCTTTTGAGGAATTCAGTTTTATTGAGATCATTTTGGGATACTAAAAGGTAGTAAAAAGTAGTAGTAAAAAGTAGTCTTTCGATCCCAACGTTTTCGACTTATTTTGTAAGTTTCAGACAATCTTTGAGTTTTTTTTTGGAATTCAGGAAGATTCCTTGAATATTTTTGGACCTTAGCTTAAATACAATTTTTGTCGAATATTTTATATTTTCAGATTATTTATTATTTATTATTTCATTATTATTTATTGTTTTGTTATTTATTTTTTTATTATTTATTGTTTTGTTATTTATTTTTTTATTATTTATTTTTGGTTTTATTTATTATTAATTTGTTTATTATCTTTTTATTATTATTTATCAATTCTTTTATTATTTTTTTTTTATTTTTTTTTTTATTATTATTAATATTTTATTATTTATTTTTGCATTTATTATTTTTTCTTTATTAATTACTTATATTTTTTGTATATTGTTTATTTTATGTATTTTTATTTTATTTATTTTACTTCAATTTAATTTATTTAGTACTATTTTTATTCATTATTTTTATTTTAGTTTTATTAATTTTCTATTTATTTTTATTTTTTATTTTATGGATTTATTTTATTTATTTCTTATTTTAGTTATTGTGAATTTTATTTATTTTTCACATGTTTCACATAAAAAAAAAAAGCTTTCTATAAGCTTATTAACTTCTGAAATGGAAAATGTCTACTTTTTTCATAGCAAACATCTCTTAAATTGTAAAATACCCGACCAGGAATATTCAAAAAAATAAATTGTAAAGAAAGGGAAACCAAAAATGGGCATCATTAAAATGCTGTTACCGAAACCCCGGAACCTTGGGTCCGGTACTCTTGGGCAGTGGGGGGCAGCAGGCAGTTGGAACCTGGGTCTTGACCCCCGAAACCACTTCGGGATTCGGGCGGGGGAGGCTTCTGTGTCGACAGAGGGCAACCGCAGCCAAGATTGCTCAGGCATATACCCTTTTTTAATTTGCAACATGTCATTGGCAGAAAGACAAGCAAAAGGGACGCGTGGTGCAAAAACCTGGAGTGGAGTGGAGTTGCCCCATGAAGTATGGTCAGAGTTTTGGTTCCTGCCACAGCCTCCGCAGCGCCACAGCCGCCTGCCTGCGCCTCGGCAACGGCCACGGCCTTCGCCCGCCAGTCAGTGCACGCTTTGTTGCGCCTTTTGTTGGGCTTTCTCTACGCTTTCTTCTCTTCTGTGTTCCTCCTTTTTTGGCCGCTTTGCCCGAATAACCCAAGCAAAAACAGAATTAGCTGCAGAAGTGGAGGCCGGAGTGATGACGATGACAAGAGGAGAGCGAAGGGGAGAGGGCATACAAGATGAGAAGCAGGCAAAACAGGACACAGCCGAAATATTCAGCGTGGGGAAGTTTCAAAAGTTGTTGGAAAATGGAAATAATAAATCTATACTAAAAATATACTAAAAACATACTATAAATGGTTAAAAAAATGTTTAAAAAAATATTTAAAATGTTCAAAATATATTAAAAATGCTCAAAACATGTTTTAAACAAATATTAAAAATTTTCAAAAAATTAAAATGTTTAAAAATTACTAAAAATGTTTAAAAAATATTAAAAATGTTTAAAAATGAAAGTTAAAAAGGATTACCCGTTTAAGTCGCCAATAAATATTTTAAAATAAATTTAATTAATGAAGTTGTTAATTACTTTTATTTATTTTTAATCTCTCTTTAGATATTCCCTTTAAAATTTGCAAATGAATGTCACGATCAACCCTCCTACAGTGGTCACCGCAAAAACATATACAATGTGATAGACGATGGGAAATGACCAAAAAAAAAAAGGCAAAGGAAGAAAAAAGAATAAAGGCGGAAACAGAAAAAGAAAGGTAGGTGGAAAAGCAGAAATTCACCAGAGAGTAGAAGAAGAGAAGGCGGGGAGGGGTGGGTGGGGATGCCAGATAGGAGTAGAATGTCATACAAATGACCCATATTAAATTTATTACGGCAACGGCAGGCAGCACAATGAAATCCAATAGCCAGGGGGGAAAAAAGAGAGTGGGAGAGCCAGGAGCAGGGGTAGAGTAGCTGGGTGGGTAGAAGAGAGTGACTGGGGGGGTCTAGAAACGTGGGTGGGTGTGGAAGCTAATGGCAAACAAAACAAATCACCGACGCCTAAACCGACAGACATATACATACAAATATAATACATAATGCTACTCTATATATAGGAAATTGTTCTTCTTTTTTTGTTGAAGGGGATGCCAATTGGGGGTGGGGGTGGGAGAGAAATATCAGCTTAAAGTCGATTTTGTGGGTAAACTTTTTCCGTCTTGCTTTTCATGTTTCTGTTGTGTTTTGTTTCGGTTTTGGGATTTCCCTACGTTTCTGGCATTATTGTACTTGTCGTTACTTTTTTTCGGTCGCTCGTTTGGGTTCCCAAATTGATTTATAATCCTGTCTCTGTCTCTGTCCCTCTTCCTGTCCCTGTCTCGAATTTCGCCGCCCCCTATCCTTTTTTGTCGTTGCCGTAGAAAAGTTTTGTCTTTGCAGCGTTGCCTGCTCAGATTTTAATGAAATATTTCAATTACTTTGCCATTAATTGGTAAAACCTTGCTGCATAATCGAGAGGTGTCGCCTCGCCCCGTGTCGCGTCGCATCACAGCATTGCGCTGAGTCGTGTCGAATTTTCCTTTTGTCTACCGGTGGCGGTGTGCGCCACTGCCACTGCCACCGACGACATGTGGCACGAGTCCCATTATCCTTGCAGCTAATTAAGAAACGTGAGACAAATGACAAGCGCAGAAATATTGTACGACAACAAGTATATTATTTTGTTGTGTGTTGTGTGTGCCACAGCCACAACCTCAAGCGACCGAGAGAGACAGAGAGAGAGAGAGAGAGAGAGCGACTGACATGTGCGAGTGCAAATAAAACTGAGAGACGACGACTATGCGTACAATAAATTGAAAATATATTGAAGGGATGGATGGATGTTGAGTGATCGACGAGATAGATGCTCTACAAACTGCAGCATCTAACTTTTAAGGGTAGATTAGATATGTTGTACGTGCTGCAGCATACGCTCTCCACGTAGATCTCAAAGAACAGAAGGACCGCACCATCGTGGAGATCAAGAACCAAAAATAGACAGATAGAAAGTCCTGCTTTTCCCCGTAAATGTTTAGAAATGCATCTGCTAAAAAATTCCTCATAAAAACTGTATTAGGAGCTCTTTGGAGGTTCATATTCAAATATTCATAGTAAAAATATATATCTACATATGCATATGTATGTATATTCTTGAAAAATTTAAGCATAATGCTACATAAGCTAAAGCAGCAAATTGCTTTTCAAATTAAAAGAAATCATTCTCATTCGCTGATGAGACTTTTTAAGTTGGTGACCCCGTTTCAAAGGTGACCTTTCAGCTCCGAGAAAAAGCAAATCAGAAAATTGGGCAAAGGGTTGGCCTGCCATCGGAATTATTCGTGACACGAAGACATGCTGAAAGGCTTTCAGGCCTTCAAATCAATATATCTCTAAATAATATCAGTTTTCCAATTGTTAGACATCTTTCCTTAATTGAAAAGCAATTGAAAGTTTGTTTAACCCTTTAAAAATATAATATTTTGTTGTTTTGCCTCAGTTTTGGTGCCTACAGAAGACAGAAGTCACCCAATCATAGTTGCATGACATTTTTTTCCTTTCTTTTCCCCTAACCTAATTTAAAAGTTCTTTAAAATGCAATCCTCAATATTTGGGGTGACCTTTTTTACCGATTGACAGGCCCTTTGACAAGGTGACAATCCTTTATACCGACAACCCTATTGATTTGTTGGAAACTCTCTCTTTTTTCATGGCCCAGTGTCAAAGTGAAAATTTGTCATAAATCGTTTCAGTAGACGAATCCTTCAATCAAACGTAACTTTTTCTGTGCAATACCCAATTGAAGAGGAAAAGAAAAAAAAAAAGGAAAAACACATCGAATAAGAGACAGATACATCAAGAGACACACACACACACAGAAGCAACGGCACAGCACTCGCACATAAGTAAGTACATGTCTCTGGCAAAAACATACTCGAACGTATGTACATATATTCCAGAAAGCTCTTCGGGGCTTAAGACAGACGCAAGAAATTTATTAATTATCAATCTCGAGGTCCGAGGTCGAGGTTGCAGAGCCTTCCTGCTCTGATAGCTGCTGCTTGTGCTCTTGCGACGGCTCTCAATCCATACAAACACCCTCAGACAATCACAGCAAAGTCCTGATTGGCATTTAAAGCTCTTTAGTAGAGAGAGAGAGGGAGGCAGAAGGAGAGGCTATGGGGCTATGGGGTTGTACAAGTGGGAGCACTAGCTGAAGAGGCTGACAGCAAAAATCGAAGTAGAGTGGCTACAGTGAGCCTCAGCTGAGCTGCTTAACGCTGCCAGAGTTCTGACATAATCCGTGCAATTGTAAATTTAATAAGGGTTTTCCCTGGCAAGGGGCATCCGCTTCGCTCAGAGATTTGTTTGTGGGGATGGCTCGATGGCCCCCCTCAAGACAGTGAGTGAGTAGTCAAGGCAATTAAGCGTACGAAGTGGCTCCCAGCTCTGCCTCTGCTGCTGAGCTTTAAGAAAATGAGCAAAGAAAACTTTCAAGTGTTCAAGGGTGTAGTTCGAGTGGCGGCCAGGCAGGCATGGGGCAGGCATCATCAGCCTGTGCTGCTCTGGTCTGAAGGTCAGGCAAAAGGTTGCAAAGCCATTCATAAGGATTCTGGTTGCACTGAAGCAAATTAAAGCAGGCTAAGGATTAGTTTCAAGCAAAACTAAACAACAAAAAAAACCCCATCTAGTAGTATAACGATTTTCTATCATACTTGCAGCAAATCATTCCCGATTATTGCTTTAATTTGATTGTAGAAAATATTAAAAAAATTCTTGCTGAAAAACCCAAACTTTCGTTGGAAATTTTCTGCATAAGTTTCAAAGGTAAGACATAAATAAAGATATACATTTAAACAAATTAAATTATACTTTTATTCTTAGATTTTCCACGAACCTTTCTTCCTAAAGCTCAGCCTTGAATTCCCCCTTGAATCGCCCCCTTGAATCGTCTCTAATATTTTGGTAAATTAAAGCAATATTTTATATATTTTTAAAACGAAATGAACATCCTTTTAGATAGGACACCAAATCCCCGAAGAATGGAAACCCAATTCTCGTCTTCGCTCTGTGATTTATCACGCAACATGGGCTTAATCTCCCAGGATCAATTGGATATGATCTATAATCATCTGGCCATATTTGAGTTGCTCGACAACGAGCAGAGATCGGCCCAGATCTATGGCGATTGGATACTCGCGAATATCGATATTTGCTGGCGTGGCCGATTGATCGAAACGCTCTTCTACTATTTGAATGGCAAAGCCTGCCAGCGGGATCCCGATAATGCTGTGAAAACGCTTCGTGTCCTGTATCATGTGACCACATATTGCACTGAAATCAAAATGCAGCACATGTCGATGTTCTCGAGTCTATTGGAAGTGCTGAGGGACATTCTAGCCCTGGCAGAAGTGCAGGACAGAATTGTGATCTGCACTTTGGATTTGCTGAGCAATTTTATTATGTGCTCCTGGATGATACGCGATGCCTTCGAAACTACTGGGCTGCTCAATGCCTTGCTGAAGAAATTGGAACGTCCTCGGGGAGCGCAGAGCTGGTTGACCGCCAAGATTGTGTGGCTGTTGTATCAATTCCTCAGGCACAAGTCAAGGGTCGGACCACCAGTCAGTGCTCTGCAGAATATAGCCACGACCTTGGCCGCTCTCCTGTCGGTCAATCAGGATCTGAGTATCCTTCTGCCATTGCTGAAGATCACACGACTGGTCGCCGAGCACCATTCGGCCAACGAACGGGTGATGCGCAAGACCGGCCTGTTGGCCCACACGGCACCGTTGGTGCTAAGTCCCCTCTACGAGGTCAAGTACGAGGCCATCTGCATTTTGGCCAACACATGCCAGCAATATGGCCGAGTGAGGCGACAACATTTGTATCGATTTCCGCCAAACACTCTTCAATATATTCACCACTTGTTCGGTTATCCATGCATGAAGATACGGATCATGGCCCTGAATCTCCTCAACGCCCTCATCGGTAATCGTGCCATAGACCCGAGCCTCATGCGTAGCCTGATCCCGGTGGTCATTCGGTGTGCCAGCAAGAGGGAGCATCATCCGGAGGTTCGTCTGGCAGCCGGTTGGACGATGGCCAGTCTTGCCATTCACTTGAACATGAAAGGCGTGAGTTTCTTCATGCACTCTGGCGGGGTTCATGAAATGTGCCGCCTGCTGCAAACAGTCGACAAGCTGCCGAGCCGATTAATCAAAAACATGTTTACTTCGTTTCTAAAAATATGGGAAACATATAGGCACCTAGCCCATACTTTGGTGGACATCTTAAGAGAGTGTGGCATTATGGACGATCTGCACAAGTTCATGGAGAGCCGAGATCAGGATGTCAGGACTCTGGCAAAACTTTTAGAGGGTCATAAGGGCTATGACATTTGTTGGGTCGAAAGCCTGGCCAAGTTAGACTTTTGATTCATACTAGAATGGCACACAATTTAGAAGAGATTTGTTCCCAATTCAATTATACAAGAACATATGTTAATAAATAACCAAATAAAAATAATATAAAACACTAAACAGATTTTTAAAGATTTATTTTAATGCATTTTTTCACTTTTTCTCTCATTGTTGAAGGTAATAAAAAAATTGTCCAGGTTTAATACAGAGATAGCGAATGAGGGAGAGCGCTAACACAGCTCGGGCTGCTGCTAAGCCGAGTACGAGCTATAGATAATGAGAGAGAGAAAGAGAGAGAGAGAGCGCTAGAGATTAACTAGATGTTAGAGCTGCAGAAACGAAACGAAATAAAGAGAGCTCGATAGAAAGTCGAGAGAAATGCAGGCAGCTGCTGTGCATAAACATAAGCGATTATCAATGATTTAGTACAGTGGGCTCTCCAAATAGCGAATAATATTGTTGGTTTACGTTGTAGTCTCTGAAAACTAGACGTCAAACAAGACGGACAGACAGACATGGCTATATCGACTCGTCTGTTGATGATGATTAAGAAAATATGTAGGGGATACGGATACAATATATGTAAGGGATTGAAATAATACGGTTATACGGTTTAGGCACTCAATGCGAAACGAACGCCAAACTTCTATCTGTCTTCATTGAAGATTCACAGCGACTTCCTCTGCTCTTCCAAGAGAGGCCAAACGTGAATGCGACTCTGCTACCTCACCTATCTATATGCTTACTATGCCATCAGCTGGGTTTGACTATTTCTTCCATATATGTACACCAATCCCACATATACATATACCTTGTGTTCGCCACATATCTATATCTATGTCCCCTATAGCAGAGGTCGGCACTGTCCTATCTAATGAGCATAGGAAAACTGTTGCTGCCGTTACTCTTAGCGAACCGAATGTGGCCTTGAGAGTATGGCTTCGATTTCAGCCAAGGTCGAGTACCGACTGAGTACCGGCTATATAAAAGGCAGTCTGCCAGAGAATCGCAATAAGATTGACTTGCACATAATGCAATTAAATAATATGAGGTTCGCTGATAAGAACGGACAATACATAGTACTCAATGTAGGGGCATTCTATAATCAAGAATATGTTTGCACAGAATCCGGCAATTAACATACATACATATATGTATGTAGATGCAATTCGAAGTGCACTCTGATCTACAAGAATATAAATAGGTATATGCAAGATTATAATTATAGGATTCATTAATTCTTTAAAAAACAAGTATGATTTATGGCATGGATTGATAGGCGTTGCTATATAAGACGCCTTGATTCGGTCGACTGCATTCAGTCTGATTTAATTCTTTTAACTCGTATATTCATCAAATTAAAAGTCATGCAAATATATTGGATTCTGGTGATTTTCTTCCTCCAAATAGAAGTGGACGTTACTCTCTCGACGGAAAATGACTTCGAGAATAGTCCTGTGAGAATTCAGTGAGATAAGAAATTATAATCGAAATAAATTAATGAATTGGGTATTCCGTTTCCAGCACTGTGAGGTGACCCGGGACGAAGACGATGAGTATTGTGGAGCCATATGCTACCCGATGGTAAAGCCCCTGCTGCGGTACGCTGCCATTTGCCAGGGGAAGGATTCGACGATCAGCGAGCTCAAGGACGAAATCCGAGAGAAGGATGTTTACAACGCCAAATTGGAAAGCAAACTAGAGCTAGCTATGGCATTGGAAATACAGGCAAGTCAACAGATGGAGGATCTTAAGGTGCAACTGAACTTAAAGGAGATGCTGAAACATATGGAGGATCACAGACAGCAATCGGAAGCCGAACAGAAGAGCTCGGATCAGCGACTGAAGCACAAGGAAACTGAATTGCTTCGCAAGGAAAAGGAAATGTTGAAAATGGAGCAAGAAATGAAGGACAAGATCATAGACATGGAAAAGGAAATTCAGGCTAGAGACGTTCAAATACAATTAAAGGATAAATCGATCAAAGAACTGAAGGAACTGAAAGACACCTCGGAGGCAAGCAGCTGTCTTCCATTCGTCGACTCCACCGATATCCACACCTTAAGGTTGCCCGGAACAGGCCCATTCGATACGCCATGCAATGCCAGTGTTTCCGGATCCGGCTGGACTGTCATCCAGAGACGAGTCAACGGCAATGTCGCCTTTGATCGCAATTGGTGCGACTACAAGGGAGGATTTGGGGACCTGCGGGAGAACTTCTTCCTGGGTCTAGAAAACATCCATCAAATGACCCAAAATCAACACCACGAGCTGTACATCCAACTGGGAATGGTTGATGGATCGACCATATATGCTCGCTACGACGATTTCAGTATAGGAAGCGAAAATGAAGACTACGAACTGAAATCGCTGGGAAAGTATTCAGGAACAGCCGGAGATTCACTAACTAAAAAACTGAAAATGAAGTTTTCCACATTAGATCGGGATAATGACGCTGTTGATTATATTCATTGTGCGAATATTTTGGGAGGTGGTTGGTGGTTTTCAAGCTGCGGACAAAGGTAATTATATTTTATGCAGAAATTAAGCTATTATTAATTACGCATCTTGTTGTTACAGTTCCCTCAATGGAAAATATTATGAGAATGGTAGAGTAAGTGGCATAAATGATGACGGCATTAACTGGGGTTCTTGCCACAACTACGACTTCACGATCTCCCTGACATTTGCACAAATGATGATAAGGCCAAAAGCCTTATAAAATTGTGTATTATTTAATTCCATAAATTCGCTTAAGGTCAAAAGATGTTTTTTAATAAATAAATTTAATTATACAGAATTAAGTATTGTTGGTTATACGCAACTCCACAAGAGGGACAAGGCGTACGCTTTGGTAACTACTTCAGAATCGTTCTGAAAGATTCTCCATTTATAGGGCGAAATGTGATTAAAATGGAACTCGACTGTTCATCCTCTAAGCTGTACCATTTCCCAGAAATGGGTTCTATCTTCCATCTTCGCTGCTCTCACCGATCTGCTTCGTGCTCTTGTGATGATTGGGAATTCGCTATCGCTCGTTCGGCTTTGTCTAGGGATCGCAATTGGCAATATGATGAAGTTATAGACAAGATTCCAGATGGTTAAGAACTTTAATATGCCATCTTGTTGTGTGGATTTCTATCTTGATTATTGAGTTCTACTTTAGCAGTGTTTACCCCTTAGTACACCCTAGTTAATACCTTAGTTTAGACCACAAATAAACAACAACAAAAAACTAATTCGCTGTCCAATTGCTTTGCCTAGTGGGGGGAATGATTCAATTATTTTTTCACATGCTAATTGAATGGCAACCAATCTATGCTAATACATATATTATTTATGCATTTTTCCTCCAAAAATTCCACACATTTTCCTCGCTTTTTTTGTTTGTTGTGCATTTTCCAGACGCAAACCATAAAAGTTCCTCTGTCGCAGGGCGCTGCCGCTTTTGCCATTTCAATTTGTTTGTTGGTTTCGCTTTATTTATTTTTTTTTTTTTGCTCCATTTGTATACCCTGTACGTTGTAGGAGGTCCTTTGGGTTTAAGCATAGGTTTGCGACAAGGAGAAGACAAGGGACTAGGAGACAGGACCGCTGACCTGTCTCTTTGGATTAGAGCTATAATGGATGGGAATATCGATGGTTTTCCAGCTATAGTTTGTAAGGCAATCCTAGTTGAAGTTTTTACAGATCTTTGTGTCTTTGTTATAGTGTTGCATTTAGGGTTATTCACACTCCTGAATATGTATACAAATAAAGGATGGTGATTTTTGTTTTCTATTCTTATCGCTAGACCCACGGAACGGGTGCATCGGTACTGCAAGTGGCCAACTGATTGCATGCAAGCATCAGTATTTTTGGACTAAATTAGGGTCTTACTGCACGTGATTTGGGATGTCGTGTGTGTCAACGAGTTGACACATCATTTCTCCTTTCGCACCCTAGCAGTCATAAATTCTATACTTTATGTATGTTTTTTACTTAGAATAGATTGGTCTTATGTTTATCTCCATGAATGTGCAATTAAATTAATAATAACTATAATAGTTTCATGGTAGATTAAGATTTACAAATCTATCATTAAACTAGTCTTACTATCATTAATTTCATTTAGTATTTTAAATTTGATGTGTTATGTACTTAACTTAAATTATTATTAATACATTTTTTATTTTTATTCTTATTTTATTTTTATTAATTTTATTTATTATTATTAAGACATTTATTATTGGTAGATGGTTTAATAAATATATTTTAGGTGAAATTTCGTGATATTCATATTGGAAAGTCTATTTAGAACTGTGAAAATAATGGTGTCCCTCATAGGAACCCTTCATAGAAAACCCAAAAGAAAAATTCAAAGTTCCTATTGATTATAAGAAAGAGATTGATCTTAACCAAAGCCTTGTCTATCCATTAACCTATCCATCATCAATTAATTCCTCTCTTTTGATGGTTCTCTGGCCCCCAAATATGAACCTATGCTTCTTTTATTTCTTTGAATATTCACCTCTTTCCGTATAGTTCTAAAAAAGGGTATCCACATCTTCGACAATCGTGAAATTCACGTTTCTAGAGGATTTACATTTTTCGTTTTTGTGCAGAAAATTCACAAAACTAATTGTATGTAAATATGTCAAATGTATGTCGTCAACACCTGCATCTGTATGGGTGTACTTTCATGGGTGTATGGGTGTTGTATCTGTGTTTGTATTGCATATTGACAATTTCATAAATGCGGTAACATTTTCAATTAAATATGCGCAACTCTCGCAAACACAGCTGCACACAAATCGCCACACACGACACAGACAGACAGACAGACAGAGAGGGAGAGAGGGCGAGAGAGAGGCAGTCATGTAGATGGATTTTTCTGCCACGCCCACACAGGAAAAGCCCCACCTTCCGACCCACACATAGAGGAGATACACCCCATCAATCCTTGGGAAAAGTCGATTGATATGTGCACACATATACACAAATATATGTACATATGTGTGTGTGTGTGTGTGCATGCAGGTGTGCAGCTTTTTGGTCGGTTACAAATTGCAAATCAATCAATAAATAATTGAAATGAAAATCATTTTGCTGGTTTCAACTTATCTTCTTCAGCTTTTCCACCCACAAACCCCCTACCGACCACCCCCCTAACGCTATGCGTTTCGCTTCGTTTCGACTGCGTATGCAAATGGCCCAAAAATTGTGTACATCTATCACTGGGATCGCATCAGAGAACCCAAATCGAAATCGCACCGACAGACAGACAGACAGACAAACAGACAGAGCAGAGAAGTGTTTAGGGTGAGAGAGGGGAGGAGAGGAGAGAGCGATGGGCAAAAGCTGCCATGAGTCCTTCGCCAGGTGTTTGAGATTAGTGCTGGACGAAAACTGAAAGAAAGTTTCAGCATTTTTCAAAAAAAAAAAGATAAATCACATGGTAATTCTCTATAAATTGGTTTTCTTTGGGGCTGAAGAAATGTACTTTAATTTATTTCAAATTTATAAGAACAGCTAGCTAATTGGGACCCAACATCTTATCGGGTCGCACCCACTCGTCGAAATCATCCTTCGAAATGCCTTCCTTGGTGGCCTCCTTCCTCAGGGTGGTACCGTTCTGATGGGCCGCTTTGGCTATGGATGCTGACCGCTCGTACCCGATATGAGGGCTTAAAGCAGTAACCAGCATAAGGGACTCGTTCATAATATTATTTATCCTGGCTATATTTGGTTGGATGCCGCTGAGGCAGTTCTTGCTAAAGGATTCAATGCCATCGGCCAGAAGTGTTATGGATCGTAGCACATTCGAGGCAATCATCGGCATGAAGGCGTTCAGTTGAAACTGGCCATTGCAACCGCCTATGGTGACCGCCACTTGATTGCCCATCACCTGGGCACAGATCATGGTGAGAGCTTCGCACTGTGTCGGATTGACTTTGCCGGGCATAATCGAGCTACCAGGTTCGTTTTCGGGCAGTATCAGCTCGGCCAAACCGCAACGCGGCCCCGATCCCAAGAATCGAATATCATTCGTCATCTTCATGGTACTTGCTGCCAGGGTGTTAAGCTCGCCATGCAGTTCCACCAGGGCATCACACGTGGAAATGGACTCGAACAGGTTGGGCGCATTAACGAAGGGTAGACTCGTTATCTGCGAAACACGCTTCACGCACTCGGCTGCAAAGCCCTTCTGGGTGTTAACCCCAGTGCCCACTGTGGTGCCGCCCAGAGGCAGTTGATATAGCCGGAACAGAGCTGTGTCCAATCGTTCCCGGCAGTTTACAAGCTGCTGCTTATAGCCGCTAAACTCTTGGCCTAGTGTTAGCGGCACAGCGTCCATTAGGTGGGTTCGTCCAATTTTGATAATATCCTTCCACTGATTTGACTTGTTATCCAACACCTCAATAATCAGGCCCAAGGCCGGGTACAGTTTGTCGCGTAGCTGCATGGCAACGGCAATGTTAATAGCCGTGGAAAAGCCGTCATTGGTGCTTTGTGATCGGTTCACATGCTCATCGGGATCCACAGGGTTTTTGGTACCCAACTGACCGCCGAGTAGCTCGATGGCACGATTGCATATGACCTCATTTACATTCAAATTTGTGTGGGCGCCAGAGCCTCCCTGCCAGATGACCAGTGGAAAGTGTTCCTCATCGTACAGCTTGCCCGAGATGATGTCGTCGCAGGCCCGAGAGATGCCCTCGCACAAACGCTCCTCTAGACCAGACATTTTATTGGTCTCAGCCACGGCCTTCTTGACAATGGCCAAGGCTATAATGAGTGATCGCTGAAAGGGAAATTCATTAACAATAAATACTCGAAAATAACAGAATTTTCCATACTGGCATGCGTTCATTGACTCCACCAATGGGACACTTCAGCAGGGAGCGCATGGTTTGCGGCCCATACAGGCGATCGAGGGGCACGTGAATGGCACCCATTGAATCATGTTCCACACGAGTGTCGGGCACTATCAGCCGCGCCAGCTTGTACATTAAACTAAAAATCTCTTTCTGATCGAACGACATTTTCCAAATATATAAAGATGATTAAATATGGGATATGACTATGGGTAGTACTAAACAACAGACACAGCAGTCAATGATTACTGATCAATGATTTCCAACAAAAATACTACAATTTTATGGCTTCCAATTATCACCTTCCAAATAAATGTTGAATTGAAATCAGTTGGCCACTTGCAGTACCGATGCACCCGTTCCGTGGGTCTAGCGTTAAGAATAGAATACAAAATTGTCTCCAGCCCTCATTGTAGTATTAGTATGAATTCAACCTCTATTCTCAAGTGTCTTTTCTTTTATTTTCTGCTTTTGAGGCATTTTAAAATAAACAAAAAATATCTTAGTCCTGTATAAACAACAAACTACTTCGTTTGCACATTTTGCACTTGACAATAATTACGACAACTAAAAGTCCATCAAATTACGTATTAAATGTCCATCCATTCTCGCCTGTAAATTCACTTTATGTCAACTATTATTATATTTATATATTCAAACAAAAATCATCCGTATCCATCTCTCTGCCGCAATAATATTTTGTGTTGGTTTTGTGTTACAGATTTGCCAAAATTCAGTCTGTCCATTTTGGCTTGGCTGACATATTGTCCTCCACCCGCCCCACACACAGACCCACCCACAAAGGTCTGTCTATAAATATATACAATTTATAACAATATTTTGTTCAATTACCAATTTCATGAAATATATTTTGACAGTTTCCTTCTGGGACTCCTCTTTTTGTATGCCCTTAAAAAGGGGTATTATGATTTGTATTGGAGGCTTGTGACGCTGCAAAGGAATACTTTCGTACTTGGGATATATATATATATAGACTGGTTATAGGACATGTAGTCTAGGACATAGACTATCATTAAGGGCAGATCGAACCGAGGAGCGGTGCGTAGCAGGATATATGTATATTTTTATGAAAACATGTAACTTTATCTAAGGTATTTCTGGATGAAACTGGAACCTCCTCTATTATACCTCCAGAAGGGTATCAAAACTGTGGACTTGCTAAGCTAGTCTTCCCCTCAGATGTCTCTTTTTCTGAAATAATGCTGCTAACCGATTTGCCGCCTTGGTTTGCCAAATGTTAGTCATTTTTAAAATGAAATTCTCTCAAAAATTCCCGCTGCCGTTTGGACGGCAAGAGGTTGAAAGGATGGATGGGTATACAACTTCCACTCAACCCGTTTTTTGGTGGTGGGGGTGGGGCTGGGAAAATCGCTTAGCCAGCCACTCCGATCCACTCCACTCCACTCTTCTACGGGTTAAATTTAATTTCCAAAAGTTCTACTCTTGTTTTTCAGTTTTCTTCATCTTGTATTTTTTTTTTTTGTTTTTTTGTATTCTTTTTTGTGCTTCGTTTTTGTCGTTATGGGAAAATCCTCGCACAAATCCTTTGAGCCAGCACACGAACAGCTGCTTTTTTGGGTAGAGGAGAGGAGTAGCCCCCCGCTAGCCACCCAGCCACCCAGCCGCCAGAGTCATATTGTTGCTGCTGTTGTTCTTGTTTTAAGCGTTTGGCTGCTTTGGTTGCAGATTTACGCACCAACAAATCGTGGAATTTTATTTTCGTAGGGCCCAGAGGCCAACAGAAGGGAGGCATGGGCGGTGCAGCATGGACTGGGCTGGGGCAACAGCACCAACAAAAAGGGGCGCGACATTTTCAATTTCGTTCGCAGCGACAAAAGTCCAACAACAACTGTCCGCACAGGCAGAGAGGCACATCCATCGATCCGATCTTGATTGCATTTTGTAAATGCCAACAGTGACAGGAGCGACACAGATACTCACGCACGCACGCACCAAGCACCAACACCACCACCACCACCCATGCCACAAGCACATAGATACTCTCCTTGCAAACACATGGGGGCACTCTCACTCAAACAGTGGCACAACCAAAGTCTCACCGCTGCGGCGACAATTCAATCAAGTTGAACGCCCTTCAAACGCTCAGGCGCTCAGTCGCCCAGTCGCTCTGGCTCAGGCTCAGCCATGGAGGGAGCCGGAGCGCAGCAGGACTCCCAGCAGGCGGCCATCTGCGGTGCGGTCTGGTGTCTGCGGATGGTCTATTGCAGTTCGAGTTGCTACCCGAATTTCTATCCCTTTTTGTAGTTTCATTTCAGTTAAACTATTTGTCTGCTTGTAGATTTGGTTTAAGCTTTAAATTTTGTTTTAATACTGTCACTGGTAATAATGCATCTCTTGGATATTACCACTAACCATACAGTATATACAAAGACAATATAAACACGAAGATGTGACACTACATACAACATTTTCAGCTCAATTTTTTCGGCGAAGAATTTTACAGAATTCCTCACTGAGAAAGAGAGAGACAGATAGACACAGAGCGCTCTAGTGGCAAACGTTCTGTACGTGAGGCTGAGCTTGAACTGTATGTGTGCACATATTGTAGGTCTGCTTGTTTGTATTGGTTGCGACATGGCTACGTACTTGCAGGTTCTGTCTATGGATGGACATTCGCATCGGAAAACGAGGAATGATTTCAATTTTAATGGGCAAGTATGGCACAAAATTCTACCGCTCATCTACACTATTGCCAACACACAAAGTACGTGAGAATGCATGTGCACACACACACTTGTCTCCGGGAGCCAATACCTGCTACTTCGCTGCGGACAGCGCAAAGTAGCAACTATATACTGTATGGTGATATAATACTACCTTTCCTTAATAATAATACAATTAAAAATAATAATGATAAACATGTTTATTTATGCATTCATTATTTGGGGCTCTTCTTGTTGTCGTCGTCTTCATCTTTGCCGTCGTCTTCATCGTGGGCGTCTTCATCGTTATCGCCGTCTTCACCGTTGTCGCCGTCTTCATCTTTGCCGTCGCCTTCATCTTTGCCGTCGCCTTTATCGTTGGCGTCGTCTTCATCGTTGGCTTCGTCTTCAGCTTTGTCGTCGTCTTTACCGTTTTCGTCGTCTTCAGCTTTGTCGTCGTCTTCATCGTTGTCGTCGTCTTCAACGTCGTCGTCGTTTTTATCGTTCTCGTCGTCCACATCGTTGTCGTCGTCTGCATCGTTGTCGCCGCCTTCTACGTTGTCAGGGAGTGCCTGGGCCAGTTGAGTCTTTTGAGGCTCAAGCGCGTTATTGTTCTTTGGAATCCTGACATTTTCCGATTCTATCTCATTTTCCGATTGCTGCTCGCCTTCCTTCCCAATGTTATCCCCGGCGATATTTTTCTTCACTTCATTAGCTAGCTTTAGTTTTTTATTATATTGATCCTGCTGTTTCTCACAATCTTGGGCTGTCATCTTTTCACTGCTTCTCTTGTTCACCAGCACGTTCTTCGGCGGCTGCTCCAATGGAGGTGCGTCGGCCTGATTTTCTTCAGTCATTGAAACATTGGAGTTTCCCATTATAACGAAGTTACTTTAGTTCTTTGAGAATATTTAGTAATAAAAGCGAGAAAAATTTATTGTTTCCCAATTATGCTTGCAATTTTATTTAAAGTATGGCCAGACCAACAAAAAAATAAATGAGCTTCTCTCCCTGTTATAGGGTTGACGCTGATATTAGTTACCTATCGATAGTGCAGTTAGCTCGATAGCGTATGACATTATGCTTTAAAGCTGGGTCCAAAGTTCAGAAGCAAAAACAGATACAGCCTTATGGTAAAAGCATGCAGTGCGAGCGAGAGAGATACATATATGAGCAGGGAGCAGCGCGAGGCAATACGATTTTGCTGGCTTGTTGGCTGTGTGAGTGTTGGTAAACATCAATTTATCAGAAATAATGGCTTGGTTATTCGGCAGATAGCTAGGAGACATGTTTAGAAACGACTACAAACATTAATTTAATCTACATTTAATAGCAATTCATTACCTTTATTCCATTCACATGGTCAAGTATTTGTATTCGGACTGAGGTCTGATATTCAGATATTCATAGTGGGACTTGTAGAATTTACTCAATATCGATAACTTTAGCGAGAAAATACCAGAATCACACGTGTTGGATTGTTCTCTATTCGTTTCTTATGTGTGCCCATCGCTTATGGGGAATTTAGTAAAGAAAATAGAACTACCATTGGACACATGGGCCACAGTCGAAACATTCTCTATGAACGAAGGTGTAGCGAATACTTGCTGCCTATGGATACCCCTGTATACCGATCGTTTATATCGCAGCTATAGCCAATTCTCAATGATTAACGGCCATATAACCCCACTCTGATAGCGTGGTAACATATTTACTTCATTTGCAACTGCAAATTATTATTAACTACATATTTTGAGAGCAGCATTTCTCCCCATTCAAATTACAAGCAAGTACCGAGTACTTTCGGTGCAAGGCCTTGCCTCACGAGTGCTCAAGGGCTCAAAACATTTTTAATTTCTAAATAAACTTTGCGGTTTCTGTCGGAGCTGTGGGCTTTGGCTGTTGTTTCTGGCGTGTCAGGAGCAGGACCCTCTCCTCTATGGGGCCTTCCATAGCCACCAATCTAAATACAGAGCCCAAAAATAACCCCGAAAAGCCCTTCAAACAGAACTTTTCCTACTTGCAACGGCGCAAATGAAGTGCCGCATCAGGCATGGAGTGGGGCAAATGGTGTGGGGTGGCAGAAGTGTGAGAGTGCATTTGAGCGAGCGTGTGAGCAAAAGCGAGTGTGATTGTGCAAGTGTTTTTATTAAAACCAAATGACAAAGTTTTCCCTTGAACAGCAGCCGGAGTCAGAGCCAGAGCCAGATCGAGCCAAAGAACGAGCTCAAAGCCAGAAACCCAACAATAGTGGGAACTCTCGAAAGCCTCGACCTGTGAGGTACCTGGTAGCCGAAAGAGGACATGAATATAGTAAGGAATCTTTAAAATTGAGATGTATCCTTAAAACTTTATTTGTTACACCAATATTTCGTAATTTGGAATCCCTAAAGAGGGTCTAATATACGAGTAAATATTAGTAATTCCTTCCCTACTATAGAAGGAAAGTGTGTTCTTCATTTAAGAAGTAATATTCATACGATTGCGATTATTTTTGCTATAAATTGGTAAAGAAAAATCCTAATTTATAGGTTATCAAAATCTAAATTGTGTAAACTTGTAATGGCTCGTTGTATTATGCGTCTTTATTTCGTGATTGTCCAACTTCGAATGAATATGCCCAGACATATCGATACTTTTCGTGGACCCGTAAATATATCGAGTGCATACAATGTACAGTCTTACAAAAGTATCGATAAGTAAATCTTAATATGATATTTATATCTTACAATTGTAAGAATTTCTGCATTTATTTTAGATCCGCTTTGATACCAATCAAAAATCGATTAATATACTTTATAATGATATCTCAAAGTTTGAACGGTATACCCCCAATTTTTCTCAACGATTAACGGGGTATACAAATAACCCAACAACGTCAACAACAGCCAAAAGCTAATTTACACTTTTGTTGTTTCGGTTACTTTATATACGAGGCATCCCCCATCCCGCATCCCCCACACCACCCCTCCTATAGCCATCCATGCGCCCCATCAGCAGCCAGCATGCACCGCCGCCGCCGCCATAATGGAAAAACTATTTTGCGAGGAACAAATGTTGTCAAAAAATTTGTGAATGCTAAAAAACAGTCAACACACACACACACAAACAGGAGTCAAGTGGAATGTGAATGAAGGAAACACACTGCATGGGAAAGCGGATGGGAAAAACTGAAATACCAAAAAAAAAGCAGAAAAAAAGTGTAAAAACAAATCAAATGTGTGAACTTTAACACTATTTACCGCCCAAAAGAGTATGCAGCGGAAAAAGTTTATTCATTTAGCTGAACGAGCGAGCAGACGGCAGGAGCCAACCGACAATCCGGCCCCCCCTTCTCCGCTCTCTCTCTCTGCCCACATTATAGCCAGTAGCGCAGTGAGTCGATCCATGCCGCAAGCACTTGCCACTTGCCGTGCCGTGCCGCCCCTCCATTGGTATCCATCCATTCAACTCTTTCCACTTGAGGTATAGAGCATTTCGAGCTCATTTTGCTCACAAGTGGTCTCAATTTAAATTACTTATGCCATGTAAGCTCATTAAAATCAGATACAGATACAGATACAACGTATATGCACAGTTACAGATACAGATACAACGTATATGCACAGATACAGATACAGTCACAGATACAGCTACAGCTACAAATTGCAGTTGCCGATACAAATGCAAAGATACTTGTACAAATACAAAAACACTCACAGCTACAGAGCTACAAATGCACAGATGTTCTGACACACAGATACACCGATACAAGTCACAGCTTACAGTGTCACAGATGCAAATACATTCGGTGTATCTTTTGTACGTATCGTGTATCGTCGTATCTTGATATGTGTGCCATGATTTCAGGGTCTTCTCTAATGAGGTTTGAGGCTTTAGCCAGCATTCGCCATCAAATGAGGCGTATCCGTTAATTATTGACTCCAGTCGCACAAAAGCGAATTAGTGGATGGAGAAAATCAGGATCCTGTCATTATGCGAAAGCTTCATGGTTCATGCGGAGATTATGGGGTAAAGATCTCCCATCACAGCATAATCAATGGCATACGAATGAATGATTTCGGTGTGTATGGGTGTGTGTGGGGAAGCCCTTCCATATTTGGTCTCTATATATATCATGCGTTTTCCTTCAACTTTTCATTTGAATGAATGTTTGTTTTCAAATAATCGTATGCTTTCCCTGTATCGATGAGTTTTCCATTTCATTTGGTCTCTTGGTTTCACTTTCAATTCATTTAAAGCTCAATGAAAGTTGTTTTACATTGAAATATCTAAGAAATCGATATCTTAATGCTTTATCGATATTATTTACATAATATTGCGATTGGTTGTCTATTTTGTATCAATCTTTTACCGATTAATTTAAATTACATACAAGAAGATTGTCTTCATTGGAGATTTATCATATTCAATCGATTTTAACCAATCGATTGGTATGTAAGTTTGATTTATAATCGATTTTTAATCGGTTAATTTGTATTATTTTCTAACAGCATTCTTAAACATTTTCAAACAAAGCATTGTGATTGGTTATCTACTTTTTATCGATCTTTTATCGATTAATTTAAATTAGATAAAAGAAGATTGTCTCCATGAGTCATTAATCGAGTTCAATCGATTTTAGTAAGTTCGATATATAATCGATTTTTAATCACTTAACTTTAATGATTTTTTTGCAGTATTTTTAAACATTTCCAATCAGAACCAACTTTTCCATGTATTAATAAACCCGAGGGATCCCATTTACATAGTATTCTTTATACCAAAAATAGTCCCATAACCAGTGTCATTATGTGTCTGCTGGGATCCTTTACCCTTTCATTCTGTTGCCAGTTCCGCTTTGGGTTTTTTCCTTTTTCTATTCTTCCAACTATCTCTCTATATATCCAGCCCAGAACGAGAAAACTTCTGCTCCATGGCCGCCGTGTGGTTAAGGTTGAGGTTGACACCATGTCAGCGGTGGACAATTTATGTGTAGTACTCTCGTATGTGTGTGCGAAAAAGAAAGCTGGCGGCCACCTACGATTGGGAGGCGGGGGGGAGGTGAAAAAAAATGGAATGGCATAAAAAGAGTTCAAACCGCCGAGCGGCACAAAAATGTCCCGCGGACTAAGCGGACATTCATCCCTCACCGGCAGGCAAAGGCAAAGGCAGAGGCAGTATTTCCCCAGGATTCATCCTCTGGACATTTACCCAAGGACTGAACCTCTAGGACACACCCCCCACAGGACACCACCCGGCTTAGGGAGGGGCACAATAAAAACTAGAAAAATCTGTGGCCAGTCAATGCGGGTGCTTCATTTTTTTGCTCTCAGCGAGAGGTTCATCAGAGCTTGGGTTCAGGTTTGCACGGGGTTCCGTCTGGTTTATTCAGATTCCGAACTTGCTGCGCGGGTTAATTGTTTTTCTCTTTTCGCTGACTCTGCGAGACTTCGAGGGGAAAACCGCGAGTGAAAAAAAAAACGTGAACACAAAGCCCCGCGCGCACACACAGAGCTTTGAATAACTTTAAGCAGCAGCCGCAAAATATTGGCTTAACGTGCCGGGGCGTTATATATTTTTTTGTGGCAGGCAAAACAAAAAAAAATATATAAAAGTGTGAAAGAAAGCAATAGAAAAAGGAGACCCGAGGCTAAGCGACAACATGCGGTGCGGAGCGGTGCGGTGCGGTGTGTGTGCCAGCCAGAGGAAAGTCTGCGAACCACGACACCACCCGTTCAACCCGCCCAACCCGTCACCAAACCCCGAATTGGACTCCCCTAACCACCTACGGGAGGATGGCACAAACGGAACACGGTCCAAGTTCATTTGCAGTTTTTCTCCGCTCTGAGCCAAGTACAGTGGAGTGTGCCATACAAATTATGTTTAGGCTTTGGGGTATGCACGAACTGCTAGGTAGATTGGAGTGGAGAAAAAACAACAACGCAAACAGTTATGACTGCTGCAAAATCTGAATGATGAATGGCACCAGTACGCGGTTACCAGTAGAATGCTTAAGGAGTAGCTAAAAACAAGATCTGATTGAGCAGTCAAGAGATTTTATGGCCAAAAAGATTCTTGTTTAGAAAAAAAGCAACACTTTAAATAAACTTAAAAATAAAGAAACTGAAAGATAGAGGACGGTTTTTGAGAGTTCTGTAGATGGGAAACGGTATCTACCTTAAAATGATTAAAGCAATAATATTATACATCTACTTAAGGGTTTATAGATGCTAAGGTAGATAGATATATCGATCTAACTGAGGTAGTTAACCATTGAATATCCATTTGTGTTCTCAATTGTTATAGACTCTAGGCACTCATATTGTGTGCAGCGTATTTATAATATTAAGAACCAAATTTTCTTCTAAGAAAGATCAACGGCTAATTATATTAATAAAAATTTGTGTATCCAATATAATTCCGAGTATGAATATAATGTAAAATGTAACTAAATCAGTAATAATAAATTACATATTGTAGCTGTGAGATGCTTCATAAAATATAAAAATAAATAAATAAAGAAAAAAAATGTAAAACTAAAATTAAAAAAAAAAGTATTTAAAAAAAAATAAATTAATTAAAATAAAATAAAAAAAAATATAAAAAAAATAGGTTATAAAATATTTGAATCAAAAATTTAAAATCAAAAAAATTAACTAACAAAAAATTAGATCCTTTTTTTTTTAAATTCATTTTTAGATACAATTTAATACAGATAGAAACATTCATTAATATAATTGATGTAATAAACAAATAGCGATTGTAATTACTGTTGAAATTTGAAGTGTAGCCATAATATGATCTGTCTGGTAACGCTACTTAACATAACGTACATGAACAGCGAAAGCCTCTGTTATCCCTCGTCGTTCAGACGTCGTTCTCTCTTTAATACGCGACAAGAAGAGCAACTTACAATAATTACATTAAATTTCTATTGGTTTTAAAGACCAGTTGTTATACAGAAATGTTGACTTAATCTTTCAGAGTTAGATGATAAAGACCACTATTATAAATTTGTTCCTTTCTCTTTTTGACTTTATCTTTCAAAGTACAAATGTATCTGTTAAGCTGAAATTTTGCAATTAACTTCCCAACAAAAATGCCACCATTCCAACGAAATAAAGGATCATCCTTTACAGCTTCTTTAATGCCTACAGAGGATGAACAGATGGACATACACATCCAGAACTGTTTAAACACACTTTGCCTATACAAACCCACAAAAATGGCGAACCTTTAATATGAATTCCCCAGGCAGGATCATCTGGCAGCCTGGACTAATCGAATTAGCGCTCCCATCTCCTCGTGGCTAGGAAATGTGATACCCTTTTGGCCGGGGTAGATTGTTTAATTTGTTTCAACAACTTTTTTTGGGGGCCCTACATATTGACTTAAATTTATTTATTTGCCACCCGCCGCCCCTTCCCGCCATTTGGGGGCATTGTTTTGGTTGCATTTTGCAGCGCAATTACACAGTCGCCTATGTAGTTATATCTTTTTTCTGTACTCGTTTTTTCTGGCGAACGCCTCTCCATTGCAATGGCAACAATTGTGCTTGTTCTTGTTCCTGGTCCTGTTTTCAAGAGTCAAGAGAGAGAAAGAGAGAGAGAGTACCTCCCTCCCCTAGAGCTTGCTCCATGTATTCCCTATAAATTTTTTACGATTTTATGCAATTGTATAGTTTGCCGAAAGTTTGTTGCAGCTATTTTTCGGTGCCGCGCCGTCGTGGCATTGTTTTTAACAGCAAAACAGAAGCAACAGCAGGGAGTACACATACAATGCACCAGTCGACCCGATCCGACACGCCCACTGGCCATACCATTTCGACTAGCCCTTCCTTCCATCCCTTCACCCCCTCTAAAAAACAAACCAGACCTTCTGCATCCTTTAGACCATTGCCACACCGCAAACGCGCCGAACAAATGAACTCGAATGTCCTTTTATATGCGTTCAGTGTTTATTGTGCCATTTTCTATGCCTCTGTGTGTCCTAGTCCTAGGTCCTAGCTCCTAGGTCCTACGTCGTCCTAGGCTTCTGCGCTACAAAACTTGCCAACAATTTGTTGGTTTCTCTATTTTTTTTTTTTTTTGGTTTTGTTTTTTTGTAGCTTTTCCTGGCCACAAAAAACATCTTCAAGGCCCCACTGCGGGGCAACCGACCAACATCGATCGTTTTTACCCCGAAAAGCTTTTGGATTAAATTCTACATAATTCATGGGGTGCCCCCTGCTACCACTCCCAAAAAGTTAGCAGACTTTAATGTGGCCAAGTCTTGCAATGAAAAGAATGGGGTGGCCCAAGCTCCGAACGGCAGGAAGTTGGTGGCAAAGTTTATGCCGCTGTTTACTGACAAAATGTGATTGCTATGACGGCTACGACTTTGCTTTTGTGGAGGAGGAGACTTGGACTTGGACATTTTTTATTGATACAAAGAAATATTGAAGAAGGAAATGCTGATTGTAACTACAAAATGTTGCCAAAATTGATTTTCTTTCTGTGATTGTTGATTTTGTTTACGGGGAGACTAGGGAATGAAAGTTTTCTAATGGGAGGACCTATACATAAAGATCATGATTCGTATTCTTAATTACAGTATCGAAATTTTATAACGCACATTAGATCTAACAAAGCTTAGTCTAAGACTATTTTTTCGCTTACATTCTAGGAACCATAGTCAGTTTTACTAGTTATATCACTTAATATATTACATAGGCTTAATTAACTTTAGCAAAGTTAACATGAATTTGTCAATGAATTTGAATTTGGCGCTAAAAAGAAAAGGTACAAGAAGAGAAGCGCAATCGATAGTATCGATAAAAGTATGTATGAAGATCTATGATCACTAGAATGTAATATAATATAAGAGGGACTTGGCTCGAAGAGTATGCATTCTTAATATGCTAGGGGTACTTCCTATCATTAAATATTATTGTGTAAATATCATTAATGTCATTGAAACTTAATTGAAATTGCCACAAATATTTATGCCCTGATAAAAACAACACAAACCGAATTCCAAACAAAGAATGACTACTTTTTATTTGAGAATCGATATCTTTAAAATATCTTTTAAATAGTTCCCATCTTTTAACGTTGGCTTTAAATTTAAATGACAGTATTTTCCCATTCCCCCATATTTATTTCTGTGGGTATACAAACCAGAGCTAAGCCCTTTCATATCTTCTTATACCCCGCTGCCGCACACAGAGATATGGAGAGATGGATACGCATATTTTTATATACAATATTCCGTAGGAAAAAAAGTAACTTTTGCATCCCCATCCATCACTTAAATATTTTGCTGTTTCAGCCAGCCAGTCGACGAGGGAGGAGGCGGCTCTCTCTCGACATTTTTTGTTAAAGCTTTATTAAGCAACTGCAATGCATCCGTTGGCGGGGCATTATATTGGCAATGCAGCCCGCAATACAAGCCGCGTCGCCTGTCCGGTTACCGACAGTCGACATTCGAGTAGGGAGGGGGGGGCGCGAGAGGGGCTTTCCCGGTTTTTCCACAGTTCCCCTACAGTTGTCACGGCATCCTTTTCATAGACAAATATTGCACTCGACGGCAGATGCCCTACGGCAGGCCTTCTGCACTTTCCCCATGCACAGGCACGTTCATTTTTTTTCTTCTCTTTTTTTTTGTTCGGTAACGCCGCTTTCAACGAACGATCCACGTGCCACACTCCCTCCACTCCGCACTCCGTTCTCTGGCCGACTGGCGGTGGCGGCACTCTGTACACAGTATGGCAATGTCGCGGCTTTCTCTTTTACCCTTTTTACCCTTTACTGAGAACTAAAGGGCGGAGGGTATGCCAAACACCTGAGTCCGCATAAGCATCGCGAATAATCGGACTGCTAATAAATATAGCTAATCACCATGACAAATCGAACAGGTAATAAAAAGAGCTCTAGCTTGAGCTTAAGTCCACTGCGAACATTCCGTACGCTATGAGGTAACATCTATCGATTCTTTTTACATCTGTATGTGTATCTAGAACTATTAATTAAATATAACTATTAATACCAGGGTATGTGATCAGAAAGATGAGATCGAGAAGTAGAAGGACACATCCCTTAATACATTTGCCTAGACTCCTGTAGATAAGGGAACAATATCACAGGGACGATTGTTAAATTTTCTTTTGAAAAATCGTGATAAGCGAGGTAAGACCCACATTACATATGTTGTATGTATCACAAATCTATTGTAAAACACATATTCTTTCTTGTATTTATCCACCAGAGCTTGCGAAAACAGATCTCGACATTAGTACAACAAAAATTACGAAAACTTGGAGATTTGTCTAAAATATAGAATCTACATATGTATACTGAACATACATAATTCAAATTATAAATATTCCCATTTTGCAGTTTCAGTTTATTAGATTTAAAGAAGATTTAACATATGGAAAATAATAAAGAAGAAATGTCTGCTATAATGCTATAATGCAGCCGCATCAGATTGATCTGTGATGCAAATCCACATACCCTTGACCAGTAGTACTCGATGTATACCTCCTAACTTCTAAGGTTTCCTAAACGTTGGTGTCTTTGCTGTTCGGTGTGGTCTTTAAGCAGGTGAAGAGTATATGCTACGCTGTCGCACGTCGGGCAGCTTATCTTTAAGCTGCGTGCACGCGCATATTGTCTCTAATTATAAGATAATTATCTGGGGAATCGGCCGATGATAAGTTTATAAAAACCTCAGTTTCATCTTGTCTCTACGCCAGTCGAGACTTCCATGACAATGAGATTGCATCTGATAGTTCTAGCAGGTAATCTATCCATCAGTATCGTAACTATAAGTCTTAAACTTTCTCCCAAGCTCTGATCGCACTCGCTGTGAGTGATTCGAAAGACGAATGCCAAGTAATGTGCAAAAAAGATTCGAAAGAGATGTCGCAGTACTGCGTAAAGGAAAGAGATTGCTACATGATGATCCCTCAATGTATGGTGGAACAGATAAAGTGTTTTATCACGCGAAATGGACAAGGTGGGTCATTCTAATGCTATGACATGGTCTAAGATTTATCATATTTAATTTCTTGTAGATCCAGCAGAGGTTTTAGCTACTTTCGAAGACAATTGCAAGGACAAGAAACCCATGTGTAACAATACAGAAATACCGTTTGTACGGTAAAACACGATTTAAAAGGATTTACAACCATAAATATACATTTTTTATATATAGCTAGGCGTTCATAATCGCATTTAGGGAATAGTCATAGTATAATTGTATAGCTGATCCAATGCACCTCAGTCAAGGCTACAAAATACATAAATCAATATCAATCCATAGCTAATCCGTTACAAATTGAGCGACAATAAATTCCAAGTAAAACCCTACATTAGCGTTATAGTCAAAAGTTCCTTCCACCATGTTGATGCGACTGTTGTTTCTGGCTATTCTTCTGCTGACTTGTCTTCAAGCTTTAAATGGACAAAGACGGCCGCCTCGTAAGAAAAGAACACAAAAACTATGCCAGTCAATGTGTGACAGGAAGTCCCACGAAACCTTCTGTGCTTTCGGTGTGGATAAGTGCTGGGCGCCCATGCCCGAATGTGAGGTGACTACGATTCAATGCTTTGCTTCTTTATTCAATGAGCCAGGTAAGTCATATGACTATACCATGTCATGTAAAATAAACCATAAATATATCTGAATCAAACAGGTTTAAGACATGAAGATGTTGTACGGGGCCCTTGCACAAAAGAATTTAGTCCAAGATGTGATAAATATAACAGTGAAGAAAAAATTTGAATATGCAATCAATATACACAAAAAATACACAAAAAGAGTTTGTCCATCAGCAGTTATTTTCGTATCAGTACACACTTGGTCACACTTAAAATGTAATCAAAAGAATAAAACTTGTATTTGCTGCCATTTTCTTTCCTTTGAGTGATTAATAGGTATCTTCTAGTCCAAACAACGATTACATCCAGCCCAGCCGTGTCTCCTTCTTGTGTACTTTTCGGTTCTGCTTTTGTAGCAGGCTGCCTGGCCTGTTGTTTTTCTTGTTGCGAATATTTCATGGCAGTGGTCGTTTACGGTTCCCACCTCCCTCCGTCCCTCCCTGTTCATGGCCCCGGACATTCTGGATGTGGCCCCGACAACCATTCGGTTTATATTGAAAAATTTGAATGCTAGTAAAAAGTTTTAATTGTCGCCGCCGCCATTGCTGGCTGTGTGTGTCACATGTTGGCCGCGCGGCCTCTGCATGGGCTTGGGGTCATTTAAAAATGCCCGCCGCCGCTGCCTGTTATTGTTAACAATATTTTTCAATACAATTTTCCCTTGATTAAAATATGCAATGGACAATGTTTCCCGTTTGGTGCATTCGACTGGGGAATGCTACGGAAATGTATACCCCACTTGCACTCCACCCAATCATCACCACCCCATAAACACACACACACACACAAACAGTGCTATGAAGAATTAAAGTATTAATTCTTGGAGAGATTTTCAAGTTTATTTTCTTGAAGCATACAATCAAAAAAATCAATCTTTAAGTCTTATTCTCTGTCTGATCCGGTTCCCAGTCTCCATTTTCCATTTTCCGGGCTCATCTCATATTTCCCAAACATTTTCGCGCCCTTTTCGTTTACTTTGTGAATTTTATAATTTACACTTTTCGCGCTCTTGTGTTTCTTGTTGTTTATCTCTCGGCTCAGAAAGTTCGAACTGGCTAAAAGTTTTTAATGAGCAACGACGTTGGACGTCATCGTCTTGGCCCTTTCCCCCCCTTCCACAACAACTCTTGCCGGCATGGCCAGCCCCCCCCCCACACCCCACGCGCAATGCTTAGAGAAAATGCACGCGGAATCTCTTGCAGAAAATTTGTTGCGAAAATGCAGAGTGTTTCAAGTGGAAGGAGTGTAACAGGGGTTAGGAACACACAATGTGGAGGATGACAAACAATTTCCAGAGATTTAAGTTTACCAAGATGTATATTTTCAATTAAATTTGTCAAAATATTTGCACTAACCTTGAAATAACGCCATTTTTCTGCAAACCTATTGGATTTCCACCTAAGACACGCACTATAACACAATGTTTTATTGATTGTTTATATAAAATTGCACTTAAACTTCCAGAAATAACATGAACAATCACATTTTTTTTGTTTTCGGCGCACTTGTCACGTGATCTGATCTTTTCCATTGAGATGACACTTGAAGATCGATAGGCTTAAATATCGATTGTAGATTATGACGGTTATACATTAAATTTAATTAATTTTGAGTGAAATGGCGCCACATAGAGTTCAGTGGTAGCCATAAATCTCATGTGCTCTGATGATATTAATATAGATTATATTTGCTGATAGATTAATGAAAATCAGCGGAATAAAGCTTTCGTGGTGTCGGTATCTGATCGTGCTTAAAATCCATAACGCCTGGAGAAAATGCGCTAACGCTTTGCAGAAAACGACATGCAATATCGATATCCCGAAAACCGCCATTGTGTTTGTTTACAAATCGAAAACAATTTAATTCATGAATTGACAACCAATTAGATTTTATACAATAAGTAAATTCATATACAATCATTTGTTGTTGCTGAGTAAGTAGCTAACCCACTTACACAACCAATTCATGTCTTATTCCTTGTAGGAACTCCTGCGGCATCCGCTTGGTGCCTCCTGTGCCTTTGGGTGTTGCATGTTAATCACTTAAAGCATGTGTGGCCGCCCAGTCTGCATCCATCTGGCTACCGCTGTGCCGAGTCATGTGCATTCAAGTCCAACTGCAGGTCAAGTGGCCGCCAAAGCGAAAGCCGCAACGTGAGAATCCGAACTAAACGAAATCCCTCTCTCTCTCTCGCTTTGCTGCTGTTGCTCTTTTTAGCACACTTGGAGCTGCGTCTGCGCCGGGCGTTGGTACGGGAGTGGATAGAGCGCCACTTGCCGAACCTCTGGATGCCGGGTTCTACTGAAACTTTGTGCCCTTAACTATAGCATGGCCCCGCCGGATTCTTCGTTTGGCTAGAATTTGCGGCATTTGTTCAAGGTGGCAGCCGTGTCGTCTTTGTTCGCTTGGAGCATGCAAATCTGTCAACAAATTGGCGGCGATTAGGCGCCACCACCCACCACGTGGAGCAGGAGAAGTAGAAGACCCCTTCCACGTGGGAATCATATGCCGCCTAGAGATAGAAATGCCGGCCAGTTTGTCGGTCAACAATTTAGACATAATTTGAAAGCGTCGCCTCGTTTCAGTCCACACGCAAAGCGTGGTCCTCGCTTACGCAATGGCCACATGTCAAATTATGCATAATGGGAGCGCCAGGAGTGGAGTGGAGTGGAATGGAGCCAGGCGGTTGGGCAGGTAGGCCGATGGATAGATTTTTTGGTTTGTGTGTACGCTTGTGTTTGTGTTTTTTGGGGGAGTATGAGGGAGGATGTGACCGCCTTCAGGGCAGTCCCCTATAAATTGGCATTAGTTCTGGGCTCGGTGGCCATTTTTGTGTGCAATGCCTGCCGGTGGCGTATGGCGGCGGGCGGACGAACACCGAACGGCAGCTTAATAACTTTTATGCGTGTTTGCATATCGCTCATGCATCGAATTTGATGGAAAATACATACATGAAAAACTCTTCCGGCCAATGCACCATGGGGAGCGATGAAAAATTGTTGTGAACAAACCACACACAAAAAAATCGCGCAAGAGATTGGCCTAGTGTATGGGGAAATTCGATTAAAAAAAACTCTACATACAAATGGTTTTAGGGTTAGAGGCGGTTTTAGGGAGTTAAATGAATTGAGATCGAGTTGATTAGAATACTGTACGAGTGGGGCTTTGATGACAGCACCAGGAGATGGTTAATGGTTTACATTTATTTTTAAATCACCCAAGTATTATTCTAGGTAAACCTCTAACCAGATGGCAGCCAAAGTAAGTCTGAAAAATGTTGCACATTATGGAGAAGATTCATCAACACCCAACACGACCGAGCCGAGCCCACTGTAAACCAGCTTTTGATGAACTGCTACTGATGATGTGCTGGGGGTAATATGTAAAAGGAAAAGCAGACACACATTCATGTAATTTTGTTTATAGTTTTCAGTGGATTTGTGTTCTAGTCTCCAGCCAGACACACTCATTACATACAATATTTATGGTTGGGTAAGTTTGTGTCTCTTAACAGATACATTTAATATATATTACATTATATATTTCAGTTGTTTTTCTACTTCTGTGGAACGTTGCACTGCATGCAGCTCTCCATCTGTGCCGTATAATCCTCAATTTGTATGGTCGTCTCGAAGAAGTTGTAGCGCAAGTGTACCGCCGATGTGGCGGCATCCAGTATCTGCTTCGGATTGGCATTAGAAGCTGTTTGTGCGATGGAGAGAAGAAGGAAACGATTAAGCGATATCAGCGGGGATGATAACATTAATGGAAGGAGAGGAGCACAGTCCTCTGCTCTGTTCAGACTCAGTCTCTCTTTCAAAATTGTCCACGCTTAAAAAGCCATTTCAAAAATAATTAAGCTAATTGCGCACTGACTGCCCATGGACATGGACAAGGAGCAGTACCAGGCAGCCGCATCATCAGCAGCACCGGGAGCGGTAGGAGGGTCTACCACCAGCATTGGAGTCGCGTGGAGTGGAGGAAAAGCAGCTTAAAACAACAACAAATCCATTGGGATAATTACCATACCCAAAGCGCGCTTGGATGTGGGTCGACGGGGGCCACATGGACAAACACATGTATCAGCAACCTTTTTGGCCTGTTTCGAGGCATGAACATGGGCTTCCACACACCACACACTCACACACACGGACGAACGGACGGACACCCGTGGGCTGCTACTCACCAATGGCCAAATGCGCAGATAGCGCCACTTTATTAATGCTCAGCGCCCAGATGCGCAAATTGTGGACCCGCTCAACGCCCTCGATGGCTTGGAATATCTGCAGAACTTCGGTATAATGCATATAGTTGGGTGTACCCTCCATCAGTACCTACCAAAAAACAAGAAAGGAAAACAAATTTATACGATTACTTCTGTTCTTTTTACACAGCCATTTAACACTCTCTGTTTCGTGTTAAATGAACTTAAAGCCTTGATAATTGTTGCTATTCAACGTTTTAAAACTGTTTCAAATAACAATATCTATCAAATTATTGGATTCAATTATGGATAGTCAATTCATTCAATGAATGAGTAAAATTTTAAATGATGTTATTATTGAATTCATGTCTGACTTTTCCATGTTACTGTTGTTTTTTGATGGATGATTCAAGTCACGAAAATGTTTTACGCCATCGCCAGAATTGAATGTGTGTTTAAGTGTGTGAAAAGAGCATTTAAAATTGCATTTTAAATCTGGTTTGAAATTTAAATTGTGTAATTTTTAAAGAGTTTACTTATCCCCCCCCCTGTCTGTCTACTTACCAGGAGGGCATCCTTCATGATCGTGAACGTGGTGAAGAGCACAATGATGGAGAACACAAACGTGCAAATGGGATCAACGATGGAGTACTCTGGCCAAAAGTAGATCACGAGAGCAGCAACAAACACACCCACACTCTGGATGACATCGCCAATCACATGGATCAGGGCCGCCCGGACATTCATGTTGACGGCCTCACGACCCGTCGACCCGCCATGATGATGGGCACCCGGCGCCGTCTCGGCCAGCACTGCCGCAATTTCCAAATCCAGCGTCGGATCCACCAACTTGGCATTCTGATACGAGTAGGTCGGCAATCCGCTGCCCGGCAATTCCGCATCCTCGGGGGCATAGGCCACGCCGCCCTCAATTCGCTCTGTTGGCGAGGCAGCGCAGGGCGTGGATGTGGCATGAGCATGGGACGGCAGCCGACCCGTTGTTGTGTTTGACTTCTTCGGCTTCTTGGATTTCTTGTTGGAACTGCCGCCATGGCTATGGCCATGACCGCCGCCCAAACCATGCGAGTGCCCATGCTGCAGTTGGACGCCCATTCTAGACGGCACAGAAATTGAAAACGTTATCACAAATATTTAATATACTTGAAAATGTTGCAAGAGAGCTATGTGGCGTGCCCTCCCTCACCGCCTCTCTCTGCTGCCACTTCCACTGTCTGGGCCACGTTAGTCAGGCCACAGTACGAAAACAAAAACGCATCCCAAAAACTGGGCTTCTTCTCTTTTAGTTTTTTTCGTTTGGTGGCATAGAGTGGTGTGGCGGACGGGACGGGACGGGGCGGACGGAATGCGGGCAACGCTTTTGCATTGTTTCGTATTTTATTTCAGAATTTTAATGCACCAACAACACCACCACAGTCGGGGCAAACACACAGGTCACGCACTGTGGAGCCAAAATGGCGGGCGAAAGCATCACAAATATAGAAATGAAAATGGACAGAGAGACACTAGATTTTAAAGGCGAATTTAAACGGAAAAATCTATACATTCTGTAGTGAAAATCGTATCGAAAGATAGTGTTTTCTTTAAGTAACATTTTAAGAAACTTAAATACCAAATTTTTTATAAATTTCTGATTGCAAAAAATAGTTTAAGTAATTGTGAAATATGCCACTAATATTAATTATTCAGATTCTATATTAATTATAGTTTCCTTACTTAGTTATAGTCTTAATATTCCGGAAAATTCCCCATAGCCATGTATTGGAATTGTTTTTGTATAGAAATATTATTGAAAATGTTATTTCGTTGTAGAAATTTGTCCATCAATTGGTGCTGTTCTGACAAAGACAATATAAACACTAAGGTGTGTAACACCCATGCAATTCTGTGCTGTATGCAGTGACGTTTTTTCGTAAGAGACAAAATACGCACTGTCTCGCTTACACAAAGTCGACAGCGACTTTTGGTTAGGATTTATGAATTTTCACTAAAGAAAAGTTTTGGTTGTAATTTATATATACAAAACTACTATTTTATATAAGTAATTTAAATAATTCGAGTAATTTTATGTAGTAATAAATTGTAAACATTTTACTAAATATTTAGAGTTAAGGCTTTTAAATGTATCTAGCAAAAAATACCATTAATATCCTCTACCATAAAAGACAATAGAATAGGACAAATAGCAACTGATATTTCCACACCTTTTTATCTCTCTGCAATAAATGTTTATTTTTGTACCACTTAAACCTTAACTAAATTTACCAGCAATATTCATAAATCAATTACGTTTTTCTTTTCAAAAATAAATGACTCCATCACACTGTAGCCCCACCCTGATGCAATCCCAGGAACCACCTTCTCGTACTGCTCCCTAGAACCACCATTCCGTTGCCCCATTATAGGTTCAGTTTTCAATGTTTTGCTGTGTTCTGTGTACCGGAAGGTGTGTGCGAGTCGTCGTCCGTCCGCCCCCCCTTCATCCTCCTCCTCCTCCCGAGTCTCTGTGCCAAAAACGAGGCCCCCATCCGAAAATTCGGGGCTCCAGTTGCAGCAGAGTACGTCCGGATGCATTGCCGCATGCAAATACAAATGTATTGTCGAAAATGGCAACCGGTTGACTAGTCTCCACTGTACTCCCATCAACCTCGCCCAGTACCCCCCCCAGTACCCCACCACCCATATCCTCTCACACGGCATGCATCAGGCAGTTAATAGCTCGGCACATTGACTTTTTATTCATTTTAAATGCTCCGACATTGTAGATTTATGGGTTTTCTATTTGGGGAGGAAAAAGGCCATGGTCGGGCCAACCGACATACGGACACAGAGGACAACGGACTGCTGCTGCTCCGCTCCGTTTGTATGGCTATGGCTATGGCTATATGGCTATATGGCTCGCTCTCTTGTCCGCCGGCTGCACTTAGCCGGCTTTTTCGGGGAAAACAATGCACTGTGCCGGGGCATCAATAAATAAACTCGCATAAATTACGCACAAACATTGGCAGGTCCGAACACAGACAAAGCACAAAGTGAACAGTCACGGAGCAGCAGCAGACGGCAGATTCTGTGTGAGAATTGGGGCTTGCGATGGGTTGCCAGCCGGCAAACAATCCGTAGACCAAACTTCCACCCCCCGAAAACCCATTCAACGCCCCCCCCCGCGACGACGACAATGTCGATTTGCGGCTAATTGACGTAACGTCAATTGTTGACTCAAAGACAATTTGATGCTCTTAAAAAGATATCACGTCGCGTGGGAGGGCCCATACTCGTAAAAGTTCATTAGATTGGCAGTGGGGGACAGTGGGGGGTGGGACTGGGAGTGGGCCGCGAAAACTGGGTTGATGTACGAGAGCGAACTTCGGAGAAACCAAATGAAAACATTTGAAACTGTAAAATTAAATTTAACTGGAAATGGAAGGCAAAAACCTTTAAGGGACGAAAGGACCATCCCTAAGAATAGCTATAAAACGTAGGAATTTCAATCTTTTTCCTACAGAAACCCTTCCCTTAGAAACAATGAAATAAAAAAGTAAGATATAATATAGAAATCTCTATTCTATTTACGTATAATACTGCAATCCAAGTAGCACCCATAATTCTTGAATAACGGACAATCCATTTGCCACTGTTACTGCTTTCTCTCTTTTGCTTTCTCATAACCAATTTGTCTAAAGAGTCCTAAACATTCCTTGCACTTAGATCTCCTCTTGCCTGCTTCTTTCTTGCAGTTAATTTCGAAAAAAGTTTTTGGTAACTTTTACACCCCTTTTGCGTTTCCGTATGTTTGGGGAGGGGGTGGGTGGGGCTGTCTAAGACAGACCACGAACAAAATAAATAACAACACCCGGTTGTAAAATGCGCGTTAAGATGAGCGCAATAAACGTGTCCCCCTGTCGTTATCCCTGTGTGTCCCTTGGTCTTGGTTTTGGTCTTAGTTCTGGGTTCCGTCCATGGGGCGACAGCTTAACGAGCTGCTCATCCGGGTGACACCCAGGAACCCAGAGCTCTGTGCACATTGCCAACATGCACTGAGACATCCTAGTGCCAGCGCGGCAAATCCTGGCAGCAGTCACATACGATCCGAACCGAGACCAGGCCAGACCAGACATCAGACCAGAGACCAAACCCACTGGAAGCCCAAGGAAAGGAAAGGAAAGGAAAGCCAAGGCGAGTTGAGTCAAGATATGCGCTAATATTTATGTTCCTGTCAATTAAATCAGGACATGGCGTATACGACACGTTGCCAGCCAGCCAGCCAGCCAGCCAGTGAGCCAACCAGCCAGCCAGCCCCGTCTCCGTCCTTGGGTCGTAGGTCCCAGAGTCATGGCTGGTGTTGTCATGGCTGCTGTCGTTTGTTGGCCACTAACGAGGCGAGTAAAGATGCCGCAAAATCAAGGGAAATGCTTCATTGCGCGCTACAAATTACAGCGACACAGTTGGAACAACAATGGCATGGGTTAGCCCTGGCTGGTGGCAGAGCCTCCCCAGCAATGGGTGGGGTGAGGTATGGGTCTCTGATGTTGGGGGAATGTCGCTCGCATTGGCATTTTTTGCGCTCCAGGACACACACACACACGCTGGCAGGGGGACAGAGAGCGAGAGAGAGAGAGAAGTGGCCCCGGTAATGCCTCGGCAATCGGATGTTCAAAGTCAAAAAGCGTATGTGCTTCGCATTGAATCCCTGGCATCACAGGAGAGGAGGAACAACACTGACCACGGAGCCAGGACCAGGGCGAGGAGCCTTGCAACTGGAGATGGGAGTCTGGCTCTGGCTCTTGGACGCGGAGCTCTGGTGCTCGGTACAATTTATTTAGTGGCCCATCAACGCGTTGCCTCGCGTCTTCCCCATCTTCATCATCGTTTATATTTCTTTTTCCTTGTTTTTTCTTTCTTTTTTTTGCGGGTTTGACAAATTATGGCCACATTTGGCCTGGTAGCTTCTCTTTCAAGAGAGAGAGAGCTCCCAAGCTTGCCTGGGAGACCATCACAGCGTGGTCTTAAGAAATTGAAAATGAAATTGAGTTGTCAGGCTAACAAGCTTTTGGCCAGCCTTGGTCTCAAGTGGCTGACTGGCTGGCTGGATGGCAGGAGAGCTGGACAGGAGAGTGGAGATGCGAGGAGTGTGGAGTGTGCAGTAGAGGCTCAATATTCTCACATAGTAAATACTCTAAGCATATACAATAAATGGCATAACATTTATGAGTAGTGAAGGAACATAATGGCGAATCTTTAAAGAGCGTACAGAAAGCCATTTTGGATGTCCTTTAAGCATGGAGGAAGTTCGGTAAAGTCTTTTGAAATTAGGGGACTTTTAGAACTTTATTGAATTTTAATTACATTTTATGTTCGGTTTTTAATCGTTTTCTATTATGGATTCTATTATAATCATCGATTATAAGACTATTATAAGATTATAAGACGAAATTCTACGATGAATAATACACTTAGAGAAAAATGTAAAAGTAAAGGGAAACACACAAACAAAATTTATATTTAATATATATTCTATTTGTAGAAAATATATTTAATTTAAATAGAAAAATTAATTTTTTTAAATATTAAATAAATGTATATTTTTCTTAAATGAAAATACTTTCTTTTTACAATTTCTATTCTCATAGAAAATCTATTGGTAAAAATTTTTAAATTGAAGTTTAAAATTTAAAATTACAGAACTTTTTTACTTTAAAGTTTACATATCACGCGTCATGCGGCAGTGCCCTTCAGTTCAGCATTACATATGTAGGTACTGCCTGGCTTTTGACAGTAAAAAAATGTCTTTCAGTTTGAACTTTTAGACCTCCCGTTTTTGAATGATGTTTCTAGATTCCAACACCAGAATCGAATCTTTGAACCAAAAATTTATTTGATTACTTTACAGAAATTTAAGTAAAAATTCCGGTAAAAACACTCATCCGTCCAGAAACGCAACTGCCATTCTTCCATGCTCCCATTCTCATTCCCATTGCCAGGAGCACCCTCCTGCGGCACACTCTGGCTGTAATTGCTTTAGCACCTCTTTACCCCCAGTCTGTCCTTCACTAAGCACCCCTACGCCTGCCTTCTTCCCTTCACTAAGCACCCCCCCGCCTGCCTTCTTCCCTTAACTAAGCACCACCAGTCCCCTGCTCTAAGAATCACCAACACCCCACCCAGCTCTCTCTTCCTTTGCTCACAAAAAAAACCTCTCATATTTCACTGACTTTTGCTCTCGCTAATGTGCCACTTGCCGCTTAAGGTCACGCCATATGAGAGTCGTAGTGTTTGTGGCTACTGGTACAGTGAAAACACTGTCTTCTATGAAGTCCAAGCGACCGAGGAGTGCTGCTGCATGACGCGCACATGCAGAAACCAGGCAACAATCTTCTACAATATCAGCTTTTCCCATTCCCAATAGAGTGCTTCATTTGCAAGAACAAGATTTACTATATAGATTTCTTACACGAACATCCCTCTGAGTGGAATTTTCTACAGTTCCTAGAACGATTTAAATTCCTATAACCATGAAATATTTAGTTGATCTTTCTATTAGGAGCTTTCTTTAGTTAAAAGAGAACTCTCCTGTCTCCTGTTCGATCTTTCACTGTATTGGCTCCGTTCATTTCTTCTCCTTCTCTCTCTCTCTTTTTGTTTCTCTATTTTCTGCCGTTACTCGTACTCCCTTCTGCTCCTGTTTGCTCCTGCTTTTGGCGGTCCTAATGGGCGTTTTAACGATGTGAAGTCGTCGGACGACGCGTCGTTGCCGCCACTCAAAAGTTAACCCAACAACAACAACAAAAGCACAAAGAAAAGCGTTGCGGGAAAATTCGTTGGCTCACATGTGTGTGTACATGTGTGTGTGTGTGTGTGTGTGTGTGGAGGGGAGGGGGAAACCAGAAACCAGACAGGGAGTAGCCTCTACAACTAAATGAAACTAAGTAAAAAGCCTTCAATGCTGGGAAATAGTTTTCGGAAAACTTTGCTACCAACTACCCGACTACGGTTTACGGACATGATCGCCAGTTGCCGCCCAAAACGCACATAACGGATAAAAGGTGGCCATTTAATACCGTTGTTCGAACACAGAATGAAAGCAAGATGGCAGCCAGACTTGACTTTACTTCCATTTTTATGGCAGCATCTTTAGAATGGCCTTAGCTAAGACCCCCCGTGTTTACCCCGCTTTTCCACGAAAACCACTCTTGGCCAACATCTAAGCCAAGAAGCAGAGGCAGAAGCAAAGAAAGAGAAAGAGAGGAAGGAGGAACACGAGAGTTGCTTCTACTGCACGTTTTTCACAATCAATTCACGTAATCAAACAATTCAAGTGGCAAACAGTGAAAATGCCAACGTCAACTGGAAAATTTTTGCGCTATCCCCGGAACTAGTACCAGCAACAACAGCAACAACAAGAGGGGGGGGAAGAGAGTGAATGGAAGGGGACTAAGGTGAGTCGAGGAGGAGGTGGTGAGAGAGTAGAGGGGGGTTGGGGCACATGCACATGTGTGTGCGCTGCTCTCAGCATTGAACGTTGCGATTTATGCGCCAAAAACTATGCTTCGACAGCCACATGAATGAGCATGAATGAGGCAGGAGCTGCAGGAGGTGGCAGGTTGAAGAGGGGTGTTGATAATGGGCAGGGAGGGGGGTGGCTGGTAAGGGGAATGCTGCTGGCAGGTGCTGCACTCGACGGAATCAAAACAAGCAGAAACCAAGCAAATGTTTAGGAAATTAGAAAACGAACAGAAAATGCTCTAACGTGCTGATTAAAAACGTTTTAAATTTAATAATCGACATTTTAACGATATAACGATTGATATTTAATTTGATAATTGATCGATATTTATACTATAAAAGGAATATGAATATGTTAAAGATACCTACTAACAAAAGCAATAAAAAATCATTTTTGTCTGCTTTTATTTTTTAAAATTATTTTTATGTTTTTATATTTCGATTTTTTGATTTAAGATGAAGATTTACCATCTTTAATTTTTTAAATTTAAATTTAGTAATTCGTTTTTCAAATTTATTAAGAACGGAAATTTGTAATTCATTAATTTTTAAACATTATTTTTAAGTTTTTATAGAATACAATAGAAGGCGAAGTTCTTAAAATTTAAGTTAATTAGTTTAAATGATTTCATTTTTAGTTTAAAAATTTATTTAGAGAACGGGATATGTTAAAAAAAATATTTGCATATTTTAAAGAAAATTTTTAAAATTATGAAAGACTCCTTTATACGGAAAACCGTGTAAAATATCGGAATATAAATTTAATAATAAAACCCCAAAATCCCACCCTTAATTCTTCCCTAAAACTGTACTCTTTTCTTAGAAATTGAAAGCGCCCCATCAAAAGATAATTCAGTAATTTCTACCCCACATCAAAAGATCATAAAACGACCCTCGTCGTTCCTCCATTTAAAGATCATAATAATATCGTACCCTGTTGAAATGGCAGTTTGAAAAGCGCTTGAAAACTTTGTCAACCGTCGATTAATTTTTTAGCTTTCCAAATTGAAATTAAATCCAATCGCATCCAGAGCGACAAAGTCTTCAGCAGGCATTATCCGAAGGGTAGCCTGCAGTTGCTGGGAGAAGTCCACCCCCCAGTACCAGTCCCTGTCCCAGTCCCCCCCCCCAGTCTAGAGGATACACCACCTTTGGGGCTAGCCAAGGCAAACACCAGCAAACTCCTCTTCGTCGTTGCTGACGTCGCTTTGGCCTTTTGTTGACGCAGAAGGAGAAAAAATCGCACAAAAAGAAAGCGGGCCATAGGAGGAGGCAAAAATTCTAAACTTGTGGAAAAAGTTGTCGCTAAAATGTGGAGAAAGTTGCCGCAACAACTGGCGGCGGCAACGTAGGGGAATGCCAAAAGGGAATGGGAATGGGCATTGGCAATGGGCTTGAGGATCGAGCTGGGGACATTGGCGGAGACATTTCTGCAGCACTGTGTTGACCCATTTGCTGGCCCTGCCACGGACCCCTGCCCCTGGGCCACTCCGTCCCCCTGTTCGGGACAAGTTGATTGCGGCAATTGCAATTGGAAAACTGCCCGGGGGAAAACAGCGGAAAACTTTGCAGTCGCACAAACAGATAGACAGACGGAGTGACAGCCCCAGACAGCAGAGAGTGTGGCCATCGAAGATCTACATATAGTACCATCAATAGGACTTACATGACATTAACCAATATGGCAAGTCCTGATGTGATCAGCATGATCCTGGCATCGACATCAAAGTCTCCTGTTATCAAGCGTCCGATGGCCAGCCAGACGAGTATCCCGGTGATGACCCAAATCATGAACACAGAGGCCATGGCGCCAATGACCTCGGCCCGATACCAGCCAAAGGACATCCTGTCAAAAGATAAGAATGAAAAGCACAAGAAATTAATGTAAGTTTTTGTCAGGGAACAAAAAATAAAAGTATTTTTAAGTGAAGGCAAAAATGCAATTTCACAAGGAAAAACTTTGCTACTTAAAGTGTTCAAAGGCGTTCCTTAAAATGTTGTAAAACATTAAAGTTTACTATTTTTCATCAAGTAAATTTGTTGAAAAATGAACACATTATAGTACTTAAAAAACAAGAGTCTACATAAAGTATGATCTCAATAACACATACGACATCTCAAAGTCAAGGGCAGTAAGCAATTGAGACCCCAAAAACACTGATGCTTGCATGCAATTGGCCACTCGCAGTACCGATGCACCCGTCACCGGATGCAATTGTTCCCATCCCTCATTGTAAAATTACATATAGGACACGGATTTTCTGAATAAAGTTTAGTATGAATTCACCCTCTACTCGCAAGTGTCTAGACTTCTCTTTTGAGGTCTCAACAACTTGTCAATCATTGTATTCCCTTTGGAAATAACTTTCAACTTTGAAAACCTGTAACTTGTCTTGCATTAAGTTTAATTCACTTCCATCTATCATCGTTAATTGAAGCCCAAAAACAGGTATAGAAATATCATTTAATTGAATTACTTGCGACCAATCAAAGGAAGCTTCAGTCACAGCAAATTTCCAAGTAAACCTCAAAGAAAAGGCATGTCAAAAACAAAACTCTTGCAAAACAAAAACAAAAACACAAACACGCACAAATTGATGTGGGAATATGTGGGTTGTTATCCACACTTTCCATGGAGTGGGAATGACTTTTGATGGCATAGAATTCAGGCATTAACATGACTTGATAAATGTGACCAAAATTTGTCAAATGCCATTTTAATTTGAGTCCTACAAACACACACACACACACAGTCACAGGTTTTCATTTTGGTTTCGTTTTTTTTTTTTTAGCTGGGGTGTGGTTCTAGCCAGATGATAATTTTTCGGTGTTGCCAGAGGAAGGTCCTCTCGCCCTCTCTGTCTACACACAGTTTCGGTACGAGTATTTTTCCCTAATGTAATGAGCGTTTTGCATGTGCGTTTACATACAGGTGCTACATACATATATACAGTGGCTCAAAGCCAAAAAGATCCAGTGGCAAATAAAAAGTTGAAAGTGCTACAAATTTTAAAATAGACGAAAAACCAAAAATGTTTAAACGCCAGTTTGTTGTATGTTTTATCACAGTTAAAAAAGGAACTTTATTTGCTGGTTAAATATTGCTCAGTTTTAAAAATAAAATAAAAACTTAAAATATATCTTAAATACAGGTCAAAGCCAAAATGATCCATCCACAAACTAATTTAATATTATTCGAATAAAAGGTTAAACAGGTATCTTAATACTTAGTATGTAATCCCCTAACCTTTATTACGGCTTTTAACCTACTGTTCATGGAAGAGACCAGCTTCCGAGTGCTTTCCGAGCTTATTTTGTACCATTCCTCCAGCAGAGCATTTTTCAGGTCCTTTTTGGTAGAAAACCTGTGATTTTCGGTGTTCTTCCCCACCGCACCCCACAAATTTTCAATAACATTTAAGGTTGGAGACGGGGACGGGGGAATCATCAAGTGGGGGCAGTTCCAGATAAGCTGGGACTGCACTATTCCGGACGAATGTTTCGGGTCATTATCCTAGTAGAACAGGAAATCATGTCGGATTCCAAATTTCTCGGAGCTTTTGTGCAAATTTTCTTTGAAAATATTGAAGTACATGTGCTTATCCATCGAAGACTCGATTAACACCAAGTTTCCGACGCCGGCTGCCGACATGCATGCCCATACCATGACACTTCCTCCGCCGTGCTTGACTGTCGCTTTTACGTGTTTGGGATCCAGCTCAGTATTGGGCTTTCGGCACACAAAGTTCCTTCCGTCGGACCCAAAAAGGTTGAATTTGGAATCGTCTGCAAAAATCACGGTGTTCCAGAACTCCAAATCCTTGACAAAGTTGGTCTTTGCGATCGCCAACCGCATCCCTTTGTTTTTCGGACTTACAGAAGACTTCTTTCGGGGTACTCGGGCATTAAAGTCATGTTTGCGCAGAGCCCGGCGCACAGCTTTCACACTGCACTCCTTCCCTATATTGTCCTTTACCTGTTGGGTAAATTTGGGACCGATAACTTGCACCAAAGCTCCGAGAAACTAAAAATCCGTCGTGATTTCCTGTTCTACCAGGATAATGACCCGAAAAATTCGTCCGGAATAGTGCACTCCAAGCTTATCTAGAACTGCCCCCACTTGTCGATTCCCCCGTCCCAGTATCCAACCTTAAATATTATTGAAAATTTTTTGGCTGCGGTGGGGAAAAACACCCAAAATAACAGGATTTCTACCAAAAAGGACCTTAAAAAAGCTCTGTTAGAGGAATGGAGCAAAATAAGCCCGGAAACCACTGGAAAGCTGGTCTGGCCCATGATTAGTAGGCTAAGAGCCGTAATAAAGGTTAAGGGATTACATACTAAGTCCTAAAATACCTATTAAACTTTTTATTCGCCTAATATCAAACTGGTTTGTGGCTGCATAGTTTTAGCTTTGACTTGTATTTAAGATATATTTGAAGTTTTTATTTATTTTAAAAACGGAGCAACATTTAAGCTGCAAATAAAGTTCCTTTTTTAAATGTGATAAAACATACAACAAATTGGCGTTTAAACATTTTTGGTTTTTCGTCTATTTTAAAATTTGTAGCACTTTCAACTTTTTATTTGCCACTGGATCTTTTTGGCTTTGAGCCACTGTATATATATATATATTCGTATTCGTATATTTTTTTTTGGTTGGGTCAAAGTCAACACCTCAACGACGAGGACGAGAACGAGGACGGCGACGGCGACCAAGTCGAGGGTCGTTCAATTAAAGCCCTACCCAGTGAGAGACCAGACCGTAACCGGTAACCGACAGGAGGGTGCTCCGGCCACTCTCTCTCTCTCCCTCTCTCGTTATAAAATTGAAATAATGGCAAAAGGCAACAATTTTGCCAGCCTGCTAACTAATGCGATGCCAGGCGGCAGTCAGCCAGGCAGCCAGGCAGTCAGGAGGACCCCCAGGAGCCGGAGCAAAAGCAACGAATGTCTCGCCATAATAATACAATTTAATTTCCAGCAAACATCCGTCGTGTCCTCCAACTCCTTCCCCCTCTCTCTCTCGCTCGCTCTCCCCAGCATTCCCCAGATTCTGTCGAATATATGTATGTATGTATGTATATAGTGGAATAGGTATGTCCGGGACGGGTGCAGTCGGTTGCTGTGTTGCAAGTGCAGCCATTTGCTTAATGACCGCCTGCTGCTGTCGGAGGAGCAGCTCTCTGGCTCTCGCTACCTCAATGGTTTGGGGCGGCGCACTCACACAGTGGGTCCTGTCCTGGCAGCACGATAATTAAAAGTAAGTAGCCAAAACACTTAATTGGGATTAGCGAAAATGAAATATGGTGTGTACTCTGTATGTAAGACAAGCACGAAAAACATTCCACTTAAAATGCAAATCAATGAGAAGGCAAATAAAACAAAACATAGATCAAGTGATTGAAGTTTTGCGGAGAACAAAACGAAGGATAAATGGAGCGGCAAAAGATCCTAGTTAAGGTTTACCTTTTAGTTGTAATACTTTAGGGCAGAATTTTGTGTTTGAATATTATTTTGTTAAGCGATAAATGTCATTTGGAAGCATGAATTGAAGGTGCGAAAGGAGTTCAGGAACAGAAGTAGGATGCAGTCTGGTTCTAGTGACAATGAGCAGGACGTTCAATGGTTCTAGAGGTGTCTCTTTGTCTGGTAGTTCCTCTTTTCCCGATGAGCAACACAAATCACTGGACTCAAGTTTGAAATTGAGCGCATGAAAGTGAATACTCTTTGTCCATTGCACCAATCATCACTTTCGGATGAGCGGCATTTTTAGAAAAATATGGGGCTATCTCCGCAACGCATGTAAAAAATTGCATGGGGTTTTTTTTAAAGTAATAGCTAGACTTTGTGGCACTTTGTTTACTTTTTTATAAAGGTACCTTAAAGATTAAAAATTAGTCAACAAATATCTCAAATTAGGGCGAATCGTGAGAATCTGCTAGTTATTCATAGAAATATACTAAAATCCCTATTGAAAATTAGTGTGTCATGGAGGGAAAGGAAAGACTACTTAAAAACGTTTTCGGTCGAACCGTTTGAGTGGAATTAAACCATAAACATCGGGACACGATATTTGTATATATTTATTTTATATTTCCTCTACGATCTATGCCTCAATTTCAAGTGATACGAAAGGGGATTCTATGGTTTCCAGTTCTAAGAATTATTTCATATGATATCTAGAGTACCCAATGATTCTTTATGCTTTATAAGTACATATTTTTCATTCCATAATTCTCTAAAATATATATATTTATTTCCCCTCCAAAATAAACTCAATTTTCATGCCACTGTGCTGTACCGTGTTTTAGTTTTAGGTTCGTTTTGAGTTTCGTTTTCTGCGTTTGCCGCTGCAATTGTGCAAATGTGTTTTGTTTTGATAAATTAGGCTTGTCAACTCGGCAACGGCGGCGCCACAATGGGTGGGGCATGTTGGGGGAGGCCAAGAAGTGGGAGGAGGCGTGTGGTAGGGCAGGGCAAGTGGAAGGTAGAAATTCTGCGAACCGCACAGAGACCAGACTGAAGCTGAGGCTGAAAACTAAGGCCTCATTGCCACCACCATTCCAGCAAACATGCAGCAGCAGCAGCCATGCAGTATGCAACCAGAAAGAACACAAGACAGAGAGTAAGAGAGAGAGAGAGGCAGAGAGAGAGAAACTGGAAACAGAAACAACATCAACGAGGCTGGGGCCATATAGTCCGGAGGAGGCTGATTCAGAGTCTGAGGCACCAGCAGCAGTGGCAGTGGCAGCAGCAGCAAAATTTACAAAATTACCATGCAACACGCTTGAAATTGCAAAAGTTTTTCATTATTCACTTTGTGGCTGCAGTCGAGTCGTCGAGTGAGTGAGATTTTTGCATGAATGAGCAGAACGTGCCGCTTGCCACCCAGATCCTCCTCCTTTTTGGTTTTGAGCACAAGATGGATGCAGAGGCAGCAGCACCACCAGCAGCAGCGGCAGAGCAGGGAGTGCTCTTGGTCCCAAAGACCAATTGAAAAATGTGCAACGGCCGAACGTACGCAGAAGCAGCAGCAGGAACAGAGGCAGAGAGCAACAGCAACAACTGCAACAGCAACAGCAGAACTACAACTGCAACAAAAGCAACCACAGGACGACGACGCAAGAAGGAGGAAGGCACTGAAAATTTGGAAACCGGCTTTTCGCCTAATTAGACGATGGCGAATGGGGAAATGGAGGCACAACCGGAGACACGGCTGGCTGCAAATACACACAGCATAAGCGAGAGGGAGAGAGACAGAGAGAGAGAGGGAGAGGGAGATGATGAGGGCACAGGGCACCGCCCATGAGCCATGGGCCCAGTCGAGCGACAGAAATTATGGTGTAGGCGCTGCCACTGACGAAAAAAATGGAATATAAATTGCCATGGAAATACTCTAGTTTTCGGGATCCACATAGATTGCATAGATTTGCTGAACAAATATAGGATGTATCTTTTAAACAGAAGATATTCCGTATTTATCCTTTAAATAGAGATTAAGAATTATAGATAAATCAATAATTATAGAAAATTCATTAGCACTTTGAGAGTATTCTCACTGAGCGGCCCTCGAACTCGCTATGCGCCAACCCCAGGCTCACTAGCTTCACTCCCTGAACAAATATAGGATGTATCTTGTAATAGAAGATTTTCCGTATTTAAAGGTTATTATAATACCCTTTACCCTCAAGAATGATAGAGAACTCATGAGAAATATGGAAATATGGAAGGAAAGCCATGAGAGGACTCGCTGGTTCGTGCGACAACCCCAGGCTCACTCGCTTCTCTCGCTACATCAGAACGAGTAAAATATCGCACCACGACGATGACCCAAAGGTTTTTTATAAAATAGAAAGATAATATTACACCAATAAATATCCCGAGATCTTAAATTCTCTGAAATTTCCATATACTATAATTCGAGTATCAAAATTATATAACCGCCCTAATATTTATATTCCTTAGTGATTTTTTTGTAGTAACTTTTATATTTCTTAAAATTATTTTTTATATTTTTATTTATATTTTTTTGATATTTATATTTATTTTATATTTATATTATTGGATATTTATATTTTGTTGTTCTAATATTTTTTTTTTACATTTTTTTTATATTTTTTTTATTTATATTTTTTTTATATTTTAAGTTTTTTTTAAATTCCTACTTCATTTTAATTTTATTCCATTATCAAAATAAAATTACAGCTAACAAAAATATCTATCATATATATTTCTTCTCAAATTATTTCTATATAGAAATCTTTGTTAGCAAGTTATTTCGTACAAAGACCTCTCTAAAAGTTTAATTTTTGGGGATACCTACACCTACATAAATCCTTTCTACTTTTTGAACATTCCCCAACTTGAGCCCTAGGAAAATAGTTCTCCCAAAATAGTTACCATGCCCAACTGCCAAAAGAAAGGATATATTCAAAAAATTGTTTTACATTACTTTCTCAAAAGAGTCTTCTGGACTCCATCCAGATGGAGGGGTATGAAGGGGGCACACCCCACAAAATGTCACGAAGAAGTTGGCAAAGACGAATGGAAATAAGATTGAAAAAAAAGAGCCAAACTTTACGTTTTATTGATTTCCCTCTCCCTGGTGGCCCTGTTGGGAGTGTCTCCCTTTTTTTTGGGGGGAAATGGAAATTCCTGGTTCCTGGCAGTACTGGCAGTACTTACCTTTGCGTAGATGGACGTCCGGCAATCCAGATGGCAAACAATGAGATCATAAAACTGGCAAAATCTGTGAGCAAATGGGCGGCGTCTGTGGCGATGGCGAGACTGTTCGATAGGTAGCCACCTGTGGAGGAGACGGAGGAGGTGAATGGTGAGAAAGTGAGTAAATAAATGCGCAAAAAATTAACTCGACAATCTGTGGGAATTGCGGGAGATGATTGGAAGAGAGATGCGAAGGGTGCAAGAGGTGCCAGAGATACGAGAGGTGCAAGAAGTACCAGAGATACGGGTACGGGTACGGTTAAGGGTATACAAGGACTCGACAATCCCCTCGGCTTTGGTTTGGGCACAAGCAAGCAAGCAAAAAAAAAAAAGAAAAACAGCAAAAAGGAGGAGCTTTCTTGGACAACAGTTTCGATTTGAAAAGCGAAAAGAGAAGGCCACAGCAAAAGGCAACTGGGGAAAAATCCCATTTCCTCTCTCCTTCTTTCCAATGGGGGAACATTGTAGGTAATTGCAAAGCGATTAACGGCAACAGCCGTCCGTCCAAGGACCTCGACATCGTCACCACTCGAAAATTAAATGTTTATTGTATAACCAACCCCCAACCCTGATTGCTCCCTCCGTTCCTGGGCTCAGGGCTGCTTCCCCTTGTCATAAATGAAGCGAGAAGCGAGGCAGAGGGTTGACAGCAGACAGTAAGCCCATCCGGTCGCCATATTGTTGCACTTCCGGTGCTCAGTTTTTAATCGTCTCGTCGTAGTCGTTGTCGTCCTCATCGTCATCGTCATCGCCATCGCCATTGCCGTCTCCTGCTGCTTGTCCCATGTCCTCTGTCCTCTGTCCCGTATCGTATCCCTTTTCCGTTTTCCCTTTTTGCTGCCCGAATTGTTTGACTTTCACATTTTCTTCTCTTTATTTTTCTTTTTGGGTGCTTTCTGGTTTTTCTCTCCCTTTCTCTGCTTTCTTTTTCGTCTTTCTTGTTTATTTGTTGGCTCAGTTTCTCAGAGGTGAGCGAAATTAGTTTGGGAATTGAGACAGAAATAGCAAAAAATGGCGTAAAAAAAAGGGAGGTAGGGGGTTTTGTCAGGAATTGAAAGACCAGTCGCCAGCACAATGAAAGGGTGTGGGGTTGTCGCGTAATGAATGGGGGACTTCCCGTGGCATTAAAAATGGACTCCAGGACTCACCCACAATTTCGGCAATCATGAAAACCAGACACAAAACACTGGCAATAATCAGCTTCCGACGGGCCTTCACATCCACACCCTCGCTGCGGGCTCGATGGCAATGATCTCGAACTGCAAAATAGACGAAAATACAAGGGAAATGTTAGGAACGTTGGTTAAAATTACAGGTAAAAAAAGCAACAATCAAATGTTTGTAAAATTCTAGGAAAGGTTATTAAAGAAAGCTTAGATTTAGAACAAATTTCTGCGAATATTATGAAAAACAAATGAAGGATACAGGGTTCCAAACTGTTATTAAACAAGGAGATACATTGAGCGCACCAGCAAAGGCCGCGGCTCGACTTTCAGACCCGGTACACAGTCAGTATATATTTTATATGTCCCTTAATATTTCTGTTCGCAAAAGAAACAATTTAATGTTGGAACTAAGAACTAGGAAAGGATTTTGGGGAAGGATCAGGAACAGGGTGAAAAAAGCATCAATATTTAAATTTTCTTTTCATCCACAAAAAAAATATATATAAAAAATTTCTATATGTGAAAACTGAATGCCACCAAAATTTTGTTGGGATTTCGGGCTCAATAGAAATTTTATAATATATAGAACTCCTCCGAAATGTCTATACGATTTTTATTAGATTAATTTTTGTATATTTAGTGGGTATACGAATAGGCCGTAAAGATTATCCACTTGTCTACCACTTTTTAAAAGGGAGTTTGTTATATTTTTATGAATAATATCCAAATATCCCATACAAAATGCAAACATAATCATATATGTTTTGATTTGAAACCAAATATAAAATATTCCGCTCATCCGAAAGTGCTGATTGGTGCTATTGACAAAGAACATCCACTTTGTCATGCGCTCCAATTCAAACTTGTGTCAAATGATTTGTGTTGTGCATTGGGAAAAGAGCAACTACCAGACATAGAGACACCACTAGAACCATTGAAGGGTAAGCACATTGGCACCAGATCCCGATTCCATTCTGACGGATCAGCTAGTATATTTATAAGATTTATACACCCTACCATTTAAGAAAGTTTAAGGTAGTTTTCCGATGTCGTTTTACCAGTATGTCAGATTTTGTATCCCACTTAAATTGGTAGCCAAACAAAAAAGGTCCTTGAAAGGCGGCTTGCATTCGCTTCTCATTATTTTATATAATACACAATTTACCACGATTGTTCATGTGCTGCAAAAATAAAGCCCTTCTTGGTTGTTCTTCGCTTTTGTTTGCCTTCATCCTCCCCATATTTACATTTCTTTTTCCACGTTCCTCTCTTTCATTGAATAAATTTAATGATTGTTTCCTTTAAGACCCTTCTTAAAAATATAAACTACGGTATTCTTTTGGCTGCGAAAGTGTTAAATTAACAACGTGGCAGGGCTCATGTGTCGCCTCCCTTTTGGGAGATCCCACTTCGTTTTTTTTTTCCTCTGGAAAAGTAGTTTGGAGCTCCGGCATCTCTGCTCCTCCTCCGCCTGCTCCCGGGGCCATCTGTTATGCCGTTGAGCATGCAATACATATTTACAAAACAGGCATTTAAATTTATTTAACATGGTACGTGAATAATGACCACCAATGCTACAGCTACTGCTCCTCCTGCTGCTGCTCCTCCTGCTGCTGCTGCCACGCCTCTCCCATATGGATACGTTACGGGGGTATATGACCCATTTCCGGAAGTTTTCCCGCTTCGTTTTCTTCTTTTTTTGTTGCTGTTCTTTTGGGTTTTTTCTGCTGGGTGTCAGTGGCAGCGAAAGTTGGGTAGTTTCTGGGCTGCTGTTGGTGGCCGCCGCCGCCGCTCCGTAGCATTGGCTAGGAGCAGTCTATTAAATACTTTATTGCATTTGTCGCAGCCGTATTTCATGCTTTGTCATTTCCGCATGCATTTTCTTTGCACTTGCAACTGGCTTCCTACCTCCTTCTCCAGTTGCTGCCGCTGCTGCTGCTGCTTCCTTCTCCTGCTTCAGTGCCTTCTCCTGGTCTCCTTTGTTTGGTGGAGCAGGGGCGGTCTACCAGGAGGAAGAGGTGCCTTCACACATGTGCATATGCTTCGCTAGCCTGGTCGTTCTGCCGTTCGGAATGTTAGAGATGAGTGCGTGAGGGATTCTTAAAGAGTAGGAGTTATCGGGATAATTGTGGTATTTTTTTCACGTTCAAAAAATAAACAAAAATACAATTATTTGTTCGATTGCTTCGTTTTCTGGAATTCTGTTATCAAATAATTTTAAAAAATTATTTTTCTCTAATTTTAAATTACACAAAGTTCCCTGAATATCATAGCTTTGTGTCACGCTGCAGTCCGATCGTCTCCCATCTATAATAATCTCGTAGTTCTGTTTCCATTGCACTGTTTTGTTTCGCGCTGCATTCCGATAGTCTGCGATCTCTAATATTCACGTATTTCCGTTTCTATTCCATCGTTTCGCGTCAAGATGCACTACGCTCAGAGGATCTATGTGAATATTAGAGATGGAAGACGCTCGGTTGAGATGGAAGATGGAAGTTCTATCTCTAATATTCACTTAGTTCCGTTTCTCTTGCACTGTTTCGTGTCACGCTGCATTCCGATCGACTCCCATCTCTAATAATCACGTAGTTCCTGTAGTTCCGAACGCGGTTTCTTCATTTGAATTCAGAGCAAGGACACGCCGACGCCTGGCCTCCCGTCTGCTGCTGGCGACCCTGCGCCGCCACCTCTGCATTTTCCCCACATGGCATCGCTTTCTTTCCTTCTGACTCTCTCTCTCTCTCTCTCTCTCACTCTCTCTGTGGCTGGAACAATGCCGGCAGCGAAATTAAATTCCTGTGCATAACCAAGGCCCGGCACTGGTACCTTCAACGGCTGAGGACACAGACGACGACGACTACGATGACGACTGCGATTGTGGCACGTGAAAATTTCACCTATTAGACCCGCATCCGTGCCGGCATCCAGCTGCACCTCATGGTCGGTCGTCGTCAGCAGCAGCAGCAGCAGCCATCTGATGCATAAGAATCATCATACTTGCAATTTAAACAACTCCGATCCATCTGCATCTTTAATTGGTCACCTTGGACCGACCGTTCGCGTCCTCCTTTTTGCGTCCTCCTGTTTGTTTGCGCAATGCGGAAAGTGTGTGGCATGGGGAGGTGGCATGCACCTTTCCACCTTCCTCCATTCCTTCCACATTCCCACAGCTATAACAACAATTGTGTGCTGCATGTACTTATAAATAATTAATGGCAGAATGGGATGGGATGGGATGTGCCATGTGCAAGTGGAACCCAAATGTCGATCCCAAGTGCATACAAAACTGGTTCGTAATTGAATAGAAATAAATCTACAACAAAAGCTACAAAAGTATTCGTATTCGTATTCCATTATTTGCAAATATGCCACAGAACTCGTCAGTGGCTAAATCTCTGTGTGTTTTTGGTCAATGCAGCGATGAAAACTGTTTCATCATCCGATGAATGGCATCATCAAACATTCATGAATATGAATTATTCAAAGGGCAGATGGTTTTTATACAGATTATTGCATATTAAATGGTTAATCCGTTGATTAAATGAATGGATTAGATAATGGATACAATGAGATGACAGTTTATTATTTAAGCAGTTCAGATTTTCTTATATTTTATGGACTTTTACGAACTACAATTGTAAAAACTTCATTCATAATATTCATTATATAATCTGCAGAATATTTAATTTATTTTCTCAAGATGTTCTTATAGTTATTTGATCTTTTAAGGTCTCAAATTGGTAAACACATAAACCTATATTAATTTACTTGATGTATTCCTTTAAATTCGAAATAAAATCATATTTTATCTAACAGAAATATCATTATTTTCCCTCAAAATCCTAGATCTACTTTCACAAGTTCTTAAAGCCATCCGATTGTTTCTATAAGATAGAATAACATGAATGAGTTCCAAAGAGATAGTCTCTCAATATCTATATCTAATCTCCAAAGACTAGAACCGTAGAACTTCAAAGACTAAGAACAGAGATTATAAGGTCTTTGCTTACCTAAAAATAAAAATTCTATACCTATTAAATGATCATTTGATAGATGGAGCTTATGCTCTTTGACTTGTTGTTGAAAATTAGTTTACAGAAAAAAAAAAAAAAAAATGTATCTTCCTCTCCCAGGCTTATTTTCAAGTACTCTCCTCTACCCCAACCTCTGCCCTTGCCATAACTTTATGAAATGCATCTAGTGGACGTATTGGATATGCTGTTCGCCGCTGGTTTATCTTTCAACTCCATTCTCTCCAATTGTATCCGAAAATCTCCACCATACAATCTCCTCAATCTGCTCTGCTCTGTGCATCTGTTGCCTGTTCCTCATTAGCCACAAATACGAGTAGTCTGTATTGTAACGAACCTTAAGGGGACGTTACAGTTCGCCACGCCACACGGGCAATGGAGGAGCGCAAGCTGCCCGGTTATTTTGTATGATTAAGAATTACATTTATATAAACTTAAGTCATACAATACAATACACGATTACGTTTATATAAACTTAAGTCATACAATACAATACACGATACTTGCCAAACCACCCTCTTTCCTTCCACCACACACGCGCACCGTTTCGGCCACACGATTACCCCTACCACACATATCCATAGCTCCCCACACCACAATGACCTAAAAACTTCCCCCTCCCACTTAAGTTCGATGCGATCATTTTCTTTTCAACAAAAGAAATTGGCCATCAACGCGGAGTCAGCATAATATCCCCCCACCCTTAGTTTAAGCTAGCTAGTTCGACCCGCGGATGCTAGGTTTCGAGCGTTCTAGCGAAAGAAGTGCAAGACACTTACTCGGGAACCCGGCCGCGAAGTAGACGTTGCTCCGGACAGCAACCTAGATTTACCTAATATACGTCGCCGCGTATAAGTCCACAAAAGAAAACAGTTCAATAAAGTGTCAACCAATTTAAAGAAACCCCACTGAGTAAGTCTATTTTTGGGTTGGCATTTACACGCTAATTCGCTAAGACCGCGGCACGGGCCCAATTCAATTCTCAATTTACCTTTGATCTTCCGATAGGTCCTACGAGTGTGACAACGCCTCGTATCCCTTATATCCCCCGACCCCACGAGTGTGACAACGCCTCGTGTTTCTCGTTATCTTCCCAGTCTCAACCCTGCTTACACGATTACGCCTCATTCCCCTCCACTCTTGTTCCTAGTCTCGTTAGGGCCGACCCCGTTTCCTGTAGAGGTTCCTGCAAACTACAAATTTCTTGTAGTAGGATCCTGGATAAGACCGAGCTTACCTCAGCCTGAAATAGGAGCCTCACAGTATGATGGGTTGTTACCTTCTGTGCTTCTGTTCTGCTCTTTCCGATTGAACAAATCCATGTTATCCAAATCCAAAACACGCATCGATAACAATGAGATGGCGAATCACTATTCATGGAAACGATGGCGATGCGATGGGGAACGAACTACTATTCGAACTGATTAGTATTCCAGCATATGGGATATTGTGTGCTCCCCATCTGGACCGCGTTTAACGAGCGACTAACTAGGGACTGGGACTGGGCAGCAGCTGCTGCCTGCCGTCTGCTGCAACTGATTTCGACCTGGTCTTGAGACTCGAATTGGCTGGTAGGGAGGGTCATTTAATGGGGGGGAGCAGCTTGTTACTTGAACTATGATTGAATGAATGCACTGAAAGCGGCCAGATGATTGCATATTATATGTACATATCCCACATAAGTATGCGTGTACGTGTGTGTCTGTGTGTGTGTGTGTGTGTGTGGGGGGTATTTATACAGTGAAAGGTCGTTTGAGCGGACCCACAAGTTTAGAGGGCCAGCAAATGGATCCATCTTAGTGCTATATCTATCTGAAGGCACTTAGTGCTTCTGAAACTCTTTAGCCACTATTTTTCCTAATCGGTTAAGGGGGTCGCAAGTCATGCAGCATCACCCATCGGTCGCTTCAATCTGGTGTCGCCTGGGCCACAGTCTACTCATTTGCCAAGTATTTAGGGTGCAGTTTCCCTTGAATTATCTTATAGTCCCATCAGAAAGAGGTTTTTGGATCTGGATATATCTGACATTTTTCCCTTTCAAAGACTCTCCTTAAAGAACTCCCTAAAACGTTCTTAGTTTTTCCCCAACTTTAGAGATTTAAAACCCCTGCTATTCCTTCCCTATGCCCTGTCCCAGGCTGTCAATAAAAGTGCATCCGCCAAGACTTAAGCTCCACTGTTGATAAGACTGTAACTCTCTCTTGCCTGCTCTGCTGTGCTCTGCTCTCCACCAACGTCTAGAGTCTAGACACAAGTTAATGTCATTTAGGGGTCGACGTCGTTCGTCGTCGTCGTTCGTCGTCGTCGTTCAGCGTCTGCCAATAAATCGAATCATCAACCAAAAAAAGCGGAAAAAATTGAACATCTTGCAGACTCCGTGGAAAGGAAATTAAAATATAAACTTCCCACAGAAGGTCCTCCAACAACGACGATTCTTGCTGCCTTCTATATATGTATGTATGAGGAGTAGGAAAAATGACCTCAACATTTATTTTGGGGTGGTCCATCGACATTGTCATACGTAAATTACGAGGAGAGAGAGAAGGAGAGATGCTGCTCCTCTTGCGATTTATGGCACATGGCCAATAGTCGGATGCGGTGGTCTACACTCTCGGTGCTGCTCCCAGTGGCGGTGTGTCACCAAAGAGCATAAATTTTGATTATGCCCCAGATGTTGGGGCCGGGCGGTACTTTCTCCAAAATCAAGGAGGCAGCAGCAGGAGCAGTAGCAGCCCCATCATCTGATTGATGGTCCTCATTGGAGAGTGTAGTAGTGTAGGAGTGTGTTGCTCATTCGCTTACCATAGTCCTGGAATATTTCCATGCGGCTTTTATCCACCGTCGTCTTGCCATAAACCTTGCTGCCATCGCCTAACCCATCACCACCGGCATTATTCATTTTCCACCGATTTCCGTGCCGTCAGCCAATTAGCAAATCGTTTAGCCAATAATATTGTTTCTCTCGCACAAATTGCACTAAAATTTTCGATTTCTAACCAAAAAACAACAAACAAAAAGCAAACTGAACAAAACGGAACACTTAGGAATAATCAACAAATTCACGAGAATATTACCACAAGAAAAAAACAATGAAACAAAACGAAACGAACGCTAATTTTTTTGTTTGCTTATTTCTCTATAATTTTGCTGTTGTTTGCTATTTTTTTCGATTTTATTTGCATATGACGTTTACTGAAAAATGCCGCCTGCCTGATGCCTGACTGCCAGCCTGCTGCGTTTTCTTGATCATTTATGAATGACTGAAAATTGCTCGCCTCACTTCCCCCCCTGCACCACACACAGCACTGATTGAAAGCGACACGAAAGTGCCGCCACAGTTGTGTCACAGTGCCAGCCAAAAGTCACTCTACAGGCTACAGTCTACGGGTAGTACGTACCTTCCACGTTATTCGAACGTCCGTGCAAACAAAAAATTTGTGAAGGTGTTGAGGGCGTTGCTGGGTTATTGTTGTTGCCATTGCCACCATTGGTCTGGGCCTGTAGCTGCCCCTGCTCCAGCAGGCGGAAGGATGGGGCCGTGCCATAGTTATTCCGTCGGGTCTTTGCCGAATTGGGTCTGAAAAAAATACAACAAAAAAAGTGTCATGGATACAATACTCTATAGAACATCAAAAGGGTTTAACGTATTCCTCTCTTGTATACAAAAGTTGTGGGTTGTCCGACATTTTAATCATATAAAAGCGAGCTAGTGAGCCGGGGGTATACAAACTGACCAGGGGGCTTTCGCCCACAGTTTGTTTATATTTTTAAATCATATACCAATATATAATATTATTTTGTTGGCTCAATCAATAGCTCTTTCCGTTGGAAAATGTTTACTTGATTATCAGAAAAAGAGTAAAAAAGTGATTGCAATGGATACAATACTCTATACAACATTAAGCAGGTTTACGTAATCCCTCTCTCTTTTATATACAAAACCTGTGGGTCGTCCGATATTTTACTTATCTGCGCGCAGGTAAACGAAGCTAGTGAGCCGGGGTTTGGCGCATAAGCGAAGCAAATGGCCGGGGCTTTCTCTTAAATTTTTTTTTATATTTTTAAATCATATATCATACATTATATAGTATTCCTTAAGCTCAATTATGAGCACTTTCCGTTGAGAACATGGAACATGTTTACTTGAGTATCAGAAAAAGAGTAAAAAAGTGATTGCCATGCACGTACAAAAATCTAGAGGGTTTCCCGTATAATATACCAAAAAATTAATTAAATAAACTAATTTAAGTACCGAAAAATATACATTTAAGTTCCATTCAAATGGGCTTTTGTTTCCCCAATATCTGATAAATTTTCCCAGCCTACAGAAAACCCTTTGTTTAAAAATGGAATTTTTTGCATTTTATATTATTTCCAAGACCAAGTTTCTATAGAAATGTACTGTTTTCGGCAATAAACAAGTAAAAGACGATGCAGCAGCGTCAGCGACAGCAAGGAAAACTTTTTTTTGGGGGGGCTGGGGAGGAAAATTCAACTTCAACTCCTAGGAAAAACCCCAAAAGAGAATTAAAACGTACTGGCTGCCTGGCAAGAACACTGCGGCATTTAAGCAGACACAATGTAAGCGTGCATTCCGCACCCCTGCCCCCCGTTGCCACCATCAACCACAGACCATCATCAGGCAGTTGCCACTGTAATGAGGCTGATGCTTCAGAAAAAGGGGTAGTGCTTTTTTTTTTGATAGGTGCTAAAATGAAAAGTGCAGCGAAAAATTCAATTTGAAGTTTTGTTACTTAACGAAAACTACGAGGACTACTTAAAGGCCACGCCCCTTTTGCCATGCCAACTCCAGGAGCGCACCAGGAGCGGGGGGAGGCTTCTTCATCAGAAGCCCTACCCCCATCTGTATGTGTGATAAGTTTTCATCGTGTGCAAGAAACTGGGGTACAAGTGTGTGCGTAATTTTTACTACGAAAAGTGCAAATGGCGCTAAACTACTTGCTCTGCAACTTTCCACCAACGCAAAGCAATTGCAAACGGTATGAGGGCACCAGAGAAACAGAGAAAAAAACATCATGAGATGAAAGTAAAGGCTGTCCTGGCCAGCGGTAATCGAAGCTTTGGATACCCTTAAAGGTCAATGGTTTCAAGTGGGGGCTACAACTAGGAGTGGAAGTGCAGCTAAGAAAAGCAGGATGGACTACAAAATGGATGAAATTCATTCTCAAAATATCCATACCCTTTTGCAGGAAGGGTGTGGAAAAGAGAGCCTAAAAGAAGAATTGCGAAAAGCAAAATACGTAGCGTAGCCACTTCAATTTAAGCTTTTTCTATCCAACTTTTCGAGGCCTTTCTGAAGCGCACCTACCGCACACACACACACACACCCGCACAAAACACTGAATGGCAGAGAGAGAGAGAGAGAGAGACTGAGAGCCGACACAGTTGTCGCCGGTCCCACGCTGTCCGCTTTTACGGTTATTTAACAAATCAGCAGCTCATTTGGGCCTCTCTCTTTATGTTAATTTACCCAAAAGAGATTTTATATTTGCAAAACTTTTTATTCCTTTGGCGCTGGCACATAAATTTATACCAAAAGTCAGACGGATAAGCCGGCCAGTCCTTCAAACTTACTTGGCAATGGGTGTATCCTCGTTTTTGGACATATTATTGCTTAACAATTAAACAATTAAACAGAAGAGCACAGCACAAAACACAAACAACGTGACAGCAGAAACTTCGACGGAGAAATGTTTCTTATATGAAGGAATGCTAGATCCCGCCTCAAGAGAAGCTGCGAGAAAAGAGATAAGCGAGCGGAAAAGAGGAAGAAGAGTGGGCCTAATAGAGAATGATAAGATCAAAGCAAACACCAGATAAATGACAGATAAAACTTACAACTTGGTGTGGTTGATGCGACGCGACCAGAGTGCAATGTGTGGGTGCGTGTGTGTGTGTGGGTCAATGGATTAATCTGTAGAAGAAAAACAAGAGCAATGTGTATACTTTCTTATCAAGTGCGACTATAGCACACGGACTGCTTGTTCTACGATTTAATGATGGTAACGTGCGCTATAAGAACTTATTTTCACAATTTCACACACAGATAACAGTGAAACGTAAACACAAGTTTAAAGCTTGGCGCTGACCTCTAGCTTGCCAGACAGCTGTAAAATGGTATGTTTAGTATTTTCAGCTGGTATTTATTGTTGGGGGTAAGTTTTAGTACATTTGCACCACGCGTTGCCACCCAGGCGTTGTTCAAAAAAATCAATATGAAAGCCATAACGTGCAAAAATTCCAAGTTTTAGCAACTCTCATTAGTTTAAGCATGTCGGGGTGCAGTGCATACGAATTGATAGACATTAACTCGCCAGGATTAGCGCAGCATTGACCATACGAGGGGAAAATCATGGAACATTGAGTGGATGGACAGTGTGTGAGACCGTGAGACGCGAGAAGACGTGAAGAAGACCAACAAAGCAAAGCCCAAGCCAAGCCCCCCCAAACAACAGCAAGGAAGCAAGTGATGGCCTCTTCCTCTTCATCTGCGCGTGTGAACAACAAAGCTGCCTCCGCTGCTCCTCCTCCTGCTGCTGCTGCCACTGCTTCTTCTTCTGCTCCAGTTCCGTCGCTAGGTGATTTAATTGGCCACCAGCTGCGACAACTCAATCTGGATGAGCTACACTACAAAGATGAACTGCAATTGCTTCTGCTTCTAACGCCAGTGCAACGGCAAAAGCTCAATCGGGAGGCGGATGGTGATGGACAGAAGGACAATGGCAATGGCGGCGACACCATGGCCGCCACCACATCGGCGCCACTTTCCAGGCCGGAGTATGGCGGGGAAGAGGATGACGACCTGATTGGGGCGGTGGGCGGTCTCAGTATTTCATCCCCAACACCAGCAACAACAACAACAACGACGAAGGAGCCGCTGTTGGATTTTAGGTGAAACAAACGGTTGTTCGTGTGTCGGTGTGTGTGCGTGTGTGTCCCAGTGCATGCGCGTGTGTGTGGGTGTGCGTGTAAGAGCGAAAGTGTTTTTGTGCCCCCAGGGCTGCACAGCAATCAAATTATGCAAATTCCACCGCGCAACAATGTGAAATTAATTCCACATTTGTGGCCTTTCTAATCCCCCATCATAATGAATGGCTTCAGAAATGTGTTTGTAATTGTCAGGTGTGTTTTGTAATGTTGTGTGTGTGGGGTGGGTAGGGGCTACTGTTCAGCCCTGGTTGTGTACTGAAGTGATTGCTTGCAGTGTATATAAATAAAGGGGTACGGCTGTCCGTTAGGATAATATGTTGGACAGCTTGTCTCTCATTTCCCCTCCTTGTGGCATGTAACGGATTGTGCTGCCACAAAGAGGACCGGACATTCTTGGACTGCACCTTATATAAGAGCCTACCTTGATTGCATGCATTCGTACGGTTAAGTAGCATTTTCGCTGTCGATTTTGGGAATGTGGGTCACTTCGTTTTGACATTTTCTGTGAATAATTAAGTGGCCACCTTGCAGCCCACCCTCTACCATTTATACATATATAACCATGTAACGGCCTCCACCCACTTTTTGGCATAATTACTCACAGAACACATGTACTCAAATGGTTTCAACATCTACGCCACCAAACGGGACACTTCAAGTCTGAGGAGGAGTCGCGACGTTTGCGCGAGGCCGGCAATGACTCATACCGCAAGGAGAAGCATCCGCTCAAGGCCAGCGATCTGTTCACAGAGGCCATCTTCCTGGCCCCGGCAAGGAATACCCTGGCCGCCGCCCTGGCCCATGCCAATCGCTCACTGGTCCTCTACGATTGCGGTCTGTATGCGGTGAGTGAGAGTCCTTCTCTGTTGAAGATCTCTGGCACTAAATGTGTTTGTTTTTTAGGAATCCTACGATGACTGCCTGTGCGCCCTGGATCTGGGCTATCCGGAGGAGTATTTGCCGTTGATAAAGCTGCGACAAGCCGCCTGTGCCTTAAAACTGCGCAATTTTGCGCTCTGCGAGGAGCATCTGCACGAGCTCCTGCACATCGAACTGAACCAGGTCTTTGAAACGCGCACCCACGAGCTCTGGCATCAGTGCGAGGTGCTCAAGGTGGAGCGTTTCGAGATGGCTGTACAAACGGGCGACGATCTCGAAACCAACGACATGAAAGCCTTTGAAATGTGAGTAAGAATCATCCACAGGAGACCGTCAATTAACAGATTTCTTCTCTTTGAAAACAGTGCCTGGTTGGACAACTCCTCGTCGCTGCATAGCACCCGTGCCCTGGCCAGGAATGCCCTCATCTTCGAGTCCGAGGCGGTGGCCATGGTGCCGAGTGGCAATTGCCGGGTGTGCGACTACTGCGGCATCACTCAGTTCATTCCATTTCCCTGCATTTACTGCTCCAACCGCCTGGTTGTCTACTGTTCGCGTCAGTGTCGTTTCAAGCATGCTGCCATCCATTCCGTGGAGTGTTTTGGCCATCAGATCGAACTGTTCGAGTCCTTCGGCGATGTCTTTGGCATGCCGCGTCTTCTGCAGCTGGCGCTGCGAATGCTGATCACGGGACTGCCGGAGCTGCTGGCGCACTGCCGGAAGAAGCCGACGCTCAGCAAGCTCTGGTCAGCCATCAATGGAGCCCTGCTGGAGCGGCAGGATATTGGCTACAGCTCTGTGCTGCGACTGGAGAGGCTTAAGGAGGAGCACACCTCGGAGACGCTGATTGCCCTGGCCCTGGCAGCGCACATTCTGGCCATTTACCTGAACAAATGCACGACGTTTTTCGAGCAGCTGGAGAAGAGCCTGCCCTCAGCGTCCCGCATGTCGAACGCGGAGTGGGAGCTGCTCTGTGCGGCTCTGCTGATGCGGCACATCAGTCAGCTCCGCCATCGATCGCTCACCCACTGCCGCTCCTTTGTGCTGCCCGCGGATCCGCATGTATTCTCGCCCCTCAACGAGTTCCAGCTGTGGGCAGCGCCCATGCGGCTGCAGGAGGGCCATCTGCATCTGCTGGCCGGCGAGGTGGCGGTCGTGGCCTATGCCGTCTATCCGGAGACACTGAGTCTCTGTCGCCACAGTTGTTCCTCCACCATCTGCAGCAAGTTCTCGGGCAGAAAGCTGACTGCATTGGCCCTGCTGGATCTGCCGGCGGGTTCGGGTATCTATAATTGCTTTGCCAGCGGCAACTACCAGCAGCTGCGGCAGGGCGAACGCAGCAAACAGCTCAAGGAACACGGCATCAAGTGCCACTGTAATGCCTGCCAGCTTTCCCATACGGATGATCAGTTCGTAAGTGGGTTATGGTCAATATTTCCATATAAATTTAACGATTTTCCCCCCTATTGCAGCACAAGTTCCATCGCTATCGTTGTGATAATCCCAAGTGCATGGAGATCTTCACGCCCCATGCCCTGCCGCATGCCCCGAACCTACGCTGGTGGCTGTCCGAGGAGTACACCCAGCCCGAATACAACGGAGCCGAGCTTATTGTGTGTCCGCACTGTGGCGAGGCCCAGAAACTGGAGTGGTTCTGGTCCTTCAATACGTCCCTCATCGACTGCGAGCTGATCGAAGAGCGCTGCAAGCTCTATGCCGCCATCGAGCGGGCCGAGGGCCAACTGATGGAGCTGCACGAATGCAAGGTGGCCCTGGCGCGGTTACTCCTCGAGCAATGCTTGATGGTGCATCGTGGTATGTCCGAGACAGACAGAGAGAGAGAGAGGGCGAACGCTTCGATATTTATAAAGTTTATAATTTTCTTTGTTTTTATTCATTGCCAGCTCTTGCTTTCGCACTGATCCCAACTGTATTTGAGATGTCATTTGTTTTCGCATTCGTTCAACCGATTTTCCAAAAACCCAACTATTTTCCTTCCTTTTTGTTTTGTGTGCAAAACCACTTTCACTATCACTATCTCTCTGTGTGTGTTTCTCTATTTCTATCGCCTCGTCGTAACTGCCGCCTTTCTTGTGGTGTGCAGAGGGGGCCACCGTACTGGACGACTGGGAGTTCAATAAGCTGGGATCCATAATGCGCGCCGTGCTGCCCGGGGTGATGGCCCAATACGGCGGACAGTCGATCGAGTATGTGAAATACTTTGCTTACTTCTGGGATGTGATGGCATTGAGCAACTACAAGTGCAACGATCGGGAATTGATGCAGATGCTGAATGCCCTGGAGTTCATAGCCGATGAATTCAAGGATATATTCATCAACTACTACGAGGATTACATTGCGCCCAAATTTGCTGAAGAGTCCTATGGCAGTGTTGTAGATACACAGGTCTAGATAGAGCGATACAAAAACAAACAGAAAACCAGTAAAAACAAACCATAACTTAACTTAACTTAGATCTATTTTATTCTGTAGAGCAAAACCACAAGAAACACACACACATACAAAACTTCTAGGAAAATTCTACTGTTGATTCAAAACAATACCTACAGATATTATATATACTTTGTGCTATTATTAAAAAAATGGTGCTGAGATATTAAATTGTACGAAACGAATGTTACATTCATTTAGGTGATTAAGTAATAATGAAGACAAACAAATTGACGAATCAAAAACAAAGAAAAATCATATTTAGTAGAGGAATCATATCATGCACACCATTATGTTCATATCACACCACCCTCTAGGACAAAGCGATCAACTGATTTTTATAGCAAATGAGTTTTACATTTTGCATATGCGAGCAATATTTTCGAAAAAAAAAAACAAAATAAGTAACGCTAACAAACTGCAAAGAAAACTGCACCCCACCCAATCGTCTGTACGCCTTCAAAATTTAGTTAAATTGAATTCGGAAATTAATCAGATATAAAGGCTTATACCCGGCGTACAGTGAGGCAGGGTGGGGGGTGAACGCACCCTTTATGAGATATATAAAATCCAAGCAAAATCCAATTTAATTATAAGCAAATAATTTAGCTTCTGAGAAGCTTCTACCTAAGCCTAGGCATTTCGTACCGAACCGAACCGAACGAATCGATCTCCGGATCTTGTTAGCCATTCAAAACCAGGAAAGATATAGTAAATATTGTTGCAGATCCAGATACAGATTACAGTTACAGATCCCTCCCTCTCAATCACGTATATATTTGCTTGCCATTGGGCAGCCCGACTGTAAGCTTTTAATGCTTAAAAATCAGATAGGAATCAAACGCAATCACTGCAGAAACGAACAACAAACAGAATATAAACTTAATCAAATATTCAAATTGTATTAAACCTCGCCTTAATTTTTGAAAATGTTTTGAAATACATACAATACAAAGAAGATGATGATGATGATGATAATATACGAATATGAATCGAATACAAAAACGCACTGATAACGCGTAGGCCAGGGCAGTCTTCACACATACACACACACACAAACACAGACACATACAGATACACGCAATCGAATATGAATAATTAAACAAAACCAAATTACAAAAACAACAAGATACTCAAACAAACTTCTAGCAGCTATTAACAAATGCAATAAAAATTCTTTTTAACAACAAAATGGAAAGTCTTTTGGTGTCTAAGCCGATGTGCGGTGAAAATCAGCAAGCCTTCGTGTGGCTTCGGCAATGCCACTTCGGCTTTTGCTATCTCGTGTTCTCCAGTATAAAGCAATAAGTCGATTTCTCCCGCGGGCATGTTCGGGGTTTTGATACACACACAGATGATCTGTAGTTCGTTTTTAGGAAGTATTTCAAATTACAAAGACGAAACTCCAACGATTATTATAGAATTTTGAACGTTTTTATACATTTCTACTGAGAGATCATCTATGGTTAATCCTTTTTACAAATTCCTTATTATTCATTGAAACTCTTTGGAACATTTAAAAGTAGAAAAGCTATAGATCTGCTCTTAACTCTGCCAGCGATTTCTCAAATTCAAAAGTAGAATCAGGGTATGGTAGATTGTGGTGTAATTCGCAAAGCTATAGACAATCCAATCGATTGATGTGTGCCTATGTTTTAATATTTACTATTCCATATGATAGATTGTTTAATGCCATACAATTTTTATTATTTCAGACTCCAACGATAGAACTTTAGCCTTTACCTAATCGAAAAGATTCTCAACAATAATGATTTTAAAGTAGAAAAAATTATTTATTATGATAAATGAATTTTTGAATTTTTCAACATTCCGGTTTAACAATTTTTCATTTGGTTTTGAATGTAACAAACTTTCTCTCAAAAATAAACTCTTAGATATCTGATATGGGTCGAAAAGAAAAGTCTATAGTTTCTATGGATAGTTATATAATTAACAAAACAAAATTTAGCCGAGCAATAGGCCTGGAATCCTTTTACAAGTTCTTAATAAATTTCGCTGGTGGTTATAAAATTACTTCAAAACATTCCCTTAAACACTAAATCATTCCTTAGAACTAACTTCCAGCATAGTTTTCTTCCCTTTTCCCTTTAGTTTTCTCCTTTTACTTTTTGGTAAAGAAACTCATGATATTTCCTTGCTTCGATTTGGCTGCCTCCTTGCTGACTTTGGTCGACGCAGGCGGGGATTTCTTCTTGCCAGCTGGAGCCGAATCGGAAGGCGAACCCTTCTTCTTGGCAGCTGGAGCCGCATCTGATGGCGAAGCCTTCTTTTTGACTGCCTTTGATGATGGCTTCGTGGGCTTGCGCTGGGTAATAACAAAGCCCTCGTCATCCAGAAAGGTTTCATTGGCGGGTTCCGTCTCCATTTCCTCATCCAATGTAATGACTTCTTCTTCGGCGGTCTTCTTCGGGGGCTGCTGTTCGTCGTCGTCTTCAGAGTCGCTGATGCGACGACGCTTGCTGGTGGAGGGTTTCTCCTGGTCCGACTCGTTGTCAGAGGCCATTACTTTGCGTCGAATCTTGTCCAGTTTCTCCTCCTCATCAGAGGACTCGGCGCTCTCTTCGGCAAACAGTTGAATGGACGTGTTGGCGGTGGATTCCTTCTTTGGGGACTTCTTGGCCTCCCGTTCAGGGGACTTCTTGGCCTGACTTTCAGGAGACTTCTTGACCTGACTTTCAGGAGACTTCTTGACCGCAGTGGAAGCTGCTCCACCGGCTGGTTGCTTCTTGAAGAAATTGTCCATTGTGTTGGCTTTGCTTGGCGTGGCCTTCACTTCTTTGGATTTGCTGCCGGCTGCAGGAGCTGCTGCTGCTGAAAAGAAGCTGTTGATGCTGCCCTTCTTTGCTGGTTTGCCCTTTGATGTCTGCTCCTTGGGGGATGTCTTCTTTGCGTCGGCTTCGGAATGTTCCTTGCTGGTGGAAGCCTTCACGGGCTCCGATTTCACTCCATTCGTGGCAGCAGCAGCACCCTTGGAGACGCCGCCATTCATAGCAGGAGCTGCCTTTTGCACACCATTGGTAGATGCTCCATTTGTGCTATTATCCACAGCTTTTCTGGTGCCAGGGCGCCTCTGCACGTTGGCCAGCTTCACCTCCAGTTGCTGCATGGGTCGGAATACAGTCGCCGGCGACTTGGTGCCCACACCCCCAGCAATCTCCACGCTGTAAAGCTGCCACTGTGCATCCCGCAGCTTGTTGCGCCAATCCTCCAGCTTGCTCTCCTGCACAATCGTGTAGAACTCATCGTTTGTGCCATTTGTCTGGCCCGTGCCGTGCACCAGGAACCGCTTCTCGAATTTCGTTGCCGGCTCCTGATCCTTGATGTACGCCTCCAAAGTGTCGTTTACCTCCTTGTAGGATAGCTTGTATTCCTCCAGCAGGTCGGTGATCATCACGCGACAGTCGAAATCAATCAGGCAATCGTCCAGAGCCTTTTTTAAACCCATTTTTCTTTGTAAATTAGAAGCCACGCGCCTATGCGAAGATGGAAATTGGCAATTCAAACAATAGTAGATTACACTTTTTACATCACACTTACTTGTTAATGTTTGAAGTCAATTTTATCGATGAAATCAATTTGATATCTGCAAATTTGGTGGTTTTTAATTTTTTAATGTTTATGTTTAATATACCGTCCGACCCTCAGAAATATACCGAAATGTACGGTCTCATTTTAAAAATATACCTCAAAAATACCGACGAAACTCATATTCCTCGATTTTGATATTCCGTTTAATATAACTAGCTAAATAGGACACTGAACCCTAAACGAACAATTTTATACGATAGATACATCAATTTTCTACAAGATTGAGCAATTAAAACACAATTCGCTTATTGGATTCGATCAAAAATGAGGTTTAAACAGGAAAGGTCAAGACATAAAACGTAAGTGAGCATGGAATGTCACGTCATTTGGAAACATAACCGATGGTATGGACATATTTATACCCTTTGATTAATTTTAGCATTTAATTAATGCTAAAATTCTTTTTTCCCAGCTGCCTTCAAACGTAATTGATATTGTATTTTGCACATATTTACATTTTTTGTCCCAATAATGCAATTTATGAATTTATTATTATTAACAAAGCGATCCTCATACCCATTTTTATTCTTTATAAGAAGACCAAAAACCGTAAAATGTTCTGAGATAGAGACTGACTAGTTTCTGCAATAATTGGTGCCTAGTGAAACAAACTTTTCTTAGATTCTATAACATCCTTTCGTAGAGGGTATGAAAAATGTTGTCTACGGCGAAATACGTAAGTGAGAGTGAAATGTGACGTAAGGCAAAATATGTTGCGACGAATTCGCCCTCAGCCAATTCGCTCGCTCGCCGTGACACGGTCTCACTTTGAAAATATACCGCGAAAATACCAAAAATATAACATATTCCTCGATTTTGAGATTCTGTTTAATATAACTAGCTAACTAGGACTTTCAGGCCAGAACACAAAATTTTATACGATTGATGAATCAATTGTTTAGAAGGTTGGTTACGTTAAGTGACTCTTTCTTTTTAGATTGTTTATCAAATAACGTTTAAGCAATAAAGGTCAAGGCATAAAACGTAAGTGAGCAGGAAATGTAGGGGAAATTGTTGGGATGATCCCAAAAAGTCCCAATAAAATATACCGTCTGACCTAACATATTCGTCTATTTTGATATTCCGTCTTACATTAATAGCTAGCAAAGACCCTATGCACTGACCACATAATTTTTACTGAGAAATTAATCAATTTTCTACGAGATTGGCAAGTTTTCCTTTTTGGCAAAGGTCTAAAAACATGGAAAACATCAAAGCGCCGATTAGGTTCATCAGAAATATTAGTATATTCCTGACTGAGAGACATAGCCAAAGCTGAAATGTATAGTAGGGCGGTCACACATGGTCACACTCATGTCAGCTTCTGACATGTGACAACCGATTTACATTTCATACATGTCAGTTTGTGTGGAGTAGCAAAACGAAAGGCGCGCCTCTAAACAAAATAAAACTGTTTTTTATTATGAAAAGAAAGAAAAACAAGTTAAATTTTGTTGCCTAGTGCTGCTAAATTAATTGTTCCTTTACATAACTCTTATATTGCTATGAACACAAAAAGTTTGAAGGTTAAGGCTGTTTCGATTTCAATCCGAAACGAATGCATTTTATGATGGCCCAAGCGTGAGCCAAGACGCAGACCGAGGGGTGCTGCTGGATGACGAATCCCTGAAACTAAATTGAGACCCCCTATCTTAATCTAAGGAAATGTATGCCGTATCTGCGACTAATCCGTGACAAATCGCCGAGTTAATAAAAAACCTAAGACAAAAAACTTTTTGGCTCCACTTCCGTGGATTGCTCCCCATCATGAAGTTGTGCTTAGTATTTCTAGCAGGTAATCTATCTACCGATCTAACAGATATATAGAATAATTGAAATAGTTTTCGTTGAAGCTCTAATCGGACTCGCTGCAAGTGCAGGCCCCAAGTGCGTTGAAAAATGTAATACTGACAACCCTAACCCGAATGGACCGCATTGCGTGTGGAATAAGCTGCAAAAGTGCTGGATGGAATTTTCTAAATGTGAATTTGATGTTCTAAAGTATATCGAACAAGTAAAAGGTAGGTTCCTATAGGCAGGCTGCTATTTCCATCTTAAATATTTGTCTTTCCGCAGATCCTGACATGTTTGAAGTGTATTATCGATTAACGATGTGTGACTCCCTTGACGCTGATGGAGCTGCCCTTTTGTTCATTTTGAAAGAAATGAAGGCCCTCGGACTTATCCCACAATGAAAGACTTGACGAAATGTCTTATCAATTAAAACAATTATGTATATACAATGCTGTTTCGATTTCAATCTCAAACGAATGCCTTTTATGATGTCCCAAGCGAGAGCCAAGCCGTAGACCGAGGGGTGGTGCTGGATGACGAATCCCTGAAGCTAAATCTTATATCTAAAGAAATCCCTATCTTATCCCTATCCCTATTTTATATCTAAAAAAATGTATGCCATATCTGTGACTAATCCGTGACAAATCGCCGCTTTAATAAAAATCGTCAGACAAAAATCTTTTTACCTCCACTTAACCTGATTTTTCCTTATCATGAAGTTGTGTTTAGTAATTATAGCAGGTAATCTATCTACTGATCTAACAGATATATAGAATATATTGAAATAGTTTTCGTTGAAGCTCTAATCGGACTCGTTGCAAGTGCAGGCCCCAAGTGCGTTGAAAAATGTAATACTGACAACCCTGACCCGAGTGGACCCCATTGCGTGTGGAGTAAGACGGAAAAGTGCTGGATGCAATTTTCTAAATGTGAATTTGATGTTCTAAAATATATCGATCGCGTAAAAGGTAGGTTCCTTTAGGCCATAGCTCTTAAGATCAAAAGCAGCTGATATTTCCATCTTAAATATTTGTCTTTCCGCAGATCCTGACATGTATGAAGTGTATTCTCGATTAACGATGTGTGACTTTGACGCTGATGGAGCTGCCCTTTTGTTCATTTTGAAGGAAATGAAGGCCCTCGGACTAATCCCAAAATGAAAGACTTGACGAAATGTCTTATCAATTAAAACAAATATGTATATATTTACTAGCAGATCCGTGTTTACTTCCAATAAGTTATGTAAAAGAATGAGTCACTATCTCCAGCCAACTAATGCATTATATGATGGTCCAAGTGGTAGACCGAGGGGTGCTGCTGCAAGACGAATGCCGTACCATCTTGTATCTAAAGAAATGTATGCCATATCTGTGACTAATCCGTGACAAATCGCCAAAGCTATAAAAAACATCAGCCAAAACCTATTTTTGCTCCACTAACGCTGAAAAACCAATTTCTGTGGGTCCTAAAAGAAGAGATAGCCTATGCCAGAAATATTCAACTAAAATATACGATCAATAAATAATTCTTTATTGATTTTGTTTCAACCTGTTTTGGCTTTGAGTTTCTTAAAAATATTTTTATTTTTCGGCTGCTTAAGCAACGACAAATATTTTGATAGATGAGCTTAAGCACTCACCGATGCCGCTGCCGTTGCCTTTGCTATTTGGAAACTGAAAACTCAGCTTCGCCTTTGAGTTTCCTTCCGCCCACCACCCCCCAAGCATGTTTTGTCCCTACCGTATTGGGTTCCTGCGTAAGGATCTTTCGTCACTTTGGAGGCGTCGTTGTGTTTGCTCTTTGTGTGGCAGATGAAGTTTCGAGCGGAGCTCTTTAAACGGTTTCCGAGAGTCAGTATAAGGTGTATGTGTGTGTGTATGTGTTTGTTTGTGTGGGGAAGAGGAAGGATGTATCCTGTTTGAAGGAAATTAGTTTAATGCAGCGAAAATCGGAAATTCTTAAATTGAACCAAAGAAAATATAAACACTTAGATGTGTAACTCCATACTAAATTTTCAGCTCGATTTGTTCGGTGTGGAATTTCCCGAAATTCCTCACTGAGAAAGAGAGAGACAGAGAGTGTTTTATGGGAGAATATATTCCACATATTCCATAGAGTAGAACAACAAAAACAAGTCCAATAAATGCGTCTAATAATTGTGTTTTTTTTAATAGCCTAAAAGGCCGATAGAAAAACTATGACATAAACTATAACTACAACAAAAAAACTTCGTTCCAGTAGGAAAGTGGAAAGTGAAGAGGAAGATATTTGCCTGCAAGCCGGAAAATTACACAAGTTGGCAAGTGGAAAGTGGAAAAAGGAGTTGCATGAAAAGGAGGAACCAAACAGAGGGCCTAGGAATATTTACGATTAGACGCAGGACATCATGGATTCATGCATATGTATTATATGCATATGTATGCACACTATATAGTGTATGTGTATGTGTGTGTGCTGTGTGTATCTGTGTGAACGGAAGTGGAAGTGAAAATGGCACACGCAGTGTGTCCTCGAACTAAGTCTCCGCTTCGTCGTTGTCTGCCTTTTCAGCCACTTGGATCGCTGCCAGAGCTTCTAGCTGCTAGCTGTGTGTGTGTATTAGTGCATATCCTGGTGTGTGTGTGTGTGTGATGAGCAGAGGACAGTCCTGAGTCCTTCTGACACTTGAGTGGAGACAGACAACCACTTGACTGCTGACTCGTCCCGACAACAAAAGCGAGGCGCGACCAGTGCAAAAGGAAGCAATACGATAGAGTAAAGTGGAGTGGGCGAAAGAGAGAGAGAGAGAGGGTGAGTGAGAGAGGGGGATACACACATATAGCATGTCCTGTTCACATATCCTTGTGACGAGGACATTAATGTGCGTAACTTGGACAATTACGACAATGAAAATGACTAAGAAAAGATGAAGAGAGAGTTAGAGAGTGAGAGAGAGACAGAGAGGGGGTTTGGTGGTGGGCGTTGGGTGTAGGATTTAGTGCACAAATATTTGCAGGAAAAAATCCCAATGAAAATCCAGCTGTAAATATGATGAAAAGACCCCAACGATTCAAAAAGAAGAAAATATAGAAAGGAACCGGAACGAAAGAAGGGAACTATATTGAAAGCTCACTCACGTCTTATACACTGGAAACATACACTGGAAAAAAGCTAATGGCGGAGAGAGCTTCAGAGATGTGGCTCTCCCAGATCTCCCGCTCTCTTTGCCACTTGCTAAGCCACACTGGAAGAGCTAGTCAAGGGAAGAACTGTACTAAATGATTGATTGATCTTTGGTTATTCAATAATATCTAAAATACTTCAATATTTTCTTTCTCTGTTAGGGGTGGGTGATACCCCGTTTGCCGTTACCTGTAACCCCCAGTAATTCCATGGCGATTTAAGTGCTGTCCCGAGTATTGTAGTTTTCATTACAGTTTTCGTGGTAACAATGCGCCAAGTCCTCTCTTGCAACAAACTGAAAAGAAATAGTACACCGAAGCAAGGACACCCGTAAGGGTAGGGGGATGAAATGAAAGTAAATATCGAATTTAATTGAAAACTGAAGCCGAAGAGCTTTCGCTAAAAGGTTTCTGTGTGCCATAACTAAATGGAGCAAGTCGGGGGCAAGTTGGAGCTTAGGTGGCTTAAGAGGAGCATGTGGCATGGGATGTCATTTAGTGAAGTAACAAAATAAAGGGTGTATTTGGCAGGAAAGTATAGCCAGATCTAAAGAAAGATAAACCTGAAATATACCTAGACCTATTTTTCGGGCCTCTGTGAATATCCTTCGTAAATTCACGTACAGTAAATGAACATCCAGTTGCAGAGACCCGACCTCTACCCGCAGGCTATTCATAGTTCGTTGCTCATTTCGCACTTACTATCCCCCCATTCCCCTCTGCCCCACCCATTCACTCATTTGGCAATTGTCTTTTCCGTGTAATTGTTGCCCCTTGTTGCTCTCTTTCCACTTTCCAAGTGGGTTCGGTTAGCCTAGAGGCAGCCAACACTTAATTTTTTCCGTTGTCGGTCTCCGACGTTGTCCTACGCCTAAGGGGTGGGGTGGGGTGGAGTGAGGTGGGGTGTATGCAACAGCTTGTGTTAATCACTCGCCCAAAAAGGTCCTTAATGAGCACCACAACAACACAACAAAAACAACAAAATGAATGTGTATGTGTGTATGTACATATATTTTTCCATATAAAAAACTGAAGATTCAATTTGTAATTATGTGCACCCTTGATGTGTCTGTGTGTGTGTAAAAAAGAGACAAAAATTATATCACGTTTGGTCTGAAAGGGATACGCAGGATACAGCACATTTTTACTAAGTGAAAAATGTGTTAAGTGCATTAAAATTAAATTTCATTTTCCCGGTGGCTGGTCAACAGCATACAAACATGCATATGTATGTACATATGTATACAGTGAAGGCTCTTTGGGAGTGGACAGGTGGCTGGTTTCCTGTTTTTCTATTGAAAGTTCAACGGAAATGTCGCCTTAAAGCACATTTTGCACGGTATTTTTTACCCCTCACTATTTTATGCATGTATTTGCTCTCCATTTATGCAATAGGAGAGGGGGAGCAAGAGAAGCGCAAAGAAATAGCCTTCCAATTCACTTCCATTTCATTTCCAACCCACCCACTACAGTATGAGCAAAGGAGAAGAAGAGCATTAAAGTATTAACTGGGTTAGAATAAGACAGAAAGATCTAAGTCTGCAGCGCAGATGCAGCGCACATTAACCCTCTCCCTCACACCCATTCCCACACAAGCATCAACAAGTAACCCACGCACACAAAAAGTTCGCTCTCCCAACAAAGAGAGAGATTGGAAGAGGTGCAGCAGAAACAAATGTATGCCAATTGGAAAGAGAACCATAACAAGATGAGGAAATGAGCGTATTCTGCATTACAAATGTATGTATGTACGTACATTGATCTTGTTACATATGAGCTTGCAAAAGCTAGCTTTAGCTTTGAGCTAAGCTTTAAGCATTTACACATTCTTCCAGACCCAGCCTTTGCACGTGTTCATAGTCGTTCAAAAATCCTGACCCAAAAGTTAAATTTAAGAATATGTGTGTGTGTCTAGTGTGTGGGCGTACCAAGAGAGAGGAGGAAATAAAAATGGCAGCAAAGCGGCAGATCATACAGCGGAGCACCCTCGATCCCATGCATATCCATGCGTGTCTCAAATTTTTTGTTTTTGGAGAAAAGCGGCTGAAAATGTTGCAAAATATGTGAAAGTGCAATGCAACAAGTGTATTCTGTGTTATTTAATGCATTGATCAAGTTTTTTCTGTGAAAATGGAGCGTAAATACAGCGCAAATGCAGCGAGAGTACAGCGGAGCACCCCAAGCAACATGCGTGTCCACAGGTGTCTCACATTTTTTGTTTCTGTGTGCTGTGTGCGAAAAAAGCAAAATGGAGCGAAAGAAGATAAGAAAGAGAGAGTGCTAATCCTTCCACGCACAATTCTCTTTCATGCCTAGTGTGCCAAGTGTAAGGTGTGATTCTCTCTCTCTCTCTCGTTAAGTCTGTGCTCTTTTTGGAAATTCTCTTTCAATATGCAATATCATTGTAAAATCTGGAAAAAAGTGGCAATGCTGTAAAAAAGGAGATCAGTGGAGGGCAGAAAATTTCAAAAATTTGTGAAAATAATATATATAAAACAAATGAGTGCAATAGTGAGTGCTAGAAAAGTTTTTTTTCGTAATCCAGGCCTATCCTTCGTCCGTCGTAACCACGAAACCGACGCACGTTTACAAATTCTCACGTTTCTGTCTCTTTGTCCGTCGCAATTGGAAGATTGAAGAGAGCGAAGCAGACTCTTTCTGAGAATTATTGAAGAAATGGTGAGTAAAATTTATCTTTCTATATGTACATATATCTCTGTATTTATCTCATTTTCCCAATGAAGCGATACCAAAGAAGCTTTACTGTATGCAGACTTTCATATATGTTTGTAGTATGTGCGATTATCCCTCTATACCTATATAGTAGATATATAGGTGTATGGGGAGAGGGGGGTTTCTCTCTTCTCTTTTTTCAATGTGAACTCAAGCAGCAGCAGCAACAACAATGAGACAACGGGACAGTGTGTACCGTTAAGGCTGGCGGATTAATGTGCAAAGATTTACATGCGAAATCAGGAGAGGGAGGGAGGCTGAAAGAATCTGTGAACAGAGAGTAAGAGAGGACGAACACATACGGTGGTGCAGGGTCAAGGTATATCTATTCTAGGGTAAGGCACGACTGCTGGCAAGAATGAACAAGCTGGAGCTGTCTTACCTCTTTATTAATATACTTTGCTCAAGTCAAGGGGACACAACTGCGTGCTAGAGTGCGAGAGAGAGGAGAGACAGAGTGGAGATACGGGAAAAAAACATAAACACGGCCAACAATGTTGCAACATGGCGTCAATCCGTGGCGTGCCTCTCCCCCCACATTCTCACCCCCTCTTTTGGCCACACAAATTTCTTTATTTCTTTCATTCTTTTCGCTCGCTCTTTCTCTTCTTTCTTATCAGTGAATTTCGCTCTGGCGTTTGGGACTTAGCAGCGGCCGGACATGGACATGGGATATGCTCGTTCCCTGATGTTTTTGTCGCCATGTTGTGGGGATTATTAAAATTGCCCGCATTATGAGGCGGGGTGGGGGCGGAGGGAAGCTCCCAAGGGCTGGACACTGGACAATGGGGCGATGAGACTACGACAATGTGTGCGAGGGTGCGTCATAGAGGGAGAGAGCTAATGTTTCAAGGCGGGGGAGCGGTGACGACAAGTGTCACCAAATGTTAAACGCTTAAACGCTGCCGCTTGTGCTCCCCAACTAAAGCTTGACATTCCATGAATACCAAGGATCAAAATTGGCATACGAAAAAGGTTTTCCTGGCAGGAAAAATGTTGCTTGAATTAATGGACATTTTTCCAATTGAATTGCATTGCCAGGCAGAAGCTCAGGCGGTAATCAACACCTCCACACAGAAAACTCTTGCCAAAAATCGGGAAAAATCTGATGTTTTACCTTCAACCTTTTTGGCCGTCAATCCTTGTGTTGTTTCAATGCCATGGATACCATTTCTCCCTCTCAGTCTCTCCATTGAGTTGATTTATTTCCATTTAATGAACTGCATGAAGCGCCCCCACACAGAATGGGGGGCGTGGCTTATGCCAACCGCAGATCCCAGGGGCCCATCCATGCCACAGAGGACGACAACACACAAAAGTTAAAGTTATAAGCCAAAAGCGCGTTGCACTACCTCCACGTTTGTGTGTGTTTTTTTTTGGTAGAGATTCTGACCTGGCCTCAATGGACGGAGGTCCTTTTGGTGCTGAAATCAGAGAATCCCCCCTTCAAGCCAGTCCTTCCCTGCCTTGGCTTGGCTTGGCCATCAAATGACTGCAACTAACTGCCGTTGAACTTAACCTCATACCTAATAAATAGCTTAATTAGTCCTTTGTTTGTCTGTGTTTCAGTCTGTGTGTGTGTGTGGAAGAGAGAGTGTCTGCGCTTTCACCTTGGACCCAGGAACAGCAGAGAGGAGCAGCAGCAGCAGTGAACAGCTGCTGACCCATAGCCTCATTACACATTTAAACGGTTGGCAGTCCTTCCATGGATGGCAGCGACTCCTCTCCTTAGCCCCTCAGTCCCTCAGTTCCGTCCTCGTTGCTTGTGGTTCCGTGTCCTGGTCTCTGCCCTGAGCTAGTGCTTTCTCCCTTGCTCTAACTGCTGCTGGTGCTGGTGCTGCTGCCATGTCTGGGTATTGGAAAAATGTTGGTCAAGTTATTGGCTTAAAATGAGCGTCTGGTGTGGTCTGGTCTGTTCTGGTCTAGCAAATGCTCGTAAATGTATTTGAATTGCTTATGGGGTAGTATTTTGGGACGGGAGAACCAGAAGGTTGTTTCAAACAGATGGGATTAATTATAAATGATAGTTTAACTAATAAAATGTTACGATATTGAAAGGGCAATGTGGTCGAAAGGTCGAAAAGGAAATGGCTGATTTGGCAAATATTTATTTCTGGATTGAAGGAACTTCAAGGAACCTCTATAATTGCTATGAAAAAATCGTATCTTAGAGGAATTATTGGACTGAGGAAATATCAGAAATATAGTCAAAAATGTTCTTACAATTTTACAACTTTTTACCAGATTTTCGAACCTTTTTTTTCCCAAAGAGAAAGTCTTGTTTTTCAATTACTTAACTTTTATAATATTTAATAATAAAAATTCCCCCCAGAATTTCACAGGGAGCTGCGCTGCTGCTGCTGCCAGTTTTTGGCCAATAAATCAGATTAAAAAATACAGGTCGAAATATTCAACAATGGGAAAAAAGCTTAAATATTATTTACAATGCTTTTGTTTTTCATTGGGTGGGGAAAATCCTTTAAAAAGTGAAAAAAATCAGTTACTGCACAGAGTGAGAGAGCAGTAAAGAGAGCGTGGGAGTAAGAGTGAGGTAGAAAAAGTGTGGGAGTGAGTGGGAGAGGTAGAGAAAGCGTGGGGGGTGAGCGAGAGTGGTAAAGAGACCTTGGTGGTGAGAGAGAGAGCAATTACAATTGGGGGGCATATATTTTGGGGGCATTTTTGTGCTGCCTACTTTCAGGCGGCAGACTTAATTATACACATTTTCCACTTAATTTTTTTACGTTGTTGTTGACCAAACGAGAAGAGTGTTGGAAAAAGAGAAAGAGGAGCAACAGACAACCAAAATGGATGGATACTGAAGTCGAAGCATTTGATACCCTTTATTTTTGGTAGGACTTCTTGATTTTTACTTTGATTGCAGGCTCAAAACTCTATGAATTTTCATTGGGTTGTCATACGAAACAGATAATATTTCATTATTTTTAGCTCTGATATCATCTCTTAACCCTAAAGGGTATAAAAAAAAGAGAACACTAGATCCGGGTGGTATCCGTGGATCCTGGAGCGCCTCGCACATGCTTAAATTTCGTACAAATTGTTGTATGTGTGTTTTTTTTTTGCTGTTTGGACCTATTGAAAGTGCTATTGTTGCTGCCTCTTGCCTCCTGCCTGCTGCCGGCTGTCCACTTTATAATTATAGACGTCAGTCAGGCATTTAACCCACGTTTTTGTTGTTTTTGTTGTTGTTGTTGGCACTGGAATGTGTGTACTTGGAGCCAGAGCCAAATTCGTTGCCACGTTCATGGGGGGATGGGGCGCGTTTCAATTTGTGTGGCACTCACGTAGCCCCAGGAACAACAACACAGGCACACACACACCAATACAAATGGGGTACACAAATACAGTTAAACATGAAAACATAACAGTTATTGCCGGCATGTCTGACACTGTTGTTCCTGCCCACTGTTGTTGTTGCTGTTGCCGCTGTTGTTGCTGTTGCTGGACATGCGAAATAATTGCTTCATACATAATTATCGCCAGCCAAGAACCGCGGCGGCGATTCCACTTGCATTGTCTCACTCTAACGCAGGGTATGTTAATTGGGAGGGTGAGGCAAGACAAAAAGAAACTGGAGCCAGATATGACATAATCTAGAGCAGTGCCTATCTAATGTGGATGGCAAAAGTCGCTGCTGCTGCGCTGCGACTTCGGCTCTTGCTAAATAGCAATAGCTTCCAGTGTAAAACCGATTTCTCCCGCAGGCATGTTCGGGTTTTTGCTACAACAGCACACTGGCTACACCTTGCGTGCCGAGCACTGATCTAGAGTATTATTCGTTCATTGCCTGAGTGTTAAAAATGTGGGAGAATCAGAAAATGTGATGCCAAAAGCAAAAAACCCCGAAAAACTAGAAAGCAATCATCCAGCTGTGCAGAAAATACAATATTCAAGAGGATAGACAAACAGAAACATCTAATAAATGTTTCTTACTAAAAACAAAGACGTCATAGAAGAAGGAAATCCTCATTCGAAAGCGGAGAAACGCCACAAACATCGTCATCAATGTAGAAAAAAAGGTTTGGCATTGAACGCTAATATTTCAGAACTTTTCCTTTGGTAGGAAATCAAAGGAAGAATTGGGAGGGCGGAAGAGTGGGGAAAGCCAAAGCCAAAACATCGCTGGACAAAAGAAGCTTCTATTTGGTTTTAGTTTCTATCCTTTGGAGAGTGAATAAGGGCAGAGGGCCTTACCCTTTATTGATTATACCTTGACTCTACCCCCAATTTTTGGGCTCTTTCCTTCTCTCTCTCTGGCGGTTACCGTTCCCGTTACGGTTCGGTTTCGCTGCCTACTCTCTGTTTGGCGGTGCCGTGCCCCAGCAATTTTGTGGTTCTGGCGCCTATTTTTCGTCCGCCGCTTATGTTGGTAGAAAGAGAGGGAGAGAGAGAGACAGAGAGACAGTGTGTGGTGGCATGCTACGAATTTGGCAAATTAAAATGTATAAACTATGTAACAAGCAATGCGATATTCCGCGTTATTCCGCGCTAAATGATATGTGTGTTCCATATAGAACGCAAAATTAAATATGGAGTTTATTTGTATAGAAAAAGGGTTTAACGGATCGTTTTTGGGGACTTTTCTGTGGTGGAGATTTGATTATAATTATGATTATGATTATGAATTGATTTACACATATAAGCCAATTTATTGGCGAAAACTTAGCCAATTTAGAAAGGAATTTTGTTATGGCTATGAGTGTAACTATTTAGGGGTTTCTTTTGGATGGGTTTACTTTCTTAAGAGGGTGTGCCTAAGGCAGAATAGGGTTTCCTTCATTTGTTGAAGCTCTTGGCCATTTGTCTGTACTTTTTACATGGGGTTTGATTATTGGTTTGACTTATATTTGGTCAGCATATGTTTTAAGATGTTATCTGCTCTATTGTTCTTATTTTATCTACCTCAAATGTGCAATAAATCTATAAGTAATACAACCATTTATTTATCCATTTTATTTATTTTATTATTTATTTATTTTATTTTTATTTATTTATTTTATTATTATTTATTTTATTATTATTTATTTTATTATTATTTATTTATTTTATTTTTATTTATTTAATTTATTTTTGTTTATTTATTTTATTTTTATTTATTTAATTTATTTTTGTTTATTTATTTTATTTTTATTTATTTATTTTATTTTTATGTATTTATTTTATTTATTTATTTTAATTTATTTATTTATTATAATAACCATTTCTTTTCCTTTCTTCTTAATCATTTTTTATTTATTAATTGTACTTTAATTTTATCCGTTATTCTTACATTTTTTACCAACTTTTGTTATTTACAGTTAAGCAGAATATGGATGTGGGGCACGACGGGTGGCGGGGGGTATGTGTATCCACAAAAGTGCGCAACGTTTTTAATTAATAAAAAGCAATCTGCCAGATACTCTTGTGTGGTGCCGCCCCTCCTGCCGCCTCCGCCTCTGCCTCTGCCCCTCGAAGAACGAAACCAAAGTCTTCTCTGCTCTGCTCCTCTCTCTTCAGATCTTCTGCTGGCATCTGGCAGATATTTACATAATCGTTTGTCTGTTGGCTTATCCCCATCTTTCACTTCGGACTGGGGCACTCTTTCTCTCACTCTCTCTCTGTCTGTGTAGGTGTAGGTGTGTGTGTGGGTGTCTGCCAATCAAATGGGGAAAAATAAGGGAAATGGGAAAAACTACAACTACTCCAAAAGAAGAAAGCAGAACTTGCAAATTCTCTTACCTTACCTTTACCTTAGATTTCCTCCTCTCCTGCCAAGAGTAGTCCCGAGGATACTAAAAATGGCGGGAAAAGTAGAAAAGCAAAGGGAAAAAGTTAAATGGCAGTAAAGAGAGAGAGAGAGTGAGAGAGAGATAGGTGGGAAGCAGGAGCGAGCTTATCGACTTCAAAATCGAATCAAATCAAATCAATTTGCAAGCGCCGCCTCGTAATGGAGAAATATGCCAAGTTCCAACTTTCTGCTGCTGCAGAAAAAAAAAAACACAAACTCAACTCCGGGGGAAAAATAGATGCAGCAGCAGCCACGGCTTTGTCTACCTTTCCCGCTCTCTCTCTCTCTGGCACTCTCTTTCCCTCTGTGTTCTCTGTTCCTCTGGTCTTTCTCTGTCTTACCTGTGGCACTCATAAATCTCAATTTTCACCGGCAAATGGCTGGCAAAAGTTTTCAGCTGCTTTTCCTTTTCCACTGCTCTGCTTTTACCCATTGCTGGCTAGAGCTCTTCCTTTTTTTTTCTTTACACTTAAAGAAAAGGGTATACGGTTTTTGCAATGCAAAAAGGAGATAGCTTTCTATCTTATAGACAACATTTTCTTATAAATGTAACCAAAAGTGATCAAATTTGATTAAAAACGTGTATCTAAATATTCAAAACTTTATAGAATGTGTGTTTAAAAAAAAGCAAACCTATTATTTTGTCCATAGGTGTTAATATGATAAACTTTATTATATTTAGATATATTTTTTGGATCCACTTTAAAATTCAAATTATTTAAAATGTATTTTAGATCATTTAAACATCTTAAAGTGATACAAAATTAAAAGTTATTGAACATTGATTCAAAATGATTTAAAAATTTATAAAAATTTAATGAAAAATGGGTCCAAAATGTAGAATACATTTATTAAAAAATGTAGAAAAAAAATTGTATACAAAAATGTAGAAAAAAATGAATAAAAATGTAGAAAAAAATTTAAAAAAATAGTAGAAAAAAGGTAGAAAAATTTAGGAAAAATGTAAAAACAATTTATAAAAAAAATGTAGAATAAATGTAGAAAACGTGTAGAAACGTGTAGAATAAATAACAAAAAATGAAGGATAATGTAGAAAAAAATTTAGAAAAAATTTAATAAAAATGTATTAAAAATATATTAAAAAATATTAAAAAATATTCTAAAACTAATTTTAAATATAAGTGGATCCAAAAAATGTTTCTACAACTTATTCAAAATTAATTTAAAACTAAATTCTTTGAAATAATTCCCATAAATCTTTCGAATCAATAAGGCTATATGTCGGATCATTTATCCAATATTTCTCATAAGAAAGAGTATCCCAAAGTATTGGCAAATCTTTGGTTTCTCCCCAAAAACCCCGAACCTTTCCTTAACCTTTCCATTTTAAAGAGGTTTTTCCTTGAAAGTGCAGGGAGAACGATTTTTTTTAAACGTTTTTTTTCTAGATTTTTTCAGTTGCACTGCAATTACACGAGGAATTTGAGCAGAGGAAGGGATGGGATGGTAGGGGATGATCGGGGGGAAGGGTAGGGTAGGGTTTAAGAGCCAGAGAGAGAGAGAGGGAAAGGTTTTAACCGAAAGCGTTCGGTTCGCCTATTTTATCTTTATTTTCGACCTAGTCTACTTTATCGTCTGCACACACACCGCACCGCACCGCACCCACACCCACACCACCACCACACCGTGCCACACTGGTGGCAAATATCTTTTGTTTTATTTTGTGGCAAGCGTTGCCATTTCCGCCATAAAACCGAAAACCCCTTGCCCTCAATCCGTACAACCGCCGCACCACTTGCACCCTCCCCTGCAACGGATCTAGCGACCATAAAAAATTAACAAAAATAAAAAAATGAAGAAACAAGAGAAATATTCTAAACGGCACACAAAAAAAATAGGAAAAAAATAGAAAGAGGAATAGAGCCCGAAAAAGGGACAGAGAGAGAGAGAGTTAGAGCAGAGGAGGGGGGGTGGGAATAAAGGGTAACATAAAGCTCTTGCCCACAAAAATCGTAAAAAATTAAAAGTATCTCACAGATACACTCTCACACACCACAGTTGCCAGGGGGGGCAGCAACAACAGTTGCACATGGCCACAGGACGGACGGTGGGGCATGGGGCAGTAGCAGTAGCAGAGGCCGCTTTCACTTCTCGGCACAGTCTGTGCCATAAATATTGCTCTATGGTTTCGGTCATGCAACTAATTACATTTGCATAACTGTGTGAGGGGCATCTCTCTTCTCGCTTTTTTGCTCTACTCTCTCTCTCTCTCTCTCTCTTTGCTCTCTACTCCCGTAAAAATAGAAATAAAAGAGTCATCTTTTGGTCCAACGATAGAGAGGTAGAAGCCAGAAGGCAGATGGCAGCAAAACCATAGTAAAGTTAATGAAAATGCTTCAAATTAAATAAATAAAATGCAATTTGAAGTTAACAGTTTGCACACACACACAAACACACACACACACCCACACACAGATACACAGACACTTTTGCAATCATTTGGATACTGGATAAATTTTGTGTGGAACCAATTGCAATATTGATATATGTACGACAGGATATTCGTATGCCCACAAGTCTGTAAACAATTTAAGGCTTTAATAGAGAAAGAGAGAGAGAGAGAGAGAGGTGGAGAGAACGAGGCAGAATTTATGGGCAGTGACAAAAGATACATTTGGGCTAGAGGATTACGAAAAGTATTTTTGGCATATAAATATGAAATATTAAAAGCTACAAATAAGATTAAAATGCCATGGAAATAGTTTAAAATCGCATTAAAAAAATGTATTTTATTGGCATTTATTATTTGCTCTCAGTGTAGATAAGAGGAGAGGAGGTAGTGGTAAACGTTTTAGGCTAAGTCTATCCCTTTCTAGCAGCAGTACTTGAGGTGCGTGGCTTAAGAAGAGCAAAGTCACATTTGAAGAGAGAAGAAATGAATTAAGTACAAATAATCTTTCCTGATTTCCTGACGTGAGAGCGCTCTTTGTGTGTAGATGTAGATGAGCTGAGCTTAAACCGCTCTCTTTTAAGCCAAACTCTTTACAGAGGAGCCTTACAGCCGAGGATGGTCCTCAGAAAAGTTAAAGCAAAGTCAATTTGTAATTGTATTCTTTTTTCTGTTACAAATTTTAATACATTTAAGCTCTTTACTCTCTTTCTCTCTCTCTCTCTTTGTCGTGATCCCCCCTCTCTTGTCCATCAATTTAATTCACTTTAAGCCTTAAGACAAAATGCTGTAATTAATTAAATGCATGCACTTTAGGCCAGAAGTCGACTGGGTGCCATGGTGGGGGGCATCTTCATTTAGATGTCCTCCAGCGTTGGGTGGGCAGGGGAGGGCAAACGTTTAAAGGGAAAACCACACAATCAGCTAAATAGCAATTGCTGTTTGTCAGAGAAAGGGGGAATAGAGAGGAGAGAAAGAGCAGCAGTGAGTGAGTGAGAGAGAGCGTGGGAGAGAGCAAATGCTGCGACAGAAGGAAGGCGTCAAGTGACATCGACACCCAGGAATGCCAAACACCTGCAATTTTGAGGCCGAAGCAGAGGGTACAGCAGAGAGATGAGCAGATAAATAGCATCAAAGTGTATTTATTCGTATAGGGTGAGGCAAACGTAAAAAAGGTGCTCTGGATTTCGCGAATTTGAATGAGTGCACAGGAAACGAAATAGAGAACGAACAAAAGAGGTCAATGAAGCAGAATGAATGAATGTGGGACCAATATAATAGGCTAATCAGCTAAAAATTTTCGAAAAGAAAAGCCAAGAAATTACACAAAACAAAGGGAAACGTGGTGTGCCGCGGAAAAGGCCACGGCTCTACTTTACACCCGTTAAAGGCTCACCTCACACAAATGCACCTTGGGGGAAGCAGGACCATCAGCAGCAGCCTCTGCAGCAGAGAAATGACGGCCAACCAGAGAAACAGCGGCGACAACAACGACCGCGACGCATCGCGACGCGACGCCCGATTCGATGCGATGGCAACGAACGTCAACTTCATTTTACAGTTTAGTTGTTGAGTGTGCGAAAGGGGGGGGAGCAGTGCCGTGGAGAGGGAAATAGGGTAATGTGAGGGAAATTGACAAGCAGAGATGGTGCAGAGTGTGCAAGGGAAAAGGGAAGGGGAAGGAGAAGAGAGCGGGTTAATGTAAGGGACAGACAGAGAGGAACGAGGAGCAAGCAGTGTGGAAAAGAGGGAGCCATTGGAGGGGTAAACCGGAAACCCGTTAGAGCGTGGGGCGGTCTGGGTGTGCGGCGACTACAGTGTGTGTCGAAAATTAATTGACACTATGCCAAAATTGTTTGCCAATATTATTGGGAACGGAAATTGTTGGTTCAAGATCGCCTCGAATCGAGTGAGAGAATAGACGTCGGGTTGGTGGTGGGTGGGTGGTGCACTGGTGGTCGGGGAGTGTCATGGACTGTCTGTGGACACACAGGACGAAGGACGAAGGACAGGACTCCCTGTCTGTGCGCTGAGGTTTGTTTGGATATCGTTTGCCAAACTAATTAATTGTCGTGATTTGCACAAATGATGATGGAATCACGTTACCTGTGGCTCCACATTGCTATGTGATCCTGTGTGTTTGTGTATTTGATTGCAAGGACATAACGATAGAGTCTCCTCTTTCAAATCTAATCTAATCCAAAATCCACTCTACTGATTTGCTTATCAGGTGAAATTTTCCCATCCTTCCAACAGCTTTCCACGTGGCACCCCGAACATGTTTCACTTTGTGCTCCCCACAAAAAGAGAATTTTCTAAAAATGCAACACACAAACAAGAAGTTGGAAAAAAGTTCTCTCTCTCGTCAAGCGGGGCGGCAGCAGTTTTTATCGATGCAAGCAGGCAGGACCAGGCCATGGTCCTGCAACAGACACAACATTGAAAGTGCAACACACAACTGGTACTGGTCCACGTGGACTTTTGGCTTTAATCCATTGACCAATAGACGCACCATGGTCAAATGCTGTTCCCTAGATGGGCTGCCTGCCAGAGGATGGATGCCAGGATACGGTAGGATGGGCACTGCCTGGGCAGCAGATATTAACATGCGACGGCTGCCTGCTGCCTGGCTCTGCTGCAACTCAGCGCAGCTGACAAAATGGCCAGTTGGCTTATGGCCATGCCACTGAAACTACCCTAGCGCCATCCGCCCCCCGCCCACACGCAAGCTGGGGGACTGGGAGACTGGGACTTCCTGTAAGTGATCAATGTTTGTCTATGCTCTGCGGTGTGCCATAGAGGCAGATGCATATCCCTTCCCTTCCATGCAACGCGCCATGGCAGCGGCCACTGCTACTGCCACTGCCACGGCCAGTGGTCATTTGTTTGGTGGTAGTGCTGCTGCTGTGCTCCTCCTGGATCTCTACTAGTCCCCGCTCTGCTTCTCCTCTACTCCTCGTCGTCCTGTTGCAGAAATTGCCTTTGTAAACATGCATAAATTGTTGCATACTTTTGGGCTTGAAATGCGCTCGGACTTGCATTGGACTTCCACTCCAACCCTCCAACTGGCTCTCTTTCGCACTCTTTCTCTCTCTCTCTCATAGAATTCCCCCGTTGCTTAGCTTGTGATTATGTTTGTAGAGCCTGTTTTGGGGGCGGTCTGCCCCCACCTCCCACCTCTCGCTCCTTTCACTGCAAGCGTTGCCGGTTGCCAGTGCCGGGGTCGGGTCGTTAAGTGCCAGTGACTTATTTGCCATGTCACTGTATGAGTGTGTGTGGGTGTTGGTGTGGGTGTCTCCATGGGTGTGTGACCATGAGAGTGGTTGTCCTCAACTAGGCTTTAAAAATCGTACACATCGTACAGCTTTTCACTTGATTGCAATCGAAAATTTGATTTTCGGGGTAGAATCTAGGAAAAGTCATCAAATTGAGTGTGCCCCAAGCGTGAATTGTTTTCTCAGCCACGTTTTGCTTTGACTGCGATTAGAGTTTAATCTGTTGGGGGAAACTGAAGCTCGAATTGGGTTTAAAATTGTGGAAGTCGAACAAATCGAACAGAATCATATAGAAACTTGAGATTATCACGATCCCCATCGGTACTAAGGCACTCACATCACTAACATCACTATCAGAGGCTCACGCACGGTCTGCCCACCTCTACTGTACATATATCCATCCCTAGTCCAAGTCTATCTCTAGCGGCAGTCGAGCAGAGTCGAATTGGAGGTGCTAATTGGAGGACCCGCGCATCATTTTCACAAATTTTCTTTTGTAAAACCCTTTTTTCTGGCACATATTAGCCAGATCTGCCAATGCGTTATCACTTTGTGCGATAGCACCACATCTTTTCTACAGTTTTATATATATAATTGTTAGATACGTTTGACATTAGGCGCATAAAAGAAGCGAAGGAAATATCTCATTAAACCTTAACCCAAAAATATTTGATGTGGTATTTCTATAGGTTTCATAAACTTCATATAAATATTGTGCCATATCTGTGCTCTTAAGCCCACGAAAAACCCCCAGCCATTATGTGTAATTTCTTGGAAAATGTAAACAGCATGCCCGGAACTTTGGGGATCCCTTCCTCCTTTGTCTCTGTCCCTCTGTGTGGAGTACTTCCTTAACGGGTTCTCTGTTCTAGGACTTTTATCTTTAAAGTTTTTGCAGCAACTTCTGTCGTTGCACTGCACCACCTTCACCTGATGATGATGCAGCAAAGTCCGAAGCTTTCCCAGGAACTGTCTTTCGTACTTTTCTACCATTGTGTGACTGCAACTGTATCTGTGTGTAGCTGCAACTGTATCTGTGTGTATCTGCAACTGTATCTGTGTCGGTGTCTGTGTAAGCGCTGTGTACGTGTGGAATGCACATGCCCGTGTGGTAAGCTTAATTTCTCAATAATACGCGCGTACCGACACAAGGCGAGAAAATTTGCCTGATAAGCGGTTTTCAGAATCCTTTCACAGAGTTCTTTCCTCCACCCTATTGAACGCCTCATTCAGAGCTCCAGGTTCTCCAGAAGGGATGCAGACAATTTAAGCGGGGAGTACGCGCCGCCACCTTGTGCTGCATTTGAAGGAATTTGGGGGGGTAATTAAAGAAAACCCCCGCAAAAAAAAGTGAAAGAAAAATGAAATTTCCAACTTCCCTTTAAAGTCGATTTGCGGGGCAGGGCGACGCGGGGGGCGACCATTGAAATTCTCGGCTTCCCGCTGCTGTTTGTGGCCGTTACTCTTTTACTTTCTTTTTGTTGCTCCTGTTTTGTGGCCGCTTCCGACGCTTGATTTCTTTTCATATAATAATTGCATTGCATTGCGGCGGTGGTTGCGCGGGATGAGGAATGAAAGGAACTGCAAGAAGGAGCGAAGGACGACGACGAACATTGCGGCAGGAGGGATAATGCCGAAACGAAAGGAGGCGCCAATATTTACACTTAAAGAAGTTTGGCGCGTGTTAAGTGGGTAAATTAATTGCTCGGAATTGTTTCAATGCTCTTAAGATTTTAGCCGCAACGAAAACTGAAAATGCAGAACCACAGCGACGGGATCCTTGAGAAGGCAAGCGAAAGGAATCAAAGTACGAACGGATTTTGTTCAGCTCAAACGATTAAAACCAATTGTGTGGCAGCTGCTTGAATAAATTTCACCACAAGGAAATGACGATTGTACAAGGATATTTTTTTAGCGGAAATAGCCACTGAAATGATTATGGAGGGGTTTTTTACTCTATGCCCTGATATGGTTTCTTTTAAATGACTTATGGTGTCGATTTTTATTCTTTTAAATAACTTTATTTATTTATAACAAATGGTACAGTGCAAAAAAGACAAGGAAAGAGCACAACGCGAACAATTTCGTAGTGAACATCCCAAAATACACTGAGAATAATATTAAGATTAGAATTAGAATCTAAATCAAAAGCTAATCACTTAAATAGGGCATCTTTTTTAAATAGATAACTATATCATTGATTGGCTTACACTCTAAAGCACCTAAGTTTCATTTACAAAGGTACGATATGATTCCTTTTCACTCACTAACGCACTCTTCAGGAACGCCCAGACCCTCTAGCAGGACGTCTGTAAGCAGGACAGCCAGGGTAACCACGGGTGGTGGAAAGGAAATTTGGGATTACTCTTTATCATAGCCTTGGTCGTCTCTTCTGCCCTTGTGCAGTGTTTATCCATTGCCTCTTGCAGGGTATTCTCTTCGTCATGCCTCTCGTACTCGTAGTACTTCACACCTCTCTTTCCTTTTACCTCTTCGTATCCGTCGCCAGAGGCAATAGCTTCATAACTATTCGAAGAAGTCCTTTAGATGCTGCTTATGGCCGTTACTCTTCTATTTGTTTTTGTTACTCTTGTTTTGTGGTCGCTTCCTATGCTTGAATTCTATTGGAATCGAACATAGGGGATCGAATAACTTTGACTAATCATTTAAATATCAGAAATGGCAGAAAATTAATACTCAAAAATGCTAGTAACTTCTCTGGTGCCTTTTTTGGCTTTACGTTTCATTTTGTAGTCAAAAACTGGTAAGGTAATTCCAGTTGTATTATTTGGCATTCATTCAACACTTTTTTGCTTTACTAAAATCAGCTTTTTGCAACAATTCAACACCTTGCAACACACATATTTACCCAATGTTGTAGCCGCAGGGCTTTGGCTCTACTTTCATTTTATTTTATTTATGTGTTTAACATTTGTTTTACTTTCGTTGTGTGTGTGTGTTAGTGTGTAGTTTTCCTTTGTTTTGTTTTTGGCATTATTTTAATCAACGCTTGGAACCAAAACTCTGGCTAGAGACACACCTGTGTGTGTGTGTGTGCACCCGCTGCGACCTTTGGCTTTGTTGCCTGCCTCTGGCGGCAGGAGGCAGGTGCCAGGAAGCTTCCACTTTCCCCTCTCCCTCCCCCACCAAATGCGTTACATAGTTTGCAAATAAATTAGAATTTGCTACAGCCAGCGGCAAGCAAATTAGAAACCGCTTGAATTACACGGCGAGAGAAAGAGAGAGGCTGAATATGTGCGTGTTATAACTGCCAAGCACACACACACACACACACACACCCGTAGATATCTGTGCACACGCACACGAACACGTACACACACCGAAAACACCCATAAATACATAACACAGCCAGCCCCAAAAATGAATCCAAGTGCCGGCAGCAAAATGTGCGTGCAAAAGTAAACATTGGATTGGGAGAGGATAGGGGGAGGATAGAGGATGGGCCCCCACCCCCTTGGGGGGTGGTGATGGAAGGAAGATGGCTCTGTGGGTGGCTGCATGTAGGTGTAGGTGGAGGGGCGTGAAAGAACCGGAACACCAGAACAACTGAAACGCCTCCATTGGAGTAAAGTCGGAACGCCGGAACCGCAAGTTGAGTTTGTTGATGGTAAACGGAATTTAAAGGCACCCCAAAGGATCGAGACAGGGAATACCCTTAACGCTCTTTTTTTTGTTTTTCTCCGCAAGTTTATAGGTTTTTCTGAATAGATCATTGCGCCTCTTAAGCTTTTGGCAGTCCATCTTTGTTTTTCCATATACATAAATATAAGTCGGTTCTGTTTGTACCATCACGCAAAACAACATAACACTTGTATGGGGATAAAAGTCCGATGGTTTTACAACAAAAATACTAGATTTTAAATAAAAATAAAACACTCTTTTGTTTGTAGGAAATTGACTGCATATTAGAACACAAATATTAGATTTTTTTACATAAAATAAAAAATACTTCATTTTTAAATTAAATGCTAGACAAGAAAATACTAAAAAAATAAAATACTAGACAAGAAAAAACTAAACAAGAAAATACTAAACAAGAAAATAGTAGACAAGAAAATTCTATACAATAAAATACTAGACAATAAAATAATGGACCAATTAATACTAGGCAATAAAATAATGGGCAATAAAATACTACACAATAGAATACTAGACAATTCAATACTAGATAAGAAAATACTAGAATTTTTGAAATATTGTGTTTACTACACAATAAAATACTAAACAATTAAATACTAGATAAGAAAATACTAGACTTTTGAAATATTGCGTTTATAAGAAAAGCCATAGCGTTTCCTGTTCTTGCATGTAAAACTCTTAAGACAGATCAGACTTTAAATACCAAGAAAACAAAGTTCTACGTTTTGGTCGAGGCACACGAAGACTCCAACGAAGAGACCCGTAACACCCATGCATAGCATAGGGTATACTTTGTATATCCTTGCAAAGCCCCTTGTTGCATTCGTGGTATGGTGGCAGACGGACTAACCGAAAACACCTTTGGACTCTTTGTACGGTCTCTGGCAATAGTCAACGCCTTCGCTGTCCGGGTCTTCCGCTTCATTCGCCCGCGCCCACAAGACGAGGCGGCAGAGGGCGCCACATGCATTTCAATTAACGGCCACCGAAAGCACTTCAAGCGCAAAAAACACGTACACTAGCCAGGTATCGCCTTCCGCCCATCGCCACGCCCACACAAACCTGGGAAGGAGTTCCAAGAGGGGGGAATAGCACCTACCCCTCCTCCTATCCCCACATATCCACATTGTTTATGCTGCGTGGCTGCACTTTATCAAAGCGCCAGGCGAAAGCTGAAAACAAACTGCGGTCGCCCAGCGCCATTTTGACTTACAGGCAGGCGCCATCTTTTTTCGAATTACCCTAGAAAATAGGGTATGTCTCTGCAGGCGCCAGTTTTGGTAAGGGAAAGACTTGGAGGATCATAGAATAAAGAATTCTTTTTGAATTCCAGGATATTTAAGACTTCGTTCTGCCTCAGAGCTGCCTTGTTCCATTTTTGCATTTTTTCATGCCGCCCCCCGCCCCGGCCCTTTTGCAACGCGTTGCACTTTGCTACTGGTTTGTGGTGGTAGCTACATGGCGGCGGGATTGGCCAAGGGGGGTGGGGCAGGGGGGAGAGTACATGGTTAAGAGGGTTACCAACAGCAAGGTTTTTCCAAGTGAAAAGCTTTTCAGCTAGTACGCCGCGCACGCACTTCCGTTTCTTGTTGTCTGTGGAGGAGGGAGCACAGCACCCCTCCTCTCCTCTACGTGCATTCCTGCCCTCCACCCGGAGGATGTTTGGTTAGCCACCTAGTTGCCCCATGGCTTTTTCATAACCACCCGCGTATTCCTGTTATTCATTGAAGGACAATTTTGTCAGCTGCATATGCAAACAATTACCGCAAAATAAAAGGTAAACAAAATTACTTCCGAGCAATTTCGCGTGCAAAAACACGACTCAAACTCACACACACACAGGAAGGACTCCCCCTTCGCTCCCCTCCACTCTCTGTGTTACCCTCTGTTATCCATTTAACCACTCCTTCAGCCACACGCATCCCTAATGCATGTGTCTATATGGCAAATTATAACTTTTGCTTCGCGTTTGCCTCTGAAAATTCAAAGGTGCGACGTGGTGTCTGTCGGAAAAAATATATAAAAAGAAAAGCTACTCTGTGACAAAAAAAAAATGAAGTAAATTATTGAAAAATGTTTCGAAGGATATTTATAAAATATTGAAAAAGGGGGAAAGTCCCAACAATTTTGATTTGAACAAGAGAGAGGCGGAGGGATAAGACAGGTACATGGGAAGTACATAGCTGTAGCGTCCATGTCTGATAGAACGAGAAAGAATGGAAAGAGAGAGCCAAAAGTAACGGACAAAATGCTAGAACACTCTCCATTATACGGGGAAATGTTAGAGAGGAAGAAAGCGAGAAAAGACGTACGTTTTTCTTCTACTCAGATTTTACGCCGCTCAGCTGCCGCTATAGATGGACTTGGACTAGAGGTGGGCACTGACTAGAGATGGGAATGGACTAGAGATGGGAATGAACTAGAGATGTGCATGGACTAGAGGTGGGCATAGACCGTGCATCAGCCGCTGCTAGTGATGTGTAATAATCGCTAGTTTCTTTAAGATTCACTTTGATTTGTCTTGGTTTAAATTTTAGATTTACATAGTAAATGTTAAGATGGATTATATTATTTATGTATGTATATACTGATCTAGTTTGATATAAGCTGATATCTGGCGAATATCTAAGCCACAGAATGTGGAATACTTGGAAATGTTGAGTGGAAAAGAGAGTGCAAAGCTGATCGAAGAAACTAAGTACCGAAAGCCACTTAGTATATTCAGATAGGGCATCTGTTTTGATGAGAGAATATCAAAAATTCCTTAAGGGTTTTCGACTATACACATTTCTACATGAACAATCTTCATTTAATCTTCTTTAGCTCTACTCAACTTTTAAAATTAAAATTTCTCTCTCTCTCTCTCTCTCTGTTTTGAATCCTCTTTTCTTTATCCCATAAAAATCCCCATCAATAGCTTTTGCAGATGCAGAGGCTCGATGCTCTTCTCTCATCAGCATAAATCAGAGACTTATGCCGAAAGTATTAATAAATATTGTCAAGAGTACGGGATTGCATTCATTCTCGGTCTACAGACAGACAAGCAAGGCTGCATCCTGGCAGCCTGGCATCATCCTGGCACTTAAGAGCACTTTCCAAAGGATACACAGAGCAGCGCAGCTCAACAACAGGAGCAGAGCAGAATTTTTGTGCTGTTTGTTAACTCTCTGAACTTTCCATCAGTTTTTGGTAGCAGCCAAAGTATGTCCTTAGTTCTGAGTCCTGTCTGTATGTGTGTGTGGATAATACAGAATGCCTATCAAAAATGCCTATCCATTCAGTCAACAACCAGGCGGCTTATGTTCCCCTCCTGCACCTTCCCGTTCTCCGTCTCAACTGCAGGAAAAGATATACTCTCTGGGGCTGGGCGGGCGGTCGGAGTACATTTTCGAAAAGACTTAAAAACTCTTCGCTTTCCCTTTGCTGCTGTGCGGAGGACAAGGAGGAAAAGCCAAAAATCAACGAAGCTCAAGCCCAATGCAATCAATGGCTTAAACAGATGACAACAAAAGGAACAACATCAATAGGCAACATCTCTAACAACTTGTCATACAAGCCAGGCACTTTTCCGGCAGAATTTCCCAGATTTTCATCACAATTTTTGTTGCCTGCCTGCCTGCCTGGCTTTTTGGATTTTTCGACCAAAAAAGCAAACACTGTGTTATTGTTGGTCCTAAATGTACGTTGCATACTGCAACATCAGGCTGATTGAATGGATATTTCTCTCTCTGTCTCTCTCTTTCGCTCTGTCTCTCTCTTTCGCTCTGTCTCTCTCTGTTGCTTTCCCTTCTTTGTCATTGCCTTAGCTTGTGTCTCCCGGCAACAAATTGATAAAAATTGAATAAAATAATACATGGCCGGGCGATGAGTATGAGCCATGCGTATGGTTATTGGTAAAGCCAGAAAGCCACTACAAGCCAAGGCCACTATCGCATCGCCAGGTGCTGCTGCTTGCCTCTTGCTACTGTAATCCAGCAAATGGAAGAGAGCTGTATGTGTGTTGGAGATGGGAGCGTGATTTAGCACTAGAAGGGTTAAAGAATCGAAAATTTTAATGTCAAAATCGGTTTTAAGCTGCCTATGAACAAAGATCTCTGAAGCCTGAAACAATTTTTTATAACTTTTAAGTAAATAAGGAAAATGTTTAAAAAATCTCCTTGTTTTTCATTTTTAGTACTAACAAAACTGTAAAAAGTATATAAAAGTTTATTTCATAGAGAAAATGGGTATAGTTTTGTCTTATCCTTTGAGAAGTAAAAACACCGATCCCTTTTTGGAGGAGTGTACTTGCATTTCATGCAAGCTTAATCTATTTTTAGATCCATGAGCGCTGTCGACTTTGTGTAAGCGAGACAGCGCGTATTTTGTCTCTTACGAAAAAACGTCGCTGCATACAGCATAAAATTGTATGGCAGTTACTCATTTTAGTGTCTATATAGTCTTTGGTTACATTTTAAGGAATGTAGGAGATATGTAGAAATCATTGTATAGAAGAATACGTAGAATGTAGAATCACCCATACACATATGTAGAACATTAACCAGAATATGTAGATAATGTGTAGAAACTGGCCTAGAGAATGTAGAATAAAGGCTTATGCAGAAAATTCTGTACCGAATGCACGCAAAAAAACATAATTTATTATTATATTATTTATCTATAATTTATGGACTTTAGACTCTTCCAGTCGCTAATTTTCAGGGTTTTTCCTATTTATAACCGTTTTGTTTTCTGCGCTGTAAAATTCCTAGGACCATCTCTAAAATGCATATCGCTCGCATGGTCTCCCTTTCAAGTAATATATGAAATACATACATATATTGCATAGAAAACTAAGGAAAACTACTGCTACTGGCACTAGCACTCGCAAACTCGATTGCAACACTTACACAAGCAGCCAACTGATACAAGGATGCACGCATACACTCACACACACACAAACATATACATAGGTAAATTTATACATGGAGTACATTTGCGCCTACAAGTAGGCAATATAATTTACAATCTGCTACGTATTTGCGCACATGATTTTACACACTGCACTACCCAATAGGGGGTGGCAGAGGGAAGGTGGAGTGTCTGTTGTTTTTGATATTTGTAGTGCTTACTCTTCCTTCCTTCTGGAATACCCTACTTAATGAGGGTATAACAGTGTGCTAAAGAGCCCCAATGGATTCACAAGAACTATAACTATAATATTACTAAGAGAAACTCCTACCCTTTTAAAGAGCATACAAATTCCTCTGCCACAACTATATTCCCATATTCTTTCTATCATTTTTACCATGAAGATATGTCCGCAGGTTGTTTGCACGGCTGTGCCTCCCTCAATGTGCTCTCTCCTCTCCTCTCCTCTGTTTGTGTGTTGTGCACATGGAAGCCATGGCTACGCTACGGCTACGATGATGATGGGAGGCCTGCAGCTCTCTCTCTTCCCTCTGGGGGAGGCAGGGGGCCACAGATGGGTTGGTGGCAGTGACAGCCATGAGGTGCGTCGTCGTCGTCGTGGTGGCATCATAATGCTAATGATATTTGCTTTAAAGAATGGCAGCAGAAGCAGCAGCAGCAGCGAGAGGAGTCAGGTAACAGGCAACAGGCAACGCGAGGCAGCAGTGGGGGCAGGCAAGAGTCAGGAGGCAACATCCCAGTTAGCAGCTGCTACGCGACTATGGCCAGGACTTTAGTTGATGAAAAACTCTTTAGAAATGCATTAGTAATTTTCCGTGGCTTGTTCTGGATACCTGAATACTGCCTGCCTCCTGTTGGTGGGGATTCTGTTTTTGTTTTCACAGGTTTTCACAGTCAATTGACCAATGAAATGTGCAGAAAGGAATGAAGCGTGTCTAATGTGATGGCAGGGAATGGCAGTAGGCAAATGCTCCTCCTCCTCTTATGGATGGGGGGTTCATGTGTGGCATATAATTGCTCTTATATAAGTTCAACTGTTAAGAGTTGGATGTGCGGAAAAGTAGAGTTCAATGATTACCCCAACTGATTTGGTGATCTTTCTCATTAGCTTTTAATTCGACATTTATTTCGAAAATGTATCAAAAAGTAATCTTTTAATTGAGTTTCCTTTTTGTTGGCTAATTTTCAAAAGGAAATCATTTAAATTTGATTTTATATTTATATTTAATTATTGCTATTATTTGTTGTTTAAAAAGTGATTTTATAAGCCAATTTAAATGCATTTTAACCACTCAATCGATTTCCAGGCCCAACCAGAAAAGCCAGCAAAATATAAATCAAAACTTGGCCATAACTTCTACCCCCGCAACACCGCAACCCCCCCTTTCACACTTTGTGGAGCTCTACGAGCTCTATTATTGAATTTAATTTTCAAATGAATATGCAAACTGCTAAATTTTTCTTAAATGCATTTCCATATTGGGAAAATTAAATGCCACCTGACCAGAAATGAGCAATAATTAAAAACCCGGAAAAAAATGAAATTTGGTAAATCTAGCAAAAATAACTAGAAAATTAACGACACGAAATGCCCATCATCATCGTCATGGGAAAACAAATACAAACAAATATTTTGTATAATTATAATAATAATAATAATTGACAGCTCATTTGGTTTTAATCATTTGAAAATAGTGTTCAAAACGAGGCATCCATGAAATCTGCTCTTTGCTCTGCTCTGCTCTGCGCATTGGATCCGCATTATCTGTGGCCATATTTTTGGATGGAATGGATTTTTGTGGTATGACAGAATGCGATTAATGCATGCGGGGGGTCGTTCTGGAAATCAACGAAATGGAACAATTCCGACTATAGAAAAAAGATTTAATGATGGCAAGATATTTGCATACTAACCATTTACATGCCGCATGTCATGCGGCAGAAAACTCTTTTATCTACTGGAACCGATGAGTGCTGCCCCATGTCATTCAATCAGATTGCTTTTTATGGATGAGTACAATGAAAATTAGGAATTTTTTAGTAGACAAGAAATGACCGATAGATTGTTCATAGTGTGGCGCGTCATGCGGCAGTTCACATCGGTTCCATTGGATAAGAGAAAGGAAAATTTGACTACTGAAGGAAATAATTGAATGTTATTGCTCTTCAAACGGCAGACTGCAGAAGGAAATACATAATCGAGTGATATAGCACGTCATGCAGCAGTTCACATCGGTTGGTTAGGAATCAGGATGCTATTTACGTACGCAAAAATGAAGTTGAGAAATATTTTAGTAGAATTTCTACATAAGAATATAAATGACTGATCGGTTTTATGTTGTGTCGCTTCATGCAGCAGCACTCATCGGTTGGTTGGGAACTAGGTGGCTATTTATGAATAAAAGCTATGAAAATAATGAATTTTTTAGAAGAAATTTCACAAAAGAAGAAAATAAATGACTGTTAGGAAGATTGTATATCGTGTCGTGCGTCATGCGGCAGCTCTCATCGGTTGGTTCGTAATGGCTATTTATGGATGAAAATTATGCATTTTTTAGTTGGAATTTGACTACCAAAGGAAGAGTAATGACTGATAGATTGTACATCATGTCACGCATCATGCAGCAGCTCTCATCGGTTGAACAACCTTTTTCAAAGTTATATACGTATTTCGACAATTTCTGGTACTTTTAAGTGGATTTGTTTTGCCTATTTCTGTATCTCGGAACATCCTATGCATTTGTGGCCATAATCTGTTGACTTTTTTGTGTCTTTCGCAGCACTTTTATAATTCCCGGAATGAATGAAATGTCAATGGGGCTCTGGATAGATTTTGCACCTGTGACAACAATAAAAAACACTCGAAAATTGTAATTAAATCATGAGTCCATTCGTTGGAGTATTCCTCCCTTTATCATTCAACCATTCAGCCATTCAGCACTCAAAGAGCATTTCATTTCACGATGATGATGATGATTGGGGCGTGGGGGCGTGGGGCGTGTAATCGTAACAATTATCAGGCGATGCGATGGATCCCACTCATGACACTTGACGACATGAACATTGTCACGCTTCAGGCTTCTACCTACTGCTCTCCCCCCATCCATCCACTCATTGGGGGGTGATAAAATTTTGTTGCCTAGTGTAATGCCTAACGATTGCTGTGCTGTGTGTTCATTGACTTTCGACGGGGGGTCGGATCTAACGATTTTGTTGAGTAGGCTAATGTCCCTTTACCTCACTCATACACCCTCTCTCTCTCTACTGTCTACCCTTGTGCCATGTGTGTGTGGGGGAGGGCTTATCGCTCTTATCGGGACAATAATTCCCCTGATAAGCGCACATTGCGCACTTTCTGCCTGTCGCCTGCTGCCTGCTGCTTTCTGCCCCCATGAATCAGTCGTTGTGCCCGTCAGCGTGATTTTGATTTTATCTCTCTATCGCTTACGGTTTCCCACTTTTGTTCTAATCAGAGAGGGGGAACCTTTTGTGGCATTGTGGCGGTCAGTCTTTGGGAATTTCCAAAAATTCTTTGGGTTCATTTTTTTGGGGTTTCTATCGCTAGACAAGTGATTTATTCACATTCGGGGTATGTACTCAAGGAGAACTAATCGTAAATTATTTAGTAACTAATAAAAAATTCAAATTGAAATTGAAATTTTAATTGAAAGAGTATAAAATTGGGAAGAGAATTGAAGGAATAGAAAATAGGAGAAATAGAAAATAGGAAATATAAATTAGGAGAACGAATGTTAAGGGAATTAATTAATTAATTTTTTAACTAAATAATTTAAATTTTCAAACGAATTAAATTTAAAAATTAAATTTTAATCCGCTTTTTTATCTCCTAAAAAGTATTAAAATGTGTCTTTATTCACATAAATTCGTATAAATATTAAATATACATTTATGTATTTATTTACTATTTTTTTCTCCTAAAATAAATAAAAAATCGTTATCTCTCCAACAAAATAAATTCCCAAAATTTAAAAAAAAAAACCTAAAAAATATTAAATACTTAAAACATTACCATAAAAAATTTTAAAAATTTATAAAATTCCAAAATTAATTAAAAATATATAAATAATAAATATTAAATATAAAAAATATTCCCTTAAAAAATTCTCAAAAATGTGCACAAATTTTTATTTGAATTCCAAAATTAATTCCTTAAAAATCTGCATAAAAAATACATAAAAAAATATGAAATACCAAAATTATTCCCCTTTAAAAATCCCCAAAAATATAAAAATTTTGCTTTAAATTCCTTTTTAATTGGCATCAATTTTTATGGCTCATATAAAACATTTTTCACAACCAAAAATAATCTTATCAAACGAGTCGAAAGTCTTTAACAATGTTATTTTTCTTAATGGAACCATTTGGATAAAAAAAAAATTTTTCATGGTGCGGCAGGCGTGGCGCCTCAGTGACTTGTGGCATCACCTTTTGTGGGGCCATATAGTATATATCCAAAAATAATTATGATAAGCGTTGGCGCCGCTTGCGCTGCTGCATATGCAATAAATCATATGGGGGATAGCCAGTCCTCAGTCGCCACTCGTCAGTCACCAGATTGATGGCCAATTGTTGATGGAAACGGCAGGGAAGTCTTGTTGACGGATATCATCATTGCAGAGAAAATCGAAACGAATCGAATCGAAACGAAACGGAGCTGTTGACATTGGAAACGGACGGAGAAAACTTATTTTCACACGTACATACTATATCTCTCTCTCTCTCTCTCTCTGCAGCTCTGCTCTGGCTCTGCTGTGCTTATTTTTCTGCTTGGGTTTTCCTTTTACTGGGGGCTCAGTGCCACTATTTTCCCACCATGCCACTCACCCCCCTCATTTCGTTGGCTGAGCAAACACTATGGCAGCAGTGGAGGGGGCGGGAGCTGCGAGGGCAAGCAGATTTCTTTTGTCACGACTGAGACAGCTCCTGGCCGCCATATATTTCTCGTGGACCAGCTCGAAGAGCTCCTGCTGAAAGTAGCCGTGCTCCTGGTAGTGCGAATCCTTGTGGCCGCTGCGTCGTATTTGCTTATCCCTCAGCCGGAACTCTCGCCACAGCAACTGCAACTGCAGCCACTTTTTGGCAATAAAGTCCAACGTTTTACGCTCGAACGGGGTCTTCTTGTAGTTGGAAATGGCATGGAAAATGAAATTTGCATTGATTTGTTGCTGCAATGCCAACTGGTCCAAGGCCGCCAGCAGACCACCGTCAATGGCAGAACTTCTGGCCCCACCGTCGCCGCCGCCGCCGCCGCCGCCGCCGCTCAGCTTCAATGCCACAATGTTGGGCATAATTTGTGCCTGGGTTTTAAAAAACTGTCACTTGTTGTAATTTACTCGAATAGTTTTTTGTGCTTTCAGATAATTTTTTAATTTATATTTTTTCGTTGAGTCTCGCACCCACGCACTTCCACTGGGGGTTGGGTGCCACAACTAAATGCCGTTGAATCGCCGATTCTGCAGTGCTTTTATAGCACTTTTGTTCACTTGTTTTTTTCTCTGATAAACAACTGGGCACCAAAATAACAATCGTTGGCGAATGCGTGTATTTATTTATAGGTGCCCCCTGATTGTTGCGATTGTCGCTGATGAGGTAAGCGCCAGGTGACGGACGACGTCGACGGCGACAACGACGATTCACGTGAGTGGCGTTGATTTTTCTACTACAAAAGTTTGGGGAAAATATAGGGCATTGATTGGGGAAACAGCTTTTCGGCATAAAATATATATTTTTAAGCAATTGCAACATATGTTCTAATGGCTTAGTTAATTTTTAGGGTATTTTTCAACTTTTTATACCTATTACCGAGCTTAGCTTCAGTCAGAGAAAAAAGTTTCCACCACTATTAAGTGGAACAGCATCGGAACGAAGTTGCAGTAAACCTATACTTTGGCTCTTTGAGCAATACGCATATCATGATATAGATAGATATAGAAACTGCTCTTTGGTTGCTCGAGGCTTCCATCAGAGCGATGGATTCTTTGGTCTCTTATGGGGCCTGAAGACGAGTCTTGCGGGAAGTATAACTTCCTACATGGTGGAGGCAGTTTTGGTTGAGTTGAGTTGAGTCAGTGACTACCTACCTTGTTTCTATATCTATCTGTTTTTTCTTAACTCTCTCTCCCCCTGCCTATCTTTCTTTGTTTTTGCCAATCTTTATTCTTCAAACTTTTGTCGCCTTTCCTTTCTATCTCTCTTTCTATTACTATATTTCCCTCCATAGAGAACACTATCTACTGATTACTTACTACTACTGGCCATTGAACAGAAACCTGATTTTATTTGGTGGACAATAAATTAGATAAAATATTGTAAGGCCACAAAGATATTTATATATATTTTATTAATTATATTTAGATTTTCGTTTTAATGATAAACCGCATAGAGACTAAGATTCTTGAAGGTTATTCTTCATAAGGTTATTCTTCACACCTAACAATTCTCCCCAACCAACCCTCTAATCTAAATTTACTTATGACACCACCCGAAAATTCCCAATAATAAAATAAACCAATGCCAAGAAAACGTGACCCAAGCATGAGGTGGGGAATTCCTAATGACCAACGCAAAAGCACTTGACGGGACGGTACGACTATTTCTGTTCCAAGAATCGAAACCATCGATAAGATATGAGTGCAAGGTTCTCTGAATATCTGATTTCTGATTCGATTTCGGAAACGCTGCATCGCTCTCCACAGCTGTTTGTCTCTCTCTCTCTCTCTCTCTCTCTCTGTCTGTCTCTCAATTAAATGCCCCCAACAATTAACTTGTTTTTCCTGCTGTGTTTTTCGTGAAAAACAATTGTGTGTTAACCAAATAATGCGGCTAAACAGCTAATAAAATTGAAGGCCACACAAAACACAGCACAAAAACTAATTCGAGCCAAAAAGAGAGCACACAAAACAGGGAACAGGGAAGAAAAAAAACCAATCAACCATCGGTCTTGGCCATTGGCTTATGCCGGAGTATCTTTGGCCGTAATTTGCTTCGATTAGGAAACGAAACAAAAGTGAGGGTGCAAAAACGGCACTGAAACTGAATTAAGACCGCAAATTTATGTGGTGGCAATGGTGGCAACCTCCGAGGGGGACGGCAGGGAGCAGACACCAAATGTGGCCAAAAGATAAATGTCTTTGTTTTTTCTTTGCAGAGGATTTTCAGAGGCAGCAGATAGCATATGAAATTTCGGCATAGAAGGAAAATGTTGTTGAGGGAAATGTGCGGGAAATGTTTGCCATTTTGTAGAAGATTTATACCGATTTATGAAGAAAAATATCTAATAGTTCTATTGGAATTGTGGTCTACTTTTAGGCTTAATTTCGTATAAATATCATTGCAAAATAAATAAGAAATTAATGGTGTGGTTTCTTGGAATAATTTCTATTTAATTTCTATTAACAAAAAAATAAATCCTCCATTAATATTTTAAAATTTATTTTAAAAAAAAATGATCTACTTTCCGGCTTAATTTCGTATCAATATTATTGCAAAATAAATAAGAAATTAATGGAGGTTTTTCTTGGAATAATTTCTATCCTCCATTAATATTTTAAAAATTCTTTTAACAAAAAATAAATCTCCCAATAATATTTGTCCATTAAATACCTAATTTAAATATCAAGCTTTTTGTACATTTTCAAAGAATTTCGATTATTTTGCAAATATGTTTCTTAAATTCCCACCATTCCACTCCTAGTCTTAGTCATGCTTTTGCATAATCTTTTGCAATCTGCCTGGCTAGCCTCCGCCCCCTTCCCCATTGATGGGTCCGAAACCTGAACAATCAACTCAAATTGATGTACATTAAAGGCCCCCTCCAACTGTCTGCCTGCCCCATGCCACACCCTTGTATAGCGATTTCGTGACAGCAGGAAACCATCTAAAATGGGGGCCGGACCTGTCCAGACCGCGCTCAGCCATGCCGCAAAAGTACTCCCACGCCCCTACCCCCGTCTACGCCTGAAGAAAGTAAGAAATAAATTTATGTAAACCAAGAACAAGGTAGACAGACGACCCCCCGACCCCGACGATTTCGGTGGTAGGCTGTTTAAATGGCGGGAGAGGAGAAAAAATATAAACAGCTATAAAAAAAGGTGGAACGAATGCTAAATTAGGGCCACGAATGTTAGATGCTCTTTCAGGCTCGGTTGGTAATGAAATTATAGAATATTTAAATACAATTTTAATAAAATATATGTAAGAAACTTGCTATTCCTATTGAATATATTTAAAGAAATATTTAAAATAAAAATTAGAATTAATCAGACTAAAAATATCAGATATTTCTTTTAAAAAAGCTGTTTTTTCAAGTATATTTTAGCATTTTTAAAGGAAATGTCAGTAAAATATATATGAGAAAATTCCACTTGAATATAATTATATAAATACATTATTATGATTTAAAGATATATTTAAAATACAAAATATAATTAATAGGATTTTTATTTCAGAAATGTTTTTTAAAAAAACCTGTTTTTTTCAGGTATATTTTAGAATATTTAAAGGAAATTTTAATTAAATATGTGGTCATCACCATAGTCATCACCTTTGGATCATCATTTAAAGATATATTTAAAATAAAAATTATAATTAATAAGATTTTTATTTCAGAAATATCTTATAAAAAAAAGCTGTGTTTTTTAGGTATGTTACAGAATTTTTAAAGATTTTTTAATGAAATATTTGTGAGAAAATTCGTTTTGAATATATTAAATAGTCATCATCATTTAAAGATATATTTAAAATAAAAATTATATTTAAAAAGATTTATATTACTGAAATTTCTTTAAAAAAATATATATTTTTTCAGGTATATTTTAGAATATTTACAGAAAATGTCAATGAAATATTTTAGAGAAAATTATCCCCTTTATAGTCATCTCTTTTGGATCAGAATTTAGGAATATATTTAATATAAAAATTATTATTAAACAGATTTTTGTTTCAAATATTTCTTAAAAAATAAGCTTATCATTTTTTCTAATGAATAATTTTGTAAAAATTGTCATGCAGCAGTGCCCCTCTGTTTGATAATTCTTGAAGGCATTACTACCCTCTCATATAAGTTTTAGTACCCTGTGTTTCCGTTTTTTTTGGTAGAGTATTATATGAGTAGCACATTTTAGAGGCTGTACGCGCGCACTTTAATAAGATTTATTAAGTCGCGGAGCCTCTCCGACATTGACTTGGTCCTTGGTCCTTGCTTGTGCCAGTGCCAGTGCCAGGGTCCTTGGCAGTGTCTTAACCAAACCAAACAACAGAGGGAGAGGGAGTCGAGGAGCACGGAGGTGGAAGAGGATTGCCTGTACCGCGCTGTAAATATTTGTTACGCCCAACTCTTGCCCGAGCCGACGACCACCGACAAAGCCGCCACGCCGCTGTTTGCATTTTGTGTTGTGTTGTGTTCCGGCTGTTTGTTCCCGCTTGTTTCTCTTTCTTTACTCTTTCGGTCTATATCTATCTCTCCCTTTCGGTCTATATATATCTTTCCCTTTCGCTTCACTTCTAGTCTTTGTGTTTATTTTGCAGCTAATAAAAAGTTGATGTGTTGCTTCTGTGTAGCATTTTTTGTGGCCGCCGCCTAAAAGCCGGCAATGAACTTTGGTTCTTCTGCCAAATTGTTGGCCTTTTTTTCGGGTGTTTCTGTTTAATGGAGCCTGGCACATTTTTGTTTGCTTTCTATTTCTGCATTGGCATTTCATTGGCAAAGATTGGAGAGATTTCTTTGATTGAAATGGATGTACAAACCTTTAATTGTCAGGTAATTAGTTTTTGTAGTTACTGCAAAGATAAGGGCCCCACCCCACCCTAATCTATATACATATACACTTGATAATTTAAGTGGAACTATGAGCATTCGTCGGGAACATATAGTATATGATATGTCTATAAAACTGATTTGCTTGTACAATTCCCCGAAAACATTCGGAAACTGATAACAAGCAGGTCTTGTGGTGAAGTGTTCGATGGGGAGGGTTTTTTTTTTAGTTTTTTGTAGAGTTATTCTTTGGGAAATTCAATTAGCTGCCACTCGACACAAAACTTGTTGAAATCTTATCAAAAAAATGTACTTAAAGTGGTTCAAAGAATTATTAAGGGTTTTTTTTTAATAATAAATAAATAAAATAAATATAATGATGGATATTTTGTTTTGAGGTAATACTTTTTGGGTCTTTTGAATGGATTTACTTAGTCAAAAGCAACTCCTTGTTCTTCCAACTCCTTAAACATAATCTCAACCCCCCAACCCCGCCTACCCTTTCACCTGCCATAAAACACATTGCAGACGAGACGGCTCGACTGCAAGCAATTGCTTAGCCTTTGTTGCCCGCCCCTCCCTCCCTCCCTTTGTTCTTCTTTGTGTGTTTTTGTATCATAAAAACCAAATTTAATAAATATTTGGGGCTTTCAGCAACAGCAACAGCAGCAGCAGGAGGCAGTCGACCATTTCAAAAAAAAAAAGAACAGAGAGAGAGAGAGTCGGGAGAGAGAATGGAAGTCAAGCGGAGGAGGAGGAGGAGGCGGAGGAGAAGCGTCATATAAAATTGATGCCCTTGTCGTCTGGTGGTGCCACCTGGTGGCTGGTGGCAGCTCTCTCCCTCTAGTGCGGGGTGGGGGTGCTGTGCCCCCGTCTCTTTTGCTCCCACATGCAGTGCCAGTAAATAATGTAATAATCTGGGCCCCGTGGTCCGTGGTCCGTGGTGGGACCCCATAAACCGAAATTTATGCACGAAATTCAATTATGCTTAAAATGTGGTTAATAGGCCCGACACACTGGTGGTGCCAGTGTTGCCATGGCAACAACAATGGGGCATGCTGCAACCCATGGGAAAAATATATATATCTAATGAAATTTATTAAATATTATTCAACATATTTCTGGCCTCCCTTTGAAATTAGATATCGTTATGTTTTTGTTATTTAATAAACAAATTTCGCCTCTTTTTTTCTTTCTTTTTTTATGGCTCTCATATGTGAGTCTCGTGTCCGTTAACCAGAAATTGTTTGTTGCCGAGTTTTATGAGGCATGATGCATGGATGCCACCCACAGAAAAGACAACAAATGGCCAATGGCTTTTGTTACGCCTTTTTGTTTATATTTTCATCTGTTTTTTATGATCTGAGAGTGGTTTATGAGTGGGTCACCCGGACAGACGATACTGCCATTATTTAGCCATATAACTCGACAAAAGGTAAAGTTAATTTGGACACACAAAAGAGGGGGAGAGGGTAGGGCTGGGGGGTGACCATAAAGTAAACTAAGTAAATGACTGGACAAAACTACAGAGGGGAGAGGCTTAACTTTTTAATGCTCTCACAAGTACTACCCCTATCTGGAGCAGCTTTTCCTCTAGGCCTTTGGGCAATAAACGAATCCACTTAGATCGAAATCGTATCGGATCAAACGGGTGCAAGGGGGGAGGTCCAGTTTTCCATGCTAACTGCTTTGGGGCTTAGCAGCACCCCCCTCCTGATTGTGTATCCCTTTTCTGTCTTGAAGCAATTGACATTGGTTTTGCACTCTTTCACTCTCTCTCTCTCTCTCTGTTGGTTCTCTCAGTCCTTGCCTCTGACACGCCGACAAACGATAACGAAACAAATCCGTGTACATGAAGTGAACATTTGAAGACGGACAAAAAAAAAACTAAAACACTAACACACAAGGGATTTACAAGAAAAGCAAAGGCAACAGAGCAGGGAGTTTGCGGGTGACGAAACAAGGAATACCCTAGAAAAAAGAAAGTGAATATGTAGATGTAGATATATGTATGTAGATGCGCCAGTTCATACATATTGCTGTCTTGTTTCAGTTTCAATATCCATAGAATGGAATGAGCACAGTCACTGCTTAATCTTTTTTGAGTGCCAAAACATTAGACTTTCCCTTCAAGGGGTATGAAAAAAACAAACACAAATACAATTTCAGTATCTATGTATCTGCATCTGTGTCCGGGTGTCTGTCTGTGTGTGTTGCAAAGAAAGGCTGACTATGAGGGGCAGGAAAAGACTCGAGTGAGTGGAAAGACAAACTCAAAGTCAGCTCAAAAACTTGCAAAATGATTTTAAATGACATAGGAAATGGCAGGACGCATCCCATTCACACGCACACAAACACACACATACACACAGACAAACAGAGACTCACACAAACATATAGTCACGAGTCCTTGGCTCCGATCTTGTTAAGATAAAGTCGCCTTGCGAATATTAACAACAATAACAACAACAAGAGAAAACACATTCCTACGATGTGGAAAAATAAATACTAAAAACAGAAATGGCTACAACAGACGGCGGGTAAGGAGGAGCATGGCTAAAAGAAGGAGGAGCTGGGGGGGCACAGCAGACGCCCGCAGGTTGTCTAGGCGGTCGAGAGACTAAGACAACGGGGCGGACACGACACACATATGAGCAGCCATGACCATGCCACACGGCCACGCCAGGCCATGCCACTGGCACTACCTCGAAATCGTGTGGGAAACAGTGGTCGAAGATGTAGGAAGAAATCGATTGGGAAAGGTCTAAGCGTCTCTGTTTCTCTCACAGCGTAGCTGAGCCGCAAGGAGTAAAGTTTTGGTGGTTCTAAGACGTGAAAGTAGGTCCAAACGACGTTTAACCAAACGAGAGGCGCTACTGCATGACGCGTAGTCACCCAAACAACCGAAGTGAGCTGCTGCATGACGCGTAGTCACCCAAACAATCGAGGGGCGCTGTTGCAGGACGCATAATCACCCCATCAACCGAGGTGAGCTGCTGCATGACGCATAATCACCCAACCAACCGAGGAGCACTGCTGCACGTCTAACCGAATCGATTTAAAATCACTTTTAATTGTGGCAATCGATTATACATTGACTTGGGGAATATTATCCCAAATCTGAGCTAAAACTATCATCAAAATTCGAAGCACTTTTTCCCTGCAGCCCCGAACCACTGTCTCTGTCCGTGTCCTGCCGCTCCGCTAGTGCTCGCTCCCCCGTCGTGCCTTTATTATAACGACAACGTGAGCCATTTTCCTTTCTTTGTAATGCTCCATTTTCCTGTCGCTCGTCTCGTCTCGTTTTCTTTCTTTCTTTCGTTCTTTCTTTTTTTTTTTAATCTACTCACAGACATTTTTCTTTCAATGTTGGCTTGGCTAGCACCCACACACCCCACCCACCAGCAGGCACCCGCCTCAGCTCTTCTCCTGCTTTTCCAAGGCCCCCGCCTCAGCTCTTCTCCTGCTTTTCCAAGGCCCCCCTCTTCGCAGCTCTTTTCCTGCTTTTCTATTTGTCACCCAGATAAGTGTTTTGTAGTATTTTCTCTGCTTGTTGTATGTTGTTTTTTTTTTGCGTCCTGTGTGTGTTTGTGGATGGAGCATATCCAGCATATCCTTTGATATGCTCAGCGAAGGAAATCCAAATCTTAACTGCACGAAGGCTACGTGCCTTGTGGCCCCAATAGCAGCACCAGAAGCATAACCAACTGTCATGTCAGTCGTGTGTGTGTGTGTGTGGGAGAGAGAGTCCCCAAGCAGAAGGAGCAGCAGCAGTGCCGCAGTTGCCAGAGTTCCATTCAACTGGCAACTGTCTTTAAGACCCTGCCACAACATATCCTGCCTGCAACTCCTCCTCCTCCTCCTCTGACTTAACCTCCCCCCAAAGTTAAGTGAGTCGGAGATGCCGGCGAAACTACTTCAAATCTTTGGTAATAGATATCAACAACTTTTTGGGGCTACAACCCCCTGCCTCTGCTCCTTCCCTTCTTTTCCTACCCAGAACGTGAGACCAAAGCGTATCCGAATCCGAATCCTGTGCGATGCTCGTGCTGCCGCTGCTGCTGCTGCGGGTTTAATAGATTGTTCGCCTCGGGAGTGCGTTTCTTTGGCTTACATGGGAGCTGTGCTGCTTCTGTGTGTGTTCTCTAAATTAAAAATGAACTTTGGCAGCTCTCGAATTCATGGTCATGTTAACTTTTTGCTGCACTTGCCTCATGCTTCGTGCTGCGTGCTTCGTGCCTTGTGGCTGGTCAACTCTGGTCTCTGTTCACTCAACCGCTCGACTACGCTGCTCTCCTCCCTCTCGTTTGTCTTGTCAGTGAACCCCAGAGGGGTTGAGTGGGCGGGACTTCCTTGTAAGTTAGTTACTCACTTGGCTTTAGAGACAGTGTCTTTTTCTGTGATAAGATAAAGCTTTATGCTGTTCGCGGTTCTTTGGGACTGTGACTGCTGGTTGCTGCTTGCTGCTGCTGTCAGGTTCAACAGATTGCAGCTGTCTCTGCTGCTGTCTCTGGCGATGTGGAATGAAGTTTTGAAGTTTCAAGATCGACCACAGATAACCAAAAGAACATAAGGTTATAGCTTAGAGGTCAATGTGGGGGCTTAGTTGGTGGTTTATTGGGAATTGGTTCATGTGAAGGTTCTGCGAGAATGATTTATGGTTTTGTAAATGATAGGAAAACCGCTAGTAAGTTGTCTAACTTCAATAAAACTGTTGGAAGATATCATACTAGGCTTACTAATTGAGAAGAGGATCTAACAGCTCAAAAAATATAAATTATTCTCAAACATTAAAAAAAACATTTGTTTCGAAAAAATACTAGAAAATGCACCACAAGTATTTGTATAGAATATATCCAAAAATGTTTATAATGCATATTATGGTTACTAAAGATATATATGTAGAAATTATATAGAAAAATACTAAAAATATACAAAAATACTAAAAATATACAAAAATATTAAAAGTATACAAAATACTAAAAAATATTTAAAAATACTGAAATAAATGGAAAAAAGTTCCCCAAAATACTAAAAATTGTAAAAAAAAAAAAAAAACAAAAAAAAAAGTTTTTATAAAATATTCCCAAAAATACTAAAAACGTTTAGCCGGGGGGGGGGCAAGCCCCTGACTAGAATAGAATAGACAATAAATAGAGAGACAATAACATTTTAGAAAAAACACTTCAAAATTCCTAAAATCCTAAAGATAAATCTTGAATTTTCTGTTTGATCATTATCAGCTGTCAGCAAAGCAATAATAATCCGGAATGGACTTTTAAATCCTCCAAAAATAACTTGATCTTAATCTGAGGCAAAAACAAATCTAGATTTTTCTCCAATTGCTCGACTATCAAGTCGATTCCTGCGATTGTCTTCTGTCAACAAATGGGACTACGAGAATAGATTTACCATCTTGTGATTGTCTAGAGATAGTGGCCAAGGAGTGGCACGCGTTTATGGCAGCCACCGAGTGTCAACAGGTCTAATCAATGGACATCGCAAGAGCGTCAGAGAATGCCAGATAGAGAAAGCCTGATTTACTGATTTACGGCAAGAGCTCAATCGCATGGTCATTCGATGGTCAGACGATAAGGTACTGCGGTGCCCATCGATGGGGACCTTCCCGTATAAATGTGGGGACATTCACTGGTTTGAGGTTCAGTGAACGTTGAAACTCGTACCATGAATCGTTTGTTGCTGTGTGTTGTGGCGGTGATCGCCTTGGGTGCTGGCTGCAGCCAGGCTCATCCCGATATTGATTACCCCTTCGGGAGGATTGTCAATGGCGAGGCTACCTCGATTGAGAGCCATCCCTGGCAGGTGTCGATTCAGACATCCGCCAGGGGCTCCCACTTCTGTGGCGGCAGTATTATCGACGAGGACACCATTGTCACCGCTGCCCATTGCATGCAGTCGTACGCCGCCTCCGAGATGCAGGTCCGTCTGGGCTCCACCTCTCGCAGCAGTGGCGGTGAGGTCGTCAGCGTGAAGGCCTTCAAGTTCCACGAGGGATACAACAGCAAGCTGATGGTCAACGATGTGGCTGTCATCAAGCTCTCCTCTCCCGTGCGTCAGACCGCCAAGCTGCGCTATGTGCCCCTGGCCACCAAGACTCCCAGCTCTGGTACTTCTGCCACGGTCACTGGCTGGGGCACCACATGCTTCCTAATCTGCTCCTCTCCCGACACCCTGATGGCCGTCGATGTTGACATTCTGCAGGCTCAGGATTGTGCCTCCGATAGCTACAGCTATGGCGATTCGATCCTCGACACGATGGTGTGTGCCGCTGGCGAGAAGAAGGATGCCTGCCAGGGTGACTCCGGTGGCCCATTGGTCGCCAACGGTGAGCTCGTCGGTGTCGTCTCTTGGGGCAATGGCTGTGCCTGGACCGGTTATCCCGGAGTCTATGCTGACGTCGCCCCTCTGAGGGATTGGATCCTGAAGACCGCTGCTGAGTTGTAAATTGTAAATGGATTGAGTAAATGATTTTGAAACGAATTTTTGTATGGCTTATGGGATGGAAGGGAAGGAATAGATTTTAAAATAATTTTTGGATTATTTACTCTTTAATTTGGTGTTTTCTGGTATTTTTTAATTTAAAATTTTAAAAATTAAAAATTTAACGGTAATTTTTTACAATTTTATGAATTTTCACAAAAAATATATGTTTTGTATTTAAATGTTAGTATTTTTTTTAATAAATACTTTGGTTTATGGGATGAAGGGATGGGAGGGAAGGTATAATTATTTAGATTAGAAATAAAAAAAAAGAACAGACATTTTAGTATTATTTTATAACTTGGTGTTTTTGGGTATTTTTTAAAATATAAATTTTTTTAAATTAAAAATTTAACGGTTGTAATGTTTCTTTATTTTGGTATTTTGACGGTGGTATATTTGTTAAATTTTATTTTTTGGTATTTTATAAATTTACTGTTTTAAAAATTACAATTTAATTATTATTAAAAAATATAAATTTTTTTTATATTGGAATTTTTCAAACGTTTTTTCGTTTCTTATATTTTTATAAAAAATTTTGTTTGCTTTTTAAATGGGTTTTCAGCTGACTATATTTTTTATTATTCTGTTTTTTTGTAGTTTATTTTTTATATTTTATTTTCTACTTTTCTACTTTAAACATTGTTTTTGTTTAAATTATTTTGAAAGCTAATTGAGTCTATTTTTTTTTCAAGAAACTCTCCAGGAGCTTCCTTCATGCATAATCCTGAAACTTTTGCCATCACAAATATTTGAAAATATTTGGAAAATATTTCCATACGATTGATTTAGCTTAATCCCAGAATCCCAGAGGTTATGCAAACGACCCTCGATCGTCGCTCCTTGTGGCTTTGCAACTTTTGTTGCAGACACTCTGTCGTCACGTACTTAGCCGCACCCAAAAAACCGGAACTCTGTTTTTGGGGGGAAAACTTCCACCATTCACGGTCTTTGGCTGGAATTTTGATTAAAAATGTTTTTAGATATTAGATAACATTTAGTCTCCACGACTGGGACTGCCACGGCGACAGCGACACACACAGGAGGAAAATCCTCGTGTTGCCGCCCATTTTGTCTACTATCCCGCCTTTACTGGTATTTTATTGCTCGGCTTTTTGTGCGGACGGACGGGGGGGCGTAACTGTTGGTTGTTTTCTATAAAGCTGTTAAATACTTAAGTGTAATTTATGGCATGCGATATTATTCGGTTTTCGGTTTTCCGTTTTTCGTTGTGTGTGTGTTAGTGTGTGTGTGTGTGTGCCCGTGTTGTCATGTTTGCTAAAAGTTTTACATATGCGGCAAAACCCCTCGAAAACCAAACTCGAACTTCAACTTTGAAGCAGGATAAGAGCGCCACCACCTCCCCCTCCCATAACGAGAGTACACTCGGAAAAAAGTATAAAAAAATAAACATTAAATCTTTTAAATTGTAAAATGTGGGAATATATATAAAATAAAATGCAAAAGCATAAATAAAACATAGAATATAATTAGTATATTTTTATTAGTGTAAAGAAAAAAAAAAAATTGTAAATGATTTTTTTGAGTACCGTTTTAATTTTTTTTTAATTTAGTATTTTTATTTAATTATTTGTAATAATTTAGTTAGCATTTTTTATAAATTGCGCTGTTTCTAAAAATTTAAATTTGAATTTAAATGTTTAATATTTTTTTTATAGTATTTTTTCATTTATAACTGAATGATTTTTTAATTGTTTTTTAGTATTTATTACATTTAGTATTTTTGAAATGCATCAAAAAATATTTTTATTTTTATATATCACTAAGATATGTAATGTAGTATTTTTAAAATGCGGTATTTATATTTTGCATTAGGTATTTTCTTTTTTATTTTAATTACATATGTGTAAGTATATTTTTAGTTAAATATTTTACTTGCTTATATTAATAGGCAATTTTGGTCCTATATTTAGACAATTTGTTTAGTTTATATTTTTAAAATTTTAGTAAAATTTTCTTGTTTTGTTTTGTTAATCAATTTCTCTAAGTGTAAGCCAAACGTTTGTCCCAAGTATCTGGTGAGTAATATGTTGGGCAAGCAGACTTGCACGAATTTCTTACCAGACAAAACCCGAATTTTGGTAACAAGTGCTGTCCGTTCGTGCACTGTCGCTCTCTTTCGCTCTCTCTCTTACTCTTTCGCTCTCGTTCTCCTGTCGACAATTCTTTGCATATTTTGGGGCTGTCTGTCGCCTTTGAGTGGCTTGTTTTGCGTGTGTGTTGGTGTGTGTGTGTTGGGGCAGCCACAGACAGGACAGGACAGGAGGAGCCATATGCCCAAGTCTATTAGCACTTAATAAATGAGCAAGTTATAGACGAGTGCTCCTAGTTGTCCTAGCTGTTGCTGCTTGTTTTCCTTCCTCCTTGCTCCTTGCTCCTTCCTCCTCTTGTTGTCTGTCATGTCGGTGGCATGTTCCGATGGAAAGTCTTAGATAAGCAGCTAAAGATTGACATCAGCCTGTGTGTGTGTGTGGCGACGAGTTGTTGAAGAACTCGTTTTTTGCCAGAAATTTGTTTAAAATATACTCAAAGGAATGTCTTGGAATGTGTGGAAGGCTTTTAAATATGAATAAGTTGAAAGAGATGTGGAATCTGTTGAGAGTTAATCAATTAGGTTAATAAATATGAATATTTGTAGACTTACAAATGTTTCTTAGTTGATAAATGAAGCATTTAGTGAGGTACCTTCATTCGAAACTTAAAATGTAATACATTTAATTATTAATTTACAAAAATTGTTTTTCTTTCAGATAAAAGATATACCTAAGAATGATTTTCAAGTGGAAAATATTAATCCTTTGTTGATACTTTTATTGTGGGATGAAGAAAGGTTTCCAAAATGTTAAGGTGAGTGTTAGTTTACATTTTATCTACATATACATCTTTATATAACACAAATTGTGCTATTACCTCGAGGAATTAGTTATCTTTGCAACGATTAACTAAACTCTCTACCAAATGTTGCCTTAAAGTTAATTAATTGTTGTCCCAAAACTATTTTACTGCATTCTGATCCAGTATCAATCGCTTTCAATGTTGGAAAGAAATTTTTAAAAAGTGTATTGAATATTTTTTCGAAATGGACTTTCCCTGGGAGCATTTTTCAACTAATATTTGATGGACTTTTTATTGTTCCTTTTGACTAGCCTTTTGCTGCCCCTAAAATACAGAAATTCCACAAATATCTAACAGTAGCAGCACAGGCAGCAAGAGCAAAGAGAGTGAGCTTTGGGCCATGGTCTGTCTATGGTTAGCCATGAATCCCCGGCCGTGTGTATGAGCCTCTCGCTCGTTTCGTTGCTGCCCCGTCATCTCGTCAGCTCTCGTCATTCTGGCAGGTGTAAAATTATATGCCAGACGCGTGGGGCATAGCACAAATCGCTAACGTCCTGTGTGGCATGGATTTCCGTTTTCCCAACCAATACATTCTTTCAGGTGCACATTCATGTATGCAACGTACAGTACTATATATGTGTGTGTGCTGGCATGTTGCATGTGGCAAGTGCTTCACTTTCAAAAGATAACAATTTTAATTACAACATTTTGCGCAATATTGGCGCAACCGCAGGATCCCATCCACCGCCCGCCCACCAAACAGCAGTCGGCCACTCAGGGATGCCGCACAGTAACTGAAGTTTCTACCAAATAAGAGGATGAAAACTGGCAGATATATGTACATACATACATATATATGTACATACATACTCGTATATCTGTTGATGGCTGGCGTGTTCTCAAAAAGATAGTTCCAGGGGAAAATAGAGAAATGTGTGGGCAATATTTGCGAGCAAATATAAATCGTAGATTGATTTGGTTTTCCCTTCCGAACAGATTTAACAGAAATTCGAATTGAAAATAAACAAAAAAGGCTCTTTATTTGGTATTTAAGAGATGTATCTAAAAAGAAAGGATGGATATAGATACTGGCTAGCTTTGCAGACAGTTTTGGTCAGAAGTTGAACTCTAAAAGGAATCCAAAAGGGATTTATTACACTAATGTGGTATTTGTAGATGTAGATGTAGAAGAAAATCGACCTTTAGAGGAGGATCAGGCTATTTAAGAGATGTATCTAAAAAGAAAGGATGGAGAAAGTGTTGAAGTTCGACTTTAAAGGGATTCCAAAGGGGTAAAATTACATCAATGGGGTATTTGTAGATGTAGATGTTGAAGAAAATATACCTCTAAAGGAGAATAAGGCTATTGAAGAGCTTTGTCTATGGATCTATTGAAGTGTTGGTCGGAAGTTCGACTCTAAAGAGATTCCAAAGGGGGGAAAAAGCTGTTTCAATACATCAATGGGGTATTTGTAGATGTAGATGTAGAAGAATACATATCTACCTATAAAGGAGGATCAGAGCTGTAGCTATGGATCTATTGAGTTCTGTACTCCGTTCACAAAGTGTTTCACGTGAAATTCGCTTGTATTGGAAGTGAAATCGTGTGCGGGAATGCGGGAATTAAATAAATACCCTCCTCTTGTGATGAACTTTTCCCTGGTCTGGCATGACGATGATGATGATGATGCATTTAAATTGAAGCTGAGATGATAATGGAGTCGAGTCGAAACAAAAGCCTCGAAACTGTCGGACAGGTGGCAGGTCCATGGATCCAGCCGCTGGCCTCTAGCGTAAAAGGACGCCACTGACAGGCAGCAGCAGCAGCAGCAGCAGCAGCTCCATATTGTGAGCACATTTTAAGTATAAACATTCTCGCATTCTCATATGTTTATGACATAATGACAGCCGCCCGCCCCGACGACCGAACGACCGACCAATCGCTCGTTCGTTCGGAGCAGCAGGAGGAACCCACACACATATTACACATCCGCCACGTATGCAGTGGTGATGCGAGTGGCATGCCAGGAGCAGGATTCCCGGACAGGCAGGAGCTGAAGCTACATAGCTGGCTGGAACGCTGCTGAGCAACTTTCTGACAGTTATGAGTGGGATTCAAATGTAATCAACAATTTTTAAACTCCACCACCAAACCGCCCGTCGCTTCAGGTTTATTACACCCGAAACCCTAAGTTACCCTCTGCCCCCCGACCCCAGGAGGGGCCAGGAGCCAGGAGACAGGACCATTCAAAGTGTCAGACTTTCTTGTGGGATTTAGTCGCATAAAAATTCAACCTCGGGGCCCGCAGCATCAAAATCACTTTCTGATTTCCATCATTTCTGCTCCGTCTTCATGTCTTCACGTCTCCGGTCTCAGTCTTATTCTGCATAATAAAATAATAATTTATGCCCGCGTCCGACTTTCGTCGCCGTTTCGGACTGGTATTTCCACTGAGGAACTGTGTCAACGCTCTGCAGTTGTCTGTGTGTGTGAGTGGGAGTTTCTTTTTGGGTGAATTGAAAAGTATTCGGGGTATTCGAGAGCTGCTCAAGAGCTCGCACTTATTGAAAGTTTCGATGAGCTTATCAATTGGGAAATTATTTAATTAATTTTTAAATACAATTTATACCAAAAAAATGCCACAAACCTAAAACTATAAAATTAAAAATAATAATTAAAAAAAAAAAAAATTAAAAAATGTTCAATATTTGCAAATCCTAAAAATACCAAGAAAACAAGAATAAGTTTAAAAAAATTTAAAAATGGTAAACACTATATTAAGAACTGCGAAAGCGACATACCATAAAAATACTACACTTAAAAATAATTGAGAAAAAATTTTAATTTACATTTAAACAATTTTCTAAAATTATATAAATAAAATAAAAATAAAATAAAAATAAAATAAAAATAAAATATATATGTATAATAATATATACCAAAAGAAGACAAAAAATAACTATCAAATTTAAAAATATTAATTACTAATAAAAAATACTATAATATACCAATATAATATATATATAAAACGATTTTAAAAATACCACGAAAACAAAAAAAAAAAAATTAAAAAATTAAAATAATATTAAATACGAAATTTAAAAATACTAAATCTATATATCAAAATAAAAAATACTCTACCTAAACATTTTCTTAAAAATTCTTTAAAAAAAAATAATATTAAATGCACAAAAGTTTCCACAGCTATAAAATTACTAATAATACAAAAATAAAAAATAAACCACTTAAAAAAATACGTAAAACTTAATTAAAAACAACTAAATCTATTTACTATATTAAAAAAATACTACACTTAAAAATACTAAACCTTACATTTTTAAATACCCCAAATATTTCACAACTTTAATTAGCTTCAAAAACACTCGATCATCCATTGATCAATTGAAAACTCGTAATTTCGTTCAATAAATTCATTAAAAATGTTTTATTTTATCTTTCAATTAACACAAATTTGTAATAACTTAATCCGATACAAACGATTGACCTTTCAACTTTTGCCACTGTGTTGCCATTCGATACGCTTTATTGAGCATTTATTTCATGGATTATTATGCAAAAACAGAACAGAGGGGGGAGGAGTGGAATACCCTGCCCCCATTTGATGGCCTATTAAATACCTTACATAAGCAGGTATTTAATATTTTTCTACCACAATTAAGCAATCAATCAATCAGTCTATCAGTATTTTAACGAAATATCCTTTTTGGACTTTTTTTAAGCTTTCTGGAATCCACCAATGAACCCTCTTAAAAGTCTTCACTCTTCATGAATTATTATATGTGTATGTACGAGTATGTGTGGATATATTTTTACTTCATTTATTTTTATTTTTAATGTGGGAACGTCATCAATCATATTTAAATCAATTAAGTCAAGAGTTAGCGTTGATATGCGACTGAAGCCCAGGGATTTTCACTGGCATTGGGAAACGTGGAATCGGAATGGAATTAAGTTGATCGCGGGGTAAATACTGAATATTGAATGAACTCTGAACACCCCGTCGAACGCCACCCCACCCCACCCCACCTCTCTGCCTCCTCTCTGCCAATTAAGCCTTCGCCCATCATCTCGTATTTAATTAATTAATTCATGCCACACACACCCATATTGATGTGTGGCACACACAAACACGCATGCATTTAAATGTCAAGCAGCATCCACACACACACACACACACACACACACACACACACACACACACACACACACAGAGAGAAAAAACTTTTGTTCAAGTGCTTGTCAAACTTTTAAAGTGCACAAGCAACAACTATTTATGTAATTAACAAAAAACGAGTAGAGGGAATCCGCAATTCCACAGGCGGGCCGACAGGCAGCCTGGGAGGCAGGACGCAACATGTTTAAGTGCCTCCTGCAAGTACGACTACGAGTATGTTGCATGCCACGCAAAATCATTTCATAAATTTTGTTGTATCACAAAACCCTCGAGTGGCATGGAGAGAGCAAGAGAGAGTGAGTGGCATGCGGTGCGGATTGTGGTCCAGAATCGTGTTTTTCCGATTGGAAATGTGTGTTTGAAAGTATTTGAGAGATGAAAACCGATTGGGATTTGCTCTAGGATTGCAAATTAAAAATATTTAAAAAAACTAAATATTAAAAAATATTTAAAACATAAAATATTAAAAACTATCAAGTATTAAAAATTTAAAAGTTGAAAAAGACTCCAAGTAAAATTTTTTTTACTTTAAAAATATTAAATGATTTAGTTTCAATGTTTAAAAATTAAAATGCGATCGAATATTGTATTTAAAAAAGTATGAAATCCAATCAATTTTATATAATAAAGATACTAAACATTTTAAATAATATAGAAAATTAGCAAATGCTACATATAAAAAATACCAAAAAATATAAAAATACCAAAAAATATATGTAAAAAATACCGAAATTGAACAAATGCTTCATTTAAATAACATTTAAATATTTAAAATACCAAAATGAAGAAATGCTTAACATTTTAAAGAATTAAAGAATATATAACAAAATATAAAATAATTAAAAAATATATAAAAAAATGTAAAAGAGTTAAAAAAGATTTAGAAAAATACCAACTTATTTAAAAACCAGTTTTAGCCAAAAAAATTTAATTTTTAAAATTTTAATGAACATTTTTTTCAATCTTTTTTGAATCTGCTATTCCAATCAAAATTTCTTAAAAATAATCTTTGTAAATGATCTTTCCTTCACAATATCCCTCCTAATCATTGTAAAACTTTTCATAGAAAAAGTAAACATTTCCACTTACATCTTTTGAACCCTCTGCCTCCACTCCACAACTTCTATAATCCCCGTTCATAAAGAGTATCCGGACAACAAAAAACATAGTTTTCAAAAGTCATTTGTGTCCAAAAAGCCATTGCTTTCGGTTTCGGATTTTGGTTTTTTGCCTTCGAGCGGGCATCGAGCGAATCGGGGAATCGAGGATGGGGGGGCATATTCCCCTCTGGCCGCAAAGAGTCAACCACCATTACAGCCCCATTGCCGCAGCCACTCATTACTCATTTGCCATAAACTTTCGTTGACTTTTCATATTTTCTAAAATGCACACACACACAGAGGGGGGAGAGAAGGAAGGCCGGAGGGTGCACTCATTATGCGCTTTTGCCAGGCCAGGCCAGGCCTGGTTTTCGTATTGATTTTGCTCAAACATTAAGTTCAAGTGGAAGGAAGTGGAAAATGCGGTGGGGGGAGGAGAAAGCCAGACAACAAATCGCCAGCTATAAATTCTGCACTTAAAAACTTTATTTTGTTTTTTTTTGTAACAGTTTTCCCTCGTTTTTTGGCCCAATAATTTGTTGAAGGCTCATTGCAATTTTCTTGCTATTTTATTATTATTATTTGGGGAATTTTCTTTCTTTTTTTTCAATATTTTCCTGCACTTTTCTTGGTCTTTGTTTTTTTTTTGGTTTTTTTTTTGTTGAAAATGTAATTTATTTTTGTATAATTTTTGGTCGCTTTCTTTTGGGGTTTTTCTTATCTGCAGACAGTTTTTTCTTTTCTTTTTTTTTGGGGCTTGACATACATTTTCCTGTCGTTGTGGGCGTGGTCTACATGTGTTTTCAGCCAACCGCTGCCACCTCCACCCCCTTCCGCCATAAACCAAACAACAAGTGGCTGTAAAAAGGCCTTGTGCCTGGAATTGTGTCTCGCTTTCAAACGGAATGGCGGAACATTCAATGGGAAATGTTTCCCCACAGAAGTTTTCCTCGCTCTCATTCTTCTTCTTTTTGTAACAACTTTTTGGTCGAATTTTTTGGCCTGCCAAGAGGGGAGGGAAGGGCCTATAAGGCGGTGAAGTGTACAAGTGTTGGGGAATGTTGGGGGAATGATTGGGGTCAATGGTTCGTGATGTTTGTGAATCGTTTGGGGGGCTAATTTTTTTTTCTACTTTTTTTTTTTGTGTGTCCTCTTTAAGGCTTACACAAATTTTTGAACAGTCGTTTGGGTTTGCGTTTTTTTTTTTGGTTTTTTAGAATAATTTAAATGGGTTTTTGATGTAACTTAAATTAGGGGGAAAAATATATTCAAGTGGTAGATGTTAGAGCCTTAAATAGAGTATTTTTTCTCTCTAGAGGGGGCTAAAGTTGATGGTTTTTCGGTGACATCTTTTTCAATAATAAAAATGTGACACAACCCCCCAAGTGGGGAACTTAATAGAGTTCCTTTTGCCAGCCAGAACAACCGTCGCCGCAGCTGTCAAATAAAACTGTGCCACATTGCAGTGCAGTACGTACTGCACTTGCCACTTCTTCTGCTCTGCCCTTCTGCCACTAAATATGCTGCTGCCACACAAAATATAGTGGCGGAGGGTGGTAAAAAAAACATACGAAACTTTAAAAGAGCCTCTGCAGCAAATGCACTTTCACCAACAGCAGCAGCAGCAGCAGCAGCAGCAGAAGCTGCAACATGCCACAAAAACCTGAAACAAGGCAGCTGCCTGTTGAGAACATTTTGCGTAAAAAACTATTAACTCGTTTTGTGTGGCAGGCCCAGAGGGGGTGGCAGAGTATGTCTGGGGAGTCTGCCACCCAGACGGTGGTGGGGGAGGGGCTGACGGCAAGGGCACGGCATGGCACACATGTTATCATAATTGCATGGCACACTTTCAGTCAGCCAAGAATCTCCTCCACCAAGTCGTAAATACTTATATACAGTGGGTATAAGAATTTCTTCTAGAAAATGAGGGCCAAAGGAAGAGGAAATATTGGAAAACTTTGAGTTGACAAAAATGTAAGAAAATCTATAGAAGAATCTAAAGAAAACTCACTATCCCTTCAAGCTATAACCTTCTTCCCTGTGGCTATTTGAACACCTGGTTGTTGAGGGTTTGCCCTAAACCAAAGCGATTTTGGATGGTATTTTCTGCATAACCAAAGGATTATAAGCGAAGATCTTTCTTAACCTTTTGTTCTTGAACTATGGAACAGAAAGGATGGTATTTTCTGTGTATCCAATGGATTCTTTTGTCCTTGAATTATGGAACCACCTTTTACTTGTACAATTTGGCCTTAAGAAAATCTGGAAATGGATATCTTCTGTATCTTATCTGTCTCTTCTATGTATCTATGGTTTGTCTATCTATGGTTTCTTTATCTCTGGTTTCCTTTGGCCAAGTTCTACTGTACCCCTCTACATATGCATAAAGAAAGCTACTCAACATTCAACATGCTACAAATGACTAAAGGTACTAGAGGGAGGGCTCCTGGCTCTTGAAAGAGTGAAAGCCTGTCTTGGGCAATGGGGCAAAAGTTTGATGTTTTTCTTCACTGGAAAGTTTTGTTACCTTTGCTGCTGCTGGTGCTGCTGCTGCTGTTGCAAGAGGAGGATCTGCCTCTGCCTCTCTCATCAACGTTTTTGGTGAGGGGCCGAAAGTTTCCTTTTCAATAGGGTGAGGGGAGGTGGGATTCCTGGTGGGGAGGTTACAAAATTTTCAACGCTTAAGTGATTTTTGCTGTAGCATACTTTTGGGTGCCATTCACATGCGAACAAACTGAAACGAGGAGCAGCAGATTTTTAAAGTGGCGTCGGGCGGACGGGCGGGCGGTCAACACACGCACTGCGGCAGCAACAGCAGCAGCAGCATCACAGTTCACACACTCACACTTCTGCCGCACTCCACACTGCCACACTGTTTCAGCCACTGTATCTGCCCCCTGCCCCACACTCTCCACCCACTGCTCTCCTCCTGTGTGGCCTGTGGCGTGTGTCTGGCGTTAAATTGAAGGCGTTTAGCGTGGCAACCGAAGGACACTTAAATTGTTTTCGCTTTGCTTTTTGCCCTCGCGGCTCAAACCCACGGCTTTATCACTCTCTCCCTCGCCCTCTCTCCCTCTCGTTTTTTTCTCACAAAAAACCAAAAAAAAAATCATAAAAAATGCATGGCCATATATTTTCTCTGTTGCTCACACAAATTGCGGCTATTATTTGTGTGTGGAATGTGTGTGTAGTCCTGTTCTGTCGTCGTACGTCTGTTGTATGGCTATTAGGAGCAGCTTATGAAAGAAGTTGGTTTTTTTCTATGTTTTCTTAGGCGTAAACTTCCGTTTGACTTATGCCACACATGTGTGGAAAAATTATGTCTTGGGGAAATGCGGAGGACCATGAAATTCTTAGTATTCTATACAAATATACGCAAATTTTTCTAGGATAGGCGGAAGGGAAAAGTCAATGGGAATCATTGAACCATTGAAAATAGTTAGAATAATCGTTGTAGAGACTTTCCCTATGCTTTTACATGTTAGGCGTCATGCAGCAGCGCTCATCGGTGGGTTCTGCCTGGGTTCCCAGGGAAACCTTTGGGAAATATAATTCAATTACATTTTTTCCTTACAAATCTCTTTGGAAAACTATTCTTCATTCATTTGTACGTCTGAAGCGTCATGCAGCATCACTCCTCGGTCTTTTGGGCAGCATTTCTGCCTATGTTCCCTAGAAAACCTTTGGGAATATTTAATAAATATTTCATAAATATTTTTCTCCACAAATCTGCTTGGAAAACTATTCCTCATTCATTTCCACATATCACGCGTCATGCAGCACCATTCTTCGGTGTGTTTAGCTGCGTTTCTGCCTGCGTTTAGCGAGTGCCACCTAGCGCTTACTTCAGAACCTAGTATGTCCTTCTTTGTAGTTCTAAAAACTACTCGAAATTCCTTAAAGCGTATCCTTAACCACACACAAAAGCCTCGTGTGATAATTCAATGTAAGCCCCGAACAAAAAGGAACAAAAATGGAGGAAGAAAGCCTTTCAATCCGAAAATGTTCCATCGACAGCCCCCAAAGGAAGGTTTCATTGTCAAGGAGAGAGGCGCCCGAGCTGGAGCCTGGCCTTTGTGTAAATGGATATGATGGAAAAGTTGCTGTGGCACAGTACAGTGCCATGCCACGCCACTGTGCCTGCCACATGGGACACATGAAATGTGTAGCAGTGCCCCAAGTTGTTGATGTGTAAACGGTTTCGAGGATTTAAAATAAAGTAGGCGTGATGCGTGCAACAAAACGGGGGCACAAAACCAGAGAACAGAGAAAGAAAAGCAGGACAAGCTGGAAAATCAGGAACCCAACGAAGGAAAAGCCAACCAAAAAAATTCAACAGGAAGCAGAAAAGCAAATTGTAGCGGAAACTCTCGAGTAAACACAATAAATGTTTAATAAGCCAAAACGAGGAACCGAAAGGAGAAGGAAGGAGGAGGAAAAGCGAAAGCGAAGGCGAAGACGAAGGAGATGCTGTGATGGAGCTGTTCTGGGAAAATGGGGTATGTGTGTAGCGTTTTGTAGCGGAAAACTCAAGCGGAAGCTGCAGCAGCAGCAGCAAAAACAATGAACAGAAAATGTGGGGGGGGCACCAGAAATTATGCTATTTTATAGGAAAATTCCTGGAGACACTTTCCCAGACATTTAAATTATGCGATGAAGGGGGTGGGGGTTGGGCTGTGCTGTCTGTGGAAGGCACTTTAAAATCGTGATAAAACAAGGAAAAACTGTCAGAGTTTTCACCACTCGAGCCACTAAGTGGAAACGCTTGAAAAGATAGCGATAGAGAGAGATAGAGAGCGAGAGAGAGAGAGACATATACAACTACTAAAAGGAGAAACAGTGCGTATGGCAATTGAAAAGTTTTCATTTTAAAGAGGGGCGTTCGAAAGTTTGCCTTCTCTCTCGCTCTCTCGCTGGTTTTAATCACCTTAAAGCAAACACAACCCAAACACAAAACACATTTCTAGCTTCCTGAATCGATTGGGAGCTCTCACTCTCTCTTTGGCTCTGTGTTCCTGCGGTTGATTCCAGGCGATTGATTCGGCCAGCCGAGAGCCGAGAGCAGATCATTGGAGTGAAAACGAAATCATATACGGATTTGTCTCTCAATTAGCTTTGTTTTGGATAAATCAGAATCGAATGGGGAGTGCGAGTTTTGGGAGTGCTTTAATTTGTGTGTTTTTTTGAAGAAGAGTGTGTAAAAACATTGAAAATGTGGAAAATCGGACAAATTTGTTTGTTAAATCTTTGGGAAATGGCAGTTCTTTAAATATTGCCGATATAGAAGAGGTTTTATGGAGAGTTTGAATCTTGTTGTACTCAAATTTGATAAAAAAATAATATCAAAACATAAACTTAACGTGTCGCGCGTTATGCGGCAGCGCCTCTCGGTCGGTTGGGAGGAGGGTTGCGTTCTTACCTCGGACCCCTTCTTACCTTACCCCTCGTGACAGCATTCTGCCTCCCTGTTGTCACTTGGGCCACTTGATGGTACAGTAGTCATTGCATATCAACGTCCTAAAGAAGCATTGATAAATTCCCAGGTTGTTATCCATCGTCTAAGGGATTTCGAATGTCCTAAAGAGATTTTTTATGTTAGTTTTGGTTACCATTTCATTGAAATTCTACTTTTAAATGATTTAGTTCCACAAATTATTGAAAAAATACTTTAAATAATGTTTGCAAAGTTCCAATACTGAAGGTTTTTCAATGCTTTCATATATTGAAAGCAGTATTGTGGTGAAAAGAAATTAATTTCCCCAGAAAATGTTAATTTGCTTCTAAAAATATCTCAAAATTCCCGGCGAGACACAAACAATGCACTCAAACGATCATTCAACAGGACAGAAATTGATTCAATTATGAGTACAATTAGCATTTTGATTAGCATCTGAAAGATGGGCTGTCTACCCACACAAAGTTCCACAAAAGATACAGCCCATCAATGGGGGGAGGAGGGCTGTATCTCATTGTTGGTGCCACCAGAAATATTGCCCCATTCTCAGCGAATGACCTACGCCAATGCGACCTCCAAAAATCCCATTGATGGACACTCGAAGGAGGGGAAGGGGAGGTGGCAGCCTCATACATAAAGGGAGACCAAAATAAGGGACATATCGAAGCAGAAGTAGAAGAAGAGATGAATCAAAGAAGAAGGAGATGGAGAAGTAGAAGCAGCAGCAGAAGTAGAAGAAGAAGGACACAAATACATAGATAACGGAGAAGGCGAAAAGTCAGTAAGCGGCAAAAGCTGAAATGAAACGCATCAGAATCGAATCGATTCGATTAGTGAAATGAAATTTACGCCAAAATAAATTTCCCACCGACTTCTTATCCGATGCGTCGTGTCGTGTCGCGTCGTCAGTCGGTTGGTGCGCCTAACTGTATGCCATATATATTTTCTCCATAGGCTCATTTTTTGTAATACCCTTACAGGAGGCAAAGGTGTTGTTATTTTTATAAGGGAGTTCCTTTAAAAAAAAACAAAAAATACTTAAGAGCTCTTTATAAAGTGAAAAATTAGGAAATATTCCCTTCCATACATACATATTTCTATGTGATCTGTGTCTATATCGAATATATGGCCATTAATATATATTTATCTAGCTATATATTCATATATGATAGCAGATATTGGAACAATTGGCTTAGTATTATGTTTTACTGACAGCATACTATTTTTCGTTGGGGATTTTTCCCCAATATATATGTATACTTATAGCCTGATAAAGGAAGCATCATTGTAGATAGGGAAAGAGCGAGAGATAGTCTAGGTACATGATTTCCACGAAGAATTCAACCTTTTGCTGCTAAGCTGCTTTGTGAGAGAGAGCGAGATAGATTCTAGGTACCTGACATCGTTTTGCTGCTAAGCTACTCCATGAGAGAGCTCTAAAGGGTCTCTAGGTATGCGATTTCCATGAAAATCAGCATTTTGCTGCTAAGCCACTTTGTAGGAGAGATTGGGAGCCACAGAGAGAGAAAGAGCATGAAAGGTCAAGGAACTCTGTAAGATATCGAAAGAGAAAGAGCAAGAAAGGCTAAGCTACTCTGTGAGATATTGAGAGAAAGAGAGAGATGATTGAGAGGTGCTACAGTTTCCGCCAGGGTTTTGGTACAGGAATATCTCTCTCTCTCTCTTTTTCTCTCTCCGTTGGCTTTTTCTGAGGGTATTAACGTCTTCGGTGTAAGCCAGTTCTTATCTTTCTTGGATTTTTATTGTTGTTGTGTGCTACCATTCTTCTTGTCGCTTTGGTTGTTGTACCTCTTGTTGTTGTTGTTGTTGTTCTTTGGCATGTCATGATGTTGCCAGTTGATGTTCTTGCTGTTGTTGTTGTTGGTGTTTTCGCTGTTGTTGTTGTTGTTCTGTTGTCGCCGGCGTCGTCATTGTCTCTAAACTTTTGTACGTTCATTAATCTTGTGAAGCGTTTTCCCTGTTGCGCCTGTATGTATGGGTTTCCCCCTCTCTCTCTCTCTGTGTCTGTGTGTGTGTCTGTGTGTATTGGTTTCAGCTTGTCTCAGCTTGGCATGTCCTGCCTGCCTGCCTGCCTGCTGCCCCCTCCGCGTTATCCCCCTTGTCACGGGGAGGGCAGTTTGTTTGCCTGTTGTGCCGCTTGTTTCCTTCCTGCCCCTCACACTGTCCTCACAGAGTTCTTGTTCCCCCTCCCCACAGCACTCTGCCACTGCCACTGAGTCCTCTTGTCGACGTTCGTCGTCGTCCTTGTTCGGGGCACACAGGACACTTGTGCGACAGTTGTTGCATGATAAGGTTTAATCTATTTAATTGTAATTGATATTTTCGCAAGATACGACAACGCCTAGCTGCCTCCCCCTGCCTCCTCGCTGCCTCCTGTTTATGTCTGTGCCTCCTGCCTTTCCTGTCTTTCCTTCCTTTATTATTTTTATTTTTCCTACTTCTTCTTCTTCTTGTTCTTCTTGCTTTTTTTTTTTTGGTATTTTTTCCGCTTCCTTCACCCATTTATAAACCAAATGAGGCAACAATAACAATGAAGGATGTTTGCCTACTGAACCCCCCTGCAACTCCTCCTCCTGGCAACTTGTTGGCAACACTTGAGGCTCTGTCTCTCTTGGCCCTCCTCTTCGTCCTTCGTCCTTTGCTATTTGCTATCCAAAGACAAAATCATAATTTATAAAGTGTGCCAGCAGCGAAGCGAAAGCAATTTTCCCCATCCATCTGAGAGCGAGGGGTAGTGGGGCACCGGTTAAAGTGTTTTGTGACACTTCACACATGCGACACCCCCCCACCAAGCCACCCCCCATCAGCAGAGTTTTGCAAGGGATCCACAGGAAGAGGCAAATGTGGCAATGACAGTGGAATGGAAACAATTAGTTAAAGGCAAAAGTTAAATGCGGATACCAGAAATGGTGCGAAAACTATCCCAATGAAAGGAGGAGGAAAACTCTTGAAAATATATGACTGGGAATTAATCATTTGGAGGCTGGGAATATAACGACTATAAAATTAATTTTCTCACTTTTTAAGATGTTTAAATCTTAATCAATTATTGAAATTTAGTTTAAAGATAAGAAAATTGTTAAAATTCAGTTGGTAAATTATATTTTTGGGGTAAATATTTAAGTGTTTCGAGAAGGTACCCGAATTTGGGTCTTAAAATTAAAATTTTAATATAAAAAAGGAGTTTTTAGATTACAGTTTGTCCAAATAATCGATAATTATCCATAACTAGTGGTGGTAGAATAGTTTTCCTTATAAATAATTGTGTACAAGAAACAGATAATATTCAGAGATGGCGTTCTCCTGTAAACATTAACAATAGCTCTACATTTTTAAGGGGTATCTAAAGGCTGTTGGGGGTTAAGGTGCAGCGTTGTGAGAGCGAGAGATAGTCTAAGTACAAATACTTCCAACGTACTTTCATTTGTGTTTTGTTATGGGTCTATATCTTCCATAACCGTACCATATGTACGATAATCATTTTCGCTCTTCAACAACCCACTCTCTGGTAGTCTTTTCTCTTTCTCTCTCTATCTCACATCTTTATATCAAATAGATCCTTTTAGATGTCTCCTGAAAAACACTAACTTGTGTAAGGAAGGACTTTAAATATGCTTATTGAAACAGCATTTGCAAGGCAATTTCCTATCAAATATTGTAATAATCTTTAATATTTTTAATTTTTATAAACGTTTTATGTTGTTTAACTGCTAAAATCATTCGTAAATTATAAGATTGTTAAGATTTAAGATGGTTCAGAGTACTTTTGAGAGCCCGAAACTTTGTGGAACTGTATTGAAGGACAAAAATTCACACTTGAAATCATAATAAAGAGATAAAAGAAAACCTTCTTAGCTTCTGTATAGGAGGTTTGCCCATATGATAAAGTCACTTGCCCCTAAGAGATAAAGTCACTTTTCCTTCAGAGAACGACCCTCTCCAGAGACCTTTAAGAACAGAGAAAGACCCTCTCGAGCGACCTTTAATGAACTCAGCAAAAAGCTTAACCCCACGCCCAAAAAACCGAAGTGGACCAAAGCATTAGAGGAGGCCTCCATCATTGCCACCTGTTTAGACATTAACGCTCTATCAACTGGAATTTCTACACCTACCCCTGCTCCCTAGTCGTCCATTTCCGCTCTGCAACAACCCACTCTCTCTCTCTCTCTTGCTATCCCTCTCCCTCTGGTAGTTGCTCCTCCCCGCCCCCGTGTATCAGATAACCAGACGCATTGCTCACTTAGTTATTATTTATGCATGAGAGAAGCATTCGAATACATTCGAAGATGAGGAAAGGGAGGCGAGAGATGGGAGACTGAGAAATAGAGAAAGAGGGGATGAAGAACGAAAGATGGTTGAAAGAGAGGTAAGGGGCTGCAGTGGGAGACAGAGAGGGAGGAAGAGAGAGGGAAGGAGGTGCAATGGGAGACAGAGAGGGAAGAAGCTGCACTGTGAGACAGAGAGGGAAACAGATGAAGAAGGAGTAAGGAGTACCAGAGAGAGAGAGAGAGAGAGAAGCAAATATAAGCCAAGAAAGAGGCCAAAGACAAAAGATGCAAAATTCCCACCAATAACGCTGTAAATTTAATGGGAAAACGTGCAAGGAGGGGGCGAGGGGGGGAGCTTGGTGAAATGGAGTTTCCCGTTGGGTTCCCAGCAATCACTACACTGGAAAAAAATAATTGTTGTTGCTGCCTACTTGGCACACACTCAGCCTCCGCCTCTGCTTCAATCTCAGTCCAAGTCCCACTCCTTCTTTAACACTTCTTCTTGCTACTCCTCATCCCTCGCTCTCTCTTCAAGCCCCCCCTCTCTCTGTCTCTCTCACAGTACTCTCCCCACCCTCCTTCCCTCCTGCGCCACTGTCACTCTCATCTCTTGACTTCCTGTTGGAGCTTTTGTTTTTATTGCTTCATTTTCGATTATCGTGCAATGCACTTATCGCTGCCTCCCCACACCCCTCCCTCACCCCTGGCTGCTATATCCCATTGTCAACGTCTTCGATCTTTGTCAGAGACATGGGATAATGGGAAGAGGAGGCAGGGGCAGGGACGGCGGGCAGTAGCAGGGGGCGGAGTGGAGTACAGGGTAGAGTAAAGCTCAATCACATTGTTATTTTTGTTGTTTTCACTGCCGCCTTATCCTCATCCCCTCTCTTTCTCGCTCTCTCTCTCTCTCTCCCTCTCTCTCTCTCTCTCTCTCTCTTTCGCTGTTCTCCCTCATCTGTCTCCCTGTAATTGTTGCTTGTTGATTTCTTCTGTTGTCTCCTCTTTTTGCTTTGCTCCTTTTTGTTTTTGCACTGCCATTTATATGGATATACAGTTATATCTAGATATATTCTATATATATAATTTTCCTTTTTTTTTGGCACTGTCTAGAGGCCGCGTCGAGTCCTTGCTCTGCCCCCCCGAGTGCTTCAAGGCTTCAAGTGGCACGCTGACTCTGGCTCTGGCCTGCAACTTGGGCAGCGTGTCAGGCGAGTGGCTGCAGCACCCCTGCCTTCACCCCCCTGCAGCAGATACAACTCCAAGTACAGTGAAGCTTCTGGCATTTGAATTAAGCAACTACCAAAGTGTTTTGTCGAGGACCTGCTTGAGGGGCGGGGGAACTCCTTGGGAGTCCTGGGAATTTGTACATATTTTTAGCGGAAAAAGTAGACAAATTGATCAGGGAAATATTTTAAAGGGGTTTAATTAAAAGAAAAAAATTGGAAAGTTATTAAAAATTTGTTAGAAATTGTTTAAAAAAATTTAAAAAAAATTATAAATGAAAGAAATTATTGTAAATTTATTTAAAATTCTGCTTTTAATTGGAGAAAATATTTTAAAGGCTATTAATTTAAAGAAAATAATTGGAAAAAGATTAAAAAATGTTAAGAAAATATTTAAACAAATGCTCAAAATTATTATAGAACTTTTTTATAAGAAATATTTACAAATGTATGCTTCCAATTGCAGAAAAATAGAAAAATTAACCAAAGAAATATTTTAATGGGTAATAATTTAAGGAAAATAATTGGGAAATGAATAGAACATAAAAATAAATTATGAAAATAATTGGGTCATTTTTATGACATTTTTGTAAATTATTTAAATAAATTTAAGACAATTATTGTAGAACTTTTTCTTGGCAAATGTGTTTAAAAATTCGCCTTCAATTAGAGAACCTTCCAAATGAAACCCAATAAATCCCCGTTTATTTTCCCCTCTAAAGCACTTAAAAAATTAAGCAAAAATCTTGACATTAGAAACTACTTTCCCAATTTTCATTTAAATGAACATTGTCCTTGGCCATAATCAGGAGGCAGGAGGCAGGTGGCAGGCGTCAGTCATTCCAATCAGCGAGTACACTCGGACGCGGACACTAATCAGCAGAACAGAGATGCAGATTCCAGGCCCCCCCGAAAAAACCCATTTAGATGCCTTTTGATCTGACTGTACCTGTACCCCTGTACCTGTTCCTGTGTGCAGTTCGCTCTCTCTGTCTCTGTGTCCACTCCACCAATTTCGTCACTAATTTAACTCTTCCGCTGCCACTTAGTCGCTTTTCACTGTAACTAACTAAGTCCCCAATTTGTGCCCCTGCCCCCGCACTGCGCTACTCTCTTTTGAACGGCGGTTCGGTGGCACACCTCGGCGGCGGCGGCAGCGACGGCAGCGGCGAGGTAGAACCTTAACCCCTAACCCATTGGCTGGTACGTGCACCATTTGTGCCATAGCCAATACCAGGGGGATGGTGGGTGGTGGGTGGGGGGAAAAAGGCCTCCTCCGAGAGTCTGGTGGTGTTGAAAAATTGTTCGCCTGGCATTTGCCGAAAAAGTTTTGTGCGCCGCATACACAGAAAATGCACGACAAATGCCAGAAGCTTCAGCTTGTCGAATGCAGCAGCAGCAGGACTCTCCCCTGGCCTCTCCTAAAATTCTCCCCCGCCACCCCCAAGGGAGGTCCTCCCACTGTCTGTTTTGTTCCCATGGAATGGTTTTAGTTCTTTTGTTTTTAGTCAGGTCGTGTGCCATTTTCAAGCAATTTTTACTTTTTAATTGACATTTGTTTGTGCTTATGTGTGGCTGTCTATGTGTGTGTGTGTGTGTCTGTGTGTTGTACATATGCACACATAAATATAGTAAATGTGTGGGCTTTGTGTGTGTGCCTTTATGGCCTTTGTATTGGTGGCAAAGCACTTTACGGCCCCGGCAGCCCCGACGGCGCCGGCGGCAGGCATTTTTGTAATTATAGCACAAAATTGATTTGATTTTTGATTTTAATAAGTATTGACAGGGTTTTTAATGAAGTGGGCTGGCAAGGACACACACCACACACCCTCTCCCAGCAGCCACGCCCACTCATTGGATGTACACATGTGAAATATGTGAATGTGGGGGAGAGTGTGATTTTAGGTTCGGGCCGAAAACTATGCAACAGAATTGTGTATGAAAAGTATGCAATGGACTTGTATTTTATTTTGCACCAGCCCCAAAAGTAGGCAGCATTAAAATGTAATAGAATATTTTTCGCTTTCGGTGAAAGTCGATTGGCTTTTGCAGTTGTGTTAGGCTACTGATGTGTATGTGTGTGAGTGCCTAAATGCAGCTGAGTGTCTAAGGGTGTGTGTGGGTTTGTGTGTGTTTTAAGCCGTGCATTGATAACGGTTGTTGAACCGCAATGCCATGCAATCGATATGAAAAGTAAAGAATAAAACAAGGAGATTTTATATTGCTTTAAAATACTTTTCTTACGTTTTTTCGTTGCTTAAACTATCAACTTTAAAACATTTAAAATGAAGGAAATGCCTGTTTAAATATTTTTAAATATAAAATTAAAGTAATTTCCCCTGTAAACTTTAATAAATCGAAACACATTTGATTATTCAACATAAAACACATTCATTAAAATTCATTACACACGTATTATGAATTATTTTGAACACTCAATTTGAATATATTTTAAATATTACTGAACTTCCGTTTCGAACTTCATTTTGGCATCACTTTTGCTGGCCGAGAGACTGCTGAATATTTTATTTATAATTTTGCTTAATTTCATTTTGAAGGCCTTGTTTTATGGTCGGCTTATGCTGATGTTTCTGCTGCTGCTGCTGTTGGTCATGTTTTTGGGAGCTTGAACGCCTCTAAGCCAATGTCCGGGGGACTGACCAGTCAGGACGAGCCTGGATGGAGCTGTGTGTTTGTCTGTGTGTGTGTGTGTGTGTGTTGGTCAGCTGGCAGCCTGACATAAATTTGCAAATCGACAAATATGTCATGCTCAATGCGAGTGTTCGTCCGTGTGCGTGTGTGTGTGGGTGCATTGGTGTGTTTTTGATGGACAATGTTTGCTTATCGCTCCACAGGCTACCGCCCCGCCCCGCCCCGCCTTACAGGACGAACCCCTTCCCCATTGGCCTTGTTCTACGCACGTGACTGACGCCTTGGTCCAGGATCCAGGTCCCTGGTCACTGGCTCTCTCTCTCTCTGTCTCCCTCTCTCTATCTCTATCTCCTCTGAGCCCTGTGTGTGTCCCAATTCCTGTCGCAACGTCCTGTACCCACTCCCGACCCACTGCCACCCCTCTGATTTCACCCAAATGCGCCTAAATGTATGCAAGATAGCATCTGTTTTCGTCGTGTTACCGACTTACACATGTAAGTCACTCATATTTGAGTGTGTGTCCCCTCCTTCCATCCGTTCGTCCATCCGTCCGTCCGTCCATCCGCCTCTGACTAAGCGCCTACACATTCATTACACATGTATGCGTATTAGGCGCAAATATTGAGGCTTTACTTAAACAGCATTAAGTCGAAATTAACATGTCTGAGACCAGAACCCACCACCACCACCGCCAAGACCAAGACCAAGACCACTACCAGAAAGGAACCGCATAAACCCTGATGCTACAGCCTCCTGCCGCCTGCCTCTGATAGATGGATAACAGCATTCATTGTATCTGTATCTTTTACTCTGCGGCTACTGCTGCGAAATTCAATCTATCAAATTCGAAAGCATATACCAATATACATATATATATACACAGGTGGAAATGCCAAAAAAAAAGTAAAACCAACTTCGTTTGTGCATCAGACAAAAAAAAATATATATATAAAAAAAGAGGAGTACAAACTTTAAGCTTTCTCCACAAATAAAACGCAACAAAAAATAGAGAGACTTTATAAATAAATAAAATTTCACGTGCCACAGAGGCACACATACACCTATACGCACACGCATAAGCCCCCACCCCCCATCTCTCCTGCATTCCCGTGTGGCGTGTGTCGTCGTCATATCATCTGTGTTTTAGTTTTTTGGTTCTAAAAAAAATTGTGCCAAAAATTTGAAGCTCAACGAAGAAGAACGTTTCGTTTCCAAAAGCCGAAGCAAGCTTTTCCGAAGCCCCACTCATTGAGAGAGCTTTGCGAGAGGGAAAGCAAAGAGAGAGAGCAAGAGAGTAAGAGTGGTGAATATTTCTAGTACGAAATGGGTTCGGTAAATGAAGAGAGTGACACGTTCAGAGGGAGAAAAAGAGAAGAAATAGTTAAGGATTGAGTGAAGATTCAGACAAGAGAAGGACTAAAAGAAAGAGAAGAAATGGTTGAGGATTGAGTGGATTTACAGAAAAGAGAAGGACAAAAAGAAAGGGGGGAAATTGTTAAGGATTGAATGGAGTTACAGAAAATTGAAGGACTAAAAGAAAGAGAGAAAATGGTCGAGGATTGAGTGAAGTTGAAGGAAAGAGAAGGCCTAAAAGTGCCATTGAGTTGGAGTGCAGTTTGAGCAAAGTGTTAACCGTACCAAAGAGTCTTTTGAGTGTAGTTTTTGAGCTTCAAATGTTGCAACCAAAGAGTCCAGTTTTTTAGCGTAAAATTTACCAGATTTTGAGCTTAATTTCTATCATATTTGAGCTTAAGTTCTACTCTTAAAAGAGTCTACATATATTTGAGTTTATTAAGTGCATTGTTGAGCTATAAGGAACTTGCATTTTAAGAGTACATTTGAGACCACTGAAGCTACACAACTCAAAGGGTTTATGAGTGCAAGTTTATGATACCTACCTTGATACCGCTTAAAAGTACTCTCCACTCATTGTAGGACTCATACACTTGTACTCATAAACTTTTAAGAGAGAGCACTTTTCCTTTGAGTGAAGGATGCTAGCTAGGCCTTATGAGTGCAATATATCCTTCAATGAGTGGAGAGTACTTTTAAGAGAGAAGGGAAAGCGTTGAGTGAAGGATGCTAAGGCTTATGAGTGTAATATATCCTACATTGAGTTGAAAGTACCTTTAAGAGAGATGGTAAAGCCGTGAGTGATAGCTGCTAGGAGCTGCTAGGCTTCATTGAGTGGAGTGTTGTACTGTTACGAGAAGGCTGGGCAAAGAATGGCCAACCAATTGAGTAAAAATCTCAATATTCTTCGTTAAAAAAGAATTCTTGGTCTTAAAATGTGGAAATATTTGTCAAATGAGTCGTTGTTAAGGCTAAAAATGAGGATCTTGAGATAGAAATAAGGCATTCAAGAGCACTTTTAATAGGAAAATACTAATATTTAATGTAAAGTAGATCCCTTAACAAATTTAAGAATACAGAAATCAAATTGGAAACAGTTTTCTTTGATTTCTAAATACAGTGACCCATAAATCAAACCCTTACTTTACACACAAGTAACTTCTTTAGTCACAAACCCCCAAATGTTGGCCAATAAATAAACAAAAATGTATTTCTCACTTAAGAAAATCAAAGGCAAATACAAGTTTATTTGTTAAGCAATTATTAATTACCCAAAAAGGCAAAACACGGCAGACTAAGTGCGAATTATGATACACGATGCACGATACACCGAGGATAGCGAGGAGTCCATTAACCAACACACAAGTCAAATATTAAGTGGGGCTTCAGCTCCCCAGCTTTCCTCTCTCTCTCTGTCTCTCTCTCTCTTTCACTCTCAATCAATCACAATCCCAGCAGCAATCGTTATACAAATCGCATTAAGCAAACACATTAGTGGGATACAATCAAAACGCATCTGCAGCAGCAGCAGCATCACAGGTTAAAACTTTCATAATTCGATACGATTTTGTGCGGTTAATAGAACTCCCTCCAGCCCCTCTGGGCCCTCATCAGACCACAACCCTCAACCCTCAATCCTTTAATGCCATTAGCTTCTGGCATTCGTTGAGAAACCAACGACACAGAACATGCATCAGCCGGACATCATCGCAAACAAATTGCAATAATTCGATGCCCAATTTCTTGGCCAAAAACTGATTGGCCAGGGCAGTGGCAGAGGCAGAGGCAGCAGCAGCGGCAGCATTGATGAAGCGATTTGGCCAACTCATCCTGCGAGGGGGGTTTTTGTAGCTGAAAGATACATTTAAAACATAAATTGATGGAAGGTAACATTGATGTTTACTTATTGGCAAAAGTTTACTGATATTTGCTTTAAAAGTGGTTCCAATTAAAGCCCAAACCTACCCCTTAAAGACTCTAACTAGCAGTGGATTTGTCACCTCAAAAGAGAGTCTTATTTATAAGAAAATATCACTGGAGAGAGACGACCAGCTTAACGACCAGCTGTTGCTGTTGCCTCGAATGTTGCAATAAGTTTAAACAAGCTTCCACTATAATAAATATACTATGTATGTAATAACAAATCTATTATTTATGGGCGCGTGTCTGAAAGGTTGAGTGACCGCACAAATTGCTTAAATATTTACACACACGAGGGGCGGGGTGGAGTATTTCACATATTTTTTTGGGGGGGTCGCTGCCTGCCTGCCCTTTTGGCTATTGATTATTTTCCTGGAAAATGCCATACACAAATTCTTAAAATGAATGCGGTTACAGTCACAGGGAGATACACACATACATATGTACATAGTATATTTACTCGACAGATAAATTGATGCCAGATAAGATGCATAGACTCCATCCATTCACTCTCCATCCACACCTCTCGCCCTAGTAAAACTCCATTAATAATTCATAAAAAATAAATTTTACAATAAAATTCAATTGATTGTGTAAATATTTTCTTTTACCGCAAAGCAGAGCAGAACAGAGGAGAGAGAGCGACAGATAGAGGCAATTTTCCACCTCTTCTTCCCACCTTTTTGCCATTTCTTCCGCCGCAAAAAGAGAAAGTGCCTTTCGCTTACTTTTTGATGTCCTGTGACGGGCTTTTGATAAATGTCCTCCCACTGATCCCCAATTCAGTTCTCGCTGCTCTCACCTTTCCTCTCCTACTGCTCTCCTCCTCCTCTTTGTGCAGGGCCGTTGCAGCAGATAAAAAGGTGACCCCAAAAAAACAAAAAAAGGTGAAACTCCCGCTTGGAATTGGTTTTTTGGCAAACAGAAGTTGAATTTTTGCACATAAATCACAGAAATTGCGATTGAAATTACGCAAGACATAGGGGATTTTCCACAGGGAGATCTTTTCAATATTGTAATTGGTAGGAAAGGGGCTGGCAAAAGGGAAGAGGGAGGGGAATTTTGTAGAAATTTTTGACAGAAAAGTGTGGGGGGTTAGGGGATCAAGGGACCCAAGCAATACCTTATCTCAATCACCCAATCTTAGTCCATTAAATGTGCAAATATTTCGTTCGATATTGGTAAATATATAATTTACATTTGCTTAAATTAAATGTAGAAAAATAATAAAAATAAAAATAATAAAGAAGATTCGCAGAGATTTTTCTTGTAGTTATATTAAAAATAAATAGTAACATAATAATAAAAAAATACTAAAATAATTTTTTTTAAATAATAATAAAAAAAATAAATAAATTAAATAAAATCTTCATATCACGAATCATAGTCATAAAATACCCAATATTTTTAGAAGAAGTATAGTTCGTGCTTTTTTTAGAAATTCTTTTACCAAACAAAAAATTTAATAATTTAATAGAGATTACTTCTGAGGAACTTCTACTTTTTTCATAGCTATAACTAAATAAATTATATCTTTAGGAATATAATAATACATCAAGACTGTTTTTTTCTTCTCTATTTTTATTCCTCGTCATGAACACATCAAAATATTTCATAATTCCTAATTGGAAATTGTCAATTTTCTCAAATATTCGTCAGAATTTTAAGTCACTTTTTTACCATTTAACCTAACCATTCGTACACATTGGCGGTTACTGTATATCAGTACCGTCCAGTGATGGCATTGTCCTACCTCCTCCTTATTTCTCTTTCCCTTTTTAAATATTAAAATTATACTTTTTCCAACATGTTTCACTAACAACACCACAATTATTTCAATCTAAACTTTGTACACCACATAGGAAAACCAGAAAATGAAATAGCTACAGGCACTCTCAAAAAAGAAACGGATAGGGCTAACATAGAGATAAAGAGAGACGGATATGCAGAGATACTCGTACTACTCTTCAACTCCGAAACAGCCACTCCAACACCTACTACTATTTTGTGGTGTACTTCTTTCAGTTTCTGCTCCAATTTTTTTCCTATGTTACTTTTGGATGTTGTTTCGGTTTTCGTGTACAAGCCTTGAGGCACGATTCTCTGGCCAAACTCTGGCTCTCGGTCTTGCTGCCTCCTCTCTCTCTCTCTCTCTCTTACTGCTCTCTATTTCAGCTTTCTTCTGTTCATCTCTCACGCTTGACTGCATGCCACTTGTGCAATTTTAATTAACCACAAAATGTGCAAAATATTCACAGAAACACAACAGAATCCATCACCGCCAATGAAAAAAAAACAACAAAAACTAAATAATGTATATATATGCATATAGATGGATGGATAGGAAGAACAACAACAACAAGAAAACGTTGGTAGGTCGGTACGTTGGTACTTGTAAAAACAAATCTCAGGCCTATGCACAGGAAAAACATTCATACAGGAGTCCGCCCCGCCCCCCCCCAAAACTCAGCCCCCAACTCTTGGCCGCAGGTTAAATGTATGCAAATATAAACAGCGTGTGAAAAGACATGGCCAAAAGGGGGAGGTCTCGAGAGGGGAAGGAGTGTGTGGGGGTAGAAGAGTACTCTACTGTCTACCTTACTTGTTACCCGCCTTGAGCGGTACTTATGCCAATGTTCTCGCTCCCATTCAAGTGAAGCTTCCTTTGCCTCAAGTGCTCCGTTCTCCACTTCATTGTTCCTCCTGTTCTGTCCTGCCACTCCTAGTATCCTCGATATATGGTAAGGTAGCTAAAAGGAATATAAGGGATATGATGGGACATTTGAATGGTTGGGTATTTTGAGGATTTTGGAAAGATGGTTTACTACTGGTGAGAGTTTCGATTCTAAGCTTAGATTGCAGTGCGATTTATGGTTATTGAGTTATTTAAAACCAGCCAAACTTTATTTGGTTAGGCAACGAAAACTTGTTTTATTCATTCTGGCTATAACAATGATCCGTATGTAAAAATTTAAAATAATACAAAATAATGTAATTAATAATTAATATAACAAATAATAAATAAATAAGAAATAAATAGAGATTATAATAAAGAATATAATAAATAATAAATACAATATAAATAATTTAAAAATAAATAAGGAATATAATAAATAATTAAAAATAAATAAAGGATATAATAAATAATAAATAAATAATTAAAAATAAATAAAGGATATAATAAATAATAAATAAATAATTAAAAAATAAATAAAGAATATAATAAATAAATATGTAAGAAATAAATAAGGAATAAAGTAAATAAATAATAAATAATTATTTTTTAATAAAGAATACAAAAAATAATACATAAATAAGAAATAAATAAAGAATATAATAAATAAATCACAAATAAATAAAAATATATAATATAATAAAAAATAATAATATAAAAATAAATAATTTAGCAAATAATTTCTTAAATATTCATATAAAAAAAAAGGATATTTTTATTCAATATTTTATTTTATGTATCTATTCATTCACCGTTTTTTATTGTAAATGTGTTTATAGTTTTTAAAAAATGTTTCAATATTTATGAGACAATTTTCGAGATTTTTAAAAATATTATTCATAAATGTAAAGCCTTAAACAGATCCTTTATCGTATATCAAGATGTTCCTCTATGTTTCTCTATCAATGAGTACCTCCGTAGTCGTTATGCCCCAACTAAAGTTAGTCATCTACTTAGTTAGCACAGTTACCTGGATGGTATGTCCTCAAGCTGATTAGTGTATGGCCCTGTGTCTGGCATTTTGATTGCCGCCAGTAGAGAGAGAGAGGCGGCAGCTCTGCACCAGAGAAACACCTGTTGTCCTTGCCCCGCCCGCAGGACCTTTACCTTTTTTGTTTTTCTTTGCTTTGCTGTTGCTGTTGCTTTTGCTGTGCTGTGGTGTGGCGGTGGCTGTGGCGGCCTCTGGGCTACCCGAAAAACCAATCGAGCATGTGGCGCATACAAAAATATTATAAAAAAACAATCGGCAGCAGAGAACAGCAGCGGCAAAAGGCCTGAAGTAAATTTCGAAAATGAAGAAAATTATGAAGAAAAACAAAGGGGACGGGGGTGGGGGTGGAAAAACGATAGAAGACAACCGGAATCCGGCCGACAGTAATTCAATTTGTATGCATGACTTATTGCCGTCGAAAGATGATTTGGTTTTGGTTTTCGTTTTGGTTCGGGGTTTTTTGTTTTTGGAAATTTAATTAGCGTTAAAATACTTTTGGCCAAAAAGTTTATTGGCAGTCGCCAAAAGTCGCGTATAAATCGTAAACTTTTTAGGGTCACATTTATTTACTTTGCGAGGGGGACAGGGACAGGGACAGATTCCCAGGGAGGAGAGGACGGGGGGAATCACCAGGGGGAAGCCATTACAAATTAGTCCATAAAAGTTATGGGTTTATAAACGTGAACCGTTCGTTAAATTGAAATCGGTCTAAGAGAAATGAATATTTCATTTTACACACACACACACACAAACATAGAGAGAAAACAAAGCCAAACCAAACCAGAAATCCTTCATCCCCTCCACCCACAAAAAAATTTGTGAAAATCCAAATGGAAAATCAATTAAAAAGCATTGGAAGAGCCAGGCGTTGTACAATTGTTAGCGGAAAATTGTTTTCCCGCTGGAAAAAAAAGTTGTCATACCCTTTTTTCTTTGCCTGGATTTTAAAAATTTCATCACAAAAATATCCATTTAATAAAGATTTAAATGCATCAGAGAACCGCTGCAAAGCGAAGATATTGAATTGATGAAGGATATATTTTTGATAATTTATATATGTTTTTATGTACGATATGTACGATGACAGGCCAAGGCCAAATTGATGAGTTTTAATCAATGAAATTGAGGGAAAACCAGGTGAAAGTGGGACTGGAACTGTGAGGGATGTCAAAGACGTCGTGTCTCATGGTATAGAGAGTGTTAAGACCTTAAAAGAGTAGTCTAGATAATGTAGTTTTACAATGAGGGATGGGGACAATTTTTTATTCCACGGAACGGGTGCATCGGTACTGCGAGTGTTCTTTAGGTACAATAATATTTTCATGCTTGAACAAAAGGCTTTGAGGGAACGAATTTATGCTTACTCTATTGGAAAACGATACAATGTGATCCAAGAAGTAACAAGAAGTTGCTTCTAGGAGTCTACAGTCTACAAAAGTTTACCAGAGCGAGAATTTAGCAATGCCAAGCGCTTCAATTTCTCTCTAGCATTTTTTTTGGTAATTTTTTCAGGTCTTTTTTTGTATTTAATAAATTATTTGTGCATATTATTTTAAATTATATATTATTATTATTTATTTTATTATTTATATTATATTATTTATTTATATTATATTATTTATGTATATTATTTAAAATTATATTTGATTATTAAATTTGTAGTAAATAATTTTTTAAGAATTTATTTGTCATTGTAATTCCATTACAAATTATTCCAATCCAACTAATGGCAACGTCCATCAAGCAGTAATAAATATCCTAGATTTTAATTAAATTTCTTTCTACTATTAATTTTCCAGTTTTTCTAGGATTAATATTCCATTCCATTCTCTCAAATCTCAGTTTAATCCCCCAAAGTAAATATTCAGAAAAATTAATTTATTTTCTGTGACATTTCAATCATTGTGATTGGCTGATTGGCTGTTTGGCATTCCGCTGTTGGCCCCGGCTATCGTTTACGCTTTGGCCATTAATCAACACCTTTTTTTGCCGGGACCAAAACACCTTTCCACCCACACAACAAAACCACAAAAAAGTTGACATTACGAGCAAAAAAAAAAACAAAGCAGGAAAAAAGGCAGGACAAAACGGGAAAGTGTTTTCCCGCTCATTTGCATAAAGCGACCATAAAACAAAACCAAAAATCTGTAGAAAATGCCCCCAGAAAAGAGAACTTCATTTATCAAGTGTGGCAAAGAGAGTGCAAAAGAGAGAGAGAGAGAGAGAGAGAGAGTGAGAGCCTCGTTAAATGATAAATTGCTCAACACTGGACCACACGACCATATGTTCCATATGATTGACGTGTGGACTAATGCCGCCATGGGGGCATCCTGCACAGAGGATACTGGCGATGTCCTTGCTTGCCTGCTTGCTGCCTTCTACCCATAACTATGCAAAATCGCATAGCAACTATTTATAATATTTTAAGCCCTACATCTCACATCCATTCTACCAGCCTGCTGCCTGCCTCATGCCTCCTGCTGCCTCTTGCCTCCTGCTCCCTCGTATTAGTTATGCAGGCGGTTGCTGCGTTGATGAGAAAATGCAAATTAGTTACCAACTTTTCCACACAGCAACAAAAAAACCAACTTCATTTCAGTTTTTGGGTTTTGGTAAGTAGGTTTCTTTCTGCCTCTTAGTGGGGGGTGTGGGTGTGGCATTGCATCACCTGCTGCTGTTCCATCAGTGTCACAGACAGCCAAAAAGTATGCAAACATTTTTCGCACTTTATAATTAAACAACTCAAAAGACAAAGAAGACTTAAAGGCGTTTGCCACTTGCACTTCACTCTACTCCTCCACCCACCCCCCACCTCTTTCTTTCTCTCCCTTACTATATTTCTCTCCTTCTCTCTTTGCTGCTGCTGCTGCTGTTAACCAAGACTGGCAACATTTGCACTGTAATGAACTTTTGCAATAAACTGCGCCGCAATTTTTCGCTGACAAAGTTTTTGGCCCCTTTCCCAGTATTAAATGGAACAGGGAGGAAATGCTGGAGGGTAGGGGCGCAAGGGGCGAAACAGATCGGAATATAAAGTGTGGGAGAGCGAAAGAGATGCTTAGCGAAAGGCTAGAAAGAAGTCTCAGAAATAACGAATGAGAGAGAGTGAGCGAGTGGGTGAGTGGAGAAGGAGGGTGGGTGTCTTCTCTCCTTCTTCTGCTTATTTGTTTTGTTTTTGCGCGTCTCTTATTTCCGGCTAGCTGCGCATTTTTATTGCGCTCAAAAAGTATATGCAAGTTCAAATGTCAAACTACTTAAAAACTTATTGTTAGCAAAAGTACGACAAACGGCACGGCTGCAAAGCAGCCAACCAGCCAGCAGCAGGGGCACAGACGCCAGACAAAGCGAGAGTACAGGAGAGGGTGGAGAGAGAAGTGTAGGAGAATGGACTTTTAGAAGAATTCAAATTTGATTCTCACGAATTTTAGATGCACTGTCGATTTTAATGAGGAATTTCAAGTGGAATTTCAGAGAAGAATTGTTGTTAACTTGAAACAAGAGAGAAAATCGACTAAAGGGATCCTCATGTCCATGCTACAATTAATAATAAGGTGACGTCGTCAGCACAAATGCTCTCTTTCGAGGGTCCATCCATAGAATCTCTTTCTAGCGCTTTTCCCTGAGCGCTAACACAAGGGAGAGAGAGAGAGAGAGAGAGCGATCGAGTTGAAGTGGAAGAAGCCAAGATGTATTTAGTAATATGTTGACATCGTCATCACATCTGCTCTCTTTCGAGGACCATCCGTTTTGCTAGAAGGCATGCAAACGAACAGAACGAGCAGATCGCTGTCTGTTTCTCGAACTTGTTTCTTTGAGAGCTCAGAAAGCGTGGATGGTCCTTACTACATCGGATCACTTTACTGTATTACTAAATTCATCTTGCATGGGACGATGTCACCCTATTAGGACTAACATGTTGCACCTCTGCTCTCTCTCGTGCTTCGATTCCATTCTCTTCATCTGTACAAACGAACGGAACTCTTTACATGGTCTCTATTTAGATCATTCCCCTAGTATTCCTATATTCTACAAATCTACAAATAACATAACCATCCAATATTTAGTCTTTTGTTATTTCCCATCGTCTAAACACTTCATGATACCCCACTTGGACTACACTTACCAACTAAAAATAATACACAGAACAGCAGAAACATCCGCCAAACATCCCACTACATCTTATAACCATTCCACATCCCGTCTTGCACTTTTTCTCCACCAAAAACTCTCCATCTGCCATCCAACATCCACCATCCCGACTTTTTCAAACAAATTTTCTACAGAAGTCAAGCGGATCGCGGACAAGTTTTTGTTGCTTTTTTTGTTTTTTTTTTTGGGTAAATTGCAACGAAAGTCAAACATTTTCAATAAAACTGCACAAATTATTTGTCATCCCGCAGCAGAAAGTTTGGGGAGGGGGAGGCAGCAGAAGGAAGGCCTCTTCAGAATCCACATTTCCATGAGATGAGGAGGGGGGTGGTGGGGTTGCAAGGAGAGAGAACAGAAGGATAACCGCACCACGTAGTAGCTCTGAACACGTTTCAAGTTTTCACTTTAACTGCAAATCAAAATGTATTTAAATGCATTTGGTCGTGATGCTACGACCCCCCATATACCACTACCCCCTGCACCACACCCCTCTCCGCCATAGTATAGTATGGCATAGTATACTGTGCTCCTCCCCAGTCGACTTCCACCTTTTTGGTGGCACAAATAGACATTGTTGACTTTGCATAATAATTGAGTTTAACTACTGCAAAATGGGAGATGCCACACAGAAGCAGAGAGAGGGAGAGTGATAGAGGGGAGGCACATGCCAACGGAGGGGATGAGGGGGGGTGTGCCACACATTCTGTGGGAGAAGTGGAGTTTAGCTGCTTGGATGGTTTTTGTTTGTGGTTGGAAGGAACTGAAGCCAAGCCAAGAGCCAAGTGAAGGACATGCATCGTACCTATCCAATACCACCTACCCCCTCGCCCCTGTCTGCCATCCCACCCCTGACAACTCATGGCATACACTACCATATCCAATACCATGGCATAGTATCCCTAACCATCTACCATCTACCAGTGTGTGTTGCATTGCAATTTTTGGCAATTTCCATTGAAGATACCGGGAGATGCCACCACCCAGAACCACTTACACACATAGACACACGCACACAGAAACAGAGAGAGAGAGAATCAGAGACTCTGAGACAGAGAGAGAGAGAGAGAGGCAGACACTCATCTGCAAAACAAACTTTGGGCCATAGTGCAAACTGCTCTCACGCACCATCTAGCCCCACATTTGGCCCCCTACTCCACCTACTCCTCCTACTCCACCTTGTGTCGTAGTCCTTCTGACGTTGTAGTCCTTTCTCCTTCTGCGGTTACCCTGGCACACAGGCTGTGGTGGAAAGTAAACGGCAAATGCCATCAAGTAGGCTACAAGTTCTGGAAAATGACTCTCAGATTCCTGGATTGGATATGTTTCGCCATGTATTCCTTACATGGTTGATAACTGATTTCCTCCTGCCTCGAGTCCTGCTCCTGTTCCTTCTGCTGCTTTCAAATGCAATCGACAATTGGCAAGTGCAATTAGTAAGTGGCAGGATTGTTTCTGAGGTCGGCAGCGATTGATCGAACCAAATTGGGGCTCTTGGTGGCATTTAGAAGACATTTTGAGGACGGAAAACCTCAGACAGATTCATGTAATATTTGGGAAACGAATGCTGACAAAAATTGGACAAATTTCAATTTGATTTTCCAGTATATTATGTGTGTAAATTGGAAATATTTTTTTTTACATATTTTTACCAATTTCTCATAGATTTTTGCAAATATTTCTTATACATTTTTCTACATATTTTCCACATATTTTTAAGAGATTTTTCCACATCTTTCTCATAGATTTTTCCACATATTTCTTATAGATCTTTCCACATATTTCTCATAGATTTTTCTACATATTTTTAAAAGATTCTTCCACATATTTCTCATAGATTTTTCACAGATAATAAGGGATATATGGGAAGTTTCTTGAAGATGTACTCTCTTTAGAGTTCTGTTGGGACTGTAGGTGCTTCTGTAGGGTCTTCTGTAGGGTCTTCTGTAGAGACTTCTTTAGGGTCTTCTGTAGGGTCATCTGTAGTGGCTTTTAAATGATTTTTCCCACTTAAAAACTGGGATAAAATGTTCATAAAAGCTATTAAATATCTTCTAAATAATCATATATTAATATATATTACTATATCCATACGTTTATCATAAAGTTTCAAGATTTTGACATTATAAATTCTCCAAATTCGGAAAAAATCAAATAACACTGACATTTATTCCCAGATTTTCTTTAGTACAATAAATATTTTAATTTTGGCTACTATCTTAAAGGCTCAAAATGATATTTTCTCTCCCCCTAGAACCTACCTTGACCGCACAGGATGCCCCATAACTTTTCAACATGGCTGTGTGTGGGATGCTGTAGCAAAATCGAAATCTATGGCATCCTACATCCATTCCAATGGCAATGGCTATGTAAATCAGAGTGCCGGAGTCTCCTCCAGCCAGTGTGTGTATCTGTGTGAGTGTATCTGTGTGTGTTTGGAGTGTGTTTGTGCGGGTAGTAAGGAGTTGTCAACAAAAACATAGAGACGCACTTATGGTCGTGCCCAATATAGGCAAAAATGTTGTACAAAAAGTGCAGACAACCTGCTGCAGCTGGTGCCTGGTGCTACTGGTGCTGCTGCTGCTGCTGGTGTGCCCTGTGAGCAGGACTCATCCTGGACACCCCAGCAAATGTCTCCTTGTTGTCCAAATGTCCGCCTGGCTGCCTTTTGCTTTTGCCTTTGCTTATGCCGCCACACTTTCGGAGATGCTACTGCAGGAGCTCCAGCACTGCTCCACAGGCTCCACTATCCATTCGTCCTGTTGGTCCTTGTGTCCATCTCTGTGTGTGTGTGTGTGTTTGCGTGTGTGTGTTTGCGAACTTTATTAGCAAAATTGTGTTAGTACCGAAATATCCATTAGCCCAATTACGTGTACTTTTGTACCGACAGAAACCCAAAAGCAGCACGAGTATCCTTTAGGACTACAACAGGAGACAACAGGAGACTCCAGGCGACTCCAGGACTCCACTGGCTGCTCTACTGCTCTACGAAAACTGATAAACAAAGTGCAGCAGCAGCAGCAGGAGCAGCAGGAGGCACTTGCTGGGAAAACCAAACAAACGCGACGACAGACAACGAGATGACAACGAAAATGTACGGAATGCAGCCACAAATATATTCCCTCAACCAGGAATCACAATCGTTTTGGAGTGCCAACCCCCACAACCCCCTTCCCACTCTCTCTCCCTCCCTCTCTCTCTCTCTTAAAACAATAATAAATGTAAAACAATTGAGAAAATGCTGAAAACGAAGCTGGGAGTATGCTTTGTTTTCACTAGTGCACGTTTTTTTTTGTTTTTCAATTAAGATTTCTTTTTAGATGTTTTAGGATATGTAAGAATACATTTTCGGAAAGGTAAAGACAACAGGAGAGGCGAGGGAGAGTCTTAAATTGGTGTAGAAACTAAGTAACGGATATTTCTAGTGTTGCGGCACGTGTGCCTCGATTCCCCTGACCTTTCGTCTGCTCCCATACAAAATTGCATACCAAAATCTCACATAAATATCTTCACATACTCTCATAAAGAGTATTCTCCAATTCCAATTCCAAAAAAGGAAAATTCCCATTCACATTTTTAGCCAAAGAAAATGTTGCTATTGGCCAGGTCTTAGGTGGAGTTGCGGCCTTTATGGCCCTCTGCCGATTGCCAGAAATTAAGATATATGTTCATCGAGTGCATTTGATTATTATTAAGTGTTGTTTGTGTCCGTGCAGGTCCTTGTGTGGGTTTTGGGCCATAAATGAAGACCAAATTGAAAAATATAGAGAGGCAAAAGCATGAGAATAAACCAGAGACCAGAGAGACACGAACTAAAGTTGTCTAAATTCAGTTTTATTCACATGTGGACGGACACTCGCTGGGGATATTTTGTAGTAAAATTTGACAGAGAACTTGTCGTCCTGCGGTCCAAGGATAAATTGTATGAATTGCGGTTGGAAATTGTAGCTTTTCCGATACGAAATTTTCGTATTTTCGTATTTTCAGCCTCTCAAAATCACAAAAGGCAATGCGGTCGAAGAGCAGGCCTATCGAGTGGATTGTTTTGGTTGGTTGGATACTTAATGCCTGGATCCTGCCTAATTGGAATGGATTTCGTTGGGGATTCTTTTGGCCAAAAGCATGCAATTGTTTTTCCCCCATTTAGACCACAATTAAGTGACTTTACAACCAACAAAAATCCACTCCCAAGTGTCTTTTGTCCCACCGGTTGCCATGGGCAATGGACAATGGGCGGATTTTCCCCATAGAATTTAACTTTTATTCATAATTACCCCACAACAAGGCGGCGGCCTGTGTGACGGCTGTGTTTTTCACACCATTTTCTGGCTGGCCAAATGGTAATAGAAAAATGACTAAGAAAATCCCCAAAGGTGCGGTGAAGAATTGGTGAAAAGCGCTTATAGCCGCCCACGTCCCCGTGTCCTTCTTGATGATGAATAATTTTACACAATTTCCCTTTTTGGTTGTTGGGAGGGAGGCAGCAAAAACTCTTGCTTTTCTTCAACTTTTCAGTGGCATATTTTTTAGTGCGCCCGTACCGTCCCATCCGTCCGTCCGTCCGACCCGCCTGTCACTGTCTCGCTGTCTCTCAATTCTCCAGCTCTCTCTCACTTCTCTCTATCTCTCTACTCCTACTCCTTCCTACTGCTACTCTTCTCCTTTTGCTGCCCGTAAATAGCGGAAAATTCAATTAAAAAGCTTCAGCCACTAGAAAAATATCGTCGCCATGGCTATGACTATGACTATGACATAGGTACAGCCGGGCAGGGCCAGGGCAGCAGTCCTATGGCTTGTGCGAAAAAGGATTCTCCACTCTCTCTCTATCTCTACCCCGCCCACACTCTCGCTCGCTCTCTCGATTCCTCTCACCGCGGCACTGACAGGAGGCAGTGACTAAGCGCCGCACAAGTGACTGGCAAACGGGGGCGCGTACCGTAGGGGGTGGGGAGTGGGGGAGCATTGGTGCGGAGGGGCCCGTGTCATTATTGCTAGCTGACGCCGGGCCTAGCAACTACTATACTACTCCGGCCAGTAGGACATGGGCGCAGATCAAAGGGGGGACATTGAAATTGTAATAAAAAATACTCACATACATACATGTACATACATATGTATGTATATTAAGAAGAAGCAAAACATGTTCGTTTCCAAAATTATTTCCATTCAGGGGAAGGGAAGGAGAAGTGTGTTTTTGTTGTGCTCCCTGCAACAATAACTGCAGCCACTGCATCCATCGGCTTTTGCGCCTTCCTTTTTGTTCACCTTTTCGCTGCTCGATCGCTGCCGACAGAAGTGTGAGCTACACCTGGCAGAAAATAATCGTAAATAAGCACATACGAGGCTCTTTTGTCATGGTTCGTTACTTAATTTTGATTTTTTCCTTGGATGTATTGACTCTTTGCTCCACTCTCGCTGCAGAAGTGTGATCTATGAGAGATATACACCTTGCACGAAATAATCGTACATAATTACTTTAGTCGTACCATTGGAACGAAGAATAGTTCCTTATTCTTTCGCTCTCTCTCTCTCTCGCTGCCATAAGAAGTGTGATTTAGGCAGGAAATAATCGCACTTGAGTCGTACCATTTGCATCGTTCGTTCCCTATTCTTGCTTTTTTCCTTGAGTGTGTGGGCTCTTCGCTGCCTGATCGCTGCGGCTGCACTCTTCGTGAATGGTCGTACCTGTGACATCACTGCAGTGCACTGGACACGTCTGTTCTTGCTTGAGTGCGGGTGAAATACTTGATTTGTTCATTGAGAGTATGGAATTCTTAGATTACGGTAAGACTTTCCTGATTCTTTAATCAACATTTACTATATGTGAAGTGACCTATTATGGGGTAACTATATATCTCCGTTCCTACATTTTTTACATGGAAATACATACCTACATACATACATATATCGCACGTCATGGCGCCTTAAATTAGTTCCCTTAATGTGTTCATAATTAAAAACAAATAATATATTATTTACTATTATTATTTATTATTATTTTATAATATATATTTCCTTACTAGAGTTTCAAAATTTGTGAAAGTCTAAAATTCTTAATTATTTTTATTAAATTTCCACCCCTTTTTGAAGCTTTTTCTACGCCCTTGTGTAACAAAACTTTGGTGTCCAGTCCGGGGAAAAGCTTCAGTTGAGCAATCACGTGACAGGTTTGTCAGGCTTTTGCTGAAAAACAAACCAAGCCTTTAAGAAAAAAAAAACAAACTAAGTCGACCATAAGATACCCACTAAACGGAATGATTTAAGTGATTCTATAGTTTCCAAGCACCAAAAGGGAGTCACCAAATGGTATTACAAAAAAATACAATAATTTCGAAAACAAAATACCCTTGGATACCCTCTACAAATACCGAGCGGTACAAAAGGCAAACGGAAAATAGTGCAAAATTCTGTGCTCATTGCTTTATTTTTTCTATGATTTTTCATTCTCCGCTTTCATTTTTTATTTCTCCTTTCATTGTCTTTTCCCAGCCATTGCGGACCGCTGTTACCACGGAAACATGAAGGGGGAGGGGAAGAAAGAAGGTCTCCCCTTTGGAATCCTCTTTTGCAGTGGTAGAGGGGTGGACCATTGGGGAGGAGAGCTCAAATATTCCTGTTAGGTCTTAGGGGTTCCATTTGATTGGTTGGCGTTTTATATTTAGGGGATTTGTGCGGACAATGTGTTTGGGATCAAGGCTCAAGGATTTGATAGTTAATGTTACGATTCGAATGTGAATCATCTTTATTTTTGGCACACACCGAAATGCAGTAAAACCGACCGAGGAGCACTGCTGCAGGACGCCTAATCGATGCTGAAACAAAGGAAATCTCTTAAGGAAAAATTATTTTTCTTTCAGCAACTAGAAAAGATTTTCCAATTCTGGTTCTAGTTCTCCAATTGAATTCACAATTTTCCGTTGGTTTTGTGTTGGAAAATGGAAAATTTTGGGAGTGGCTAAAGCAGGCTGAGAGCTCTACTGACAGAGCGGCTGAAGAAGGCAGGACTCCTCCTTTCCTCCTTCTCCTCCAGTGAATCAATGAAGAGGAGCTGCCGGAAAACCCTGAAAACATTAGACATGCAACCTGCCGCGGTCAATCCACTGTCTTGTTTCCATTTCCACCTCCATCTATAGAGTTCTAGAGCTCGTAACTACCTTCACAACCACTCCACTCCACAACCACTCGTCTACAAACCACCCCACTCCATTGCCACATTCAGAGGCACAACATTTGTTTGTTTGCCTTTGCTCCGGCCGGGTCCGGGGTCTAGTCTCTACGACTGGCCTCGACGTCGTGTGATAGACATGCTTTTGCGCTTTTCTTACTTGTAATTGACAGATTTTTTTCCAGCGTAATGGCCGGACAAAATGGTAACGACATCGTTGCCGTTCAACGGTCACTGAAAGCGAGTCGAGTCCAACTTGAGTCTCCCGTACCCGAAACCTTTACAGAATGCAAAGGATCCCATCCCATCCCATTCTTGTGTCTGTCTAGCTGCTCCTCCCATGCCAATCATATGCAAACTAAAGGGCTGAAACAATGAACTCGTTTGGGTTTGTGTTTGTGTTTGTTTACCCTGCTGTCAGGAAATGGCATAATACCTAGGCGAACAGGAACACGAACTGGGAACTTGACCTCAAGGATGGCCAAGAGAAAAGTGCGACTTGATGGGTGGAATTTCTGCTAATTAGCCTTGAATTTCGGATCTAAATTGTTGAAAATTGAATGAAGGTTCTTTAAAATAAGGGAAAAACAATTGCCAATAGATTTTCTGCATCGAAAGAGAGAGATTAGTGGTAAAATAGTGATTAGAAATATGTAAATAGCCAGAGAAATGTAGCACCAACTACTGAGGGGCACTGGAAATATGGGAATAACTCCAAAAAGATCTGTTTTAAGATCCCCGTTATGATTAATGTATTCTGAATACTTATATGAAATGTTCCTACTTTAAATCATAATCTATAACTGTTCGATCCCTTATGGCTCTGAGTAATGTCTACCAATTACCTCTCTTCCTGTTTAAGGAGCTTAAGGGCATATGAACTTCGTCATTTGTTACAGGATACTTCCCTCAAATGGGGTCTGGCTCCATCAATCCCCAACATTTCATATGTTTTCCTGGGCTCTCGCAACCGAACTCTGACTTTGTTTGCATTTGGCGCCTGCTGCATTTGATTTGTCGACTTTCGACTGGGCCCCCCAGACCCGCCCTCCATTCGATATATGAATATTAATAGATTTACTGGGGGGTGGATGGAGGGGATAACTGCATCGCATTCCAAATGATGCGTCAGTCCCAAAAAGACCCCAGGAGGGGGAGTGGGGGAACAGCCCGAAAAGCGATTGAAAAATGAAGTTAAATAATGGGGAATATTCATTTTGTGTGCAGGAAAACCCGAGGAAAACTTTGATTTCACACTTAGACACACACACACAGACACACACACACATGTGAGAGGGGAAAGTTTGTGCCTTTTCTGCTTCTCTCTATCTTTTACTCTCTCCCTCTTACTCTACGTGTGTCCTGTGTGTGTGTGTGTGTGCCTGGGAGTGTCTTTTGCTTTGCCAATTTTTCACTTTAGTGCATAAATATTTATTGCAACTCAATTTCGCAGGCAATAGAAATGCCATTTGCACCATTAATTCAATGCAACACCTGCCAGCGACGACTCTTTTTGGCTCCTGACTCTCTGACTTTTCTTTTGCTCCCTCTTGGAAGCTTTTCCGCTTTTCTTTTCGTTGTATGTGTGTGGTGCCTGCTGGCAAGGGCACGAGCATAAGCATGGGCAAGGGGGGGAATGAGGTTTTGCTGCTGGCTTTCAAGGAATTTGAAAAATGAAGTCGTGCTAAAAATTTTTGTGTGTTTATAAACATTCCAATAGCTTTATTCACCCCCCCAAAGAAAGGGATGAGAAGGAAGGGTAGAAATTCCTGTTGGCTGCTGACTGTTGGCTGCTGGCTTTCTGCTGCTTCTTCATTCATGAGGGGAGGGCCTTTATCGTTTGTGGCAACAGCTGTTGCCTGGGCCTGAATTATGCTAAATTTACGCCCCAACACAGCCGCCAAAAAGTGTGGAGGACCTCGGGAACAAACAATATCATCATCATCATCATCATCGTTTCGTTTACCGAATCAACCCCTGGAATCATCATTAGCATCATCGACAGAGCCGCCACAGCCACAACCCCCCAGCCACAACCCCTAGCCTATCATCTCTCCCTTCCCCCCCATCATTGTCATCATTTGTGGCCATTTCGTCGCTATTTTTGGTTATTTTTAAGTGATTTTTAATAAAGTTCCACTTCGGTACGAAAAAAAAAGGTAAGAACCGATGAAAACCACAGGAATAAAGTGTGTGCTGGGCGGGGCATGGGGGAAGTTTTGGATGCCAAAACTTTGGTAATCTCTTTCCCAGCTACAGACTCTCCTGCTTTCTCTTTCGCTCTATGAAAAGCGTTGAAAATTGCTTGGCATTTATTATGAAATTTGTGGTTAAGTTTTATTTCATTAATTTGCCGCTTCGTTGCATGGAAATTTTTCCATTTCCCTCCCCCCACCACCACCCCAATTCGTGTTAATGTGCGTGTTAAGTTTTTCCAATCAACAGGAAAAGGTTCGCTCTGCCCCACCCCCCCGCCTCCCCCATTTGATGTTGTTTTTTGCGGTCATTGGGTGGCTGGCCACAGAGCAGACGAACAGACAGGAATGCAATTTTTTGTGTGTTATGATATACGGGGGTTTTTTTTAGGTATAAAATTAACAGTGATATCTATGATACTATCTGTGGAAAAGTGGGAAAATTATTTAAATGAGTGATTAAAGTTTCCACAAACCATAAAACCCACATATTTACAGTTATGCTTTGTGGCGGACATTGAGGAAAGTGAGGAGTTCTTTGATAGGAATCGATGGATTTGCAGTTGGATGTATAGATTGGGTTAAAAATATAGAACCAAGAACAGTTATATGGTTAAATCTGGATTGATTTGGCTCAAAATTGTTCTTTATTTATTCGTTTTTTCCAGAAGAAGGTTTTTACAAAAGAAAATTATGGAAAATCCACCAGAAAATCTCAGAAATAGTAGACAAAGAGCCCATTTTCATAGTCGGAGATCAGTTCCAACCTCAAGATATTAATCTTCCTCTCCAAACAGATTGGAAAATAAGTAAATAAATAAATAAATAAATAAAAAAAGGTAATTAATAAAAACTTATAACCTATATAACAAATAATTGTATAATTACTTGGAAAAATACTAAAAATAAACAGAAAAAAATTAATACCACATTCAAAGTTGCAGGACTTTTTGTCATTCCTAAGCTTCCTATAAAATATGCTGTATTTTCCAGGGACCATAACGATTATAATTTTTATAAAAAAAACTTAAAATATAAGAATTATTTTCTTTTTTATAAAAAAATAAATTATTTTGAATCGTTAAAATATAAAAATAAATTATTTTTAATCGTTAAAATATAAATTATTTTTAGTGACTAAAATTTCGTTAAATTTGAATTTTTAATTATTTTATTAATATTATTATTAATTTTATTAATTTATATTTTAATGATTAACAATATTTTTTTTTTTTGTAAATGAAGAAAAATAATTCTTGTATCTTAATTATCTTAAAAATAAAAAATAATTATTATATATAAATTTCTTTCGCTGGCCGATCTTTATCTTCGTTCCAATAGATTTTTATATAAAAATTAAATCATAACTTTAATAATTAAAATTATTTCAACAAACAAAAATTGGGGTTAAAAGTTGATCGTGTTTTTTAATTTGCCTTAAAAAATAACATATGTATGTGTATTTTCCCCATTCGTCGTGGAGGCTTTTTTGTGCCTATATTTTTTAAACTATCATAGCTATTATTTTAGGTCCCTGGTATTTTCGTTATCATTTCGTGGAAATAAAATTAATTTAAACCATTTTTAACTAAGACTCATTCGTATTAGGAAATCCTCTTCCCTGTAGAGGACTTGGCTTTCATTAATTTATCTACAAAAAGCAAATTTCTTTCGCTGGCAGATCTTTATCTTCGTTCCAATTGTGTCTAAACCTCCCACACCCACCCACAAAAGTCATTATTTAGTTACGAACCCAACAAAAAGAACAACTAGAAATAGAAAATGGAAAATGGAGAGCGAAACTGAAACTGAATTCGAATCAAACTATTTATTATCCTGGCATTGCATTCTTTATCCTCTGTGCTCTGTGTTTTGCGTTCTGCGTTTTCTGCTGCAAATGAAAGTCAACTAAATTAAATTCCACCAAAAAGTCGTACTTCAATGACAAAAACAAGGCGAAAAAACACACAGCAAAAAATCAGAAAACAAGATAACAGTGATAAAAATGCGAATTACTTGGCTTCAAAGGAAAGGCCACTCATGCAGTCAGGCATTCACTCCACTCATTAATTCGCTCATTCAGTTACTCATTCTGTTTGAGGTCTCACTCCTTCGTTCTGTGCTAGGGGATAAGTATGCCATGGTGAACGTCTAAGGGATGGGGGTGAGTGTAAGCATGGCATGGCAAACGAGTGGGAGCACCTCTTATGGGTTCACTCATTCATTCGGTTTACTTAAATAAACCTTTAGGGGTAGGAAATTGAGCTCTCAAAGCGGAGGATGTTTTATGGCAGAGAAAAATGAACAGCTCTCAGGGCAACGTTATGGTTAAGGAAATGAACATTTAAGGGGTAGATAAATTCTAGAATATTCTATAACTATATTATATTCTACATTTCAGTTTGTAGAAGATGGAACTACATGTGTATATAATATTATAATAAACTATATTATAAATTTCAGTTTGTATATTTGTTTGTGACGCTTCAGAATTATAGAAGTGAGCGCAGAAATATAAGTTCAAAGGACCTTATAAACAACATCAGCGCCATTCAAAAATAGTGGACATAAATTGCAGAAGAAATACGTTCATCCAAATAGAAGTGTCAAAAGTTTTCCTTAGAATTTTCTTTCCTATAATTTGGGTTTCTATTTGAAGTTTCGCTTGAACACCAATTGATGGAGCCAGTTATGACTTTTTTTCTCCAGACAAAATGTCCTTTACAAATTAAAATGAACAAATATTACATATATAACAAATAGTCTTGAAAAAGGCATAAAACGTAAGCTTTGGAACTCTACAAAAGTCCAGACCTTCTTTTATGGTTACCTCCTGGGAGCCCACATTTTTATGGAAAATGGTTTGTGGCTTAGCTAAGTAGACGTAATGTTATATGTAGATAAAACGAGTTACATTTTGTGTTACATGGATGAAATGAAAAGATCAGCTTTTAAATAGACTTAGATGAATTAAAGAAAATAGATTCGAAAGAAGCTACAAATTCTAGAAGAATTCATGGAAAACTATTCAATTTTGTAGCTTCTCTCATAATGGAATATATTATACAAATATTTCAATAAACATAAGTAAAATAACCATCTTTAATGCCCATCCAAAGCCTATTAACACCACCCCATTAACCACCCTAAAAACCATATTTGCATTCGTATTATTTCCCCTAATTCATTTAATCAATTGCCTCGAACCTTTTGTGTTACTTTAATTCAAATTCAAAACCACAAATGCTCCTCGAACCGGGAGAACTGCAAGGACAGTGCAAGGACCCTCCAATGAATGGTAATCGAAATGCTGCTAATTGCATATTAATTGAAGGAAAATGTGCAAAATTTTCATTGCAACATTAGCGAGACAGGGGAAAATGAAAATTGAATATATAATGAATCAAACCTCCCCTGCCCTCCTCTTACACTCCCTTTTTCTATCTCTCTCTTTCTCTTTTAGTTGTGTGCTTCCGTTTGTAATTAGAAGTTGGCTTTTTGGCCATAAGGCCAATTCGATTACCGCATGAATGTAAGATAATTCAATTATTTCATCATTGCAACTAATGTAATTATATATTTATAATTTTCTACCATTTTCCTGCAATACATTTCTGCAACACACATTACTGCTTTCTCCCATTTTCCTGCCACACATTTGGGGTTTATTTTTGCCTTAAATCAAAGAAAAATGCAAATTTCCGATGGGTTTTTAATTGAAGTCTAACACTTTTTGGTTTAATTTTTAGTTAACATTTATTTTAGTATTTATTCCATTTACAGTTAAGCGTAAACCCCATTTTAGTTTAATTTTCATTTAAAAATATTTGTTCTACATTTTTAACTTTTCATTTTCCATTTAATGGAGGGGCAACAACAATGCCTGGAAAAACATTTATCCTCCACTCAAATGTTAAGTAAATATCATCAAAATATGTTAAGCGACCTCGTTTTTCTGCTCCGCATAATTTAATTAAATCAAAGTCCATGGGGAGGGGGTGGGGGGCAAACTATTTCCAGCAAAACAACACAAAAACTGACTTTTAAAATCCGCTCAAATTTAATTAAAAAAATATAAACCAGTCAGAGAAGTACAAACAGAGGCGCTCAATCAATTGGGACACAACCACAGACAAATAGGCCTACCCCCCACCACCCTGCACCACAAATACATATGTTTTTCCTATATCTATAGATATATATACCTAGAAACGTATGTATATATACTATGTACACATATAAACCGAAACAGCGGCTATAAAAATACCACAAAAAATACAAAAAAATGCAAACAAATTTGTAAACACAATCAAAAAACAGAAGGAAATCCATCCACAAACAGTGAAGGGAAAGGAGGGGAAGGAAAGGGAGGAATGAGGCTGGATCCTAAAAGGCTGAGGCCGTCCTGGCCCATAAAACTAGGCAACAAAAAATGCATTTTCCAAAAAATTTGTGACAGCCAAAAAGTGCAGCCATAAAAAACCTGCTGGGAGAGATGAAATTTCAGACGAGAGACGAGAGTAGAGTGGAAATCTGTCAGGGTGCCACATAGTCGGGTAGAGTGTGTGGCAGGGTGGGGTGGGGCAAACCCTCGGGGGGTTTTTGGATACGTAAACAAATTGTGGAGATGGAACTTAAAGTTGGGAGGGGAAAATGGAACATGAACTGAAGTGGGAACCAGGAACCAAAAGAGACACAAAAAGTGAACAATTATTTGTGAAAATTAAACAAAAAATTGTAGAGTTTACCTTTTCACCATTTCGGGGGGGGATTCCTTATCAATTGATGCCCAACAAATTCCCGATGTAAGCATTTTTAAGGTTATTTACCCGTGTTAAACTCTCCCTCTCTCTCTCTCTGCATAACAAGCCCAATAACACTCGAGTTTATATGGCCAATCCACAATCCCCCAATCCCCATTTATATGTCCATTCCATACAACACACAACACAACACACACACAGAAAACAAAAAATAAACAACAATATATGTACATTTTTCAATATTTTCTCTGGCAAATTTCACATGTGACACATTTATTTTTTTTTATTTTTCGGCTGCTGTTGCCAGGATTTTGTGTGTGGTGTGTGTGGCTGCCTCTTGTTTCACGTTTTGTGCACGTTTTTATGCCATTTTTATGTGCAGTTTCGAAAAACTAAACGAAATTTTATGCTCAAATGAACAGGCGGGGCAGCCGCGAGAATCGAAGCAACAACAACAACTACAATGTAAAGATGGGTCCACAATCTGTGGGTTTTTTATAGTTTGTACAACATTGATGCAAGGCAAAGGTATTTTGGGAAAGCCGCAGAAAACCGTTTTGAAGCAGAGTCTCCCCGCTCCTGGGGGGGGAAACGTAAGGGAAAGCGGAAAGTAAAGCTACCTACCTACGAGTGCAGTGCCAGGGGAAAGTGGTGGAGCAGTCTGCACGGGGCAGGCAGGATGCAAGGAAAATTCAACATAAATGAAATGTGTGTTTGCGTGACGCTGCCAGCGTCGTCTGTGTGTGTGTGTGTGCCTGCTCTCTCGTGTTTGTGTTAGTGTGTCAACTGCAAAAACCGCACGTGAAAACACACACACACACTCATGCACAAAGGGAAATGCCAAAGCCTGCACACAGCTGAAAGGAGCAGTGTCGCCAGTGTAACTGAGGAAAACCCCAAATGCAATTTCACAAAACCGAAATCGAAAATACGCTGCGAAATAGACGTTTTCTCTTTCCAACACTATTTTTCTCACTTTCCAGCACTGTTGTTCCCAACTTACAGCACTGATTTTTACCTACTTTCTTCATTACACTTTTTTCTCAGCTTCTAGCACTGTTTTTAGAAAACCCCCATCACTGTTTTACTTTGCAAACCTGTTTTCTACAATTTTTGATTAATTTCTGATTCCTCCACCTTTTTCATTATACATTGTCCCTCCGAATACTATTTTTCGTGCCCTGTAACACAATTTTGGACACCTTCTAACACTGTTTTTGAAGTTTTTCTCACACTAAAACTTCTCAACACATTGAAAACTAAAGACTCCGTTGAAAGCAGCACGAAGAAAAACACATTTAAATATAAAGAAAATCTCAGACGTTATGAACTCATAATCATATCTATTAGATTGTAGATTGTCCATATTCCAGCAATGTTTTAGCCACTTTTCAACACTTGTTTCTATTAGAAGATAGGAAGAAATTACCATCAGAGCATTAGCATAGCTAGAGTTCAGTTCCAGCACGTAAAAAAATATTAAAATCTAATATTTACGACAAAATCCAATTGATCTTTTAAGTTAGAGAATCAATTTAGTTAGCTACTAACCCTAATTAATTGTATTCGATTCATTCAATCCTCCTTTATATGCCATATGCAATATATGCGAATTTCCCTTACCCATTTGCCAATCAATATTTTCGTTAAGCAAACGCGTTGCACAAGCTGTTGGATCCGGCTTGCCATGCCCCTGTTGCTGGAGCATTGAAATGTCACTTGCAACAATTTCCGAGCGCATTTTAAAGATGCTTTTTATCCGCGCGTGCCATTTTGTGCCAGGGAGAGAGAGTGGGAGAGTGAGTGCCACAGAGGCGAGTGCATGCATGTTCATGAATGTTCGTGAATATAGCGCAAAAATTTTATTTGACTTGCGTGTAATGTTCTCACACTCCCTGAAGCACACATCGGAACAGATATACACATATATATATAATATATGTATATATATATCAATGTAAAGGCTGGCTGTGTATATGGTCTGGCCATGCGGTTTGCTTTAACGCAGAATTTTCTGTGAATGAAAGTAACTCTGGCTCGTATTTAGTTTTCCTTTTTGGTAAATTGTGCAAATTAAGCCGGAAAATCCCCAGCAAAAGACAAACAGCAATGAGAAGTGTGACGACGATCCTTGACTTGAATTAAGTCTTCATTTATGTGTGTGTGTGTGCATCCTGGTAAATCCTGCATGAGTTTGCTCTTCTTGTTCTTGTGTGTGTGTGTGCATTATGCATTTTGTATAAATCCTCTGCTTAAAATGCTTTTTGGAGTATCCCTGGAGTCGTCTGGCATGCAGCTTTTGGCCAGGATTTCAGGGCATATTCTGTGCCTATATAATTACATTTCAAAAAGCTACAGCTTCTGATTCATTTCGCCCCAGAAAGGGGGCCAAAAGTTAAGACCACAAGCAAACAGAAAGAGGGCCAAAAGCGTGAGACCACAAGTAAACAGAAACAGGGCCAAAAGCGTGAGAGAAGTTTAGGTTAATGGGTCACAATTTTAAACACCAGAAAAGCCCCCAAACGAAACTCTTTGAACTTCTATCGTTGCTCCTTTGCTGCATCCCCAATCGGTATGCCCAATCCCTGCCTTGGGCAAATCGTTCCATTCAATTTTCCGCTAATTCAAAACTAATCCCCCAACCGCACAGGAGACACCACAGAGAAGACAGTCATCGCAGTCGCAGTCGTCGTCGTCGTTGTCGTCGCCGTCTAATTACGCTTAATAGTTTATTTCGCTGGCAGCTAAATGCCAAAACACAGCACCACAAAACCACAAACGACTTAAAATGGGGCTGAGGGGAGGAAACGTTTTGTAATTCAATGAAAACAGTGGAAATTCGACAAAAAGATATGCAACAAGGGGTCATAGGAATGTGATAAAGAAGGAGTAGTTGTAGAAGAGAGAAGAGCTGTTGAAAAAGATATGAAAACTGTTTTAGGGGCAAGAAAATTAATAGAGGAGGCGAGAATATACTAGAGAAAGCGATGAGAATACTAGAAAAATCTAAAAATACGAGATAAATCTAAAAAAATACTATATTCATTTAAGAAATACAATGTGCATCTAAAAATACTAGATAAATATAAAAAAGAGGCTTGAGAAATCAAGAAAAATACTAAAGAAAGCGAGAAAATTTGTGCAAATAGAGGAATAAGTAAGAAATTAGTAGAAAAATCAAAAAAATGTATGAGATAAATCTAAAAATACTAGATATATCTAAAAATACTAGATAAATCTAAAAATACTAAATAAATCAAAGAAAATACTAGAGCGCAAGGAAATTTGTGCGAATAGAGAGGAATATGTAAGAAATTAGTAGACATATCTAAAAAACTACTAGAGGAATCATAGAAAATACTAGCAAAATGAAGAAAAATACTAGAGAAAGCCACAAAATTTGTTAATACAGGGGGATATGTATGAAGCTAGTAAAGAAATCTTAAAAAATACTTGAAAAATCAAATAAAATACATACTACACAACTACTTTTTGAGGAATTTGTGATATAGTGGAATATGTATGAACAAAATTGAAAAAGCGAACCAATAAATTAAAAATCTATGGAAATCAATTGAAAAATACTCAAGAAAATCAAGAAAAATAGTTGATTACATGGGAAAAAGGTTTCATAATTTACAATATTTGAAAAATCAAGAAAATTATAATAAAACCAGTGGAAAATAGCTATATCCTTTATAACCAAGGATGATAGTTGAAAAAGTAAGAGAAACTCTTTAAAAGCTAAACCATTACAAACTGTACAAAAACCGAAGAGGTCACAACATGGCTGACCCCAAAATAGCGAACCAAAAACTATTTGTACTCACTGTACTCTTCTAACTCTTCTCGCATCACGTATACGCAGTGGCAAATAATGAAACTGAAAACCAGTGGGGAAAAAACTGTAGAAAAAGCGGTTGAATGTCCGCTTCCAAAAAATGTAGTCCTGCCAGATGACTACGACGAGTACGGTGTCCTGTAGAACACGAATACATTTGCATGGAATGCAGGCCGAAGACGGGTGGGGAGAGAGGGGGAACGTACATACATAGGTACATTCCCCTCAGTTTCTAATGAACAAGGGACCGTCATAAACACTTTGTTTGGCGTCGGCCCCCCACCCCCTTGGGTGCTTTCGTGCATGAAAGTGATAGTGAAAAGAGTTCTTTCCTCTTTTTTTTTTAGAGTAGAACAGAAATAGAGACACACAGATACAGACACACACAGTTTAAAGCTCTCACATCCATGTAATTATGCAGACAGGAGCAGAAAGGGAAAGAGGAGCAGGAAGGGGCGGAACAGGAAGGTGGAGCAGGAAGGGGAGAAACAGGAAGGGGCGGAAGAGAAGTGTAGAATGGTCTGAAAGTCCAACAAACAAATAAACGACCGAATGAGCACGACAGAGGGGAAAGAGAGAGAAAGAGAATACCCCTAACGGACACGCACACTTACAAGGCTAATACTAGTACACACACACACAGACACCCACATACACAGAAGGATATATAAATATATATATAGACTCGTGCACGTGTCTCACTTTTACAGGGACACGCCGAGATTTAAGCGCTTGGAAAATGACACAAGAGACACCGAGGGGCGGGGTAGTGGAGTGGATGGGAGTTATAGCTGAGTGGGTATTACAGGGGTAGGTGGGTGGTACGCTTTTACAGGGCACAGATTTCTGTCCAGCGAGTGAGCTTGGCTGTCGTCTAGGGTGGTGCCTAAAGTATTATCTTAGGAAAACTAAAAAAAGAAAACGCTGGGATCCACTGAAGAGCATGCAACTCTACCTTCCACTATAAGTAGTACTACTCCTGCATTCCTGCTTGCCCTGTGTAATGGAAAGAGTGAGGAATAATATCTGTGAAGGGTTTAGAATCCATGATATGTATATCGGAATGATTGTTCTCTGCAGCTCTTTGAATATATATTCCAAATACCTCGAAAGCCAACATGATCCGGCATGAATAAATTTTATTATATTTTTTAGGACTATTTATCTCACAATATAAAATGTATAAAATTTGAATCATATTTCCTTGCAAGAGTACCCTGAATTTTGCTTGAAATGGAACTTAAAAACGGGTATAGCCAAAGACAATTATGGCATTAACCAACACTTATACTTAGATGTGTGTTTGTCTATTGGTTTTTTGGAATTTGCATTAAAAATCAACTGAAATCCCCATAATAATTTTAATAATTTACTTCATACATCCACACTCTACCCCTCACTTTCCCTCATATCTTATAAAGGTATAGGAGAGTTCTATTTCAAAAGAGATCTATACATTTAAGAACCACTCTAAAATAGACCACATAGAGGACCACGTTAAATGTTCCGACTATACTTCGTACGCGTATGAACACCCTCAGACAGCCAAGAGTCTGTAGTCCTGTAGCAGCATATTAACTGCGAAAAAGAGATAGACAGAGGCGCTGGGACTGGCGGCATCGTCTGGGCATTGTCGAGTCCTTAGCTATAAAGCTCATATGCAATCAGAGTAAACCAAATGGCAGCAGCAGAGGCAGAGGCAGTGGCAGCGGTAGAGGCAGAGGCAGCGGTAGAGGCAGAGGAGAACCTTTGCTAGAGACAGCCGAGGGGCAAATTGTGGGGACACTCTGGCATGGATTTTGCACCGTCGGAAACGCAATTAAATTCAAATAAATGAAACTTAATTGAAGCAGATTAACCCCCACAGGAGCAGCAGTGCCAACACCAGTCGCGATGCACCAGGGATTTCCCTGATGCAGAGTAACGGCGCATGTATGGTAGGCACTGGGAGAAACGAGGGCGTAGTTTGAGAAGGAATATTCAAGGGAAATCTAAATGAATATCTAAAGTATGCAATGGGTTTTTCGGCAGTGAAGAATACCGAAACAAAATTTAAAGATAAACAGCAAAAGGGAGACTTAACTTATCCCTAAAATGTGACGTCTTGTAAGAGAAGATTCCCCTCTCGTTAGTTACTAAATTTTCCATTAAATCTCTTAGATCCAAGTCGATATCATTACTACATTCTGCTATGAACTTTGGATACACTAGCTTCGATATAGGTTAGGTTAGCTTACCCCGGACGGCCCTCAGAATGGCCCTCAGTTATCAGGATTTCGTATTTCTGAGGTTTTGAAGTCCCCTAGAATCGAGCTGTCTTTGGCAAAGGAGAGCAGTTTCCCTGGCGACCTCTTGGAGGCATCTTCCAGTGATTCCAGCATCAGTGCGCCCAAGTATTTTCTACGAGATTTGATTGAAAATCTAGCTACGAAATAATAGATAGGTTTGTAGATGATTTTTTGAGAAAAGCATTTCCATTACAAAATGTTTTTTCTTTTCTTCTAAAAATCCTACAAAATCTATTCAAAAATCATCTATTATTCTCTTTATTTTCTCTCAGTGTTTGTTTTGCTGTGCACTCAATGTCCTTGTCGTTGCGACCCGTCGCCGACATTTGCCCTGCTTTCACTTCCGTTGCCATATCCGTCGTCATCGTTGGCGGAGCAACGCCTCCTACCATTCTCCTACCTCCCCTCGCCCCGCCCCTCTTTCTGCTGTCAAGTGCTGCTGGTTTTTCTTATTTTTCCTTTTTAATGGAAATTATTAAACGAAATAGTTATTTAGTAGCCCAGATGTAGAGCCAGATGTGGAGGGTGCGTGTCGTCTCTTTGCTTTGCTCAAGTATTTGGGTTATGGGTGCGGAGCGGAGCGGAGTGGAGGGGAAAAGCTAACTGCTTTGGCCCCCAGCCCTATATTTCTTGGCCAGATTCCTGCCTGGGTTAATGTGCCATTCCGCTGGCTGTTTCTTGCCACGCTGCAACTGCAACAACTGCAACATGCACGCAAGTGCACCTATAAAATACCCATAGACCTTGGAGAGGCAATAAAAGAGAGTTCTCAGAGGAGGAAACGCTGGAAAAAAGGAAGAAATTGAAGGGAAAATGGATAGTTTTGGTTCTGAATTATAGAAGGCCTTAGTTTGTATTTCATTCACAAAAGGTTATCAAAAACAGTTCGACAGATACTTTTGATACCATGCACAAAGATGGCCATTTTGGAGGATTCTGTCTCTTTCTTTATCTCTGTCTTTGTCTCTGGTTCTGGTTGTGGTGCCTTCTCGATCGCCTCCTGCTCTTTATCCTTTGAGCTTGTAACCGTCGTCTTTGAGGTTTTCTTCAATCGAACGACGGTCGGTCGAGGTTCAAAAATATACTTGGTCATCTGTTGATAGTCATAGCCGTCGCGCACTTTGTACAGATCGTTCTCCTGAACCATCAAGCCAGCTTCGATTCCCGATTGGAGGACACTGCCCACGACGAAGAGTAGTTCTGCGAAATCCCGCCATCGGACGTTCCACTCTCTGCCCAAGTGCATGACAATGTCTTCTTTTGTGGCAGGGCCACATTCTTGCATCACACGAAAGACGCCAGTCGCCAGGTGAACGGATAGGTGGTCGAGAGTGCACAACTCCATTTTAACAGATTCTTTTGTTGGTTACTTTTTTACTAGACAATTTTTAAGGCAAACAATATTTGGAAATAAATATTTAACGAAGAAAATAAAAATCGTTACTAACACGAGTACGATTTTACAATGACTGAGAACTGAATGAGAGATTGAAGTGTTGTATGCTAATAGAGATGGAAATTTCAAGGATATTCTGATGATAAGGAAAGTTAAAGGAAAAATTTGACACTCTCAGTCAGCTAAAGTAGATTATATAGTAGAATATGAACGATGATAAAACGATTACGATTCTCAAAGAGACCTTAAAAGAAAAGTCTAGCCTTATATGTAGTTTTATAATGAGGGATAGGGATTTTGTATTCTCTTCCTATCGCTAGACTCACGGAACGGGTGCATCGGTACTGCGGTACTGCAAGGATCGGTATTTTTTGACTAAATTAGGGTCTTAATTGCTTGCTGCCCTTGACTTTGGAATGTTGTATATGTTAATGAGTTGACCGATCATTCATTCGCACTATAGCAGTCATAAGTTCCATATTTTATGTATATTTTTTACTTAGAATAGTTTGATTTTGTGTTCATCTTCGTGAATGTGCAGAGACTCTTGTTATATAAGTACAATAATGTGTTCATGTTTGAACAACGATATTACCGCTAATAAAGAATCATAAGTAAGGACTGTATCTCCTAGATACCAAAACCGAAATTAGTTATTACTTACCATCTCCTTCCTTTCCCAGAGTGTCTTAGCATTGAACGAAGAGAGCTCAGAATCACTTGTTCTTTAGTTAATTTTCTATCAAGGAACTTTCTGTCATATTCCTGGAAATAAAGAGACATCCAACGCTTCGTTTCCCAATTTCAATTGAGAAATCGCTTTCCAGAACATCCCCGCACAACAAAGGATATTTTTTCTCATTTGAATAACATAAATTTGTGGGCATGTATTAATTTAATATTTCTGCTTTCTGCTTCAGTGAACAATTCGGGCATGAATATGTAAATATATACACACACACACACACACATACATATACATTATAGTATATATCACATTTGCACACTCTCACGCGTGGTATTATGCCCACACTTGAGGGATTAATTGATGGCATGCAAGTGGCATTAAAATTACTAGGTCGCACAATCCTCTGCAACAGAGGCAGGTGCCGGGGGCAAGTTCCAGGGGGCTTTTGGCTTTAAGGGTTGAGCGATTCGAGCGATTCAAGGGTTAAGCCGCATCAAGAGGGCACTTCTTGTGAAGTTATGGTGTTTAAATTGTAAAACAATTTGTAAATATTATATCGGATTAAAAGGGTATTATATGTCGATATGTAAACGCTGTGCAATGGCTATTCAGGCAAGGCAGTTGTTTTGGCTTAAAGTTTGAAAATGTTTCGTATGAGGGATTTAAATGAATAGAAAGATATTAAGGGAGAGTGCCCCGTATAGGAAAACCAGACAGCAAATTGGCATACCATTTTGAGGTAGTAATTTCATTTCTACTGGAATTTTATTTTATTACTCAACAATTCTTGAACCTAAGAGTAAAACCGAATATTTTTCCAATGTTTCATATAAAACTTTATCTGAAAATGTCTAGAAAGTGCGGGATCATATTATACACATTATTTGAAATGATAGAACCATCTCTAAAAATCTAATAGTACTGAATTGAGAAACAGCCATTATACTAGTGAAGAAAATTACTTATCTCATATCTCATGGAGACCCAAAATAACACTTACATATGTACATATGTATGCACGGACTCCAATTACCAGCCACAGTAACTATGTTTCCTTTCCGTGGGCTTAGAGATAATAATAGAATACCAATAGAAAACCAAATTGTGCCTGATAACTCTTTGTTTAATCTTAGACAAGGCTCGGATTTTAAGAATAAAATTTAGTTTTAATTTTGAACTCATCTAATGTGGACTTTTTCCTTTTAGGTCTTAACATCCTTCACATCCAACTATACGAAATTCTAAGGATGCATGCAATGAAGTAAGTTCAAAATTAACATATTAAATATTTATTGTAAGATATGAAAATCTTCAGCCGAAATTATGTTAAAACTTCAATTTAGTATATATTCGATATACGGATATACAGGAACCCAAATACTAGAGCACAGAAACGTTTTACCATTGAAATATTCAAATCACAAAATAGCCGCCAAGTTTCATAGTTGACCCATTTCCTCGCCAGGTGTCGTCTCTTGCAGTTTTAAGTGAAACTTTTCCAACACTGCACTAAAACTTAAATGGTAACGCCATCTGTTGGCAGCATCTTCTGGCTGACGAAATTCGCAACGTTTTCGCAATTGGGAAATAAGAAACATTTCAATGTGACCGTACATTTTCTGTCCTTTGGAAAGTTTTTAAAGATGTTAAGCTAATGAGCTTTTTCTTTAGCTGTTGAGATTTTGATTTAAAGGGTTCAAAATATTAAGTACCTACTATTTATTATTTAGGCTGGGCCACAATGGCTATGATTTAAGGATTTGGTGACTAAGTAACGGCCTGGAAAATCCGATAAAAGATATTTACATTAAATAATAGCATTATTTTCCGGTCATATTCCAGAAGTTCAATCTTAATAAAAGTTTATTGTTTTAAATGAATTCTATGGCTGCAAAATCGGTCTTCCAATCTTCAATACTATTCAGAGACTAGATCTAGCACTAGTTTTCTTTCAAGGGGGGTCGGCAAATGTAAACCCATCCCCATCTAATGCTATAAGAACAGAACAAATAGAATGGCATCACCCAGAGGAGCACTAACAAACAAAATAAAATAAGAACAAACTGCAACGATGACATCGAAAGGGGAAACATTTGCCAGTGCCACTGCCACAGCCACTGCCATTGCATTGCTGTAACAGTTTCTATTTGCCTTTTGACCCAACTAATTTTGTGGTAGATATTACGAGTGGAGACTAGAAAATACCCTCACAATTACATGTAGTTTTTTGTGGGTTGTTAAGCATATCTTTTGAATGTTAGATCTATTTGAAACAATATGACCCTGTATCATAATAAATAATTCCAAAATACAATACGAAATACACTTTAAAATAATTATCTCTAGTTTTAACTTCTTTAATTTTCCAAGAATCGTTGTAGGAATATAAGGAAGAATTTTAATCACTTTTTCTGCATAAACAGAAACGACTTTTAGCTAAGAAAAACAAACATTTCAATCAAAAACCAATACAGAATATAGTCATCAAAAATTCCTCCATCTTCTTTGACAATAAGGAGCATCCCATCCCCCTCCCTTACCCTAGAAAAACCCCATTGGAATGAGTGTAAAATTCTAGTGTAAAACTGGTGAAAAATAAACACTCTCCCGGGCTCCCGTCCCGTCCCGAACTTTCGAACACGAAAAGTGAAACTGACAACAGTAGCAAAAGTTTTGGCCATGGTTTTTGTTATGGCCGCTGCCGCCAGTCCGCCGCTCTGCTCCGTCCTGACGTTTATGGGCGACGCAATGGCGACAGAAGACAGAAAGTTCAAGGTCGGGTCAGGCAAGTGCTAAAAAGGGGTAAAACTCCTCACCCTCCCTTAAAAGCCTCCTAATAATTAGCTGAGGTCAGTGACTTCCAACTCCTTATTGGAGCCCCTCTCTGATATGATTATCGGCGTCTATCCAATGAGTGTCAATTACAGAAGGATATTCGCACTTTTGGGCTAAGGATTGGGATTGCGAATGAAACTAAACGAGATTTCGTACCCCCCAAAAAACAATGAAGACACACACAAATTTGCGGTTCAGTTCACAATTTACGTCACGGAAAGTCTCTTAAAATTACCTCGTTGTTGGCTGGTAATTTGGCTGGTAATGAAATCTGACAGGGCTAAAAGGGGGAGGATGTGGTAACAGGGGGAGACAGGGAGACAGCCAGCCAGCCAGCCATATCCAAGTCTTTAAAATAAACGCCTTATAAAAATCCCCCTTCTGCTAGGGGGAGGTTGCCAATGACGTATAACATTCTGTCCCACAATTCCTGTCAGGTTCTTGGTTACGGGCTTACGTGTATCTTTGTATCTATATCTATGTCTGTATGTGTGTGTGTTTGTCCTATATCTGTATCCTCGTGTATCCTAGTGTATCTGTGTTCCTTTTTTTTCTGCTTGCTTGTCTCTGTCTCTCCTGTCTCTCTGTGTTTTTGGTCTGATGAGTCTTATTGGCATTGCTATTTTTGGTAAACGAGCTGCTTCTACAGATTTTTCATTATTTTCTTGTCTCCTTGTTTTTTTTTTCCTTCTTTTTATTTGGGTTTCAGGTAAAATCAACGGCTATCTTGAATTGGCTTTTGTGTAATTGCTTTCCAGATAATTTGAAACGGTTTGAATGGGCCAAAAGGAGGGGAGTACGTACTAAGAGAAGGTTTCAGTTTCAAATGATGTATTGGCTAGAAAATGTTGAGAGTGTGAATTTGGCTAGAGGATAGGATGGAATGAGGGATTATGATTGTCCCAATTCTCTCTAGAAGAAATTATTTTGTAACTGATGAATTCCCAGGCTTCTTTCGTTCGTTCGCTAGATATCTAATATCTATATCAAAATAGGGATGCCACGAAAATTCCCCATATGTATATGCGCATATGACACAGCATTGTAACTCTCTTTTTCTCTCTCCCAGAGTGGCTTAGCAATGAAGAATGGGCCTTGAAGTGGGACCTAAGGATTCGTGTTTAGAAAAAATACATTAAAATTGGAAAATTTTATAAAAATAATCTAAAATCCAAACAGCTTTCCAACACTGTTTTTCTCTCTCCCAATGTGGCTTAGCATTGAAGAACGAGATATAAAATGGGCCTTAAGTAATCTTCTTTAGAAAACATGCATTAAAATATGTAGATTCCATGTAAATATAAACCACCATAGCTTCATGTTACTCTTACTCTCTCTCCCAGTGTTGCTTGGCATTAGAGAATAAGACATCAAATGAGCTGATGGCTTTGACGCATCTTCTTTAGAAAATGTGCATTCACATTCGAACATTTTATAAAATTATAAGCGCCATAGCTTCCTAACACTCTTTTTCTCTCTCCCAGTGTGGCCAAGCATTGCAGAATGAACCTTAAAGCGGCCCTTATCTATCTTAAGGAAGTATCTTGATCTTAAAGTGCCTTCAAATATGAAAATTTACGCTCTAAATGGGTCATAAGACAAAGGATAAGTCTCCGCAGGACTTGGAAGTACAGAAATTATCAAAGTTTGAGAAAAATCGTAATGGCTGGGTGGATGTACTCGTAAAACAACCTGCCTGCAATCCTGCCACCCTTCACATAGTATCTCTCACTCTACCATCCCTTAATTATGTCCTCTCTATTGGTGAATGGAATGTTGGCCCTGTTCCCTGATCCTTGGCCAACACAAAAGTCAAGGTCATTGGCATCGCTTGACTCTCGTGTGTCGATTGCCTTTCAATCATCATAAAGCAAAAGGGACGACGACGACAGTTGCGACGACCCTATGCTCGTGTGGCCCATTCAGGCTCATCATTATGCCATACCCACAGCCGCCTCCTCTTAACAGCATCCCCCCACCCTCTCTTGGCCACCCCTCCCTCCTTCCAGCTTGATTATTAACCCAAAATGTATGCATTATGTTGTTTTGTATGTATTTTCATTACCATCACGCGTGCAATTATTAATATTTTATGCACTCTTCCTTTTCTTCCTTTTTCCACACGGTTTTCCCCAAGGGAAGGGAGGAAAGGGGGGCAGACGGGCGCCGCCTCATCAACACAATGGCGCAGACAGGAAGTAAAGCGACAGACAAGCGACTGAATGCTGAATGGTTGATATGTAGAGGGGTGTAAGGTAGGGGTGGGGGGTACTGTACCTTAAGGTCGCTTCCCTTCCAACCGAATGCGAGGGCCTTCAAAGCGTCAGTAAGGCGGAAAGCAAACACACGTTAAATACAGTAAAATAAAACAAAAAGAAGAAAAGAACTGAGAAGAGAAAGGCGAGGGGGGGAATAACAAGGGATGAGAGACGAAGAAGAACGCAATGAAGGAAGGAAGAGGCCGAAGGAAGGATGAGGAAATTGCAAGAGACGTGCAAGAAATTATTACAAGTAACATTTATTTTTATTAAAGACGGAACATGGCAGGAGGAGACAGGCAGGGTAGGAGACGAGAGGGGGGGCAGACAGGTGAGGAGCAGCAGGAGGGGGGGAGGGGGTTTTCCCCAGCACGTCGCCGTCTCCGTCGTCGTCATCGTCGTCACACACAAAGTGATCTCATAATCATCTGCTGTTGCTTTTGCTGTTCTCTCTCTTGGCAGCGATGCCAAAACGCCAAACAAGGCGCATAATTTTTACAAAAGGCTCCGCCAACCCCCATCCCCTTGGCATCCCCTTGCTCACCAACTTTGTTTCCCTTTTTTCTTGGCTTGCCAGAGAGGAGAAAATGTTTTAAGCGTGTGTCTGTGTGCAGATTAAATGTTTGTCGTTCTCCATAGGAAAACATAAGACAGGAGGGGAGGCTGGCTGGGGTGGGAAAAGGTGCCAAAGAAGGGATAGTATGTGTGTGTGTGTGCTAGGAGGGTATGTGTGCCGCCCAAAGGACATCAGTTTATTACGGTTTATTAGCAAAGTATAGCAGCAATTTCTTTCATTCCCTGCCACATGGCCTTGTCGCTTCATATAGTACGCCGCCTCTCGTTCCGCCTCGTTTATGTTGCCAGTTGAGTGGGCAGGCACAGGATGGGGCAGGTGCATGGTTGAGGGGGATTCTGTTTCTTGGATGAGAGCCAGCGCGAGCTCTCTCTTCCTTTCTCTCTGCCAGTGTGGCTTAGCATTGAAATTAAGGCCTCAAACATTATTATATAAAACTAAATACGTGGAATGATTCCGTTATTCATCCGTTATTCTAGGATGGTCTTTAGGTTTCCAGAAGAGCTTAAGGAAATCAAACATCTTTAAAAATAGTTTGGGTTAGTGATTCCCCAGATATAATATATAAGGCTTGTACAAAAATCATTATATACCGAATAAACAAATGGCTTTAAGCTTACTACAAATCTTTCCACAGGTATTTTTAATACGATCGATAAAAGTTCCTACTTGGGTGCCATTTTTATACACAGTTTTGACCAGAGGGTCGATCTTCTGTCTCTGGTTTTTCCTCGATCTTCTGGAAGCCGTCAATCTTCTTATTCAATAAGGTATGAGAGGATAGAGATCAGGCAGGAATACTTTGAGGATAACTTTAGGAACAATTTTACCGAGAAAAATAATCTTTATGGATAACAGCAGATGGACTTAATGATAAATGAGAACTGTAGAATGATAATATAGAGCTGCCAGTTCAAAGATAAAAGCAAAGATCATAGCAAGAGAATATTGTACCTCTTAAATTGAGAAAATCGGTATATATCTATATACATGTAAGATATTTTTTAAATATTGTTTATTAATTGTAGTAAATCGCGAAAGACATGTAAAGTAAGAATAATTCGAGTTGGATGTCACGGCTTGAAAAATCCACTAAAAATTTTCCAAAACCCCTGAATATTATTATGTTTATATATGAAAGATATTATTTAAGTATTTTTTGTTATTATTATTAAATTGCGAAAGACAGTATAGATATTAAGAATAATTCGGTTCCGATTTCACGGCTTGATATCGGCTGATTTCTGCTGATTTCGGCTGCTGCTGCTAAACTACATACGTCTGTATGCTGTTTTTTCTCTCTTTCTCACTTGTCTGTTCTCCTTCTGCCGTTCTTCTGTTTACCTTCTGTTTATCTGCTGTTCTTCTCGTTCTGCTGTTGTTCTGCTGTTACTTCAGCTGTTGATCTGCTGTTACTGTTGTTGATCTGCTTATATGCTGTTACTCAGTTGTTACTCTGCTGTTGATCTGCTGTTACTCTGCTATTGTTCTGCTGTTACTTCTGTTACTGCTGTTGACCTGCTGTTACTCTGCTGCTACTGTTGTTGCTATTACTGCTGTTACTGCTGTTGATCTGCTTATCTGCTGTCAATCTGCTGCTACTGTTGTTACTGCTGTTATTGCTGTTAACTGATGCTCCTTCAGTGAGCCGGCATTCCCAATTCCTTTTACATATGTACATATTTACATATGTACATATATATCTTCATACTTTTAAAATGTTAATTTTCAAGTCTGATGAAAATATGAAAAATATCCTAAATCCGAGGTCAAATTATTGAAAATACGTAAAAAATCCTTAATATTTATAAAAACCCTAACCTAGCTAATGTGAACACATAAACATGGATCTAAATGAGAAATCACAATCTTCTCTCTCCTCCAAAGTGTCTTAGCATTTAAAAAAGTAATTCCAATCGAGGGACATAGCTTACCATCTCCATCATTAAACTTAAGTTGATTTTCTTCAAGGCCAAATGCCGTTCAATGTCCAAATGTTTGATTAACCTGCCGACTGAAGGTGCCACTGAACTGTTGAACTCTTGAACTGTCTGTCATGCTGAGGCATTTCCTTTGGATTCCATTTTCCCCCAAAAAAGAAAGCAAAGAAAATGCCAGTCGGTTCACGCGTTGCCGTCGTTCGTTCAATTAAGTGAAGTGCAAAAGTCGACGGCTGCTATGCTGGAAATTTAAAGCGAGGAAAAAGCGGGAAAAGCGAGGAAAAGCGGAAAAGTAATGTACTCGTCCTCTCATATATCCCCGCTTTAAAGGGAAAGCCACCACCGGGTGGTGGGTAGAAAAATGTCAGCTAAAAATTAGGCACGAATTGTGTGCAATTTGTCATGGCCCCTGGACGTGTGGTACTCGGGATACAGGGGGGGGAGGAGGAGGGTGCCACATGTGCGCGAGTGTGTGTGTGTGTGTGCTGGCAAATATTTCAACTTGGTTGCATCGTTTGGAGCCCCTTTTTGGGGGTGGTCTCAGGGTGGGGTGTGTGTGTGTGTGTGCAGGAAGTTTGGCTAATTGTTGCAACGCTCGCGGCATGCCTCAGTTTTTTTTCTCTCTCTGCTGCTGCTGCTGCTTCTGCCACTGCTTCTGCTGTTGTGGTTCTTGTTTGCACCTTTGCCTCTGCTCTGCTCTGCTCTGCTCTCAGAGTTTTTCACTCTGCTGCCATTTTCCGACAACTGTCAACGAGGTTTTCTTTTCTTTTTCTTTTATATATTTGTCAGACTCGTGGGTTCTCGCTGTTGTTGATTTTTTTCTTTTTTTTTATAATTGCCTGGATTTTTGCATGAAGTTAACTTGCAGTTTCCCGCTCCCCAGCCACCCTGCCGCCCCCCACCTCCTAACCGACTGAGTGGCTGCTGTTGGCATTAGTTTTCCTCTCCTTTTGCATTTGAATGCGCATGAAATGTTCTCTCCCCCCACCCCCCGTCCGACTTGTTGGCAAGTTCCTGCCATACTTTCCTGCCGCCCATAAATGCTGCCCCAATCCGCCTCCGCTCTTCCGCCTCGTCCTCCCCCGCATTCAGGCCAGAGTCCGTGTAATCGACTTCTAATTACTTAAGCTAGTTGTATGCTTAACTATGCAGCATAATGGCCCCAACGTGGCGGACAATCTGGCTGCAATTATTGAGAGACGAGACCCAAAAGCTCAAGGAATTAACCAGAGAAGGTAGAAGGGGAGACAGAGACAGAGAAAGAGAGGGAGAGAGTAAGGGAGTTGCGGAAAGCTAAAGAGTGAAGGAGAGAGTGCCCAAAGGGAAGGATAAATGTACTACTGATTGGTCTTAATATTTTAATTATTTAAAGGAATTTCTATTGAATTTAAAGCTAAGACACAGTGGAAGAGAGACTGCAAAGGAGAGAGTGTAAAGATAAGACACACTGGAGGTGAGACTGAGAAAGAGAGAGTGTAAAGAGTGGAAGAGTCAGTCTAAGAACGAATCTAAAGAAAAAAAAAAGGAATTTCTATTGAATTAAAAGCTAAGACACTCTGGGAGAGGCACTGCGAAGGAGAGAGTGTAAAGCTAAGACACTCTGAAAGAGTCAGCCTCTAAACGTTGCTCGACCTGAAGATCCGAGATGAACCCCTGCTCTCTCTCTCCTCCTCTCTCTCCCGCTGTCTCTCTTTCTCTCTCTCTTTATAGCTTATTCTCTGAGTAAACGTTATCTTTAGGTCAATAAAGGAGGAGAGCGGGTCTCCCTCTCTGACCCACAAAAACTAATATCAATTAAATCGAAAATGTCTATCAATTTATTTCATAAAATTTGAGGCCACTCTAAAGTGAAATTTAGTTTGATTGTCGAGTGTCCGCCTGTCGAGTGTCCGTCCAGTGTCCAGTGTGGCGCCTTCTGGTCTGATGGAATTGCCACCACAATGGAACGCTTAGGGGCACTTCTATATGTGGCATGGCATATCAATAATGCCACACATCAAGGAAAATATTGTGGCATGAATGGGAGTACGAAACGGCTATGGGTTTCGGCCCCGCGGCCGATTTACCCAGAAATTGAATACCCCCAATGAACCCAACCACCCCTTTACCCCGGAGAATGTGGAAATGCTTTTATCGAGACAACGAAAGGAATCGGAAAAGCAAAGCAAAAGCAAAGCCAAAAGCGAAAGCAAGAGCCAAGCCAATCAAACAAATAGGCAAACAAATCTGCAAACTAAATAAATTCAAACTCTTTCCGCAAAAAACACAAAAAAAACAACTGAAAACAAAGCAAAACAAAATTCTGTTAGGAAAATGTCCAAAGGCTATTTCGAAAGAACTGAGGGTAAATTGAAAATCCTACCAAAACACTACTACCGACTGGAAAACCCGAAAGCCAAGTTTTTCGCCCACTGCAAATTGTTGACAGAAAGAAAAGTGGTCGAGGGAGGGGGGGCGTGGCCAGTGCGGGGAAACACATCAAAGGATTGTCTCTCTTTCTCTCTGCTACGTGGGGTTGGAGGTCAATAAGCGTCAGGGAAAAGTTTTTCAATTAGATTTATGTATATAAATATACGTTTGACCACCAGCACACACGTTTTCCCTACTTTCCCCCAAAAAAGTGAGAATTTCCATTTCAACTTCATTACCACAAAATGCAATGTCCGTCTGTCTGTCAGTCAGTCGCTTACGCGGTTGAGTTTATCGCGAGATTTTCCACTCGTCAGCAGCTACTTGCTTCCTTAAATTGACAAATGTCACTCAAATTGTGAGAGCGACAGACAGAGAGAGAGAGAGCGCGGTTTGGGTTTTTCAATGGAGAAAAGAGTAACGGATTGTATGGCACTCTAGTTGTATGTGCGGTTGGTTTAGGGAATGTGGCATGTACCGCATGACATCATTAAAATGCAAAACACAAAAATTGCATCCATGGCAGTGAAATTGGCAACAGCAAACCCACAGCGACAGAGAGAAAAAAGAGGCTAAAGGATGATCCAGTCGATGGATAAAGATGTATTTTTTTTGGGAAATAAGAAAAGAATGTTTTCCATTCGATTTATTTACATATTTATTGAACAAGAAGCTTGGAAATCTTTATAGGACTACATACGAATGGAAAAAATATAGATTGTAGAGGTATCTTGTTTGTAGAATCATAGATATCGCTGAGTCTAGCATGGGTTCGAGGGAACAGTGGGTTAACAGAGCTGTTAGCGGCGCTGGTTAACAGACTGTTATCGCTCTCAAGTACAGCTTACAGCGATCTTTAACAGCGATCTTTAACAGCGCTCTTAGAGAACGCTCTAAAGGGAACAAGAGGATAACAGAGCTATTAGCAAAGATGTTTAACAGACTGTTAGCGCTTACAGGTGCATCTTACAGCATTCCGTAACAGCGCTCTAGGAGAACGCTCGCAACGCAGTTTAACATACTGTTATCGCTTACAGGTAGAGCTTACAGCGCTATTTTCGGTACCCACTCTCTGGCAGGGCTCTAACAGAGGCTTTGCGCTCGCTTTCAAGATCCACACGACTCCTCTCGGGCAGTTCTTAGTTTGTAGAGGGGAGCTTCCACTCCCAATGTACAGCCCAGATTACACCATACAAATAGATAGATATACAATGTTAAACATACGAATCTTATGCACACATCTTGGGATTCCTTCACTTCCATCCACCCTCCTGCAATCACTATTTTAATTTTCTTATTTAAGAATCCAATGCTCAAACCATACTTCCGAGTATAATGTTCATGCCGTTGAGCTAAAGACTTCTCTTACTTTCTAAGAATATAAAATAACATTTTAGAAGTGATTAATAAACCAAATAAAAGTTCGAACAGCAAAAATGAGTGAACTTTTCTTTCTGAGAAGCAAAACCACTCTAGATATGCCCTTGGAATATTTTCGAGAATAATTACTCTTTCCTGGTAAATATTCTTCCAGGAAAAACTTCCATTCAAGATTCATCTTAAAGCTCTCAAAAGCATTTCCCTCAAAGACTTTTCTTGACTTTCTTTCAATCAATGTTTTACCAAAAAAGAGAAACATCTTTCAGATCTTTTCCATTTAAACCTTTTCCTTTATTTATTTATTTATTATTTGCCTTTAAGTAGACCTCAATGGAGGAGGTAGCCAGGCGGCCTACCGAAAATCACTAAATTATCACTAACAAGCGGGCCAACAAAGACCAAAGACGTACCGACCGGTAGAGGGGAGGGGAAGGGGTCGGTCTGGGGTGATTAGCATGGCCAATAAACCGATTTCGAATCCGAATCAGAACCACAACTTGACGCCCTTTCTGAACCCCAATGAACAACAACAACAAACAACAGCAACAACTAAAGCTACAAACAACAAACAACAGCAACAGCAATAGCCTCTATTCACTTAATCGAAGGGACAAACCTACCGCGACGATGACAGCAGCGACAACGACAACGACAACGTTGGGTCTTTTGACCTGGTTTAATTTATGCGGGAACTGGCTTGGAGCATGTACCAGTAAGTGGAGTGGGGAGTGGGAGAGTGGAGAGAGTGAAGAGAGTGCCTAGTGCCGGGTGAAGAGAGTGGCTTAGGGTGGAGGACGGGCAGGCCAGACACTGCTGCAAAGCAGCAGCTCGATAATACATAATACCAAAGGCGATTACACTAATGGTGATTGGCTTTATGCTTTATAGGAGAAGAGTGGTGCACGGTGCACGCTGCTGGTGGCTGATGGCTGATGGAGGGGACAGTGCCACAACCAGTGTTAGTGCCAGTGTCAGAACCTACTTAACGGTGGCAACTTTTGCCTATCTGTTGATCATCATCAACACAAGTTTCGTTCCTCTTGCTCTCATGCCCTTTCACAGCAGAAATCTTTTTACCGTGTGGTTTATCTGAATACCTCACGTTCTTAGAGGTCTTCGGGGTATATGGGGTCTTGCTTTTCGGTTGAAAGCAGTAATTTTTAAGATAACGGGAGAAGACTGGCTTGGCTTATTATTTATTATATTGTCTGGCAATTATTTTTCTCGTAAAAATTAAAAAATCAGAAAAAGGGACAATGTCTTTAATATTTTAGAAATATTTCCCTGAGACTCCAAGGAAAACTATGTTTAGATTTTGTCCTACCCATGTACCGAAAATGATCTTAACCAGATTATTGTTATACCCAAAAAAATGAAATACGGTTCCCATAATTTTTAAGATATCTTCATCAAAATCAAAAGGAAATCAAAAAATATTTAAAAAAATTAAATCAAATTAAAATATCATAAAATAATTTAATTAAATTACACTGAAATTAAATTGGAATTAAATTAAGTAAATTAAATCCAAAATTAAATTAAAATTCAATTTAATAACATAAATTTATTGAATTATCATTATTATTCATTAATATTAAATTAAAAATTAAAAAAAAAAAAAACACAAATTTCTATTAAAATACGGAAGGTTTTCCATTATTTTAAATATATCCACCTGACACTCAAAAGAGTGTTATATTTTATATTGCCATATTTCTATACTCCCAAAATCATCTCAATCGGAACAATAATCTCATCGAACAACCAGAAAATGGAATTTCTATGGGTTTCATTATGTGTAAATAACTAACATTATTAGATAACGAAATTTAAATTAAAATGTAATTAATTAGTTAAAAATTTAAAAAATTTAAAAAATTCTTATTGCAAAAAATTATTATAATTGAAGCTACAAATTAAACTGCAGAAGATACTGTAATACGGAAATATGATAGGGTTTTCACAAGGTTTCTATCTCTTGATAATCATTTAAGCCATACAAGTATTATTCCTTGAGTACTGGGTATTTCTATAGTCGTAATATCGATACTAAGACGTTGACTTGTTTGTTTGTTCCCCTCCCCCATGTTTGGGTTCGTTTTCTTCCAAAAAACTACTTACAAAGTCGTGACAAAGTCATTGACTTGACTGTTTGGGTATTTGCATAGAAATGCAATTTTCGGCCAACAAAAACACACACCACACCCCCCACTCGTAGCTGAAAGTCAGGAAGACGTCGGCAAAGTTTTCCACAAACCCTCACCACGTCCTCCGCTCAACGGCTAACGTCCATCGTCCATTCCTGATTCCCATAATTTTTGGCTTAGAAAGTTGTCGAGCGCGTAAATTGCTCGGCTCGAAGAGGGTGCCCCTCTCCCCCTCTCTCTCTCTCTCAGGCTTTCTGGCCCTCTGGAAATCGATTTTGGCCACCGCTTAAGCTGGCAGCTGCCGCAGTGGCAAAGGCAGAAGCCATTTAACAGTTTATCTGTATCTCTACCTCCATCTGTGCGGCGGAATGGGTAACTCCTCCTCTGCTTTGTGGCTGGGGGTGGGGGGAATTGGCCTGGCTAATAGTTGCCGCACCACAGCATATTGACAACTTGTTTAATCATAAATTCCATAACCTAAGCTCCAAGCGAACGACAAAAGTTCAGCGGATAAATTGGTAGCAAATTGGTGTTGGATCTGCTTATTAGATTACAGTGTTTAAGATTACGCTCGAACAGTTTAAGGGAAAAAATATTATCCTTAGGAAAAAATTCAGGAAGGAAAAGTTATAAAAATTCGCAAAGTGTAAGGGTAGCTTCTATAAGCAAAGTATTAAACATAAGTATATATTCCACGAATCGAATAAATTTATAAAAATCTCATGTCACATGATTGAACTTTTTCTGCCGATTTTTATGAATTTTTTTTATCATTTTTATAAGAATAATCAAAATCAATCCAAATATTTCATACAAAATGTAAACATAATCCAGTATGCTTCAATTTGGAAGGAATAGTTCAAAGAGACAACAGAGAAAGAGACAGAGAAAATGCGAGAAGAATAAATTATATTTTTAAATATATTTTTGATGAGAATATGTATTTCTGCAGAATCTTCCACCTATCTTTCAGTAGAGTCTTTAAACAAAATTGAGCTAAAATATTAAATATTCCGCTCATCCGAAATTGCTGATTGGTGCTATGCAAAAAGAATGTACACAAGAGTCTCCTCTACGATGCGAATATTGAACATATTTTCATAAATATATATTCCATAGAGATATTTCCATATAAATATTTATTTTTAGTCTTTAACAATCGAATCTATTAATCTATTATTTTCACATATTATACGTTTATATTTTCCATTTTTCCCCCATTAATGTCTTCCAAACGGAACCAAACTGATAGTAAAAATCTATTGAACAAAAAAGCGTATACCAAACTTTTGATCATAAAAATTTCAAATGACAGAAACTGCAATTTCTGTGCTGCTGTCATTCTGACGAAGACTCTTAAAAGTATTTTTTCCGGGAATGAAATCATTGAAATAAATGGCATTGCGGGGGATAGTTTAAAGGGTATTCAATGAGGGATAGGAGGATATTTTAAAGTGGATTGAATGAGGAATGGGAGGACAAAACAATGACGCCACAATATAATAGAGAAATATGATGGGCCTATAAAAATATCAGAATAATACACAGAATTATGAGCAATAAATACAAAAAATTGTAAAGGCTTTTATAACTATTTCGTTGACGTTAGTATCGATTCCATTTCTATTGGAAAAAACCAAACAAAATAAAATCTCAAATTCAAGCCCGAAAAAATCAAAGGAAAATCAAATGAAAAATCTCTGGCCGATGCACAGGCATCGTTTGACAGGTTTGAAATGTCTCTATCTGAGTGTTGTTTGCCGGGCAACATCTGTTCGGAAAATGCATGGAAAATGGTTATGGCCACAGTCATTAACACACACATAAAACACCCGAAAAGTCAGCCACGGCCAGACGCGGAAAAAAGCCCCCAAAAAAATAAAATAGTCAAACAACAGTCTGGTCGGGTCGGGTCGGGTCTGTGCGGGGAAAATTGTCAGAAAATCAAAATTGTCGCTTACCCTGCCACAGCCGTGGCTGTTGCCCGTTGCCGTTTCCGCGTGCAACGCGTGCAACATTCTTTGCGATAAAAACAAACAGGTTTCCGATTCATTCATTCATTATTTCCACAACGATACGCACAAACGAAATGAAACGAAACGCTTTGATCCCAGAGGACCCCAAAGCGGAATATCAACGCGGAAGAGTTTTCAACAATTTTGGATGCTCTGTAGAGCAGATTGTAAAGTGAAAGGATATTCCCTTAATGGAATGCCAGATGATTAAGAATTTAAGAGAATCTTTAGCTGAATTGAGGCCTCCAAGAGATCGCCAAGAGCACCTCGATTCTAGGGGACTTTGAAACCTCAGTAATGCCTTCGTAATGGCCCATACTAATCCGGATAACTAAGGACCATACTGGCCTATGAGTGGCCCAGCTGAAGCTCGTCCGGGGTAACCTAACCTAACCTTTCACTGATTTTGGGCACAACCTACTTCTGTAGAAGGTTCTTAACATTGAAGATCAACTAGAAAGAAAATTATTTAGATTTTTTATTGCTTATCAAAGGTTATCCCGTAGTCGGATTGACAGCTGCCGTAGTTCCATTTATTTCTAGTTTTTTTCTGGCTTTTCTTTTATTGCTTTTTGTTGATTGGCGTGAAAACTTTACCCCCAAAATGGAGCCTGCAGTCGACATTTGACTTTTGAAATGGCCGCAACAAAAGCAGCAGCAGCGGCAGCAGCAGCCTCACGGGTACCGCTCACCGCTCCTCCTACAAGACCGCCGACACATTCCGCCACAAATCTGCATTTGCCGTAACTCGAGGCATAGCCAAAATATCTTTGCCACATTGACACAATGAGGCCAGTGCCAGAGCAGAGCAATACTTTTTTTTTAAACAATTGAATTTTTAATAGTAGCCAACAAAACAAAAAGAGAGGAAGAGAATAAAGTAGCCAACAACTAGCAACCAGAGAGAGGAAGAGCAGCCAGTGTCCTGTGCGGGAGAGCAGTCAGTAGCCAGAGAGGCAGAAGAGGCACAGAGAGGGGGCAGTGGAGTGGTAGAAGAGGTAAAAGAGGAGGCAGTTCAGTGGTAGAGAAGGGGAGACAGTGAATGGTAGAGTAGAGGAGGGGAGTCAGCGTGGGGGAGACCATTTCCCCTGGAGCCTGAACTATCGATTTGATTTTTAACTTTCAGCTTAACCTGCACTGCACTCTGATTGTTTTGGCCAAATTTGAATTCGTTCTCGACGTGAATCGACAAACCGTACGGAACTTTGTCTTTTCATATAATATGCAAATCATTTTCCACATTTTCACTATGCAAAAAACCCCCAAAAATGAATCCAAGCTTGAAAAATACATGCATACATATATGGCATGTTAGAAATATCTAGAAAATCTGCATAGATTTTTGGGCATTTTTTTCGTTGTTCAATTGGTTGATAAATCATTTTTGAGTGCAATGAAATATTGGTATTGATTCCATTGTTTTCTTGTATTTTGGGGCTGGGAGCATAGATTTTCAATGGATCAATGGATATTTTAGGGTTTTTTGATGGTAAAAATAGAAGTCAACGGTTTAGCAAAGTACAATAATCAATAAAAACCTTCTAAATTTTATACAGATACTCTTCTTACTCCTGTCTTGGTCTATGTATTTCTTAAGCTTCTTTCACTTTGTTTCAATGGACGGTTTATAAGGTGATTTTGCGTTTTGTTAATAAGAATTAAAAATAAAGTCAAGGGCCGCGGCTCTACTCAGTCTATACATACATACATATGTGAGTTGATGATTTATGTATGTGATTTATGCATTGTATTATATATGCCTACCAAAAGAAGGCTATATCTGAGAGAACTTTTGTAGTCAAAATCTCCACATGGTATATATACTTTTAAGGATTTATTTAACATTTAACATTTTTTTTGTGATGGTAACACCAAATATTGAACCATTTTCTTAGCTAAATTTCACTCAAATCAAAAACCCCAAACCAGGCCTTTTCTTTGCACAACTTTAAGCCCCCGAAATCGGTATAATTTATGCTCCACATATGTACATATAAACCAATCTTATGGCTAGTGCTGCTATAACTCCTTCCTTAACAATTTCGTTGCTCAAAAAACGCATCAACTTCCATTGCACTTTGTTGAATTCCCCTTGACACTGCCACCACACACAAAAAAAGAGAGAGAAAAAACCACTGCAAGCCTGAAACGTGCCAGACGCAGGTGGAAAAATCAGGCAAAAAAAAGAACAGTAACAACAACAACAACAGAATGATTTGGGCATTTTCCCAACGCCCACCACCACCCACCAAAGACCGCAGCGCCGACATAACTTAATGACGTCGTTTTATGTTTCACTTTGGCGGCGAAAGCAATAAATTTACTCCGGCTTCAGGGTCTCCAACGTGGTACTAAAGGATGTATAGGTGTGTGGGTGTATTGGTGTGTGTGTGTGGGTGTGTGGGTGGCAGTGGCAAGTGCCACAAGAAATCCAAAGAATGCATTTGTGCAGCATTGGGGCTGGCTGGAATTGCGGCTGTCGGTTGGGTGTCTGCTGCAAGCTGCTCCTGGGGCTGTGAAAGTGAAATTCCAGGGGCTCAAAACACACACACACACATACCGAGACGATTCCGATATGCCTGGGCAAATATTTCCACCTGACAAGCGGAATGGTGATAAGGGGTTGGTGGTATGCCCTGTAAGGGCATGGGGTAGTGGGAATGCGTCATGGGAATCAAGGGCTTGTCGTGTGTGTTTGATTTGCACGGAAGTCGCTTGAATTATGCTGTCATTTCAGTATAAAACTGATTTGCTTTTGAATACGAAATTAGACTAGGAGAAACGGTAGAGAAAACTTTAAAATTAACAGAAAATATGAGAGTTTTCAAGAGTATTTTCATTACTGATTGAAAATTAGCACTTAAGAAAGGAATGAAGGTATGGAAGATGATGATTACAGAGGAATAATCATTAGAAAGGAAACAAAGATAGAATCTGCCATAAAAAACTGTTATAAAAAATGATTTTGGTAAGCCTTCAGCTACAAATAATTGCAGTTACTGTACCCCAAACTAAAATTCACAAAAATCCACAAAAAATGAACAAAATTAATCCCCCAAAAATCCCATCAAACATCCTCATCAACGCCTCGTATCATCATCCATCAGTAAACTGCGATGGAGGCAGCTGTCAGTTGCATTTAGTGAAAAATTATGAGAAATGTTCGTCGCTTAAAAAGTGTCGTTGACACTGCTGCACGTTGCACGTTGCACAGGGCACAAAAAGAGAGCTACCAACCAGCCAGCCAGCCAGCCTGCGGGCAACCTGGATCTGGATATGTGGCAGACACTGAAAGTGACGCAAAACAATAAGAGAAACAGAAACAAAAGGAGTGCCACTGCCAGTGCCAGTGCCACACAACTGCTGACAGGCAGAGAGGCAGGCAGAGGCAGGTTGGTTGGTTCATCAAAAAACGTACCACAAAACAGTTGGATAAACTTATTTACTGTTTTGTTGATGCCAAAAGGCTTAGCCAACAATGGTTGTGTTTTTCGGATTAATGAAAAGTATTATCCGTAGATCTAAAAACGTTTTGCATACAAGTTTAAATGGCAGAAAATTGTGTAAATTCCCAACTCTTTTCAGTAACAAACTCTTTTATCCTTGCTCACGTAGCTGGCTCCAAAAAAAGGAAGAAAGAAATTCTATCCTGGCAAACTATTTGCCAAAAATACCCCCCAAAAACGAGAGCCACATTACACGGTCAATTGGGAACTGATTGAGAGAGAACGAGCTGCTGCTATCCTGTACAGATTGATGGAGGAAGAGCAACAACCTGGGAGACCAGACCAGGTCCTGGTAGATGCTTGAGAAATCTTCATTGCACACACTAGTACATACTGGTACATGTTTAGCCGCTGGGCCGCCGCAAAGTATGCAACGAGTATGCCTGCTGCCTGATGCTTGCTGCTTCGTGTCGTGTGTAATTTTGAGCGATATAAATAAGTAATTAGCACATAGTGCACGGGCACAGGGCACAGGCTCAGGTAGAGCTGCACAGAGGGCAGATGGCAGAAGTGCACTGACATGTCAAACATTACACAATGTACACATACTTGTACCCATACTCGTCTTCATACCACATTTAATGGCCTGCTTAAAGTGCAATTTGGTTTCAAGTCCTTTGTTCTTGCATAATGATGATGCTCTGCTTCCTTCGCCTTATCTTTATGCAACCAAGGAGCAGCGACCTTCTGTGTGCGAGGAAAACGAAAAACCCCAAAAGAAACAGTCGATTGTGGTTAGGTTTTCTCCTGCCTTTTGTGTGCGTATCTAAAATGCATGTGGCATAAATAGCTTTTTGCGTAAAGAACCTCCTCGATGATGAAAGATGCCATGCAGAAGCCATGGAAATTATCAATTACCTGCCAGCGACAGTCCTGACAGTCCAGTCAGTTTCAGTCAAAGGATTACACATTTTGTGTGATGGAATGCTGGCAGCAGGACTGCTTGCTTGTTGGATAAGCTGTATGTGGACTCTTACTCATTTCTCTCTTTTATTACCATAACTTTTGCAGACACACCAAACCACACAAAAGCTCACTGTCTAATGGGAAAATCAAATTTCCAACAGCGAGAGAGAGAGAGAGAGAGAGGGAGGTCACACATCAATTGCTGTTGAAGAGTCGAACATTTGGCCATTAGCCAACAAACAAGTGAAGTAAGTACTTAACAAGTCTCTCCACTAATTGCCCAGACACAATCGATAATGACACCAAAACTCCATTGAACACACAACCAAAACACCAAACAGCAAACATCACTTGTCAATTGTTTTGGCAAAGCAACTTCTTGTTGATGAGAATACTCGCTGTACCATGAATGTTGGGTGCCGTTGAGCGAGAGAAATTTATTTAATATTTAAGAGAAACTAAAAGACTGATCAATTAATGATGAAATTCGAGTGTGTGTATATGGAAGTAGGAGATGGAATGACTTAAGTTAATTTACTTTATTTCCATAATGAATAAATAAATTGGATACTATAATACTTGTACTTTACTCGCTAGTGTTTCTCGTTACTGGAATGGTATGCCATTCCTTAAGTATATTTATCATACTTAATAGAAGACAATGAATCGATTCCATAAGCGATATTCCGTAATGGATAAATAAATGGGATATTACAGTACTTGTACTGGTACTTTTCTTTAAATTTCTCTTTGCATAGTAGATAGTATTACTCGTTACTGGAATGAATGGAATGATTTGGAATGACTTAAGTGAATGTATTTTACTTAAGAAAACATGATGAAACACATAATGAAATAAATAATTTGGATATAATACGAATACTCGTACTTTACTTGCAACTCGTTAGCGTAACTCGTTACCGGAGTGATTGGAAGAATGATCCATAATGAATATTGCATAATGGTCCAATAAATGGGATATTACAGTCCAAGTAATTGTACTTTACTTTTTCATTTTTATTTGCAACTGGTTACTGTTACTCGCTATAGCTTATTGTAATGTACTCGTACTTGAAACTCGTTAGCGTAACTCGTTACCGGAGTGATGATCCTTTAGGATGATCCGTAATGAATATTGTGCATAATGGTTCAGTAAATGGGATATTACAGCACGAGTTCTCTTACTTTACTTGTAAATGTCTACTTACTACTCGTTAGTGTTACTCGTCACAGGTTATTGTAATGTACTCGTAATTGTAACTCGTTATCGTTACTCTTTATAGGTTATTGCACTTGCAACTCGTTATTTAAACTCGTTACTGGAAGTATATCATACTTTTCTGATTGTAGACTAAAGCAAAAAGTTTTGCATGAACCCAAAAAAAAAGAAAACTTCTATATGAGAGTGAAAAAAACAATTAAAAACAGGTTTGCTTTACAGTTTGTTTTCTGCAAAAGTTTCCACAACAGAAAAACAAACAGAAATGTGTGTTGTGTTGTTGTGCGTTTTATGCAAGTTGTCCTGAATTTAACTTCAGTTTCAGCTATAGCTTAAAGAATTACGTTACGCAACTCTGAAAGGGAAGAAGTGCAAGTTGATTCCTACTTGATTGATGGAATGTCCGTGAAATTATGTAAATGAAAGCCACAGAAAGGCAGCCTCAGTGGCAGCTTCAGTGGCAGTGCAAGGCAATAAGTGCTCAGTCGAGTGAAATAAGCATCGTGGAAATGCCGGACAAGGACATCTGTGAATGAATGGCATTCGAGAAAGGAAGCTGTCAGTCGTCTGTCTGTCTGTCCGTCTGCCTGTCTGGCGACTTAATATTAAAACGGATACGAAATAATGGCATTGAAGTGTGTGGCCCATTGCAGTGGCAGTGGTAGTGGCAGTGGCAGAAGCGTTGGATATTCCGATTGGGATTATCGTTGCATATGGCCCATACAACGGGCATTCAATCAGGCAATTAACATTAATTATGATATACGCTCGACGACTGGAATCATTTTCCTTTTGGCCATTGCCACCCTACCAACCCACCACCCACCACCACACATGTCGTCGTCTACTTCATTTCATTTGGTTTCGCATTAAAAGCATTTTTGCGGCAACAGCTCCCGAAATTCAATTTCTTTCTCCCCACTTTCTCCCACTACCCGACTACCCGATTGGCTTTCAGTTCTTGTTTTTCTGCGACAATTTGCGCTGATGATTTCCCCACAGGCACAGGCTGGGATGGGGATGGAATGGGGATGGGGGTTGGTAGGGATGGGGTTTGTAATTAATGCGGATTCTCCTGCTCCCTAGCATGGGAATTTGTGTGGGAATCAACCATCAAATATGTGAATATGGCAATCGATATGACAATTTTGGTGTGCACCATCCATTTTCCATTTTCCAGTCTGCTAATTGGAAGGTAAAAGCTCAGGGGGATATACATATGTATATGTGTGCATGTGCATGTGTGGCTGCCATTTTCGGTTGCTTTTGTAACACAAATATTACGCTTTGATTGCCCGAAACTTCAATTCAATGTCGTTATATTTTCAATATATTTTCCTAATTAAAAAAAGAAAACTACAAATATTTAAAGAGTACATTTTTGGGTCACTTCGTGGATATATCTTTTGTTTTATTTTTTTATTATTTGATTATAACTCATGGCGATGACTGTTTCTGTCTGTCTTTCTGCCATTCACATCGTTAAAAAAATGTGTGAAAATGTATCAAATATAATTGACAGATGCATCAGAACTGGTTATAGGAAACACACCAAGGCATAACCATGGAGAATATTTATAAAAAAAACAGGAATAATATCAAAGGCTATAGCCAGGGGACTACTGAAACAGATGCTCTGGTAAAACGACCTATTCAGGTCCTGGAACTTGATTTTCATAAAGAAATGCCTCAATTTGGGTAGCTCCATGGAAAAGACCTGTACAACCGTTCCAGAAATCAAAGGCTACTCAACAAAATATGAAAATTTACTACACATATGGATGTCTTTTATCAGATATAAAGAATACTCTCAGAAAACTTTGTTCGACTATAATCTCTTTTGAAAAAATGCACTACTGCTTATTATTTTGAGTGGGTAAGTTAGGTTAGGTTAACCCGGATGACCCTCCTGGGGTATCCCATGTATAAGGGAGGAACAGTATAGCCCTTAGTTATCCTGGTTAATTGTTAAGTATTTTCATATCTTAACTATATGCTAACTATTATTATAATCTTTAATTAGCTAAGTTATTATAAAAATCAACTAACTTTCGGGGAATGTTGCGCTCCTAACTCTTGATAATGAGGAAAAATTAAAACTAGTAATGGAACTACTATTATTTTGAACGCAGCTCCAATCAATACCAAAACATCTACAAAATGTATGGAAATTCGTTTGCCTTTAACAGATTTTGTATCTCTAACGAACTCTTTTTTGGCTCCTCCTTTTTTTTTTTTGGCATTTTCCATTGCCATTGGCTTTTCCATTTTCCCTCTGTGAGGGTCACACTGGCAGCGCGTATTCGGTTTGTTAGTCCTCAAAGTCAATTAGTGTAATTAAATCCTCACTTCACGCTGCAAAAAAATATAGAGAAAACTCTCTGTGTGTGTGTGTGTGCATTTGGCCAAAAAGAGAGACAATTTTTTGTGTGTGACAAAATTTGTCCAGTAAAAAATGCCATCGAAATCTGTAGCTGCTGCTCTGTGATTGTAACGACTTTTATTTGCGTTTTTTTGTGTGTGATTTTGGCTTTAAAGCAAAGCAAAAGATACAAGATACAAAAGATAGCTGCATATGCAAAGGGTCTTCTTTGGTAGAGCAATAAGTGGACCAGACTTTGGTTTCTGTTTGGTTTTCGAAACTGCTGAAATGTATCCCCGAAACTGCAAGTATCTTTCCATCTTTCTCTGTATGTAGAACTCACATTTGAGGCCCCAAAACTTCGCTAAGAATTTCACCAATTTGCACAAAAGCAAAGCCAAAAGTTCAACCGACAATTGAGATACTCAAATGAGTTTCTAGTTTCCTCATCAAGGGGATGTCTGCACAAGGGCGAAGGGGGGGAGACAATCAGACAGCCACTTAAATCGCTTCCTGTGGCAGCAGCAGCAACAATCACAATCCCCAGATTTGCTTAATAAATTATGCAAATTCTTTTGAAACTCAAGATTGATGCTCGCCAAAGAGCGAGTTCATTGAGAATTTTCTCATTTAAAGCAATTATATGAAAGGGGAATGGCTACAGCTCTATACATTCCCTATAATATTCCATTGTCTAAGTTAACTGAATGACCTCATCTGCATGTGCACTCCATTTGACCCCATGTTGCCCTTTCAGATGGGGCATCGAATAGATCAGCTTGCTCCAGAAATTGGGATCGTCTCGCTTGAGGTAGGTGTTGAGCACCATGTAGGCGCGCAGTTCGCTGTCCAAATCGTCAAAGTTCTCCACCTCGGGATAGAGAACCACAATCAATCGCTTGCATCGATCCTGGGAGGTGGCATGCAGGGCGTGGCGGAACTCCAGGCGCCCCCAAGTGGACTTCAGGAAGTGGTTCGTCATCAGGATGATGATGCGCCTCGAGTCCCTCACAGACTGGGCGATGCACTCGGGAATGGACACGCCCACGAGCCAATCGCGCAAGTAGAAGCAGAGCTTGAACTTCTGGCTGCCATTCTCCAGTCTTTCGACGAACTCCTCGATCAGATCCTCGTCCTTGTGGGTAAAGGACAGAAATGCATCGAACTTCTTGCGTTCGTCGAGTTCCCGTCGGGCGGCGAGACTCAGGCACACATCGTGCTCGTAGAACCAGATCAGGAGGGGCTGTTTGAAGTAGATAACCAGGTTGATGGTCAAGATCAGTAGGATGAACGAAACGGTGAGGGTCACATAGTGCACGAGGCCAGAGGGGCAGATGTCGCTCTCCTCAGTGTCAATCAGGAGGTTGCCAGAGTCGCCGCAGGTGATGTTTGTGGCATCCCCAATCCTGGCACCGCCTCCCTTCACGAACGCCAAGAAATCCTTCTCCTCGCAAGTGCAGGTCCATGGATTTCCAGATAGGAATAGCCGCAGATCTGACGCGTTCCTTCTCCTTTCAAAGAACTCCAGAGTCTTCCTGCTGATTGCAGATACTCTGTTGTGGCGTATGTCCAGATACGAGAGGTTTCGTGGCAGATTATCGAGTTCCGTCAGTCGGTTGTTGGCCAAAAAGAGTCGCCCCACATTGGTGAACCCCGGGCTCGAATCATTGGGCAATATGCGGAGCTTATTGTTCTGAAATAAAAGGGTCGTTGAGCCGTACATCGGGATGGGTAATGGGGGTATCTCCGAGAGGCCTTCGCCACTGCAGTCAACGTTGAATTCCATGGTGAAATAATTTCTGAGGCAGATGCAGGCCTCCGGACAATCTCCATCGAAGTGGGAAAACTCCAAGGCAGCTGTGTATTTCCTTGCTTGGTTTGCGCGTCCGCGTAGAATCGATAGAAAACTCCTCATCTTCCAGAAGCAATGCCAGGGATCATCCGTCAGTTTGAAGCTCTTTCCACGTTTTGTAAGAAATTCGTGGATCTGGCTGGGGCTTCTTTCCCGAAACTCTAAGGTGAGATTGTAGTAGTCCGAAGTTGGCTGCTCATAGCAAAACGAAAAGAACAGATTGCCAAAACTATTGAGGGTGATATTTCTTTGGACTATATACGCGATTAGCTTTTTGCCGAGTCCGGAGATGTTGTTGAAGCCAATGTTCAGATTCTCGAGGTGTACGGGGAGCTGGTCTATCTCTATATTCTGCAGTTTATTATCCGAGACATCCAGTCGTATCAAATGCTTATAGCCTGGAGTCGATCTGCTCGGCAGTTGCCGCAGATTGTTTCCCCGAAAATTAAGACTTGGAATGCCTGTAATTGATCTTGGCAAAGGAGGTATTTCGTTCAAGTTCCTTTCGCTGCATTCAATCAAAAACTCCCCGCCGTACTGCCTATAGCTGCACTTGCATTCCGCCGGACAACGTCGTCCATGGACTCCGCGTGTAAATTGGCAATCGAAGTAGAAGTCACACACAAGTGCTGTGATATTTTCATGGGCATCAAACACAGAACCCTGAATGAACTTTAGCCTCGAATAGCTCTCAAAATATCTCGTTTCGATTGCCATCTCTTTGCCGGTCATCACGAAGTGTTCCAAAGTATTTCGTAGAGTCTCAGAACTAAAATCGGAACATATACAAACTTTTATATGAAGAAACCATCCAATGACTATACGAACCTCAAGAAACTCTGATCCTTTATAATTGTGTTGGTAAAATTTAATACTTTCAAGCTTTTCAAATCATCAAACGTATTCGGTGTTAGATTTTCCAACTTCAATCCTTGGAAAATGAGCACATCTAATTCAGTTTTACCTTTGAAAATACCATCTTCCAGCCAGAACTCGGGAGTGTGAGACCTTCCTCCATAACGAATCTGAATAGTTTTCAAGCTATTCAACGTCCTTCGAATATATCTATTTGCGGCATGGGAATTTATGGAATTCTCATTGGAAAAAGTGTAGATCAAAGCCAAATGGGAAGGTCCTTCTATGAGACTGAGTTCAGCTTCAAGTACCATCAGATCTCCAGAGTATATTTCGTATTGGAGGATTCTGGAAACCCCAACATCTCGAACGTAAGCGATTCCGGGACGAAATCTCTCGTCTTCAGAGTTCGGGATTCCAGTCACTACTAAACTTTCGAGTTCCGTTCCACTTTCATCGGTAATCGGGCCTATAGAGTCTCGACTCTCTTTCCATTTGATGCTTAAATGCCCGGATTCCAATTGCAATTGAAAATGATTGGTCACGATGGTATTGTTCGTTTTAAAGCAGGTTTTATCATTGGATCCGTGACTATAGATGTCACAGTAGTCCTGCCGAATGCTCAACAGATACGATTCTGATTTAGGAATTGTACAGACATATAAAAAAAACGAAAGGAATGCCATTATATTCCGCGACATATTCAAATGCAACTGCAACAGATGGAGGTTTACTTTACACTAATTATTAGGGAGCACAATCGGTTCTCGCAGTAAATCTTTGGGGATGGTAGAGCCTTCACCCCAGAGGGTAATTTTAGAAGAAACGTTGGCTTCGATAAGAAGAACTCAAATCAAAGTGCATTAAGTGTTTCAGGCAGAAGGCCTGGCCTGAATTGTAATGCAATTTAAATCGCAAACAAAAACACTTCCTTAGCCATCTAGGAAGAATCGCAATTGGAACCGCAAAATAAGCCCCGGAACCCATCAAAATCAGCTACACATTTGGATGTGGATGTGTGGATGTCTGTGGATTATGTGGAACAAAAACCAAGAGCCATAGCCATGGTAGTAGTCCATGGTCCTGTCCGAGAGTTTGCGCCTATGTTTGTGTGTGTCTGCTGGCGATGATGGTCAAGCGAAAATATGAAAATGTACGAAATGCCGGGTCGGTCCTTCTATATGGAGGCTGCACCTGGGGGAAATCAAGCGGCAACGTGCATCTCTTGCAGGCCCTCATTCTGCCACTTGGAGCTGTAGACCTGCAGCCGTAGCCGTAGAGCTGTAGCTGCAGCTGTAAATGAAATGAAAACTACCACAAAACAACAATAAAAACAGACACACACGACAACAAGTTGGCTTTTCCGCCTGCATGTGTGTGTTTTTCCAGTAAAAGGTTTATGCATTTGACAGTAGGAGCGACAGAGAGAAGAGAAGAGGAGAGGAGAGGAGAGCGAGAAGCAGTGGCTGAAAGAAAAACAATCCAACTTTTGGCATCCGTGTGCTGTCTCATTAGAGACACACGATGCCGTAAAATCAATCAATTATAGAAAACACAAGCCTCTATCAATCTGATAGAGAGACTTTACTTTGGGTTTTGATATTACATTTTCCAAGTCCTAAGCTGTCTCTCCCTCTCTGTCTCTCTCTCTCTGCTTTCGTACTCACCTGAGTAGTATTCCAAAATCATTATCGATTCAGGGTTTACTTTCGTCAGGCTTTGTTTGCTATTCGAAGGCTGCTAAGCAAATTTATGGACATGAGACTGGGGCAGGCACAGTGGTTCCAAAAAGTTATTGCTGGATTAAATATTTATAATAAAAGAACCCATTTTTGGTTACTAAACTATGAGTTTCAGCTTTATAGCAAATATTTCTAAATTTTTGCCATTTTTTATAGAATAATTTAATATTTTTTAGAGACTCTGGTACATGGTTTAAATAGTAACGTACTCCGCTGTGGTGAGGACCTTACAATTTTCAACTCACTCTCTTGGCTCTCAGAGAGACAACCGCTTGAATGAGATAGCAAGCGTTTTACCAAACGACTGACAAAAATAAGGTCCTCGAAAGAGAGCACATATGGGGAGTACATCACCACACATCAGTACAAATTTCACCATCTTCTGGTAAATCCCTTGTTAGATCCATTTGTTATTTCTAACGTTTCAAGAACGTCCCTAGACTTTTCTGCTGTGGAAGGACATCTCTAGCCAGGGATCAAGCTATTCCTTCCTGTCATTCAGACCAGAAGGAAGGAACTTTTCTCCCTTGAGAGAGAGAGAGCCAGTCTACAAACAACGAGATTGATTACTTCGAAATGAAAAAAGAGGAGTACTTGGCGACATTCTATATTTTATTATATTTTCGATAATATTCCCCACTATTTTCCACATAGTATAACCCTTTTTCCCCCGTTTTTAGTCACACTGTAAATCCCCATAAAGAAAATCATGATCCGCATCGACTTTGACGTCGACCGGCCTGTCCCTGGTCGCCCTTTGGCCCCTTTGGAGAATTGTGCGAATGTGCAAACACGATACAGAGAGTCGAAGGCAGAGGCCAAAGCACACACAATCTGACTTTCAATTCCAGCTACAGAGCAAGACCAAACCCAAGACCGAGACTCCCTTCAGTTGCAGATGCAACTCCGCTCTCGCTCGCTCGCTCCCCCTGCGCCCCCGCTGAATGGCTGTCGTAATGTATTAAATAGCCACCGTGGGCTGTGGGCTATGTGGACTGTGGGTTGTGGGCTGCCAGGGGAAGTCCTGATGGTGGCAGCCAGGACTAGCTCTAACCGCAATTTATGTCGACTCCACTTCCGGTCTGTGGGACATAACTCTTCTTAGGCTACCCCCCGCCGCCACCCGCCTGCCACAGCGCCTGTGTGTGTGTGTGTGTCTGTGTGTGTGTTCGGGATTTCTTGTCATCATTTTCAACTGCAGCAGCAGCTGCAAATTAACTTGCATAATTTAAGCGTCAGTCGGGGAAATCGGGAAAATTTTGCGCCCAGTTCATTGGGGCATCTAAGACATGGTCCTTGTCCTCCTCCATGCCAAGCCTTGCCATGGCATGCCATGCCCTTGGCTGCTAAATTATGACTGTTCGAAGCGCATAAATCAACAAGGAGCCTACAAAACTCTGCCCTAATTAGGTTAGAGGCCAAGATGGCCAGAAAATCAACGAACATCGAGGCATATCCAAGCAAACAAGGGTAAATGTTTTATTTAATACAAAGAATTATTGAATATTTTACAATAGTAAGTTTATAGGGTGCGATTCCCTCTACCACTATATCTATCTATACATATATGTATGTATATGTCAGTGAGTATGGCGCGAGAGAGATAAAAGAAAATACAAAGGGAATCGCTTAAGGAGAACAATTAGATCTGGCAATGCTTCGTGCTGGAGTGTGGAGAGACTGCTACGAAAGAAAGTAGTTCAGCTTGCTCATAAATTCGTATAGAGATACACACCGTCGATACTCACTGCGCTCAAGGTTGGGAACTATGGACAAGAGCCCCCTGTACCTTTGCCCCTGACTCTTGCCCCCTGTCTCTCTTAGAACTCTAAAATTTAGAGTCTACATAGAGATTTAGAGAAACGGGGCGGGATACCGGTTCGACAACCATTTGGACCTTGAAAACCATGAGCACTTAAGTAACAGTGCACTTAATGTTATTAATTTTAATATTATTATACTTAATTATTCTTTATATGTTAGGTCCTATTATACTAACATAATACTATAATATTATAAACTATTTTCATTGCATTCTCTGATTAAATAACTCTCGATTGCATCGAATATTACATTGCATCTACACATAAATATATACATATCATATGTACATATATACCTACACAAATAATCGAAAAAAACAAAGTTCAAATTACTCTTCTGGGAGTGGTCTACTTTGTTAGATTCCAAATTCCCCAATGATTGGTTGGGAAATGAGTGAACGTTCCTTTACAACGACTCTGACCCACATAATTAGTGTAAAGTAAACCTCCATCTGTTGCAGTTGCATTTGAGTATGTCGCGGAATATATTGGCATTCCTTTCGTTTATTTTATATGTCTGTACAATTCCTAAATCAGAATCGTATCTGTTGAGCATTCGGCAGGACTACTGTGACATCTATAGTCAGGAATCCAATGATAAAACCTGCTTCAAAACGAACAACTCAATCGTGACCAATCATTTCCGATTGCAACTGGAATCCGGGCATTTAAAAGTCAAGTGGAAAGAGAGTCGAGGCTCTATAGCCTCGATTACCGATGAAAATGGAACGGAACTCGAAAGTTTAGTAGTAACGGGAATCCCGAACTCTGAAGACGAGAGATTTCGTCCCGGAATCGATTATATTCGAGATGTTGGGGTTTCCAGAGTCCTCCAATACGAAATATACTCTGCAGATCTGATAATACTCGAAGCTGAACTCAGTCTCATAGAAGGACCTTCCCATTTGGCTTTCATCTACAGTTTTTCCAATGAGAATTCCATAAACTCTCATGCAGCAAACAGTTATATTCGAAGGACGATGAATAGCTTGAAAACTATTCAGATTCGTTATGGAGGAAGGTCTCGCACTCCCGAGTTCTGGATGGAAGATGGTATTTTCAAAGACAAAACAGAATTAGATGTGCTCATTTTCCAAGGATTGAAGTTGGAAAATCTCACATCGGTTACTTTTGATGATTTAAAAAGCTTGAAAGTATTAAATTTCACCAACACAATTGTCAAGGATCAGAGTTTCTTGAGGTAGGAGAGCATCCATCCACGAGTGTATTTCAGTTATTATTTTCATAAATCTTTCAGTTCTGCGATTCTGCGGAATAATCTAGAGATTTTCGTCATGCAGACTGCAGAGGTCAAAGTGCAGCTGAGACATTTCGAGAACTATTCCAAATTGAAGTTCATTCAAGTTGTGAATTACGAACCGCATGAGAATCTAACGGCATTCGTCTGCGATTCAGGGACTTGGAAATTCGATTGCAAGTTCTCGCGCGGCAGAGACGGCAGGCGGTGTCCTGGGAAATGCAAATGCTACTACGAGATACGGAGCATGGAGTTTCACATAAATTGCGCCCAACGGAATCTCACAGAAATCCCCCCCTTACCCACACCCATGGATGGCAGGCCAGTGCTGTTTTTTAGTAACAATCAGCTCAGAGCACTGCCCAGCAATGCCATGGATATACCCGGCTACAACCAGCTGCAAGCTCTCGATGTGGCCGCCAATAAGATCACGAGTCTCGGCATTCCACAGCTGCCGCAGAGGCTGCAGCATCTCAGCATTCGCTTCAACAACATCACCACCCTCGACAAGAAGGTCGTCGAGTATCTGTCCAAGCGCATTGCCATCCATCGCTTTGGCAATCAGTGGTTCGCCGAATGCGAGGACAAGGTCCTCCTGGAGTACACCTACTCGATTGTGAACTTTAGGGGCAAGAAGGACCAAGAAATCAATCGTTTTCTTCGCGAACGTGCGGAAAGAAATCGGTTTTCGGAAAATCCCTGGAGCTGTTTTTGGGAGACACGTTTCCTGATTTCCTTTATGGGGAAACGCGAGTCCATGAAGTACATAGCGCCCCTGGACTATCAGGACTTTCGCGGACCCTGTCCCGAAGTGTGCAGCTGCCTTCTGACCTACTATCCCACGGAGTTCATCGTTGACTGCAGTGGCGAAGGCCTCTCGGAGATACCAGCATTGCCCACGCCGAAAGATCGGCCAACGACACTTTTGTTTCAGAACAATAAGCTCCGCGTATTGCCCAATGATTCGAGCCCGGGGTACGGCAATGTGGGACGACTCTTTTTGGCTAACAACCGACTGACGGAACTCGATAATCTGCCACGAAACCTCTCGTATCTGGACATACGCCACAACAGAGTATCTGCAATCAGCAGGAAGACTCTGGAGTTCTTTGAAAGGAGAAGGAACGCGTCAGATCTGCGGCTATTCCTGTCTGGGAACCCCTGGACTTGCACTTGCGAGGAAAAAGACTTCTTGGCATTCGTGAAGGGAGGCGGTGTCCGAATTGGGGATGCCACAAACATCACTTGCGGCGACTCTGGCAGCCTCCTGATTGACACTGAGGAGAGCGACATCTGCCCCTCTGGCCTCGTGCACTATGTGACCCTCACCATTTCGTTAATGTTGCTGATCCTGACCATAAACCTGGTTATCTACTTCAAACAGCCCCTCCTGATCTGGTTCTACGAGCACGATGTGTGCCTCAGCCTCGCCGCCCGACGGGAGCTCGACGAACGGAAAAAGTTCGATGCATTTCTGTCCTTCACCCACAAGGACGAGGATCTGATCGTGGAGTTCGTCGAAAGACTGGAGAATGGCAGCCAGAAGTTCAAACTCTGCTTCTATCTGCGCGACTGGCTCGTGGGCGTGTCTATTCCCGAGTGCATCGCCCAATCTGTGAAGGACTCGCGGCGCATCATCATCCTGATGACGAACCACTTCCTGAAGTCCACTTGGGGCCGCCTGGAGTTCCGCCACGCCCTGCATGCCACCTCCCAGGATCGATGCAAGCGATTGATTGTGGTGCTCTATCCCGAGGTGGAGAACTTTGACGATTTGGACAGCGAACTGCGCGCCTACATGGTGCTGAACACCTACCTCAAGCGAGACGATCCCAATTTCTGGAGCAAGCTGATCTATTCAATGCCCCATGAAACTCGCAAAGAGCGGCGTGAACCTGCCCCAGAGGCAATAGAGCTTTCTGTCATAAGTCGCCCTCAATAGAAATATCTCTTAACATGGAATATTTTCCCATATTTTATATATATTTCCACACAATGTCCTGCATTAAATTGTAGGGGCTTACCCTGGCACTTTTTTTTATCTCAATCTACAACTCAATCAGTCCAAAAACATACCCACAACCTACAGCCCTGCCGCTGACAGTTATAGCCACAAAGACACACAAAAAAAACAACAATAAAGAACGAAAAGAGTGGGGTAAATGGAGGCAAAGGTCAAAAGCAAAAGCCAGAGAGAGCCAGAAAGCAAGGAAGGAGGGACAGAGGGAAACCCGGCAGCAATGAAGATTGATTTGACTTTCGGACAGACTTTGCCCACTCTGGAAATGCATTTTTATTCACTTTATTCACAATTTGCGCAATTAATCAAAGTACTCAAATGTGTCTGTGTGTGTGGCTGTGTGTGTTTGAGTGTGTGCGTGTGGCATTGTATGCAGATTGATTAATTGATTTTCCAATGCCAAATGCAATTAGTGGTTAATAAATTAGCCATGGGACAAAACTTTCAGTCGTCAGACGGCAGACGGCAGTCGACAGTCGAGAGTGGTCGAGTGATTGGTAATTGGCAAGGAAACAGACGAATCCTCCAAAGATTATCCTCAATCCTCAACGAAGATGGAATGCTCTGTGAGAGAAAGTACTTTCTTCCTTTGAACACACCTCTTTTCTCTTTTGCTTTGTGGTATTCGCTTGGCTGTCGAATCAATTAATTTTCACAAGTTAACCCCAAAGACAAGTCAATCCCAGAGGCAGCAGGGTTCATTCGGACTTGGGTCAAAGTGTAAACCAAATCATAGTTCAACTTTCACGATAATTCAAATGTCCAGAGAGCCAGAACCGTCGTCTCCTTTGGCACTCGAGGGTTTCCTCTGCCTTCCTGCCTGAAGGATTCCTGGCCAACCGACGACGGGTTATTGTGCCATCATTTCGTTTTGAGGTTACGCTTCGAGTGGATTTATTGTTTCGAGTGGCAAATACAAATACTACTCGTTGTATCCATAGCAGACCCATGCTCTCCTCTCCTCTCCACTCCCCTCCACCCATCCATCGATTCTGGCCCCCCCGCACCCATTGTCGACTCCTGCCTCTGCTGTCAGGCACAATATTCTTCTTGTTAACAATAGTCGTAGCCAGGTTTTTTGGGCGGCTGAAAGGCAAAGACAAGACGTTGCCACCACACACTTTGTCACTTCAATTTTTCGATGGGTCGAGATATACTTTGTATATGTATTCTTTCTGCTGTTATTGTTGTTAATGTTTGTGCTGACACGACTATACATACATACATATGTACATATACGAGTCCCATATTCGTGTATGAATCGAAGGCTCAAACTGTGCCAACGTCCTGTGTAGACAATATGTGGCAAATGCTTTTGTTTTTTTGCCTTCTTGCTTTTTCTATCCCTCGATTTGTCTCCAGCCTAACTTCTATAGACAGTCGGGGAGCGGGGGGAGGGAAGACAGAACGCTTCTGCTTCTGCTTTGTTTGCGGATTGTCGTGAGAGTTTGTATGTGGCTTTAAAGAGCCTCAGCTTTGGCTTAGGAATTGTCAGCCAGGGGATTTGTACTTTAAAACGGCAGCGAGAACTCGAACCAGAACCAGAAGGAGTGGTAATTACAGTAGCTGCAATATCTTTATGTGTCTGGGTACATTTTCATGTTAATATTTAGATATTTAAAGCTGCAAATATACCCAAATTACTTTGTCCTGAAAATCGATGAGAATATTATCATGAAATGGCATTTTTGATGTTTTAATGATACTTCAACTTGGAAACTTCTTTGGAAGAAGTTCCAGAGATCCGAATAGTCGCTCTTAGATTTAAATATTTAACAATTTATATCTTTTTCTGAGAATATTTAAGTGTTAGTTTTTTCAATTACATTTTGAAAGTAATATGAAAAAATACATAATTTTTTTAATTTAATTTAATAAATAAATATGTATTTTAAATTGTTTTATATTTAAATTTAAATTATATTTAATTTAAATAAATAATAATAAGTAAATAAATGATAATAAACAAAATAAATAAAAAAATAATATGTAAATATTAAATAAATAATAATAAACAAATAAATAAAATAAATAATTAAATACTATTTTTATTTTATACAAATTTATTTATAATTCTAATTTATACATAATTATATATTTATGTATATAATTTATAATTTAATTTATTTATTTATTTATTATCATTTATTTACTTATTATTATTTATTTAATATATTTATATTATTTTTTTATTTATTATCATTTATTTACTTATTATTATTATTTATTTATTTATTTCATATATTATTTAAATTTGTAGGCAATATTATTTTTATTTGAATATAAAACATTTTAAAATATATATAATTTATTAAATGATTATGCAATATTTAGTTATATCATATGTATTTTTTTGTTTATTAATTTTTTTATTTTTTAATTTAAATATTATATTTATGTTTCATATAAAAAAAAAATTTTTTAATATAATAATATTTAAATCAAAATTCTATTACATTGATATATATTTTTGTATTTAAAAATCGAATATTTAATTTAAAAAGTATTGTGTTTCTTTTTCCTATGCAAGTTTTCTCTTATTGTAACTTAGGCTTAGGATCCCCAAACCTCCAATTGTCATTCCAACAAAATATATACATATAAATCAAAATATAAATTCATTATTTGTGTTGTCATTCGTTATTTTTCTTGCATCGTTTAGCTGAAAGTTTGCCAAAACCTGCTTAAAAATTTCATAATTTGTCTTGTGTGATTAACCCAGCGTTCTATTTCCCATTTCCCGCATTTTCATTTCCATGCTGCAGCACTGCAATGCACCAAGAGCGAGAGAGAGCGAGAGAGAAAGAGCGAGGAGAAGGCCATTTGTGTCACTCGTAAATTTTGAATGGCGCCATCGCCATCGCATTCCCATTTTATATTTTATTTCCCTTTCTGCCGTTCTGCCATCTCGCTCTCTGATATGTTGCCAAGTGGCAGTCATTGTGGTGGGGGGGGAGGGGGATCTTGGGTCTCCTCATCTCTCTGCAGTTTGGTTGCCGAATTTTCGGATTTGGCTTAACAATTTACAGATTTACTGCCAGAACAGAAAACTAAAGAAAACCGCACGCACCACACACACAGAGGGAGAGAGAGACGGAAAGGGGAAGAGAGAGGGAGAGAGAGAATTTATGCATGTCTGAGACTGTGACTTTTTCCATGGGACTCTTGGGCGCCGCTCGCTCGCTGCCGCAAGGAAAATGAGGCCAGTGACATCATTTTTTCTACTGACAAGGAAGCAACGAAATAGCCTGAAGATGGAGCTCAAAGAAGTTGAAATATTGAATAAAGTATTCTTTATTGATCCTATATTTTGGTGGGCATTCGTATAGCTCAAGTTTTGATATTTTTGGGCTCGGGGGGAAAGCAGAAATTGGTTTTTCCTTTGCAGAGTTCTTGCTTTGCCTTGTCTGGAACTGATATACATAATAGCATAATTTTGGTCCCAAGAGTTATGGTCTATAAGAATACCTACAGTTGTGATGTTTGATATAACAATTTAGAGAATCCAATTCACATTTGGTAAGACGGAACCAGCACTTTTCATGCTCAATGTGCAGGCAATGGGGTTTCTCCCTCGCAGGGACTGGCATTTCACATTTTCGATCGCACTTGTCCACTGGCAGACTGGCAGCGAGTCCGATTAGAGCTTCAACGAACATTATTTCCATATATTCTATATAATCTTTCAGATCGGTAGATTACCTGCTAGAAATACCAAGAACAACTTCATGATGGGCAGCAATCAGCGTAAGTGGAGCCAAAAAGGTTTTGGCTGATGTTTGTTATAGCTTTTTCGATTTGTCACCGATTATTCACAGATATGGACTGTCTTTAGATAGAGTTTCTATCTTAGCTTCAGGGATTCGTCATGCAGCAGAACTCCTCGGTCTACGGTCATATAATGCATTCTCTTGGGGATATTTAAACCGAAAATCGAAACAACATTAACCTTTAAACATTGTATATTCATAGCAATGTAAGAGTTATGTAAAGAAACAAATTACATAATGATAGCACTAGGCAACAAAATGGAAAGTTTTCACCTTTAAAAAATATTTAAATTGAGTATTTTCTTCTGGCATTTTATTGATTTAAAAAATTCTAGAAAAGTCCATGAACTTAGCTCACATTTTCCTCGTTCATTGCAACCCCGAGTATCCCCTTTAAGGCGCTCTCCCGCAGCAGGAAAGGTGCAAGTCCCTTGAATATCTGCCACATATGTGCAGTCAGGGCGCGACTGCCGCGCGCCTCGTTACTGTTGTTGGCTGGCGTGTCGTCTGGCGGCGACACTTGAGACTGACATATAAAACATGTCTAGCTCGAAGTGCGTGTTGTTAGCGTAGGAAAATCAGACCTCCCACACCCCCACACCCCGCACTCACCTTTTCCCACGTTTTCCGTAGACTCCCAGTCTCTGTCCATTCAGATTCTCATGGTCTCTCTCGCACTCTCTCATTGTCACAGGCAATTTGATGCCCTGATATTTTTGCCCATTTAGTTTCAATCAATTTGCCACAATTTCCGCCCAGTGCATTGAAAAAGAAAAGCGCAGGAAAAGCGCCCAGAGCCCCCAGATAGAGAGAGAGAGAGAGAGAGAGAGCCAGCGAGCCAGAGCGCTTCTTCAATCTCTATTGAAACCTAACGGCACAGCGCAATAGATGGGGAGGGGGTAGGGCCCTGGGCCTTGGCCTGGGACCTGGGGAGGGTGTCACGTAGGTCATTGATCAGATCTACGCGACAAACATAATAAAACGCCTGGCACGTACGCCGAAAATTTGTAACTTGTTGAAAGCATTTCCCCTTGATTTAACCCAAGGAAAAGCGATGCTGTTTTAGATGTCTTTTATTAGGTGTAGGAATAACCAGGGGAATCATCCAGGATATATCCTGAAATGGAAATCTTTTTGCGGTGGGAGGATTATTTTTTAAATATATTATAAATAGGAGTATCTTTCTATTATATGAAACAATATTGGTGTAAAAGAGCGAAGCTTGTGAGCCAAAGGTTGGCATACGAGCAAAGATAAGGAGCCGGGGTCTGCCGCACGAGCGAAGCTAGTGAGCCGAGGGTTGGTTACACAAGCAAAGGGAGATTGCAGGACGCTTTCCCGCAAGTACAGCTATAATTGGCCTAGAGATGCCATTTATATCCATTGATAAACTTTTAAACCCCAATAAGTTTATAGTTAATGATAAAACATAATTTTCTTTATTTTCTAGACTGGAATGGAGTATAAAATAAGGAACTGAACAATGTGATACTTCCTATATATCGTATATCCATGGGATATCATATGATTAGACGGTTCAACAGATATGAACGAACGATCCCTTCAATTGAAGTGCCTATTATATTGTTTCCTTAACGAAAGTAAGTCTTGAAATACTTAAAAAAAAATACTTTAAAATATTTTCGAAGCTAATGCCACTCTAGGGTTAATATTCCTTGAGCTATCACATGCCATAATGGATACCAATGTCCTGCCAGTTGCTCCTCACGTGGTGGTATTTTTCTCTCTCTTTTTTATTATAGTATTTTTAAGACGAAAAACTGCAAACCGTAGCATACCTGCAGGCGCGCAGTCATGAGTTATGACTTAATGGCAAACACCGCTCTACCCATCTACCATAACTGCCTGCCCCGGCAGCAGCAGCATCTTCTATTAAAATTCAAGTGTGTTGCAGGGCAAATAAGTGCAGAGAGTCTTGTGCGGTGCGATGCGGTGCAGGGTGTGTGTGTCCCCACCGTTCGGAAATTACATAGTAAATTTTACCACAAAGTCCAAGGAGAGGCCCGAAAAAAGTGGCAGCCGAAAAAAGAACCCGTCGAAAGCAAGTTAATTAAAACCGTGTGGCAAAGAGAGGGACAGAGCAGGGCGGGGTGGGGCAGACAGGGCCAGACAGCCATATGGCCCCTTAATTAGACGACAATCTGTGTCAACAAAAAGGTCAACAAAAGGTGGCAGACAAGGTGCACAGGTGCAAGAGAATTCATTTTGTCTTTGTAGTCGAAATTTATGAAAGGATACAAATAAATATGTTTGCTGTGGAACAAAAAACACAACCAAAGGAAATTGTATAAAAAAATACTGTATAAAAACGGGGAAAGATTTGGAAGGCATTTAAACGTCATTCCCCCCCAAGAACTTTCACATTTCAAGGACATTTTTTCCCCTCAAGGCTCTACAAAACGAACTTTCTTTTGGCTCTACACTTTCGCCCTATCTAAACGCCACACAATACTTAACCAAAAGAAAGCCTCCCTTATTTCCATATATACGAGAATAATTTAAAATAAATTTATAGAAATATAATTCATGCATTCATGCAGTAAAGTAATCTAGAAATTGAACCATAAAAGCGAGAGAACATTTTACGAGACCGCGCACACCCCACACTCTTCCCTCTTCACTCCATTTCCCACCATTCGCTGTTCACCTTAACTGTTTTATGGGGCCCCCGTTCCATGCCTCCGCTGATAATTCATTCATTGATTGTGCTACGAGTAGTGGCGCCACAGATCAACATCACTCAACTCGAACCATTATAAAGCACTAAAAACTTATGGAAAATGTATGGCCTTGTGGCAGCGACATGTGTATACTCTTACAATTCGGGAATACTAATGCCATTTTAGTTTTAGTATTCTTCGTGTGGAGTGAATGTCAAGCTACCTCTGCGAAAACATTTCAAATTATAGAACATTTATGAGGTGTTATAGGAGCCATAGATGACCTTTATTCACACGATTCATAGCATTGAGCTGCCTACAAAACAACAAAGATATGAAGTTACCTTCCGATTTCGGGTCTTGGGCAGAAATTGGTTAATCCTTTGCAAGGTTTTGACTTTACAAGTTCTGGAGCTGAAATACATATCGGCATCATTTTAAGCCTAGGAGTTATGGCCTATTGGAAGACCTACCTTTGAGATTACATGTTATCACCTCCTCTTCACAATTAGAGTAACGATGCCAGCATTCATTCATATCATCGTATATGCAATGGGGTCTCTCCTTGTCACTGGCATAAGGATCACAGTTTCGAGCGCACGGATCCTTTTCACTTGCGGCCAGTCCGATTAGAGCTTCAACGAACATTAGTTCAATATATTCTATATATATCTGTCAGATCGGTAGATTACCTGCTAGAAATACTAAGAACAACTTCATGATGGGGAGCAATCAACGTAAGTGGAGCCAACAAGGTTTTGGCTGATGTTTTTTATTAACTCGGCGATTTGTCACGGATTAGTTGCAGATATGGCATACATTTCTTTAGATATAGGATTGATATGTTACGGGATTCGGCATGCAGCAGCACTCCTCGGTATACAGCTTGGACCATAATATAATGCATTCGTTTGGGATATTTAAACTGGAAATCGAAAAAACATTAAAATTTTAACATTTTTTATTCTTAGCAAAATTTAAAGATTTATGCCTGTATTTTGATTAAAATTTCTTTTAAAAATAAAAGGACTTTACCCTGGGAAGAGATTCTCTCTAAAGAGATTCATTCTGACTTGTAAAAGAGTTGGCTCTCTAATGGAACTATTTTTAAAGCCACAGAACCTCTTCTTTCTCTTTAGATTAAAGCAGAAAACATTTGAAGACATTATCTGCTAAAATATATACTTTGTCGTGCAGCTGGTTCCTTTGTTTAAATAATTACACAACAGTTTTATGTTTATATTCAGTGATTGCTTTTAAATTGTATGTTTTATACAATAGCCACGCCACAAACGAGGTCAAGACAAGAAGAAAGATCTAGAAAAGTGTGCCCGTACATTAGAGATTTCTGTAATGTTAATTCTTCTGCTGTAAACATAACATTCTAGTGAAGAGTGAGGAGCAATGTTAAGTCCAACATTAGCAGTCAGAAGAAGCTTATAAAATAATCTCCATAACTGGCTCAAAATGTTGTGAATCAATCAGTTTTTAAGTTTTTACTTAACCAAAAGAAAGCCTCCCTTATTTCCATATATACGTGTGGAGTGAATGTCAAGCTACCTCTGCGAAAACATTTCAAATTGAAGAACATTTATGAGGTGTTATAGGAGCCTTAGAAGACCTTTATTCACAGGATTCATAGCATTGAGCTGCCTACAAAACAACGAAGATATGAAGTTGCAATCCCTAAGCAGGGTACTCGTATATTTTAGCAGGTGTGGGATACCATCCGATTTTGTCTCTTGGGCAGAAATCGATTATTCCTTTGCAAGGTTTTGGCTTTACATGTTCTGGAGCTGAAATATATGTCAGCATCATTTTGAGCCTAAGAGCTATGGCCTATAGGAAGACCTACCTTTCAAACGTTTGAGATTACATGTTACCACCTCCTCTTCACAATTAGAGTAACGACGCCAGCAGTCATACAAATCATCGTATAGGCAGTGGGGTCTCCCCTTGTCACCGACATCAGGATCACAATTTCGATCGCACGGGTCTCTTGCACTTGCAGCCAGTCCGATTAGAGCTTCAACGAACATTATTTCAATATATTCTATATATATCTGTCAGATCGGTAGATTACCTGCTAGAAATACTAAGAACAACTTCATGATGGGGAGCAATCAACGTAAGTGGAGCCAACAAGGTTTTGGCTGATGTTTTTTATTAACTCGGCGATTTGTCAGGGATTAGTTGCGGATATGGCATACCTTTCTTTAGATACAGGCTGGTACGGGATTCGTCATGCAGCAGCACCCCTCGGTCTACGGCTTAGACCATCACAAAATGGATTTGTTTGGGATATTTAAACTGGAAGTCGAAAAAACATGAACATTTTAACATTTTGTATTCTTAGCAGTGTAAGAGTTATGTAGGTTAGAGTTAACCTAAGAATTAAACCTACTTTCTCCGATAGATCTTGAGCCTAATCAGTATCAGTTTTTGTAGGAAAGTCAGTATAGAAAGTAGAGTAGTTTTTAAGGGTGGACTTTATGCGAATAGTGTTATATCCCTCACATAGATGTACATATATAGATATAGATGTAGAAGATGTATAGAAGATATCTGATTTCTGTTTACCAACATCTCATCAAAGTTCGTATACCTTTACGAAAGAGTAGCAAAGGAAAATATGCTTAATTACATAACAACTCCAACAGTCGAAACAAATTAGAAACACACACAGAAAAACCTGTAGACAAATTTGTCCCCCAGTTAAACCGCCACCTTTTTTTTTATTGAGCACTTAAAAAACCTTGATAATCTTCCACATAGGCAACGGTAGGAGGGGGGAAGGTAGGAGGTGGAGCGTTGGAGCGTTGATGCGGGGTGTTTTGGGGTCATTTCAATCCCATGTCTGGCGGCAGCTTTGGAAAGGGTTAAGCAAAGTGTTTTGTCGGTCGGTCGGTCGCTCATCGCATGTTGGGAGACCGCTGGCCATCGTCTGGGTCATTCGGCTAGTCCGGCTCAAAGGGTCTCCCCCGCCCAATCCCCCCATCCAAAGCCAAAGCCAAAGCCAAAGGCAGCAGTCTGCTCTCTGCTGCACGCGTCACGCGATTTTCACGATTTTTTCACGTTTTTTATGCACGTGTGTGTTTCTGTGTGTGAGTGTGTGTCTGGCACACTTCTGATATATGGCGAATGCTTCCCGTTTTCGACTCCACATTGTTCTGTTCTATATATACGCAAGTGTATCCGATTACTAACCGTCGAAGAAGTGGAGTGGCAGGGGACAGGGGGGAAGGAAGGAAGCGCTTACTCTCACTTTTTGTCGTCGCCCAGATTCGCGGTTATCCCCTCTCCGCCTCCGCCTCTGTCTGTGTCTGTGTCTGAGGCAATTAGGCAACAAATCCGATTTGGGGCTTAAATGTTCTTTTCTTTTTCTTTCATTTTTAAAGAGTTTTAAGAGTTCTGTATTTGTGGTATTAGAGATTAGAGAATGGCAAGATGAAATAGATAAATACTCGCCAAAAGGTCAAAGAAAGACTGATAAATCATTGGCTAACCTTCCAAAGGTTGGGAGAGTCCTTTAATGGTATTTCCCTGTTTCCCTTTGTGGGAAGCTGCTACAAATTTTAAAAATTTAAAGATTTGTGCCTGTATTTTGATTAAAATTTCTTTTAAAAATAAAAGGGCTTCACCCTGGGAAGAAATTCTCTCTAAAGAGATTCATTCTGACTTGTAAAAGAGTTGGCTCTCTAATGGAACTATTTTTAAAGCCACAGAACCTCTTCTTTCTTTTTCTATTAAAGAAGAAAACATTTGAAGACATTATCTGCTAAAATATATACTTTGTCGTGCAGCTGGTTCCTTTGTTTAAATAATTACATAATAGTTTTATGTTTATATTCAGTGATTGCTTTTATATTTTATGTTTTACATTTTCACTCTGCGAACAACAAACGAGATCAAGAAAAGAAGAAGAAAGATCTAGGACAGTCTGCCCGTACATTAGGGATTTCTGTAATGTTAATTTCTGCTGTAAACATAACATTCTATTGAAGAGTGAGGAGCAATGTTATGTCCAACATTAGCAGTCAGAAGAAGCTTATAAAATAATCTCCATAACTGGCTCAAAATGTACTGAATAAATCAGTATTTTTCCACATTTCTTACCTTAATATATATCTCTGAATTTTCATATTTTTATTAGAATTTTTACTGCTTGAGATGAGCTCTTTTACGCAAAAGATATACCCCTGAAAAGACGAAGCTTATTCCATTGAAAATTCAACTTCTACCCAAGATTTTATGCCGCTGGAAATCGATCTCTATATTTATACCAACATCTGTTTTCCTTCATTACCCCTAAATTTCTTCCAATCTTTCCATCCATATTTATAAACACCAATTATGAATCCACACGAAAAATTGTAACCCAATGAAAACTTTTCTTTAAAAATAACTTTAAAAATATGCAAAATAAACCATAAAATGAAGCGAGTATTCACGGCACTTTGAGGAAACATTTTCGAGGCAATAAATAGTTGCCTTTTACAGCTTTATTATGGACCACACACACATACACATACAACAACGAAAAAGGGCGCCAACGAAATTCCACAGAACAGAACAGAAAACAAAGATTCAAAGGGAAACAGGGGAAACCATGGCGTATCCGCGATATTTAAGTTTTTATGACTTTTACTTTGGTTTTCCCTTTCCCCGTACCACGTTCCCCGTTCCCCGATGGCTGTTGCTGTCAGAAGCAATACTTACTTTCACTCAACTTACGAGTATTTTTCACCCATCCAAACGTTTCCAGCATTTCCACCAGTTCCACCAGTTCCACCATTTCCACCGTGTTGTGTACATATTTCTCTCTGTCTGGACAACTTTATGGCTTTATGGCTCCATTATCATTTCTGGTATTTTATGGAGAGACAAGCCTGTAGACTGTGGACTGTGGACTGCTGGGGAACTGCTGTTTGGATCAATTAGAAAATGCGACAATTAAAAATTCTGTAGTCACGTGTTAATAATGTCGCTGCGGGACACACCTGACTTCTGCTACGCTGCCACCCTCATCCCCTTTTGAAATCCAACAAAATTATACTATAATTGCCTCTTGGTCTGTGTCTGTGTCTCTCTGGTCTCTGGCTGTTTCTGTTCCTCTCCCTGTCTTGAGTTGCCTGAAATATGTATTGTATCTATGTATCTATGTACCTGTAGGTATGTGTATCTTCTGCTCGTAATTCTTTTCCAATTGAGTCACTCGGTGTCATTGTTATTCAATTATCTTCAGTGTAGTCCCCTCCTCTTCCCTCCTAATGGTGGAAACATTACCTGGAGCTCTATTTACCCTGGACTGCAACACACCTTGGCTTTCCTTTTGGCAGGGACTAACATTTTTCTGTTTTGAATTTAACTTTAATTTAATAAGTTTTTAAAGTACATATTTCCTAGGATTTAAGGATGTTATGTAGCAACTTTTTGGGATATCATTTATAACATTTTTCTGTGAATTGTTTTTAAATTAAGGATGATTTATCTTGGTTGCAAATTGGATGCCATATTGCTTATAACATTCCTTATTAATTATACCTTTTTTTGTGGCCATTTTTGAGACTTCATTTCTTTGAGCTCATTAATTTTTAATGAATAATCTTTTCAAAAATACATTAAAAATAATTTTGAATAATTTTGAAATATTTTATTCAATTTTAAATAGCGTTTTTCTTTTTAATGTTTTTTTGATAGACTTACATTAATTTTACTAAAGAAAAGACACTCAAAAGACCCTCAAAAAACACTAATAATATTCAAATTTTATTTTTAATAAATATCCCCCATATTTTGTGGGGTTTTCCACACTTTCTTCATCTCTTTCTTCATCTAAAAAATCTTTGAAAAAAACCTCGAAAATCTTTCCTTGCATTGTGTCTCTTCCGCTGATCTTTGTTGCCTTGTGGTTTTAGCCATGTTTCTGTTGTCTCCGCCTCTTGAGCCTCTTGAGGCATTAATTGAACACACACACGGACACCCAAGGCAGGCAGCAGGCAGGATACAGAGTTGCAAGGACATGGATAAATGGCACAGGCAAATGTAGAGCTCAAAAGGACATCGGAGAAACGATGCCTCCTCTGATGACAAACAGAAACAGAACTTGAAGCCTTCAAGGTGCTTCACACACACACACACACACACACACACGAAGATAAAGAAGAATGCTGCCGATACATGAGAGGCGACGGCGAGAGAAAGCCAAAAACTTGTAAATAGCAGGACGGAGGATGCGGCAGCTGCAACTTACACACAGTGTTGCCGCACACACACACACACACACACAAAAGTAAAAGTAGTTTTCAAGTGTGGCACACTTCCCTTTCCCCTTCCCCTTACAATGCGATGACAGGACCCAGCCAGAAGACGAATCTGCAGGCAAAAACAAAGCCAAGCGAAAAAAAAAAGTGTTGCAAGAGTCCGGAGAGGAGACAAAGTGGGGCACAGACCCAATAAAAAAAAAAAGAAACACCAAGGTGGCGCCAAGAACGAAAAGGAAGATGCAGATATTCACTCACATGCAGCAGATTTTTCACTTTTCCCTTCGTTTTTCGGGGGAAAAACCGAGCAAAATGCCAGCGTTGCCAGCAGCGAAATGGTTGCGGGGATATGCATTATGGCAACAGACAGACAGGGAGACAGACAGACCGAGAGACCGAATGACAGCCAGAAATTCAAGTCAACACTCACAAGTGGAAATTAAAATGAAATATAAAGCAGAAAAAAAACTGAATTTCCCCCAAGGAAAATGGCAGCATGAATTGGAATATATTCCAGCGAAATACAGTGGGACCTCGGCAGCAAGGATACGATTTCAGCCATGTTTCTTAGGGGTTTTCTTTGATCTTCCAGCTCTCAAGACTTTATGGGATTCTGGTTTCATTCGCGGCTTTTGAGGGTTCCTTTAAGTGCTAATATCCGAGGCTTTTGGTGGTTCCTTCAAGTGCTAATTCCACTGTACAGTGTACAGTGTACACTGGTTCCACGTTTGCATATGCATATCCTTATGTGTATTACAGCGCAAGGACATAACTCGGTGCTCAACAGCTTGTGTGTGGCAAATGCGTAGCGTACAAGAGTGTGCAACTTTTGCAGCGGCAGAGCGGCAGAGGCAGAGGCAGCCACTTGCAGCCCAGCACAGCACAGCCCGGTAAATGTCATGCTTACATAGATACGCACACACACACGCAGACACACGCACAGTGGCAAGCAGCTGTGGCAGAAGGCAGAGGCAGTTGCTTGCTTCTCTTGCAAACTTGATCCTTGAGTTTTCATATAAATCTTTGAATGGTTAAGTGCTGCATTGCAACCGAAAAATACATAGATATACATAGATATATATATTATGTAGGTATGTGTATGGGACACACACACACATACATGCATAGAGGGAGAGACACACATCTGGGCCAACTTAACGGCATTTCATAGTTGAATGGCCACCGATTCATCTCCATTTCCATATATCGAAACGATCTAAATGTCTGAGTGGGCAACTGTATAAGTGCAACCAACCCCCGCACCCCCACCCCCTCTCCTCACTGTCTGTGTCTGTGTCCTGATTGAAAATAATACAGATACTAAAAGAAAATTACGGAGGAAAATCTATGGCCATAGAAGGTTTGACTCCAGATTTAAAAAAAATGGGGAAAAAATGTTCAAAAAAGCGTAAAATCAGAGCCTTTAAAGGAGAGGAAAGAAGGTGATCTTTAACTGGTAGAAAATTGTAGATGTTTAATTTAAAATCTAGAAAATGCCAGGACAATTGCCCAGCCTCCTCCTGCTGCTCCTCCTCCTCCTCCTTTTTGGGACTCTGGGAGCAGCCTGGAAACTTATAATTTCCATTTTCGTAAAAGTTTGTCGCAGCTCGTTTCTTGGTTGACTTTTTGGCCAAGAAAACATCTAGCAAATAATTAAATAAGAAGCAAAAGAAGCAGAAAACCCAAGCAAGAATCAACTGAAAAGCCAACAACTAAATGCTAAACGGGTCCCCAAAGGCAGGCCGCCCCACCGTCCCCCCCAGTCCGCCCCCCAAAGGAAATCGCGACAAATGAAAAGAAATCCCAGAGAGGGAGAAATAATAATAATAGTAATGCCAGCAAGTAGCGTACCACAGTACCAGAAGTGCAACTTGCAACTGCAACTTGCAACTTGCAACAACTGCCAAACAATTTCATATGCACTTGTATCCCTTTTTTCGGAGGTCCGTCCGGTCCTTCCCGAAAATCTCAAACCATTCCCCAAATGCAAAAGTTTTTCAATTAAATTTGTTTAGAATTTAACTTTGGGAAAATTGGCTAGTGCGCCGAAAGGGGGGACGTGGGTGGGGGAGGGGTAGACTGGACTCCCAAAAGGAAGTCAACCCAAAAGTTGAGCACAATTCCACAGTAGTGCCCCCTGAATGGAGGTCAAAAGTGGAGTTCAAGAGTTTTTGGGCCCCTCCCAACGCCCATACTCGATAAAGTGGTGCGGCGATAAAAACTGCTACAAATGAATAATTAATCCCAGTTGGACATTGCACACATTCCACACAGTCCACATAGTCCTTCGTCCATGGAAATGTGTGTGTTGTGTGTTCAATTAAAAATTTATTGGCTGCATTATTGCTGTGGCAATAATTGAAAATTGAACGTGAGTGGCATTCGAAAATGTCTCGTCACGGATCAATTAGCGACTGATTGAAGGTTGTCCCTGTGTTCCAGTGTCCCAGGGGAAGTCAAAATATAGTCTTTACCAGTCAAAGTTCTTTAAAAGTGTTCTGGAGAGCTACAATCTGCAGATGTAGATGCTAGGTGTAGATGTAGATAAAAAGGAATCCCAGAATGCTTTTACTCTGTGCTTTTTGGTTAAATATTGCCACTTATGAGTGGACTGCCTTCAATCTGTATTACCTTGGAGACACTACTAGCCATGCCATCACATCACATATCTTTGGGGATAATCCTTTGATCCGCTTGTTATCCCAGAAGGATTGTCGCTGTGTTCTCGTTCTCGTCCTCGTGTCAATTTCCTTTTGCAACTTGTTGTCACATCTGTTGGCATGTTGGCTGCTGGCTCCTGTCTCTTAGCTGCAGGAAGGAGGTGCACCAAGAGGAATATAAGGAGGAGTATCCTGTAAAACGGAGCGACATACATCCTTGTACAGTTGGCACTTTTAATTAGTAGCTCAATATGCTGCCAGATAGTTGTACATGGAGTACCATGGAGTACGGAATGCCACTCGTTGTTTGAAAACTGGTTAAGGACAAACCTTGTTTCGATGTCCAGTCAGCACTCACTCTCTCTTACTCTCTCCCACTCTCTCTCACTCTCTCTCTCTCTCCCTTCTGCTATCTCAGTCTCTCTCCTCTCTCTTCTGTCTCGGTCAGGACCTTATCAGGAGGGGCGTTAAATCCATTTTACATGCTTCATGAAACAAATTGTGCCACACACGGCGGCATTAATAAATTACATGCAATAATTTTGAGTATCTGTTGTATCTGTGCGTGTGTGTGTGTGTGTGTAGTATCTGTGTGTGTGTGCCATTAGAAATTCCCATTGTATTTCACATTTTACATGCCAAAAACTATATAAAATATTGCGCACGGAGTCTGCGATGGATATTGTTTGCTCAATGCCCCCGACACGTGGAACGTGCCACGACCTGTCCTGCTCCTGTGCTCTGTGTGTGTTGTCTGTCCATTGAATTAAGGCACAAAATTGAATTATAATTACTAAATAAATTAAAGTTAATTAGCATGAATACATATATGTATGTATTGTATACACAGAGATTCAATATGCCGCTCTAATTAAACAAATTAAGTGCCGCATCAGCATACGCAATGCATCGAAGCTGTTTTAAGAGGAGGACGAGTACGAATACTAGTCTCAATTTCAACATTTTATGGATTATTTTTTACAGAATAAAACATTGATGGAGCTGGTTAAAATATCTTCTTATTTTTAAGAAATACACGGCTGAATAAATGATATTTTTATTCATAAATCTGGGGGGATATAATGATATTTTTTCCTATATCTTCTCTTTCCTATATCTATAATCCATACCCATTTCCTCTGGCTTGGACAGATTGCTTTCTATCCTGAAAGAAACTTTAAAGTAGAGAACTGATTCCAGATGGTTGTCGATCATAGAAAGAGCATTACATAGATACATTCTTGACCCATCAACCATCGCCAACTAGAATAAAATGTCATATAGTACCCCTAACAAGTTCAATTGAATTTCTATACCATTAACACCATAAGTAAGGTTAGGTTGACCCGGACGGTATTATCCTTAGTTATCCAGATGGTTATGTTCTAGTGAAGTGTTTGAAGTCCCCTAGAATCGAGGTGTTTTTGGCGAAGGCTAGTAGTTGTTTTGGCGTTCTCTAGGAGGCATCTTCCAGTGATGCCAGCGTCGGTGCGCCCAGGTATCTTCTCCTTACCCGGGAGAGAGCTGGGAAGCTGCAGATAAGATGTTACAGGGTTCCTACAGTTTCTGTACCATAGATTCTACTTTTATTTGAACAGAAACTGAGATTCCAATCTGGAATTTCCTACTTTCTAATAATCTCACTTTCTATTTAGACCTGAAAAGAAAAGTCTAGACACTTGTGAGCAGATTGTTGAATTCATACTGACTTTTATTCAGAAACGTCGGGCCTTATGTGTAATTTTACAATGAGGGATGGGGACAATCGCTAGACCCTCGGAACGGGTGCATCGGTACTGCGAGTGGCCAACTGATTGCATGAAATCATCAGTGTTTTTGGACTAAATTAGGGTCTTAATTGCTTACTGCATTTGACCTTGGAATGTCGAGTGTGTTAATGAGTTGACAGATCATTTCTCTGCTTGCCCCCTAACAATCATAGCAGTCATAGATTCCATACTTTATGCATGCTTTTCACTTAGAAAAAATTGTTTTTGTGTTTATCTCCTTGAATGTGTAAAGACTCTTGTTCTTTAAGTACCATAATGTGTTCATGTCTGAACACTTTCCATTGCTACAGAACTCCTCCCTTAAAGATGTTTTCGCACCTTCAAAAATGTATAGATTCGCATTACAAAAACTTTGCCTAGAAAAACTTTTCACAATCCTTTCGGAATGTCCCATTGGCTGCGCCATCGTTTGCATAAATATACAAATTTCTCTCGCAGGACAGAGCAGGGCAGAGCAGAGCAGGGAAGAAAAATTAGACAATGGGGCATCAAGAAATTAACAAGAGACTAATGCCTTGAGCAGTGGTCCGTCCGCCGCCATCTAGTTGATTGCCCCAGCAACAGAGGGGCAGCAGCAACAGGGGGGCACGAGCAACAGAGGGGCACCAGCAACTGAAGCAAGAACTGGAGCCATAAACATGGGCCAATACGACACCCAAGGAATTACAAACAAAAATGCCAAGAGACAGCCAAAGGACACTGCCGGAAAGTTTTCCCTACCAGCAGCAGCAGCAGGAGAAAGTGAAAAGAGGGGAAAAAAAAAGCAAGTAGCTGGAGCTGGAACGAACTTTATGCTAATTTCACTTTTCTTGAACGCAGCATAACCCAATTTTTTTCTACGCTGCTTGTCTGAGTTTTTCTGCTCTCCCCTCTCCGCTCCGCACCGCTCCGCCCCGAATAAATGGCACCAGAAGAGCTCCGACTGGCGCGCGCGGGCGGAGGTGAGTGTGAGGGAGTGGAAAAGCTGAAAAGATATTCGTAATTTTCGACATTGAAGGCCACCAGCAGATGGAGCGAAGACGCAGAACGTGACAGAAGAAATGAAAGATGATGACATCCCAGGGATGCTGCAAGCGAAAGTTTTCACAAAAATCACTTCTAAAAGGAAGCTTCTATTCATATCTAATGTTTGGTAATGATTCTTTAGATCATTTTATCTACCCTTGGGGCAAAGGCGCCCCCTAAAGAGAGAGCTATTGTTTGCAATGAAACATGCATTTATTTATGACTTTATTTTAAGTCTAATGCGGTTAAGGCTAGAGAATATTGTCCATGGATTGCATGTCTACAAATATCTAACCAATGGCAATCTATAACAGCGTTCGGCAAGCCAATATCTAATGTGCATAAGAAAGTGCGCTGCTGCTGTGCTGCTACTCACTCACACTCACTGCTGTCTACGCACACAAACGCACTAAAAACCTATAACCATATGCGATCCCTGCTCTAGAACCTTTCGTTATAGCCCCATCGGCTGCATCGTTCGATTCGTACTATCTATAGCTCATTTTTGGCCAAGATTCTTTTATTCTTCTTGTTGGATTGCGGACGTTTCCTGAATCTCTTCTTCTGCTTCGTCAAAGCCTAGAATCAGTTGTATTTCCAGAGCTATGCAGAAATGTTCCATATATCACAAAATGGCAACCCTGGGGGCACAAATGAAGCATCCCTGGCATTTCCTTCTGCCATCCCTGGAGATGCCAAATTCAGTTAAGAATTCGTGGTGTCCATGGGGTAAAAAACAATATGAATAACTAATTAAAGAGTGGGGGTGGGAGATGCTGCTGCAAGTGTGGGGGGTGGTTAGAGGGGTGGCGCAAAGGCTAAACAAACAAATGCGGCTAATTAACATGTTTTTTTTTAGTTGTTTTTGCGCCTTTTTAACGCCCGCCGCCTCATCAGTCAGTCAGTCAGCCAGCAGTCGTCAGGTCGGAGATCCGAAAGTCGAGAAATTTCTGATCTGAGGGTCAACGTTGGAAATTTTCGTCCAATTGGAGTGGAGAGCCGAAGCCGAAGTGGAGACCGAAGTGGAGTTCGTGTCACATGCGCGATTCAATGTTGCCAGCAATCAGCAGCTAGCAACAGATTCTAAATGCTGCCAGCAGCATTGTTGCAGAGTTTGAGTGCAATTTGATTTCCCCTCCATGAGTGAAATTGTTTTCAGCATTGTTGCTTGGTGACGACTGTTGCTCAACATTAAGGGGTAATGTGGCTAGCAACGTTGCTTGATACGTGCTGCCAACATTTACTTCTTGGCAACATTGAGGAGTAATGTTGCTTGGGTACTTCTTGGCAACATTAAGGGGTCTGTTGCTTGGTGACGGCTGCTCAACATTAAGGTATGTTGCTAGCAACTGAGGGTTTCTCAACATGAGACATATGAAGGCTGTTGCTGTTGCTATTAACATTGCATCTAATAATAATTTTTACAAAAACTTGTTGCAGAAATGCTGACAAAGTTAAAAATAAAATAGTAATAAATACAAGTTTTCTTTTAATTCTTACAAATTAAAATAAGTTTGTTGATAGAAATTCTGCTATAGCGACACCTGACGGAAATGTTGACTAACTAAACCGTTTTTTCACCACAGAGCGCGCGCTCCACGAGAGCAAAAAACTGCCAATAGAGGCCGCTTTTATAATTTTTTATATATTTTATTCGTATTTTACGGCCCTGAAGAGAAAAGCCAGTCCAAAAAGATACTCACTGGGCACAGCACACAATTTTTGCAATCTATTTCAAATTTTGGATGGGACAAGCCAAGAAATTCAAAATTCATTTAAGAATTCCATTTTCATTGGTTAAAATACCACATGGAACATATAATTAAAGACTGCCACTCAATGGAGATTGAAAGATCTTCTCTATTATAATGAGAATACCTATTGCATTCCATATTTTTCTATAGATTATTATTCATTTAACGTTTGTTCGTTTTCTCTTGATTTTACCTAAAAATAATGGGAATACTTCATAGTTGCGGTTGCCTCTATAGCGCTCTCTTTCTCAGCGGGGAACTCTGTAAAATTCCACTCCGAAAAAAGCGAGATGAAACTTTTGTATGGAGAGACGCATCTTGGTTTTTATTTTGTCTTTGCTTTGTCCCTCTCTGTGTACAGTTTCTGTATCTCAGACATTGTACAATAAAATTCATTTATTTAAAAACATCTTTCAGCATTGAATTAAATAGTCTACAATTTTATGGTTCTCTTAGCCTTACCATCATCTGAGAAAATGTAATATCATCCCCCCAGTCAAACTTGCTCCAAGAACCCCAGTTAATGCCACTTGTTTTACCAGCTTCATGGGAACTGTAACAACAACAAGAAAATGAATATACATATATGTATCTTAATTTCTGCGTAAAATATATGTATATGTAATTACCTATTTTTGCCATCAGTGTCAAAGGTAAACTTATTTTTGAGGTGTTTTTTAGCTAGCGAATCTCCGGCTGTCCCTGAATATTTTCCCAGCGATTTCAGAATGTAGTTTTCCTTTTCGCTTCCAATCTGGAAATCGTCGTAGCGAGCATAGCTGGTCGATCCATTGGCCATTCCCAGTTGGATGTACAGCTCGTGGGGCACCTTTTTGGTAATTTGATAGATTTTTTCCAGTCCCAGGAAGAAGTTCCTCCGCAGGTCTCCATATCCTCGCTTGCGGTGGCTCCAATTGCGATTAAACGTTTCATAGTCTCCCCTCAATCGTCTCTGGATTACGGTCCAGCCGGATCCAGCAATACTGGAATTGCAGGCCACCTTGAAAGGGGCAATGCCGCCGGGCAACCTTATGGTTTCGATATCGCTGGAGTTGAAGAAGGAGAAGCAACTGCCGCCTTCTAATACAAAGTTCACAAAATATGTGTTTTCCGAAGAGATTTCCTGTTGAGAGGATTCCCCTTGCAGCAAAAGCCAAAGGATGAACACCACAAAGTTAGAGCTCTTCATTTTCACTTGCAAAACCAAACTGAATGGAATCGATCCGAAAGTTAAGTATATACAAGTTCCGCCTGTTCTGCACGCTGCAATCGATTCTATATGCATTTAAGTACATTTTTCATACACTTTCAACTCAGTACATAATATTCTTTGGCTTTTGGATTACAATTAGAATCGCTATTTAGATTTGGCATCTTCATTCTACGAGACGATTTGTCAGAGTTATATAAGGTGCATAAGCTATGGACTCCCCCTTTTGAATATCAAAGCTTTATCTGGCGATTTTCTAAGGATACATACACTCCTTTCGATCACAAGATCACACTTGCCCCGTACAGAATACAAAATATGCAAAAACTACAACTAAAGTGTAAACTATTGTTATTATTTTCTATTTGTATAACCTATAGGCTATATAGGGATTAGTTTTGATATATGTAGATTGGTGTAACACCCGAAAAGAAAGCGTTTCCTGCCCCATAAAGTATTCTTGATCAGCATCAGTAGGCGAGTCGATATAGCTGGCCGTACGTGCCGGAGGAGGAGGCTCTGGGCATGATACCCCCACGTGCACGGAGAAGCTACAATGCAGGGATACTACCTGTGCATTTTACCAGTACACGGTGGGGGGTTCTGCAAAGCCAAAGAATGCCTCATCGAAGGACCCTACGAAGTGAGCGAAGACTGGACTTATGTCCGCCGGAAGAAAAGAGAGCAGTGGCTTACACACCTTGACAGTTCACGAATTGGAGATGGAATTCCCGATAGATTCTGGATAGATTACAATAATTAATAGATATAAATATAATTGCCAAAAAAAGCTGCTATATGTACATTGTAGTACAGGGTATACATACCCTATAATCGTGTCTCTATTCTGAAGAAGATGAATAAACGGATTTGTTTCTTTTGCCATGATACAGCTGTTTCTCTTATGATTTCTCTATCTCTGATGTGATTTTTTTGTCTTTGGACTAGAAGAATGGAAATTCTGTTCTTTGTTTGGTATATTTTCAGAAACCGTGTAAAATTCTTCACACAAATCAGGCAATTAGGATGGGAATAGATTTGAGGGGTCATACAATTTGTTGCTTGTCATTCAAGTTTCGTCTCAATTGGTTTAATGATTCAAATGTGAAATTAAAGTTGTTAATTATCTTTGTTTTTTGATTAAGAATCTAAGCGGAATTAATTGTATACTCATAATGCCGCCGCCTCTCCTCCGTTTCTAATGGAACGGATTGCCTTGTCGAGAACCAAACATCAATGCCTGAGGTCCAGAGTCTATCATCTTTACCAGATAATAAACGAGGCTGTTTTTGGCTGGGGTGCCTTACATATATACCGTTTTTCCCAACTACATTGTCCATCATTCAATCCAGTGTATGACGTATTATTTTTTCTCCATCCCATTTCATCGCAGTGCTCTCCCCCATTATTATCTGGCTGATTTGGATACCAGATATCCAATGCTACGGGATTCCCAGTGGAAAACCAAACATGTTTGTCTTGTTTCGCGAAATTAGTTCCCGAGGTCCAGTAAAAATAATCAATATCCTGATCCCTCAAATACTTATTGACCGAATTCCATTCCTCGATAGTCTCGAATGAGATTAGGGCTGCTCCCATCCGGCGACAAGATTCGTAGGCATCAAACCAGTTCTTTTGAAGTTGACTTTCGATAAAATAATAACCACTGCCGATCTTAACAAATGGTTCCTTGTTAATGTTCAGTGATCCAGGAATCCCTAATAGATATTCCACAAAATTAGATATTCTGGCTATTGATCTCACTCATGATCTTACTTACCATCTACTACCTTTAATGTCGTATCATACCCCAACGACAAAGAAAGCAGACCCAAGCAGGCGAGCACTGCAGTGTACCTCAGAAACATTTTGACACGACTATATGATTCTTCGCATAGGTTGACCCTTTTATAAGTAAACACCTTATTAAATAGACTATGTATTGGAAAGTACGATCAAATACAGCTACATATATGTACATAATGGCAACACAAATATTGCAATCAGTTGCTAATTGATTGCCTTGATTAAAAATCAACACATCAACAATCTTGATTATTACAGTCTATGAAATTTCACTCTGATCTCTGACTGAGTAATTGGAGCGCTGTTGCTGAAAATGAGATAAAATCACTAACCATACAGTATATAGACATAAGTCCGCACCATGCGGACATTTATCAGCGCCCGAGTGATTCGTGAGAGTGTATGAGTGCTCATGTATTCTCACGTACTTATCGTGTTTGCATGTGTGTATCAGCGCCCAACTGAAATTTGTGCTCTCTCAACTTTGTTTTGAATTTTGTGCTCGCGCACAAAATAATAATTGTTATTTTGTACATGTTTAGATGCTAACTTTGTTTAATATAGAATATACTAATATAATGAGCTGATATAAGTATACATATATATTCACAGAAATATATTTAATTGTATAGTGCATTATGTATTATATATTTGTATAGTGTATTATACAATGATATATAGGTAGTAAGTAGGTCCATACAGATTTTAATGCCATACTTGCGATCAAATTTAAAATCATCCCTCTTTTTCTGATGCGAATGTCCAAAGACAGAACCTGCAAGTACGTTCACATGTGTGTGTACGTGTGCAGAGCTGTGCTATTTTTAGAAGATTTCTTGAGACACAAATTTATTTGCTATTGACGCTACGCACTAATAATCTATAAACAATTAATATAATTTGATGTCATATTTACATATTTACCCTGCGGGAAATTTTCGAGCCACTAAGCTTAACCAATCTTGTAGACAATTGATTCATCAATCGTATAAAATTATGTGCTCAGGAATGAGGGTCCTAGTTAGCTAGTAATATTAATTCGAATTCGATTTTTCAAAAATGATTTGACGCGCTTTTGCCTCTTACTATCGATAGTTGCCCGACGCCCGACGCTCTCTCGTATCGATTCGTGTCACGGCGAGCGAGCGAATTGGCTGAGGGCGAATTCGTCGCAACATATTCGCCTTACATTCTCACTTACGTTGCCTTACGTCATATTTCACTTTCACTTACGTATTTCGCCGTAGACAACATTTTTCATACCCTCTACGAAAGGATGTTATAGAATCTAAGAAAAGTTTGTTTCACTAGGCACCAATTATTGCAGAAACTAGTCAGTCTCTATCTCAGAAATCTCTACGGTTTTGGGTCTTTTCATAAAGACTGAAAATGGGTATCGGGATCGCTATGTTAATAATAATAAATTCATGAAATGCATTATTGGGTCAAAAAATGTAGATATGTGCAAAATGCACTATTAATTACGTTTGAAGGCAGCTAGGAAAAAATAATTTTAACATTAATGAAATGAAAAAGGGTATAAATGCGTCCATACCACCAGTTGAGTTTCCAAATGACGTGACATTTCATGCTCACTTACGTTTTCTTACGTCGCATTTCATGCTCCCTTCAGTTTTATACCTTGGCTTAAACGTCATTTTACAAACAATCCAACCAAACGCAGTCCTTAAAATTAGCCAGTCTTGTAGGAAATTGTTGTATCTATTGTATAAAATTATGCTTTCAGGCCTGGGGGTCCTAGTTAGCTACGAATATTAAACGGAATATCAAATTGGAAAAAATAGTCCACCAGAGCCGATTGAAATCATATCGATTAAGTTCAGGGGTGTCTGGCCAAAGAATCGATGTCAACATCGAGTTGCTCCGCTCTAATGATCGACCTGCTCCCACCTCTCTTTCCCGTCGATACGCCATTGCGCGTGTAGTGTTTTTACAGTTGGTCCACGAGAAATCTCTAAACATCCAAAATGGTAGGTGGAAAAAGTAGATAATATTGGCAAGGAATGGCGCAAGATTGCTTGTATGAATGGTCTGTGCGGGTATTTTTTGAGCGGCGGCGGGGAAAGGGCTTGAAAATGGCCGTAGAAAAGTGCAGACGTGACAACCAGTTACCTGGCTGTATGGCTATGCATATGTGTGCGTGTGTGTTTGTGTGGGGTCCGGTCTGGTGAAATGCAAGACAAAGAAATAGCGCAAGTGGACGGCGAGGAATGACGTATGCAGTTTGCTATTGAAAATTCAAACGAAATAGAGAATGCATATGTGTGAGTGTGTGAAAGTTGTGAAATGTCTTTTCACAGAAGAATGAAATAGCTCTTCTAATTATATAGTCTGCATATCCTATAGATATGTACATGGGTGTGTGTGTGTGTGTGATGTGCTTCTGTAAATAGTAGACGCAAGTGGTTTCTGTACTTATCTAACCTCAAAGTCCATGGCATGATTGCGGATTCTGCATGCATGTGTGTGTTTGCGTTTTAAGTTTTTGCTCTACTGCGGACGCCATTTTTAATAAATACATATGCAGTCGAAACTCCTCTCACCCTCACCTCTCTGTCTCTCTCTCCCGCCCTCTTCCAACACACAAATGTCTGTTTTTAGGTCAACTTCACCGTCGACGAAATCCGTGGCCTCATGGACAAGAAGCGTAACATCCGCAACATGTCCGTGATTGCCCACGTCGATCATGGTAAATCCACCTTGACCGATTCGCTCGTGTCCAAGGCCGGTATCATTGCTGGTGCCAAGGCCGGTGAGACTCGTTTCACCGACACCCGCAAGGATGAGCAGGAGCGTTGCATTACCATCAAGTCGACGTAAGCGTGGATACAGTAGCCAGCCCGCAGTGCTGGCCACACCTTGCCTTCGGGACTAACAATTCGATGTATTTGCAGTGCCATCTCCATGTACTTCGAGGTCGAGGAGAAGGATCTGGTCTTCATCAACCACCCCGATCAGCGTGAGAAGGAGTGCAAGGGTTTCTTGATTAACCTGATCGATTCCCCCGGTCACGTTGATTTCTCCTCTGAGGTCACTGCCGCTCTCCGTGTCACCGATGGTGCCTTGGTCGTCGTCGATTGCGTGTCCGGTGTGTGCGTGCAGACCGAGACTGTGCTCCGTCAGGCCATCGCTGAGCGCATCAAGCCCATTCTGTTCATGAACAAGATGGACCGTGCTCTGCTGGAGCTGCAGCTGGAGGCTGAGGAGCTCTACCAGACCTTCCAGCGTATCGTTGAGAACGTGAACGTCATCATTGCCACCTACAACGACGATGGTGGCCCAATGGGTGAGGTGCGCGTGGACCCCTCCAAGGGATCCGTCGGTTTCGGTTCCGGTCTCCACGGCTGGGCCTTCACCCTCAAGCAGTTCTCCGAGATGTACTCCGAGAAGTTCAAGATCGATGTTGTCAAGCTAATGAACCGGTGAGTTATCCCTTGTGTCATTGTGCCATTCCTAAAAACGCTTCTAGCACAAAACGTGTGACGCCGAGCGTGCGGCATCTTGAAAGAACTTCCGTACGGGGGCCTCTTTTTTAGAGTCGCGCGTGCTGAGGGCGCTACAAGTGCTACAAAAATAGAAGCAGAGCAAATTACTTGGGAAGCTGTTGAAACGCTGCCTTGGGACCGCTTTCCTAATGTCCGAACGAGGCATGCTAAGGCAGCGACCCTACATCCATAATCCTACATCCCAGACTCCCCAAAATTGGGGCGTGGCGGAATCGTTCCTTCAATATATTGCTAACCCCGAAACCAAAACCATTTCTATCCAACAGTCTGTGGGGTGAGAACTTCTTCAACGCCAAGACCAAGAAATGGCAGAAGCAAAAGGAGGCTGACAACAAGCGCTCCTTCTGCATGTACATCCTGGACCCCATCTACAAGGTGTTCGATGCCATCATGAACTACAAGAAGGAGGAGATCGGTACACTGCTCGAGAAGATCGGTGTGACCCTGAAGCACGAGGATAAGGACAAGGACGGCAAGGTTCTGCTGAAGACTGTGATGCGCACCTGGTTGCCAGCCGGTGAGGCTCTGCTTCAGATGATTGCCATCCACTTGCCCTCGCCTGTGGTGGCCCAGAAGTACCGTATGGAGATGCTGTACGAGGGACCCCTCGATGATGAGGCCGCCGTTGCCGTGAAGAACTGCGATCCCGATGGTCCCCTCATGATGTACATCTCCAAGATGGTACCGACCACCGATAAGGGACGTTTCTACGCCTTCGGCCGTGTGTTCTCCGGCAAGGTCGCCACCGGACAGAAGTGCCGCATCATGGGCCCCAACTACACCCCCGGCAAGAAGGAGGATCTGTACGAGAAGGCCATCCAGCGCACCATCCTGATGATGGGTCGTTATGTTGAGGCCATCGAGGATGTGCCCTCCGGCAACATCTGCGGTCTGGTCGGTGTCGATCAGTTCCTGGTCAAGACCGGTACCATCACCACCTTCAAGGATGCCCACAACATGAAGGTACGTACATACACGTCCCAATGGATGATACTATAGTACATCTTGCTAATCCCCCGTTCTCCACTTGCACAGGTCATGAAGTTCTCCGTGTCCCCTGTCGTGCGCGTGGCTGTGGAGCCCAAGAACCCCGCCGATCTGCCCAAGCTGGTGGAGGGTCTGAAGCGTCTGGCCAAGTCCGATCCTATGGTGCAGTGTATCATTGAGGAGTCTGGCGAGCACATCATTGCTGGTGCCGGTGAGCTGCATTTGGAAATTTGCCTTAAGGATCTGGAGGAGGATCACGCTTGCATCCCCCTGAAGAAGTCCGACCCCGTTGTGTCTTACCGCGAGACTGTCAATGACGAGTCCGACCAGATGTGTCTGTCCAAGTCCCCCAACAAGCACAACCGTCTGCTGATGAAGGCCCTGCCCATGCCCGACGGTCTGCCCGAGGACATTGACAACGGTGAAGTCAGCTCCAAGGACGACTTCAAGGCTCGTGCCCGTTATCTGGCTGAGAAGTACGACTACGATATCACTGAGGCCCGTAAGATCTGGTGCTTCGGTCCCGACGGCACTGGCCCCAACTTCGTTCTGGATTGCACCAAGTCCGTGCAGTACCTCAATGAAATCAAGGATTCCGTTGTCGCTGGCTTCCAGTGGGCCTCCAAGGAGGGTATCATGGCTGACGAGAACATGCGTGGTGTCCGCTTCAACATCTATGATGTGACTCTGCACGCTGACGCCATCCATCGCGGTGGTGGCCAGATCATTCCAACCACCCGTCGTTGCCTGTACGCCGCTGCCATCACTGCCGGTCCCCGTCTGATGGAGCCCGTGTATCTGTGCGAGATTCAGTGCCCAGAGGTCGCCGTGGGCGGCATCTACGGTGTGCTGAACAGACGTCGTGGCCATGTGTTCGAGGAGAACCAGGTGGTCGGCACCCCCATGTTCGTGGTCAAGGCATATCTGCCCGTCAACGAGTCGTTCGGCTTCACCGCCGATCTGCGCTCCAACACCGGAGGACAGGCCTTCCCCCAGTGCGTGTTCGACCATTGGCAGGTGCTGCCCGGTGACCCGTGCGAGCCAGCCAGCAAACCCTACCAGATTGTCCAGGATACCCGCAAGCGCAAGGGTCTCAAGGAGGGTCTTCCCGATCTTTCCCAGTACCTCGACAAATTGTAAGCTGCTGCTGCTGCTACCACAAACACCATCCCCCCCACAGCAACAACAACAACAACAACAGAGAAAACAACGTGCGGCTGGCTGAGAGTATGAGGAGAAGGATCAAAGCGGTCGTCCACCCAACTTAGCAACTCCCTACAACATCGACGTCGCTGCGGCCGCTGGCAGCGTTTTAAATAAAGTGAAACCACAACAACCACATAAAGAAATTTTGATTATTAATTGTATAACAGTAACACCATAATAAATCACGTAAATGATTATATCTTTAAGTTTATATAAAACAAAATACACATGGTGTGGTCAAAACGAAAATAGATTGTCCGGGTGTGGTGAGCGGTGAAGTGAGGAGAGATCCAAGGTGAGGTGGCAGCTGTTCTGTACGTATTTGATTCAGTTAAAAATACTTTGAATTTATTTGTTCATTTAAATTCAAAAAGTCCGCCTCATATCGATAGCCCTGTTGATACAACCCTAAAGTGAAACGATATTAGCGCAACCTATCGATAGCTTCAGCAATGCAACCGGACAAATGGAACAAAATGTAAACATGGAACCAATTAAAATAAAACCCGAATTAAATGAATATGAGGCGCAAATATACACAGAAGATGCATCAGGATCGGATAACTGCAGTCTGGAGTTCGAGGTCAAGACCGAACCGGAAATAGATATAGGCCCAACATGTGTGGAGGGCTGTGACATCAGCCGGCTGCAAGCAATTGGTCAAAAGTCAAGAAAACATAGTCGTGGAAAAAACTTTTCCCAGCTGGAGGAGAATATCCTCGTCGATCTCGTAGAGAGCTTAAAGGACGTATTAGAAAATAAGAAGAGTGACGCCATTACATGGAAGAAGAAAAAGGAAGCCTGGAATCGGATTTCCGAAATTTTCGCTGCTCAAACTGGGATAGCTCGTCCGTGGAAGGCACTCCGAGACAAGTACGACAATTTAAAACGGAAAACCCGAAGAGAATTGGCTGCCCAGAAGCGAGACCGATGTCGCACTGGTGGGGGAGTGGCATCCTCCACTTCTGTATCTGCTGTCTCCGAAAAGATAGGAGGTATCATCCAGGTTTCTGCTTCGGCTACTGCCTTGGAAAATCCATTCGACGATGATGGCAAGTATGATTGATTTTGTGATGGAAATAATTCTTACAATATATTGCCCAAATCTGCAGGAAATAATCTTTCGATGTCAGATAATGAAGCAGCTTCCAAATCGATCGCCTTAACAAATAGCTACAGCATATCCGACTGTAGTATGCAGCAGGTTGTACAATTCAAATAGTATGTAAAGTATTTACTCTTATGTAAATGTGCTGTTTTATGTACTTTTAGGAAGACGCCCAGATTGAAGAGAAGCTTCCAGAGAAGCTCAGCACAAGGAAGTCGCAGAAACTCAGAGTGTTTCAACGAAAGAAAGGAGCAGATGATGACCGATTCGCGCTACTCAAACTTCAGAAGGAATATTATAGGGACGAAAATATGCGGGCTTCTGAAAGACATAAATGTGAAATGGAACGTCACCGCATTGAAATGGAAAAGCATCTGGCCGAACTCCAAAACATTAAATTGAAAAACAAATTGCTTGAAGCTGAATTAGAGCAGGTAAGGGCCAGGAAGAAATTTAAGTCTTAAATTTATTTCTCCTTAATATTAGCTTAAGAAATGTGCACAGGATATTGAAATCCCCAAAGTCTGAAATTAATTGTTAACAGCAAAGTAATCAGAGATTCCGATTTCTTCGTGGCGGGTCTCAGTATCCAGCTCATCAAGATTCTTAGTGTCCATTTGTATATCCTTTATATCCTCCCCATCAGGCATGGGATTGTTTTCTAAAACGGCAATATTGTGCAGAACTCCGCAAGCGACTATCACAGCCAGTGCCGTATTTAGAGAAATACGCATTCCCACTGATAATACAGGAAATCGTAGTTTCATAGCTCCAAAACAACGTTCAATCGTGTTGCGAGTTCGTATCTGTGACTCATTATAAAGTCTTTCAGCTTCAGTTGTGGGATTCAAAAGTGGCGTCATCAGATATTCGTTTGTTTTATATCCGCCATCTCCCAGAATGTAATAATTTTTAAATTCTCCCCTGTCCAGTCGAACCTTTAGGCGACTGTTGTTCAAAATCGTACTGCCCGGCGAAGATCCAGGCCATCTGACTACCAAATTTGTTAGCATAAGCTTGGCATTGCATACAGCCTGGACATTCAATGAAAAGTAGCCGTTTCTGTTCCTAAATAATTCAGCGTTGGCTCCACCCGGCGACTGTATACGGACATGTGTGCAGCCTATGGCCCCAATTACTTTTGGAAAGTTTGCAATATTATAGAAGTCCAATGTGGTGTCTTCTTTGCTAATCAATTCGAAATTGATGAATTCTTTGCTCAGCTTTGCAATCGCTCGAGAGACTTCTTTGACCGCTCGGGAGGCTGAAGGAACGCTGACCCCACAGAAGTCTCCTGCCGTTGTAAGAAAGCTGCCGCTTCCATAAAAGCGTAGAGCCAACAATAATTTCGTCTCTGGCTTTAACGCATAATTTCTGTCAATGATTTAAACATGTTAATGATATTAGAGTAGATTGATATGCACACAAGGACATTACCGGTTAGTTAATGTAGATATTTGACTTTTAATTTTGGCTAGTATTATTTTGCATGTTGCTTTGTTCAGCCGAAACCGTTGCACGAAGGTCGCCTCGTCAAAATCAGCGAAAAAATCCGTTCTTTCTCTGAATATCCTTTCACTATTAAACTTGATCCTGTGTCTTTCATCCTCAAACTCGATTTCTTTCTCCAAGTTGTACAGAACTCTATTTTTATTCATTTATAATTATATTTTACGAAAATCAAACGCACTCAAATCAGCTGTGAAGTGCATTCTCTTCTTCATCTGGCTTTTTAAATCAGCTGTTAATAGTCGAGACGAAAAATAGTTACACACAATCCTTGAGAAGATCCATTTGGATACTTTCTCGGTCAGATAAATGTTAACCCGTAGTCGAGAAACCGACCTTAAATTTATTCTTATCAATTTGTTATATTTTTAAATTCGAATAGTCCGCCACATATCGATAACTTCGTTACATGCAATTTTATTCTATCGAAAGTTTCAGCAATGCAACCGCGGAAATGGAGCAAAATGTAAACATGGAAACCATTGAAATAAAAGCTGAAATAACTGAAGATGACGCGAAAAACGATACAGAAGCTGCTTCAGGATCGGATAAGTGCGATCTGGAGATCAAGACTGAACCGGAAATTGATATAGGACCAACATGTGTGGAGGAGTGCAAGAAGCTCTATGACATCAGACGGCTGCGTGCATTTGGCGATGTGCCTTTTGTGATAAAGCGCATGGAGCTCCAAGACTTCCCGCTGAGTTATAGCAAGGCTGTGGCCAGCGTCGAGAAGCTACTGGCGTGGCTGCGACGCAATGAGGTGCCAAATGGAATTGGGATTGCCTTTCGCATTGCCCAACATATGCCGTCCTCGTGCATTCTGATACTGGCGATCCTCAACCACAAATGCCATTTCTTTGCGACGGACAAGATGATGCTGTCGAAGGCTCTGCACGAGCAAATGTGCACCGCTGGTGTGGATTATCTGGTGGTCAGCGGGCATATGTCCGTCGGCGCTGTATATTTTGAGCGGATCGACTCCTGTTTGGTATACAACGAGGAGTACAAGCTGTTCAAGCTAAAACGCACTCCAACCGATCCCCCGGTGCAGGCGAAGAAGCCTCTGCCGGCAAACATGTGCTACACAATCACGACAACAGGTACGACGGGAACTCCCAAGCTGATTCACGTGCCCTACGAATGTATTGCTCCTAATGTATTGGCGCTCAGGTAAGTTCCTCGCCGCCAGCCCAGTTGATGTGATACTAATGCTTTGTCTATGTCAGCCAGAAGCTGAATGTCTCCATGGCCGACATAATCTTCTTGGGCACCCCCTGCACCTTCGACCCCTTTGTTGTGGAGCTCTTTCTCGCACTCCAAAGCGGAGCCGCTCTGCTCGTCTGCCACCACACGATGAGGGAGTCGCCATCAAAGGTTCTGGATGCGCTATTTCCCACCAGCGTAAACACGACGGGCATTACCATACTACAGATGACGCCCTCGCTGTTCAGACAATTCGGAGCGACAGCAATACGCGAACGAATTTTGAGCAACTCCAGTACATTAAGGTGAGTGTAGACGCACTCCAATCATGGCGTTCTTACCCCCTTGAATCGATTCCAGAGTGCTTCTTCTTGGTGGCGAACCATTTCCGTCCAGTGCGGAGCTGATTACGTGGATGGACCCACGTGTTCTTCTGCAGAAACACATTTGCAACATCTACGGCATCACAGAAGTATCGTGTTGGAGCCTGCTGCACATTTTACATTCCCTGCAAACACAAATGCCCCTGGGCACGCCCATCGATGACGAGACTGTGATTCGGGTTCAATACCAGACCGATCGGAATATAGAGTACGGAGAGCTCTTCCTAGGCAGCGCCACTCGACGTTGCTATATTCCGGATATCGATGACGTGGAAGGGGTGAAAGAGGACTCTGAAATTTGCTTTCGATCCACTGGAGATCTGGTTATCCGCTTGGAGGATGGAACAATATGCTATGGGGAGCGCGCCAATGATGTGGTCAAGCGAGCCGGCAATCGCATCAGTTTGGGTAAGATATGAAGCATTCAACTGAAATATCTCATTCTAAATCAATCCCTCTTATTCCAAATCAAGGCTTAATCACTCGTAAAATTGAGAAATGTCTCCTTAGCGGAGAGCTGGCTATTTGCCTGTGGCTCGAGGAACTCCAGAAGCTCATCTGCTGTATACGTTCTTTGGAAATTAAGACCAAGGTACAGCAGCGGGCCCAGACTTTCGATATACTGTCCAAGCTGTTGAATGCGGAGCAGCCAGACAGATTTGTCTATCAGCAGCACTTCCCGTGCAATGTTCATGGAAAACTAGACAAGGGGCTGCTGCTCAAAGAGTGCATACCCCTGGCTCAACCTGCTCAGGAAATATTAAAGAGTTTCCTACACGACAGGCTGGAATGTGTGGACGTATCGAAGAACAGAATGGCCAAGAAGCAACGGCTGGAGCACAGCCAGCCCTGTGGCTATGACCTGAGCTTTCGACAGGCGGGAGGCACCTCCTTTCATGCCATAACGCTTTGTCGAGAAATTGGCCTGCAAATGTGTATAGATGATGAGCAGAGACACCTGTTCGAGATGCTACTCGACGAGAACGTTCCCCTGCGCACCGTCCTGCGCTTCCTCGACACGGCCAAGCTGGTGGCAAATAACACCAAACTGAAGCCGGTAGAGCCGCTTCCGACCAAGACGGTAAACTGGGCCACTGGAATCAGCGGCAGCTGTGGTCTGACCATCACCCGCATCGAGCAGCCGGAGGTTAAATTTCAATTCCATTGGAAGGTCAACTTCAGCAAGTGCATCGATTCGCCCGTGTCGCAGTACGAGGGCCGCTACATTTGTGTGGGCGCACATTCCCACATTTTGCGCACCCTGGATCCCCAAACCGGCATTGAGCAGAGCAATCTGAAGCTGCCGGATCGGATTGAGTGCAAAGTGACGTTCCTCAGTGAGCAGCTGGCCATGGTGGGCTGCTATGATGGTTGCCTCTACGGCTTCAATCCCCTCACCGGCGATATTGTGTGGCGCGTGGAGATTGGCGGCATGATAAAGGCCCAGCCATTGCTGACGGCCGACGGCTCCCGAATTGTGGTCTGCAGCTATGCCGAGGACTACAATGTGTACTGCCTGTCCGCCGAGCGGCAGGAAGTGCTCTGGTGCATGAGGATTGGCGAAAAAGCTGTATTTGCTAGACCCCTGGAGTTGCCCAATGAACAGTCGCTGATCATCTGCACCCTGGATGGTGGATATACGCGGGTCGCTCTCACCGACGGATCCGTTGAATGGGCCCAAAAGTGCAAGGAGCCTTTGTTCGCCACTCCTGTCCTACTGGACTCGAAGCCTAGCCATTTTCTGTGTGCCGAAGTGGCCGGACGAGTGCATGCCTGTCATGTGGGCAATGGAAAGATTGTAAGTTGGTTTTTACTTGATCTTTATCTCTTGAAGCACTCACAGAATTCCATACTCCATACAGATGGCTACGTACACTGCAGAGGGCAACATTTTCTCCTCTCTGGTCGTCAAGACGCCACCTACCCACATGGGCTATTCGTTTGTGGTCTTTGGATGCATCGATCGTCATGTTTATTGCCTGCGATGCAACACAGGAGGACTGAAAAATGCGGTCTCTCTCGAACTCCACTGGAAGGTGGATTTAGGAGCTCCTATATATGCCACGCCCACTCTACTCACGATTCAGCTCATCGGTCATCTGGTTTGGAGCTGCGCCACCGACGGCCGCGTCGTTTTGATGAATTTTCACAATGGCCAGATTCAGTGGTCGACCAAGCTGCCTGGCGAAATATTTTCCACTTCCTGCTATATAGAGAGCCTCCGGCGAGTCTACGTGGGATGTCGAGATAATTATCTATACTGTCTGGGCGTCTAGGCAGGCGAATACAGATGGGCTTATAAAGCTCTCGACATGTCAGCAAACTAACATGCTGTAAAAATACGATATTATGAAGTGTGAAGCATGAAATTCCATTTGACTGCACCTGTTTATAATTATTAAGGATTAATCAGGATTTTTAATGTAATTTGCCCTTTAAGGATACATCCTGAATAGAATAAGAAGTAGATATAATCGGAAACGTTTAGGGGAATCCACAATTGGCCAATTTGAAACGCGATGAATATTTTGAATTTATGATTAGCCTAATTGTAAACGATCCGGAAAATTATCCCGATTATAAAAAGGTATAGCGCCTCCTGATCGGACAAGAAAACGCGGAGATATAGCGACAGGACCATAGAAAAATGCCTAAATAATTAATTTAATTTGAAAACAACTTTAAAAATGCATTATCCTTATAATAATTAATGTCAATCTGGTTGTGAACGATCCGGAATATTTCGACGATCACAGAAAGGCGTGTCACGCCCAGATCGGACAATAAATGGCCGAGTGCGGCCGATATAACCAAATCAGTCGACTTTTATTGAATTGGGTGGGAGATGTCCGAGGATAAAGGATATTTGTCCAATTATAGAAAGCCATGGCACGCCTTGATCGGTTGGCAAATGGCGGAGAAAAAACAATTTTTTGACTCGGTAATTATCCTTGATCCTTGAGAAGGACTTTATTAAATCAAGGACATTTTTCCAATCCCAGGAAGCCGTCGCACGTCCAGATCGGGTCACAAATAACGGAGAAAACAAGTTTGGAGAAAATATCCTTGATCCTTGGTCCTTGAAAAGGACTCCATCGGGTCAAGGATTGTCTTCCAATCACAGGAAGCCGTCGCACGCCCAGATCGGGTCACAAATAACGGAGAAAACAAGTTTGGAGAAAAATCCTTGATCCTTGGTTCTTGAAAAGGACTCCATCGGATCAAGGATTGTCTTCCGATTACAGGAAGCCGTCACTCGGCTAGATCGGATCACAAATAACGGAGAAAACAAGTTTGGAGAAAATATCCTTTAGCCTTGGTCCTTAAAAAGGAGTCCAACAAGTAAAGGATTGTCTTCTTATCACAGGAAACTGTCGCACGCCCAGATCGAATCACAAATAACGGAGAAAACAAGTTTGGAGAAAATATCCTTGATCCTTGGTCCTTGAAAAGGACTCCATCGGATCAAGGATTGTCTTCCGATCACAGGAAGCCGTCGCACGCCCAGATCGGCCCACAAATAACAGAGAAAACAAGCCTGAAAGAAATATCCTTGATCCTTGGTCCTTGAAAAGGACTCCATCGGATCAAGGATTGTCTTCCGATCACAGGAAGCCGTCGCACGCCCAGATCGGCCCACAAATAACGGAGAAAACAACAAAACAAAATATGCATTGTTGTTGTTGTCGAGTTGTTGTACAACAACTTGCGGTCGCTCAAATGGCTAAAAACGAGAAATTTCGGATCTGGGATACCAGGCGAACAGAAATCAGCAGCAAGCAACTAAAAAAATGAAAATTAAAAAAAGTGGTGCATACTTTAGGGGGCAAAAAACCAGCGACCTTCTGCGATTTCTGTTCGCCTGGTGCAAAATGGAAATTTCTTGGTGTGCGCCGATTGACGACAAATTTACCTTGCATTTTTCATTGCACTATATCTCGGCTATTTATGGGCCGATGTGGACGTGCCATACCTTTTTGTGATCAGGAGAGTCCTGCCAACCGATTGGCATCAGAAAAAAAGGACATCCTTGCCGCCGTGATTAGTTGCATACTTTTAGGAGATCGGCACAGGAGTCCTAATCGATCTTTTGATGCCAATCGATAGTCTGGATCCTAGCGATCCTGGAAAAGTATGTCCTTCGCCGATCTGACGTTGTTCGGCCGAGATATAGCGAAAACAAAAATACTGGTTTTTCTTTTTTACTCTATATCTTGGCTATACAGCGTCCGATTTGAGCGGGTCATACCTTTTTGTGATTGGGAGAGTCCAGCCAACCAATTGGCATCTGAAACGTCCAGATCGGCCAACAACTAACGGATAAAACAAGCCTGAAAGCAACATCCTTGATCCTTGGTCCTTGAAAAGGATTTCATCAGATCAATGCTTGTCTTACGATTACATGAAGCCGTCGAACGCTCAGATCGGCTCACAAATAACGGAGAAAACAACAAAGAAAAATATGCATTGTTGTTGTTGTACAACTTTCAACTTGCAACCGTTGAAATGGCCAAAAACGAGAAATTCTGATCTGGGATACCAGGCGAACAGAAATCCGCAGAAAGTATGTGGATTTTCGTTGGGTGTTGTACATTTCAGCTTCTAACACTATGCAGGTGCTTGTAGACAAAAGTTTAAATGTACAACACTCCAAATAATTTAAATACTATTTTTCTCCACGCTATATCTCGGCTATTTGGCGCCCGATCTGGGCGTGCGATAGCGTTCTGTGACCGCAGTGACGTCCTTGACCTGGTCCTTGACCCGGTCCTTGATCAGACGTTGAACGCTCTATTAACCCTTATCCCCAAAGTAAATTAATAAATAAAGAAAATAGTATTTTGTCAAAAAGTGCCAAAAAAAATTTTTTTATTACCAAGAATTTAGAATTTAGGCCAAAATTAAGAAACACTCGGGGGCAAAGTCGAGAAAGATGCTAAATGCGAGGTGGAAAATATACGCAACATGACTTGAATTCGGGCATCTTCCTTTAATCCACGAAGCCCGAGTATTCTATTCCTCTCCGTCGATGTTCTTTTGACGGGCCTCTGACGAAGGTGCCACTGGCTTCCTTCCGGATTCAACTTGCTTCCAATTTAGTTACCACCAAAAATGCGCACAACAAATACTTCGTCAACATGTCCATTGGAACCACAAACTGGAATGGTTGAGGACGTGGAAGCAGTATTTTATAGAAGTGTGTGTGTGCTCCCGCCCTCCCAGCCACTCCCAAACGAGGGCCAGAGCTAGTCCGATCCTTGAAGCCACCTGTGGGAAGAGGAGAATAAGCATAGATGAATACGACAGCTGCATAGCCTACTTACTCGGGACGGGACTTTACGGAGGGGCTTCAATCTAGTGCGGACCGTGTGGGAGATGCGGATGCTCAAATGATTGGATGCAAGTGCTAGCAGCAGCATTTTGGCGGCGTATTGTAGCAGTGGGCCTTGCAGGGTGCACACCAAACACAGGGCATGTCCTCCTCCCTTCTCGGAAGATAGCGTGCACAGCACGGAGCTTTAAGAAACGGAAGTTACACTAGTGATCTTTTCAGTTCCAAGGTTGCGGTGCTATGGCACGCTCAGTAACCAAACATGAGGAATACTTCTCATACCACTACGCTGCCTCACACAATGAACGGACAGACTGGACAAAGAAACGATACGCGGACAGGAAGAACACGGTGCCCAAGATGGGGGCCAAGGCGGACGAGAAAACTTACATGGATGCGATGGGGCAGGTATTACAACAGTTCCAAACTCGTGGCGCAGGAGAGCATGGTATTGGCGAGAGAGTACCGCATGATGGTCTGTGCGGGCCTTACTTGGCCTTTTTCTTTTCTTTCTTACTTGGACCACAACATGCACCAGGCGATGAGCATGGGGCTCCACAGCATCCACCAGCAGCGCGACCAGCGCAAGGTCCACCGCCGCCACCTGCGCCGCCACTGGTGGCTCCAGTTGCTGCACAACGCATCCGCTTGTTATTCACGCCCATGGTCATGTTGGCGAAGCGCAATGGGAACGCCGATGGTCCGCAATTCGGGTACGGGAAGCACAAGCACGCCGGCCGTCCCTGGCAAGCTGCTCGCGGACACTTATCCTGCAGCCCATTGCGCTTTACACAATCACAGGTGGTGTACATGACGCCGCAGCGCAGTTCACGGCTGCGACAGCCTTGGGGCTGTAATGAAAAAGGATGCCAATGAGTACCAGAAGGAGGGCTACAATGCAACTGCAATTGTCTTGATCGTGGCACACATGTCGGAGGTTGGTTGAGTTGGTTTGGGTGGACTAACGTCCACATGGGGGCCCACACGAGGGTCCGCATGATGGCCCACACGGGGGTCCGCATGATGGCCCACACGGGGGTCCGCATGATGGACCACACGGGGGTCCGCATGATGGCCCACATGGCCCACATGGCGCACATGGCCCACATGGCGAACCAGGGCATGGTGGCTGCGGTAAATAGTTGATCGGTCCATTGGGGTAGCAGCAGAACTCTCGGGGCGGTGGGACATCGATCAGTTGTGGCTTGGGCTGACACAGCAGCGATTGGCACACCTCGCGGGGCTCACAGACCCGCTTCGGATAGCACACCACATAGGGATCAGGCACCATCGATGGATAGTAGATGACCCGTGGCTCGCGCACCATCTGCGACACCCACACGAGCTTCGGCACCTGAATGACTCGCGTCACATCCACCACCTTGGGTATGGTTATCTGACGACACCGATTGACCACCATCGGTTCGGGCACTATCTTCTCCGTGAACACCACGTGTTTCTTGCAGATCATCCGGGGCGGCTGCTGGACGGTGATGGAAGCCGGACAGGGCGGCGGTATGCGTGGAGGGCACTGGGGCATCGCCTCCAGTTGAGCGGCATTGTAGCATTTGGGCGAGCACTGCACATTGATAACGACGACGAAGACGTAAGCAGTTGCAGGTTGAGGATGGACGATACCGGATGGGGTACGCGACACAGTATCGAAGACAATTGCAGCCGAGCTTTACTTACCGCGAATGGTCCACACGGTTCGCACATATTTGGAGCGCTGCATAATGGATACAGACAGACAGAAACGCAATTAGTAAAACCGAAGAAGGACAAGGTCAAATGATTTCTAGATTATTTTGTTGCTTACAATTTTTGGTTGGTATTTTCCGGAAAAAAAAAATTTAGAATTTATACAAAAAATTTAGAAGACGGGCCGAAACGTTAGGTTCGAGAGTTAGGAAAGGAATGAGAAATATTGACAGCTTCAGGTCGACATAATTTTGGAATTTATGCTTTTGTTCCGAAAAGGATTACTAGATTACGGAGAAAAATGTTCAACCGAAAATTCCACATCATGGGATATGTAGGCTTTGAATTTCAAGTTTTGTTTATCCTGTTTCTCCCTAATAGATTCCATAACTTTGATCTATTAACGCTGGATTGTCCAGATTGTCCAAGCGGAAGCAGGACTCCATCGTTGATCCTTGCATCTTGTAATCCCCGATAGTTTGTGGTTTTCTGCCAACTGTTTTGGTTGCCATACGCGATTTCACTCGACCCTTCCATTAGATATGGTAGCAAATCTAAAAAATATAATAAAAAATGAGATAAATAAAAAATACGTATAATTATTATTAAATATATTATATATTATATATATATTATTATTATATTACTTATATCATAAGCTCACATTTATACTGACTTAGTATCGAATATACATACATATAAAGCCGCGGCCCTTGCCGCTCCGCTCAATTATTTTTTTGGTATAGGCCCTAAAATTTAGCTTCATTTGAGTGAGTAAATAAAAATGATTGGTACGAGGCACGAGCTGAGTTTTTCGGAGTGAATGCAGTTGATGTGATTTTTGTAGTTCTCTGGTACATTGATACACACAAATCCTATCTAAATAAGCAAAAAAAAAAGGCACAAAACAGAGACAAGTTAAATGTAGAATAGTCATTAGGTATGGTCACACAACGGAGGTTTCGCTTCTCTTTGCAACGCTCAATATGTCAATATTCTATGCCGTTCAGAGATAAAAAGGGCCCCCCTCGAGTGACCATACCTTGCTATTAGTATACCCTGAACAAGGGCAAATATTTTGAAATGGCAACGGTGATCCAGGGTGGCAAACGCTCACGATTCCTCTATCGCAATCGGCACCAGAGAGCTCTGTTATCATCATCAGTTTGAGTGTTTTACGCTGCCTGATAAGCGGCAAGCTCTTTAGTTTGCTCTGAACTTTCAATCCGAGCGGAATGCCGAACATCGCTGTTATCGGGGCTGGCGTCAACGGTGTGGCCAGTGCCATAAAGATCTTGGAGCACTACCAAAAAAAGGGCAATGGCATCCCTGTGCGGGTGACGATCATCTCGGAGGAGTTCTCGCCAAACACCACAGGAGATGGTTCGGCGGGCCTCTGGGGCCCCTATCTGCTTGGCGGCACAGAACAAGCCAAAGTCTAGTAGGATAATCCAATTTATGGCTCTGATAAGGACCATCTAAAGATTTTATTTCCACAGCAAGTGGTCGAAGAGTATGCACAGTTTTCTGGAGCAGATCTGGCTGAGCGAGGATGCCGGCGATGCTGGTGTTTGTCTCGTGCCCTGCATCCGTCTGAGCACTTCCACAGTGGACACCGTCGAGGATTTCTGGCGCGACATTGTCTACGGGGCTCTGGACCTTACCGCTGAACAGCTGGCAGTCTACAATCAGGGAAGATCGGTGAAGTTTACGTACGTGCCATATAGGAAATACTCATTCGTGAACTCTCACTAATTGTTTCCGATTTAGATCCGGCCTGTCCTTTGTCACATACACCTCAGAGCCCGTGAAACTGCTGCCGTATCTCATGAAGCGTTTCGCACGGAGCGGAGGCGCTGTTGTGCAGCAAAAGGTCACAGATCTGGAGAGATTCATCACTGAATCGCCCTACGATGTGATTGTCAACTGTTCGGGTCTGGGTTCCCGGGAATTGCTCAACGATGATCAGATGTATGCCGTTCGTGGTCAGGTTTCCCGAGTGAAAGCCAACTGGATCTTCTCAGCCGTACTGGATGAAAGCGATGATGGCAACTACATAATACCGAAGTATTTCCACACCCAATTTACTTTGATTTCCATTTACATGACCTTTCCGTCCTTCCCGCACAGCACCGAGAGTGTCGTACTGGGCGGCACCCACCAAGAGGGGGACTACAACACCAGGGTCTGCGAAAAGGACAAGAAGCTCATTGTGGACGGCTGTCGGCGGTATGTTCCGGGCCTGTGCCACACCAAGCCGCTGTTCGATTGGGTTGGCCTCCGCCCAGGACGAGGAAAACTCTGCCTGGAGGCCGAGCGCCGTGGCCAGAAGCTGCTCATCCACAATTATGGACACGGCGGCAGTGGGGTCACACTGTGCTGGGGCTGTGCCGATGATGTGCTCGACCTCCTGCTGGCAGCCAAGAATATTTCAAAGTTGTAAAGCAATATACATACATATACTCTATCGAAAGTCTGGGGTCGGAACAACAACAACCCCTCCAGGCGGGGCATTATCAGAGCACAATCACAGAGTGCAGTATGGATCGTATTGCCGATAAGCTTATCTATCGCAGGCTGGCTGCTTGGTAACGTGACATCAGACGACACACTCTGACAGGGAACAGCCTAAGAATATGCTGCACATTTATTGAGACAATTTACATCAGCACAGGAACCTAGTTCCCCCTTTCTGCGGCCTCCTTGGCCTCCTTGGCGGCCAGGGCCTCGTGGTAGAGCTCGTAGCCGGGCAACTCCTTGTAATGCACAATCGGACTGAGGGGCAGCTCGTACATCAGGGCGTACATCTCGTCCAGTTCGCGCAGTATATCGAAGGGTCGCTCACTCCCCACCTTGTAGATGGAGTAAATGGTGCGTCCGACCTCTTCGAAGGCGGCCATGTTGGCCGCCGCCTGCTCCTTGGTGCTCAGGGCTACGAAGCACACGCGGGGCATGTGCATGTGCTGGGCCACCGCGCCGAAGGTGTCGAACATGCACATGAGGAAGTCCCTGTTGTAGGACAGATCGTCGGGGAAGCCTAACTCGTGGATCATGAGGGCATCGTAGACGTCCATGTCACTCTGCTCCTTGGTCTGCTTCACTAGTTCCATCTTCAGCATGATCAACTGCGTGAACATGCTCCTGGGTAGGCACGAGGGCAGGTAAACCCTGCAGTTCCAGTTCCCAGTTATTAAAGAGATTGAGATGCGGGCAGAGGGAATCCACTCATCCACTCACCAGGAATGCCAATCCTCTGTCATCCATTCGAGCAGTCCCACAGCCTCTATCTTCGTCTCATCCGCACTGAGCATCATCACCGAGGTCTCGTTGAGGAGAATGTGCCGCACGTAACTCGAGTAGATCTCCTTCATTTTCTTCACTTCGAACAGGCCCATGCCCTCGAAGACCACGCTTTTCATGAATGAGTGCTTCCACATGAACTCTATCACCAGGTCGTAGTGCCTGGGGGAAAGGACCTTAGCGACTAATCCTGTGGCAGTCTGTCGGAGGAGCTACTTGCTTAAAGTAGATGTCAGTTATGGGCATCCCATTGTACTCATCCCATTTGATTTCGTACTTCAAGGTGCGTATATTAGACCCCATTGCAGTTCTCTGCAGTCCCTTACAAAGGATAAAACACTGAAGATTTGGTGGGTTGGGGGTCGAAATTAACGTACAATTTTATAAACTATAAATAAACCGAAAAATACTGATACAGTTTCAATTTTGTTTAAGAATTACAAATTTGAAATATATGCCAAAGCAAAGTATACTTCTGGGATCCATTCGTATTCAGGCACGCAGACACTCAAAAACCCGAACATGCCTGCGGGTGAAATCGACTTATGTCTTTACACCGGAAAAAGCGAGATAGCAAGAGCCGAAGTCGCACGAAGGCTTTTATAGGGCAGTGCCGAGCACTACTATAGATCCTACATAGAAATATAGAATATACAATGAAATCCCATTAAATCGTGACCAAAATGGCTACGAGAAGACCCATCTTGGCTGCTAAAAATACGGATTTTAAAGCATCTGTTCGGGATATGAATAAATTGCATTATTCCACCCCCAAAAGAATAAAAATAAATGTTTATTTGTACAACAAAATGCAAATGTCCTTGGCAGGAAGGATGAGCAGGAGCACCTTTTTCGAAATAATGTCATAATTAAATGCGATATACAGGCGATAACAATCAAGTGAAATAGGTGTAAATTTAATTTGTCTAATGTCTCAATTTGAATAAATTTCCAGCACAACAAACAAATGCAGCGAAAGGAATTTTGGGGTGGGGCATGGAGTGTGGAGTATGGAGTATGGAGTGTGAAACCAAACCAAATCCACCCTCCATCAGAGATATGCATAAATTCGGAAGTGAGAACACGTCCAGCCAGTACACCTTGGATTCCTATTTGGTTCGCTTGGGGGTTGGGTATTGGGTGTTGTGGGGTTTCCTCTTTTTTTAAATTCAAAGCCCATCCATCGAGTGTCATTTACTAAGTAGGCAACAAACCAATTGGCGTCTGGCATCTGGCATTTGGGGGATAACTGAATTTGGTGTATGACAGAAGGTTGGGACGGAAAAAGGAGCGCATTTTTAAATGTTTCACATCCTTGTCCGTGAGACAATTGGATATTTAAATACAAGCGACACTTTTAATGCCCCGTGCCCTGCCCTGACACTTGAGCTTGCCTCATCTTGGCTCGGTCTGCCATTTGTGGCATATCTATTCCGAGCACGTAGTCGCCACCGTCTCATGTCGTCGGTCTAAATTCAATATTGAAAAGAAATAACTTAATTTTCGACATCATACTAATGCTTGGGGGTTGGATGGGATTCGATTCGATTCAATCGAGGGTATGGCGGGGTTTCGGTCATAGATGGAAACTGGAAATTTCAGGCCAGCTTCAAGATAAAGATTCCCCACACACACATTTTACACCATAACGGATTAAAGATAAAGGTATGTATAGCAGATATGTCCACGTATAATACTGTTAAGTCCGCAGTGGACTTTATGATGTTGCATAAACTGTTGCGGGCATAAAAACGTCTCATTTGGGACTCATTTAATCCGCCAAATTGTTTACACACATGTGGCACTCAGTGGATCTTCCATCCTGCCACAAAATGGTGCACCCCCCTTAACCACAACCGCCCAAAAAAAACAGCAACAACAACACCTGCCAGCCAGCCAACAGTCGGAACAATCGCGAATTTGAATTCATTCGAAAATCGTTTACCATTCGCGGGGGTCGGGGGCCAAAACACCTGCGCATTCCCTGAGCACATTTTGGCCTGGTTTGGGGCCGGGGCTGGCTCCCTTTTTGCCAGTTGGAGGAGCCGCATTGTTAGCCGTGACTTGCATTCGCCAGCGAAACTCATTCATTCATTCGTTCATTCATTCAGTCATTTATACGCGACTGTCCTTATGGCGCTTTCATTTAAAATCGAAAATGCGCAAATACAAAACCAAATGAAATGCAACAAAAAAAACTGCGAGGGGGAAGCCCATTGTCGGGGTCACCAAAGTTTAGATACCCTTGAAAATACGATAAAAGGCCAGCCAAGCTATAGGTTTGAAAAAGGATCTTAAAACGAACTAGAAATGGCCAGCAGACTGGCAACAAATCAGACAAACATCGCTACTCAGTTCAATAATAATCTATTAAGCTTTTTTTAGTGACCCACTAGTTTTTTTAATAACCCTTTTAAAGTCTTAAAACTATTTCCTCATGGCGTATGGTATCTGTGTCCTTAGATTATATAAAATTCTGATCCATTAGCATTGATAACTGATTGAACTCTGAGCTCTTCTTATGCCTGATAGGCAGAAACTATAAAATGTTCACATTTATCTTTCTGCATTTCTTAGAGAAGATTTAGTTGGATTATCTTCAGAAATAAACACATAAACATTAACTATCATTAGGATATTATACTGTCACAGAGTTATACGAGTATTTCCACCAATATCTTCTAGACTTCGTATATGCTGATATATCTTTGCTTCCGCTTTGCATCCTGTAACCTGTAACCCTTTTGGGTGAGAGTATATCCACAACAAAAGTTTTCTTGATTGTCTGAATGGCTGAAAAAGCCGCTTGACAATGAAATGGTGGCAATTGTGGGACTGGCATTGGGACTGGGACTGGCCCTGGCACTGGGTTGTATTCGGACTGCTTTGAATTGGGATCTGGGTGGGATTGCGGTGGCAGGGATGCACTTGTTAGCCGCAAGGTGTATGCATCCTCATCATCATCGCCATCGCGGTACCCTGCCACATCTCTCGTGGCATGGCATGGCATTGCGTGGCATGGCGTTTCGTGGTTGATTGTCGTGTGGCAAACAAATAAACAAACAAACAAACAGAGACAGAGAGAGAGAGATAGAGGGCAAGGGGTTTCCAACAAAAGCAAAGGACCAAAGTAATTCAAAACAGCAGAAATGTTTGAGCGGAATGGAAAGGAGCCAGCCAGAGCCGGAGCCGGATAATCCCCGGATGCTCACCCTTTTCCTTCGTCAAAGGATGCTTCCAGGATTGTTTGATTATTTAGCGCTTAAATGGCGAATAATCTACAGGCGAATGGGAGAACAAGTATCTCTCAGATACACAGCCACAGAGCAGCTGTCAAAATACATTGCTAGATACATCTAGTTAAACGAAAGATTACGTTCAGTCATCCAAATGCCGCATTTATGGCCTGGCCCACAAGTATATTTGAAAAGTTTTCAACAAAAGAAAGAAAGAAAGAAAGCAGATACGATGCCCCCCTCCCTGTGAGAGTCATCTTTGGGCCATAATTGTGCTTGTAAAAACAAATTAAACTTCAATTTTGGGCAGGGCAGGCTGTCTGGCAGCCATGACTTCTCCAGGGATCCCAGTCCCATCCCCCACCCTTAGCCCTGGTCCCTGAAAGACGTTAAGCAACTTCCGTTTCCGTTTCAAGTCACTTAGCGGGCAAAAGTTTTCAATTGCCTTTTATTATTGTTGCTGCTGGAAGGAAACTCAAGTGAAATGCAAATTTATTCAAAATGGAGGCAAATGGCGGAAAAGTTGCCGCCTTTCGCTGGCTGTCCTGCGTCTGAAATGTTGGCAGGACTCCCAGCTACGACTGCGATAATTAAATATCATTTTTTTGGCCATTTATATTTGCATTTTGTTGAATGTTTTACCTGGCAATACAATTAATTCAATTAAAGTCCTAAGAATCTTTGTTCTGGCTTAAAGGCGTCACCAGGTACAGTCCTAGTGGCTTAAAGCCAAAAGAAAAGCCAGTGGCATTTCCCCCATTAGCTGCACGCGATTTTCCAATAAAATTCTAATGGCCAAATCAAATTCCCAAAAGGAAAAAACAAAACCAAGGAGCGAGAGAGAGAGCTCTGCGGAAATCAGTTACAACTATGGATAGTTATCTCAGCGGGTCATCTCTCCACGAAAGGACAATTATTGGTGGACATGCTAATTTGTGCGTGGAAGGACCACGTTTCACCGCTCTCACCTTTCACCTGGTAAAGCAGAATACCTCAATATTTGTTGACGGAACGTGATTTGGCGCATTTGCCGTCGCCAGACGTGGCCAAAGACATGGACATGGACATGCGACCGCGCCCAAGAGGAGCATGTTCCGACATGGGCAATGGGCGCACCCACAAAGGACTCTGCCACACACTTAGAGGGGGGAGGAAGATCTCCCGCAGTGCGTTTTTCGAGTATGAAAATGGTATGCAAAATGGTTTGTCCAGGCTGCACAAACAGGCGCTTCACCAGAGACCGACTAGACCGACCAGCAGGAGAGATGGAATCACAAAGCGTAACCTTTGAACACGCAAGCCCCGAAAAGGGTTAATTAATTTAATGCCATAACCGGAATGGAATGGCAAGCCACAGTCCACAGTCGGCGGAGTTTTGCTAACTAGACTTATTGAAACGCCATCAGCAGTCACAATTTTCGTATTCGAAGTTGCTGCAGAAAATGCCCCAACCCGCTACGGATATATGTATCCACAATCCTTATCTACCCGTGATAGACTCCGCCTTCAAAGACGTGGCAAGCCACACCCACTTAGGGCCCCCCTTTTTGCGAGCAGCGGGGCGAAGCGTCTTTGATGTGAACTTCGATAGAACTTTTCTTCTGGCCCCTCGGGCTATGCTTTTGTAATTTTCTGCCACACAAATTTGACTTTAACCTGGGCCACAAGAAAGCCGAATTTTCCCTTACCTTTTGCCTTTTCCCTGGCCTTTTTTTCGACTTTCCCAACCCCAAACCCCAAGCCCTATTCTCCCTTTTTGGGGGTAGAAGAACAAGTAAATGATTTTCACAACATGACGTCAATTAAAAGCACTTAGCTGCTAATTAGAAACTCATTTTCGATTAATCAAACCCTTGAAGGAGAGAGAGAGAGTAAGGGAGGGACAAGGTAGTGGGGAGGAGTGGGTGGTTGTCTCAGTATCAGAATATATAGTAATCATCTCGTAGAGAGGATATCGCGTGCCGGGATGTGGCAGGACGACCGCGATGTCAACGCCAATTGATTACCGTCGCTGGCTTTTCCTCTCATTAATAATTCATCTGCAGGATATCTATCGACTCTCGCCGTTGATTTCAATTGAAGGCGAAATGTTGAGCATCGTGTTTCGTCCTTCCACTAAATTATCCTAAAAAATTCATCGTCTTCGACTTTCGCTTGGGGGAATTGCTTGGGGACAGGCACCGGAGAGCATCCGGATCACCAACGCTATCATCATCAACAGCCTATCCACCTGCCCATTAACTACGCTTAACCTGATGGCATCCTTAGAAGAAAAGCACACACAGAACACACAAGGATATACGGCTATCCGCAGCACACAGGACACCTATAAACATTAAGTTGTCAATAAAGGTAATTCATTATGTCGCACTCGAATACCCTGGGGAACAACTCGCATCCTCGCTGTATAGGTTGTATCCTGTATCTTTGTATCTTTGTATCGCTTCTTTTTCGCCTGACATTCACACTCAACTGCCTGCGGTTTCGAGGAATAATAAAATATTCCACTGGATGGGTAATAAAAACGCTTATTGCCGAATGCTCAGGACTCGCTCTCTCGCCACAGGCGAAGGCGCTGCGGTGGAGGCACTTCGAAGGACTCCAATTGAGTATTAATCGTGACAGGAGTGGGGATTGCTATAGACAGAGATACACAGCTCCTTTGAGGAATACCAAACTGATGGAGCAACGGATAAACATAGCTAAAACTTTGTTTGATTAAAACACATGTTAAAAAAGGATTAAAAAGGAAGCACCCCCAAGTTCAAGAAACATTTTCTATATTTTCTGTCCAAGAACTTGCAACTTCCATTAGAAATAGTAGAACATTTAAAGATACTTCCTCATACTCCCATCAATCCTTAGTTAAGTCGTTCCTTCGATTACTACAACTCAATATTCGATCCCTAAAATAAGAGTAGAAGTATCCCAGAGCAATCCTCTTACCAATTTCTTGTACCTGTTGGCCTGGATGCTGGAAGTACGACTCCTGCAGCACTCGACACTCGCGTGACACGTCAGATCAATTTTTCGAAATATATTTTCTTGGAAATTTATTTGCCTGTCATTAGAGTTTTTGCAGGACGTGCTTTGGTAGCATTGGCAAGTGCTCCACTGGGGGCGACTATGTATAACATGGAAGCAGTCAGCACTGAGAGGGAAGAGTCACCAGCGGAGGTCCAGGAGTATCCCTGCCCTCCCCCCACAGAAATAGTCACACGATGTCGTCGCGGCTGCGGTGAGAGGTGACTTTTTGCCATCGATTAGAGAGCAGAGAGAGAAGAGCTGCTGCATGGCTGATACTTTTTAACCTCATGGATACGTGTGGCAGACGACACACACACAGATACAGCTACAGATACAGCTACACGTGTGTGTTTTATGAAAATTGCATTTCAATTGACAAAGACGGGGCGAGTGGAGCATAAAATATGGCAATTTACCGCCCGCCTGCCTGAATGCCTGACTGCCATCCGTGCCCCGTGCTCGCTCGCTCTCTCTCTGCAGGACTCTTCTTTCCAACTCTTTCTCCTTCGTGCTTTATGCCCCTCCACATCCTAGCCATATTACGTTGATGAAATTGTTTTCGTTTCGACAATTTTCGTGTGGTGCAGAGGTGCAGGGGGGAAGGAGGCAACGCCCGTCGCAGGATATTTATTATTTTATTAGCGACGTGTGTTCCATCGGCGGCAAACCCATCATCCATCTATCCATCCATTCATCCATCCTTGGGAGTGGCGCTGTTTTTTACGGTTGCCCTCTAAACCCTTTTCGTACGCGTACTCGTACCCTTAGCCGTACTCGTATTTGGCCAAAAGCCGTGGCCGTGGCCAGGCCGTGGCTGTTATGATAATTAAGTAATGGCTCGGTTCCGTCGACAGGCGCTTGGACAGGCGGCCTGGCCTTAAGTGCTGCCCACTCGACCGTCACACTTTATGCAAACAGCAGGATTCAGAGGGACTTCAGGGACTCTCGAGTCCTGTGTGTTTTTTGTGTGTTCTGTTTGTTTGTTTGTCTTGGGTTTCCTTCTGCTTGGGAATTGAGCTGTTGTTGCGGTTGGCATGAATAATTACTTGGAAAAAATCGTAGATACAAACAAAAAGTTGAGTCAACATATGGGAAAACCATAAGGAAAGGATTTCCTTAACTTGGCTCCATAAAATATGCTAAGAAAATTATAGAACCAAAGATTTGGCTCAGTTTTCTTGGGTACATTTCATTGGGCTATTATCAAGGCTCGATGTGGCACTTCGCTGGCCACAAAACGATTTGTTAAATGATTTTTATTTATGAATTTATGTCCACATGCCACCTCAACAAACAGCCACCAATCGATGATAAAAGAACTGCGCTACGATAAAGGCCGGCCCCAAAAATAAAGCAGAAAACCCTAAAAACAAACCGCAGAAACAAAACCGTTTTGGCAGCAGGCAGGCAGGCGGATAGGGCGGGGCGGAAGAGTCAGGTGATTGCCGCCTTGGATTGGGGCTGGGAATGGACTCTGTTCGGGTGTTCTATTGGCGGCAATCAATCGCTTGTAATCGCAACTCTGTTATCACTATAGCTTAACACCTTTCGTAAGTCGTAAGCTGGTCAGCAGCAGCAGCGGGTTTTGTTGTTTGGCTACTTTTTATCATCATATCTGAGCAGAGAACAGTACTGGGCACTGGGAGTGGGACTGGGAGTGGGACTGTGGCTGGGACTGGGGAGGCACACACCACGATGGACTGGACTGGGGCCAAAGTTCAGAGCGCGGCATGGAACACAAAAGACCTTAGTGCTTCCTAATTGCGCACTAAATTAACCCAACCCAACCACAGAGTGAAATATAAATACTGAAAATATATTAATGAATGAATGGATAGCGAACGGAACGTAATGGGACTCGGAATAATATCGGATCGTAAAGCCGAACATGAAATGTACCGCCAATCAAAAAGGCGCACATCAAAATTACCCACTAAATTGCCGAAAAGAAATTAACTCCATCATCCCACCACTCGCACTGGGAGGGAGAGGGGAAGGGGAGTGTTGTGGTGGTGCTTCTTCTCCTCCTCCTTAAAAGAATTGAAATTGAAATTCAACTTTTGGTGCTGCATACTCTACAGAACTTGTATCTGTATCTTGTGGCACCGCCTCTTATGTCAAAACTGCGGCTGCTGATTTCGAATGGAGTACCCTCGAAAACGAGCCACGAAGCGAAACAATTCAATTCGCTTGTTCAATGGGCATTACGATTAAACAAGGGGCACTTCTTTGGGGGGTAGTACGTGGTAGTATTTCTCATAAAAAGTATCTAATATGCAGATGAGGAAACGACTGGGAGATACCACTTAAGCAGGCAGGCTGCTGCAAGATGAGAAAAGCAAAGGATTCTATAATGTATTATAGATGGTTTAATCCAATAAAAGTTTGACAGACAAATATAGAGGTTCATAAATAGCGCGATTCGTGCCAAATACCATTCTCCATACCATGGACAAAAAAAGTGGTTCGTCGACCGATATTCTACTCATAGCGAGTGAGCCGGGGGTTGGCTCAATAGTGAAGCGAAGGCGCCTTACTATGTACATACTTTGATGGAAGGTTTGATAGAAAGGTGATGATATCTTAATCTTCTAAGACAAACAATTATGATAGATGATTATTAAAACTGAGAGAGAAAATATATATTTTTTAGAGTCCTTAGACTGTAATATAACTTTTAAATTAAATTTTACACATCTAGATAAATATAAAAAGGTCTGAAGATCGTTTAAAAGAAAGATATACATACATATAGAAAAATTCCTAAAAAAAATATCAACTAAGCCTGCTCAAATTTCTATCCTTAGAAATCTCCCTCAATCCCAAGGATACCCCTTAACAGCCTGATATACATATGTATGTACGAGTACTGACCACTTTTAATTTCAATTTCAGAGCGAAGGAGAGTGTGGAATCACTCTCTCCCTTTCCTCCCCTTCCTCCTCCTGCTTACGCCCCCACAAAAACAACACAAAAATCCGCCGCCGACGCCGCCACTGCCGACGACGCTTTGGCCGCAATGTCATTGAGAAAACATTTCGGCAGGCAGCGACTGTGCGACTATGGGACTGTGGGGCGATCAATTTAAATTAAGCTGAAGATTTTGCTTTAATTAAAAATCTTCAAATACGCTTAATGACAATTAATTGGTCAACCATCAGCATCGGCATCGGCATCGGCAGCGGCATCGGCACAGCCCCCATCATATCGATGGGGTACGGAACCAAGCGGTCTCGATCGGGATTGCAGTGTCATCGCCTATATGCCGCCTGTCTATAGGTTCTGATGTGGTCTGTTCTGGTCTGGGATCTGGGATCACCGCCAGATGGCCAACAGTCACGCAACCGTCATAAAAATGATCCCTGGAATAGGGAATCGGGTAGCGGGAAGCGGAAAGCGGGAATCGGAGGCCTTTTCCTCTTTGAAGTTGCGTGTTCCGAATGGAGATTTCTTCGACGGTTCTTTACACTCGATTTTCGCTTCAATTGAAACAAATCAAACTTGGGTGGAGAGCAGATCTTTTGTTTTCACCGCACCCTTGAAGAATCGCCACTACTGATTCAATGTTCTGTCCAAGATGGGCTTTAGATCTCCAGCGTTTACTGGAAGAATTGACCATAAAGTGACTCCATAATGGATTGCCTTTATAGAGCTCCATTTAATCTGCTTAAATGTGTATTAGCCAAAGACCTCGCTGACAGTCCGATGAGCATTACTAACCTCGTTACGTTTAATAAATGGTTTGCCACAACTTGTTATTAACTTTACGACTTACGAGCGTGTGTGTCTGTGTGTGTGTGTTTTAATTATGCCAACAAAAGGTGACTCTAATGACTAGTTATGCACTCTGTGGCCCAATTGGGGAAATGCACATGATAATCTCTGAACTTTACACTCAACAATGGACTAGGACCCCACCCAATGCCATATACCCTCCCATTCAAAGGCCAGCTGACGGTCTGTCCCTCGTTTGGTCCCTGAAGACAACACAACTGATGGACTGCTGATGACATAATATGCAAATACAGAGAATGCCACAAACCACAACCAACAACACATAAAACATCCCTGGATATACGAGTAGATGTATGAGGGGGTTACAGGGGGGTGGGGGTTATGGGTGCACCTTCTTCTTGCTTCTTAGTCTGACCTGTGAATAGTTTTTAGCTTGATTTCTTTGGGGAATTTATTCGATGCAGAGCTCTGGCTCTGGCTCTGTGCTGAGCTGACAAAATGAAGGAGTTACTGTAGTTTATAGCGGAGTTAGAGATGGGAGCGTGAGTTGTGAGTGCTTTGATCTATCGTCTTTTATTATGTGAGCGGTTTTTAAGGAGACTAAGGATGACTAACTAGTTTCCAACCCCAGCCAAAAGCCCTAGCAGCTAGATGTAAAAACCCTGTCAAACCCTGCTGTAAAAATAAATAAAGAAATAAATAGTTTTCAACCCTTTGTTAGGTTTCAAATAATTTCTAGATATTTAAGAACTTCTGAGCATTGTTTGGAAAGTATTCTTTTATAATTCCTGAGATATGTACATATATGTAATTACCTGGTGGTTATCGTTCCATTTTTACTCCATTTCTAATACTCATACTCGATGTCCAGAGAAAGCCAATTGGAACTTTCAATTCAGTATAGGAACGAAACTTTTATCAGCTTTAATTTACTGAAATAAAACAATATAAATTTTTAGAAATTCCTAATTAAAATAAAGCCCTAATTCTGTACAATTCATAATTAAAATAAATGCCTTTATTATACCACATTAAATCTTTAATATATCATTCTGTCACTGGAAATAAATACTCATATTCAATGGGATTCTATGTATTTATCAGTAAAATGGGTAGGAGATGAATGCAGGAGTCCAAATTCACCAGATATCATTGCTAAAACTAGGGAAATGTCATAACGATATGTATATACATATGTACATACTATGATTCTTTAAAAAACTGGGAAATACATGGAATATATTTCATACAAATGAGAAGCATACGCTCCCTATTTATTTTGTAGTTTTCTTAAATGGAGCTCAAAATGCATTAAAATTCAATTAAAATATTCTTTAGAAAATGAAAAATATCCAATGAAGTCGTCTATGGCAATTTTGTATATATTTTGTTGTAGAATTGGCTTGTATTCATATTTCATTTAAATAAAAAATATATATCATTGGGGACTGAAAATCCCGTCTATTGTTCATCAACAGAATTCTCTACTCGAATTCTAGTTTCATGCTCCCATCTCCAGCTCAGAGAGCCCACATTTCCATGGTTCTGCATGGTGATTCCTTCGTCCCCTCCCCCGTCCCGTTTTAGTCCTCGTGGTGGCCGTAGTAATTTGCTTAATTACTTTAGCTTGTGGAAAAACTGTTGCTAAACGTACAATCGCCGCGAAGGTGCGGGCTAATCGCCGCAGTTGAATGGATGAATGAATGAATGACTGAATGTCCTTCTGTCTGTGAGTCCTTCTGTCAGCGAAGGGTATTATTAGGTGACATTTTTGCATAAGCAAAGCGTTGTGGCTGTAATTAAAATAATTACCCCTTCCGATTAACCCAGTTTTGAGGTTCGCTGCTCAATTTGTTGCACATTTCGGCCGTCCGTCCGTCCGTCTGTTCTTTTTCCATTTCCATTAGCCTTCCGGGTGCCTCCTCCGGTGGTTTTTCGGTGGCTCTCTGTACTGCTGTTCGTGTTTTCTTGGCCCACAACCACAACCCTACCCCCCGAGATGTTGTTATTATATTGTCACATGTGAACTGAGGCGTGAGGAAAGCGATTACAAAAAGGGGTGTGCGGCACAGGGAAAGAGGAAACAGTGGCAGGATACAGTGGCAGGATAAGGGCCACGGATATGACGCCTTGCGGCGCTGATTGTTCCTTTTGTGTTGCCTTGTTGCCTTGTCGTAGGTTTGCCCAATGTTGCCGCACAGACTTACCCTTTGATCCCAATCTCTCGCATGACTCCCCCACTCCCCACCCCCACCCCAACCCCATCATCGGATCGAACTTCGACATTATCCCATAATTATAGGGTTACCGTATGTTCCGACCCGTGCCACGTGCGCCTTCTGTTCCGCTCTGCTCTCGTCTGCTCTGCTCTCGTATTTATGCAACAATTTAACCGCAAAATTTATTCATGATTTCGCCAAATTGTTTCAAAGCTTTGTTCTGCCCCGCAAAAAGGATTGGGGGGTGGGGCCAACCCTTTTGTCATGCCTTCATGTTGTGGGTAATTTTCAGATTATCAGATTTTGTTTGGCTCTAAACGGTTTAAATGATTGTTTTGGGCCCCATTGTTCGAGTAAATTGAGACCTCAAAACGGAAGCTGCGATATCAAGGGAATGAGAGGATACAATTACAGGCGGAGTTCTCATAAATAAATACCATATATGATGACAAAGGATTTCACAATACCTTAAAATAATGCACACAATGTACAATCAAGACTTACATTTGGTTTTAGGTAACCCCAACTGTGCCAGAGATCGACCTTATTTGATATTCTTAATTGTCCCGATTTTACATCTTATATAGTATAAGTTTCTACTGTTTTCGTGTTACTTCAGATAATCCTTGGCTATTCATTTCCTGCCTTAACATCCCGTTTAAGCACTCTTAGATCTAAGTTTCTTTAGTTTTCAGTGAAACATATGAATAATATTTATTCCAACTTCAAACAATCTATTCATGAACCATTCATGAACCATGAAGTGCTCCAAGCGATACCATCAAAAGGCTGTTCTTCCCAGGCAAGAACGCAGGCCTCCTCCCGCCCAACCGGCCGAGGGGCGCTGCTGCATAACGCGCAACTCGTTAACCGAACCGATTTCGGACACGCAGGCAGAAAAGGTAGATGTGTAACGAATCTTAAAGAAAATTATAACAAATCGGAATAAAAGAACTAAGAAATTTCTAATTGCGAGAAGGATATGAGAGTATGAGTAGTTTTAGAAGAAGAAGGGAATTAATAGTAGATATAATAAGGTAGTGGGAATTATAATCGAAGCATAAGACCCTTAACGGTTCATGCAATAAATATTTTTTGATCTACAGAGCGGAAGTAACAACGGTATATAGTTTCTTGTGTTTCTAATAGGAATCGACCCTCGTCGGGTTCAGCACTCCCATTTCAAAAGTTACCCTAGCTTTCCTCCAGCTTAACTATCCTAACTTTCACACAAACCCCAACTATAATTATGTATTCCCCTATTCCACTCTTCTCCTATTTCCACCATGTTCTTCCCAATTCAGAACTCTCTCTCTCTTCTACAACTCCCTCTAGTTGTGGTGCCATTTCCATGTACAACTGCAATTACACTTACGACTTCTGCTCCCAATTTCCTTTTCTCTTTCCTCCTTTCTCCTGGCAGCTCCATCCGAAACCGAATGACGGGGAAAAAGACAAATAAAACAGTTAAAAACAATTAAGTTTTTGAAATCATGCAAAAGTTCGAAAATGTCAAACTCCGAAGCGTGAGAAACATTTTTGCAATGTGATGTTGAGAATCAAAACTCGGGGAACCGGGAGACCGATATTTTTTACAATTAACCAATGTGAAACCCCAGTATTGTGGGGGCGTTGGGGGGGACAGTGGGAAGCAATCCAAAAGAAGAGAAAGAAATGTGCAATGCACTGAAAGAACAATTGGGGATACAACCATTAAGGGAGATAGATGGATGGCTAATCATTCCTGAACAACATATCTGCATCTACATCTACAAATTGTCTATTTTTCTTGATAATCCTTCGATATCTAAGCTCTTTGCTATATCTTTTGGATCTGATTTCTGTTGTTGCACTTTTTGTGAACAGTGTGAATGTCAAATCGTTTCAGTCATGCGATTTTTTCCACTCAATCAAACCCCTAACGCGGCTCCAGTCACCAGTCCGATCCGGTCTGGGCCTGGGACTGGGCTTGGCATTGGTGTCTCCGGAACGTCATGTATCCGTTGGGGGCTGCCACAGAGATACAGATATAGAGATACAGATACAGCTACAGATGGAGATACTGTAGCCGGCCGCATCGTAGTCATGTCACCCTTTTCATTACGTTCCATTAAGAGTGTTGGGGGATTAATTGAATTTAATTGATTTGCCAAAGCAGACTAAATTGGCCACACTGTCTAGATTCCGGGGGCAACAGCGCAACAGATACTCGGCCCAGACAATTATCCATGAGATACACTCGAACGAGTGCGAGTGTGCGATACATTACACACTGAGACGAAGGAGACATCATCCATCCAATGCCTTGCCCCACCATTGGGGGGGCTTCCATCTCTCTGTGCTGGTTGGCTGGATAAATTAATGAGCACATGAATTTGGATTCCCACTTTGGGTGCTGGATGTTGATCATCTAACAGTGGTTGCAAATAGTGTACACACACACAGAGACAGACTTATATCAGATGTGGCCACTGCACATATGACATCATCGAAAACAGTTTGGCTTTTGTGCGGGTGTCTCTCTCGGTCTCCCATCAGACATTCTGTTGTGTTCTGTTGTTTTCTCTGTGGTTTCTCTTAATTGCACAACGAGCCACAGTCCACACAGTTTGAGCTTCAGATACTTTACGAGTACTCTCCCCCCCCAATAGATGTCTATAGATACTGGGGATACTCGCACCCTGCGGAGGCGTGAGATCAGCCCAGATGGAGTCCGAGAGCCTCAGGCTGAGGCTGGAGGCTGTATCTGGAGTCGTTGTCTTTTTTGAAGTAACCGCCTTGACACTTTTGACAATGGACAAATGTTAATTATCTGGATTCTAGAGATACTCCAATGGAACAATTAACGGACCAAGAGAGCCCTTCAATGTCTTGGTTCTAAATTTAGACTCAGATAATCAAATGGGAGTTTGTTCTAATTATCGTATTGTGTCAGATCTTTATCGAATTAACTTTTTGAGATCAGCTATGCAATGGACATCTTCATTTGTAACAAGAACAAATTATGCTTTCTTTGAACCATTTTCCCCTAACTATTTTGAGCTCGGTTAACGATGACTATTTTCAATTCAGTTATGGAAAGAAAGGTCTAATCCTTTGAAGTCTTTGAAGACCTAAGGTGACTTAAAGATATGAGATTACTACCTGACGCTGTTAACGCTTTCCTGCAAACTATTTGCATATTCTGTTAACTATTTGTAAATAATGAATTCCTGTAAACTATTTGTCATAATTAATGGCAATGACACTGGTCCATTCTTATTCCAAAACACCAATCAGCACTTTCGAATGAGCGGAGTATGTATTCAATATTTGTTGCGTACTCGATTGAGAGACAAAGGATCGGAGCGGATATAAATTTTCGATGTACTTGTTAGTGTTATCTGAGCTTTTTCTGCATAAATGATGGACAGGACCGAAAAGACGCATTAAATACTGTGGAATTGCTTAATATTTTTTTAAGAATATAAAATAAAGATACGTTACCGAAGTTCGGAATAGTTCTCATTTCATAAATATTTTTGTGCAATATTTTTGAAGGAAATAATCAACGACGATTGAAGGCGAAGGCTCTGAAGGCTTTGACTGTTTTAGTAAGTTCTTTAAATTTAAATATTATCAATTAGACGATATATGTAATTAATATGATTAATATAATATAATATAATTAATATAAGATATGTAATTAATATGAGCTTACCCAGTACCTATAGCTCCAACCCTTGTTAATATTTCATTTTGACTATTTAATAGCATGAAATAATAATAAAAATTTAATGAATACTCCAGTTTTTCTTATTTAAAACAAATTCTTAACAATATCAAGCAACTTGCATCACAACGGTCCATGTGAGCTGGGGGGACTACCACTTTAACTTAACCTAAGCCTAGAAATAAGAATAATTTAAAGAATATCTTTATATTATAAAGTTTATAATAATTCGCAATCATATTTTTTAAAACAAACTTTGAAGTATTTGAATTCTTTATAAAAAAAATGCTCAAAAAAGAGTGCTAAAATTCTTTAAAGTTATTAAAATAAATATTGAAGATATCAAAATCAATTCTTAACAATATCAGGTCACTTTCATTCAATTTTTCCATAATTAACATCATTAAAGATGGATTCGAAGGATTTTAATTTAAATTTCAATGAGTGCTAAATTCCTTTAAAATTCCAAAAATAAATACTCAGGCTATCAAAATGTTCCATGGCTTGTCCTTCAATCATAAATATCAAACAAAAGCCCCACTGTATATTGTAGTGAATATTCTTGTGAATTTAACTCTTTTTTGATTGCTTTTGGGAGCTGGAAACCGTTCTCACTGTTCTGTTTACATTGAAATCACTATTTAATTATTTAAAAGCGCAGCGAAACGGGTAGACAGGACAGGTATACGAAGGGAGTACGAGTACGAGTCTATATAGGTGTATGTATCGGACATACATGTATATGTAGGAGCTATGTATGTATTTTTGTTGGGGTCTGCTAACTGAATAAAGCAGAATGTGCGCAAATATATTTGTTCGATTTGTATTTGTTTTACCTTGATTTGGTGGTGCAAAAGGTACCCCCCCGCCCCGCCGAACCGATGATGGCTCCGCCCAGAACATGGCTCTACCATTTGTAGTATTTGTTATCTTTCGGTTTTCGATTTTCGGTTTTTATTTTTATATTTTTTTTATATGTTTGTTTTTTTTTTTTGGCATACTGCTGTGCTCTTTCCGCACACACAACCTAATGCGGGGGCGCACCTCTCATTCCCTCGCACGGTCAGTGGTTGGAGGCCACCAATTGGGGGTTCCACTGTGGGGCTGTCGGGCTCCTCCCACTCGGCATTGGGGCAATCCAATCACCGCTCACTCGCCACTGCGCATGGTGGAGAACTGCCCCGTCTGGCAGGAGGAGGGCCTCCTGGGGGGGATGGGGGTGTGGGAATGTGGTGACTGCGATTGCGCCTCTGTTTTCAGTGATAACAAATCTTTATCGGGGCAATGGTTGCTTATCTGGCCACGAATCGAAAATCAATCGATTCAATCGAGTTTCGTTTGTTTGGTAATTAGCTTTTGGACACTGTTACTGTTGTTCTTTCTCTCTCCCTCAGTCTCTATCTCTTTCTCTCTCTCTGTCTCTCTCTCTTTTACCCGTTTCTATTTGTTTTTTTGGTCTCTAGATATTGTTGGGGGGAGTGTTAGAAAAACATGAAAATTGTTATAAATACACGGGGAAGCGAAATCGGAATCGGGTCAATGGGTTTAATTTTAGTTTTTATATAATCGATAAAAGATGAATATATATTTGATAGTGAAAGTAAACTTGGATTCCTGAAACTTCAATGACTTAGAGTCATGTTTAAGGATGTTTTCCATCTAAAAAACAATGGAGTATGTTTTTAGATTATAAATATAGAAGCCTTACAACCAAAACAGACGTTAAAACTATCCCACAAATACTTAATACCTTGATGACTCTTTATATGCCCAAAAGTGTACACCTTTTGAAGGAAAATCTATAGATCTGGTGTTATTATTATGATTAGGAGTTGTTAAGGAAGATATTAAGGAACATCTGGGTCACCAAGGGATACGTCATACCTCTACAGAAGCTTTCAAGTATCCCTAAATGCCTCTGAAACCTTACTTCATTAAATATTTGACTCCCCAAAGAATGGATCAGCTCTTCCACTGTTATCCAATCCCAAATCCCAAAGCAGAGAGCAGAGAGTAGTTCCTTCTGCTCCACAAAGGTGTGACCATTAAATAAATACCGCAGTTACAGTTACGAGTATATCTGAAAGTTTATCTCTCTCTATCCCAAAGGTAGTCCGAGCAAACAGAACAGAACAGAACGTAAAGAAGTCGTAAACATAATTACAACTTATCAATAAATTCGAGCACTAACCTCTGGAGTCGAGTCTAGACCGGTAGACTCCGTGTCGCCATCCACAGAGTTCTCATTCCACTTTTTGCAGAGTACTTTACGGATTATAGTACCTCTCCCTGCCCTTTCCTACCCTCTACCCTTTTCTCTCTATTTACATTGGGTGGACGGGACGCGTTTAAGTGTTGTAAATTATACAAATATCGATCAACAAAGGTGCAAACACATTCACTTACCCAGAGGGAGGAGGTTCCAGAGGAGATCTATGGGGTACCATACAGGGGCTACATTCTTGAGCTTTAAAGTTCTGAAATGAAGGAAGAAATGCTGGATGTTACATTCTTCTTTGAGGTTAATCTTTGATCATATGATCATACTTCTATGATCATACTTCAAGCAGAGCTTCATTTCTCATAGGAGGATTATCTTGTGTTCAGGATCCTCTGCAGTGGGTACCCTACAATGTCAATAATTACAATACAAATTGCTGTTTGTATAAATCGTGTCATAAATATTTATACACATTTCCCATTTACGCGTTTTCTGCTTTTGGGATCTATAGTGCAAGAAGACGGGGAGTACCAGTACCGGTACTACCATGTAGTTACATCCATGGTTTACAGAGAGTGTAAGAGTGAGGGTGTGAGGGTGTGGGTTTGTGGGGGGTTCTGTGGGTGCTATAAAACCTGAGTTTTATTTCAATCTGCCGCCTCTAGGTTAAATATATGGGCCTATCGAAGGCCTATCCACAGCGCAATCGATCTGTGACCCACCATCGCGTACCGAGGCTCTGATGATTAGATAAGACCCCCCACCACCCGGACCTATAGAGGCAGAGGCTCGTCCCCACATACCAAAAGGTGTCCGTCCACGCTTTCCATCCACGGTTCAAAGTCAGTCGGAGAGAGAGTAGATCCAGAGGCAGAGCACAGAGACCAGAGGCTACTCATCCTGTTTCCAGTCCCGCACGAGCACGAGCGTGGACAGCCCTGAGCAGCAACCCAACAAACTATCGATCTATAAAGAGGCACTAAATCAACAATCGAATACCGAACACCGCCGTACCGCGTACCGCGGAATGGAGCGGAGGTGGAGGTGGAGTAAGAGCTATAAATAAATTATTTATAGCTTCGGTGGTGGAATGGAATGAATATTGCCACCACACAGAGGTACATAATACGAGTAGATGGATCGTCGCTGACTATGGTATCGGCTTCCCGGCCTCTCCTACGGCCACGGGTATCGTGGGGTATCGGGGGTACCGCCGGGTTGGCTATATGATGATTGCATAGACCAGAGGCAGAGCCAGAGACGGAGGCGGAATGCACTGCCGACCATCCAAAAAGCGAACAAACGAAAATTACTTTGATAACCGATTTGTTGAGTTTTGTTGAGTGTGTGCTGATAACTGATAGCCATGTTATTATTAAGGGCTATTAAAATTCTGATTGAAAATTCATGTCAAAAATATATTTTATTATCCATTGTAAAAGTTCATTTCATTTCAGTTCTGTTCATGATTACAACCTGGCAATCAATATACGTTATGGAATCGTATCGTATTTGGATCCAATCCAATCGAATCGAATTGAATCGTTCGAAAAAGGTTTCTACTTACAGGCAGTCGGCAGTATAGATAGCATTCTCAAATAAAAACCTGAGCTATACAGTTATCAGACTGCCTACCTACCACACGTATTGTACTTATATGATGTCTGACTTTAACACACTTTGTAGGGCTAGGCTAGCCCGTTATGGGCTATGATTTTATCATATAAAAACAGAGAACCATCGAATGGCAGACGATGTTGTAAACTCTTTAGAAAAGTGTGTGGAAATATTCAAATTATCTGCAGATCTGTCCAGCTAGCATTCTGGAGCAGCTTTTGGAATATTTTCCAGCTCAAAATAATAGTATTATAATTTGGGAATATTATTACACAAATGTGCTCTATAGCAATGAGAATCTTTATTTATCAAGAGTTTTCTTGAAGGAAACACTTCTATATGTCTCCTTTGTATCATATTTTATTCCGTTTTCTTTCAAGGAATATATTTAACTAATATTAAATTAAATAAATTAAATATATATTTAATTAATCTTCCATATTCATATTTCCAGCAAAGAATCAAAGGAAAAAGGTTGTATTTTGTGTTGGTAATACCACATAATGGCATATTTTATATTCCTTTGGTTCTATGAAGAAAAACCATTAGATGTCCCTTCCTTGACCATATACTAGTAACTCCTTAATTTTTTCCATATTGTTTCAGGATTCTGTTTTAAATTTATGCAACATGTCTACCTACAATATGAGAACTTAAGGTTTAAAATTTCTGTGATGATTTGTTGGCAGCTGAAGTTTGCAGTAAAATATAATCAACTCTGAGGTGCAAAGATCATCTTCCCCTTTTTAAACGTATTAAAAACGGTAGAAAACTTTAACTTTATCTTTAGGTATATCCACTCTGTCAATACACTAAACAAAATCCTGTGAAATGTCGAACAATTCTGTTTTCGATCCATAAATGTTGTGGATATTCGCTCTGCAAATTTTGAGTGAAATTTATGAAAGTGCCCAGTTACAAAATCACAGTTTTTGGGGTTATATTGTTAAATTCAAGTACGAGTGAGAGATCTTATAATCATAGCAATTTACTAGACATAAGATCATCCCAAGAAACTGTCAAAAAGCCTACGCCATCTACCTATACCCAGCCCATTTCTCCATTTCCCCTAGACATCTTAATCTCTTCCCTAGATCCTCATACTTTTCCTTCAGATCTTAATGGATGCACGTCACTCTCTAGCGATTCTGCATTTCAGCCAGATTTGTAGTTCTCTAATTGGATCTCTGGCGGAGTGACAGAGTGGGGAAGAATGGAGAGCCAAATGGAGGGGAATCGGAACCAGTGCCAGACCTCATTTTGTTCACACTCCACGCTCTGCACTCTCCGAATACTCCGATCCCAAGTCTCGCGCTACTAAATTTAGTGTGTAATTCTTTAAATCGTTGCCATGTGTTGGCCAAAACTAAGTGACACAAATACTCTCCGCGTTCCCGAAGCTGGGATCTGGAACGAGCCGGGAAGTACTCGCATTCAAATCTGTGACGAAAACGTGGTGGCTCGGGGGAAGGCTTGCGGGGGACTCGTAACACTTATTTATGTGCCCGTTGAAATGGGAACATTAGCTCTGTGTGTTTGTAAATATTTGTCATAATTCCGAGATGGGGGACGACGACGACGACAACATCGAGGCGACATGTGCGACGATCCACCAGACAACAAAAAAACAACCAGACGCCCTCTCCCTCTCTCATGGGGGAGAGATCTGGTGGTGGTGGCACTGGATATTTGTACTCCAAGTTGGGCTTTTAATGTCGCAATTAAATGCATGAGTTTTTAAAAATTAGATGCCTGTCAAAAATGTCTTATTTATGGGACACAAAAAGCTTTGTTCAAAGCAAGAAAAAAACGGGGGACTCCCAAAGCTTAGAAACTAAAAAACAAAAAACTATTGGGGTGACATTATAGTTGGGATATGGAAAAGATCCATGAGAAATCTGTGACTTGTTGTGCGGTAATTCTCATCATGAATGTACTTGTAGGGAGAACTATGTAGTATTCAGGGAATTATGGATATTTCGAGGGGGGCTTTCTAGGTCAATCGGAATGTTTTTTATGTGCCACAAGTTGTCCACACATTTTGGAATATCTTAGTTCTTAAATCAGCTATTATGATGATATAAACGAAGAGATTAAACAAGAATTTTGTCATTTAAACTGCAACTTTAAATGCTTAAAGATTTACTAGTACTTTACACAACTACTTAAACCTTATAGATTTAATATGGTATAGATATATTTCTTCTAATCTTATAAATAAATACATAATAAAAATGGTTTAGAGATACTCAAATCAAGTTATTTTATGTTTACGGAAATTGCAACAGAATCTGAGACTGGAAGATATCTTTGCTAGGGGGCACTCGCTACTCTACGCACTCGCTTTGCTTGATCGCTTGACCCCAGGCTCACTCGCTTCGCTTGATCGCCAAACCAAGGTTCACTCGCTTAATCTATGGCAAGGATAACAGTAAAATATCGGACCACCAAGACGACCCAAGACTTTTTTATATAACAGAGAGATATTAAAGAAAAAGTATACTTAAATTTAGAAGGTAAGACTTTTTATAGATCCATATCAAAGAAAAAGGTCCCTTGTATTTAGAAGGTAAGACTTTTTATAGATCGACCATTTCAAACACATACATAAACGCAACTCATTATAGGTCCACGACTATCCAAAACTTGAGAGAGATCAAAGAAAAAGGTACCTTAGAAGCTAAAACTTATCCTTAAACGTAACTTCTGTATATCTATCTTTAAGATATCTATAATCTATCTGTATCTGTCTATCTATCTGTACCTGTCTATTTATCTGTAAGAATGTGCACATATTTTCAAAGAGTTTCTGTAAAGACTCTCCCTAGTCCTATTATTATCCACCTTCCATCACCATTGCTGGTTCTGTTGTTCTCCCAACTAAAATCACTTAGCCGCTTCCCCCTTCCCCTGTATTTTATCGAAGAAGGAAACCCATTGAAGCCACCTCGTTTTATGGGGGAAATGGTTTCCATTTGAAGTTATGGCCAGAAACCAATCGCGAATAGCGAATCGCGAATGCCAACTCAAAGTCACACACACACACACATACACAAGGCGAAAAGGTAATTGGGGGGATAGAAATGCTCTCTCAAGTGTGAAAGTTTTTGCACTTGAGTGCCGTCCTGGGGGGTGGTGGGTGGCTGGCAACCACTTGAAATTAAATGGCATGGGAGGCACTTCAAATGGCACTAGAAGACAACAGCGATTACCACGAAAGATCGACCCCACCCCTTAACTCTTTCAATGAAGTGAAGGTAAAACCAAAGGCCCGCACACGCACACGCGTCCCCACCGCAACCCCCACTCTCCCTCTCTCTCACTCACTCAACCCCCTGTACGATCCAGAGCGAAACCATTGTTCGCGGCGCATTGATTTTTGAACGAATCAAAGCGGTATGCGCACTAAAAATACCAACAACAACAACAACTACAGCAACAGGCATACCAAATACCAAATCCAGATTAAGTACGAAATATGCTGGAAAGTAGGCGTGGCCTCAAACAGGGGTGACAGACAGAGAGAGAGAGAGAGCGAGAGATAGCAGGCAAGAGCGGCAGAGCAGGACAGACAGCACAAAGAACCAGCAATATGGTGGTGTGTGTTTCAATTCCATTTCGTTCCGCAACAGTACTGTTATTGGAAGTGGAGAGAAGTAGGTGGTGCCGTTTCACTCGCACCCATTCGTTGGCCGCCTGTGGGGTTGGTGGGCTGTGGTTCTTGTTTGCTTCAGTTGGAATGAGTGTCGGTCTGGTTGGAACGCAGCGGAGCGGTGCGCTCTCTTCGGTCTTCAGTCCGGCAGAAACGGCGGACAGAAACAGACACTCGGGCGTTAAAATCGCGTCCGCTCTCTTCTCTTCTCATCTCTCTCTCTCTCTCTGGCAGCAGTGCGACGCAACGCCGCTGACCAAATCCAGATTTCTTCCAATCTTGGCGAAATCGTAATCGAGAATTCAGAGAGCGAGTGCGAGTGCGAGCGAGCGTCGTGTGGTGTTCCGATAAACGTTCCGGACAGAAAGTCAAGTGCACAAATCCGACGTCGAAACACAGATTCACTCTCAGCCCAGGCGCCGGCGTCAGCAGCAGCAGAAGCACCAGCACTAGCAGCAACGCTCCCAGTGTTCCATTTGGATTCCACTCCGTGACTTCGACTTGGACTCTGAATCGGAATCGGGGCCGTGATTAGGTTTTACGGTTTAGTCCGCTCGATGACTCCGAACCCAACAGTAGACAGTAGTTCCTCCTCCAATGGCCAGCAGCAGAGCAGCAGCCGAAGCTGAAGCTAAAATCTGAAATCTGTGACACTTCCTCCTCTCAGTCGTGCGCGTGAACACAGAGCCCGCTTCCGTATCCGCATCCGCATCCGTATTCGCATCCGTTATCGCATCCGTGTGTCCCATGCCGTCGCGTAAACTTCAAACAGTTCCAGTGCCCAAGCCAAAGAAGAACCAAAGTTAGGATCTAAGATTAGTTCCAAAACATATCGTTATATCGTTACAAAAAAAAACTCAATCAGTGCCCAAAGATGGACGTGGCCAAGCTGCAAGCGAATCCGGGCCAGCATCTCCTGCATCCGGCTGCCTCGGCGGCCCCGCCCGCCCATCAGCACCACCTGCCCCTCGACTACAGTTTGGGCAACTTCAAGCCCGCCATTGCCGCCGACTTTCCTGGCAATCCCTTCCTGGCCAGCACGCAGCAGCAGCAGCAACAGCAGCAGCAGCAGCAATCGTCTTCGTCAACCTCTTCCTCCTCCACATCGTCGTCCATCGCATCGCTGCAGGTGCGGGATCTGAGTGCGCTGACCGCCATGGCCACGATACCCTCGCCCACCCAGCTGCTCCACCAGCGCATGCAGCAGGCCCAAATCTCGGTGGACGCAGCTCTGGGTCACCACCAGCACCAGCAGCAGCAGCCCACCCACACGCACCCACAGCAACAGCAGCAGCCACAGATGCCGCCGGCATCCACGTCGCCTCGCGACTACGCGCCCATGTCCGCCTTCAAGGCGGTGCTGCCCAAGAAACGTACTCCCGACGGTAAGTACTCAAACGAAGGAATATACAATACATATATGTATAACTTCTGGTTAAAAGTGTATGCGTGTGTGTGTGATGTGAAAATATAACAAATTTAGGAAATATTGGAAATATGGGATATCTAGTGGAATTCTAGTGGATTACAGAACTTAGATATACATATATTATGTGTATATTATGTGCATAAACCTTCGGACCTGAATCATAGTTAGGTACATGTTTCCATGTTTCCATTAGTGTTTTATTTCATAATATCATTTAAATCAAATCGGTAAAATCAATCAATCGATCATTAATTGAACCCAGGTTATGGTTTACTTCTATATGAAAAACATTAAAAAGCATAGGAACATATTTAGTCTTTCGCATGAAGGAAGGCAGATAGATTTAGAATAATTAACTTGGAGCACTTTTTTCTATCAAGGATTATTATTTTAAAATACAATCTTTTGTTATTAATGTATAAACCTATATTATGGAAAATATATCTTGTTATATCAATGAAATCTGTATAATCATAATGAAATCATTTAAAATTATGTAGTGATTCCATTTATTTTGATAATCTATTCCATTGACTACATACTTTGATCATCTATGTTTCTGTATAAAACATTGTTAAGTACATCCTTAGTAATGAAAAACAAGAAGATGGAATGCAAATTTAATGATATTTCTTCAGGATTTCAATGCTTACATTTCAGACTTTCTAAAATGTAGTATTTGCTCAAATTGGAGGACTAGAAATATCTCAAAAAGATGTTTGAGAGTGGTGCACACAAAACTGTTATTTCAATAACACATGTTGTATTCCTTGAACAATATTTGAACAAAAATCTTAATTCTTATAAGTGGAGATTACCGACCGTTCCATAAAATAATCAAATCAAATTCTTATTAAATTCCCTTGGACTTTGATAAGTTTTTGCTATTTTGAGATAAGTTGAACTCAAATGGAGAGCAATTTTTGAAATTCATTTTGGTATTCCATTTTGATAAGATTAAATAAAGTTTTCTGAAGATTGCAACATGATTATACAGATTTCATCACTATAACAATAATAATTTCCATAATAAACAGTACTAAAGAAAAGATTGCATTTTGAAAATAGTCTTTTTTAAATATTTAAAAGTAGTTTTTGGATCAAAAGGGAAGAATATTATTATGATATGATGATTAAAGACTAAGGGAAGCGATAATAAAATATTTAGAATATTTAAAGTAATATTTGGAATTGCTATAAAAGATTTAACCTGCTAATAGTTTCGTAATCCAATCAAAGAACTATAATTTCTATCACAAGTACTACCACTATAAGGTCTACCATGTATAAGGATACCATGTATCCCATACAATTCTCCGTTTTAAAAACAGTTTGCAACCAGATCCATATTTCCCAAGTTAATTACAACAAAACCCTGAAACATGGAACCAAAACGAACAGCGACACAAATCCCCACCGACATGCCCTGTGCCAAATGCCAGGAAAATGTTAAAAATTTATTTGAATAATGTGTGATTTTAAAATATTGCAATGTCCTCCGTGTGGCCATGTCCGTGTGGCAGTGGCAGTGTCCATTTCAATGGTCATCCAGCAGCCGCCATCCAGCGAGAGCTTCACGTGGTGTTCGTTTAATTGGAAAAAACCCCCCAAGTTCAGTTGGTGGGAAAAAGCGTGAAAAACAAGAGCAAGAGGAGGGAAAAGCTGTGGCAGGGGCAGGGGCAGGGGCGAGGAGGATATGGGCAAATATTCATTATTCTGTTTGTGTATGGGTGAGAGTATCTCTGTGTGTGTGCTGTATCTATGTGTCTGTGTTTGAGGCGCTTAATGTGCAAATCTTCTGTGCGGACATTGGGGCGGACAAATGGATATCGGGGATTGAAAAATCCATAGCTGAACCACAGATACACAGATACCCCGGGATACGGACAAAACATGGTCCAGTCAGTCAGTGTATGGATGTGTATGTGTGTGTCAGTATCTGTGTGTGTGAGTTTGTGTGTCTGTGAGGCAGACACGCCGTTGTCATCGCCATCGCAGTTGAATTTCAAATATGAGCATTGAATGAATGAATGAGTGTGTGCTTGGCTCTCTCTCTCTCTCCGTCTCTCGCACACACACACATACACTCGCTCTCACACACAGATACAGCGGAGCGACAAGCGGATTTCATTTACCGGCATTACATGTATCCCACGGATATGTTTTTAGCTCTATCTCTCTCTCTCTCTTTGCACTGTTTTTTGGGGCCCCGTCGACACCGACACCGACACCAGACATGGATATGCGGAAAAGCACACTCTCAACCACACACACACTCGTACACTCATACTTTCGCATTGAATTTTCAATTCCGTTTGCCGCGACATGCTTTCCCCTTGACGCTTTTCCTCTCTCCATTCCACTCTTGCCTTTCTCTAGCGAAAATGAATTTCGCTTTGTTTGTGGAAATATATCTTTTCCTTTTTTTTGTTTTTTGTTGTGGAAAATATTGGTTGATGTGGCGGGCCTTACCTTCTCTCTGGGATCTGGTGACTGATTGGCCCCAGTCCTGGGTCCTGCATCCTGTGTGTGTGGAAATCTCTTTGGCTTTAACTGAAAATCCCAGTAACTTGATTACTTTTAAAGATACTTCAAACAGTGGTATGGGGTCTACTACAAGTGTGGGGGCGGTCTTTAATTGTGAAACTAATAATGATATCTCCCACATAATTACGCAACCTTGCCCTCCCCCACCGAAAGGTCAATCAGCAACACCCAAGTGTGTGTGGGATCATCTTGAGACTCGATGGACGCCTTCGTGTGACTCAATTAATAATGGTGACTCTTCCTCTAATGCTAGCACTTTGACACCGTCGTCTGCGACGTGGGTGACTCACGAATTAAGCTAAATTACGAGTCTACGAATACTGCTCGAATGCCAGACTAAATGCCAAACTAATAGTCTCCCCAGGTCAAGGGTTAACTGGCTGAAAGAACACAATTTAGTTGATCGTTGTCGACAGCACAGCATTGATTCATACAAGAGGCCAAGGCATACTTTCCCAATGATATCAGTCCCAGAAAAATCAGAAATCAGAAACCGCCTTGGAAATCAGAAATAAACATTCGCCCCCCAATAAATTTCCATTCATGATTTACTGGCACTGCAACTATCGGGGCAGATAGATGTGCTATATACCTAAATATACGGCATACCGAATTCATCGATATAAATTCAATAATAAATTTGTTAAGCCATTTTCAATCACACCAAACAATTGAACAGCGATTCGAATCAATTAAAAAGGCAATCGAAATATCCTATCGAATAAATAAACCGGCCCACCGACCGACTGCCAATCTCTCACTCTCACCCATACAGTGACACACACAAGTATACGACACGCACTGTGAGTGTAGTATGTGATGTGTCGTCTGCCTCTCAAGAGGTTTGCTAATCAGAAAGAATTATAGGGAAACTTTGCGTTTACCTCAAGATTGTTGTAAATTTCGAGTCTCTTGCGGAAACCCTATTAAAGGTTGGGGAAGCGGCAGATAAACGACTTGGGGATACTCCAAGAAATCGACTAAGAACTCAGATTTATCTGATATAGTGCCCTAAAATGTCTAGAAACATTTCTAATAAATGTCTAGAATAAGGAAAATTTTTTAAGATTTTTAAGAGTATTTAAATGTATAACTTCTATTGTATGTTGCACTTTTTTAAATATTTATAATTAATTTTTAAATGTAGAATACCAGTGAGAAAGACCCCTGCACACTAGCTCGTGCACCAACCCTCAGCTCACTTGCTTGAAACCTTCGCTTCACTCGTTCACTTCACTCCTTCAATTTACTCGTTCACTACACTCGTTTACTTCACTCGTTCACTTCACTCGTTTACTACACTCGTTCACTTCACTCGCCCCGAAGACCCATAACTTTTTTATATAATAAGAAGATAATTTTAATAAAATTCAAAAAATATAAATAAATATAAATTATTTAGAAAATATCTAAAACCTCAAGGCAGGGTATTCCCTGGTCGTCATCTCCGATATGCCTTACCCTGCATTCTGAACGATTGCAATGTGTGCGTACTCGTACGTCGTACGGGGAGTATCTCGTACCTCCTTGGCTGATCAATAACAAATTGTCGCAACGAAAATCAGAGCAATATTTATGAAATATTTACGACACACGTCGTAATCATTGGCAACTCATCGCCTGTCATATATTTTTCAACTTCTCCTTCTCACAAGTAGACGAAAATTGGGCATTGTAAATCTATAATAAAGATATCCAAAAACCCGCCAGCCAGCCAGACAGTACGCCAAATAAAAACAGGAAAGAAAGCCACTCAAGTCATAGAGGGCCCACAGTGTGTCTCCTGCCTTAAACTCTGTCATGTATCTGCCAGATACAAACACACACGCACACGTACAGATAGGGTTGGCAGAGAGGTGAGTGGGCGGGGGGCCTTGTGTAGATAGCATACACCATACCGCACCGCACCGCACCGCACACGCGTTATGATTTACGATCCTGAGGTAAATGGTAAATACATAACGACATCTAAACATGTCAATATCTTACTCCTACTCCTCCTCCTCTCCTGAGGCCAGTTGTAAAATCGAAAGTGTAAAAGTATCGTAAAGTAGGCGACCGATAAGTACACAAACCCATACGGAAACCACAAGGAAAACCTTCCTCTACAAGGAAAACCTTCCTCTACCAGGAAAACCTTCCTCTACTTTCCTTTCATGCAACTTTAAGAACCCAGAAATATTGTTCAATATTTATGGCCTTGATTCCGCTTGCGGTTTATCATCATTCCCTTTGGAATGTTTGACAAAGAAAAATCAATTTCGAAACCCTGGCCTGGCATTTGTCACGTTCGCTGTTTGAATATTGAAATTAGGATACAAACCGATTCTCCTCGATTCTCCCTCTCGCTGATAGTATGAGAAACTGCGATTTTCGATATCAAATTTTTGTTTTTGTTGCTTTTTTTGTGCTGTCATAAAAGCTACCAGTAGATATCAGGCCTTATGGCAACCATAAAACCCCAACAGCAGATATCAGGCAATGCGAAGCGGAAACTCATCGTATGAGTACCCGTACTCCTGCTTGTACTCCTGCTCTTATGACACCATCCAGCGACTTTGAACCCTCAAATCCAAACCAAAAACCAAAAAAAAATCAAAAGAATTGATTAATTCGCATTGAGGCAAAACCTTTATATAAATCTGATGCCTAAAAGCTGCTTACCATAGCTGTAAGACAGGGGAAATTGCTAAGATTGAAAGCCATAGATTCCTGCAGAAAATATTTGGTAATAAATATAATAATACAAGTATATAAATATAATAAATATAAATATATAAATAAAACTCCATAATTATACGACAAAGAATTTAATTAAAAATGTGGCATTATATTAAATGTTTTAGTAATTATTTTAAGCATCCTTCGATGCCTTTTTATGGTCTTCCATAATTATGTAAATATTTTTGTTGTAAATGTAAATTTTTCTACATTTTTCTGGGGTCTGGTAAACGCCTTTATCCTACCGAAACGCACTGTACTGTTTCTACAGCTTGAAATCACGAATTTCTCACAAATTCTTTGGCTGAGCAAAGTTCGAGGACAGGAAATAAATATTTATATCAATTCGGAACAACAAAAATAAGTGACCAGAGCAGCAATTAAATGTCATTTATCAGCGTTCGAGGGGGAAGAGAAGAAGGCACAAATTGTAGTTAAAAGTTTAGATAGCCTTCTGATTTATGGCCCCCACCTAGCGATAAGCAGCCGCAGAGTGGGAGGTAGGAAAGGGTAAGCAGCCACAGAGAGGGAGGTAGGAAAGGGTAGGCAGCCGCAGAGAGGGAGGGAGGTAGGAAAGGCTAAGGGTGCCATATGTGTTATAGAGGGGCTGAGGGCGCTGCAGGGTCTAGACTCTAGAGCCACTCGATTGATTTGCAGTGTAAAAATAAATAATGTAATTGCAATTGCAATGGCAATTGCGATATTTGCGAGGTTGCATCAAAGCAGAGACGCCGCGCGGATCGACTGATAGCAACGGAACGGGTTGACAACTGTTCAATCGTTCAATCGTTCTTCTGTTCAATCGTTCAATCCTTCTTCTTGTGGGCTGCCCTGGGAACTGGCCAACTGAGTTGTGAGTGGTGTTTGGATACGCAATCCCCATCTAATGCCACTCAACGAGTGGGGAGCTTATGCCAGGCTAAAGAGCTAAAGAGCTCTGTTCTCCTACCCTCCTACCCTCCTACCACTGATATGCCATCGACAACGACAACGAGAGGGATAGGGATAGGTATAGGGCTAGGGGGAATGGAAATGGATTGATATTAAATCCACATCGAAATCGAAAATCCGAAACTGAAATCCAAATCGAAATTGAAACCAAAATCGAACGAAATCTCAACGTATCCGTAAATCATGAGCACACACACATACCACACACATTCTGGAACTGGCACTGGCAACACACGTTAGACCAGACCACAGAACAGACCAAATCATGGCCTAATCTATCTAACCGTTCACAGTTTATGGCCCCCTCTTCTGGTCATATCGCTGTGTCGTCCCAGCTCCAGGCTATACTACTACTACTACTATAATATATTATTTATATTGCACTGTTTTCTTTCATATTTTTATTTGTCGTATTACCCACTTTCATATTTGCCGAAAGCTGAATTTGTTTTTATATTATTATGGCCCCCAGGCAGAGCTCTGCAGAGGCCTGTCCCCGGACTACTGTTGCTGCTGTCGCCCTCCTCCCACCCAGTACTCCCCTCTACCACCCAGTACTCTCTCCTTCTATTTCCAGAACTCTTTTGGTACCTGCAAAATATGGGTATTACTTGCACACTTTGTACCCGCTCGGGTGGCGCCTCTTTCACTCAACTGATTTCGTACTCAGAACCAGAGGAGGGGCTGTAAATTATGAAAAGATTGCATATGAAAATTCAACCCAAAATTAGCTACGTTTCGAATGGCATGTGCGCCAAGGGAAGTGCCTTCTGGATTTATGCCTCTTTTTAGAAGATTTTCCATAGTTTTATATGACTTTTTGTTTCTCTGAATATTTTACAAACTAATTACAAGATTTCTTTGGAGAAACATCTTAATTGTTTTGCTTTAAAGAATGTCTATGCTCAGTCATTTAGTCAATGACTTGGGAGTTTTGAAGGTTTATTTAGCATACCATTTGTCCTTAGACAACTCAATCATTAGACTCTTCAAAGATAGGTCTTCCATCTCCCAACATATCAATTCCAAAAAAAAAGTAACACCCATAAAATTCTAAAACATATTACAATAATTAACACCTCCTCCAATGGCAGCCCCCGGCGAGTCCTTTCTGGCCATCGTTAACCCCAAGCAAAACAGTAATGGCTGCAAATCGCCCCAAAACAATAATAATCCTGGCATAAGCCTGACAATGGGCCACAGCAGCCACCCACAGACAAGGACACAAAACAGACAGACAGATGGACAGAGAGACAGAGAGGGTGAGCAGGAAAGGAAGAAGCAGGAGGCCATCCTTGGGACACAGGATAACAATGATTTCAATTACCATGCAGTGTCGAATAATTATTTTACCTTCCTCTCGTTTTTTGTTGTTGTTGTTTGCGAACAAGTGCGTGGAGTGCGTGGACTGTGCGTGAATATTGCTCCCGGGCGGATAAAAACAGATGAACATCGACGCACCCACAGCCCACAGGGATGGGGAGGGCAGAGGGAAGAGGATTTGGTTTGAGGACGAGGGTGGACGACGGCTATGTCTAATGTGCACAAATTTATGACTTTACTGTCGACCGTTCGAGGGGTCGAGGTTGAAGCAGGAGCTGTGGCAGGATGAGGACTGTGCCCAGGACTGTGCCACTGCCACTTTGTCCTCTCAGGCCTCTCAGCCTTCTTCTTCATCCCTGGAGCGGCTTTGGGCACATGCTTAAGCTCATTATTATCATTTAAACAAGTCGGCTTGGCTCTACGTCTACGTGAGCCACCCAGGAGCCACCCAAGAGCCACTCTTGTCCTTGGGGTTGGCTTTCGTCCTGCTGCTAGTTTTTCGCCAGTTGCCAGCCGACAATTTTCCAAACGTTAAACGTTTCCAATTTTATTTGTCCCCCCCTCCCCCTCCATGCCTTCATCTCTTTCCTCCCCAACACACAAGAACAGGTCCTTGGTCCAGAGTTTTGTGCGTGTGGACACGATTACGGCGGTTACGGTTACGGGTGCGGGTACGGGCGGGAGGTACGGGGTTTATGTACGATTCCTCTATTCGATTCGTATTCGTTTTCATGGCGAAATGCTCTCGGGACGATTGTGTGCATAATTAGAACGAGAAAGGGTTGGACTTGCGACGGGGATAGGGACTGGAACTGCGACTACGACTGGGGGCACAGCAAATCGCCATTTTCCAGTAATGTCAATGATTAAAATTTCGAATTTTTTAGGGGGTGGAGCAAAAGATTTGTACTTTAGTTAAAAAAGGGAGAAAAAAAAGAAAATATTTCTTTTTAATTCAATTAAAATTAAGAATTTTTTGCTTAATTTAATATTACGAATTAAAATACTTTATAGTTTGAAAGTTATAAGGTTTTTTTTTTAAGGTTTGAAAGTTTTTTGTTTAAACGATTCAATTTTAATGTAAAAAGTTCTTAAAGCAAGATACTAAAATGTATGCCTTTACAGTCATGGCAAAAATAATAGCAACGACTTATTTGTATCGAATTTTTTAATATTTTCTTAAGGGAATGTTATTGTTTTTTTTAGCTTTCATAATTTTGTTTGAAGGTGCATACAGTAATCTATTAAAATTCAAGAAAAAAAGATTTATTTATTTAAATTAATAAATATTAAAATTTTAATAATATTTCCTAATGGTCTTAATAGTTCTAATGGTTAGCGTTGCACATAATTATTTTTAATAATATTTCCTAAAGTATTAAAATTAATTATGTGGAGTGCTAACACCTAGGCCTTCGGTTCAAAAATAAGATTAAAAAATCGTTACGCACCAAAAATTATATAAAAAATAGGAATAAAAAATGGAAACATACTTTTGTTTTCCTAACTTCTCTTTCAAATATAAAGCCAACAAATCAAAGTGATTTTTTAAAGAAATCTAGTCCAAAATGTGGGGTAGTAAGTAGGAGTCATATATAGTCATTAAAAAACCCACGTTTATCCAAAAGAATATTCCCTTTGCCTTATAACTTCCTTAACTTCTGTTGGGTTTTCTATTCTAATGATAATTTTGTTGTTCTTTGTTCTTTGCTGTATCCAACAGTTGCTTAAAGAGTGGGCTTCTGGTTTGGGTTCTGCTTTGGGTTCTGGTGGATTTCCATATTGAAAAGCACTTAAATCCAAAAACCAAAAAACATCCAAAGAGCAACAGAAACAACAACAACAGAAGGGCAATAAAAACACTTGACACTGTGGCACGAAAGAATGAATCAAGCAGCACACTCCCACCCCTTACTGCCCTCACCCTCCCTCATGTATCTGTGTATCTGATGGATACAAAAAGATTTGCCATTCAACTAAAATGCTCTCATTTCGCATATTCTTTTTGTTGCTTTCTTTGCTTTCTTTCCTTTCGTTGTGTGCGTGTGGCGTGGGCTTTTTGTTTATATTTATTTGGCTTTGCGTTTTGCCGCCTCAACGACGCGACGCGACGCAACGTCCCGCCCCTGTCTTTAACTCCTGGCAAAACCCGAGGTCTCATCCCCCGCCCCCCGTCCCCGTCCTCATCAAGGCGTCTTTGCTCCGTTACTTTTATCTCCGTGGCGAATTAGAATGTTGTCAAATTGTTATTCTTTTGTAGCGATGCGGATTCATTCATTCATTCATTCATACATTCGTCTCGCCTCCGGGGCAGGCACAGGCACAGGCAAGGCCCCGTGTCGCGGTTTGTACCGTTCCGTTTCGTACCCCTTTCCCGACTCGACACACACACACATCCTACGCCTGCGCCTGCGTCCAATCCTCAGCGAAATGTCGCCCTTCTACGATGTGAGTGTGTGTGCCCTGCTTTTCTCTCTCTCTGTGTGTGTGTGTGTGTTTTCTGTTTTGTCATGCTCCATTTAGCCGAGTGTGCGGACCGAACAGATGTTCTATTTAAACGCACATTATTATTATTTCATTTCGACAGGCGATACGATAGACTCGACTCTCGACTCGACTCTACTCCGAGGAAGCCGGAGTGTACGTCTTCTTTAGCGGATGGGATGGATGGATGTGTTCTGTTCCATTCGCGAGTTGTGCACCACACAAAAGTGTCAGAAAGGTTTTAAACCAGTGCTCGGCACGCATTCACTCAAGTTTAGCAAAAACACGAAGCTCACTGCGGGAGAAATCGGTTTATTGCTTTACACTGGAGAAAGCGAGAAGCAAGAGTCGAAGTCGCTTTAATTTTGTCCATTGCTTGCACAGTTTCCTAAAGATATCTCCAAATCTCTTGCATACCCCTTGTTACCCGCCTGTTATCTGTTCGCTTGCGACATTCTTGTCGGGTGGCTGTCGGGTGGTCCAGGGGCGTGCCATCGTCAACCCTGAGCGCCGGCGCCAGGTCCGTCCGATGATGCCCAATATCTCGGGGTGACGATGCCGAATGATGATGCGTTGATGTCAAATAAGGGAGGGGAAGGGAAAGGGTAGGGGTAGGGGCAAAAGGGGCAGTCAGGCAGTCAGGATACGTTGATTAGGGTGGAATTAATGGTCATGTAAGGTGGATTAGTAGGCGATTGAATACGAAAATAATTACATTTGAAATTCGATATGCTTTGTGTCGTACGATGTGTGTGGAGATACAGGTGGATTTTCTCCCCTCTCTCCTTCTCTGATTGATGATTGATGTGCCACATGCCTTGCTCTGATTTCGCCTAAACGTTTGCCCTCTCTCTCTCTCTTGTGCCTTTTCCAGATGCCTCTCTCGCCTTTAGCATTAGCAGATTGGTCAAGACTGAACACCTGACGGCCATGGCAGCCGCCGCCGCCGCGGGCCTGAAGCCCCCAACGCCTCTGGAGGACAACAACAACTCCATCTCGATGCTGAGCAAAAACCATCATCATCATCAGCAGCAGCAGCAGCATCCCCAGCATCAGCATCATCCCCAGCCGCTTCCACAGCAGCAGCAGCAACCGCAGCAGCATCATTCCCATCATCAGATCCAGCAGCGATCGAAGCCCACATTCCTCAGTGCCAGCGAACAGTTGCGCCAGTCGCGGTCGCGTTCCCGCTCGAGATCGAGGACGCCGTCGCACAGCTCCTCGCAGATCGACATGGAGGACGCGGACTCGCACCACTCCCATCGCTCGCTGCACTCCCGCTCTCGCTCGCCCCGGTCCCGCTCGCGCTCCCACTCGCGGTCACGCTCCCACTCGAGCAGCTCCTCCGTCGAACTGGAGGTGGACTCCCCGCCGGGCAGCCCCAGCATCAGTTCACCGAGTGCCGCCTCCGCCTCCGAGCTGCTGATCACGGCCAACAGCAGCACCAGCAGCATCTCCATCTCCAAGAAGTCGGATCTCTTCTCGGTCTCCGCCCTGCTGCGGCGGGACGAGCCCCAGCAGAGGCGCGCCCGCAGTCCCCCACTCGGCCACCTGGCCAGCTCCGCCTCGGCATTGGCCATGCCCTTCAATCCGCTGGAGGCCATGCGACAGGGCTATCCGCCCAACTACGAGGCGGCCATGTTCCAGCGCCCACTCTTCTCGCCCGCTCTGCCCTTCTTCGCCGCCGTGGCCTTCCACCAGGGCCAACAGCAGCAGCAGCAGCAACAGCAGCAACAACAGTCCGGACTGGGAGCAGGGTGAGTTGACCATAAGGGGAAGACTAGCTATAGTCTTGAGGAGGCCTCTAAGGTAGCAAAGGGAAGGGGTGTAAGGATGTTGGGATTACGATTAAACCACAGGCGTATACAGAATACAGGTGCATACACTCCGAGAAAACAAATGGCAATGCTATACATCTATGGGTATACATATACAGCTGAGTTCAATGAAATAGCAGTGCTGCGCAGTCACCTCCCTCAAGCCCGTCTTAGAGACGTTTCTAGTCTTCGAAATTGAGTAAATAATATTTCTTTAGTAAGCCTAGAATGTAAGCATTTGAATCCTTACGAAATTTTGTTACTCTATACAATATAACATGAAATCTGTTCATTAAAATAGCAAATGTACATATGCATCAATGGTGAACAATAAACCATCCAAACTTTTTCCAAATACAACACATGTAAAGCATTGCGGATGGTAGGGCTTTCCTGTAGCTCTGAGGATACTCTCCAGAATTTCAGGGCTTTTTTCTCTGTGTATAGTTTTCAATTGTATCATTTGATAGATACATAGATACGTACATGCATGTACTAATCCTATCTGTGCTTCAGTAGCGCTATCTATTACCATATGGAACAAATACTAGATACCTACCCTTTTCATCATTATGATCTGTAGTTTCTGCTGCCATGAAGAGCATCGAATAGATATACAAGATACAGATACATTTATGTACAATTATAGAGAATCAAATATCGTGCCCTTAAGTACTTCATCCTTTAGCAAACCTTTACCCTTTTAGCATTATGTAGATTTAGTCCTTATGCTGCCTGCCATTAAATTAGTTAGTCAAAGACACAGACACAGACATAGACAGAGAGAGAGAAAGAGGTGGAAGGAGTGGAAGTTGTCAGGGAGTGCCCTTAATTAACTCGCCTCAATTAAATGTGTGTGTTTTTCCCATTCTTGCAGCTACCATCCGGACTCGCAGGAAAATCTCTTCCGCTTGCGGAGTCTCATGGTGCCGCTGCAGTCCGCCGGACAGAACAATTCCACAGCAGCGGCGGCCGCGGCGGCGGCAGCAGCGGCTGCTGTGGGTGTGGGCGTGCCACCAAATGGCGGGCACTTGGGTCTGCCGCACGCGCCGCATCTGCACTTCCATCACATGGCGGCCAAGTGGCCGGGCCTGCACCAATTCAGCGACCTGTACTCGTGCATGAAGTGCGAGAAGATGTTCTCCACGCCGCACGGCCTCGAGGTGCACTCCCGCCGGACCCATCACGGCAAGAAGCCCTACGCCTGCGAGCTGTGCAACAAGACCTTCGGCCATGAGGTCAGCCTCAGTCAGCACAGGTATGTGGATATGTGGAGAGGCATTTTCCGGCCACAAAAAGCCACCATCTGTGCCAAGATGGACGGTAGGGGGGAGAGTCCTGGGGTCCTGCATACTTAATGAGTGGACAGACTGGGGACTGTCTGGGTCCGAAATGGAGAATGGACTCCTCTCCTGTGTGTCCTGGACACGGGACACTTTGCATTACTTAATTTAGCCGAAATGGCTGGATTTTAGCCTGACCAAATGTTTGCCTTTGTGGCGCTGTAGTTAAAACAGGACTCTCTCTCCCTTCCTCCGTGCCCCTTGGGGAATTGAAATGGAGTTTGGCTTTAATTACAGCAAACGCTCGTTAACATGACTCTCTCTCTCTCTGTCTCTCTTCTTTTTGTAGGGCGGTGCACAATGTGGAAAAGGTGTTCGAGTGCAAACAGTGTGGCAAGCGCTTCAAGCGCTCCAGCACACTGTCCACCCATCTGCTCATCCACAGCGATACGCGGCCTTATCCCTGCAGCTACTGCGGCAAGCGGTTCCATCAGAAGAGTGATATGAAGAAGCACACCTATATACACACAGGTAAGCAATCGATTTAGTTACGGAACTTACTAGGAGGCCTACCCCCTGCACACTAGCTTCGATTGTGCGCCAACCCCAGGCTCACTTGCTTCACTCGTTACCCTCACCCTTTACTCGCTTCATTTGTTACTCTAATGCTTTACTCGCTTCACTCTCGTTACTCTCCCGCTTTACTCGCTCGCTTTAATATGAGCAGAGTAACGGAGGACGAACCATCATAACCTTACTTTTATAACAGAGGATCTGTTGAGTTTTGGGTGGGTTCTATGGGACAATGATTCCACGATTTCTGGTATGTTTATCTACACACCTATTGGAGCTGATCGTAGATATATCCATACTTTTTAAGGGATAGAAACTCCTTCCTTTAGTGCCTTGAAAACTGATCTAAATTGTAATCCTCTCTGGAAAAGAATATTCCCTTTCTGTTGTAAACATTTCTGCACTTTAAAGATTTACCAAAACATAAAATCTTCAGTTCATAAGAGATTTTTTTATAGTTCCAAACTGTATGTACGGAACCGAACTTTAAAGAATTTGCCATAAAGACAAACCAAGTAAAGGGGGGGCCTGAAAAGGGGGGGATGCGATAGTGCGAGGACAGGAAGCGGAGCCATTAAAGCGTTGGACAAACCACCACCGAAAGCCGCATTCAGTTCAGTCGCCAGTTCCAATTACAGTTGCCTTCGCCTTCGAAACCAACGCCAGCACCCCAACCCCACCCACAATCGGTGGGGCAGGGGGAGGAGGCGTGCAAAAAAAATGGAGCAGACACGAAAGAGCCCCACGGTTTACTCTCTTGAAAAGAGGGAAAAAAGAGAGAACGCAGAGAGATAAGCCAGAGAGAGAGGAGGTTGAGATAGAGAGAGAACCAGAACTATAAAATCAGTGAGCGAGCGAGCGAGCGAGCGAGAGAGAGAGAGAGCAGAACGGAGCTGATAAGAGGCTGAAAGTGAGGAAAAGCAAAGCGGAATGCTCTATGTACAATACTTTGGGAGCGAGAGACTGGAAGCAGACTGCACACAGATACAAAACACACACACCCATAGACATATGCAGAGACAGATACACAGATACAACGCCTCAGTGAGTGAGTGAGTGAGTGAGCGAGAGAGTCCAAGAGAGAGGCAGCAACAGCAGCAGAAGCGGACAGAGAAATCACAGCCGACCAATGAAAAATTTAGTCAAGAGATTTTGATTTTCTGTTTTATACGCGCGCACACACACGAATAACAAATACGAGACTCATACACACACACACTGACACACACACTCACACACACATGTATACAAATTGTGTTTGGCTGTATGGGTGCCGTGGCGTGGCGTGGCAGCGCATATACACACCCTTAACGCAGGTTGGTCTCCGCCATTACGAACCGAAACTGAAACACGGCCAAGAGGGGGGCTCTACGGGGAACGGGGAGAAGGTCACTCTGGGCGGTGGGCGTTGGGTGGTGGGGGCATTGGGTGCGGAGGGCATTAGCATCGATTTCAAGTTCCCTGATGTCTACGTGAAAATTTCTAATCTCAAATGCGATTTATTATGGTTTTTCGACTAAAAGTTTAAGTTTGCCTCAAAAGATTAAACGATTTATTTTTTGAGGGAATTTACGCTTTGGGCATTTCATTTTAATCAAGATTTTGCTAAGGAATCAATGAAATGTGCAGTCCTAGAATATATAGAATATAGAATATATTTATTGGAATATAATAATAGAAAATTCATTTTTTAAAGGTAAAGAAATACAGAAAATTATATGTCTATTGTTGGTTTCTTCTAGCTCCTGGTTTTAGGTCTAAGAATGTTTCAGTTCTGAAGATTTAACCATGATTTATTGTTTAATCTATGTATGTTCATATAGGGGGATGAGTTCCAATGGGGTTCATATGGGAATGATTTCAGATCCTCAAAATATAAACTCTATTTAATACTCGTATTTCCTATTTGATTTTCTACTTGAATATTACACTTCTTCTATTCCAAATTCAATGCGTTGTCTAATTGAAGGAATATTTAAATTTACAATAATATTTGAATAATTTTAGAATAATATTTTCACCGTCTATCCGTCAGTGGTGGCCAACTCTTTGGTTGATTTGGCAGTCGCAGCGCCTTATTCTATTCCTTCAAATCATTTTCAAATCATTTCCAAAACGCTATTATATTCGTTCTCTAATTATTCATAGATTCACGTCAAAGATATATATTTTACCATACCTTTTAAATCCAAAAAAATACCACAAAAATTCTTCCAAAAATTGCCTGCCAAAAGGCTTTACCTTTTTCCATTTCCACTTGCTTTCATTTGCCAAAATAAATCTTTTTTTTGCGTATCCCCCATTTGCAACCATAATAAGTATCTTTATTGATTCATCAGATTTCCCTTTCGGGAAAAGCCTGGGTTCATTAGGCATAAAAAGCGTAAATTCCTGTTGCCTTCAAATCAGTTTACAAATGGCAAGGATAATAACCTCTAATAAGCAAGGAGCTCTCCCTCGCTCCCTCGCTCCCTCGCTGCTGCTGCCTGCTGCTCCTCCCACACATAGCAGATAGCAGATGTCTGGTAAAATCAGTGGAAGAGAAATCTGCACACACACATACAAACATACACGCATACACAGATACGCACACAGGCACACACATACTCCTACCCATACAGAGCGAGCCAAAAGCAGAGAGAAAGAGAGAAATATTCCAGACATTTTTATCGTTTTGCCGTCTTCGATTTAGGACGTGTGCCTCCCTTTTTGGCCCCAGAACACAACCCCAACCCCAGACCCCAACCCCAGACGCCAACCCCGTTCGTCCCTCTGCCACCCCCTCCCCCTCTCTGCCAGCAGTCCGCACATGTGGCGATGTTAGCTTCAACATTTCAAGATTTTCCCATTTGCCATTTGCCATTCAACTGTTTTGGTTTTTTCCTGCTGCTGCCGAATTCCTTTTCCTTTTTCTTTCTTTACGACTTATCCTTAATTTTCCTTCTTTTCTCCTTCTCTCTCTTTGAGACGTGTTTCCATCCAACAGGCAGCAGATTTTTCCTCTTTTCATAAGATGTGATTTTCCTCAACAATTTTCTTTGCTTTTTTTTTCCATTTCCACTCCTTTCCATTTCCCTTCAAGTTCCTCTTCCTGTTTCTGTTCCTTTCTTCGTATTTTCATATTTACTTTTTGGCCAAATGTTTTTATATCCTTCTCCTGTGTTTTGGCACCATTTTCCACTTGTTCTTGTTTCGCTTCTTTTTTTTACCATTTTTATTTTCCTGTCTCAGATTTTTCCGTTTCCCCAAAATTTATGCGCCATAAAATGAGAGGAGAGAAAGGCGAAGCAAATACGTTTTTGCGTTTCTTTTTTTTTGGATATTTTACTTATTCATGACTTTTGTTTTTCCATTCGAAAAATTCAATCTTATTGTGGTCCAAGGTGCTCAGTTTTTTTTCTACTTTTCTTTCTTTCTTGGATTGAAATAAATCGATAATTTAAAAAGGTGGCAAAGGTTAAATGAAAACTGCTTAAAGGTGCGAAATTTGATTGAAATTCAGAGAGTATTTTCTATTATTTTAAAGGGAGATCTTTGTTATATTCGGACTCAATCTGGAAAGGTTTTATTTCTTAAGGGAAGCCTCTACATATTTTTTATATATATTTCCAAAAAATGTTAACAAAATCTAAAATATTTATAGCTGTCATTCTCTTACAATAAATCTACAAAAATAAATGAATATTCTATAAATTAATGAAGGCAACAAATTATTAAATCCAATTCTCTTCCCCAAAATTTTCTTTCACCCTCTTCAAATTATACATATACCTTAAATTTCCTTCCCCCTTCCACTCATCCTCTTAAGCTTTTCACAAATCAAATCCAAAAACCCCAAAATCCGAACTCCGAAATCCGTTTTTCCCTCTGTTTCGCCGTCGGTGCACATGGCGTATGCGTGATTTGATGCCCACCGAAAATATGCTGGAACGTGTTGAATTAGAAAATGGGGATAGCCAAGGCCAAGGGGGATGGGGGGGTGAAGCAAAACTAAAGCATAAAATATTAGAAGACTAAGAGGAAAGCCATTCAGAGAGAAGGCCAGCCAAGAGATTTAAAAGTATTTCCTACTTTCCACAATGTGATGCAATAAAAATCCTTGAAAAAGCAAACCAACCGCCACCCCCAAGCCAGATATACATAGAGCAGCATTCTATATAGAAAAGACTCCAGCAGTAAAAGTTTTTTGCCCAGTGCCGACGGGATTTTTGCTATTTTCCCTAGTATTTCCCTCCATTGCATTGCGTGGGGGTTGGGGGTGGTTTGGGGGTCGGTCTCGTTAGTGCTCGGTTGCTCGTTGCTCGAGCCGTGATAAATAATAAAAGCTGCTCTATAATCTCTGCGACTACGTGACGTTATTTGTGCCGATAGTGCACGAACGTGCTCCGAGCAGCCGGCACTACCCAGCACCAGAGAGCCTGTCCTGTCCTCGAACCCAAAGGAGAAAGAAACCCTTCAGAGCATCAGCTCTGTGTCTCTGTGTGTGGCTGTGCCAGAGGCTCGTGCTCTCTGAGAGCCAACTTTCGCCTGACTACTCAATTTTACTGTTGCTCACCCTCCACTTCCCACTCCCCCACCCAGCCATGGCCCATCCCTCCGCACAGATTCTTAAGCAGGAGAGTGTGGGGTGGGGGTGGGGGTATGCCGCGGGAGCTAAAAGTTGAATCAGAGCACATCCCTACGGTCGAATGTTTCACAATCACGTCGCTGCAATTCCATTATATACAACGAACGAACGAAGAACCCGAAGCTGAAGCTGGGTACAGCACTCTCTTTCAGTCTCTCTCTCTCTGCCTTCTCTTTTCGCTATACATATCCCTCTGAGAGTATGTGTGTGTGTGTCTTCTGTTTATTTTATATATATATAAATGTATATATACCTACTGTAGGGAGCCCAAAAGCAGAAGCAGAGTCAGAGTCAAGTTAGCATGTTGTCGTCGTTATTTTGTTGCCCATCGCCCCCTCCCTGCCCTCTCAATCTGTTTCACTGTCTAAGTGGGAGTATATACATATATATATATATGTACATATGTGTATGCCACTATCTGCCAAGAGATAAGCGCAAAAAAATACATATATATCTGTACCTTCAGCTGGCATTACCATTCAAACTACCAGAGCAAAGCAAAAGTTTCTGCTGGCTGCCACAAATAAATATAATCAAAGTTTTTCTAATGCCAGGGGCACACCACCAAGGAAGGTAGTAGATGACTAACACCAGGAGTTCTACGAAGAATGATAGATGATTCATTAGACAGAAGGTCTGGTAATAGATACTACCTAAAGTAGGAGCAGTATATGGCAAGGGAAAAGTAGATTCTGTTACCAAAATAAGTAGTAATTTCACAATTGATTTTGGAATACAAAACCTTTAAGAATAAACCTCAAAACCCCTCAAATAATGTTGGTTTCTTGATTGACATTTCAACACAAAAGAATATACCGAATCTAAAGTGGAAAAGACTCTCTATAGACTATCCTTTCGCTTATGGTACATTTGTACACAGAAATTCTCAACATTTTGACATCTGCCAACAACAAAATGTCCCTTTATAGAAGCTCAAGTTTCTCCCTAGCAAACAACCATATTTTTTCCTGAATTTTACAGACAATCAAAGATCATAGATCATAATTTCTCTTCCTCATTAAACCTCTTGCCAAGTACTAACTATGCCATAAATAATACAACTACGACCTGTCTGTGTGCCCTTTAATATCCCTCAATATCATCTTCAATTTCTGAGATTTGATTACCAAAAAAAAAACCACAATTTTGATGGCTTTTCTGGCGCCAAACAAAAAATTCATTCATTTCGAACTGTGGTTTTTCTCTTTTGGCCCCCAAATCTCTAATGAAAAATTCAACAGAATGAAAATTGCACAATAAATGGAAAATAAAGCAGAAGCGAGGGGCAAACAGGGGGGGAAAAAGCGAGGAAAATTACTTTAAAAATGTTGTCAGAGGCAATGGAAAAATATTCCAGTTCTTTAAGTGCCAGAGCGCAAACCACAGAACATCACCGAAACGACGAAACGGAAAAAAAGTTGAAATTTAAAAAGGACTCGAACTCCAGGACTCTTCTGCTGCCACATTTCCTTACCCCAGATGAGGCTGCAGCAGGCAGGCAGTTGGCAGTGGGGGATGTTGAATGAAGCCTCGTGTCCTGTGGTCTGTGGAGATGACTTACATGGGGAGTCGCTGGGAGTCTGGAGAGATGGGACCCCAAATGCTTTCTGTCTGGCGACGATACGCTTTTTTTTTTTTGGGGGATGACTCTGCCACAAGGAGAGACGAAGAGTCGAAGCTTTTGCATGTGTGTGTGTGGGGTGGTTGGTTGGGCGGCCATGAAAGCAGAAAAGATACTTAAAATGGCGCACACTGGTTGAATATTCAGAGCTGTAGACATTTGTGGACCTGTGGGATACCCTATCGAAAGCCACACACACTCTGATTAGAATTTAGAATTTAACCAAAAGCAAAAACCAACTTTTAACCCTCTCTCTCTCTTTTCCTTGCAGGTGAGAAACCGCACAAGTGTCAGGTGTGTGGCAAGGCCTTCAGCCAGAGCTCCAACCTGATAACGCACTCCCGCAAGCACACCGGCTACAAGCCCTTCTCCTGCAAGCTCTGCCACAAGTCCTTCCAGCGCAAGGTGGACCTGCGTCGCCACAAGGAGACCCAGCACACTGATCTGCGTGTCCACCTCGGCAAGGTGGACTTCATGTCGGCGGCGGCAGCGGCGGCGGCAGCAGCAGCCTCGGCCGAACTGGCAGCAGGGGTGGGGCAGCAGGCGGGTGGCCCAGCGCCAGCGAATCAAGGACCCAATGCGGTCACGTCCGGTCCGACAGCGCCAGGAGGGGCACCGCCACAGATGGGCAGCCTCAACTGCCAGAAGGTATCGCTGCTGGTATAACAGGAGCAGCAGAAGGAGCAACAGAAGGTGCAACATCTGGGGGCAGGCCAAATCCAAATCAACCGCAATCATTGTGCAATAGATGGAAGTGAAAATCGTCAACGTCTGGCATTTTCCTTTGCCGTCTCTCATTGAGAAATACAACAAAAACCAAAAAGAGAAAACCAAAAACCAAAAAGGAAGAAAACGATAAACTAATTTAAATAGTTTTAAGCCAAAAAGACAGTTAACCAAAAATATTTCCCATGTTGCCAAAAAAAACGAAAAAGAATAGAGAAAAAAACTAACACAAAATAATACCAAAGAAAATCCAAGAATTAAACAGGAAAAGACTCCAAATTCTCATAAAATCTAACAAAAAACAAACATAGATATTGCCATAAACATAGCTAACTCTCTCTCACTCTTAACTCTCTCTATCTCTCTCTCTCATTCACCAAAAAAAAATTAAACAGTTTCCCAGTGTTTTTCTTTATGTATGTGAGATTGTATTTCTGTGGATGAAAGGATATATAAAGGATATATAAATATGTCGTACGTGTCGTACTTTGTAAAATGTATTAAAAAAAACAGAAAAATAATTAATTAAAATTTAAAAAAAACCAAAACGAATGTTCCAAGTTTTCGCTTCTAGATAGTTGTGAAATTTTAAAAAACAAAATAAAACCAAACAAAAAAGTCGCCTGTAAAACTATTTTGATATTATATCATTCCAATGAATTTAGTCTAATTAATACAATTTTTTAACTTATTTATACATATATAAGTATATGTATATGTATGTGTATGTATGTGGTACGTGTATGTATGTAAAAAAAAGAAAAAATGCTAAAACATACATATATATATTTTCATTTTAATGTTCAACAAACAAAATAATTGTATGTAATATTATTATAAAAAAAAAAAACAAATATGAATGGAAAAATGAAAAACTAATTTAAATTCTAAGTATTTTTATGTTTTCAAAATAAATTAAATTTATTAAGCAAATTCTAAAGGGACTTTCGATGGTCAAAGGGAGGAAGTGGGAGGCAAATTCTAAAAGAAATTCTGATTGTAAAAATGGGGCGATGGGAGCCAATTCTGAAGGACTTTTTGACTGCCAAAGGGGGGTGCTGGAGTGCTTAGAACATTTCCCATTTGTTAATACTACGAAACACCTTTCAATCATCAAATTCGATATCCATATCCTGACATTCAGGCATCATAAATATCTAATTCGATTGCTGGGGAAAGTTCTTCAAGGATTGGAAACCTTTTTCAAACAATAAAGGGTAAATATGTCCAAAGGACATATGCCAATAACCCTGAACGTCAACACAAATATAAAGATATTAAAAAATCATTCCACATTCATGCCAGATATGCCAGAAATACAGACACTCATATGAATACACTCATATGAATATTCCAAACTCATGAGTGAATTCGGTTTGCTATTCCCCAAAGTGTCCGGCCGCAGGATATCAAATATCACGTACCCAGAACCAGACAAGGGTTATCCCCACTCTATCCTATCCTTTCCAATCCAATTCAATCCCATCCTCTGCTACCATTTTCCATCTTCATCTTGGAGTCGCATTTGGAACAGAAATTTGACAATAAAAAATATATATAAATTGCAAACGCTGATCCCAGGACACGCTCCTGGTGCCTGCTACTGCTACTGCTCCTCCTCCTGCTCCTCCTCCTTTTGGTCTACGAGTATTCCCCAGTCTGCAATTTGCACAGCGGCACTTGTCTACTTTGCAAATGGAGTCGAGAGAGAGTCGAGAGCCGGCAGTAGCCAAACCAATTTCATCAATAAAAAATATTACTGTCTGCCCCGCAACAAAAAAAAAACACACATATGCACACACATTGCTCCTTTCTCCTTGTTTGCATATGACAATTTGAGTTGGCTTTTGCTCCGTTTATAGATAAATGAAAAGCTGTTCGAATACGTGAGGAAAAGTCTAGTTTGTAGCGAAAAAGATGGAATATTAAATGGAATATTTAATGAAATTTTTAAGTAAATATCTGAAGGCATTACAGGCATCCTTCTGACTATATCTTTATCTGTCTGAGGATACTGCCCCATACATACTTATTAGTGTCTCTTTACTTAGATATATCTACTTATAAAGAGAACTACGAGGCCCCAATGTGCTGTTTCGAGCATGCTATCGAAGGTTGTATAAGCCAAACACGCTTTTGTCTACCATATTTGGAATCTTTCAACAAAACTTTACACCAAAAAACAAAGTTTATCTATAAAGAACATAATTACAAAACCCTTAATAATAATATTGCGAACTATGATGTATGAACTGTCCATATATTATTGTAGGATGAGTCAGAGATCCCCGTAGGTCAGGGCTCCGCTCGGCCCTACCTAATGTGGGTAGCAAAAGTCTCTGCTGCTGCAAGCCTTCGTCTGACTTCGGCAATGAGACTTCGGCTCTTGCTATTTCGCTTTTTGCAATGTTAAGCAATAAGTCGATTTCTCCCGCAGGCTTCTTCGGGTTTTTGCTACACGGCTACCAGCGCACATGAGTGTATCCGTGCCGAGTACTGCTGTAGGTGAAGAGTCTTAGCTTGAGCTCATTCTTCGTTATTTATTTCAAAGTTCAGTAGGAAGACTCTGTTTTTCCTTATTTTAGAGCTATTTTCCTGGAGTTTCAGTGACCTTCCCTTACCACCCTTTCCCTTATTTACCTTCAGGGAATAGCATACTATTTTTTATATAAGTTTCATAAGCATCTGTAGATATGCTGGCATTTGAAATGTTTACCCCATGGTCTTTGCCTTTTCTAGTAATATTTCTGCACCCTTAGTCATTCCCACTTTTCTTCCCACGATTAGTTGGTTGCCTAATCACATGGTGATTGCATTCACTTAGCACATTTTCCGCTCAGACTTTTCCGAGTGGCGACTGCTGCAATTACACACAGTGGCAATAAAAATTAATAGAAACTTGACAGAGAGCGAATGTCGTATGGGAGGGAAAAGTCGTATGTTAATTTATGCAATGATCGATAACATCCTGCGATTTAATCAACAAACGCTTGTGCCGCCCCCGCAACAAAAGCAGAGTCGTCCAAGTCGTCCAAGAGCAAAGCCAAGATCACGAGACCCCCACCCACAGAGCCGAGTCGTTGACCGAAGGCTTAGGTGATTGTAAACCATTGATCAATCAATCTTAAACGATCTGTAAAAACGGTCACAAAATCAGCAACTTCCGTCGGGAACAGCCACGGAATAGCCACGGGGGCACGAGTTGAGCGAGTGGATTGGAAAGAGAGAGAGGGAGATATCTTTATACATTATTGATTGAACGAATGTTTTTATGATTGCATAAAACAACAACAAAAAAGAAAGAAAAGCAAAAGTTATGAGAGTCTCAGTATGCGGGTTCTTTGAACGAATTAAACGCAATTAGCTGTAGGTACAAGCGAACCTAGACGATTGCTGGGGAGGCTCCTCCCAAACACCGCCACAGGATCTCGGATCTCATCGGTTCGCAGCTCTTCCAAAAACTGGCCATAATTTTCAAAAGTCATTCCATAAGATCATCGTACATCGTGCAACGTACAACATCTGCGTGCCATCGAATTGTCTCAAGGCGTTCTTAATGCGAATTTATTGCCGCCATCATTATGGCTCTGAGACATGAAAATCATTTCTGGGCGATGACTAAAGACTTTTCAACAGACTCTCTGTGGCACCCCTTTAACACCCCTTTAGCGCCCCTTTAGCTCATCATTCCAATCCCAATCCAATTCTGCTGGCCTTTGTTCGACTGAGGAGCATGGGATAAGACAATGGATCTTAATTATACTTTATTTGCGGTAAATGTTTCATTAAATAACTCAGAACGAAGAAATTATCTCTCAAGGTGGGAATTAACAAAAGGGTGCGTGATGGGGGCTGCTCTTGGGCTTCTCTTCTCTCTGCTTTGAGAAAGTTATAAGTCAGTAATTGTCATGTGATCTACTGGAATAATCTAAGAATATATGTGGGTTTTCTTTTATAGACATTTCTGTGATCAAACTGCTTGAAGGGGTATTCCTGGTTCCATTTTCACCACACATATGGACAGCATATAAACTTGCCAATACAGAAACTATTTTCAATAAATCAAAGGAAAGGCAAGCATTTTTTAAAGGTAAAAGGAAAATTGAAAACCAAACTTGAAACTGCTGGAAAAACCGAAGAAATTGCAGGAATATTCCGAACAATATTCGAATATTAATGCACATTTTTAATAATAAAACCTTTCATTTATTTTCATCAATTTTTTAACCAAAAAATACACCATTTAAATCAAAAGAATCCCTTCAAAGAGAACATTTAGACTAAGGAGAAAAACAGATACTGTAAACCTCAAATTAAGTCAAGAATTTGATGTTACCGTGATTATTATTCCAATAATTATAATTGTTATAAATAACATTTTTGAAGACTTATTAAAAATTAAAAAGAAAAGGATTATAAGCTTTATAAATGGGATATGAACGCAGTAGCTTGATAAGCTTGTATTTTTTTAATATTGATATATTGACGATGCACAAAAGTTATTGAAACTTTTAGAAATATTTTGATCCCATTACATATAAAGTCATTCTATAAAAAAAAACCATACACTTGTGGAAAAAAAGTGGGTGCAATGCGTGCACCAAATATCATGCATTGATCATTTTTTTTTAATGACAGCCAGAGAGTGATTTTTATAAAAAACATTTTTTACTTTTCTATAAAAAAAAAGTTCCTCAAAAATTAAAAACTAGTCAAAAGAATCTCAAATTTGGATCAAAAATTTATTAAATAATATGTAATAGAGAGGAATTTATTGAAAATCTACTTGTTGGATCACCTAAAATACAAGCAAAAGTTCTCAAAAGTTAACCCCCTCCCACCACAAAAGCGAACCTCAATCGTTTTGACTTGTGTACCCCATCTTGAAAGCCTTGATAGTCGATAATACAATCGGCCTTTTAGTGTCTGTCTCAGCTGGTCAGCACGGGAGTATGTGGCCTCCACCTCCCCTACCACTTCCACCCCCACATCGGATCAACCCCCTCGGACACTTAATGGGAATTGCATTTTTATTACACAAACAGACGACGAAATGTTTATTAATGGCCCAAACATACAGAAGGCCATCGCATGGTCATCATCCGCATCATCGTAATCATCATCATCTCAGCCTGATGCTCATCCTCATCCTCAATCCATGGGCAATCGGCAGACAAAATGCAGTTAAATTGATTTCGATATCCAGCTGCAACTGTAACTAAGTAACGGTATAACTATTGCCACGATATATGCGCATATCTATGTTGTTGCAATGAGAGAGGAAACGGGGCACCTGCTGACAATTTCAAGTGCAGGACCAACAACAGGAACAACTGGAGTGATTTGTGCTGGGAATCCTCCCCTGACTCGAAGGAAACCGCAATTGTAATTCACGGATGCGCCGCATCCACATCGTGGGGTGGGGTGGGGTGTTGTGTGGCAGCTTCCAAAACTAATCGCTCGCACAGCGGACAGCAAGGGGCAAGTGTTGCCGACTGTAGTAGTAGTGGTGGTGGCTGTTGCCTGATTGCCCTGGTGGTTGTTGCCGCATGTTGCCAATTGAATATATCTCAATTGTTGCAAGGCCAGACAGAGGCAAGAGGCAGCGGAGGCTGCGCCTTTGACAAAAGCAAACAAAACGCCTTGTCCTCAACCCCCCTCTGAATCGGAATCGGAAATCCCTTTGGACTAATTCAAGTGTAACCCCTTGTTATCCCGCGCACACGCACCCTCCGCTCTCTCTCTGGGACCGGGGACTGGGGAAAGCGCAACGCCTGAAAATTGAGCAGTTAAATATTTTGGTGTCATAAGTCGACATTAGGGCGGTTCGGCCACGCTGGAATAAACAGCAACAATAGAGGCAGAGACAAAGGGAGAGGCAGGGGCTGAGGTAGAGGTAGAGGCAGAGCCTGTGCTATATTTGTTTTAAAACCCACAATAGTCCACACATTGCAGTGCCAGGACAAGTGGTTTCTGTTTCTCCACAAGAATTGTATGATTTGAGGAGAGAAATTCAAGGGATTTTTGAGTAAATCAAAGGTGTAATAAAATGAGAGAGAAATACCTTTTCAAAAGACCAGAAAAGTTAAGGAACTGAAGGTTAATGAATAAAATATCAATTTAGTATTGTCAATTGGGTAAATATTCTGGTTTAATTCGAAAGAAGAAAGGTTTTCGTCGAAAAAGTGACTATAAAGTCTGTTTATTTTGTTGTTGGATTCGAGGGACCGACTCAGCTGCCTAAGGCACTGATGAAACACAGACAAAGGCGAGTAGCGCGGTCAGATATAAAGCTCTCTCAGTGAAACAGATCTTCAGTACATTTTCAATTATCTGCGCTAACTGAACCTGTTTCTAATTTAAAATCTTCTGAGGGAAAGAATCTTCCCAAAGAAAATCCAAAAATTGTCTACTCTTTATGGCTATTATCCAATCAAATAAATACCCTTGATGACACCAATGGAAAAAGTTTGAGATATTTGTTGTTGTATTCGAGGGACCGACTCAACTGCCCAAGGCATTGATGAAAAGAGGGAGCACAGGTGAAGGCAGAACTAAAACTACACCCTGTCTACGAGACAACAGAACAGCTTTACGATATGGTGCCATAAGCAACATCTTGGTAATCTTATAGCTATAGTCTAGGACTATAGTCTTTCCGAGAACTCAATGACTTATTACGAATGAAAGCTAGTTCTTATGGAGCTATAATCCCCTTTATTTTCCAACTATATAGCAGTAAAATCTTTAAATTTCCTCTTAAACTTTTAACAAATTAATAATTCCAAACATTTAAAAATAGCTAGAAATTTTAATTTCACCTTTAAATGACACCTCTGATCCTTGGCTTCCGAATATTCATCACATTCAAAAGTTGGCAAGAAATATAAATTCCGTAGGCTTTAATTAAGAAAAGCGAGGACAAAGAATAAAAGTGAATTAATTTAGTATTCCTGATTTATATGTCTCATGATTTGTCCCCGTGCTTAGAGTCTCTTAGCTCTTGGCTCTGGGCCTGGCTCTGGCTCTGTGTCTGGGTCTTCGTCTGCGACTGGGTTTGGGTCTGTGTCTGGTTTCGGGTCTGGGGGTTCGGGTGATGAGCACGATGAGTTATTGCCGTAAATCACGTAGAAGGTATAAACTCCCAGACAAACTATGAATAAGCAAGGAGGCCGAGAGCTGTCCGAGAGCAGAGCAGCAACGGCAGAGACAATGGGATGGTAGGGTGGTGCAAAAGGACAACTGCGAACCTGTTTATTAGTCCTCTAATGCACAATAATACTTAGTGCCAAGGGTAGGAAATTATTCGGTTCCTCTGGGAATACTTACCGAGTTGGCTGCCAAATGTGACCTCTGAGCCACTGGCTCTCCCCTCCCCCACCCCCAATTTGCTATGTGGATATTGAATTACGGAACACGTCTCGACTTTCGGGCAGGGATAGGCCCACTCCGTTACTCTCCTCCCACATTGAAGTTAATTTGTGCTCTGCTCTCCTGGAAGATTGTTGCTGACATTTCTACATAAAGCGAAGGGCATAAATCACATTTATCCATTGCCGAGTGGAGAGACCAGAGACACAGAGACCTGAGCAGAGCAGAGCAGACGCACAGCAGAATCTGAATCCGAATCCAAATCCGAATCACTTGCTTTCTTATAGTCGCACTTGATTTGTCAGCGATTGAATGGAAAGTGTTGCAAACACTCTGAAATCTGAAGCTACAAATGGGAATACGATTGAGTTCTACCAGAGGATTTCCTTCTATTAGCACAAATGTCCACAATTTGCCATTGAAATGGGTAATCCAAGTACGAATACGAGTCCGAAGAGGCATTGAGTTACAAATGACATTTGCGGCCTGCCAGTTGGCCACAAAATGTGGCAGAATTGCAACATGATTTTGAAGAGCTCAAACAACAAATATGGCAAGATTATACTGTATGCAAATTGGTTAAAATTAACATTTTTTTTAAATAAGTAAGTCTTTAGAAATAAAAAAAAATAAAGCATACATTGTCTTAGAGCAGATCATAATGCTAGAGGTGTAAGAATATTGTCTATATATATTATCTTACCTACTACTTATATCTATTATATCTACTTATAACTACTATATACAATATCTTATATTAATTGAGAGCTAAAAAGTGTGTTGCTATAATCCAAAATTAGTCTATTTAGCTTTCAATTAATATATGAGTTCATACAAGTTAGTCCTAATCGAATGTCAATAGCTGTATCTATGGCAGTAAAGTGCTACGAATCATTTTTGGATTAGCCTACGAAGATAGATTGTAAACCGGAGATCAGTCAAACATAAACCTCGAAATAAATTGCTTGCCTTTGGGCAAAAACACCTCGATTCTCGGAGACTTTAAAACCACAGTAATACCCTCGTAAACGTGCATACCCATCCGGATAACTAAGGGCCATACTGGCCTATGAGTGGCCCCGCTGAGGGAAGTCCGGGTTAACCTAACCTTACCTACAATTGGTTGGACATTTCGTAGCTCCAAAGATTTATAGCCCTCTTAACTGGAGTCTCAAATACACCCCAAATTATGATGGTTGATTCATCATGGAATAGACAACTGTGGTTTAGTACATTTAATGGGTATTTTGTATATAAAACTGGATTCATTGTAACTCCTGAGGATCCATGTCATACCACAGAAGAACTTATATTAAAACTCGCCTTTTCTTCTCCATTATATTTTCAGTACCGGAAGCTAGATCTCATTGCTTTTAAGAGTCAGTTATAGCGAAGCTCAATCGGTGTCAGTTTTGATTAATAAGATCCTTATTTGTTAAATAAAATGTATAATAAATATAATAGAACGCCTATCATCAGACTGCCAAGAGTTATCTTGAGATAGATATACGGGTTAAAGACAGTTCTGAGGTCTGGACTATACCTATCTCTCCCCTCTGTAGTGAAATTTATGCCTAAATACTTCCACACGTTTGAGCGCTTCAATGCTGGAAACGGGCATGATCCTACATATGATGGGCCGTGTCATGAAATTATCATAATTCTGAATATCTTCGTATAGAGTTATTGAATTTCCACTTATGTATATCCCCGTAATACACCCTCCTAACTCTTCTACTCTTAAGAGCCCAACAAAAAACCGGAACTTCCCACAGTTTGCTCTATGGGATGACAGTGCACTTGTTCTGGTACACATGTTTTTCACCCAACAAATATTTGTCATAGATCCGTATCCTGCAGAAGGAAAAATCTCGTTACTTTCGACGGGTTGAAGAACAAGTGCCTTCCATTAGCGGCCTTGTGCCGGCCAGAAATCAAACAGAGTCATAAAAATGTGACACTCGCAAACGCTGCTTCCCACAATCCGCACGCGTCAAGTGGACAGGACATAGTCTCCTGTCTCCTTCGCACTCTCGCTCTCTCTTTCTTTCTGTCTCTGCCGAAAAGTCGGGTTTCAGTTTTGTATAATCTGCAATACGATATTGGTGGGTGCTGCTGGTGGGCTGATGGGCTGGTGGTGGGTGGACTACTGCTGGTACAATTATGGGGGTTACTCAAGATGGGTGGGAGGTGGGCGGTGTGGTGATTCCGGGGTCTAATCAAAGTGCGTGCGCAGTCACGTGTCGTAAAAATGGAGTTACAGAGTCGGAGTTGGAAATTCCCATGAAATGATTGCATAGATTCTTTTTGTCCCAAACTGCTATTATGATTAGTTATTATTTTTGAACAAGTGCAGTGGATAAAGATGAGTGCAGAGCCACTCTCGGGGCACTAAATGCCGATGAGATTTGCCAAGCATACGCACTGGGAGTTGACTTGATTAGCACCGGGCACCCACTCCCAGAAGAAAGGGAGGGAGTGACTCTCATGAAAGCAAGAAATCAAGTTGTTATAATCAGTGGATGGTTGGAGGGAGGGAGGGATGGTTGGTCTATGCTGCTGCGCTGTCGCTCACAGACAAGCTTCGGCAATGCCACTTCGGCTCTTGCTATCGTGCTTTTTCTAGTGTAAAGCAATAAACCGATTTCACCCGCAGGCATGTTCGGGTTTTTGCTACACACACCTAAAACATTCTACCAACACAAAATAACTCTCATCAACTGCCTTCTAGATATTTAACCCCTCAATTCATCATCCGTTAGTAGTTCTTTCCTCTATAAGCCCCCTCTTTATCCCCACCTAAAGCTACTCCTTTCTCACTCTTGTACTTTCTCCAACAAATTAAATATAAACTCGAAATTGGCAACAGACTTTTGTCTGTGCAGAGAAACTAAGTGAATTTTCCGTCATAATTTGACAAATTTAATTAAAACTATTTGCACTTAAAAATAACGAACGGACATTTTGTGGCAAAACGAAAGTTTAAATGTGCCTGCGGCAATTCGAGCTGAAACTTTTTACATAATTGCTTTAAATTAGTTGTTAGTGTCCGTTTTGCTACCAACCCCTCACCACTCCCTACCCTGCCCTCCTCCTGGGAGCACCAAACAAGCCAAACAACAAAAGTGTAAAGTGCCAGACGAAAAGTTGTCAACCGAAAACAAACCATTAAGTGGGTCCAAAACACTTTTTGGTTTGCTCCTTAAATTAGCAAAAGGGCTCGGATCTCCCTTGCATATCCGGGCTTCCCTGCTGCCACTGTCATATTGTCAAGTGTTTATGTCCCTCAGCCTGTGTCCTGTGGAATCGGCCATAAAGATGAGTGGTGCGACAAGCAGGGACAGGGGGCAAACGAGTACAGCCACAACCACATCTGTGCCTTGAACTGGAGGCTAGAGAGTTAGAACATGAACTAGAGTGACTGTTAAGTGGATATTTGGAATACAAGAAAGAATGGTACGGGAGGGGTAAACAATCCATGAATACTGGTAATACTTTGTTTTAAAAGAGAATCAAATCAAGTAGGTCTAAATAGGTTTAATAGGTCTAAATATTGAATAAAACATAACGTAGTTGAAGGTAGAAATAAGTACTCTACTTACCGAATATTCGAGATTTTTAGATGCATTTCCTCACCTATTTGAGAGAGAAAGTTCTTGTTAGTATTATAGCATAGTGAATGGTGTTATCTTATAGAAATAACAGTGGTAATAGGAACCATATCCATTCTTATATTTATAATATATGTTTCTTATAGATTAGAGATGAATAAAGTACAGAAAGAGTTCTAAGAAGGTGAAGAAATGTGCTTGGTTATAGAAATCAAAGAATTCCTTAGCACCAGATAAACTTCAGCAATCTTATCACTGGTAATATTATATTAATTCTGTTCTAAAAGAATTCTTTTAAATATATTCTCCTGCCTATCTAATTTTGGTTCTGTTCCACTAATCTAAATGAAATCCAAGACTATAATCCCCCACTATTCATCTAATCCAGCGCCTTCTATATCTATAGTAATTTTCTATAACATTCGCCCATTAATAGCCGATGATTTGCCGAAAACACCCCCACACCCCTCCACACCTTTCACCTTCCAACTCGAAGCCAAGCAAAGGCTGTGTGGAATCCCCCTAATGCCTACCTAATACCATTAATGGCTTTTCCATTGCGGATAATTACGGGGGAGGGGCGCGGCGGAGATTGTCTACAATTAGAGTTTGCCAGGAGTTTGCCTTTGGCTTATTCACGCCTTTAAATTTGCATTTACCTACCCCCTCGTACTCGTACTCGTCCTTGATCCAGGACGAACCACAGGCGTAGACGTATGCTCTCCGCCCTCCCCCCTTCGTCCTGCCGCTTTCCTGCGTCTCCTGCTTGCCGAAACATTTTGTAAGGCCATGTAAATCATGATGCCAGGCGGTTGACAGGAAACAGCATTTGTTCTCTAGGTGTCTGTAGCTGTATCTCAATGTATGTGTATGTGTGTGTCTGTCTACGAGTGCACGTGTGTGTGTGTGTGTGTCAAGTCGAAGAGTTGCCTCTCGACGCTTAGGAAGATTCGTCAGATTCGCATAATTAATTGCAAAGCTTTCGAATGGGAGCCAGCCTCAGCCCCAGCCCAAAGGAGGAGCTTACAGGACCGACCTCCTCTCCTGTGGAATTTTGATTGTGTGTTGTGTGTCCAACAAAAAACGGGAGCAGGGGCAGGGGGAGGGTGAGGGCTGGGTGGAGGCATGGCTGTTGGCTGTAACGATTTGTGAACGTAATCAGAAGGGGTTGCCGTTGCCGTTGTCTGCCGGGGAGAGGGTGGGAGAGAGATCACATCACCCCGCATCTCACCTTTCCGCTCCGCTCTGTTCCCTTCTCCGCTCCGTTCCGTTCCGTACAATTCGTCCGGGGCACACACAAAATTAATTGCTTTTGTCATTATACGGAATCTTGACTACGCCCGCCTCGTTTCTAATTTAATGTAGTTCATGGAACACCTAGGAGAGTGCCTCCCACTCCACCCCCCCTTTGCCTTGTGCAGGTTGTCGTCTCTGATGTTGATTTGTGATTTATGAAGATTAATTTATTGCTAAATAGTTGCAGATAATTTATTTAACATTGATTTCAAAGGACGATTAGTTTTAGAGTTTACCAAAAGGGTTTTACAGTCAGGGCGGGGCGGGGTGGGGGTAATGGGAGGATAAGTAATTGGCCTGTCATCTATGAACAAAAGTATCTCAAAGAAAGAACTGAAAGTCAGACAGAGGCTGTCAATCTGTAGCGATCTTGGGATAAAATTTTTTCCTTTATTTAGGGAATTTTTAAATCATTTTTAAGGTATTAAAAAATAATTTTGCATAATTCTTTTTCCTAAATTTTTCTGAATTCTTTTTTAAATAAAAAGATAAATAAAATTATGCCAAACACAAAAATAAATAATTCTAATAAATAAAATATTGATAAAATAAATAAATATAATATAAATAAATATAATAAAATATTATAATAAATAAATAATAAAATAAAATAATGATAATAATTGAATAAATAATAAATTGCTTAAAAAGCTTAAAAAATAAGTCTGCAGAAATAAAATCAATAATAAAATAATAAATGAATATAATAATAAATAAATAGTAAATTTCATGAGAACAGAAACATAAATAATAATAAAATAAAAACCTAATAAATTAATAAATTAACAAAATAATATAATAATAATAAATAATAATAAATAATAAATTAATAAAACAATAAATAAATAATAAATTGCATAAAAAATTCCATTCTGCAAAAAACAATCAAAAGACCCAAAAAGCAGACCTTCTTAATATTTTTATTAAATCCCTTCACTTCATAGTAAATCCCTCTTGTTTATCGTTTCACAACCATTTAACATTCCTCTACAATGAAGGCCTGTAATATTGCCTTGGTTTTGCCTCCTTTAATTGTTAAAATATCTCTTTGCATTTATCCAATTAAACATAAAGTCAACTAAAAGCCTTAATTTAATAAGAAAACTCTAGAGAAACAAACAAAGATGACTTAAGATGCTCCGACAGACCAGAGACCAAAGACCAGACCAGAGACTAATTCAATCCCACCCACAAGTTGTGGTCCAGTTGAGGTCGATGGTAATCCATAGAAGATGCTCTGGCCTGGCCTAGCCTGGCCTTTCATCCTTGGAACATCGATCCATTGAGTATTGTAAAGTGTAAATTGTAAAATGAATGCATTTGTTTTATATCTTGTTCAAGTGCTCCTCCAAGTATTCATGTTTGGGGTCTTGTCGGCAGGGAGGAAGGCAGAGGAATATGCAAATTTGTTTGTCTTTCGAAGAGCCAGAGCTAGGAGCTGGTGACTGAAGCTGGAGACTGCCTAAGTAGTCTCTGTAAATTGAAAGCAAAACATTAAGAATTATGCCAAAATGCAATTCCAGACAGGAAGGCCATGGGGGCCATGTGCATGACACTTCTTACATGGCGTTGCACAAGCTGCAAATTGCATTCGCCTTGCCACTCGATTCGAATCGATTCGATTGTTGTTCGAACACAGATTTTCCAATTGTAAGCACAAACATAAATTGCACTTTTGGGGGGAGACAACATCACACCAAAAAGTATGATATTTGCGTACCACTTGGGTAGAGGAATTTCCACTCATAAATTAAAAGAGGAGACTCCCCACTTCTACGGATGGAAATTAGATGAGTTTACGAAATTCTCGAAACCTGAAAAACTTTTAATTGAAAACCAAGGAACTCCCGACTTTTCAACTTAAGAATTCCACTCTAATCAGGCAAAGGACACCAGGCGTGGCCTGACTCTCTGGTGGCATTTTAATTTATGGCAGACACACAATTAAATGAAAGGATTTTAGCCTCACTTTAGCTTCTACTTCCCTTTGTCCTTATTTTTATTTGTATTTCTTTTAAAACAATGCCAAGATTGGCTCACATTAGGGCCATTCCTAGAGCCTTAGCCGGGTCTCAGTGCTGGTTCTGGCATGCCTTGAGATTGGAATATAGAAATGGAACAGCTACCATCATGAGACTCTTCCCATAGCTGTACAACCGTCCCTCCTCAATCACAAGTTAATTCTAGACTTCCCTAACCTTAAGTACGATTAAGTACCTTGGGTGAATTATCATATAACTATCATAAATATTGCCACCCTCAAGAGGACACACTTCATGGAGAATCCATAGTTTTTGGGTAAATAAAAATTGAATTCCCGCATTGTTTTTTGTGACGTGTGTCGTTAAGTGTTTTCATTAGGAAATTTATGGAGTATTTACGTATTTACGTAATAAAACAGCGGCATTTCGTCTTAATTAAGTGTTTTAAGTGACACACACAAGAACTTTCCGGAACTCCAAGAGTAACCCAAGAACCGGATCTAAGTAGGAGTAGGAGACACGACACGTGATCAAAAAAAAACAGAGGATTGGGAAGGGAATTGAGGATTGGTTTAGAGATAGTGTGACAATCGCGCCTCGACTGTCATTGGAAAAGTCAATAAGGGAAAAGAAAACTCTCATGGTGCACCACCACCACCATAATCATCAGTATTATTATTATGGAAAGGAAAAACAATAGGAATACAAATACAAATATTGTACTGATGACTTAATTGATTAAATGCGTAAAAAATAGTGAGAAGGCGAGAGACATGTAAGTGCCACCACCACCATAGGGTGCAACCATGAGAATATCTGTCTGAACAGGGGGTGGGGGAGTGTGAATCCCGCGTGTGACCCTCTCTAAGGAGGTGTTAAGGTGAGACCCCGACGACCCTTCGGGGCGGGGTTTTATCAATCAGACAGGCAAACACTCAATCGATGGGAAACGAAATCCATCGCAGGACAACACAGGACACGGGACACAGGACAATGAGGTAATCATTGTCGATTAAGCGATTAGGCGATTATGATATCTGGTTACAGCTTATACATACAAATGCTGGTTAAAAGCATTTCATAATTATGGTAGATGTGCGGAATATTATATAAGAATTATTTTGGAAAGATAATTCTTAGATTCCACATTGGCAAAATTTGGTTAATTAAAATATATATAGAAAACCCTGTTAATAAATCCTCATATAAATATCCCCATTTAACCTTCAATTCTCATCTGTTGTTCATTCAATTAATTATGAATTTAAGCTTATATGCAAACAGCCAAAGAAACCGAATCCAAGTCCATGTCCAAGTCCGAGTCGGCAACCAGCAACCACTTCATGGTTCGTGGCATTTGTAGCCACCATAATCAGCAGCAGCAGCGGCAGCAGTGGCACCAACCGAGGGCTAAACATATATCATCAGCGGGCCGAAAGCAACATATGTCCAAATAGTGGTTGGGGTGGTGGGTGGAAGGAGAATCCCAGAGGAATAGGAATCCGTATGCGTATAGGGTGTGTGGTGTGTGTTATTTCGATCAACCAAATGTGTAAAAGTCATGGAACAAATCGCAAGGCTCGTTAATAGAAAACAATTAAGTTTTTCACATTCTTTTCTCTTTTTGTAGGGCAAGAGTTTAACCAGGTGGCTGTGGGCTATAGCCTGTGTGCTGTGTGACATGAACTATGTGAGGCACGTTCCAGCTAATATACGAAATGAAAAGTCAAGTTTTAAATCATTTATCTTGTTTTTTTTCCATTTGCTGCCGTTTGGCTAAAGAAAAAGTGAGAAAAAATGACAAAGGCACGAGCAGAAATGATGCCGCTAAATGAAATTGGCAAAAGGAGTCGCGGGACGCCTTGAAGCATGGTCTGAATGCGAAATGAACTGTGTGACAGTGACACCCTGAAAACGGACACAGAATGTGGCATCCACACACACACCACACTAACTGCTGCTGTCAACCCTTTCGGGGGACCCTCTACCCTTTCGTCATATTATTCAAATTGAAACCGTTTTTCTGTGTACTTTTCACATTTTTTTTCACTCGAAACTGGCACTGCCGCCCCATGATTAATTCACGCAATTGCGATTGGGTTCGGAATTCTAGGTTTCGGTTGACCCTGTGTTTAAGACCCTTCTCTTCTCCTTTTTGGTCACTTGACTTTGGCAATTGCTTCTTTGACAAATTGTGGTCCTTGTGTGAGGGACGGGGGCAAAGAAGTGCTACTACAAATTAAAAATAGTAAAAAAAAAACGGTACCTGTACGTGAGCCGCGAAACGGCATGCAAATCCCAATAAGAAGCAAATTAGAAGAATGGGTGCAGGAGGGGACAAGACAAGACTTGCACTGAGCAAAAACGGTACAGGCTGAAACAAAAGCTTTGTTCTCTTACCTTTTGTCCATAAAAATGCACCGGTACTTCCTTCTCCTCGCTGCGTTCCATGACACGACGCGATATATTCACAATTTAATTATTTATGCAACTTTTCTTCTTCGATCTGCCCGATTTTCGTGTTAAACGCGGCACGCAAATTAATTTTTAATGAATGATGTCACCTAATCTCACCTATTTACTTATTGACATGTGTAAATATGTATGTATGTGTGTATATACTAAGAGCGCGAGAGCACTTCGTTCTACCTGTGATGCAGTGGAGAGTCTTGATCTCCCGTGCTTATCTTTTACACCCACACACACACACGTACACAACGAAAGACTTCGCTAACGAAAGAACGAAAAAAGCTTGAGACACCTGATGGCACAATGCAAGCGTGGGTGGTATATAAAATACACGAAACACTTTTTACAGTTCACTTGGACATATATTCGCTGATCTTTGTTTTGTTTTGTTTACCTTTTGCCGCATGGTTACCTTTGATCACACTACGTCGGTGCCAATCGATAATTCAAATTCAAATTCAAAACTTATTTAACGAAGGAATGGGAAGCTTTCGATAAAGAATAGACTAGAATAAAGAAAATTGGACTATGCTCTGTGTATTTTATGCCCAAGGCGTTGTCATTATTATACACTCAGTTCTTATTGCAGATCGCAAGGGTTTCTTATCGTCTGTCTTTTCGAAAATTCGCATGGCAGTTCAGTTTCTACATCTCAGAAGGAGGGCTCATAAAAGAAAAAAGAAAACAGGCCACTACATCACATACATAAGTGCTATAAGATACATCCTTATTGTTTAATCTGCTAATTGAAAAATCAAAAAAAAAAAAAAGCAAGTAATAATAATTTGAAATTTTGCACATCTGAGCTCCCGCGCCATTTGTCATGTGCATTGCACGTGTCGCAGTCAAGAAAAATTATATTCGCACGATTGATGGTTAACATTTTTTAATTTTTCAAAAATTTCGCAATTTGCAAATCAATCAAATTTTGCGGATTGTCTGCTGAATATTTTTAGAACCGAAATGTATCAGATTACAATTCCATATCAAGTGCTTTCGAATCCATTCAGATCAATCTTCATTGATTGATGCTCAAAAACCTGAATAATTTCTATTTTCGCAATGGAATCATAAGTGTTTCGATAAAGCTTCTGAATCAGGACCAATAAAATTAAAACCAGGACACACCCTAGACCTTTGGATTCTCGATTTAAATATAGAAAATGGCAAATTACTTTCACCCACAGAAAGTCAAGGGGGGGACATCTGGCGTCTGTCTTCTGGCTCGCCCAAGTCGGGACGGGAACTGCGAATGCATTAAAATGATAAATGAGTGCGATTATTTCCCTATTACCATCAAATTAATACAGCAGCTCCTCTGCTTAGCGCCACTTGGTGCTTCTGTTACCTGTGCCGCACCCAAGTCGCAGCCAAGCGACGACCAAGCGATTTATTGGCTAAAAAAAAAAGAATTACCACGAACATAAAAAAAACAAAAACGGGCCAAATCAAACACAATCAAGCGAATTGGGTTCAGTTCTCCAGTGCCCAGTGTCCAGTGGCCAGTGGCAGCGCCAGTTCCAGTTCAGGTTACAGCCATTCCTTCGAGGATGGCCCGTATTGTTGGTTAAAAATAATCAGACCATTTCGTGTGTCCCCCCAAGGACAAGCACCCACCCACCGACAGACGGACAACTGGTTCCTGGGCGGGTAAACATCGTTTGTCAAGGACTGGTGGACACTCCAGTTGCACTTCGACGACCAGGTGGGAGGGGTGGGAGGGGTGGGTGGGTGCCGCGTGAGTAGCGGCCGTGCGATAAAATAGCCGGTTACAAAATATTTGTTGACATTCCGCGAGTAAATTACCATAATTAGTTGATTCGAGAACCGACCCGAACCGACCCGAGACCGACCCCATATTTGATCTGCAGGTGGGTGGGTGCTGGTGTTTCCATATCCTTTCTCCAGTTAGTCAGTTACTCAGTCAGTCAGTCAGTCAACATAATGCCAAAACAGGGCCACAGCTAAAAGGATAATAATTAGAGCATATGTACGGATTGAGTGCAAATATTGACGGGAACTCTCCTTCCTTCGCTGTCCTCCATTTGTCATCATTTCGTGTCGTTCTGGTGCGTAAACCCAAATTAATCAGTTTGGTATCAATATCCTCGTGCAAACATTGCTTCACATAAAACATATGTATGCATATAGCATATATAGTGAGCACACAATATGTTCGAAAAAGGATACACTAACAGAATCGCAGGGGGGGTGGAACTATTTGTGGTTAGAGGCTTGGTGACCCCGACATTCTATTCAAACAATATTTAACAATAGCTTGATTTGGTCTGGTGGTTAGCCGTTAACCAACTGTTTCTTAAGCCTATTTGGCGTTCTATTTACTACTCTCTTTGGTTGATCTTTAGTAAATCCTTAAAATTATAAATAAATGCAAATCAAATGGAAAAGCTACCACTTTAAAGTGTCTTAGAAGCTAGTGAAGCACTCCTAAATAGTTGATGATCATAAGCAATGATTGATTGTCTGCTATGACAACAAATAGGGGCTCTGTAGAACCAGATGAGGAGGCTATGTTCTGAGAAATCTTCTGTAGAGTCGATATCTATAGATCTCTCCGGGAGAACAGTATACTATGGGAATCTTTACTTATCTCTACGAAGAGCTATTACATTTTCATTGCAAGTTTATGAAAGTATTGTACATTTTGCACCAAACCGAAACCAAACCGAAAATCACTATTTTAGGGCCGCTTCAGGGGCCCAGGGTTAACCTCAGAGACAGGGAGAGGTTTCCTTCAGTTTTGACAATGACAAAGTCATTAGTTCCTTCTGTTTCTGTGAGACAGCAATAAAAGCCATGCTGACAGAGGACAGAGGATGAACCAATGGACCGCAAATTAATCCCAATTCCCAATGTTTTGAGCCGCAACCACAATTAATATGCGAAACCACCCGCCCCACGCCCATATCATATCCGCAGAGAGGGAGAGCGGGAGAGCGGGAGAGAGGCAAAGAGATTAGGACAGTCAAATGACTTTAAATTAAGCCGATGTGCGTCTGTCGATTTAATTAAAATCAAAACCAAATCTTTGCCCCTGCCGCGCCCCCTTTGAGGCCAGCCGAAATAGACAAATAATAAAGGCATAAATAATGCAAAACAATAAATGAGCAAATATTCATAAATTATTAACGCCCCTGCTGGAGTCGAGACTCTCTCCTGAAGGGGCGACTGCGGCAGCGACTGCGACTGCGACTCCTGACAAAAGACAGGCACAAATACCCAAAATATTTTGCCAAAGCATTTAGAAGGACAATGAGGCACGAACGAGGGCCAGCCCCAGCCCCTGCCCCTGCCCCTGCCACAGACCCGGAACTGGCACTGGCACTGGAACCGAAGGCCAGATGACAGGAATGGTGGAAGAATAGCAAATCCCCGCAACAAATAATTGAGCCTCATAAAGGAAATATCATTCATTGATTTTCCTCTTCCGACCTCAACAGACTCTCGACCTCTCACTCGCTCTCACACTCTCTTCTCTCCCTTCTCTCTATCGCTCTTGTTGGGTCGTCCTTTGGCCGCAGCAGCAGCAAGTGGATGAAGTCCTATTCCTTGGCCAAGGATAAAATGGGGTGCCAAACGCTTCGAGGGGGGGTGGGTGGCGCCAGGGGGAGGCTGTCAGCACAGAAACAATATGGACAGCTGACGAAACTACTATCACACCCAGTGCCAAGTGCTGGCCCGGCCACGCTTTACGGGAAAGATGTTCACATGAATTCGAAATCTATGCCCCGGCATGATTTGCACAATAAGTGAACTTCGCCCAGAGAGAGAGAGAGATAGAGAGAGAGAGACAGAGCAAAGGGTCTAGGCAGGAAACCACAAAAAGAACAAATGATAAATTATGAAGGGATTTTTGTTAATTTGATGACATTCATAATGGGCCAAGACCAGATTATCCCAAGTGTTCAGCGCTGAGGTTAAGAAATTGTTTTCAAAATATTATTCCTGGTTTATTCCTGGTAAAAAAAAGTAGTGGAAGGTGTATCCAGCGCCAAGAAAGAAGTATAAGCAAATTACTTTGACAATTTAAGAAAGGACGTTTCCTGGAACTGATATATTGCTAAAAAAAATTGCTTTTACTTGCGAAAGCCATATTTTATTCTGCAAGTTATTTAAGATTAGTTGATTTTTAAAATCGACCGCCAAAGTAAACCCCTCAAAGTTTCACAGCCGCTAGCTTTTGTAAGCTCTCCTAATAGGGCTGCAAAATCATCATTTCAAAAATCGATATTTAGCGCACAAAAATACCGATATATATGGATGTCCTGTTATCAATGTGACCGGTTATGGTGTTTTATATACTTTTTAGTATATTTTGTCGTTGAAATTTAAATGCAGACATATTTATGGTATATCGCTATATAATGGTATATTTAATTAAATCTGTATATATAATGATATATTTTTCAATTCTATGGTATTTAACGGTATATTTTAACTATCAAAATTATGTAGACTTTGGTCGAATCATCATTTGGATTATATTATATGAATATTCATAGTCGCGCCAATGGTGCCAATATACTCCCTTCTTCCGCATGCTGTCTGAGTAGCCACGTACATAAATGCCGAAAAGATTACTGAAATTATGAGATTAGAATCAATCATTCAAATATAAAATGGACAGAATCGACCTACCTATGGCTACAAGCATTGTACCACCACGCACCCATTGTGTCTACTGCGCAGTTAAAATCGGCCTTGTCGTTGTCTCTATCGTAGGTGGAAAAGTTGTGACCCTTGCTATATTTCAGCGAATCACCCGCATCTCCTGTATAGCTTCCCAACTTGGACATTCGATATAACTCCTCTTCACTTTCGATTAAGAACTCGTCGTATTTGGCGTAGCGCGTGTCCCCGTCAAAGTCCTCCAGGTATACGAACAGCTCTTGGGGCTGTGCCTTCGTTATGGCATGCAGTTTATCCAATCCTATGAAAAAGTCGCCTGAGTTGACCCCAAATCCCTTCTTGTACTCTGCCCAATTTCGAAGGAAGTTGAGTTCTCCGTTTGTTCGACGGGCGACCACAGTCCAGCCGGAACTCTTTATATCGTAGGGGTCAAAGGCTCCTACCTGTACTTGCTGTAATTAGCTTTTTCTTAATTTCCATCTGTTAAATATACTGGAAACTTTACCTCTTCAACATCGGCTAATCCTGTGCTTTTGCCGAGGAAGAACACTAACAGCCTGTAGATCCACATTGACTGCATTGCACTATAAACCGCTGACGACTAACTGAATCACCGAGTGTTAAATTGCGACTTTTTATGTGTTTTTCTAATCTTTATTTCCGTTGTCTGACCGACATAATATTTCACTGATTGCAAAGTTAATCTTTGATTTGCAGGTATTCTAATCGTATCTGACTATTGAGTGGGTTATAAATTAAAAAGTAAGAGTATCATATATTCCATTTCGAGCAAAACAATCTTGGTAATTCACTAGATTCTAATGATCTACGAACAATGCCAAAGATAATTACGAGTATAAACCCATTTCTAATATTTATCTCTCTCTCTATCTATTCTAACTCTCAGAGCGTCCCTTGCCAAAATTCGCTAGGAATTTTCCAACCGAATTTTAAATCAACCGAAATCATCTACATTCTTAATATGGCTTATTTAATGATTGAAATAATTTAAAGTATTCGTTTTAACGACTTTATGTATGTATGTTGTATGTATTTGAAACTTTTTTCTCAGACATACGTTTTACGATTGGTTTTTTTGGAGTGTTTTGATAGGTTTTTTTTTAGAGTGGTGATAGTTCACACGCCAGGCGAACAGTGGTTATTTTCAAAATTAGTGCCAAATCTCAAAGCATATCGGTATTTTGTTGCAACCTAAGATATAAGCAAGCCCCTTCATGAAATATTTAAATTTAGGCATTTTTTATTTAGAAAATAATAAACTAATTTATAAACAATACCCAATGGGATTTGAACATCAGACATTTTTTATATTTTAAAAGTAATTTATACACAAAACCCTTCAATGGAATTTAAATATCAGAGATAAATTAATTCGAGATCAACATTAAACTTAGTCAGTGTACGAAGACCAGAAGACATTGTAGTTCTTATTTAGGAGCATAAGTTCTTGTATCATCATCTGTCTCAGCGTTCAAATTCCCATCTGTCGAATATACTATTTCAAAATATATTTAAAGTTAATTTTTCATTACGTAAATATGCAATATTGTTCATTTGGAATACGGTTGATACATGCATATGAATTGCATTTAAAACAAATAAAACCATGCTAATTAAAACATGTGGTTACACAAATACACCCATTTCGTTTTAATTCAAGGTTAATTCGTTTTAATTCAATTTACTGGGAAACTCTTAAAAGCATTTTTTGTTAATTTCAAATTTTTTCACCAGTATACGTATCTTTTTGAATTTTTTTGAAAATTACAAAAATGACGATGTTTTAAAAATATCGATACTTGATGGGACTTTTTCTGGGACTTTTTGAGGGATTTTGTGGAAGCAACATCATCCCAACAATTTCCTTTTTCATCCCAACAATTTCCCTTACATTTCACTCTCACTTACGTTGCCTTACGTTACATTTCACTCTCACTTACGTTGCCTTACGTTACATTTCACTCTCACTTACGTATTTTACCGTTGGCAACATTTTTTTGTATGGCAGCAACATGTGTCGCGAATCGAGCGACATTGTCCCGCAACATTTGCAAGGAATTAGCAACATTTTTATACCCTTTAAGAAAGGATATTATAGAATTTAGGAAAAGTTTGTTTTACTAGGCACCAATTTTTGCAGAAACAAGTAAGTCTCTATCTCAGAAAATTTTACGGCTTTTGGTCTTCTTATAAAGACTGAAAATGGGTATCGGGATCGCTTTGTTAATAATAATAAATTCATCAAATGCATTAATATGTCAAAATTTGCAAATATGTGCAAAATACACTATTATTTACGTTTGAAAGCAGCTAGAAAAAATAATTTTAACATTAATGAAATGAAAAAGGGTATCTATACGTCCATAGCACCAGTTATGTTTCCAAATGACGTGACATTCCATGCTCACTTACGTTTTATGTCTTGACCTTTTCTGTTTAAACCTTATTTTAGACCAAATGCAATAAGCGGATTTTTTTGTAGTTGGTCAATCTTGTAGAAAATTGTTGTATCTATTGCATAAAATTATGTTTTCAAGCCTGAGGGTCTTAATTAGCTGGGAATATTAAACGGAATCTCAAATTGCAAACAATTTTCCGCCAGAGCCGATTGAAATCATATCGATTACATTTAGGGGTGTCTGGCAAAGAAATCGGTGTTTGAAAAAACTATCGATGTGCAGTTAGGACCTAACATCGATGTTTCTCCAGCTCTACACCCATCTCTAGCATCAAATCGATAAGTCCGCAGGGTGGCCACACCAAATATTTGACATCTCTAGCATCAAAATAAAAAAATAAAAAAATAAATGTCTGAAACGTAAGAATAAATTCACCATATTCGAGCCAATATGAGTGCCTACAATCGGAAGACTTTGAAAAAGAAGAGCCCCAACCTAGGGGCATCGTCCGATGCCGAGATGGACGAGTCCGGCTACATGTCCTTTCGAGTGCAGCACAACTCAACCGCGGAGGCGCCATTTTTGTTGGAACGCGACTGCGAAAGCGAGAACTGTCGTAGCAGCAAGGAAAATGCAACAAATACAACGCTCCCCAGGGGCTTTGCCTCGTCGCTGTACCAAACGCCCAGCAGCCACCCGAGGGACCAGCTCTGGAGCAAGAACTACCCGCTGACGGTGCCCGCCAGCAACAGTTTCAGTAGCTTCGACGACCCGTATGGGACGCCGCACCTGCAGGAAGTGCAGAGCATTCCGAAGCGCCGTAAGAAGCACTTTCTGGCCCCGCACAGCAGCCCGAAGAAGTCGAAGAAGCTGCTGTTTCCACAGCCGGATGAGCCACTGAACAAGCGGCGCTACTTCGATGGTTTGGAGCATTGCGACATCTTCAGTATGCTGAGCCAAACCCAGCCGGCCCTGGAGTGCATACTGAGGCATGTGAGTTCCCATACGCTGGACGTAATGACCAAAGTGACGAAAAGCTGGGAGCAGACTGTCTACAAGAGCCAGCGGGCCGTGGAGCGCCTGCACAATCATCGCCTCAAGATGAGCCTCACCAAAGAGAATCCCTACCTCCCCAAGCGGAGACACAATGTGTTCAAAACCAACTCAACAGTGCCATTACAAACTTCGAATAGTATCAACAACGCCAACAACACCTCGTCTCTCTTCGATGCAGCCCACAACAGTCTTCAACTAATAGAGACAGACGCCGGGCGTGTATTGAAGGAGCAAACCCAACGAATCAAGTGTCCGCGCTGCGGCAAGGGCAGCCGCGTCTTCGTCAGCGAGGATGCGCGGGAGCGAAGCGAGGGGAGCCACCCGCTGTCGCAAACACTGCCACCGATTAGAAATTCATTTGCCATCAGCGCGAGGCCACCCATGTCACGCTTCCTGTCGCTGGATCTCGAGGAAGTCAAGGAATCGCAGCCGACCTACAATTTCGCCGAATGCACCAGTGTTATCTGCAAGTTCCGCTTCTGCATCAACTGCCTGTGCAAGTCGCATCCGGGCGAGCGATGCCTGGTCACCGAGCTGGGAACACCCTCGAAGCTGATGATGCCCAGCGAGAGACTGACGCCGCCGCAGCGCAACCAGAGGCAAGACTCCAAGCTCAAGAAGAAAAACTCACTGAAACGCTTGTGCTTTTAATTCCATAGTTTTAGTTAATTGTAGTTTGTAGCGTGAAAAGCGTTGGAAAGCGTGTTTGCCCAAGTTCTTTTTACGTTTTTACGTTTAGTATTCGAGTGAGTTTGTATTATGTTTACTTTACGTATGCTTTAAGTTCAGTTTTTACTTGTTTGTCATCAACCATCACACACAACGAAATTATCATTTACATTTTTTAAACTGTTCTCGCCTCAAGATTCCTGAACAATCTGTACCTCTGTGAGATTAAGCACACATACAAGAGTATTTTTTACATTTTCAAAATATAAAACTATACAGAAATGATTCATGTTGTGTTTTATCTTCCTGAGAGGCTGTACTAAGTATATAGAATTTGTTTTTCGCGCCTATTGGAAAAATACGATACGTCGGTTGCATGTCAATTATTTGTTTGTTTACCTTATCTAAGTCACACACCACGCAACTTCTTAGAGATGGCACTGTTGCGCTAATCCATACATGTAGAAATCATGTAGATAAGCCATTACGCACCATCCCTCGTCGAATTCAAAATACGATAACAAATCGATAAATGCAACAGCAAAACACGTGTGGCGTGCGGGTTTTCCGCGATAATATTAAATTAATTTCGTTTATGTTGTGCGAGGAATACTGAACTGATTCAAAATGACAACCTCATTGGCCCAACAGCTGCAGAAATTGGCGGCGCCGCAGACAACGGTCGCCCTCGCCGATGCCAAGAGTCGCGCCTCTATATTGTTCGACCCAAAGACGGCGGCCACCAAAGACAGGAGGGCCATCTATGAGATTGGACTCAGTGGATTGCAGGAGCTGACCGACTTTAATCCGGCGTTCAAGGAGTTTCAGTTGACGCTATTCGATGAGGCCACGCTCACGCTGGAGCGCGCTGTAGAGCTGAAGGAGGTCAATAAAATGCTGGACGCGGCCATAGCCAAGTTCCTGCGTCTGCTGTCGCCGTATATACTGCTGAGGCCGGCGCACATGGCGTTCGAGTGGCTGCTGCGTCGCTTCCAAATCCATGAATACAACAGGAGCGAGGTGATGGCCTTGATTCTGCCCTACCACGAGGCAAACATATTTGTCCAGATCCTACAGACAATGAGGCTGCGCGAGGCGGACGCCGAGTGGTTCTGGCTGCGTCCCCTGCAGCGACCGGGCGTGCCACTGGCCAAGACGGCCCTGATCAATCGAGCAGCCAGCAATCCAGCCTTCCTCAGCTTCGTGTGCCGCACCACTCGCAAAGCCGTCAAGGAATTGGGACCGCGAGCCCATCAGCTGCAGGCGCAGATAAATTTCTATGCCACCATTGTTGTGGGTGCCCTGCAAACGGCCAAACCACTGGAGGATTGGCATATAAGTACCATATTAGAGGCCCTGCTGCAGGGTCTGGTCTCCGACACAATCGATTTCATGGCCGCCTCCTATGTGATTGTGGCCCAACTGGTGTCCCGCACCAAGCTGAAGAGCAAGGTCTGCGATGCCCTGCTGGAGCGTGTGGCCAACTGTCCGTTCGAGCGGCTGCAGACCGAATCCCTGCTGCTGCTGGTGTGCATCTATGGCAAGCAACAGGCTGCCGGGCCACAGCTAAAGCCGGAAACGGTTCTGAATTTCATTGGCCAAAAGTGGCTCATCGCTGCCTTGGCATCGCTGGCGAATGGCAACTTTGCCATCCAGTCTCTATGCATGCCCCTAATGACGGGTGCTGTGACGGCTATTCGAGAGGATGATCCCTCCTCGAATTCCTACAAGCAATTCCTCGACAATCTGCTCTCCGATGTGCCCTTCTCCAAACCCTCTGCCCAGCAGTTGATCAAGTGAGTATCTTTGAGAGCCTCCTCACACTTTTGGGTAAACATTTGAATGGTCTCTCTTTGTGCAGTTGCTTTTTGGATACTTTTGTGAATACCGAAATCGAGGCTCCAGCACCCGCACCCATACCCATGGATGAGGATGAGGATACAATTGTCATAGATTCGGATGACGAAATGGAGGCGGAAAAGACCAGTTTTCAGACCTGGTATGCCGCCTACCTGGAGAAACTAGAGAAACGCTATCCGGAGGCCTTCGATCTGTGTGTTAAAGAAGCCCTAAGAGCCAGATCCACGACCAGCAATCGTCAGAAAGCCCTGAAACTGGCTTTGGGTGAGTGAAAATCGACTATAAAATGTATTCCTTATAATGTGTATCCCCTTTTAGGTTTCCGTTTAAACACCTCAGATGAAAAGGCAAAGCGTGTCTATGAAAAACTCTACCACTACAGCGCCGATTGGCGTCTCAGCGCTGTCAAACAGCTCGTCCAGAATCTGAAAACGGATAGGAAACGCGAACGTAGCGCAAAACTGTTGCTGGAATGTCTGCCCGACCGCATTAATGATGATAGTGGTCTTGTGGTCGCAGCCATACTCTCGCTGCCCACAGAGGAGCTCGTGCAAATGCTGGAGCCCGTGGTGTTTGCCCAGACCCTGTGTCGCCTGCTGCGTAGAGCCCGATTCCAGCAGAAGCAGAAAGAATGGCGTCTTTTGGTGCCACTCACTGTCCAGCATTTGACCACTGCCGCTGTTAGCAATCATTATGACACGAATCTAGTGTTACTGGCTCTCATGCCACTGCTCTTTCCCACCGATCCACTGACCGAGCACGAGCACTGTGCCCTGCTCATGTTGCTGAAGAGCGACTTCTGCGCTAAAGTGCCCTTCCTGGGAAAACTGCAGGTGACCAAGAAGTTCGAAGAGTTTGCGGTGACCAAACATCGCCAGCACTTCCTGGATGTGATAGCCGGGAGCAGCCACGAGCTGTTTGGCCAGGAACAGGCCTTGCTGAAGAGTGTCGAAGAGCATGGGGGCGAGGGCCATCTGCAGGAGGCCTCCCAGTTGACGCACCTGCTGCTGCTGCTCACCGCCTATGCGAAGCGGCAGCTGCAGCCCCACGAAAGCCTGCATATGCTGGACAAGATCAACCAGTACAGCCGGGGCCTTCAGTTCAGAGCCCTTAAAAGCAATAGCGCGGACCAGAACTTTGTGCCGCTTCAGTTGTATCTGGACTTTCTGCTCACTCTGGCGCGGAATACCAAATGGACGGGTCTTGTATCCACGCCCTGGACCCAGCCAACGGATGGGCTGCGCCTCTGTCTGCGCTTAATGGAGATCCTGGGCGCCCAAGTCTTCACCGAACGCTGTGATCCTGCCGAGCGTCTGGAATGGACACAAGCCCTCAAGCGATGCCTCGGCCTGATGCTGCCCGCACCTCAGCACAAGCTGGAGTTCCTGTCCAATTTCTGTGTATTTGAGAGGTTGCCAGAGCTGTGGGCAAACGACTCGGATTACACTGTGTTCCGCGTGCAGGGTTTCCTGCTGCTGGAGGCGGTGGTGTCCAACCAGGGCTCCAAACTGGACTGCAGCCTGCTGCATGTCCTGCGTGTGGCCAACGCCTGCGGATCGCCACTGCAGACACTCCGCCTGCAGGCCATGGACACGCTTCAGTTGATGAGCCAGCGAGACCTCGAGCCACATGTCCAGCAGCTGGTGAAGTCCTTGCTCCAGCGGAGGAGCGAACTGGGCATGGATCACGAGCAGTATGCCCTTATACTCTACACCATACTGGAGCCAGAGCAGGCCACGCCCAAGGAGAAGCTAATGATATCGAAACTTCGACGAGCCGTGCTGGCCCTGGCTTCTGATCCCGAGCAACCACCAATTTGCACGGACTTCCTGCTGAGAGGCCTCAAACATGTGAACGATGAGCCCTTCTTGACCTCCCTCCTGCCGTTGGGTATCGCGGCTCTGGAGAAGATTACGCTCGCCCAAGGGCCCAACTGTCAGCTGAAGCAGCTGCCGTGGCCCCACAGTGAGATCTACAAATCGGTGATGGAGCGCTACGAAGGGAATATAGCTCTGAATGTGCTGCAGCGGCAACCGCTCGCCTGGGATCTGTTCGAGAAAAGTTTTGCGCATCACGATGCCTACATTCAGCTGGAGCAGAAGCTGCAGCCCATCCCGTGTGTCCTGCTGAGCATCCTCACCCCCGAGACGTACGAGCGCTTGCAGTCGAAGCATAAGGTATCGCTAATCAGGCTGATTGTGGAGGCGGCCACCAAGGCGGACAACGATAGCATCTTTCTGGCCAGCCACCGGCTGCTCAAGCACTGCCGCTTGGAATGCCAGCCTCTTGTGGAAATGCTAACGGAGATGTGCGGCAAGGGAGTGCGCGCCAAGACACCCACGAAGCGAGGAAGCACGGCCACCAAGCAGGTGGACCTCACCAACGCCTCCTGGAAGCAGGGCATGACGCTGCTGGAGCTGTTGGAAAGCAAGAAACAACTCGTGGGCTCAGAGCTGCTGATACCCACCCTCTTCGAGCTGCTGCAGTCGTGCCTTACGCTGGAGGAGCACACCGCTGCCGAGTATCCCAAGCAGCTGATCCTATCCAGCCTGCTGCACTGCTGCCAAACAGCCCAATCGGCGGGGGTACAACTGGCCAGGGCACTGCCCGAATCCTGCTTCCGCATCGAGCAGGTGGTCCAGTGTCTGAGGAACACGAAGAACCCCCAGACCCAGCAGCATGCCCTGCTCTTCCTGACCCACTGCGCCGGTCTGTATCCGCAGCAGGTGCTGCACAAGATTGTGGAAATCTTCACGTTCGTCGGCTCCACAGTGGCCAGGCACGACGATGCCTTCAGTCTGCACATCATCCACAACGTGGTGGAGTCGATTATACCCATCCTGCTGCTGAATACCGGACAAAGGGATCGCCTAGTCATACCCGTGCTCAAGGTATTTGCGGACATCTGCACGGATGTGCCCGTGCATAGAAGGCTGTCGCTCTATGCCACGTTGTTCCGTGTCCTCGATCCCAAGGAGCATCTATGGCAGTTCCTGTGCATTCTCTTCGAGTCTCAAGTGCTGCTGGAATCTATACCGCACAAGGTGGCGGTTGACAAGTCGCGTCTGGACTTTGCCCGTGAATTGACGCTGATGTTCGAGGAGCCAAGTGTGGCCCTAGTGACCTGCATCCGCCTGCTGGATTACCTCCGGCAGCTGCCGGTCGACAAGAGCAACCAGTCGGGTGCCAATGGAGGCAGCAGCTCCTCCTCTCTTTTGTCCACCGAGCAGCAGCTCTTTGATGTCCGCACGCGTTCGTTCAAGCAGCTGCGGCACTACAAGTACGTCATCATGGACTATCTGTCGGGCATCAGCAGCTCCAGCGAGTGGCAGGCGAAAATGAAGAGTGCCAATCCCAGCAATCTGCTTGATCACTATCAGGCTCTGATCCTGCAGACCCTGGGCTATGTGGATGTGGTCAGTCGAGCCCTGGAGGCAGCCTCGGGCAATTCCTCGCTCGAGAAGTACTGGCGGGTGCTGTCCAATCACGCGCAGGATGTCCTGGACAATGCGATTGGTATGCTGGCGGCGGAGTACTTCCTCAATGTGATCACCGATCTGCTGGATCATCCGCTCATCCAAGTGCGCATCAAGGTGCTCGAGCTGCTCGTCACGAAACTGACGCCCACCTGTGATTACTTTGCCCACTCAACAACGGAGCACTTTGGTGTGCTCTTCGCTCCCCTGGAGGCCGTCATCAATGGCATTCTGGACAGCGGTTCCAGTAATCCCCAGCAGGCTCAGCTGCAGCAGACGGCCCTGCAGGCTCTGCAGCTCTTGGCCCATCGCCACGGCAGGGACTTCCTCGACGAATGCCGCTCCCTGTTGGCCACGCTAACAAAGATCACCAAGCGACGCTCCAATGTGCCCAAGGCTGTTGTGGGTAATGTGGTGCTCACCCTCGGCGAGATTTGCGCCAGCCTGAAGGCACACGCCCTTGCCCAGCTGCCCAAGTTTGCGCCACAACTCACGGAATTCCTCAAGGAGCAAGTCCAACAAATGGTCACCCTCAAGCAGGGACCAGACTATGTCTGCTCCACCCTCGTGACGGGTAGGTTTCATCATTTCTTTTTTCATTATATACTAATCTCAAGCATTCCTTTACAGCTTTCCACAAACTCTTCAAGGCTCTGCCCCTCTTTTTGGGCCCCTACCTCGTGGACATCATCTCTGCCTTGGTCCGTCTCTCTGTGCAGCTGGATAGCCCACTCCTAACGCAGGATAAGCGCGCCCAGGCCCTGAAGCTGCGTCTGCAGGAGGTTTGGTCTGTGGTTGCCCAGGGCGTGGAGGTGAGGATCCTCGTGCCCAGTTGCACCAAGACCCACACCAGTTTGCTGGAACTGCAGGCCTACGATGAGGTGGGCCAATTGATGCGGCAGCTTTTGCTGCAGTGCATCAAGCACAACACCAATGCCCAACTACTACCTGTGCAGGAGGCGCTGAGCGAGCTTTTCCTGCAGGCCCTGGAGTTCCGTTTGCAGGTGCGTGGCCGCGGACTGGAGAGGTCGCAGGTATCCGAAATTGAGGGCGCCATTGCCGAGGCATTTGTCACATGGATCCTGAAGCTGTCGGAGAGCAGCTTCCGTCCCATGTATGCCAAGGTGCACAAATGGGCGCTGGAGAGCAGTGCCAGGGAGACGCAACTCACGTACTTCCTGCTGACCAACCGCATAGCCGAGGCCCTCAAGTCGCTCTTCGTTTTGTTTGCCAACGACTTCATCGCGGATTCCTCGCAGCTGCTGCAGCAGCACAACACACTCAGTCCGGAATTCACTGCCGGCGAGGCGGCAGATGATGTGGAGCTGCTGACGGCCATTCTAAGCACCCTCCATCATGTCTTCTTGCACTGCACCGATGACTTCATCAACGACCATCGCTTCAACACTCTGATGCAGCCGCTGGTCGACCAGCTGGAGAACGATTTGGTCCTGGGCAGCGAACCCCTCCAGTTGGCGCTCAGCCAGTGCATTGCCCAGATGGCCGTGGCCAGCAACGATGTTATGTGGAAGCAGCTCAACAGTCAGGTGCTCCTGAAGACCCGCACCACAACGCCCGAGGTGCGGATCCTGGCATTCAACACTTGTGTGTCTATTGCCCGCAAACTCGGGGAAAACTTTGCTCCCCTGCTGCCGGAGACGGTGCCGTTTGTGGCCGAACTCCTGGAGGATGAACATCAACGAGTGGAGAAGAACACCCGCAATGGGGTCCAGGAATTGGAAGCCATTCTGGGCGAGCCAATACAAAAATATTTGTAAATTCCCCCCGAGTCGGAAACATGTAACCATATAAAAAGATAAAGATACAAAGTGTAATATATTTGTAGATCCACTGTTTTTATTCGATAGATCTTATTAATTTGGAATTTTCTACAGTTTTAAAAGGCTTACAGACGGCATCTTCGTCCACTTTAAATAGTTCCAAGCACAGTCACCCACCTTATTTAATGGAACACCATTTGCACGGGCGTTTCATCCCGCTGCGGAGAGTTCTAAGTGTCTATTCAGAAGAGGCTGAGGTTCTTCCACTCATGTTGACTGCGACTCAATCTCAGGACTCTATCTTCGGGCAGCGAAAACCAGTCCGTAAAGATCTTAATGCCCAGATCATCGATTCCCTCATAGATCTCAACTTGATAATTCAAGATACGCCTTTTCAGAAACCTAAGCGTCTTCCAACGCTCCAGTTGATGTTTTGTTACGATGTCCAGTGTTAGCATAGCAAAAGTTCAGATAGGCACAAAGAACAACCTCTGGTTTACCACAAAATCTACTGGGTCTGGCGTCTCCAGACATAATTATTATCTACATCCAGAGCAAGCTACATCTACAGCATGCATCCAAGTCTGATATAGGCATCTTTGAGAATTTCAGTAGCACCAGTCGAAAAATAAGGAAACAGTGGATGCCACGTGTATGTGTATCGCCATGGGTACACGGGATCCATCGGAATCGTTTTAGATTCGTTCTGGAATGGAGTATTATTTCTAATTGATTTACTTATTCATTTATTTCGGAATGCAGAGTCCACTTAAGGCTAATGTACAATAAGAAAAAATCAACACATTGCGCTTGCGATCCAACAACAACCGGGAGAGGAGACGAAATCCGATTCGATCCGATTCCATCCTATCCCATCAATTTTAACTAATTTTATGTGTTATACGTATAGGAAATGCTGGGTATGTGTGCATTGTTGAGCGTGTTATCGTGCGTCTCCTTGTCCTCGGGTATCTCGGGATCTTCGCGCTCCTCCTCCTCATCGATGATGCTGATGTCGCGTATGGACGGACGATGGCTGCGTCGCCAGCCGGTGAGATCCTGCGGCTGCTTCGTCTTGGTCAGCAGTTTTGTCCCCGTCACGGATATTAGAATGGCACCCAGCGGCGCTGTCAGCACAATACTGAAGACGCAGATCGTCTGCACAATGCTGGCATAATTGCGTTCCTCGTCCGTGGAGTTCTCGTCGAGATGCTTCAGGGCCACCGGTCCGAGAGCAGCTTGGACTGTGGCCTTGGCCATCCAGGAGAGGCCAACGAAGAACTTCTCCTTGAGGTTGAGGTGGTCGCCGAAGGCAATGCCAGCCGTGGTGAAGATGCGCAGAATGGCGCCGGTGAAGATGCAGGCTGTGCCAATTGAGACGGTGTGCGAGTCCAGCTCGCTTATCTTGATGGTGGAGCCGGTGATGCCGAACAGAATGGGCTCGAAGATCATCCAGAAGATCTCGAAGGCGGTGGACACCGGATTATCCTCCACATCCCAGCCGTCCTTGCACCAGAACAGATTCGACACAAAGGCTGAAAAGACAACGGCCAGGGGGCCGGCTCCCTCGAAGCCCAGCTCCTCGCTGCCATAGATGGCCATCAGGCCGCCGGTGAAGAGCAGCAGCGTGCGCAGCGGCACCACATAGGCATCTCCCTTCTCGGGGAAGATGCGAGCCAGATTTCCCCAGATGACGCCGAATCCCAGGCCGCCTATAATGCAGACCGGGGCCTGGGCAATCTGATACGCCAGTCCCTTGTCCGAGAACATCACGGTGCTGATGATGCCGAAGATGGCCACCGACAGGGCGTCGTCCACGCCGGCCACAGCCACCACCAGTGTGGGAATGCCTTTGGCCACGCCGTAGCCCTTCGATCGCAGGCGGAACAGGCAGGGCACCACCACAGCCGGCGAGACAGCAGCAATGATCGAGCCCAGCAGGAACGACCAGATCCAGGGCAGATCGAGCAGAAAGTGCGACATCACGGCCACAATGACGGCCTCCACGCACCAGGGAATGATGCCCAGCTTAAGTATCGTCTTGTAGACCTTCTTGAAGGCTTCCGGCTCCATTTCGAGTCCAGCTCGAGTGAGGATTATGGTCAGCGCGAACTTGCGCAGGTGGGCCGTCACCTTCGCGAAGTCACCATCGAGATTGACCCAGCCGACGTTCTGAAAGAGTATGCCCACCAGGAGCATGCCAATCAGACGCGGCAGGGTGGTCAGAGATATCAGATAGCCGCCAAAGTTGGCCGCCACAGTGAGGACGACCAGGCTAAACAGCTGTCCACCAGGGGCAGCCGAATCGCCAATGATTACATAGGCCGTGATCCAAATGAGGACACCTGAGGGACACACAAGAGAGTTCAGTTTTCGATATAGAGGGAGATATGTAGCTAGAGAGATTCCATACCTATCAGAATGATGGAGACCAGTCGCGAGAATGTCCTGAAGGTGGGGCACAGAGGATAGGGGAAGATCTTCTGCCAGAAGGGTGGCTCCCACGATGACGATGGCTCCTCGCCGCGACACTTCAAACAGAATGTGTACATCCAGGACTCTTCCACATAGTTGGCTCCACCATTGCTGCCGCCCGCCGAGCTATGGGCCATCTGATGGCCATTGTATTTGGCATTGAGCACGTCCAGCGCATTCTGTCGATAGTTGTCTGCAACAAAATGATGACAAAACGTCTGTCAATCCACGGAGTTTTAAGTACACGAGCACTCCACACTTCTCCCAAGGGGGATAGATGTTGTGTTTACCCAAAACCCGCGTCAAATTATCTCGTCAGTCATCATCGAACTCTAATTAGGTGATAACTAGGGGGAGAATATCAAAAGAGAGAGAGAGAGCGGGGGAGGTATGCACACGTCAAAGGCAAGACCTGCGCAATAAGATTGGAAATTGGTAGAGTCCACTTCCCCGCGGTTACTGCTAATTGATAATGTCAACTGTGCGCCGGCAAATTGAATTCGAAATAGACATCGGACCTCACAGATATTTGCATTTTTCAAATGATAACTCTTTTGGTAGAAGGAAATCCATCAAAGGGATGGCATGACATGATATGACATCTTTCTTTCTTATTTTTTGACATTTTCTGTGAAACTGTACTACGCGGTAGCTCTGCTCAGTGGCTCCTTTTAATGGCGGTGGCGCCCCTTGGGTTAGTTTATAGTTATGCGGATATTTGTCACGTTTTTCCAAACTATATATAAAACCTGCTTCGAATAGCTATTCTAAGAATGTTTAGACGTGCTTTAGGTCTGCAAAATCCCACTTTTCACACGTATTTTTCATGGCAATTCACGTTTTTTGTACGGTTTCACAGTGGCGCCAATTAAAAACGTCCTTTTCTTGCACTACACACAACGGTACACGTTAACAGAGATTTTACAGAGATTTTAAAGCACTGTTGTATTCGTAACGGATTGAGCAAATGTAAGGGATTAATCCTTTTAAGACTCACCATAGCTGTGCGTTGATACCCGATCGCTCTCATTGTCATGGGTTGTGGTGGCTGTGTCCTTCAGTATGCTCTTCCTTCGCGCCGGTCCAATGTCCGTGTGCGAGTGTGTGGAGGTCTGTAATCCCAATATAAACACAATACGATTCGAGGTTATTTTCACACACTTTCTGTCGTTATCTTTTCACGATCGCACAACGTCATCCGATAATCAATTTACGTAGAAATATGAACGAACAATTGTATATGGCTACCGCGTAAATCTAAACACACAGAAAATCCGAATTTACGATCCCCGCATTTGATCGTAATCGTAATTCCTTACCTGTGAAATTTTACGCCTAGGATTTTGCTCAAAGGCAAGGTTATCGTATCCGGCACCACCGCCAATTCCTGCTCCTCCACCACCTCCAGTGATCATTGGCGGATCCGAGATAATGCTCACACGCCGCTTGGGCTGGTTATCGATGACAATGCTGCTCTTGAAGTTGTTCCCAGCTGCAGGTCCACTTCCACTCCCATTGCCATTCGGCATGGGTACATCGCTGAGCACGGGTGCCGGCGAGGGGGCGATGATGGTCGTGGGTGTGGTGATTAGGGTGGCTGGAGCACCAGTGGTGTCATCCCTGGCACCTGGCTCACCGGTGGCCGTCATCGTCTTGTGGATCTGCAACACAGATACAGATTGATTAGACAGATTGATTTATTGCCGTCTTGCGGGGTCTTAAGCTCACACTAAACATCCCACAACGTTCCGATTCGAATCGAAGGTATGAAAATATTAATCAGCGATACGCGCCGACTTTTTACAACTATCTCGTTCAACGTTTAGCAATGAAATAAATTCATTACCACGAGGTGGCGACTGGGACTGGGACTCGGACTCGGACTAGACTCGAGCTGCAGGTACACCACTCTCGCATCACACTACTGTGGCAGCTGTAGGTGCCCCCCTGGTGGTGTACACTGAACGAACAGCGGGGGGCTCTAATTGGCAAATCAAGTATGAAATCATTTTAAAGAGAGCTTTAAATATCATTTGCTATGGCTACGGGGTACTGTAAATCGCAATTCTGAGAGATATGCTCTTATAAAAATTTATTTTAACAGATCTGTTATGTCTGTACCTTCAGTAAAAGATATGCGTATACAGTCGAACTTCTCTATTAAGAACTTCCGCACAACGAAGTTTATTATATGAAATATTTATTTTCCTAACCCTGAAATTTCGTTTACTTTTTTTAATTTAATTAACTAAATTTCTTTTTTGGTGACCCCGACGTGATTTAATTGTTTATGTTATATTACGACGGGGCTATCTACTTTTTACGAATTCTATTTTAAAAAATTTTCTGTAAAAGGAATTTTTTCTTTTAGTTTTTAATTTATTTAACAAAAATTATTGGAAGTGTATGTATAATTTGGAAACCAGAGGAAAACTCTATGATTTTAAATCAATGTAACATAATTTCCTGATTCTACAGCTACAGTCACATCATTTATTACCACTATACATACATCTATATATATACCCTATTTGAGGTAGACTTCTCAATACATTTCTTAGCAGAAGAGCTATAAAGAAGAGCTCAAAAAAAGAATATATTCAACTGTATAAAATTATTCAAATAACCATTCAAATACCATTTGTTTCTTTCAGTGCATTTTGTGAAGAATTTGTGAACATGTGAAAAAACGTTAAAGATTAACGTAAATAATAAATAAATATAGTACAACTTTGATAAAAATTAACAGCAATTAGCTTCAATTATATCAGACGGGGCTGCATATCACATCCCCACCCCAGAGCAGACATCTGTGGATCTGTGGTTATCTCTTCCACCAAAAAAAAAAAAACGAAAACCTGGTCGGTTCTCGCTTTGATGCCCCCCCAGAGACGAGACACCACTATTTGTTCAACACTTCTATTATGACGCAGATTATCTAAATAAATTCACGTGAGCTCGGTTTCAGTATTTCCCGTCTTTTATTTTCCGCCGCCGCCGCCGCCGTCTCGAAATAATGAGCCTGAATTGATTATTTCATATACAATTTGTGATTATTTGTTTTTGGCAGCAACTTTTTTGTCTGTTTGTTGCGGAGAGAACAAAATGTGACATCAAGTCATGCGGTTCGTTAGCTAAAATCAAACAAAGCCCCAGGGCGGGGAGCATTTAAATTTTTTATTTTCTCGGCCAGTGATATTCAACAGTTTTGGGTTATACAATTTGCTAATTTATGGCTCACACAAAGCCTTTGGGTAGTGGTTGTAGTAGTAGCGCATGGCACAGGTGACAAGTCTATCTATAATTGTACTAAATAAATTTGAAATAGATTTAGTTTGGTGGGGGATACAATGAAAGCTAGGAGACCTATCCATACGGCGACTTTCTTTTGCTCTGCGGTAAAAATTATCTTTATTATTAGCTAACAAATCATTTGGTGACCCCGACGTTATCTGTGCAATCACAAAGTGTTTTATTTGATAACTCTTTTTCCCACTAAAGGACTAGACCTACGCCACTGTAAATTCTAATAGAAAATATGCAAATGCACTCCATGGATTGGCAACTCCTTCGTTGTCTGCCTTGAATAACCCACCCTTTTGTAGGAAAACATTTTCTTAAAGCTTATTCACTCGTCTTTCAATTACTTTGTCATTAAACAATGTGCAACATGTTGACACTTTTCACGCTCTGATTGGAACACTAAATATAGAAAGACTTATGTGCAGAGAGCCACCAGCCGCCCCTGGGGCGGGAGGGTGACAAAAGTCTATTTGCAATCACAACTGCATAATTGGCCAGACACGCTCAATGTTGTCAATTTTCACCTCTAATTAACGTCGTTTCAACAAAGGTCTGCTATTGATATGAGCAATTTGCCATGAAAAAATTACTTTAGACAATATTTATGCTCGAACGGTTGGTTGGATGGTCGCTCGCTCGGTGTCGGTCACTCACTCACTCAGCCAGGAGTCGGTTGCCGTGCCTGGTGGTTCCTATAACCCCCCTCCATGCCTGGGCCACAACTCAAGTTTTTGAATACCCTGAAATATTTGAGGGGGGCGGGTGGTGGGCTTGTGGCTCTAATTGACGCGTGTCTGGTCTCAGACAGAGACGCGTTGATAAAACTTTTCTACACATCATCTCGTCATTATCATCCTCATCATCATCATCATCGTAATGACTGACTGCCGTATCATCGTCACGTGCTGTCATGCGAGCAAATGGCGAACAAAAGCCGCTTAATTAGCATTCGTGTGTCACCAGTTAATGTTTTAAGCCTTTTAGGTAAATATACATATCTGCCTATATAATGGCGGGGATATATGTCTAAAATTACATTACATATCGGTATGCAGGTCACATGTGTAGCACAAAGAAATTCCTTCGACTAAGGGTAGAACAATTCAATGACAATTTGGGATTGGATTAATTAAACCTCTATAGATATCCTGCATTAAATATGCATTAAATCTACAGCTTCAGGTAGATGACTTAAAGGTCTATTCGTAATGGCAATTCAGATTTAAAAGTGTAAAAGAATTCTATAAGTTATCCAATCATCTGGATTTCGAGGATATATTATTTGTTTTATTTTAAAAAATATATATAACAATAATTTGCTATACTCTTTATAAGATTTTATTCAGCTAAAGTTTATTTGATGACCCCATAACTCAAGTAGAATATTTCAAAATGAAAGACTGCGTTTTTCGATCTCATTTGAATCCAGGATACCAGGCACTACTTATCTTACCTTAAAAATATATATTTCAATAATTTTCCTATACTCTTTATAAGATTTTATCCATCTAAAGTTTATTTTATGACCTATTATAGTTCTTCTAATAAATCTAGTAAAATCTAGTAAAAAAGGGAAGGCTGCGTGGTACAATCTCAATGGTAACCAAGATACCAGGTACTACAAATATACGCCAATATTCATTCTATTCTTATCCTTCCTTTACTTTTTTCTTCTCCCCAAAGAACTCAACGATTACAAGACTATATATACGCAAATGTCACCCATAAAAGGCTTTCCAGATTTCCTTCTAGTTAATTGTTATTCCAGAGTTTATTCTTGATTTTTCTGCTTGATTTTTGATAGAAGCGATTTTCACTGTTTTATTTTTGCATTCAGTTTTGTCGCCACTTGACCTTGCTGGAGGTTGGCTCACCCTCCGCTGCCTCCCTCCCCGCTTCACGCTGTGATACACCCACAAAATATACATATACCAACACACAGAGCACGGCAAAAGGCATTTTGCATTGCGAACGAATCAACGAACGAAAGCTACTACTACGAATGATTCTACGTGACATGTTTCCCAGATCGAATCGAATCGTACTGGCCCGGCCATAAGCCATAAGCAAATTTGTCGTACTTAGTTAGCTTTGGGTCAAGTCAACGGAGTGGTGTGAGGAATTGTGTGTGTGGATCTGGCACGGGGACGGTGACGGTGACGGGGTCTAGGCTTACTTATCACAGCTACAGCTGCTACCAAAAGTGGCCCCAAAAAAGGTTTTCTTTGCACGCTTCAAGCCTCATTGCACAATGGCCAACGCCGAAATTCGCTGGCTGAAAGCATTTACATTTTACACGGATTTTGAAATTGGTAAGGTGTTTCGGAGAAGGTAATGAATGCCCACCGTTGGATGGTAGGGGTATATCAGCGCGCTACTGGTCACGTGGCTCCATTTTGACCCGGGCCCAGGCCAATTCCGGACAGACATTTTCTACTATTTGATTGTGTTTTTGTAATTATTTTGCAGCAGTTCTACGCTCGATTGTTGTAGTGTTAATCTAATCGATTTCTTAGAGCGAAAAAAAAGCATTCCGCTGTCTGGAAAACTGCTCAACAATAGATAATCAATGTAGATAATAAGTTTCGCATTACACAATTAATCCCCCCAGTACTTGAGTGCGGAGAAGCGTGCAAAGACACGGCCCCAACTTGGAGCACATTTCACTGTAATCGAAGGAGTAACGGAGCAAACGGAGGGCAGTATATGAATTAAAATGCGAGTTTGGTTTTCCAATTGACTGAAAGTATTATCTTTGAGTGGGTCAAATGCGTGGAATTTTTAGGAAATTCCCTTCGACAATGTCCGGCAGAAAGGGGGGAATTTATGTCTAAGTTTATTGTAGGAAAAAAGGTAGTCATGCTTTAAGCATTTCCAAGTGGCAGGGGTTTGGGGAAACTTAATGGAATCATTGCCATGGGTGTTTGAGGATTTTAAACAAGTTCTAGGCTTAAAACAAAGCCGTTACTCTTCTGTCTTTTGAATTTACAAAACAGAAAGCTTAAATATTATTTTTAAAGATATATATTTAATTTTATAACGAAATAACTCTTTTTTTTAGTTAGCAACAGTCTCTGCTGCTGCACGCCTTCGTGTGGCTTCGGCTATGCAACTTCGGCTCTTGCTATCTTGCTGTTTGCAGTGTAAAGCAATAAACCGATTTGTCCCGCAGGAATGTTCGCTACACACACCAGCGCACTTGGGTGTCTGCATGCCAAGCACTGCCTTATACCATCTCCGGAATGCCCAAACCAATATACATCTCTTCAGAATTCCTATCTTCCCAGTCTGAAATTCTTAGTACTCAATTGGCTCTCCATATAAACTCCATTTATTGGCCTATTAATTTACAGTCCCGAGTGTAAAACTCCCCGAATGACGTCAAAGGAATCTCTTTCAATTGATCAATTGATCAGTTCCAAGACCTCTGTCTTTTCAGTTGATTTCCACAACACTCCATCCATTAAGTAAAGTTCTTTAAATAGAGAATTCGTTAACACACATACGCAGTCGTTGAGACTAGACGACGGATGGATTTCAGTGGAGCCGATCGGTCGGGGCGGCCATGGCTTTCACAAAGTTTATCTCAAGTCGTATATTTGCATTAATTTATAACAAATATAAAAGGCTTTTCAATGATTGATCGCAGCATATATGTATATACAGAAAATCTTTATAATATTGTTCTTGGCTTATCTCACAAGCAGCCGGCGTCGATAAGGAAAGGGCTCTTTATACCGAAAAAGATTTACCCAGACCAAATCGACCAAATAAAAATCCACTAAACACTTGACTGAGTTGAGACCATAAAAATCGAAGGTGCCACGACGAATCGTCGATCGGTTAGTGGTGGTCTCTCCGCCTCTCTCTCTCTCCCTCTGATTAGGTGGCGGGGCGGGGATGGTCTCTTATCGTTTCGGCGGATGAGTTAATTGGCTTGTATTGCCCTAATACTATGACTACCGCATACCGCTTACCGTATGGCAAAGTGTGAATTGTGATTGATTTCGAATACTAAATGGCCACCGGACACCGAGCACTGAGCACTGTGGGGATCGTATAGAGTCCGCTCTGAATTGGTTTAACGATTGCTATCGGATCGCGAAATATGTGTGTGATTACTCCACTTACGAGTGTTTCATTAACAGCCCGCCCCAATCCACTTGAATATCAATCAGCCATGAAAACGCACACCTTCCTATAAGTATTTGTATACTGATCACCGATCGGTGATCATCATCATCATCGGTTTCCCTTAGTTTGTTTTGGCTACGGTTCGGGCTACGGTTTTCGCTTGAATCGCGAGGTGTTTTATCTCTCCCTCTCTCCGGGTTCCGAGGATTGTTTATTAAAACATTATCAATATGTGTAATCCAACCCAGATCCACTCGACCAGCTCATGCCAGTCCGCCCATTGTCTGCGTCTTTTTTTTTCGGCTCTTGTCATTAGTCGCGTTGACAACTGCTAATTGTGGTAAGTGTTTATTGGCCCAATTTTCGAGGCAAGCGATAAGATTCTTTTTCGTGTGTTTCTTTTTTAATTATCCATGTATTTCCTATCGTTAGGTTTTACATTCAATGACTCTTCTTTTCCGCTCTTCGCTGGTTATCTGATGATGAACTTGGATGAGGGAGAGAACTCTCGGTCTAGACAAAGTGTTGTGATGTCAGAGTTTATGAGTGGCATAACAATACTTTTTTGGGTGGGTTTACTTATGGGTTGTCTATTCGGATTCAAGGAGAAGTTTAAGAGTGTTCTGAGGGCCTATAAAAATGGTGGGTTGAATGTAATATGACGAAACTCTTTAAGGGAAAGGAAAAGTTGTTGATAGGTTGTTGAATCGCAATCTATAATATTTTTTACCTCTTCTAGGTTATAAATTGCAAGACAGTGGAATTCTTTGTTCTGTTCTTTCTTTCATTCTTGGTAAATCTTCTTCAATATATCCACCCATAGTACTCTTCAGTCGTATCTAGTTATAAAGACTTTATAATGTTTATTCTTTGTTAGATGGCTTCTCTTCAAGTTCTTTCTGCAAGCTGATATATGAAATTAATACAGGTCTTACATTAATTTATTCAACCCGTTTGTTGTTTGCAATAAAATTACAAATTATGGTTAAATTAAGTAGCACTGCAAATGAGTTTTCCTCGTTCCATAAAATATACTTATGCATTCATTAAGAAATCATTCACTTGTCATTAATTTTCGGGGTGGAATAATTAATATTGAAATCCCAAAACAAAAACAACAAAAAAAAACGTGAAACGAAACGTATAACGTATGTGGAATAAAGTCAAGTATTTGAGACATATATTAATAACCAAGTTTAAAGCTCGAAAAGCAAGCGTTTTTAATCATAAGCGTTTATAATTTGCATTTGCAATTCGCATTTTGTGTTTGTTTTTGTTTTAATTGGGCCAAAAAACACGTACGTTCGGTATTGAAATGCGAAATATCTAAAGTATTTATTTTATTATAGCCAATGACTGCTGTTTGGCGTTGAACTTGGCTGAAAAATGGTATCGCCGCGTGGGGCAAATGGGATGGGGGGAGGGGAGCACCTACTTTGGTATTCACACAGCAGGCAGGAAATTAGACAACTTTGCCGTTGATGTCTCCAAAATCTCGTGTCACTTTTCTCACTGTTCTGCTGCTATCTCGCTCTCTCACTCTCGCTCGCTCTGTTATTTCGCGGAATTACCCAAAGTTTTGCAAATCAATTAGGAGTACTCGTCGTGGAGGCTAGGGGTACTTTTACTTTCATATTCACGTTGACGGGGAACGCGAAGCGGGGGCACAACGAAGGCGGGAATACGAAAGACGAAGACGATCCGCGCGACCTGCTTAAACACGACTAAGTCGCTGCAAATTCTTGCATGCGTTTTATAGGCACACACACACATGCAAGCAGGTCTGTCTGTCTGTCTGCTGTCTGTGTTTGTGTGTGTGTGTGTGTGACAATACGCGTACAATCTCGCACAAGAATTGAATCGCATTCATTGATTGAATCAAAGTTGTACGATTACTCCCGATTGCTCGCTCGCTTTCGCTCTCTCTCTCTCTCTTTCTCTATCTCTCTTTTAAGTACTCCATTCGGCTGGTGATCGCGAAGAGTCGCACGAAGTTTGGAACGCATGTAAGTGTCTGTTTTATCTTCTTCTTTATACGGTTCATTCTTCTCCCACCTGAGCATAGTTATGGGGCGGATGTGCATAGACCTAGTGGGATATTTTCATTGATATTCTCTTGGGAACTCGTTTAAAAATTAAAATTAAAATATGAAAAAATATATACAAAAATATAAAGTTAATAAAAATAAACTTTAGTTTAAGAGATATTATAAAATAATAATAAAAATTACAAATATATGAAAACTTATAAATATATGCAAAATTATAAATATATTTCAAATATCTGTTGTTGTTAAAAAAAATTATAATTAAGAATATAATATAAAGAAAAAACTTAAAAAATAAAAATTGAAAAGAATTTATAAAATAATATAGATTAAAAATATAAGAAAAAGTAGATAAAAATACTTAAAAAATTAAAAGTAAAAATATTCTTAAAAATTAAAAATAAAAAATAGTTAACAAAATTAAATGTAAACAAAATTATGAATGATTAAAAATATGAGATAAAGTATATTTCTTGTTTTCAAAATTACAAATTAAATACAAATGAAAAATAAAAAATACTTCAAAAATTAAAAGTAAAAATACTCTTAAAAAATAAAAACAAAAAATAGTTAACAAATTTAAATGTAAAAGAAATTATGAATGATTAAAAAATATAAGATAAATTATATTTCCCGTATTTAGGAATTAAATTTAAAATATCTACCGATGGCTAAATAAAAATTACAATTAAAAATGTAAGAAAAATATAACCTACTTTCCGGTTGGCCATAATTCAATATCGGCTGGTTCTTATTTAAAGATCCACAGTAAATATGGTAGTATTATGTACTTGTAAGTTATAACATCAGAGCGAACGAAGTACTAATAAATAAATAAATAATAAAATTAAATATAAATCATATAACAGTTCGGTAGCCAAGTCCGCATTTATGGCCGATGCCCCACTGCAGTTCTACCTCAAAGTATATCTATATCTAGCCTCTCTCTGGCAGTATATACAGCACCCATATACCACATACCTTAGTCATCATAAAATATATTTCTTAGGCGATTCCCAAGCCACTCGACAATTGCCCCTGGCTATAAATTCAATCTATCACGATGGCTCGCTGCTTGGAGAATTTACAGTTGCGAATGCAATGTCATGACTGTACTTGGTGTCCGATTCGGGACACTGTATGAAAATTGTTCATATGTATGTACATTATTTATATAGTCCCATATATGACACGGAAAAGTATGCAATAAAAATGATTGATAGCCTTAGATTAATAATTTATTTTCATTCATTTTTATTTGTTTTTCTTTTAATTAGTACGACCTGAGGCATTCAATCAATCGAAAATCGAAAACTGTTGATGGCTTTATGGCCAGACGCCGCTAATCAATTTCGATTTGATATGGTTTCGGCCTCAACTTGATTATCATATGATCGGGCATAAAGAGATCTAGGAAATCCCCACCTGGAAACGAATTGCTTTGACTTTACTATATAATTCAACTGTTTGGCGTTTTAGTCTGTGACTAAATTACTGGCCTGAATATTTATTGAGATAAATCGTTTGGAATAACCAAAAGAAAAAAAAGCAGCTTTGTAATTGCTTGCTTATTGATTTAACATTTCCATAAACTTTGCTGTTGAATTTATTGCTCTCCAATGCGAACGGAAATAAAATGTTGTTGACTGAAATGGAAATATTTTCCAGTTCTCTCTTTCTTATATGACAATGTTTTTTGGTGATTTTTGTTTGTTTATTTGTTCATTTTATCAATGATAAAAGTCTCTGGCATTGGGTGACAATATCTTTCCATATCTGTGGCCATAAAATGTTGGTGCGTCGAAAACTCTTTAAAGATTTCCACTGCAATCGTGACTATAGCCTTTATAATGATACGAAATATTGTAAAAAATATTTGATAATGGAATTTAAAAAATCAATTTACATTTTTCTATAAATTGTATAAAGATATCCAATCTAAACTGCCATTACAGGTATTTTTTTTCATTTAATATTTATTGTCAATGTGTTTATCTAATTTCCGGCAAATATATTTACCTATTTTCATGGCTATCCCTCTGCATATTACATACATATTTCTCCTCACATTCGCAGCGCAGAAACATTTCGTTTAACATTTATCAATTGAATTCAAACAATCCGGACAATTTATAGGAAATGTAGAAACTTTTGAATGGGGAACTTCTCTAATTATTTGAGTGGCAAATGAAAACCGTGAAATGCGACAGGACTGCTGGCTATGAGGGAGAGAGACTGAAACTGTAAAAGGGAATTTTGCCATTGGGAAATTGGGTATGGGTGTGGGTCGGGGTCACCATAAATTAACTTTAGCAAAATTACAAACATTTTCCGCATTAAAACCCAAATCACAGGTCCACCACACACACAGAGAGACATACACGTTGTATTTCGTTGGTACATACGATGGAGGATTGGATGGATGGGAATGGAGCAATTTCAATTAAAGCTAATTACAACCAATATCGACTGCCAACAATGTCAAGCATCAAAAGCTACGGGAGAAGCCACCCAAAAAAGGGGGTCAGCGGTTCTCTGCTGTTCGTTCCGGCGCTCGCTCGCTCGCTCGTCTGTTTGTTGGTTGGTTGGTTGGTGGGATAGTGGCTTCCTTGGGATGGTTTTGTGGGTTGGTTCGGATGGATTATTGGTTGGAGCAAACTGTGATAATGTCCTGTCTGGGTCGTGCACTGAGAGAAACGAAACCTCGGGGTGTCACTCAATGTCCTGTTCTGCTGCTACTATGGGAGGTGTGAAAACTGGTGCATAAGTAAATGTGGCTGTCACCAGGTCTCTGTTGTCTGTTGAGGGATGTGTGTGGGTGCTTGTGTGCTGTGTGGTGTGGGGTGCTGTGGGGTGTGGGTGTGATTCTTGAGGCAATGCCTGAATTTGAGTCGGAGTCCGTTGCAGATGTCGTGGTTCTTGCTGCCGCTGCCACTGCCACTGCCGCTGCTCCTCATCATGTTGTTGCCATGGAATAATTAAAGCAAATTTGCACTTCAGACAGTCACCCGAGGAAAAACAACGCAAACAGCTCAGCCCGCAACGCTGGCGACCCACAACAAGAGAGCCATACACATCCCTGCCATCATGCTGCCATTCTGCCACATGCCACAGCCATGCCACATCCATCCGACCAGACCAGGTACCGTCGAGGATGTCGAGGATGCCGATGCCGCTGCCACTGCTGCTGCTGCTGCTGCTCCTCCAATGGCGACAAAAACGCCTGCAGCCGGAGCAGGAGCAGGAGCAGCTTCTTCTCCTTTTTGCCCGACTGCCAGAGCCAACGTCAACAAAAAGGGGTGCACGATGGATGGACGGATGGGTGGGGCAGGGGCAGGGGCAGGAGCAGCAGGAAAAACTCTCAACAACAACGGGGCACTACAGAGCACGCCAGTCAGTCGGGGAAAGTATGCGAAAAAATCTACAGCTACAGCTATTGGTATGTTTGTATATATTTGTGTGTAAATATATATGTATATGTGTGTGTGTGTGTGGGAGAGTATAATATGGAACAGAGCCAACAACACGAGAAACAATGCCAGTGAGTGGCATAGAGAGGCGCGACAGGAGCGGTTTGCCAGTAGTAGAGGTTGTTGCAGTTGTAGAAGAGTAAATTAATCTATACTATAAATTAGAACAAAAAAGGGGATAACGTAAGGCGATATCTCCATAACGCATGAAACAAATTGTTTGGGTTTTTAATTAATGATAAGCCAGAGTATTAATGATACCCAGAGTACTTCGAGTACTACTATTTAGTAAGTATTTAGCTTTTAAATTCACAAAATACATAGAGAATATCGAAGAGTATTAAAGCTCTTAGTAATTTCAGAGCAAAATAGAGCCGTTGTATACAAAATACTTCGATATGGTTTTCCAAACAATCTAATAAATATACTTTACTTTAGGACGTTGATATGCAAGTGGCCCAAGCGACACATGCCGATGGCTGTTACGCGCGGATCCCAGGCAAGAACGCAAAATCGACCGAGGGGCGCTGTCGCATAACGCGCGACTCGTTAACCGAGCCGATCGCGGACATGCAGGAAAGATAGATGTTATACTAGTGTTCGAGGAAAAGTAGAACTAATCTAACTAAAAAACTAAGCAATTTCTAATTACGAGAAAGATATAAGAGTATCAGTAATTTAAGACTAGGACTAATGAAAAGCAGTCCAACAATAGCAGAGTTTACTGTACCAGTAGAAGAGTTCTTAAAGCGAAAATAATATTCATTGATTGCACTTTTTTACTTGTAATATTTATTTTGGCTGCCAAGCAATCCAGCGAAAGTATTGAATAGCATAAAATATCTCAACCTAACAAGCGTATAAAAAATGTCGGAGAAATACAGGAGCGGTTCAGCAATAGAAGAGTTTATGGTGGGGAGTAAATAATACAACATTTTCGTTTGAAAATAAAGTTACTTGTTAGCAAAATTACCAAAAATTGAACATTGAGTAATTATGTTTCAATATTTAACTTTCTTTTACTTTGCCAATTGATTCAATGGCATTTCTTGAGCCCTTCAGCCAGTAAGCTCCCCTCGACATACCTATAATCCCCTCCTGTCCTGTTGAAACGAGAGCGAGGCGGGTAAAAAAGAAAGGAAAACCCCGAACAACAGCGTCGATGAGTGACTCGTGTGGATGCTGCTGCACCCCATACTCTGCCGCTCTGCTGCTGAGCGCAACAAGGACCAAAGCCAACAAAAAAAAAAAAATAAAATAAAATTCCACTACAGCAACAACAATAAAAATATATATAACGAATGCCAACAGCAACAACAACAACAACAATATTAATAACGAATGGCAACAATAAACTGAGCTTGCGCCAAATACGAAAATTTGTTGGTAGTAGATGTGGAAAGGAAAACCGAACCGAATCTCTCACACGAGGCGAAGGACGACAATGCCAGAGTGATACACACACACACACACACACGCACACAGAGATACGCAGAGAACCCGAAGCTGTGCTCTCACCGAAAGCTTCTCAAAGTCAAAGTTTTGTTGTTGTGCGAGAGATGTTCACCCGAAAAGAAGAAAAGAACTTGAAATTGAACTGTGTGCGAAGAAGAAGAAGAAGAAGCTTCGGGGAGGGCAGGCGGGCGGCAGGGCAGGGCAGGGCAGCATCCAGACAAATTGGAGAGCGTGCCGTCAGTCGAAGAGGTAGTATCATCATGCATGTTCTTGCTCTCTCTCCCTGTCTCTGTCTGTCTCTCTCTCTCGCTTGCTCCGATTGTCGCCCGCTCCCGTTATTGTTGTTGTTGTTGTTGTTGTGGGAGCAGAAAATATTTTAACGCAATTAGAGTCGGGAGCATCGTCGTGGCATCGGCATCGGCAGCAGCAGCAGCAGCAGTTAGGCAGTCAGGCAGGCAGCCAGAAGCAGCATCACAACGGTTCCCAGAGCCCCCCAGAGCCAGAGCGTACGCGCACGCAGACGGACACGGAGCACGGAGCACGGATAGAACGCAAAAGAACAAACACACAAAAGAATAGATTTGAAAGTAAATGAAAGCGTAGAACGAACCGAAAGAAACAGTTGCAAGGCACGCAAAAAAATCTTGTAAAAAAAAACAACAACTCAGCAAAAATTGTGGAAAAGTGAAGCCAAAAAAAAGTGTGACCAGCAACAGCAAAAAGATTAGCAGACTCAATTAACTGTAAAAACCTGCTGCTTGCCAGCCAAACACACACACACACACGAGTGAGAGTGCGAGTGAGATAGCCTAACAGAGTTAGAGCGAGTGAGAGAGAGAGCAGCGAGAGCGAGCGAGGCAGCAAGTGCTAGGTGAAGGTGAAGCTGAAGGAGAAGCGCGAACAATTTGTTGAATACGTCGTCGTCGTTGTCGTCGTCTCGGGGACCGGACCGCCACACAAAGCCAAAAAAGTGAAAGTGAATTCCAAAAGAAATGTCCACAACTTTTCTCTATGCTAAATAATCTCTTAACACACATACAGGACAGGACTCTCAAAAATAATACCAAAAAAAATCCAAAAAAAGAAATTTTATAATAAAAAAAAAGTAGAAAAAGTGCCAACAAAAACTAAACCCAGTGGCCCAATAGAGAGGAAAATTCCCGGAAAGCCCTAAAAGGACCCAAAGACAAGAAAGAAGCAGCAACAAAAAAAAAGGGGAGAAAATTGGCGGCGCAAAAGTTAAAAGGGACAAAGGCGATTAAGCAGCTCGCCAAGGACGAGGACCCAGCACGAAAGGTGAGCGCAAATAAGTCATGCAAAAGCAGAAAAGCCAAGAAAAGCACAAATAACAAAAAAAGAAACGAGAGAAATTGCAAAAAGTAAAAAGAAAGAAAGAAGAAAGCAAGAAATATACATAGCAAAGCAAAGCAAAGTAGAGACGACAGGAGCCGGAGCAAAGTTGCTCCTAGAGACACCAAAAGCGGCTAAAGAAGAATCTGCCGCTGCGAAAGGACAAGTCGAAGCTTTTGATACCCTGGAAGAGCCATTAATCATTTGAATTCAAATTTACATAGCAGAGATGTTTAAAAACGTATAAACATTTGGTTTATCTTTAATTCTGCCAGCAGTTGTTCATACATTATAAATGGAGATCCGATTAGCATCCTTTTACAGGACTACTTTGCATAGACTTGGTTGAAGGTCTTTGTACAAATCATCATAGCCCTTCCCTTTGCCAGGGTGACAGCAGAACGCCCCCAACAGATTTCTTTTTTTCTTCTTCTCTTGAAGAGTGACAGTCGACAGTCGTCGACGCTGTCGCTGTCGTCCTCGTTGGCGTTGGCGTCGTCGTCTTCGTCGCCTTGCAGTGCCTCAAGAGGCTGGCGGATGGCTACTGCTGCTGCTGCTGCTGCTGCCGTCGCTCCTGGCCATGTTGCTGCTGCTGCTGCTGTTGCTGACGCTTTTGAATTCGCCTTGAGTTCGTTGTGGGCGTCGTGAGAGTTCGCGAAGGGAGGCACGAGCCATGCTCTCGTGCTCTCTATGGTGCCCCCACCCACAGCATCTCTGGGTGATGGGTGATGTTGGGGTGTTGTTGGTTGGTTGCTGTTCTTGTTATTCATAGGCAAACATAGGCAAACAAGCAGAAGCAAGGCAAAGAGCAACCTGCGTGGCTGGGGCCAAACAACCGCAACGAGGGCGGTTCTCAGAATCAAATTAGCCCTCGCTGACGCTGTCGCTGTCGCTGCCGCTGCCAAATGTCCCCGACTATCCGCGACTGATGGAATTAGTCATGGTGTTGCCTGCTCAAAAGTATGCTATACGAACGCGAGCCAAGGGATTGCGGGTTAATTCCATCAAAAAGAATTTTTCATATGTACAAATCCCCAACCCAAAAACCCACATGCCAGGACATGCCCAGCCATGCCCAGCCATTGGGGTAGGCTTCAAAAAGTCCACAACAGATGCAAATGGGAGATCCCTACTATAATTAAATGATTTAAGATTGATTTGAATCAATTATCACCAGCAGAATAATTTATTTATTTCAACAGAAACTTATACAGATTCAGGCTGCCATTAGAATGTCAGCAAATAGGCAATAAAATAACAAATAAATTCTTTGAAAATTCCTCAACTCTGTTTTCCTATAGTTTTCATCAATTACAAATTCCTCAACACAATTTTCCATTATTTTCAATCAAATTAATGGCAAAATTCTATACAAATTCTGGGACATTTAAGAAATTATAAAATACTGCCAACAATACAAAAATAAACTATAATTTTTATAAAATAAATGTAAAAAGTAAACATCCAAAAACGTCCAATATTACCTTAAACTTTCCTCTTTTACCTTCCTAAAAATAATTATAAAAATCTTGATTAAAAACTGAATTATAATTGAAAAAGTTTAGACACATTTCCCTGCCAAAAAATCTGCTTTAAAATCAAAACTAAATGCGTTGACATTTTGCATTTATGAATGCAACAAAATCTGCAACTAATATAAAACTGCACTCCTTTTTTTAGGTCAAATCAAAATGCTTTCAAAAGTTGAGCAAAAGTCAAGCAATTTCCTTAGCCAGGTTGTGCTCCTTCCTGTGTCCTTTCTGCAAATGTATTCAAATCTAATTTCGCTGCTTAAATTGGTCCTTCAGTACAATCTGGCTTCTATTCTTTGGGATAGCCTTGGAGCAGCCCTCGCTGTGTCCCTGTGTCGTCCTCGTCCTCGTCGGCTGGCGATGGCGATGGCGGCAGTGATAACTCATGTCCCGCTGACATTTTTGGGTCAAAAAACTAAAATATTATGTGGTTGCTTTGCCATTTCGTTGAAGAGCCTGTGCGTGTGCGTGTCCTTTCGCTCTTTCTCTCCCTGTGAGTGCTGGTTGTCTATGTTTGTTGTATTTGTGGTGTGCTGTTGTGTGCGTGGTTCTGTAGTCATTATTTCAGTCAACCTTCAAAAACCCAACGCCCCACCAGCCCCCACACACCACCCACCGAGGGCTATCTATCTTCCCCCTTGTTGGTTCAGTTGTGTGTGTGTGGCATCCAGACTCCGGCATTCCGGCAGATTAAAATTGCATCCGGCGAGCCAAACAAAAGAGTGTTGACCAATTTCGCTTAAACATAAAACAAGGAGAAATTACCGGCAAGGCGAGGTTCAACAGGGATACGATACAGCCAAAGGAAAGCCAGTAGGAAACAGGGACATCAACAAGGGATACAGAGGAATACAAGGGAGATATGTGGGGGGTGGGGGGGTTCTATATGGTTGTGTATAGACGAAAACAAACAGAAATGAATTCATAGTAAAAGTCTTAATTGAAATTTTTGCTTGAAATGTGTACAGAGGGGATTCTTTTTTACTGTTCTGCGGCACCTAAAATGAAAGACGACGATGTTCTCCATGGACCAGTAGGACCTTCCCTATACACAAGCATACATATATTTCCTTATACATATAGGTACATATGTATGTATATGTTTGTACTTTGTGTAAGTGCCTGTGTGTGTGTGGCAGCAACTTTGTGTGGCAGCCAAGGGAAAAAAGCAAAAGTCGTGGCCCTGTGTGGTGTGAACGGATCTGTGGGGTCTATAGGAAGTAGGAAGTTTGCCATGAATGCATGCCGCTGCAAGGGGTTGGGGGTGGGGGTATAAAGGTAGCAACTTTGTTATATTCTTGACTTTACCTTTTGTATCATATTCTCTCTCTCTCGCTTTCTCTCTTTCTGGCTTTATTTTTCTTGTTTTGTATGTAACTTTGTATTCCTATTAGTCTGGCCAAAGGGCAAAGGGCAATCAGCGTGAACGAAAGAAGAAAACGTTGAACGAGTTAAATGTTTGATTACAAAATTGCATTTTACACCTTTTCGGGGAGTTTTTCTCTTAATTTCGAATTGGAAATTTAGTTGCAGTAGGAGTTTCAGATTTCATAGCATACCTAAGGGGGCCAGAGCCAGGAAAGTGCCAAAATGCCTCAAGGATTTACTTAAATTTTAAGAGTGGAAAGTGGATGAGTGGATGGGTGGCTGGGTGGTTGCTTGTGTGTGGCAAAAGCAATTAGTTAAAACATTTTTGAAAAAGCAAGACTTTTAATTGGTGCAGAAAAGTCTCATTTTTCGCATGTATCAAAAATTAACCATACGCCATGTTGCTCCTCATCATCATTATTATCATATTTTAATGTTTGCTTTTTAAATTATGTTTAAACAACTTTTCATACCATAAAAAAACAGAAAACCCCGTTGAAATACAGATAATAAATAAAGTTTAGTCCTTACAAAAGGCCAAATGATTATCTGCATTACTCATACGTCATGTATACACATTCGGTGGGTGAAAAACATAAAAAACGATACAAATAATTGACTGATTGCATCTGAAATGTATTTAAAAATAATTATAATGACTGTTTTTTATTATTTACTTGCCATACAGTGCGCGGCATGTGTGTATATCATTATTTGCCAAACCAAATTGTTGAGTAAACGAATAATTTACGTATAATTAATATTCAAGAAAGGGAAAATAGGTACAATAGATTATAGAAGCACACGGGGATGATGAATTATTCATAGCTCTCTAAAATAACACACATGGCCTGAATGTTGTTGCTGGAATGAACATGGAAATTCATTAAAACGGGCATTCATTCGTGTGTGTACTCCTCCTTAATGGCTTGAGGTAAAACACGGAGAAAGTTCGTTGGAGGTGGCTGAAACTAGTGCTACAAAATATTACTGAATTTACTCTCATGAATTTGGGATGCCTTTTGGTTGGTTGATGGGCTTGGCTCTTGGATAGAATATTCTAGAATATTCTAAAAGTCTACAAAGAAGTAGATTAATGTTGTTCGATACTGAATGTCAATTTAATTTCCACAAATAATAATAATATATTGTGTAATATAATATTTAAAATTTAATATAATATAATATAAATATAAAAAAAATATTATATGTATAAATAATACTATCATATATTAATAATAATAAAATAATTGTTAGATGCACACCAATTGTGCTCCGAATTAATATAAGAGTTTATATTGTTGTAGTTTGTAATGAAAGTTTCTAACACCTATAAAAAAATGTTGCTAAATCGTTGTTGCTTAATTCTACGATTAGCCTATGAATATTATCAACCGGAGTATTCGAAGCATCTAGCAAATTTATTAACTCCTTAAATGGAGGCTCCAACAATAATAATAATAATAAAATAATAAAAATTGAATAATATTCCATTGGACATTCAGTTGATTTTCATCACATTCAATAATTATATTACAAATAATTTATTTAGATTAATTTGCTTCATATTTATGTATTCTAAAATATTTTTTAATATTTAACAATCGTTAATTATATTTCGAAATTCATTAAAATATATTTCAAATAATTTATTTAAATTAATTTGTTTAATTTTTAAGTATTCTATGTTTAAAAAATTGTATTTTCACTCATATTTGATAATAATAATCGTTAATTATATTTAATAATTCAAAAATATATATTTTAAATAATTTATTTAAATTGATTTGTTTCATTTTTAAGTATTCTATGTTTAAAAAATTGTATTTTCACTCATATTTAATGATAATCGTTGATTATATCTAATAAATCATTTAAATATATTTTAAATATTTTTAAATAATTTATTTAAATTGATTTGCATCATATTTTATTTTCTTTTATTATTTGTCTTTTCATTTATTCTCCCACATATTTGAAAAATAATTTAATAATCATTTTTCCTTTAGCGATTCTTTTTCTATTGATTATAATGCCTTTGATAATTTCTTTTGAACTCCATTTCATAATCTTCAATGATTTGTAATAATTTCTATTCCCATTCGTAAGCTGATTTCAAATCTGTTCTTTTTTTTTTGCACTGAAAGCGAAGAATTAACAAATGACCCAGAGATAATGGAAGGAAGACAGAAGGGTAGACAGGGGAAGCAGTGGGGAGTCTACATGGCCATAAACACAAGATCCAACACTTCTAGCCATAGCCATAGCCACAGCCACAGCCGCGCCCCCTCATTACACCCCTCAGATGTGGCCCGCCCTGGAAAGTCATTTTCTTTTTTTGAATGGGGTGGGGATTGTGGGGGGGTTTTGTGTGTTGTGTGGGGGGGTGAAAATGGATCTGAATCGAAAATGTTGTGTTGGCTAAAAATTTATGTGTCTATTGCCAAAGGATTCTCTATGCAAAGAGGGACACAAAGGCGACAAAACACAAGGAGAAACATGATGTAGAAATAGAAGAAGAGCAGTAGGAAGGAGTAGGAAGGGCGAGGTGTAGGGTTATGTGCCCCGCCCCTACACACACACACACATACGCAATTACACGCCCACTTTGCTTTATCTTTGTAACTGTTACAGAACTTGGCTTCTTCTTCATCAACATTTTCTTTCATTCTTTCGTTTCGTTTCGTTCGTTTTTCTTTTCTTGTTGGTTTTTTTTTTGTTTTCTTTATATATTTTTGTAGGCGTGTGTTTGTCCTCCGTGTGTATGCTTATCTATCTATGACTGCTGCGTGTGTGTGAGTGTGTGTGTGTGTGTTTATCTTGGCCAGAAGCTATATAGTTTATCTATGTGCATGTTTGTTGTTTGCTGGTGGTCGCTCGGTCGTTCGTCTGGTGTACACTTTTCCGCACTTATTCCATATTTAAGAGGCAATTTATATTCCCTTTTTTTCTGCACTCGCTCTATCTGCAAGCAGCCTGTTCCTGCTCCTCCTCATCCTGCTCCTGCTTCTGCTCCTCCTGCTCCTCCTACTCCCTGTTCTTTCTACCCCTCGACCGCTGGCATCTCTTTTCCGTTAGGGTCTATCTGGCTGGCAGTCTGGCAGTCTATCTGTCTGCCATTCAACTTCAGCTACAGTTTCCGCTGCTTTTCTCTGGCCCCCAACTGTATCTGTATCTGTGTATATGTGTATCTGTGTCTGTTGCGGATTCTGTTTCTGATTTAGCCGCCAACACAAGCACGCAACGCCACTGCAAAAACAAGTGGAAAAAGGTACTACTACCAGTATTTATAGGGGAATAATAAGACTCAAGGATACCCTGGAGAACAATCGAAAATACTATGCATTTTTGAGAATTTTAATTTAGTTTCTACACAAAAAATGAACATTTATCTATGAGAAACTTGTGTACTTAAAGTAGCTGTGATAAGTATCGGATATGAATGATTTATGGTAGTATATAATATCATTACTTACAGTCCGAATAGTGGGCTTTTTGGGGGAAAAGAAAGCCATGAAAAATTGTATAAGTATTGCCAAAAAAGGGGCTTTAGATCTGTCCTTCTTATTATACCCAAAGGGAGTTAAATTTCCCTCAAATTATGCAACCCATAGATGGGTTTATATACATTAATGTATCTTCCGAATGTACCTTCCCAATGTATCTTCAAAATCATAGAAGTCCCAGCTCTTCCTCCTAGTGTTTCAACAACCATAAACCAAACTTCCAGCGACTTTCAGCTGATCCCTCTTATAGGTACTCTAATGCATCATCATACCCCATTAGCCCCCAACGATTAGTGGGTATAAAAAGCTGATGTCGCTGCTACTGCTGCTGCTGCCCACTCATCCTATTCGGATGCTATCCTATCCGGAGGGAGGTGGGGGATGGGGGGAACTATACAACAAGCTGAAGCCGGCTTAGCATTGCTGATGCTTCCCCGCCCGCAGTCCATGGCCACCCCGCGGCTGCTGCTGCGGCTGTCAGTAGCCAATTATCATTTTTTGAAATGAATAAAAACGTTGCTTGCCACAGCCCCTAGCCCCCCAGCCCCCCGGCCGTCACCAGTCCCCGCTGTTTCGGTGCGTGTGCCACGTACTCCTCCATGGAGAGCTGTTTGTTTGTATACAGGACGGTTGTATCTAAATGGCATTTCCATAGCCACAGTTGCCAGGTCCTTATCCGTCTTTTGGCTCTGTTTCTGATTCTGTTGCTGACTCGCGCCCACTCCATGGCGGCGGCGGGCAGGCAGGCTTTGCACCTTGCGGCTATTGCAGTGTACGTGTGTGTGTGTGTGTGTGTTTGTATGGGTGTATTTGGTTCTGGCTTTTCCTGCTTTTTTATTGTGTTATAAATTATTCAAACGCAAACATCATCAGCAGGCGGCAGGCGGCGGATCAGGATAAAGATGCGGCTCAGCCTCTCCGCCGGCTCTCACGCGCTCTTTCCCCTCTCCCCCCGTGGTGTCTCTCTTCACTCTTCTCATTATCAGCGGCAGACGTTTAACGCACACTTACACGCACACTCCCCACTACAAAATCCCACATAGATACACATCCATCCTCTCGCTCTATCGTTCTCTCTCTCTCGCACACTCTGCATGTGCTTATTTTTTGTATCTTATATCCTGGGCTGTCCCCCGCAGTCATGGGACGACACTGGTCAATGGGTTATTTGCAACTGGAAATGCACTGCTTGTACTGCTGCACTGCTTACTGATTTTTAATTGTCGTTATTACTGTACTGCCATTTGAACTGCTTATGCACTGCTTTAATACAATTTATCAGTGGATTAGATACTCGAAGAGTCAAAGTTCATTTCAATGGAATTATTTAATGAATATTTACGATTAATTTCCGATTATTTATAGATAATTAATGGATTATTTATAGGTACATTAATTATCGATTATTTAAATATTATTTTCTATTTATTATTTAAATAATATTTATATATTATTTAGCTATTACTTCTCTATTATTTATCTATAATTTACCAATAATTTCTCCATTATTTATCTATTATACATATATCTATTATATATTTATTATTTATCTATTATCTATCTATAATTTATCTATAATATATAGATTATTATTTATCTATTATTTATCAATTATTTTTGTATTTTTTATCTATTATTCATCTCTTAATTACATATTACTTATCTATTATTTCTCTAATATTTCCCAATCATTTCTCTATATATATCTATTATTATTATATTTTTAAATATATTTTCTATCTATTATTCATCTATTCTATATTCATCATCTATATCGATAAATGATTTAGTTCCATTATTTCAATAATCTATAAATAACTTATTTACCCTGTTTATTGCTATAAAATCCCTGCTGTTATAACAATATTTCCTAGAACTGCTTTCTTTTCAATAGAAACACACAGCATCCTCATATACCAATGAAAATCCACGCCCACGTGCGATAAAGTGGGCCGTTCAGCGGAATCAGCTCTGAGCCTCTAGCATTGTTATTGCTCCCACACAATCCTCTAGTTCAGTGTTCAGTGTTTAGTTCACCAGCTCAGAAATCCCACGCCAAAACTACATACCTACATATCTGGTACCTAAATACATACATATATGGTACAGAATTATCTTGAGATTCAATTGCTTTGTGTTTGGTTAAGCTGCAGTAGGTAGATGCCCACACAATTGAGATTCCATAATGTATTTTTAGACGGTATTCCACTGCTTGCAATGAACTCTATTCAGTTGCTGTGGCAACTGTACTTGCACTCCACTGCTTTAAGCAGTGTGCAGAGCTTTCGTTTTAATGCTTCTATTTCAAAGTTTAGAGGAAATTGTATTATGAAAATCACAATGATTCCATTAAAGTTCTACGTTTTTGAAATATATTTCGTAAATTATTATATTTTGAAGTTGCCGTTGGAACAAATTGTTCGTACCAGTGTGCAATGATGCGGAAGCAATCGGAAGCATGACCCAGCGGGTTGTGGGCAGCACTCCAGTCACCCCCACAGTTGAGAGTGGAACGCGAGGAGGACTTCGCACTCAGCGAGGAGTCACCACCATAAATAAAGAAGGCCACCGTTGCCGTTGTGGCAGTGGCAGCGGCAGAGGAGCGTTGCGCCATCACTTGATAAATAAGTAGTGCACGTAGGCATTCGGCATAATGAAGCGAGCCGAGTCGAGGCAAGTGCGGGTCTGCCACGCACCCATATTGGACTCAAGACGATGGCGGCACAGCACAGCAATTTGTTGGGCCCATGCGGCGTATACGTAATCACGCATTGATATGCCATTTACTTGGCCGACAGGAACAGGCACCCAAAGGACCAGAGAGCAGGCAGCAAGGACTCAGCTCTCTGGCAAAAGCAAAAGGATTTAAGCACTCGATTTTGCAGTTTCAATTTTATTTTTCTTTTGTTTTTTATTTTATTTTATTTTATTGTTTTTTATTATGCAATCATTCCTCGCCCCCTACAATCCATCAAGCCACCTCCTCCATTTACACTCCGAGTTGAGTGCAAATTAAAATTATGCCACTTGCAGCCATTTCCATTACCATCTGGGGCGTTCTTTTCCTCCCCCATCCCCAGCCACCGCCACAGCCGCTGCCGCTGCCGCAGCCCATGCGCATATTTACGAGCAGCAGGCAGGCAGAGTCGAGTCCTGACCGAAGTCGTTACCGACTCTGATTACATGTTAATTATCATTTCGTAATGAATTGGCCTTTTGTACTGGCATGTGTTGCCCATCCCCAGCCCCCACACCAACCCCTAGCGCCCACACCATTCCAAATTTACAACCGAGAGCAATAAATGCCACAGAGCCACCGACAAATGCTGCAGGAATATGGCAATAGATTCTGCACACACACATACACAGCGTATACGGGTGATGTGTCCGTGGTATGTGTGGCGTAAGGGCTGACAGCCATTGTGGTCGCTGGCGTTGAGGCCTAGTGGTTATCCACTTTCAAATGTAAAATAAATTTCATCAACAATTTTCGAAAATTATGGCATTCGATTTGAGGCGAACCCATTCAGAATTGAATATAAATAATGGGAAACGTATAACATAAATAAACAAAGCATACAAGTGGATATGGGAATCATTGTATGACCTATCATTGGTTGTCATTATCAGTCTCCATTGCTATTCATATTTTCCTCTATAAAATACAAATAATCAAAAGTTTTATTAGCCTAGGGATCCACGTTCAAAGATGGTCGATTTCGTCCTACAGTCATGCCTCTTGTAAGTGAGATTCATGCCTTTGTCACGTGCTTCTACGCACATTTTCGTTATCCTGTTGGATTCGTGCGATATGGAATCATTGTATGACCTATTATTAGTTGTCATTATCAGTCTCTATTATTGTTGACACTTTTAAGTATAAAATACAAATTCTCAATAGTTTTAGTAGCATAGGGATCCAAATTTCCAATATTGTTGAATTCACCCTACAGTCATGCCTCTTCTAAGTGAGATTCATGCCGTTGTCACGTGCTTCTACGCACATTGTTCTCTTCGATTGATTAGTCTTTTCTTTCTACTACTACGATTTTAACTACATATTTTTTATTAGCAACATAAAAAACTTTCTCCATCTCTAAACCATAAAAAAAAAATAGAAAACCCTTGCAAAAATTCAGCAAATATTTTCTCCTAAGCTTTTGTCCAAAAATCAATCCACCAATCTGGAGCCACACAAAATCTGTAATCTGCGTGCAAATCGGTTGAACGCGAATAGGAGTTAAGCCATATCCTTGAGAGCAGCTTAGAAGGAAGCTTAAGCCTCGCGGAAATACTCCCCTACCCCACGACCTACCCCCCTCTTCCACCCTCCGGCAGGCCATGTAACAGCACACACACGAATAAGCTTATAAATATGTATGTACGTCTCTCCGAGAAACAAGTGTGCGGATACTTGAACCGCACTAACACCTAGATACATACATAAATACATTAACAATACACACACACACACACGCACACATACGTACACAAAGGAGTCCTTCGTTCGTTGGTCTTTCGGGCATCGGTTGCCATGGAGTTTATGTGTGTTGTGTGTGTGTATGTGTGCGCAGACTCAAATTAATTCCATTGGCACCGATTGAAAGTTTTCGCTCGCTTCATGGCAGCAATAAATTGCGATTTTACGAGTACTTGCTTATATGTATGTAGGTATGTATGTCTGTATGTGTGTGTCGTAGAGATTGTATGTGCCGCCATCGATATATATCGGTAGATGAAACATGGGAACTAAGGGAATTAATTGAAGAATGCTTTTAATGGAGGTCTCTATATGTAAAAAACGGCTAGGGAAAGCCAGTGAGAAGCAACCATCACATATAGTGCCTTAAATGGAATATTCTACAATAATTTATCTTCTATAAAGTTGGCAAAAAACGAAATTATTCAGGTTACATAATTTAGGGTTTAAGATAATACCTTATGGCACTTAAGTTTTCCAAAATATTGATATTTTCTATAGGCTAAAAGAAGTTTGTCAAAGATCCCTGTAGGTGGGATGTGGGATGGTTTCCATGAAGTAACATCCTTTGGTGGCTTTAATTTTCAGTCGAAATCTGGTAGTAGAGATAGTAGAGATATCTCTATATTATAGAATTGTTGATTTCGTTTATCTCATGCTTCTAGTGAGTGAAATTCACTCCTTTTGCGACCTGCTCACACGCACTTTTGATGGAGTTCACCCGATATTTCACTCATCGCTGCAAACGAGTAAAGCTAGTGAGCCGGGGGTTGGCAACAGCTGGAACCTTCTTCAATTTACTACAATTTTAGCAAAATTTTAACTGCTTTAAACACAACATATTTTCTAGAACTATGTTTTAGTTTTAAGATGATCAAAAAGCAGCAAAAATCGTTCAAATAAATTACGTCCAAACCGAAAATATTCCCAAAATGAATGAAAATTTCATAGTTAATGGCCAATCAACCTACAAAATAGAGATCCCTCCAAGAGAATCTAGATTTATGTTCCTTTAGAGGAAGAACTGCTAGTTTAATTCCACTTTGCTGTTGCTGAAAGAACCCATACTTCTGAAAGAACTGAAAGAAGTACCACAACTAGAACTCATTATAATTTCAACCAAAGCAATTTCTAGCACACAAAAGACTGTCGCACGAAATGTGCAAAAACAACAGAGAGACAGAGACAGAGAGACAGCGAGAGAGAGACGGAGAGAGAAATCTGTTCGAACTGAATGATGAATAAACTTGTCGAAAGGGGGGGGGGAGTGGAGAGTGCGGCAGAAAATGAGAGATGAGTATAAGGACTGGCAGGAGGTTTAACATTTGCATTAAACCCATTTAATTATACTAAGTACATAGTAAATACGACAAGTAGAGTGCCAGGCGAAGAGGAAGGAAGGCAGGTAAAGTCAGGATGAGAGGAGCAGCAGTAGGAGCCGGAACAGAGGCAGGACCAGAGAGAGGCAGGAGCAGGAGCAGGACCAGGGAGTAGTTTCATGTTTACATTTGCCCAAGTGATGGCTGCTGCGGTTCCAACCCGAAACTCCACCTCAAACAAATGCCTTATTACACACAGACACACACATACTGTACACTATACACTCATTCTACACTGTACTACATGGGATAACGTAACTATTAACAGTTCTCGAAACGAGTCGAGTGGCGAATGCGAGTACGATGCCGATGCCGATGCCGTTGCCGATGCCGAATGTGTTTGCACGCCTGTTTGCCTTTTGCCGCAGTCATAAATAATTTATGCCTCCGTAATTTGGTCAACTTTACTTTGCTCTGCGCCAGGGGGGCCTCTCCAACATCCGTGCTCCACCACTCAACACTCTCTCCACTCCATCCTGCTGCCCTGCTGCTGGGGTATCTGTAGTCGGTAGTTGGTATCTTCATTCCCATGTTAATCGCCTACTACATGGCATGGCATGACATCTATGTTGTACAACGACTCTCCGGGGGGGGAGGGGGGAGTACATATACACTTGCATAAATCAACTTTGAATATGTTTCAATTGACCACCACACCAGTTGTCTCATTTGCATTTTGTGTGCCGCCCCAGACTATGGCTCCAGCGTCGTCCTCAGGTCATTCATTAGGCGTCGGCGAATCCTTGGGGAGTAATTAGAAATTAGAATTTTGGAACAACAACACAACACAACAGCAGAGCATTCCTCATGCCTATGCATGACTCTCGTGTATGTATGTATGTATGCTGCATAAGGCCCCATAATTGATAATTATTTCATTTCTCTGTGGGGAGAAATTTCATTGTGTGTTAAAGGAGGTGCAAACAGCCTTGGGGCTTTAATTTGAATGTTCTAGCATGGAAATGGCAGTGCACAAAGTCTACTCACTTGAGGGGAATGCTAATTAAAACGATTCTAAGTGCTGCTGCTGCATTCTGAGTGTTTCGATTAAATGTTGATATGCGCCTAATATGTATATATTTTGTGGTAAGGAGAGAAAGCAGAGAGCGCATTGTAAATATGTTGATTATAGTTGTTGTTGCAGCAGGAATTTAGGCGCCCAACGTAATGAAAGCACAGTAAAGGATGGAATTGAATGGGTTTTGATATAAACTTAATATAGTTTGGGGTTGGGGGAGGCATTATGATTGAAAAGGAAGCTCTAGACCTCACGAAAACAAAGAAAATGAATGAATAGGTGAAAAATAATCAATAAACCCTACTTTAAGTGCTCTGATAGACACACGCTCAAGCGAAATGTGCAAAAAGGGAATGCCCGAGATTGCAAAAACAAAATTTTAGGCGTATGCAAGACGAGGCACAGACCAGTGCTCGGCATGTGGCTTCTTGTGGCTTCGCCAATGCGACTTCGGCTCTTGCTATCTCGTTTTCTCCAGCGTAAAGCAATAAGTCGATTTCTCCCGCAGGTATGTTCGAGTTTTTGCTACACACATCAGCGCACTTGAGTGTCTGTGTGCCCAGCACTGTCATAGACCCACGACTCGAGTCCCACAGCACCTGAAATGAAACTGATTTTCTTTTTGTTTTCCAACATTTGAAAGCATTTTGAAGAGCTCGTTTAAGCTAGATTACATTCGAATCTACTTGCTCTTCAGTCTCTGGAGAACATTTCTTGGTATCTGTGAGATGAAAATCTCTCTGTTTCTAATGAAAAAACACAGACAAATTACCAATGAAATGACCATTTCAAGTATGAGGTTTATCCGCACTCAACTGTCTGTCTGTCCGTCTGTCTGTTTGTCTGTAATCCTCAAGTACCAAAAGTACATTTACCACTCACAAGTGGGGGCAGGACTATTCATTTTGCATGGCCACAAAAATCTCTGCCTGAACCTGAAATCGAAATAAAGTCCATTAAAAAGCAATTTCCCACCAGGACACACACACAAAAACAAGTTGCAGCAGCAGGAACAGCAATAGAGAATGTGTAACTAACTTATTTAACCTTCAGCTCGTTGTTGAAACTTTATTTTCGATTTCCGTTCCCAGGAATCCCAAACCCATTCCCCCAATGACTGACGCACACTAATATGAGTGACTGTAAACATCAGACATATATTCACTTTCCCCCATTTACCATCTACCATATGCTACGATGGGTATTGGAGAGAGAGAGGGCAATAAATTTATTTGTCAACTTGTTCAGAGAACTTTCTGCATGACAATTGTGGCACACAAATAATATATTTTTTCTAATTACCAAAAAGGAATGACCTTAATACCAGTCCTCAGAGAGAGAAAGAGAGAGAGAGGGAGATGTGGTGACCCAGACAGGCAGGGAGACTGTGTCATCCTGTGCGAATACCGAACGAACACAAATCCAAATCGAAAGCAACTTTATTGACACAGTTTTTGTATACCCTGCGGAGGGGCGGTTTATTAGGATTTGGTTTATTTGCTTTCAAGGAAGCGCAGGAAATGTATCTCTGGACACATGAAAGTATGTGGGAGTTGAATCTGACTGGCAACCATAAAAAGGGCACACTAGGGGAGGGTTTAGCTATCTGGCAACCTTCTGATCACCCGTCGATATCGATCTATCGATACATTTGCTTAGCGTCGTTGTGAACGGGAGACTGCTTTCCAAAGCAATAATCGATCTTCAAGGGTATCAAGGGTATTCGGTCAAGAGATTTACTTTTCTTTTGGCTGTTTGTGTTTTTGGTATATTTGTGGGCCAGCAAAAATGCATTTCCGAATGAAATTCGCCAACTCGACAAATCTTCAATGTGAACAAGAGCACAAAAAAAAAAACACAAAAAGGAAGAAGAAAAAAAGGGTACAAAAAAAAGTTAAAAATGAGTATGGGAAAATACATAACAAAGTTTGGGTGAAATGAGAGCAAAAACGAGAACCAAAGAGCTTGCCAAGTACCCGGTACGGTTACGGTACGGTACGGCATGGACCTCCAGAGCTCCATCCAGCCTCTCCCTCTCTCCCATCTCCACTCTGCACTCCTCTCCTCTGTTTTCTATAGTTGCGCCCCTTTCCTGTCTTATTCGGTTGTGGATTCAAGCAGCCATGTAACCTCGTTTATTCTGCAGCATAATGAAAGGGGAAAGTTCTGTGATTTCACCGCCCATGGTTCCGGCAAATGCCATCCAGTACGAGTAGTAGTACATCTATAGAGGATGGATGTATGTGTGTACGAGTATCTGTGTATTAGTGTGTGTGCCACTCTCTTTTCTCCCTCTCTGGGTGTGTGTTAGGTGCAACAACGACGGCTGGCACTAAATGGCATTTGAAATGTTTTGTAGTTCCACATTCTGATGCTGGCCCAGCCGGTCTTTCGGCCCGGCCTGCTGTCCTGTGCCTGTGCCATGTCCTGGGTGCTGCTTTCGCCTTTGCCATTTGCCAGCAGACGCAGCCAGAGAACCTGTCCTGTCCTTTGCCAGACTGTCAGGCAAATGGAGAACCCTCATGCACACACACACACACACAAACACACACATACTCAGGCACAAAAAGGTCAAATGAGAATTATAATTTAAATAGCAAATAAAACAGAAAAACAAAAAGCTGAACAGAGCAGAATCAGGGGGAGGGTACAGAGGGACAACAGGGGGGAACGTAATTCCTTTTGGTGCGAAATTGAAATTGCTATAGGTCGTCCTGGTCATGGTTCTGGTGCAGGTCCTGCTCCTCATCCTGGCTCTGGTTCTGACTCTGACTCTCTCTGGTTCTCCTCCACAAAAGCCGTGTCTGTCTAGGGTCCTTTTTGAGCATAAGAGCACAAGAGAGAGAGAAAGAGAGTCCTTGTAACTTTGCTGCTAATTATATCGCATTTTCATGATTGTAGCAAATGGGTTCATCAAACGATTCGCCCAACGAGGGTCAAGTACATTCCCCACTTGATGATGAAATTCGAGACGGGAAATTTGCTGCGCCACCAAAAGCAAACGCCCCGAAGGCGCTGAAGAGCTCCAAGCACTGCCAGCTGGGGCATCGTTACCGAGATTGACTTGAAGCTGTCCAGAAGAGCGTGAAGTGCTGGAAGTGGGAAAAGTGCGGAAGGGGGACGGGAGGGGGCAAACTCTTGCCGGATGTACTCGAAGGCTTAACGTGAAAGATTATTTATTGATTTATTAGAAGGTGCTCGAGAGTAACTATGGAATTATAAACTTTTCTCATGCCACACAAACACCAACTACACGAGACACAAGATACACAATACGTATACGTAATGCTATTAAATGCCACAAAGGAAATGGTTGGAAATTCTTTTAAGTTGTTCGGGAAAGTTGCCTTTAATCTGCTGCTCGACTGCTCGACTGTCTGAATGTCTTATAATCTTTGTTTGCATTTTCGTTGGCATCTTTTTTGATAAAATTTACCAATTTTCAATTTAATAATTGTTGAGTCGGTTAAACGATAATTAAATCGATTAAGTCAATTGGTTATCTGAGTTTATTTGTTGCCTGATTAATGCTCGACTGTTGGGGGTTCCCCAGTTTCCCAGTGCAGTTCCATAATTGCCTTTAATTTGTTTGATTTAACGAGGACTTTATTTCATTTGAGAACCCAATGGGGGAGCCAGAATTCGTTCGAATGTTTTAATTACTTTTAAAAATGGTTTTTAATCGATTATTTCAAATTGTTCTCGGTACGTTTTCGATAACTGGATTGATTAGCAGTGGTTATATCGGGGTTTTCGATAACTGCATTGATTCATTTGGAGAATTGGGGAGATTTCTGATGACTGGATTTATTAATTTCGATAATTGAGTAGATTTTCAACAGCTGGATTGATTGATTTCGATAAATGAGAAGATTTCCGATAACTTTATTGATTCATCTCGATAATTGAGAAGATTTCCGATAGCTGGATTGATTCTGTTCGATAATTGGGAAGATTTTCGATTATTAAAACAATTAATTTCGATTATTGAGTACATTTTCAATAGCTCGATTGTTGATTTCTATAAATTCCGATAACTTCATTGATTTATTTCGATAATTTAGGAGATTTTCGATACCTGGATAGATTTATTTCGATAATTGAGTACATTTTCGATTCTTAGAGCGATTCATTTCGATAATTGAATAGATTTTCGATCGCTGGAACATATCATTTCGGAAATTGAGTAGATTTTCAATAGCTGCCAGAAATGAGCAGATTTCCGATAAATAGATTTATTCATTTCGATAATTGAGCAGATTTTCGATTGATGGAACGATTAATTTTGTTAATTTAGGAGATTATCGATAACTGCATTGATTAATTTCGATAATTGATCTTGTTTTCGATAACTATAACGATTCATTTCTACAATTGAGCTGTTTTTCGATAATTGAGTACATTTTCGATACTTAGAGCGATTCATTTCGATAATTAGGGAGATTTTCGACAACTGGAGCTAATCATTTCAGAAATTCAATAGATTTTTCGGGTGCAAAAACAGTTGGAAGCTTTTAACTTGTTGGCTAATCAAGAACCCAGTTTGTTGAATTGCCCATAAACGAACGGAAACATTCCTAACAATATAACCAAACTGAAATCAGTGGTCTTAAGCGAATGTGATGTTCATTTAAACAGAATTAAAGCTCTTAGTTTCGTAATGAATCAATTGAATATCTCATAGGAAACACACATACACATGTACATGTGTATAAGTGCGGTTTATCCTTGCTCCTTTTGGTTACCACACAAACAAATTTAGATAACTTAAGAAAAGTCCGTCGTCGCTTAGTACTCCACAATACGATAGACATCACAAAAAGCTCAGCACTTTTGACCTCTGCGGTTGTGGGAGCGGGGGAGGGAGAGGGAGAGAGGGAGGGAGAACACATCAGACATTCAAAAGTTGTTGAAAGCGACGCATTTATTCCACTAACAGTCTGCAGATTGTTATCAACATTTTCCTTGTGCGCCTGCCTTCTAGTAGACCAAAAATGGAAATGAAAAATGGAAAAATGTTTGGTTAAAACAAAACATAAAAAAAAACATAGAGAGAGAGAGAGAAAACTTTGAGTAATAAAAACTTATTCGTCGGAGATGGTAGACCACCAATTTTTTATTTATTTTCATAAATATATCTTCCTTTTTCCGTTTCGAGGAAACAATAGAAACAATATCCTCCCACTCGACGTTTTGGAGCTTATTTCCTGGAATCAAGCTGCCACATGTTAAAGAAAATCAATTGAATGCTTGACTAAACCAGAGATATTGCTTTGCTCTGGAATTTTCCTTTCTTTTCTCCGATTTCCTACGAAATATTCAGCATTCGTTGTTATTCTATGGAGCTGCGTCTGGTACAAAAATGAAAAGAAATGAATTTAGCAGAGATTCATTTGTGAAACTTATTAAAAGTCACTCCAGCAGTAAGCATCCAGCATTATCCTGTATCATCATCATCATCATTATCATCATCAGAAGCAGAAGCAGCAGCAGCAACATCGTTGTTGTTGTCCCTGGATTCCAGCACATTTCAGCCATTCCAATTCGAATCACAATTTCCATGGCCATTTCCATTGCACAATTGCAAGTCCTTCAGCAGTGTAAAATGCAACAATTTTTAATGCGTCTTCTTGCAACTTTTATTTCGAGTTTAATGCAGAAACTTTCGCCGCGCAAATGGCGAATGACAAGACGTCCCCCAGTCGCTTTCCCTCCAGGACAACCCACGTATCCTGTGGGTAGATTTTGCCACTTCTTAATGCTCGTTACATTGTGAATAACTGGTATGGCATACAGAGGACGGACTCTGATCGGCAAGGCGCTTAAAGAGTGCCAGAGAATGTCGGTACGAATCTATGGCATACCTTTGGCATCCCAGAACAATTTCTCTCTCTCACTTTCTCTGGTGTTACAGCGATTTTCAGTACAAATCGACCCTGGTAGGGGCTTTGTCCGGCTATTTTTTGCCCATCAGTTTCCAGGGGGAACTCTGCCTGATCTGGCATTAGCTTTAAAGGTTTTTTGCACCTTTTTTTTTTGTTTTAGAACCTGCCCGAGAAGAATGCTGCCTGCCTAGAATTCTTGGGGAGCCCAGAGAAAAGCCCCACCCCCTCTCTCTGGTATTTCAGCTATTTTCCAGGGCTGAGAGCTGGGCAACAACTAGTCGGTTTGCTCTCTCTCTCTCTCTGGCGGCAGGCAGGGGCTTTCTTTCCACCTTCTACTGCTTATTTTTTCTATCATTTTTCTTGGCATTCAAAATGGGACGCGGCTCGTGTGGGGCAGAGACTCCGTGTGGCAGAGAGTCTTGAGTAAGTCGAGACCGTAACATTTCCTGTTTGCACAGCCATTTTCCAACCATCCATCCACAACCCTTGCCCCACACCCCACCCCTTCGCCCTATACCATGTGTGTGTGTGCAGGTTGCAGTGCCTGGATAAATGTCTGCGTATCTCCACCCCTAGCAGTCGTTACACCCCTTAAGGGCAACGCCTTTCATGCAAAAATATGCAATTTTATCGGTCTTTACAGATTTCCCATTTATGTAGCGCTCCCAGAGAAAGAAAACCTGCAGAACGGGACATAAAAGGCCCAAAAGAAAACGCACGCGGCATGAAAGACATTTTTCCGAATGAAAAAAAGAGAGAAATAAAAGGAAAAAATGTAAATATATTTCTTTCCGGCAGGAAAGGAAATCTTTCAACAACTTGTGCAGAGAGATAAATCCTTCTGCTGTTACTTTCTGCGTAAAAATGGCATTTTTTCAGCTTTTAGTTAATTGAAAAGTGGAAATTTATTTGAAAATCCCAACATTCTGTTTGGGGACATGACTCACACAGAGACAAAAAGAGAGAGTGAGTGAAAGAGAGAGAGAGACTAAAGTCACAAGTAAAGACACGAACAATTTTTTCTACGTTAAAAACGTGCCGACATTTTCGGTTGTCAACAAACACACACACAAAGAGAAAGGCACACACACACACACTCTTTCCCTTTCACAAGTGAAGAGAAGATGCCATGATATGGTGGGGTGTGGGTTGGGGGATGGATGGGCATCCGTCTGCTTTTCTGGTGTACTGTTCCATAGTTAAACTTTAGTTTTATGGCTGCAATTTAGTGAAATGTATGTTTGTTTAGCTCAACTCAGTCTCATCTCCAGATGAGTCTGTCTGCAGCATTCATTCGTTTATTCTTGCCAATTGTTTAGCCTTATAAAATATACGGATTTAAAGAGCCCGCTCCCTCCCCGCCCCTCTCCCCCTCTCTGTCTATCTGTCTCTCTGTGGCTCTGCTTTGGCCGGAACCCACAAGATATATTGCCGCTTTAGAGAGCACTCTCATCCTGGACGAGAGACCAGCATAACAACGTAGGAAACATTTGTTAATGAGACCCACAAGAGCTTACGAGAGTCCATAACATTTGTGTTAGGGATAGAGGATACAGGCATCCCCCCATCCGCTACCCCACTCTTCCCCGCATCCCTCTCTACGTTTTTTTGTGTGTCTGCCTGCATGGCTCTCGCTCTCCCTCTCCCTCTCTCTCTCTCTCTACAACACAGCGGTTGAGTACATTAAATTAACACCTAAAAGGTTGACAGATTTACACATTTTTATCTTAACCCAAATAAAACCTCTTCACCTCATTTTGTCCATGGCAGTGGCAGGAGCAGGGGGGTGGTGGAGGGTGGGGTAACTCCCATTAGGGATTAACATTGTAATGTGTGGAAAAAGGTTATGGGAAAAGGGGTTTTTGTATGGCTATAAAAATGCAAATATGTATGAGAATATTAATTCTAGAGCAACGGTGGGCTGGCAATATTCCGATATTTATTCTTCGAGGATAGAGACTTCTCGGTCCCGAGAAACCAATAACAAAGTACACGCAATGTGTGGATGTAGTCGGTCCAGAGAGTGCAAAAACAAAAGTACAGCAGTTTCCAAAGTCTTTCTCTTCAAAAAGATCTGATATTCTTCTCATTCACATGGTTCACACGAACCACATTCCCTGAACCAGTTCACAACTACCCCATTTAAGGTTCCACTGCCATTTTCTGGTACAAATTTGCAAATAATAATCTTGAAAATCTGACACCATCTTTCCTTAATTGCCGCACGCTTTAAAAATAGTTTAAATCGATCCAACACCTTAGTACCTCAGTCCTGCATTTGCACCTTTCACAAGAGCACACCTGAACTAGTTCACAGCGATCCAACACGTCCATCATCATCTTGTGCTCCCCCCGCACACAAAAGCCCTAGGAGCAGGCAGTGGCAGGGCAACATCAGCAACAGCAGCAGCAGCACCCAGCACCAAGCAGCAGCAGCACCCAGCACCATCAGCAGCAGCAGGAGGTGAGGAGGTCAAACGATGGCAAAGGAAAACGCTTTGCACCTGCACCTGCAACAGCGCCAGCAGCATCCCTCCCCCCAGTCGCAGTCCCCCAGAACACAGACCCCCCCCCCCCTTACAGAGCCACCACTACCACAAAACGTGTCCTGTCCTCAGGTGGCGGCAGACATAAAGTGGGCGCCAAGCAAGGCCCCATTACGACGATGGTGCTGCTGTTGCTGCTGCTGGCTGCTGCTGCTGCTTGGCCAAATGCATTGACCAAGGCTATTTAAGGATGCCACGCTCTGATGCGTTGCACAGTTAAGACCCGAAGCTGACGGCGTAAAGGTCTGCACAGCAATCAGCAATCTCATAATAAAAAAGAATACACTCAGCAGCACACACAGAGCACACAGCACACAGAGCACAGACGACCGACCACACAAGCATATCTATATCCCGAGCAGACTCTATCTCCGTGTCTGTCTCTCAATTGCAGGTCATTTGAGCAGCTAAAGTTAATGTTGAAAATTTGCTTTTCTCACATTTCCAGATACTTCCGGACACAGCAGCAGCGGCAGCAAGTCGACGGCGACGGAGACGGGCAGCAGCAGCAGCAGCAGAAGGCACTGAAATTGCATTTCTAATAGAGGAGCAGAGGCCAACACGTTCAGTGTATAATATTTGAAATCAAAGCATTAGGGTCTAACCATGTCAGCGGTGTACGTGAATCACAAGCTCAACATGCGCACAACTGCTGTCAAAATGAAGCGAACGCAGCCATGGATGTCCTGGATGTCCTGGATGTCCTGGATGTCGTGGATGTCGCACAAGCGACTGCTCTCCACCAGCCAGAGCCACAGTCTCAGTCTCAGTCCAAGTCCCAGTCCCAGTCACCATCCAAGTCCCCAACAGGAAGCGGGCATGGCCAATTGATTTTGACGGCAACAAGCAGGACGCAGACGAGGACGAGGACGAAGACTAGAAGGACGACTAGAGCGACTAGGACTAGGAGCAAACTAAGACAAACTAAGATAATTCAATCGCTTTTTCTACATATTTATGGTTACTTTTTCTTCGGTTCCTTGATGAGTTACATTAAAACTATTTGCGCATCAATGGTGCAGCAAATGGCAGCGGAAGCGGATAAAGAAACGGAAGTGGAAGTGGCAGTGGCAGTGGCATTGCCAGCAGCAGCCAAAGCAAAAAGGAACCCAGTAACGGAAACGGAAACAGCAAAGGGAATGGGTATGGGAATGGATATGGGAATGGAAATGGGAGGAACGCGAACGGATGCCCGCATCGTGGCAACGGGAATTTGCATTATAAGACTGATAACATTAAAAAGATTTCTAGAGATTTCCACTACCGACGAACACAATCAAAAGCATCAGCAGCAGCAGCGGCGGCAGCAGCAGCAGCAGCATCATCACCAGCACCAACACCAGCACCAGCCATGGCAATCAGCAACGTCAGCATTATCACCAACGTCAAGAGGAGCGTCAGCTGTAGGAGGAGCAGCTCCAGTTAAAAATACACATCCTCAACCCCATTCGCATCCCCATGTACGACGACATCCACAGGCTTGTTGGCGTCACCAGCTGACACCAGGCATACTGCTTATGCTCCTTTTGCTGAGCAGCCTCTGGCCGGACTGCTGTGACTGTCTGCACGGCGGCGGCAATACGGTGAAGACCAAATACGGCCTACTGCGTGGGATTGTGGTGCGCTCCACGCCGCTGGTGGAGGCATTCCTCGGCATACCCTATGCCTCGGCGCCGGTGGGCAGTCTCAGGTGAGTCCAAATCGAGTTTTGTGTGTGGGTGTGTGTGTTCCCAGGCTTTGGCCCCGGCTCCGGCATGTTGCACAAGATTACGTTTTCCGGGTTGGCGATGGTGGCGTGTTTGAAGTGAAATCTTTTTTTAAATAGAGACAACATCGTGAGGCACGGTACGGTGTTGCCTTTAAATAGTGCCCTAAAGCAATAAAACACTAAGATGAGTAACGCCCATACAATTCTGTGCTGTATGCAGCGACGTTTTTTCGTAATTTCCAAAAAAATCCAAAGTAATGGGTGTTTTTTTTCAACTGCGGCGTCGTAAACAAGCAAAGCTCAGCCTCACGTATAGAACGATTGCCTCTAGAGCGCTCTCTGTCTCTCTCTTTCTCAGAGTGGAATTTCCGCAAATTCCACATATTAGTGTTTATATTTCCTTAATCATAGATCTTTCTTTTGTTTGGAAGTTGGTTACAAATTAAGAAATAAATTGTGTTTAATCCACATAAATTCTTCGACCTTTAGTTAAGATTTAAACCTTTTTGTGAGTGTTCTTTAATTAATAATAAATCATAATTTAAAGTTAAAATTAAAAGTCAGTACCGGGGAAAGTCGAGGCACGCTGCCATCTCTAAGGTGGGAAAGGCACGCAATCTGAACGCCACATGGGGGTCGTCTCCAGGCTCTTTTGCTCCTTTCAGACGAAACTTTTTTCACACTGAGCGGCAGAACTTTAGCCAAAGCAATTTTAATAATTATTCTCATGAAATATGTGTGTGGATGGCTGCTGTTGCTGCTGTTGCCGGGGGTCCTAGCACTTTTTACACCCACCTAACGCTCGCCTGCAAGTGAGGACTTTACGGATCTCGGCCTCTGGCCTGGCTCTAGGTTTGGCACTGGCTCTGACTGTGGCTCTGGCCCTGGCGCCACCTCGGTTGCACAAAATCCCAAAGCTTTGTTTGAGGATTTAAAGTTCCATGGGGACAGTGGATAGGAGGAAGCACCGGCGCGTAATGAAGCCCAAGTGCTACTTGGAATTAATCTACAACTTTACTCCTACGTACACCGTATACGTAACAATTAAAATAGAAAACTTTTTATTATTCGGTTAGTTTTTTGTGGGAAAGATTTGCAAAAACCGGAAGGCGAAGAATAACTGAACAATTTGCTTTGTTATGGCCCCAAGTGCGAATAGAATAAGCGAATGGTTTACCCAATTAATAATGAAGCAGTTGACAGGTCCTGGAGGCAGCAGCAGCCGAAGCAGCAGCAGTTCTACCACCAAGGACCTCCTCCATGGGACAGACAGGACACACAAAAAGTTCGATAAGCCATTTCGAGCAGTTGATGCCATTGAACGGCGCAAACGAGAACTCGAACGAGAACTCGAACAAGAACTCTCGAACGAGAAAGAACTCAGACCCCGAACTGAAGTTTTGTGGGGGGATATTACAAAAGTTTCCCCCTCATCTCGGTAGCGTTACTTGGGCACTTTCACACTTGCACACACGGCACTCACACGCTCAGACATGTACAGTACAGAATACAGACATGTACACGAAGCAAGGAGCCAGGAGCCAGGATCCAGCAGGCAGGCAGGAGCCTGGCGCCTCGCTTCGAAGCAAAAGCAAAAAGCTTTTGTGTGACATGCATGAACAACAAGTGTGTTTGATGAAGCGATTGGATGAAGTACTTAAAGGACCCTTCATTGCCTCCTTTCGCTCGCTCGCTCCATTGATGTTTGCTTAGCCACAATTCCTGAAAATTGTTCTTTAATTACTTCCGTGTGGTAAGAATGTGACGCCCTGCCCCAGACCACAGGCAGATGGTATATGGTAGATGGTAGACGGTAGATGGAGAGTGAAATGAAGTCGTTTATGAATGCGGTTCATTATCATGCAGCAACAGATGTCAGAAATCGGCAAACAGAACTTAATCAAATGCCAGGACACCTTGTGGAAAGCCCCAGCCAGCCCCCACCAGGCACGTTGCGTTGCACGATGAAGTGTATATGGTGTGGCATTTTCTTTTTTTCTCTCTCAAATAAAACGTGATATTTGACGAACCGTCAATACATGGCAGGACCGAGCCTGGCCTGGATGGCTGGCAAGAGAGCGTACAATATTAATCAAGGCAGGGGGAGGGGACAAACACGCATCTGTCGCCAAAGTTTCTAATCAAAAATTCACAAAATGTTAATAAAAATAAATAGGGGAGGAAGGCAGGCTTAGGAGACCCTTAGAGTGGGGCATTGTTTTATATAGTTTGTGGGTGTATGTGGGGGGCGGACAGCAGGGCTGCCCTTTTTCTTCTTCCTAAACTTTAAGGTGCGTTGAGTGCTGTGAGTAGAGGTTGTGTTGTGTCCCCAAATCAAACTAAATTTACCTTTTTGCAACGGCTTCTCCTTCAGTACTCTACTAACTTTTGTATTGCATCATCCTATGGCTCTTTCTTTCCTTTCTGATCTTCCTTCTATTTGTCTCTCACAGACACCAACACTGCCGCAACACACTCGGCGGCTCAGACGGCTCTCTTTCGCTCTCAGATCACGCTCTCAGCAAACACGAATTGAAAGAATAACGGACTACTGTACTGCGTACTTTCCGTCTTTTGTCTATTGATCCGCTTTCTAGCTTCCCGACTTTTACTACAATTTCTGAGCAACGACTACAGATAAGCTTTATTTTTATGAATCTACGGGATAAATGGTTATAAGCACATATTTATGTAATGAGTTCTATAATATTCTAGCAGAGGTGTCAATTGGGTTATATAGATATAATATAAAGGACGTAATGCAAGTAATTCCTATAGAACTATTCAAGTTTTCCATTCTTGACCTAATTTGACCGAATTCTTTAGAATTACCCACAATATATTATTATATCTATTAAATTACAAACTCTCACATACCTTATTAATCTTCCTGATGATTCCATGAATATAGATTGAACCAGGGCTGGCGAAGCGATAAGCGATAAATGGCTGTTTTTGTTGTTGATTTTATGACACGCGATAATTGACGCGAAACGTTTTGATTATTTCGTTTTTGTTTTCCTGGCTTTCCCTCCTCCTTTGTCGCCTTTGTCGATAGAATTTCTCTATATGATGGTCCTTCACTCTCTCCGTAATAAAATTATTATTATTTAATCTAGAATCCATATTCTCTGTTCCTAGAGTCTCTCCTTGCAGCCTGGAAGTAAAAATATTTACACAAAAATTGAATTTCATTGAAAGCTTTTAATGTTTTAGATAAAATTGTGTATGGTAGTCAAACAAACATGAATATTTATGTTTTTTTTGCAGCGCATCCACGTATAGTTTTTTCCTTTTTCTCTTTTTTTTGGCTAAAATATGGAGCGAAAAACGTGCCAAGTCGAATTCGTACACATGTGTACGAGTGTGTGTGGGTGTGTGTAGAAAAGAAAAAACTGCGATACCAGAACGACACACACACAATAAAACGATTGCTTTCAACGCTCGAAAAAGTAGCGAAAACAAAAAATTGTTATATTCGTTTAAAAATAGTTTAAAGTGAAACTTTTGCGAGGGCTTTTACCCCACAAAAAAAAAAGTATTAATTTGTACCGTGGTGCATGCAGATGTGCAAGGGCCGACGGGAAGGCATCTTGCCACAACACACACACACACACACACCAACAGCCATCACGTATGGCTGAAAAACTATGCTTGCCACAAAATTGGGAGGCGAGCTTTTTGTTTCTGCGGTCCATTGTCTGTCATGTGCCGCTGGGGAGCAGGAAGAGAGAGAGATAAACAGGGAGGGAGAGCGACAAAGGAGGAGGGAAAGTCACGAAAACAAAAAACGAAACAATCAAAACGTTTCGCGTCAATTATCGCGTGTCATAAAATCAACAACAAAAGCAGCCATTTATCGCTTATCGCTTCGCCAGCCCTGGTCCAATCATCTGTCCCCCCTCTACTCCTGGCTCCTCCTCTCCATGCTGATGATGGTTGATCGATGGATTTCAACGCAAAGCAATAAAATTGCACAATTAATCAAAGGCAGTTTGCACTTTTGATTGATGGGCGGGTACTTAGTTTCTGTGTTTTACGAGCCAAACGAATCCTTTTCCTTTAATCGCCACCACGCACACACTTCCCCACACTCGCCCACACATTTAACCCGAGCACACACACACACTGACAAACACGACCCCGAAGACCACATAAAAACGTGGTGCCTCTCACAAGTGGCCGAAAATTGAATATTTACTTATGCGCGCCCGTACGGATGCTCCTCTTTTTGCCACAGATTTATGCCTCCCATAACGCCATCCACATGGAAAACGGTTCGCAATGCGGATCGATTCTCGCCGGTCTGTCCACAGAACGTGCCCATTCCACCCAACGGACCAGAGGCGCTGCTGGAGGTGCCGCGCGCCCGTCTGGCCCAGCTGCGGCGTCTGTTGCCGCTCCTCACGAACCAATCGGAAGACTGTTTATACCTTAATATCTATGTGCCCTATGAGACGCGCCGCTTGAAACGTAAGTGCCAGGCCCCCCCAAGTTTATACGTTTTATTTGGTAAATTTAAGTGAAACAAAGTGATAAAACGTACCGCTAACCGCTCTCCTCGTTTTTTTCATCTCCGATGTGCTCTGCAAAATGGCGGACGCGCGTGTTTACATTTTGCTAAAAGAGAAAACGCTGTTACTTGTGCATGTCCATGGCGGCGATTAACATTTGGGGTTATTTTACTTGTTGCAAATATTTAATCCAGTGTTTCTGGCCGTTACCGCATTGGCGTTGTGGCTCTCAATTCCGTAGTGCATTGCAGTTTAATTTAATTTTCAACAACTGCAAGCGCTGTGGACTTGGCAGCTCCGATAGCCGCAAACACACAGCTGCAGCCGGGATAGTGATAGCGATAGCGACTAACCCAATTATTCAATTATCGCATTAATCATCCTGTTTCCCCCATGCCCAAAGGCAACGTTGACGCCGATGTTGATAATGCAGACACAACAGAAACAACAAAACTGTCCACTGTGGTGTTCATACATGGCGAATCGTTCGACTGGAACTCTGGCAATCCGTACGATGGCTCCGAGCTGGCCGCCCACGGCAACGTCATCGTTGTGACAATCAATTTCCGCCTGGGGATCTTTGGTTTCCTGAAGACCGGCGGCAAGGAAAGCGCCCAAGGTAACTTTGGTCTGATGGATCTGGTGGCCGGCCTGCACTGGCTCAAGGAGAATCTGCCGGCCTTTGGTGGTGATCCGCAGAGCATTACGCTGCTCGGCTATGGCACGGGTGCTGTTTTGGCCAACATATTGGTTGTGTCTCCAGTGTCGAGTGGTAAGATCTCCAATCAGAGAAGGTCTTTGCTTCACGTTTAACCATTCCTCTTGCAGATCTAATACAGCGCACAGTTCTGGTCAGTGGGTCCGCCTTGTCGCCCTGGGCCATACAAAAGAATCCGCTCTTCGTGAAGCGGCGGGTGGCAGAGCAGACGGGTTGCCATGGCGATATGCTGTACGACGATCTGGCGCCCTGTTTGCGCACCAAAAGCGTGGCCGAACTGCTGGCCGTCAAGGTGGATCATCCACGGTATGTGATAGAGAGAGAGAGTTCTTTAAAGCGTATCCAAATCGAAATGTTAACACTTTCATTTCAGATTCCTGGTTGGCTTTGCTCCATTTGTGGATGGCACTGTTATATCGCCCGTTGCCAATCCCTTGGGCAGCACCACGTTGCCCTTGGGGTCAGCTATTGTTAGGTAAAGCCAACCAAAAACTACATTTAGAATCATCTTTTAATGACTTCCCTCCTACAGTACTTCAGGAATTGAATATGCAAACTTTCCGAAACGAGACCTCATATTCTGTCTCAGTTCTGTGGAATCTTACCTGGATTTGAGTGCCCAAGACCTGGAGTTTGGCTTTAATGAGACGCGTCGTGATCGCATTTTACGCACTTTTGTGCGCAATAATTTTCATTATCATTTGAATGAAATATTTGCCGTCTTGAAGGTGGGATCAATTTAATTTAATTTCTAATTGGAATACCTGATTTACAATCGTTTTTGTATGCTATAGAATGAATATACCGACTGGGAGAAAGCCATACGAAATCCTTTGAGCTCACGCGATGCCACCCTTCAGTTCCTCAGCGATGGCCATACGGCTTCGCCTCTGATTAAGCTCGGCTACATGCACAGCCTCCGCGGGGGTCGCACCTATTTCCTACACTTTAAGCACAAAACTGTCGAAGAGGAATACCCACAGGTGGGCATTCTACTAGGGAAACACACAATGAATTCTATAATTAATCTTTTACGTAACGAATCCTTAGAGAACCGGCTCTGTTCGTGGCGAAGATGTGCCTTTTTGGCTAGGTCTGCCCATATCGCCGCTCTTTCCACACAACTACACAACTCAGGAGCGTCAAATCGGTCGCCTAATGCTGCGATATCTGTCCAACTTTGCCAAGACAGGGTAAACGAATACATCTCTCAAATAGAACCTTCCTCTAACTCTCGTATTCGACAGAAATCCGAACCAATCCACTGCGAAAACAGCTTTGAGTAATCCTGAAGATGCTGCCTTGCATCAGCAGAAGAAACGCTCGGCAGCGCTGGCCCCCCCTAATCCACGTCTCAGCGATGCCATGACTCTGGCGGTCCTCTACAATCAGCGACGCACCAATGCCATGCATGAGAAGCGCTCTTATATTCGACGCCGTTTGCGGAGTAATAATGAAGGTGCCTTCACCCAGCTGGGGCTGGCCAGCGAGCGCGATGTGGGCAGCTACGACGGTGATGATCTGCCCTTCTGGGATGCCTACGATGTGGTCAACCAGCTGTATGTGGAGTTGGGTAAGCTATCAAGACCATTCAACAAAAGATTCTTTGTTTTTATGAAACGTATTCCCTTTGCAGGCAACAAAGCAAACATTCAGAGTCATTATCGCGGCCATAAGCTGTCCATGTGGTTGAACCTCATCCCTCAACTGCATCGCCATTTCAATATCAATGACCAGTCCATGAGACATCATCAATTCCAGGATGATATGAACAATAGGGATCTGTATGAAGGTGAGCAATACACTCCATAACGAAGCTTCCTTCCAGGCTCTAGCTTTTCTTGTATTTGATCTTTTTAGGCGTAGTGCGTCCTCAGTTGCAGACGAAACCAGCAGAAGATGATAACATCATCATTATACAGAAAAGCAGGACGACCACGACGACGACGACGCCACCGCCAAAGACCCCTAGTACAAATGTAACGCAAGTCTTGAATCCCATCATCAGCGGAACAGCCACCACCACAGGTTAATCTTTAGTCCCATAATTATAAAAGAACAATCTGCTGACATTGAATCTCTTTTCAGAATGCGGCATCGATGGTGCCCTGTCCGTGTCCGAGTTGACCACAACTCAAGCGCCGAAAGACAATCGAACTGGAGGACATACGCGCGTGGAGACCCAAAAGGACCTGGCCACCGCATCGACGGGCATCATTGGTAATCTGGAGCTGTTGCGACGACTGAGCGGCAAACAGTTCCAGAGCTACACCACAGCACTGATTGCCACGGTGGCCGTGGGCTGCTTCCTGCTCATCCTCAATGTCCTCATCTTCGCGGGGATCTACCATCAGCGCGAGAAGCGTGCGCGTGATGCCAAAACCAAGGAGGAGCTGCAGGAGAGCGACACCAGCAAAAGTTCCAGCATGCTAAAGCTGAATGCTTTGATTGGTGCTGGCGGAGGTGGACCTGGTGGTGGCGGACCTGGTGATCCCGCGGATGCGTACTCCCTCAGTGGCACTGTGGTGGACAGCAAGGGCGGCGTGGGTGTTGTCTTTGGGGAATACAGCTGCTACGATGAGAAGACCAAGCAGCTGAAAGAGGAGAAGCAGCTAATTGTGGAGCTGCCACCATCGTCGTCGGTATCGGTTCCCGGGCAAACGTCCCTCATGATGGACAGCTGGGGCGCCTGCTCCACCAGCACACTCGATCTGCTGAAGACCAAACCAGGCGTCGGAATGGCGGATAGCCACCTAGAGATGGTCTCCTACAATGCCCTGCCCACGTTAATGGAGACCACGTCGGCGCTGAGCAGCAAGCGCGGATCGTTTGTGGACACCAGCCTGCAGTTTAACAGTCCGCAGCAGTTCGACTATGCAGTCCAGTCATCGGATCAGATGTCATTCAAGGCCATCGAAGAGGCCGTCAAGGCGGCGGCCATCCAAGACTCTGAGATCATGCGAGACGATGACATACCCGAACCGCCGCCACCGCCGCGATCTTTTCTTGCTGCCCAACAGCAGCAGCAACAACAGCAACAACAGCAGCAGCAACAACAGCAGGGTATACTGCGGCAGACGGGGACTGCGGGGAGTGCGACGACGGGTCCAGGAAGCAGCGGGAGCAAGAAACGTGTACATATTCAGGAAATCTCTGTCTAGCATGCATTACCATTACCCTTCAACTCCTACTACGACTAATCACAAATTTAAGGCCCTCAATTCATCTCGTTTCCTTTTACTTGATTTTAGGATCAGTTCTTGATTTATTCTCTCTCTGTCTCTCTGATTTCACACACAACACTGCCCCTCCTCTATCTCCCACTGCATTAGAGCCTTTTTCTGTACGTGCTCTGCTTTGTGAGAAGATGATGCAAACAATCGATGTAACTTAATTGTATGTATTATGTGTATGTATATGTATGTTTGTACATTATGTAAATGTTCCTGGTAGTCCGTGGGAATGTGAGAAAAATAGGTGGAAAAAATTCAAGTGTAGGAATCATTTCGTCGAAAAAGTGTTATATTGTATCATTGTGTGTATAGTTTTTATGTTCCTTTCAATCGTACGTATGTACCTACGATTAGGATTCTCGTATTATATTGTATTTGCTTGTTATTTAATAATTAGCGAAATCAAAATCGGAATATATATATATGTAACTGGCTTTTAATTATTTATAAAACCATAAACTACAACTATGATACGCATACTGTATTTAAATGTATTGTAAAATATTGACTCTATTTGTATGAAATACATATGTAATACAAAAAAAACCAAAAACTTATTGAAAATATTACTTTTTTGCATTAATGCGAGACACACCAGCAAAGGCTGCAAAAGAGAATGCCAGAGAAGAGTTTTTAAAAACCACAAGCATGTCGTGTGCATGATTCCGCAGCGTTAAGATCGCTTCTGCTGTTGGACTGCAACTAAATTCGAGAAGCCCGTCCACAGCTGATGTAGTGCACACGATCTCAGAGTAACGTTGGACAGACCGCGTGCACCTGTTGCCTGAACATTTGAGCATACAGGGAATACAAAATTCCGGCTAAAACTAGTCCACTCGAACCCAGAAAATTGCATGTTCTATGTGCCAGAGTGTGGAGAAACCGAAAGGTTAAAAACAAGTGCCTTAAAATATAGGGTTTGTTGCACTAAGATATCAGGAGCATAGCAGCATTAGAAGGGACTGATTAAAATCCCATCAGCATACAGGGAATAACCATTTCGGGCCAAAACTCATCCACTCCAACCCAGAAAATTGGTATTTCGATGTGCCATAGCGTGGAGAAAGCGAAGTCTTAAAAACAAGTGCCTTCAAATACAGGACATGTTGCAATATGATACCAGGAGCATAGTAGCTTTCGAGGGGCTAACTAAAATCTCAAACTGTTCTTCGTTAGACGTCTTACAACTTATAGGTAACAGATAACAAGCAATTGTAGGTTGTAGTAGAAGGAGACAAGCATTGGCGAACTATCTGAAGTATCCATAAATGGCATTTGTTTAATATGAAACATATTACGTTGATCTTTAAAATTCCTGCTTAAAGCTTTGGCTGCGTTTATTTTGTTAACAAATAATCGCCAGGCCTTTGGATTTGAATCAAATATATTTGATTGCACAGTGTTTTTTATGCCGAATGGTTATTCCAGCATAGTGGGGGCATACATAAGGTACTAGTTACATTATACATAGTACGAATACTACTTTCTAATTTGTACTAATTAGAGATTGTGGAAAACACGGAGGCTGGGGAATTTTAAAGCTATAATGGCTCTGCTTTTATTACTTTTTTCACTTTCTTTGTCAGCTTGTCGTCCTTTTCAGCAGCTGCTTTGCGTTTTGTAGTTTGTTTTTTCTTAGGTGAAGGCGCCCCCATGCCGGGCTCCATTTTAATCAATTCTATTAGAGCGTCCAGCTCCACTTCGGGTTTAACCTCTTCCGGCTCTGCGCTGCCAAACTTGATGGATTGGTTCTGCAGCAATAAAACAATACAAATTAGAATACGTTTTCCAGTTTCTTGCTGAGTAACATACCACTGGCTCTTGGCCCTCCTCCAGCAAGAGTTCTCCCTCGATGTAGGGCATCACATTGCTCATGTTGAAGCTTTTAATGCGAAAATTAATGTCCTGATCCATGGTAATGCCCTCCCGGGTGTTCTTATTGTTGGTAAAGCGAATTATCGTGTTGAAGACTCTGTAGATGATGGCGCTGACCTGGTGCTTGGATATGTGCCGCACAACTCCACTCAGGACGGCTCCCTCCACGGGCTGGAAGACGTAGAAGTCCGCGTTGATGTGCAAGTGCAAGCTGGGATCATCCGCCCGCAGTGCCGCCGTCTGGCCCAGCACCTTGATGTTCTTGATGCCCAGCACAATGGCAGATAGGTTGGCATCGTAGATCCCCACTTTGGTGCGGATGAGCAGCTCGTGGAGCGCATGTTTGAAACTGCTCATGCCGTACGGCCCCATCGACAGGTGCATGTCCGTGTTGACGCAGTTCACGCATGACCCGGGATTGTTGGCGTACGCCTCCAACTCCTGGGTTGAAAATCTTATGTATTTCTGTAATATTTTCGACATTTTATAAATACTTAATTCTCCGAGACGAACCACATGAGTTGTATTCTGCGGTCTGGCAACTCTACAGGGACAATCGATGGGTAGCTATCGATTCGATGGTTTCTGCCTATAGGATGCAGCGATGTTCTTCCATCCCTAGTGGAAAACATGCTGTATCAAAAGTGAAAAAAAAAAAAAACAGAAAAATCACGACAAAGAAGAGGAACGAGATTAAGATAACGATTTTATACAGCTCTCAAGATGGGAGTACCAGCATTCTTTCGGTGGCTAAGCCGAAAATACGCGAGTGTGATAATTGATTGCAATGAGAACAAGCAGGTGGATCCGGATACCGGTAAAAACATCTACGAAGACGCCACCCTCCCTAATCCGAATGGAGTGGAGTTCGATAACCTGTACTTGGACATGAACGGTATTATACACCCGTGTACGCATCCGGAGGACAAGCCCGCGCCCAAGAACGAGGACGAGATGATGGTGGCCATATTCGATTGCATCGATCGACTGTTTGGCATTGTCCGGCCGCGCAAGGTGCTCTACATGGCCATTGACGGTGTGGCGCCCAGGGCCAAGATGAACCAGCAGCGGTCGCGGCGCTTTCGCGCGGCCAAGGAGACCACCGAGAAGCGGCTGGAGATCGAACGCATTCGCGAGGAGCTGCTGACCCGCGGCTGCAAGCTGCCGCCCGAGAAGGAGAAGGGTGAGCACTTCGATTCCAATTGCATTACGCCCGGCACTCCGTTCATGGACAGGCTGAGCAAGTGCCTCCACTACTACGTCCACGATCGGCAGAACAACAATCCAGCATGGAAGGGCATCAAAGTCATCCTCTCGGATGCCAATGTGCCCGGCGAGGGTGAGCACAAGATCATGGACTACATACGGAAGCAGCGCGCCCAGCCCGATCACGACCCGAACACCCAGCACGTTCTGTGCGGTGCCGATGCGGATTTGATCATGTTGGGTCTGGCCACCCACGAGCCGAACTTCACCATCATCCGGGAGGAGTTCCTGCCCAACAAGCCCAGGCCTTGCGACATTTGCAATCAATTTGGCCACGAAATGGACAAGTGCGTGGGCCTCAGTGCCGTCGGCTCGTCGGGGGCCAATTTCAAGCCCGATGTGCCCATTGGGGCCGAGGTGAAGTTCATATTCGTGCGGTTGAGCGTGCTCCGAGAGTACCTTAAGCAGACACTCGAGATGCCCAATCTGCCGTTCGAATACGACTTTGAGCGGGCCCTCGACGATTGGGTGTTCATGTGCTTCTTTGTGGGCAACGATTTCCTGCCCCATCTGCCCAGTCTGGAGATTCGCGAGGGAGCCGTCGATCGCCTGGTGGAGCTCTACAAGAAATGCGTCTACAAGACAAGGGGCTATCTGACCGAGTCCGGGGACGTGAATCTCGATCGAGTGCAGCTGATAATGACGGATCTGGGCAATGCCGAGGATCAGATATTCAAGAGTCGCCAGCGGCGCGAGCAGCAGTTCAAGGCCCGCGAGAAACAGCGGCAGAGGCAGGATCACAGCGCCCTGGATCAGTCGGTGTTTGGGCCCCAGGCCGTCGGTGGTGGGCGCAACGGCCAGCCCTCGAATATTGCCAATTACAAGCAGGAAGCTGCTGCCCTCAGGACAGGACAGAAGCGCCCCAACGAGGACACCAAGGACGAGGAGGACAACGATGAGGTGCGCTTGTGGGAGGATGGCTTCAAGAGCCGCTACTACGAGTCCAAGTTCGACGTGGCCCCCGAGAACCATTCGTTCCGCTACGCCGTGGCTCTGCAATACGTGCGCGGCCTGTGCTGGGTCTTGAAGTACTACTACCAGGGCTGTGCCTCCTGGAACTGGTACTTCCCCTATCACTATGCGCCGTTTGCATCAGATTTCGTCAACATACAGGGCCTGTCGACGGCCTTCGAGAAGGGCACCAAGCCCTTCAATCCCCTCGAGCAGTTGATGGGCGTCTTCCCGGCGGCCAGTAGCTCGCATGTGCCCGAGCCCTGGGCCGAACTGATGTCCAGTCCCGACTCTCCCATCATTGACTTTTACCCTGAGGACTTTAAGATCGATCTGAATGGCAAGAAGTTCGCCTGGCAGGGCGTTGCTCTGCTGCCCTTTGTCGATGAGAAGCGTCTCTTCAAGGCCCTCGTGCCGTACTACACCCAGTTGACCGGCGCCGAGGTGAAGCGGAACAAGCGAGGCCACAATTTCCTCTACATCAGCAGCTCCAGTCCGCACTACAAGAAGGTGAAGAAGATCGCCGAGAGCACCGACCCTGAGGAGTGTAAGGCCATCTCGTTCGGTGGCATGCGGGGCACCCTTCTCCGTTCGGACATAAACACTGCCATCGATGGCTGCCTGCCGTCGCCAATTAACGGACTGCCGGACATCACCGGTAACACTATTGTGACGACGTTCTTCGTGGATCCCGAGTACGATGATGACTACATATTCGAGGCCAAGCGTCTGCCCGATGCCGTTGATCCGCCGCAGGTGCTGCCTTCCGAAGGCCGAAAGACGGGACCTGTCATCGGCTTCAATAGCCATCAGACGAGAGCCTATGTCACGCCTGGTGGACATCGTATGCTGAATGCTGGCATACGGAATGTTCAGGGACAGCAGGGCTACAATCAGGGTGGCGGTGGCGGTGGCGGTGGCGGTGGGGGCGGCTATGGTCAGGGGCAGGGACAAGGACAAGGCTATCAGAACAATAGTCGAAATTACAATTACAACTACAACAATAATTACAACCAGCAGCACCAGGGGGGCGGTGGTGGTGGCTATCAGGGTCAGGGTGGCTATCAGAATCGCCAGCAGTATGGAGGTGGACACCAGCAGCAGTACCAGAACCAGAGATACACACAAGACGGTGGACACCAGCAGCAGCAGGGCCAAAGGAGTTACAACAACTACAATGGCCAGCAGAGGAACTACCAGCAAGGTGGAGGCGGTGGTAGGGGTGGCAACAGCCAGCAGCAGAATCAAAACTATAGAAGATTTTAAACGCACGAGCACAAACACTTAACATTACAAAACATTTTATGCAATGCTCTCACCACAAATAGAAGTAGGTTCAAGAATATACCACAGTTAACTCCCAGGAACAATTATTGTTACCTTAGTGCCTCAAAATATATATTGTTATCATCTGTACAGATCAGAAGATATCAACAGATATTGCACACAAGAGCCGCCTGCCTTCTAGGGTATCAATAATAGTAGTGCACAGATACATACATACATATATCAAATTCAAATTAACATTCAAATTGTAGAACCCCCCGCCTGTTTTATTCAGTACAATACTATTTATGGACAGTCCCCCAGCTCCCCCTAGGGGTGCTCTATCTATCATCTAAACATATACCATATACAATTTTAACAAAGACATAGCAAGCAAAAAGTCTTTAAATTAAGTATAAACCCTGTAAACTGATGTAAACTTTATAATTTTTTTATTTGAAAACACTTTACAAAATATGATAGATAACTATCTATCATATATATAAATTTGCCAAAAACAAAAGGGTTTAAAATTAAGAATAAAAAGTCAATTCATTTTTTCTTATATTTTTTGTTTGAAAATATTTCACGATTTATGATAGATGTGCAGCTATATACAATTTTACATTCAAAAAAAATATGTATTTAGATTAGGAACAAAAAAATCGTTTCATTTCCGGATGTAATATTTCCTTTTCCTTGTTTTTGTTCTTAATCTTATCAAGACACAACCAATAATTTCTTAAACTAAACCAAAACTTGCTTCTTCCTTCTTTCCAGCATACTTTTAGATTCAGATTTCGCAATAAAATAAGACATTTATTGAATAGCCATTTGGCTAAATATTTCGATCGTATGGAATGGAATGTGATAAATGTTTCGTTTTCGATTCCCGCGATTCCATGTAACAATAAATAGTTTAATTACGAAAACAGTTCTCATTTTTTTCTTTTTTACAGAAGATTTTCAGATCCTTAATTGCTATGGATGGGGGTGATTTTTGAATTTTTTTTTTGGTTTTATGTATAAAGATTTTCTCCGATTGAGAAAATTTACACTAGAGCTGCAAAAAAAATGATAAATACATAGATATATTATTACGAATGCCTCGAAATATATGTAAATGAGGATGAAGATAGATAGAATAGGGAGGGCGAGCGGTGTAAAACGTATAAGATATAAGAAATAGGCGCTACATATTCGAGAGTAGGTGTAGGGCTTAAAAACTAAACACAATGTGAGCTTTGTTCACGTTTCGATTCGGAAGAGTTTGGCCTGTTTGTATGTAGTTCTGTATGTGTGTGTGTGTGTGTGTTATCAGCGATTTGGTTTGGTTTCGTTTCTCGTTTATCAAACATTGGTGATAACATTCTTATTACGATCGCCCAGGCTATATCGGCCATGGCCGCTGAAGGGTGTGCGCGTGCGTCGCGTGAACGAGCGGAGGCATCGCTGACCCTCCCCACTCTCCGGATTGTTTGTCACAGCCAAGAGGTTAACTGAGTTGGAATTGGATTGAACACAACGAATAAATAACCAGAAATCGTATAGGAAGGACCTGCGTTTCACTCACCTTTCGCCTCGAGCTGTTTTATCGTCTTCTTGGCATCCCTTAGCTTGTTCATGAGTATCTCGTTCTTGCGCCTCTCCATCGTCAACTCCAGGCCGAGCTGCAGCTTGCTCTTGGAGTCAACGGCGCTCAGAATTCTACAAAACAAATCCAATTTAAGAATACTGCGCCAGGGCCAACTGTTGTTTAACCAACTTACGGATGACTGAAAATGGACTGTGATGTGGGCCTCTGATGCGGATCGGGATGCATCATTTGGGCTATCAGCTCATTGAAGTCCTTGCTTAGGGCCGACAGGTAGGGCACCTCTCCGTTTCGTAACTTGTGCCAGTCGGGGCCATTCTTGGGCAGTGGTCCACCGCCGGCTGCCTCGAATAGGGTGATGCCCAGCGAGAAGATGTCCGCTCTGAACAGATCCGAGTAGTCATCTTTGAGCAGCTCCTTGGGCAAATAGCGGCAGTCGCCCTCCTCCACATTCGGCTCCTTGACGGACGTCACATGGCCCAGATCACCGATTTTGTATGTCCGATCACCGATGTCCGCATGGCGCAGCTCCTCATACACACTGTCCATGCCATCATCATCTTTGGTTTGCTGCGGCTGCGCCTCCGCCTGCTTGTGGGCAGTGGGATTCATTGTCGAGAAGATATTCTCGGGCTTCAGGTCCATGTGGACCAAATCATTTGAGTGTATATAGCGCAGGCCCTCGATCACGTGCATCAGCACAATCTTCAGCTCGGCCTCGCCCAAGCAATGGTCCTGGATGCGGGCATGCAGACTGCCGCCGTCGCAGAACTCGTTCTGTATCAACATATGATCATCCTCCGCCCAGGCGGAATAATAACGCACCACATTATCGTGCTTGCCCAGCACTGCATGGGCCCAGACCTCATTCAAGGCACGTTTTCTGTAAGAGAATGCAACCGATTAGCACCCGATGATCAGTGATCACATTTAACACATTTACTTACTCAAAAGAACTGCCTGCCACTGGCTTCTTACTCTTTTTGATGGCATAGATGCAGCCATCGAGCCGATTCACGCACTGAAAGACCACACCGAACTCCCCCACACCAATCACACTGACCTGCATGAACTCCCGCTTGAAGCGGCTGATGTTCGTGTCGTGCAGGGCCAGGCGCTTGGGGGCCTGGTGTATCTCGCGCATCGGATCGCTGACGTCCTCGGGACCCTCATCATCACAGGCGTCGCTGAGTAAATACTTTTGAATAGAATTCACGTTGAGATTCTCGATACCCACTTGAGTGCGACACCGTTTCTTGTTGTGGGCCAGGAGACCTGAAAAAAACACACACGTCAGTCATACATTTATGCACAGTCACAGGCCAAAGATTGTCAATGAGAACTCACTGTCTGGTGTGAAGGGATTCACATTGGCAGTGTCCTGTGGCTGCATGCTTCGGTTGTGCAGTGGCAAGCAACGCGGACGATCTGACGGACGGAAGAGCCGCTCCTCTGAAGGGCGGAAGAGCGGCTCTCGGCGAAAGGCATTTACCACCTCTGCCGCAGCGGACAGATGATTTGTGCACTGCGACTTCTGCAGGATCGTCTTCGGTGTGGCTGGAGTGCTGAACAGGCGTAGGGCACGAACCTTTTGGCATGGCGGTGACATGGAAACGTCTGCAGCCGTCTTCTTCTTCTGCTGCGGACTCAGGCCCTCCGGCTGGTCCTTGTCAAAGTCATCGTCGGCGAAGCGCAGCTTGCGCGGATTGAACACTTGCGGCGACGGTGTACGCGATCGCAATTCGACACTCGAGTCGAGATACTCCAGCGAAGTGACGCTCATTTCGTGCTCCGTCTGGCGAAATGCCATTGTAGCTTCCCTCTTTTGGCCTCCGTGCGCAATTTCACAATGTGGCTTTACAAATTTAACAACAATATCTTATAGGAGAAAGGGGTTATGTTATGTTTAAACTTTTGAACAATTTCGAACAAATCTGAATAACTGGAAATGCGATGCGATTAATGCGGCTACAGGGTTGCTACGCCAAGAAGCTATCGGAACGCTAGATATTTCTGCTGTCAATATTGCTGCGATGTATCGATACTTTTGTGCGATAGCAAAATATTCCATCGGTAACCAGGGCTGGATATGTCGTCCTTTTTTTATTGAATCAGCCGTTTTAAATTTGAAAGGCTTAAACAAACGCATGGTTTGTATGGTTTGCCATAGGAACCAGTCGGTTTTGGAAGTCCTCATATGGAAAGCCACGTGTTGAAGGCGTGATAATACTTGTAGTCTGCCTGAAGGTTGGATGTGTCTTTAAAAATATCGCAGCGAATATATAAAATATCACAGAGTTATTTATCCCACTACATGATTTGGCCAATACATATTTATATTTAGTCTGGTCTAGACTAGACCGGTCTAGTCTTAGCCTGAAGTGTTGTGCACGATAGATCGTTACGCTTATCAGCGATGATTTAAAACCGATATATAAATCCAACAGCTGTTCCGACGACGGTTAAACAATTTCATTTGTTATTGTTCCCTCGTTTTTCGTTCGTGTCGTTCTGGCGCGCTGCGCTGTTTCAAGTTCAAATTTTTTGTTTCGTTACTCCGCATTAGCATAAATTTACGCTTGAGAAATTTATAGAGAAGAAGGTCAACCCGTAGACAGGATTTTACGGTTTCTTATATAATTATCGAAATACAGGCGCGTCAAAATAAATGCAGGTCACGAAATTATTAACAAACAAACGCAAATGACATACAGCAGTGCTGCGCGAATTATGCGAATTGCAGCGACAACAACAAGAAAAACAAAGAGCTCAAAAAGTGCCTTCATCTCGCTTAAGAAACAGCGAAAATAACACACAACAAATCGAATTCGCAAACGGCACCGCCAACCAAAATAATTTAAGAACCTGAACTCTTTCAATTTCGGACAAAGACCTCAAGCAGCAGCAGCAGCGGCAGCAGCATGGGTGGTGCTGGTGGTGGAGGGCTGGGCAGTGTGGGGGGTGGCGGTTTATTGGACATTTACGCTATGGCCTGGGAGCATCTCAGACCAGGAAGTTCGCCCGTTGATTGGTGTGAGGGCAATTATTTAATATCATCGAACATAGCCGAGTTTGTGAATACGGTGCGTATAAGCAATTTATTTTGAATAATAGATAAATAGATAAATTATGTGTAAATAAATATACTCGCATATGCATGCATGTGGTTGTGTGTGTGTGTGTGTGTGTGTGTGCGTGTGTTGTGTCTGTGTTTTTGCCCTAGTTATTGTTCTGTGAACTCTTGCAAAAGAGGGTAGCATGATTTTGAGAATGTGTTTGCCAACAGAGAAGAAAGAATAATGGAAATATACTCTAACATCTGTTTGGGAACATCTTCTGTGTGAAGAACTATTTTGTTTAGAAAATAATCAAACAAATCTCAATATTCTGAAAACTGATTGAAATTTGATCAAAATCTGATGACAACCATCGAAATAATCTATCTAAAAGGGTATCAACAACTTCGACACCTGTCTCTAGCCCTCTCTCCCTCTGTCCTCGGCCTTACTGTAACAAAGGCAGCTGCAGTTTTGCCTCACACACGCACAAACACACATACAGGGGCGCTCAAACACGCGCTGTGCCAGGCCTTGAACTTTTTGCACAGGCCAGAGCGAGACGAGACCATATGTAATGCAAATGTAATGATGCTGTTAGCCATGCTCCGTCTTGAGAGAAGAAAAAGGATGGCGGCAGGTGTGGAAGAGGTGCACTGCAAACGGTGATTTGTCTTGTTCCCAGTTTCATTTTCGTTTAAATTGAGTTGAAAGGGAATTTAGGAAAAAGCCAGCTGAGGATTATAAAGATATAAAGCGTGCAGCATTTTCTTGTATGTAAGCGGAAGTGGAAATGAGAACGAGGCTGTCTGTTTGACACGCTTTGCCAGGGGTTGGCAGTGGGGGGTTGGAGGCACACAAGTGGGTTTTTCGCAGTGCGACGTTTCTAGGGAACCTCTATATTCTTATCACCGCAAGGGAATGGTACGGGGTACGGGTCACAGTCTAAATATTTATGGGTTTCAGAATCCATTACATTTCCCATTAAACTACGCACTGCCAAAGACCTCTTTGATACTTGATATGGGGGGAAGGGATGGTACCCGGGTACTGCGCCTCACACACTTTTATTCTTTGTTATCAAGCAATAATCGCCCCATAGAGCCGGGGTTTACATAAACAAAGAAGAAAACTATGACGCCATAAGAGTCCAATCGAAAATGTTAGACCAAAATCTTCCCTGTGTATGTGGAATAGATGGTATATCTTTAATTCTAGGTATAGTTTTTAGGAACTTCATGAAAGAACATAAAAGACCACATAGGACCATCCTCAAAGAGAAACGAAGTAAAGAAAAATTAAAAAAACCGAACCCCTTTAGGTACATTTGCACCTAATGTCGCACCTCCATTTAAAATTTTAATGTTTTTGGCCCTCGACAACCCCACACTTTTCGCACTTATTTCACAAACAATTGCATTCAGTTGATTGCTTAGAGATAATTACACAATATTCTCGCTTTGACCCCCAAAAAGGTTATCAATCCAGAGCACTCTCTACGATTATACCCCCCAGCTACTTAATGGACTTGTAATATTATGTTCACGCATTATCATCAATTCTTTTGTGTATTCGATGGAATATAGAAGACACTTTGGATAATGATGTACTATGGAACACCAAAGGGAATTGCTGATGATGATACGCCTGGGGGTTTGGGTATTGGGGGGCCTTCCGTTTGGCTAACGATAATGGACGGTTTGGTCAGACTTTTAATTGATTTTCGTTGTCGTGAGTAAGCGTAGCGGGAGGGGGTTGGGGGTCTGTGGGGGGGGGACTGTTGTTTAAAACGCATTTTGGCCTTTGTTTTAATGGAGTTGCCACAAGTAAAGTGAATGACCCCCAAGCCCTGCACTCCATTTCCAAACAAAAGAAAGCGGCTTTAATTCTTTTGACGAAATCTCAAAAGTCAAGAGCTGTAATAAAATGTATATGTATGAGAGATATTACTCATATTCGTATCTGGAGTGACTTTCCCCTTTTTCTAGCCCCATTTCCTTATCAATTATTTCAATAGAACATGAACATGTAAATGTTTCACCCTACCATAGATAGATGTGATAATTGCTTCATTTCTCGCTTTGTTGCCCACACAAAGTAATTATTATGATACATAAATGCATTTAATTCAATTAACTCGACAATTTACGTGACAAACTGCGATGACACGTACGAAGTAGAGATAGAAAGTACACAGAGAAACATTATGAATGTTTTTGGAGACAAAGAAAGAGGTTTTCCAACTCTTTGGAGGAAAATATAGATCAAATCACTAATCTACCATTTATTTTTCCACATTTACAGTTTAGCAATTTCCTGTTTATTCTACTCCCCCCCGTTTTGATGATGCTGTTCAAGGAGTACGGACGATCTGTGACCCCTGGCATTCATGTGCTATGGCTTCTGTTAATCGTCGTTGGACTTAGTTCAATGTACTTTCATGCCACTTTAAGTTTGATTGGCCAACTGCTCGACGAACTGGCCATACTCTGGGTCTTTATGGCCGCCTTCTCTCTGTTCTATCCCAAGCGTTACTATCCAAAGTTTGTGAAGAACGATCGGTGAGTGCCAAAAGACTTTTACTATCTACAAAAAACCTCATGCAATACCTAAATTTATTTTATCTTTTAGAAAAACTTTTAGTTGGCTAATGCTACTGTCGGCGATTGCTGCCACGGCGTTATCTTGGTGGAAGCCAGTCGTTAATGCCTTTGTACTTATGTTCATGGGTGTACCGACCATGCTAATGCTCTACAGGGAGCTTCAGAGGTAACACAACCCACCAACCCACCACCAACTTTTGCTTTGACCCCGAAACCAACCCCAAAACAGACCGCCATAAATCATCTATCTATCATCAGTCATGTCATCCGACTTATCGGTGGGGTAGTGTCTGTGCTGTGCTTTGTGATATCTCCAACTGGGAACTGGGAACAGGTGTACGCATCGAATCGCCTGTTTCACTCTCCACATTGATTGTGAAATTAGTTCCACCTTATCGCCATATTTGTTCAATTTTTACTATATTTTTTTGTGTCATCATGGGGTGGTGGTGGTCAAAGATCAAACGATCAAAGAGGTTTCCTTGTTTCCCGAATGGAAATGTGTTTCTCTTGATTTCTGTTTGGCAATCTGTTTTCCAGCTTTCTGTTTTCCTACTTCTGTTTTCCTACTTCTGTTTTCCTACTTACTGCTTTGATTTTCTGTTTTCCTGCTTTTTCTGCGGAAAACTCTCTTTCGATTAATCAATCATTATAATGGTTTTAGAGTTTTACCACTCGACTGTCGAGTGTCGTTAAGATAAGTCTGAAGTTGGCCCACTTAAGGCCTCACCCCACTGAAGGGTTTTACAATGAAGGATTGACTACTGTTTGAGCAAAGGTCTCAGTGGGTTTTATAGTTGTCAAAAGAGGTTGATGAAGGGTTTTGATGGATAGCGATAGCGATAGGCTACTGTTTTATAGAGTGCCTCAAACAACAGATTTCAACAGATTTAAATTATTTTTTATGATTATAGCACTTTGAGATGTGTTTTTATGTCTCATATCTGGTTATCCGACGGAGAAGTGCTACCGCATAACGCTCCAACACACATATTTTAGCAAACATACAGACTAGACTATATAATAGATCAATAATATAAATAATTATACAGATTCCTGACTGTCTTAAGTGGTTTGAACCCCAAAACCGACCGATGGGCGCTGCTGTATGTCCCAAAAAATGTATATTTCGGATGGGATAAACATTAAACTATTTCATAGATGGAATATAGACAGTTTTACAGAATTCTGGCTGTCCTTGGTCGTTTACAGCCACAGACTTATGTCTTATTTGACTTGTTTGGCACTTTAAACTTTATTTTAGCCTTCGGTTTCTGTTCTGTTTCTATGTGCTTGGAATCGTTTTTATAGCTATTCAATCAACTCAGATCATCCACATCCATGTGGAGTTTATGTCGGCGATGGTTCCATCGAATAGTGACCTCAAAGTTCGTCATACTGGGTCGTGTCCAGAATTGTACGATGTAAACTTCTTCGTATTCGTGTTAGTGGTTAGTTTGCCATCTGTTTGAAGATGTTTCAGCTGTTTTTCCTGGTCTTTCACATAGCATTTGGTGATCATAAACTCCGTGTCCTTGGGCACCATCAGATTATCTGCTAGAGGACGACTTTTAGACACACTTAACGAAAGGAGAGTTGGATTAGATTGTGGCATACATTTTACACTAGAAATAAGTCCACCCACCTTTAGGTATTGTCGGTAATCTCAACAATTAGATCTCTACCGATCTTTTGATATTTACATTCCAGGGAAGCATTTCCCTTTGATACTTTTAGCATCTGTTCGGTCATATACTCGTGTATATAAAGGCAGTATTGATTGAGTTTAAGGTCAAATGCACTTGTCACCAGATCACTGTTATTGTGGCACTCCTATCGCATTTTCTTTATAAAGGCCTCCATAGTATCTACAATAAAAGAATCTAGGTAGGGTATTCGGCACAAGGAACTCTTGCCGGATGGCCACATCAGTTACGAGCAGGTAACACAGGCTTCGTGTAAGAAACAGAGTTCGAAAGACCGCATGTGTCTGATACATGACTAAAACTGACATTTCAGGCCATGATTCCGTTTCAAAAGGGTCTCTTTAAGGTGATTTTCAACGCTACAGAACTCCAAATGAATGATGTCATAGAGTACAGGTGTCATACTTAAGAGCAGTGAACCAAGCCAGAACTTTAGTTATGGTTATTATGCCACTATTTGCTGACGTCTTTATTATTGCATTTTCTGCTGATTAGAAAAGAGGGAATTACATTTGTTACTTTCGTTTTTAGCACACATTATCTTTTAAACATTCACTTTTAATAGAAGATAGGTCTTGCCAAAGTTCAAAAACCCCTGAAACTTAAACGTACAAACTGTTTTCCAAGAAATAAACGTCAGTTAACGTGGAAAGAAGTCTGTTATCAAACACTTATCAACTACGCCAACTAATGCCATTATTCTGCCCCCAACAGAGTCAGCGATCAGAGGGTCTATCGCTTGGGCATCCGTTCAACAACCGTTTGGGCTGTGGCTGTTTTTTGCTGGATCAACGATCGTATGTTCTGCGAGGCCTGGTCGTCCATTAACTTTCCATATCTGCACGGATTCTGGCACATATTCATCTTCATTGCTGCCTACACGGTGCTCGTGCTGTTTGCCTACTTCTATGTGGAATCGGAACTGCCACAGCGACAGCCTTTGCTCAAGTACTGGCCAAAGAATGAGTTTGAGTTTGGCATACCATTCATATCCATTCGAAATCCAGGTAAGACTCTACGCAGCACCATCTGAGGAGAGAGAGAGCAGCCGCAAAAACAAAAGCAACAAACAAATGACCAAAGCAAAAACTAGAAAGGAAAAATGCTTTAAAAAACATAATATTGTTAAAAAAAATAGGCAAATCAGATATATATGTAATTGTAGCGCACAGTTTTTATTAGATATAGTAGCATACGGATCGGATGATGAGGACAGTTGGTTGTATTGCGAGGAGCAAAAAGTCTGTTAAAGCCTTAAGGTTTGTTGTTGTGCAAAAAAACCAAATATAGGATTATAGAATTGTTGTAGAATGCAAAGACATATCCAAAGAAAACAAACCAAAGAATACGAACGATATTCCGCTTAAGCCCTTTAACCCAAGAAGAGTTTCAGTTTCCAGATGTATGTGTTGTTTTTTCCTGTATCCAAAATACAAGACTGTGATATGTGTTTATAAATCCATCCCAAAGACTTCCAGAGAAAGAGGGTTCCTAATTTTATCCCATTTTGCCGTACCTGATTTTGTAGTCTTCTAACCCCTTACTAATCCCTTAGCTAAACCCTTACTAACACACACGACTAATCCGATGTAAAGACAATATTATTTCAAAATGCCATTTGCCTGAATCCCACAGATACAAAAGATTGGCTTAACTACTGCAGGCTATATCTGCAGCCGGATCGCGACTACAGGCACGGATTAAACAAGATTTCAGGGGACTAGGAGGAGCTTTCTCCACACAAAAATGTTAATTAGACAAACTAAAACAAGTACGCAACGTGATATAAATAAGTGCTGAAAGGAGCTTAAGGAATGCCTAAATTGAAAAGCCTTTTAGCCTGCTCAACACAAAACAAAACAACAACCAATTATGAGACATAGAAAACCAAAAAGTATAGCCTGCCATATAGAGCATTAAACCTAAGACAATATGATAATAATTAAACATAGACTATAGAATATATATAATGTAATTATGTTAATAAACGATTGAAGAATATCGCTCACAATGTATTGCTTTAAAATTTATTGGATATAATGCTTGAATAATTTCGTAAAATATATATAAAAAAAGATCTATTGCTATATACTTTGTAATTCGTATAACTTCGAATGAATCTAAATGTCTTTCTGTTGCATGAGTTTAAGTGTGTGCGTGTTTTCGTGTATTCACTGAGCATTAGGGTCCAAAATAAAATTCGTCAGGCTATGGTCACATACCTCTCCCTTCCTTAATCCGAATCGGATGATATATTGGTACAGGAATCATGGGCAATGCGTTTGTTTATGGGATTGTAAATGCCATTGAGTGCATAGGGTCCGCGATAACTAATTATATTCTTTGGTGTCTCATGGATTTTCACCTCGTACAGCAGTTCGGGTTTCTTCAGCTGCAGCCGTATGTTGTTCCAAATGTAGACGGCTAGATTCTCTGTGGTACTGGGCTACATAGAGGGGGGATAGATAATCATTATTATTTGGTTTGGGATTGTTTCTGGTGATATAAATTACTGTCTTGGCAAAATATTCCACATCTTTGTCGAGATTCTTGTGATCTAGTTTCTTCATTATGACCGTCTCAATGGCATCCTTGAGTTCGGTTATGTTTAGGACCATTCCAGTGCGTTGATCAATAGGTCCACGAACGGTTATCTCCACTGAAAGAGGTAGGAAAGTGACAGCAGATTAATTGAGAGAATTTTTGCCTAAGCATCTGGATGATTTACTAAAACAAAGCCCTGATTTCTATAAACATTGCCAATCCTTATCCCAAACTAGCAATAAACCCCTGATCTCCCCCAACCACATTCATTATCTATTACCCCCTGTCTAATAATACCATTTTTATGCCTCTCTGAGCGTTGAACTTGAATTCTGGTTTTGATAAGCGAGATTGTTGGCCAAGGTTTTCTATGGTTAAACATTTTTTTGTGTCGTGTCGGGTCTCATATTTCCAGCAGTCACTGGGTTATATCTGATTAAAGCCAGTTGTTATTCCATATCGATACGTTGTCAATTTGCAAACTAATCATGCACTAAAATGGAATGCATTTGTGCTGTTGTCGGAGTGTCTCTTACCTGTGTAGTTGTGGCCATGGCCATTGAAATTATTGCATTTGCCAAACACTTCCAGATTCTCGGCATCGGTTAATTGGGGGCTGCAAAAGGGGAAAGGAAAGCGGACGAACGAGTCAATAAATTGAACTAAATTGCTGCGGCAAAATTTAATTGAATCAACTGAATTGATTTGATTCATTGGATGGGAGATCGGTCGGGGATCGTCACCTATGCAGGCGATGGCAGGCGCTAAAGGTTTCGCGGCGGGTCAGGAAAGCAACAGGTTGTTGAGACATTTCTGGAATGGCTGCCTGACGTTCGCTGATTTCTGGCACTGGCTGGCTCTGGCTGCTGCGGTTCTGGTGATGATTTGATTGGAGATCTGGTTTGTGTGGTTGCACGCCGGCACTGTTTTACAATTAATGCAAAACCTGCTGCTTAAATACACGTATTTATATGGGCTGGGGAAGTGGGAAAACAAGAAAATTATTAACAACAAATGCAGTCTTAGATTTATCGATGATCAGCTGTTGCTCAAACTAATGCAATTATATTTACAGGCAAAGTGTAGCACGATTGGTTTAGTTTCGTTCAAATAACATTGCGAAACTTAAGCAGCAGCCAACAATGCACCTTTATTCACTTATTTTTAACAATATTTACTTTTGTCTACGTATTCCGTCCGTCCGCTGTTATCGCTTTTGCCGATGAATTCTGTTCGAGGGCAACGATAGTTTCAGGGGTGGGTGGATGATGTTACCAAACATGCATAATTAAAATATAAATTAACTTCGCATTCTTTTGCAAATTAAATGCATTCATATATATATTAAAAAAATTATTGATTAATTAAGAGTGCTTCAAGTGTCAGCAGAATTCCAGCCCATCTCTAACGTGAGCGGATAGCGCTGCCAGACCTTTTCGCCACACATGTTTCTGTCCAAGCAACCCTGTGTGCTATCGACTGTGTCACGTCACTAGGAATGAAAATTTATCAACAAACGACGCCGCGCTTTAATTTGAAACTTTTTGCATTTCCATTGTTTGTTAATAATAATAGCGCCCACCCCACAAGAAATAATTAAAAGATGAGCAACAAGAGCACGCCAGTGCGGCAGCGCATCCAGCAATTTCAAACCCGTGGTAGCAGCAGCATTGCCCAAAAATCGACGCCGGCGTCAGATGCCAGCGGAGGACTAAGAAGAAAAGTCTTGACAAAGACGTCATGGCAGGGTAGCGAGGAGAAGCAGCTCCTGAACACGGCCTTCACCAACTCGGTGAAATCCCCGCAGTATAAGCTAAAATCCACAGCCTTGAATGCCTGCTATACCCCGTCCTCTCTTTATAGACCCATGGCAGGGAGGATGAAAACCCCGACTGCTAAATCTAGCTTGAGCAAACCGAAAGAGAAGGATGCTGTGATGACGGACTCCTTTCACAGCGTCTCCGAGGAGAGCAACATGATTGTGGCCGTTCGTGTGCGTCCCCTGAATGCTCAGGAGTGCAATCTCCAGAAGGTCACGAATGTGGTGCAGGTCCATGGCAACAGCAATGAGCTCACCGTTCAGGCGGGCAGCAGTGCCGATGCCACTGCGGGTGTGACCCACTTCTTCAGCTACGATCAAGTCTACTATTCCTGCGATCCGGAGAAGAAGAACTATGCCGGCCAGGCGAAAGTCTTTGAGGGCACAGCCGGTCCTCTGATACATACAGCCTTCGAGGGCTACAATGCCTGTCTGTTTGCCTACGGACAGACGGGCTCCGGCAAATCCTACAGCATGATGGGCATAGAGGCTCTGGATGACGCCGCCTTAGACGGCGGACCACCACATGACGAGGCTGGGATTATTCCCCGCTTCTGCCACGAGCTGTTCCGCAGAATAGAGGCCGTCAAGGCGGAACAGCAGCTCCAGGTGGAAGTGGAGGTCAGCTATTTCGAGATCTATAACGAAAAGATCCACGATCTGTTGAGTGTGCAGCATGCGACGTCCTCTGCGGTTGACTCCACGCCTGGGCAACAGCAGCAGCGACCGGCTCTAAAAGTGCGAGAGCATCCCATTTTCGGACCCTATGTCGTGGACCTGAGTGCCCACTCGGTGGACTCCTATTCAGCGCTACGCAATTGGCTAGCGGTGGGCAACTCCCAGCGGGCCACCGCCTCCACGGCCATGAACGACAAGAGCTCACGTTCCCACTCCATCTTCAACATTGTGCTTAACATCACCGATCTCTCCAGCGATGATGGCCAGTCCTCGGATACGGATTTCGGGAGTACAGCCTCTCTAAGGCAAACGCGCAGGAGTAAGATCAGTCTCGTGGATCTGGCTGGCAGCGAACGCATCAGTGTCTCGGGATCGAATGGCGAGAGGATACGCGAGGGCGTTTGCATCAACAAGAGCCTCCTGACACTGGGAAAAGTCATTGCCGCCCTGGCAGATGGTCGCAAAGCGGGCGGCGCCGCAGGTGGCGGCAATGGACCCTCGACGCCCAGCACCTTTGTTCCCTACAGGGAGAGCGTTCTTACCTGGCTATTGAGGGTGAGTAGCAGTTGCCCAAAATGTGTGCACCTTTTGATTGCTTCATTTTTGTTATCAATTGGGTTATCATTTTGGACTACTTTTTGACATAAGGGGGGTATACCGTATTGCCTTGAAGAAATGCCGGAACGATTCGCTTCTTTTAGCTGGCGATAGTTTCCATTTTGTGTTGCCATCGCCTCTACAATAATTATCAACACTTTCGCTTTGATTGGCCCATAGCCGTAGCCCGCGATTACCCGGAAAAGTAATCAGAACTGACAGCGAGAGCGGGCGTGTGGGGTGTTGACCTCCAACCCAGAAAAACTTTCCAACAAACTGTTTTCCCCCTACAAATACACGAGTATTTGCATAAACTCAATCGTTTATCGCTCTACAAATATGATTGTGGATCTCGTGATGTATTTGATCTCGAGAGAGAGTAGCCAAGGCGATGAGATCTCTTTCTCTGGCTTTTGTCTCTCTGCAAATATGATCTCGTGATAATCGTCTGTCGTTTTTCTTGTCTATTTTCCACACTCGCTTTTGTACTTTGCCACATCTTTATAATGTCTACTCTTCTTTTGGGGGGATTACGTTCTTGTGACATTTTAATGTTTGTTTAGACAATTAAGTTGTATGCTAATAACTTGAAAAAATAGAGAATTTTACTAGAGACTTCTATGGCAAGAGAGGAGACGCGGCGATTAGATTGGCATTAGATCATGTTGATCTCAAAGATAATCCGAATACCTTTCACATTAAACCGTGAGAGCTTGATTTCTCGTAAGATTCCTTCGTTTTGGTTTGATTTTCTCTATTATAATGAGATAACCTATTGGATTCCATAGTTTTCCCTTGATTATTATGTATTTATTCGGAACACCTTTGAGGTTTGTTCGTTTTCGCTTGATTTTCCCAAAATATAATGAGAATACTTCGTAAATTCCCTCGTTTATTATTTTTCTTTGCCTCCAATTCTCTCTTTATTATATTTCCATATTTTATCATATAATTAAGACCTACTTTTCAATATTCAATATTTCTTTTCCAATTCTTTATCAAAATTCAACACAAATGAAGCCTTTTTATCGCGGCCTTTAAGCCGAATCGTATCAAAGACCTCCCCAACGACCATGTTCCAATCAATAGTGTGTTTCGAGGAGCTTCTTATCATATCTATTTAATCGTATGCCTTGGCTTTTCTATTTGCTTATAACATTTATGGCCTGATGCAAACGAAGGGGGCACGTGTATTCCGGGAAATTTCTGGTATCTGACGGCAAAGCAACAAAACAAAAATAAATATTAAACGTGTAGCTAAGGGCTTTAAATACCCTACAAGAACGAAGGGGAATTTTGGTTAAAGCAAATACGTAGTTGTTTTTATACTTCATTACTTTAAAGGTTCCGATAAATCCCAGGAACATCTTATAATAGTTTCGGAACCATTGTCGTGCAGCTTTGAAGAAAAAACCTTCTCACAAAAGGGTGCAAAATAATCTCAAATCGGAGGCCTTTAATACTTCTTCCGGGTTCGGGATTTCCTATGACTACTCTCCAAGAGTATCTTTTATAATAAAAAGATAAAAGACTTAAAGGTCCACAGAGCGCTTCTAAAAGCCTGTAAAAAATCCAGCATTTATCGCCTCTGTGTGTAAGTCTCGTACAAGTTCTATGATATAATGTGTTTCTGTGTGTAAGTCTCTTAACAGTTCTATAATATATTGAGGTCATGTAATCTTTATTTGACTTAGAGGGTGGGGCTGGCTATAAACCCTTCTAATATCAGTTACTATATGGGGAGGTCTTGTAAAATAGTCATGGGACTAGAGGTAGGACTTTGAGGGGTTTTATTGATTTGTTTGTTTGGTTTTATATGGATTTATCTTTTAAATTTTGTAATAAATATAATAGGAATTGCTTTTACTTCCAAGTTGTGTAAGTTTCTATAAAAATTTATCTCTCAAGTGGCTAATAGATTGCATTTAAATTGAACGTACATATGTATTACTTAACGTATTACTTAAACTATAATTTATCAGGTCTATAATTTAGTTAAACTATAGATTTGAGTCTCGCTCATATTTAAATATTTTCTAGGCATATAATCCATAGACTCTCATAAGTATCCAACGGTGTACAATCGTAGTATAGTCTTGCAGAATAGAATCAATATTTATTTGAACCTTTCTTAACAATTTCGATAACTAAGTAACTGCCAGATAGGAGCCTTCCTAGAATAGCTTCCCACTATCTATTAGAGGCTTGCACAAGACCACAAGATGTCGCATTTATCACGCATTAATATACGACGTAATTAATAATCAATTCCCATGATTCAATGTGTAATTGCAAATGTTTTTATACTATTTTGTAGTGAAAGGCACTTGATTGAAGGGTTGGCAATCTCAAGACAAGAACTTGTCGAAACCAGTTCCCAGAAGTGTTATTGTACCCTAGAGTCGAGTCCCCATCGATCCCGATCCGATCCCCAAGGAAAGTTACAGTAGTACAGTGCTCTCCTCACGTGGTTTGCGTTCCAACTGGCGCCCGTAGCCACTTGTGGGCAGTGGCCAGTGGCCCTCTCACTCTCAATTGCTTAATCCCTCCCATGTTGTGCAATCCTCCTCTGGAGCGGCTGCTCCTCGAGCGGAGCGACCTTCCGCATTGTCCCTCCACGATTAGACTTCTGATATTTTAGTCTTTCCCCCATTCCAGACGCAATATCATTTAGAGTACTTTTCCTATCATTCCTATCGTTTCAGTTAAAAATACTTTCGTAGATAAAGAGTGTGTGTGTGCGTTTCTTTTGTTTTTATTTGTTGCTGTTCGGGGCAGTACTAAAATAATATAACACTTGATAAGTTATCGCGTCTTCGGAGTTGGGACAACAATAATTTCAGTTGTTGCTGTTGCTGCTGTCGCCTCTTGCCACATTTACAGGCCGTTGGCTCGCACTTGCAAGTGCCTTTCGTGCCCAATCTCTTGCCATCCTTGTGAGCTGCAATAACAATTTGTACAACCAAGTTATGAGTGTGAATAATTTATAAAGATACACTTGATATGAATAGCTGGGTGGGTGTGGGGCAACACATGGCAATAAAGATTAATCAACCTGCCAAAAGGGAGGAACTAATAAAAGGGGTAACTTGGGGACTGAAGACAGCCTTGAAAGTGTATGGTTTATAGTGTAAGTGTCAGATATATGATATAGTCATTCCGATCTGATCAAATTAGCTTTAAAAGAATGCCAAGACGAAGTTGGTTTTGCGCAGTCTAACCAACCGATGGGCGCTTCTGTATGACGCGCAACACTTGGATTGTTAAAGATTGAGGTGCTTGGATGTATTATCTTTGGAAAACAGAAAGTTTTTCTTATAGAAATAATTCCATAGTCAAGTTTTCGACTTCTATACAATATTTATGCTTCAAAGAAGGATGTTATCAAAATTTAAGGAGTTCTTTACATGGAAACAGACCAATTAAAGTATAAAACTAGAAAAAATCCAAAATAATATGCAATCTACTTTAAATTTTCCATCAAAAACCCTACTTTTTCTGTTTTACAAACCTCTGCTAGAACCCATAGAACCCTCTTTTTGATAAAGAGTACAATATTGCTGGCGATAACACTTTTGAATATGAGATCATTCGGGGAATCATTGCTTAAGGTCAAGACTTCATGATTATGTTATGAATCAATTAACAAGTAAATAAAATTGTAAAATAGAGTATTACAAGACAGGAAGCACGTATACGCTATGAGAAATCTACCACCCGTGTGGAAAACGTAGTAAAAACTTGTGATGTGACCACGCCCCAATTAAGTAAATGAAAAGCTTAACAAATCTCTGAGTGGTTTTAGACAGGTTTTTAGTTGGAAACTCGTTTTGCAAATGGGAAAGTATCGTATCTTTATATCATATATATACCAGAGAAATCGTACGTCAGGTATATTTGTTGATAGATTCGATATGTCAGGTAGGTTGGGATTTCCTAAGATGATGAGATGATCTTTCCTAGGAGTTTTGATGAATTTCCCTGAAATTAACACGAGTTCAGGTACAGATAGATACAATTTCAGGGAATTATAGGCCTTCCCTTAATTAAAGGGCCATTAACGAAGTTAATAATAGGATTTACTGACATTTAAACATTTGACAAATCGAAATTTAATGAGGTTAAGTGTAATTATGGGTATTTGTTTGAAGGTAATTGGTATGATGTTTAAAAGAGAGTTCCAAATGGGGTTTTTAGAGTAGTTTTCCTATTCCAAATATGTTTTTTCTCCTTCTTAGTATTCGTTATCCTTTGTTCACCTTTCAAGGTGCTTCCATTTGAAGCATTTTTCAGTTTATTCAGCAAACGTTTCATCATTTTGTTAATTTATTCGAATAGTAAACAATTAAAAGAAATAATTTCCACCAGATTTACACAATTTTCCAAACAAGCTATATATAATTTAAATAATTTGAAGGTTCCTTCCTTCTATACCATGCGATTTTTTTTTGTATTTTTGTCTATGGAAATTTATTAGACTTTTCGTAGCCTTCACATCACTGATTCAACTTTGGAACTGCACTGACTGTACCCCAAGTTTGAATTCTTAATAAGTAAATGTCGAAAAGCCAACTTTTGCTTTCGTGTCGAGTGCAAAAGAAAACCCTAGAAAACCGCAATGCATATCCGGTGTACGATTCTACGATTCCCAGGCCACAAAAATTGGTATTATCAGGGGTTTGTGGGCTTCCAGAAATATCTACAGAAAACCCATGTGGACTGGAACGATCACTTTTCCTAATGTTTTCTTTAAGCGTGCCACCTGGCGACTACTACGTCACTTTTGTAGTATTTTTCTGTTTCGAAATTAGCAACACTCGTGGCTCTAAACCTTTTCAAATAAGCCACGTTGAATGCTCCACAAATTAATGCTAATTTGCCGACTGGCAGCTGGCGGGACGATACACCCCAAAGAGCAATAATATTACTGCCTGAAAAGCTTTTGGTTTTAAGCATCCCCCCCAATGTTATGGTCTAATTTGTGTTGCTAATTGAACGAAAAATAATATAACAACAAAAATCATATGGATGGGGAGGCGGGTCGTCGTCGTCGTCTGCTGCTTGTTAAGTCATCAAAATGGGGGCTACTATTAAATGAGAATGAAATGGTGACAGGTACTACGCTGAAAAGAAAGTTAAATTAAGGGAAGAAAAATATTATTTGGGTAAAGATGAAGAAAACAGAGTTTTATGGTTTAAAACCAGATCAATCATAGCATTTATCCATATTATTGCAGTATTTTTAATGAATTTTATAAGAGAAGAAAATAGTACGTAGAATTTTTGTATACCTAAGCACGATTGTAATTTTTAAGTACTTATCGGCTAAGATATCAACAGTTTATTGAAGTATTTTTTGGGATATGTTTTTACCCTTAATTTCCTCATTCCTTTTTCTTATCATTTTGTATGTGCAATATCGCCCCTTTTCGAAGGCTTATATTTTTAGCTATACCTGAACATACCTCTACGATGAATTCGGCATAAAAATGCGACCCCTTTATCACGTTTGCATTACATAATAGAACGTGTCGTTTCGGTTTCAGTTTCAGAGCACACGAAAATAATAATTTTAATACGAGAGCTCTCTTGCCTATAATAATAATAAATATATGTACATATATTCAACCATTCCACCTGCTATTTACCCCCCAACATGCTCATTCTGGAAAAACTAGTTAACATTGAATTTAAAATGAATCAAATTCATTGTATAAACAAATTGCATTTATGGCTTCCCGCCTGCCAGCCTGCCATGTGTTGTTTTTCTCAATGCTTAACCGCGCTCCACCCGTAAATGATATTCGCGTACTCCCCTGCCCTCCCCGTGTGCATATACATATATGTATGTAGTACATACTATTTACACTCGTATTCCTATAGCGTGCTGTTGTGTGGTATTCATTAATTTGATCACCCGCTCGGGGCCGGTCGGGGCCTTAGGAGAAAGATCAATTTAAATATGCAAGCACTTTTGTTGTTGTTTGTTTGTGTTTGTACTTGGAGTGCGGTCAGGCTCTGAGCTCATCTGCTCTTTCGTGTTGCTCTAATTCAATTGAAGCCACTTGAGTCGGGATTTAACTTAATTGAGGTTATATTTGGGGCAGATTTTGCAGGAACAACATTCGTTGTTCACTCCCTCTCGGGCATGGTCAAGTTCCAGGTCAAGTCAAGGATATCCTTATTTTTCTGGGTCATATTACTGTCTCAGGGTTGGATATTTACGAGCACACATACCTGACCTTAGCCATAATATAATTTCTTGATTTTCTATTTAACTTTTTATTGGATGCGAGGGTCCGATTGGCGACTTCGTATTCGTCTCCAAAAGATTAACCACAATTAGCAAACTGGTGCGAGACGGAAAGATTTCCTTAAAGATTTATTTAAACAATTAAGGGAAAGATTTTTTAAACCAGTTCAAATGGGAACCTACCTCAATGTAATAGACGAAGACTAGGAACTAGATAGGATTTGTAGAATCATGTTGAAACTGGTTTGAGGGAAACCTTTCATGAATAATTTCAGAGAGAGTTATATGGTGTTTTCACCTTATAAATATTAAAAGTTTCACACGATTTTCATTCGACTATACCCAGTTTCATCTCTCAGAAGTAAACCCCTTAAACTAGTTCGATCCAGAGCTTTTTTCGGTAGACATCTCTCCATAACCTCCATAAAATACAACCAACAATTTGTATATTTTATATAATTTTTGTATGTTTTGTTTTTATTGTTTAAATATAGTATATCTTTTAAATTAAACATTAATATATAATATATATGGTATATAACATTTTTTGTAAATTGAAAATTTTCTCAGTACCCGCAAGCAAATTCTTCAAAAATCAATAATTACTCTTAAACCGAATAATGCAAAATGTTTAATTTTTAATGGTTTCTTGTTGTTTTTCCGTCTTTTGTTTTGCACAGTATTTTTTGGGTGTCTGAACTGGAAATAACATATATTATGTATTTGATTTGTATGTTTATTTTTTCGGTACTTGTTGTAATAACAAAAAAGCATTATTTAACTTGGCATAAACTTTTTGAAACATTCTCAACACTAATTAATATATGTATAATATATTTTGACCCAAAAAAAAACTGCGCAATGATCAGTTTGGTTTTCTTTTCTTTACAATAAATACATAGGAATGTCTAATATAGACAAGGATATAATAAAAAGTCGGGGGTCCAAAGCATATATACTCGTATAAATGGCGCCAATGAAGCATTTCTTTTTCTTCCGATTTTTTGTTTGTTGGATATCTAAATATATATGTACATATAGCTATAGCTACACGCGTAGATAATTCCTGTAACTGATCCAATTTGGGGAAAATATAGGAAAAACTAAACACAAATTTTTATCTGTTGCTTAAACATTTTCTACTTCAGTCTCGTGTACGCAAAATAGAAAATTATCTGGGTTTTTTGTTCTGGTTTTCTGGTAACATCTTTTTTGCTTCCCTTGTTATGTAACGTGTATTGTATTTTTTTTCACACTTTTTTCTCGTCAAAGCGGGGGGCAGGCAGGCAGGTTTTTGGTTATTTTTCCTTATCTCTTTTTTTGTAGTTTTGTAAAAAAAATGTTATATAAGAAGAAGAGTATGGGGGCATAATAATAAGTGTAAACGGTCTTGTAAATTGGTATCAAGTTTTTTTCTCGGGCTTGTTTTCATTTGTAAATGGTAGTGTATTTGTGTGAGTCGGTCATCGTCGTCAGACGCGGAAATGCTTGAGCGCCACAGTGGAAGGGTACAGTTGCATTATGGTTATTATAGTTGTCTCGCTTGCTCGCTCGTCGCTTGCCCAGTCGCCATTGCCTTTGTTGTTGCCTTTGCCTTTTCCTTTGTACAGTTATATATATGGCATTGCGGATTGCAATTGTTGTTTTTGTTTGGCTTTTTCTGTCGTATCTGTCTGTACTGTGTAGTTGTCTCGCTCTCTCCCACTCTCTTGCGTCGCTCCCTGTGACGCTCACACCTTGCAGCTCTGCTGCGTGGGCAGGACTGACGCCAGCGTTGGGGTCTGCTGCTGCACCCCCTCATCCTCGTGCTCGTGCTCATGCTCATGCATCTCCTCCTCATCCTCACAGATGCTGTCATGGTGCTTTCTCTGCTGCCGCTTACGCATGTAATTGATGAGTGGACGCTTCTTGTGCTCCTTGCAGAACGGGCATTCCTTGCGCAGCTGTTTCTCCGATTTGGTTTGCTTGAATTTCTCTGTAAGTAAGAGGGTGTGGGTAAACCATGGGTTAATAATGGAATAATAGACGGCACCTTACATAACTACACCTTGGGCAAGGCCGCCAAGTGGACTTTCTCTCACGCACTCCAACACTCACGCACTCTCTCTCCATCATTCTTTCTGCCCACTCTTCTCTTTTTGTTCTTCTCTCCCCTTACCACTTTTTTGGCCTACGTGCTGCCGACCCTCGCGCCCTTTTGGGCTGCCAGCTGATTGCCGACGTGACGTAGATGGTGTAGTCAAAGCAGCGCTGCTTCAATCTCAAAATGCCAGATGACCCTGTGACACACACACACACATACAGGCAGAAACAGACACAGATGGCTTTGATTGCTCAATTGAGAGTGTGTCAGAACTAAATGGTTCTCATTGATTAAAGCAAAGCCGCACGGATATGCTATTTATAAACCACCGACCGCCAGCCATATCTGATAACCGACCTTGCCCGTGTTCTATCAGGAATTGTTGGACTCTGAGGTAATCTTGCACTGGATGTTGTGGCAATTGGCATAATTAGTCATATGATGATTGTGCAGACAACAAAATCAGCAGGCAGCACTCCTTCCCACTCCTACCTTCTCAAACACCTGGAGATATACATATTATTGCGCCTCAGTTTTTCACACAAATACAGCCGAACCTTTTTCTCTGCTTTATTCGTCTTTATATCCAAAAACGGAGCGACCACCTGCTTAACTTCTGTTGTTGTTGTGAGTCAGTCAAAGAGAGGTACAGTCTCGGGTTATTGTCTATCTTTTTAATTAGCATTCTTTGTATATGCAGAAGCGGATATACACTGAATGGACTTCAGTGACCTCCAAATGAAGTGATTGGCCATACGGGGAGTTGAACTACCTTTTAAGAGTCATATGCAGGTGTACGTATGTATCTTTTGTTACGATATCTCTAACTACGTTTTAATTTTGGAATGCCGGAAATATTTTGGACCTGTCTACGTGAGATTTTAATGCGCGAAGTTTTCTGTAACAACTGGATTCTCCCAATATCTTTTTGCACGTGATTTTCATAGCATTTTTGCCGATTTGTTCCTCCTTCTTCAGGGTACAAGAAAGCGCCTCATGGTAGGAAGTACTGATAAGCGAATGTTTTCAATGGATACCCTGTGTTTATGCGCAAAATTTTAAGGCGTGTTCCCCTACATACACACACACACTAATAGTAAACTCCCACGGACAACGCATACATGGGCATAAAATCAGGCTGTCTATTTATAAATTCTCACAAAAACAACACACAATACACGCAATAAAATGGGGGGCTGGTTTTCTTCTTTTTGTTGTTGCTTTTAGACATGTTTTTTCTCTGTCTCTCTGTCTGTTATGCAGCGGTGGCTGACGAAAAGCTCTGAATGATAATTACCTTGGACGCGACTGTAGGAATCCTTGACGGCATAAGAGGATGCTGTGCTGGACGCCTCCAGTGTGCCATACGGGAACTGCTCGTAGTCGCGGTAGTAGCCGCTGCGCATGGACCCGCCATACGACATGGTCGAGTCGCTGACACAAAAGCCCCAAACGTCCATAACGGAAAGGTGTCTAAAAGGTTTTCCTTGTAGCTTCTCTAAGGTGGGTGGTAAACGGAATTTTCGTCTTTCTCCTTCTCTCTATTGGCGCCCGTTGTGCGAGGTCGTTTCACTGTTGGTCTCTCTCTCTCTCTCTGTCTCTTTGGAGGTTCTCTTGCGAGCAATGAACTCTGTTTGAATCACTTTGTTTTTGCAATGTCTTTGTTAAATACGCGTATTTATGCACTGTTTTGTTTGCCTGTGTCGAATACCCCGTCAAGGTATGAGCCAGTTTTTTACATTTGCATTGAACTTAATGCAGTTTTCTACGATATTTCATCGGTTTCGATGTTTTCTTTTGGATGTCTACGTTGAAACTGAGAGCCGAGTGCCAGAATTACTGCATTTTTGTAGCGGCTCGGGCTCGTGGCTTGCTTGCCGACGACTTCGTGTCTCGCTTTTGCGTGCGTAGCGTGTGCACACACTTTTAAGAGAGGGTATTGTAGAATTTGTGAGCTGTTCGATGTGTTCACATTCTATTTGTCAAAAAGCCCAACGACAGTATATATTTCTCTCGCCACAAGCTGTTCGTGTCTAGAGCAGCGTTCTTGCATCTAAAAAATAAGGAAATTGGAAAGAAATTGTTGTTAATTGATAGTTATATTCAACGTAAAGGGTATAGAAGATTTGGCGTGCCAAAGTTTATGCTCTGACTGGTTGTTGTTTGGCTGTGTATGTGTGTTGTTGTGTTTTCGCGTCTCGTGCTTTGTTGAAGCTTCGCTGTTCTTCTGTCCCGCTCTATCCGCCTGCTACATGTGCAGTCTCCCCCAAATATACATACCATGTGTGTAGTTGCTCTCTCTCGCCATTAAGTACAGGCGCGCTCATGAGATACCGTGGTACACAACGTTTGTTTCAGCTGTGAAACCAATTTCCATATGATTCACTCGGTTTTAGTTTAAAAAATCTTTAATAAACGTTAATTGTCTTAGGGCATGAATATCGTTAATGTTGGAAGTTTTTCTTATTAGCAACGAATTGCTAATACCATAAAAGCTGACGAAAAATTGTAGTCATGAGATGAATCTCAATCGGCTGTTAAGCCGGTGTATTGAATACATCTCTTTTGGGTTTTGCTAATCACCGTCTAGACTGTATGCCTGCCATGCGCTTTGGAAAGCCTTATTTATCGGAAGAAATTCGGTTGTCAGGCGGTATTTTTTAACATTTGTGCTGCCTCAGCCAGTTGTATTTTGTATATCACCAAATGGGGTTAAAATCATTCAAAACAAAAGTCAATCTCGTTTTTAATTATTTTTATCAATTAACATCTAATTCTTTGGCTGTCGGGAGCCTTCAAAAAGTAATCTGTATGTTGCATTTTTCAGTCGGTGAACATTTTTTTGTAAATTTGCCTAAATTTTAGTGTTAATAAGTACCTACGTCACTTTAGCCGGTTTCAATTAAGATGTTTGTTGTTTTTCGGTATAATACGTACCCCGTATTAGCATGTTTTTGTGGTTTTAGCCTCTGGTACCCATGAAATCTGGTCAGTCTCTGGACATCGTGATACATTTCTAAAGGTGGGCGTATATCCGAAAGCTATATTTAGTCGCCAAATTTGATTATATGGTACGCTTTGGTACGTGGATGACTAACTGCGATTTCGAAAAATTCATTGATTGAATTTACCGTGAATGGTGCGAGGCTGGACCTTTTGTGAGATATCGCCAATATTCCGTGTATACTATATAGTGTAACTAAACTGTGAGCATATTAATAAGGTGGAACCACTGTTCGTTCTCAATTAGCCACTCCTACGCCCGCTGCTGCTGCGCAGTTTTTGTAAACAAGCTTTTGCCCAAGGTATGAAAAATAGAAAGATGTGGCAATGCCTTTTGTTGGTCCACCCGCACTCTCTGTAGCTCTCTCTTGCTCTCTCTTGGTGTCAAATTGCCAGAAAATGCACGGGCATATATCGGACTGCCTCACCTGTTATTTTATACCTTTGCCGTTTGTTCTGCTCTCGCTCTCCCTCTCTGTCTATTGCTCTCACTATGCTTGTGTTCGGTGCTGACCTGCTTAATCAAACAAGTGTCTTTTACACATCCCACACACACTCACACAGCCAAAGATGCGTACTAAATAGATGTTCATACATACATATACTTATCGCCTTACCGAACTATGCAAACAAATTTATACATACTCGTATATGTGGTGTATGTATGTGTGTATATTTAGTTGGCACAATAACTAAACTAGGGGGCTATCTCTTTCTGTTCATTGCACTTACTGATAACGGTTCAACGTTAATGATCATTAACATTGGGCGGGTGGGGTTGTCTTTGCCAACGGTAGTTTAAGGTTTGGTTTGTTAGAATGCCGCAAACTGTCCGAAGCCTTATCACTGACAGTCATTATCTTTTCTTGATTATGTACATATACATTAGCATGTACATATACATATGTATGTATGTACATACATATGTGTATGTTTGTATTCACAAGTGTGCACTCGAAGGTTTGTTTGTGTCTATTTTTCATTACTTAAGATTTCAAAGCATCTGTTGGGTGGTGGGGCCAGGCTTTCAAGTGACCAGAGCTTAATGTTTACGTTGTAGTACCCTGTACCCGTAGAGGGGAAATCAAGGGTGTATTAACACTGGAATGCCATCATTTTATGGATGCAAAAATGTGCTAGAATCCACAAAAGATGATCTCACATCAAGCGTATGCACTTGGTATGGAATCTTGATTTTAGACTGCCTAACGAAAGGGTATCAAAAGCTTGAGCGGCGATTCTTCTCTGGTTCAACCGTAATTGTCTTTGTTATTCCGCGTTTTGAGTTTTTGATAAGGGAAAAAGCAATAAATCTTTGTAAGGGGGAAGTAAACCCAAATCACTCTGAAAATCTCATCAAAAATCGATTTTTTTTTTTTTACATCAAAATGCCAAGCATTAAAATATACATTGGTTTCTCCTTCCAGGAAAATCTTGGCGGCAATTCAAAGACCGTTATGCTGGCCACCATCTCACCCGCCAGCATGCATGCGGAGGAGACTTTGGCCACCCTGCGCTACGCCTGCAAGGCACGGTCCATCGTTAATCGCGTAAAGGTGAACGAGTCCCCACAGGACAAGATCATCAGGGATCTGCGATCAGATCTGGAACGCCTGAAGTCCCTGATGAACGAATACGAGAGACAGCGACGCCTCTCGGGGACTAACAGCAACCCGTCTCCCCGAAAGATCATCATTGAGACCTCTGTGGATGACACGGAGGTGGAGGGGCTGCGCCAGCAGTTGGCCGAACGCGAAAGGGAGCTGAGTCGAGCTCAGAAATCCTGGATGGAGAAGCTGCGCGATGCCGAGGATCAGCGCAAGTCCGAGCTGCGTTTGCTCAGGCGCAAAGGTCTGGCTCTGGAGCTGACTGCCGAGCAGAAGCAGGCGTGCCTGGTAAATCTTACAGCAGATCCCATACTAAGTGGAACGCTGTTCTATCTGCTGCCCCCTGGTCTGGTGCGCATAGGACGCGGGCGTCTGCCGGGATCGGACAACACCCAGCCGGACATCGTATTGGATGGTCCCCTGGTGGCGCTACAGCATTGTTGCATCGAGCACGAGCGCGGTGGCAAACTGTATTTGATTCCAGGAAGCGAGGACTTTGAGACCTATGTGAATGGCGAGCTGGTGGCGGAGAGACGACAGCTGTTCCATGGCGATCGTTTGGTCATCGGCGGCTCCCACTACTTCCGCATATCGAATCCGTTTTGCTCGCACAGATCCAAGACCGATCAGTTGGTTGACTTTCAGTTGGCCCACCAGGAGATCCTGCAGAAGCAGGAACAGCAGCTTCGTTCCGAGCTGGAGGCCGAGAAGTTGGCTGCCCTGACGCGCATCGAGCAGGAGCGTGCCCAGCATGCCAAGGAGTTTGAGGAGCAGCTGCAGCGCCTCGAATTGGAGCAGTTCAAGTACCAGTGCAACAGCGAGTTGCTGGAGACGGAACGTCAGGTTTTGGCAAAGGCCCAAAAAGAGGAGCAGACGCCGCTGAAAGAGGTGGTGGGTGTGTCCACGCCAGCCCAGAAGTCCACCCTGGTGGAGGACATACAACGTATCATGCTGAATCCGAGCGAAGAGAGCCTGCACAAGACCCAACTGATGGTGAAGGAAGCCACCCAACGCTGTCGCCAGCTGGGACTGCAATTGGAGTTCCGGCAAACCCAAGCTCCAGACGAATTCGGACTGCTGCGAACGGTGATACTGATTCTGGACAAGCAGCATGGCGTCAAGGCCGAGTGGCCCATTGCCCGTCTGGGCGTCTGGCTCGATTTGCTCAGGGATAATCCCGATCAGACGCTGAATGCCCGCACGATCTTTCAGAGCGCCCAGGTGGACTGGGAGCCCCTAGATGCAGATCTAAACGAGACTCTGCGCGATGCGCACAATTCTAGTCGAATTGCACTGAATCTGAGTGGCATGCTCAAGCAGCCATTCAAGAGGCTTCTCAATAACTCTACGAGCAGCAACTCACCAAGCCGGACATCCACACCGTCGGGCAAGACCCCAGTAAGTCCCTCGCCAAGCAGCAAATTGATACAATATACCAAGCGTCTGTTAACCTACGACCCCGAGGAGACGACAGACGGCAGCCAATTCCAGACGCTCGTCCACCAGGAGCTCCAGATGATGCAGGGATCGGCCCAGCGACTGAGACGTTATTGCGAGAACGCTCTGGTTGAGCGTGAGAATCAACAGGACAACGGAGTGCTGGCCGTCAGCCTACAGGAGGCCCTGACACGACTGGACAGTCTGCTCCACGGCATGCGGAGTTCGCTGGCACAGTCCGAGGCTGCAGCCGGTGCCAGCTCACCGACAAAGACACCGAAAGCAGTGCGCTTTCTTATCGATTGACTTGACGTTTAGTTCGCACCTTGAACTAGATTTTACGTTGCAATGTGGCTTGTGTTTGTTTTTATGTTTTTAAATATATATTTTTTGCCTAATGGTTTTTCAATAATAAAATAATAGCACCCAATGGAAAACAATAAGTTGTACGTAATAAAGCATCAAATGGCTGCCGCCTCCTCCTCCACCTCTCCCTCCGGCTCCAGTTTTCGGTTCAAGTCCATTACCCAATTGCAAAACTGTCCGTCCTTAAGCTCTACGAAATCACCCAGAAATACATTTACACGAGGCTGCTCCTTGGCGTCAAAGGGACCCGGAGTTTGTTCCGTGATCCAGGGATGAAGCTTCTTGTCCACCCGCCTGGCTGTGCTCTTTAGAGAGAAGAATATACGAAAGGCTATATATCGACCCGATGGTGTGATTAGGCACTGGGACACATATCCCTGTTGCGGCTGGCGAGAGAGCAATGAATCTTCAAGAAACGACTGCAACTTCTTCACGCTAGCCTTGTTCGGCCAAGGAGTGGGCCAGGCAAAGCTGGGCCAGAAGCGCAGCGGCAAGGGAATGGGACATCTTCGGTATATGATCACCACCTGGCGTTGCATTTCCAGGCAGCGATTCAGTGTGCAGTCGAGCAGAGAGCCCTCCGTCGTGGAGTACAGGCGATGACCAAAGAATTGTATCAATTCCATGTGCAATTGTTGATGGTGGTTCGGAGTCAAGTCGTAGAAGTGCTGCAAATCCAGGACGACCAACTCCTCCGGATGGCTGTCCAAGAACTGACGCATTTCCAATAGCGGCTCGAACATTTCCATGGCCAACAGGGCATGACAGTAGTAGAACTTTCCGTCCCTTTGAGCTATCCTTAGATCGAAGTAGCGCACCCCGAGATTCAGTTGCTCTATGGTGCTGAAGGCTTGTGTCCTGCACCATCGGCGTACAAAGCAGGGAAAGAAGCGAAACCAACGTCGGATAGCTGGCTCCGCATCAGGCGCTAGTTGAGAGCTTCTGTTTATTCCATAACTCATGGAATTGTGGGAACCTATACTAGATACGCTCGTGATATTCATTAATTGGTTGGGATGGGTTGATGGGAAGGATGATCTCATTCATACCTGGAATGGCCAAATTAATTATTGACATGTCGCGTAGCTCGGGCGGCAAGTCTCGCATCCAATGCTCCTTGGACATGGCGCCGATGTTTAATGTCCAATTCTCGTTAAAGTAATCTTAATTATAGTAAAAACTTTGTTGGGGGCGTTTGTACAGTTATCTTTTTGTGCGTAAACAAACCAACAGTGTTGGGAAATGTTTACTTTTTGGAGTTATCGATACTGTTTATACCGATAACTACGATGGCGATCTTTTACCGCCTAAATTGAATTGTTTGTTTTAATTTATTATGCAATTTCTTAACGTAAACTGTGTCATAATTGTTATAAGCATTCGTTGTCCCTAGACAGTTTCAATGTTTTCCTTATTTTCGCCCTCCAGCTCATCCTCTAGGAGAAGTTGCTGAGAACGCTGAGCCAGCAGCTGATCAGATTCATTGAAAACTCGCACATTTTTCGCGCAATCCACGAAATTACAATTCCCCAGCCAATTGTTGTCATTGTAGCTTTAAAGGAAACATGCAATTAGATTATTAAAGATTATTAAACACCATTCTTACCGCTTAAGTTCGCTGTATTTCTTTAGGACCAGCACTTTACCCTCTTTTCCGGGCAAAGCCAAGCTATCAGCCATTATACCTATTTTGCAGTTGTCGAAGGTGCACTTGCTACCCTGTAGATTTAACGAAACTGTCTTGTCCAGCAGCTCCACTCCTGTAATGCAGTTCTTCACTTGGACATTGCCCAATTCTGCGCTGGACTGAGGCCGCATCGAAATTCCCACGGCAAAGTTCTCAATGATGCAGCTACGCATCTCGACGCTGGCATTCGGCATGCAAACAATGCCTTCTTGAGTGCTGGAGTTTCCGTCGCCCAGCAAACGACACCCGCGCACGGTGAGCGTTCCACTGCGCAGCAGAATGCCCCGGCGCACATGACGACAGTCGAGCACTAGATGCGAGAGCGTGTAGTTCCCATCGATGACCAGGAGAGTGCTCTCCTCATCACTGGAGCAGACTACAGGCAAGTTTGGCAGCTGTGGTTCGGGCACCAGTATGGCCTCGCACTTAACAAGCCCCTGGAGGCTGCCATTGCTATTGAGCTGTTCGAGGAATTTGATTGTGTGCTCGCCGGGTGAGAGCAAAATGTCATCGTCGCTCCGGCAGATGCTCAGAACATCCTGCAAGGTGTTGGCCAACTGAACCTGCGTTTCCAGTTTCACATACTCCTTGGCCAGCGTCAGCAAGTCCATCTGCTCCTGCAGCTTGCCCGGAACTGTGACCACATGGCAAACGGGCGTGCGCTCCGTCAGAGGAAGCTCCGACTGTCTCCCAGAGCTTCGTTGCAAGAGATGACGCTTCAGGGAGTTGGACTGCAGCTCACTGTAGGCGCGCCTCATTTCGGGATTCTCTAGAATCTCAAATTCACTGCGTATGATGGCCATGCGCAAGTGTAGGCACATTAGATCCGTCACGGGCAAGGTGGACACATTTAAGCTGGCGTTGGCACTGCCTGGCTTGGGCTGCTTCCTCACCGGCTCGGCAGCATTATCATTTAGCTCGACGGCCTCGTCATCGCTCTCGACCTCGGCATCGCTTAGATCTAGTTCCAGATACTCCAGACGTTGCTGTATGTACTTGGCCTCCATCAGGAGCGTGCGCATGTGCAAAGCCAGAGGGCGAGACAGCTTGTTCTTGCTCAGATCACAGGCCATCTGAATGCGCGCCTGCAAGTGCGTCTGCACCCAATCGCGATCGTCGTCATAGTCCTTGTCCCACGGCATCCAGACGTGACAGTAAAAGAAGCGCAGGCGATCGATGCACTCTGCAGTGGTGTCCACATTCAGGGCATCGTTCTCCTGCTCGATGGTGGGCCACAGCTCGATCAAGGACACTTCGTTGCTCTCCGGCAAGTGGACATCGTTGTCCTGCACGGCTGTCACCACAAATACCGCCTTCAGTTCGTCGAATATCACCTGCTCCACATACCCATAGACAATTGTGGGATATCGTAGCTTGAGATCCTCGCAGATGACGCGAGGTATTTTCCAGATAGCCTGCCAACCTGTTGAACACATGTGCCTGTGTGTGTGTGTGTTTAAGCCTGTGTTGGTTGTGGCTTACCTGCTGGTTCAATCTTCAGCTCAACAAAGGATTTCCACTCGGATCGCACTTGGGAGGCCGGCATAACAGCCCCATCCCAGGACAGCACTGCCTCGGCTTCTTTAAGTCGCTCCAGATAGGATTTTTCAAATGTAAATACTTCCATGCTGATTTTTTTTTTTGGCAACAAGCCGGTGCAGCGTCGAAAAATTTGAAATGAATGTATTGACACACGGTTATCGATAACGATAGCCCGACTACTCTGTTTATACAACCCTGCAGTTAATCAGCAACAGCTGTTCAAAGTGAGGTACATTTTTAAACAAACAAAAAAATTGTATGAAAATAAGCGAAAATGGCCTCGAACAACATGCCTGAAGAGAATTTCGAGGGCGGGGATGTAAGAAAAGTGTTTGACTAATTAATTGCAAGTGTAAAAATTACCCTTTTCTGCGTTTTAGTTCAACTTTGACGAAGATGCCGATGATGAGCAATTGGTGGCCACAAACTCCGGAAGGAAGCGCCTTTTTAGCAAAGTTTGTTGAATTCCCATAATGTAAATTATATAATTGTTGTGTGTTTTCCCTCTGCCAGGAGTTGCGCTGCATGATGTTTGGCTTTGGCGATGATAAAAATCCCTATACCGAGACCGTGGACTTGCTCGAAGATCTGGTCATAGAATATATAGCAGAGACGACACATCGCGCCATGGAAATTGGCCGGACAGGTCGTGTGCAAGTGGAGGACATCATCTTCCTGGTGCGCAAGGATCAACGGAAATACGCCAGGGTTAAGGACTTGCTCACCATGAACGAGGAGCTTAAGAAGGCGAGAAAGGCCTTCGATGAGATCAAATACGTGGGAAACGAGGGAAAACTCAAATGACATAGGCACAGGAAAACCAAGTCAAGGCATACACGTAGCCACTCCTAAAGTTTAGGTTAGATTTAAGATACACCGTCTTTAATACTGTAATAATAATTCAATCAAAATAGTCTTCAATGTCAATGTCGGCATTGAGTATATCATCGCCATACGGCTCCAGATCGATGCCATTTAATATTAGATTCTCGCAGGTCTCCGCCAGATCGGTGTCTCCAATCAGTATGGCTCCGCGAAGTCTTCCATTTTGCAGCACAAACTTGATGTATTCCTTATTGCGGGTACAGCGCACCAGTAGTTCATAGTCACGGTCCAGACCCTGACCATTGAAGCGGCCGAGGAGCACTACTGGGTAGCCAAACAGCTGCGTCACATGGCCGAAGAGCTCAAAACAAAAGTCTTGATAGATGGTCTCGCCCTCGAAAGCGGCGGCCATACTCCGTCCAGCCATAGAACCCATTTGCCTGGCCTGTGTCCACAGGCGCATTTGAAACCAGTGGGGAGCGGGCTCCCAGGCTGCAGAGCAAACATCGCCCGCCGCATAGACATCTGGCAAATTGGTCCTCATCATTTCATCCACAGAAAGCCCACCATCGTCTGCGAGTTTTGGAGGGAAATCCGTGGCGAACTCATGCCGAGGCTCGACACCAGTTGCAGACACAATAAAATCACAAGTCAACTTCTCCGTGCTACCATCCTCGTGTCCAAGCTTAATATTAAGTCGTCCCTCCTCTGAGAGCTCGCCTATATCCTCTATATGCGATTTGTAGTACATTTTGGGCAGGACTTTTCCCGAATCTTTTGAACCGCCACTCAAATCGTAATTGCTGTGCCAGTCCGGGCCCAAGGCGGCTCCGTGTTTGCTCTTCTCTTTCTCGGGGGGCGTGACTTCACCAAAGCGCATCCGTTTAATGGCAGTTTCCGTGACTGTGGGCACCTCCAGCTCACTCCTGGCCAGCTGAAAGAACTCTGCAGCACCCGGATCCACAAAAGTGGCGGATATATGGGAGTCTTTCACCACCCAGTGAACATTTACGTCCTTCAGCTCGTAGGCGAGCTCACTGGCGATGCCGCCATTGCCCAGAATCAAAACATCCTTGGCTGTAAGCAGTCTCCTTTGAAGTTCCAACACGGAATCCGTATCGCGAATGCCAATGATGCGTGGCTCGACCTCGGCCTGGCCGGAACTGAACAATTTTGGTGCTCCGCCAGTGCACACGCAGATGTAGCGATACTTTAGTATTAGACCCTTCTTGGTGCGTGCCCAGTGCTCCCGGCTGTTGATGTACTCCAATTGGTCCACAATTGTGTCTATGCTGGCGCCAATTTCGTTGACATCCTTCTCCCGCACATCGAATTTGTGCAAATAGCGGGCGACGGGCACCAGATTGGTTACGCTCTTCACAATGCTGGATTCAGTGAGCAGCAAAATGGACGATGAGGGGCAGCAAATGGCCAATGTTTCGGCACAGCTAACGCCAGCAATGCCACCGCCAACGACCAAAAATATGTAATCGCGCGACATCCTCAAAAGAAAACAATAAATAACAGCTGATGCTCAGCTTAACCTCAAAATAACAGTGGAACCTGGACATAATCAACCACATCTTTTAACAACCGTTTATTAAACATGATTAACTAATATTACGACTTTTGCTGGCCATAGAACTCGTTGTAGTCGTACTCTCTGAAAGGCACGTCGTAGGTAATGAAGCCGGAATCCCGGGCCTGCTCCACCGCCACCCTCAAACGCAAATGACTCTTCTGGCACAGACCCGTCTTCGAGTAGCTGAGGACATCTCCATTGTGGGGCGATATGAATTGCTCCAGCAGCTCCGTGTTGCGGTAATCCAGGACCAAATACTCATCCCGACAGATGGGACAAGGGTTACCGGTGGATATTTTCCCCTGGCGAATGCAGGTCTTGCGTGTCTTGCGCGGAGCATACATGCCCTTGTGGTTGCGTCTAAAAGAGGAGTATATTTCAATATTAGTGTAATCTTTGTCAGAAGAGGATTCCTACCGATATTGAGTCCACACGAAATCGTCGCCATAAGTCTGCTTGTAGGCGGCACTCTTCAGATAACGTATTGATGTTTCCACGGGTATCACCTGGGTGCGATCTTTGGGGTCCGGTCCAGAGCTCTTTTGCTCCTCTTCGCCATCGGCGGCCTCTGCGTCAGTTTCCGTTGCTGCTGCCGTTTCCGCCTTGCATCTGAAGGCGCTGGCTGTGTGCAAAGCTCCCCGGCTGTTGCGCGTTATGCTAGCCAAACCATTGTATATCCCTCGCGCAATGGGCAACATTTTTAGTTATAAAAACTGAATTGAATTTCCAAAAACGCAACGACGTAACAAGCAGAATGTGTGCCGGGGAAACAGCTGATCGGAAAACCACAAGTTGGCAGCACCGAATCGGTTAAGGCTGGAAAAATAACTAACTAAATCTAGTGGCACGAATAATATTTTTACTAATTTACTAATAGTGGCTTCATAATAAATATTATTGCTCACTTCATTTTTTTTTTTTTCAACTTAAATTGTAATTTTAAAAAATACATCGGAAACATTGATATATTGATGTTCTCCATCCCTGTCGATAAATTCTGTGCGCGCGAGAGTTAAATGTACTGTTTATTCTGTTAATGCGTATATTCAGACGTCAAAATTCAAAATTTGTATAAAAAAAATATACAAACAAAAATAGTAGTGGTACAGACCGCTGAAGTAATGATTAAAGCGGTGAGTAACAGAATAGTAAACATGATCATCACACAAACCCACACACACGTGCAAAAATATAGCATGAATGAACAGCCAAATGCCGCTAGTGTCCGTTTTAGTTTCTTTCGGATTTTACTGGTGCAAAGTAGCGTTGACTGCAAGCGGAAACGGAGTGTCGTGTCGTCGTCGTCGTCGTCCGTTGTCGTCCGTTGTCGTTGTCGCCAGTGCGTGGTGTTGCTGTTGCTGTAGTTTTGGTGTGGTGGGGGGCAGGAAGCCCTAAATCACGTGTATAATAAAAGGAACCGAACCTCTACAACCAGACCAGCATTTATTTGCCATTGCCATTTGCCGTGGCGGCATACGACAAGCGCCAGGCGTTGACGTTCCCGGGAGTTGGCCGTAATTCATCCAATACTTGGTAGTAATGGCCACCAGTAGTTTCGATTGCGTGCATGCATAAATTTGTTGTTTGTTTTAATCAATATCGGAGCAGACGGTCATTTTGATTTTAATTGTTTCCAAGTAAAAGAAAAGTTGGGCCCAACCACATAGTATCGTAGTGTTCTTCGTAGAGCTAACACAAATCCAAGTAACATTTAACATTACTGTTCGCGCCGCCCCTCGAAGGTGAGTCAGGTGAGAGCGAGAGCCTTGCCTTTGCTTGCCTTTATAAATAGAGAGACCCCCGCCGTACGTACAGACCCCGCAATAGCCGTGCAATGCAAGCCACACTACAATTTCTTATCAATTGCAAAAACAGCACAGAAACAGCAACAGAAACAGAAAAAAGGGCAACACAAAAATAATAGTGCTATAAATACCGCTATGTGGTGAACCGCCAGTTTGAATGAGAGAGCGAGTGTGGCGTCGGCAGGCATGTCGCGCGGTCACCTCACCCGAAAAGCAGGCTGACAAAAACAGGGTGGCGGCACCCCACCTCACCCCAGACCAAGAGGGCAAGACCCTTACACCTTGCAGTGGGGAGTTGCTGTAGGAGTTGGAGTGCTTTTCGCGCACTTCGTGTAATAAATTGTTATTTTCCTTCGGCGCCACAAACGAAACGAAAATCGTGGTTACATTGTGCCAAATTAATACCTGTTGGCTGTGCTGTGTGGGCCCCCCTTTTATTTTTATGCCTTTCACAAGCAAACAAACAAATTATGTGAATACGATTGTGCGGGTATGGGATCGACTACGGGAGTACCTCGTGAGGCATTTTACTTTTTAATGTTATACCTTATCTGGTATGATTAAAAGTTGTGCCAAGCATGAAGGGTGTTACATCCCTCGATAATAGGGTCCACACAAGACAACAAACACGTAGTTTGTACACAAAAGTGTAATTAAAAGATTAAGATACTGCCATGGTTTATATGGGGGAGATTAAAGTAGTTATACAACCCCTTAAAGGTCCTATAGGAATGGTATACGTAATCCAAAAACCCCCTCTAAATTGCTGGGTAACCGCGTAAACCCAACGAAGGCGTCACTAGAGTCGGCGTCAAATAATTTTTGCTGTCGCCATCTGCACATACAACATTTCGGTTTCCCATTTAACTTCCGCCCTATAGAGGGTAGGGTCTACACGCCCACACTCCTCTGGCACTTGGCTTTCATTTTCGAAATTTGAATCAGCGCTCTACTGGTGTTTCTTCAGGCCTCCTTTTGTTTGTACTGCGCTCTGTTGCACGTCAAAAAGGAAATGTTTGCTTATGGCCGGCCCCACAGGGCGGCTACCCAGATTATAGGACTTTGCTTTCATGTCCTTCGTGTCTCTTTCTCTCGGGGGGGGCTCTACGGTTACATTAGTGGAATGCCCACGCGTGTGCCGCCGCCAGTCTGTCAATTCCACGTGAAGTTCCTCATACACGGAGGGGTAGGGAGATGGAGGGGAGGTCAATAGCAGCTGGTGGGCTGCTTTATCAATAAGTTGTTGCCAGTTTTGATTAATGTGTTTTTTTTCCCTGCTTTTCTTTGGGGGACACGACATTCCATTCCCTAATGGCCAGTGTTCGAACTCGCTTCAAGTGGAATTTTCCCTTATAGATTTCCCTGCTATAAATGACCTAATTAATTTAATTGCATTAAGCATTTTGCATGTACTTTCCTCAAGTATTTTATAGTTCATTAATTGAGAGCTTTTAATTGATTAAATATGTGCTATGTTTTGGGTATATTTAGTATAATTATTTGTTGTTAATAAGATTCTATAATGGTGCAACTTTTATAGCTTGGTTCTTATAACTAGTCGTAGAACGGAAATAGATAATTTTACTGATAAAGTTCGAGGAATTAGTTACGTCTCTAGCTATCAAGATTAGCTACATTTTCTAGACATCTACACTTACAATACAAATATTTCAATATTTTCGCACTCTTTACAATATATTTTAAAGCCTAAATTGAATAGGTTTCGGACTGGTCACCTTTCGGTTTATGGGCCATTTGTCATAGATAAATACACCACCTCTTGGAGGACATAAAGAATGTTATAACAAGCAAATGGCCTGCTATAAATACAATCCTTTGTATATCAAACTAATCCCAAACCAACGTCCCAACCAAAGATAGATAGCGTTCACAACAATTTAAATACCAATTTGCCTAATTAAGGCACCTTTGGCGCGGCGGCGCGCCTCCGACACTGACAACTCATTCGAGTTCCCCCACGGACCTGCCGTAAGCCCAAAAATATTGCGTGACACGCCGGCCCATTCGGTGGCAGCAGGTGTGGGATCCAGTGCAGTTGGAGGGCAGACCTAATGACATCAACGCCGCACTTAGCGGGGGGAGAGAGGCGAGGATTACTGTGCAGAGGTCATTCGTTGACACCCTTGGCCTCCTGCAATAACAAAAGTTTTTAGAATAAGAATTCATACACATTTAGTACAATCCTCGCCCATCTGGTTAGCTTACTTGTACTTTGTTACTTGTATTCCCATCGAAAGCGTAAATTATGCATGTAGGAAAGGGCTACGCCATGCTTCGGAAGGATACATCTGTTGGACTTCCCAAGACGTGGCCTGACATTGAATCCAGACGCCACGTCGCCAATCATTAGTCAGGGACAGTCCTCAAGGCCTTGAAGTTGTGTTCCGTTTCGTTCATCACAAGTATTTGTCCCTTCTTCGTAGACGATGGCGGGCAAGAGCGACAAGGAAATTCTGGCCAACTCCATGTACGAGGATGATCCCAATGGCAATTCAGCGCCAGCCACAACCAAGGACCAAGAAACGGATCAGAGGCAGGCGGCAGTGCTCAAAGCGTCCAGTGTGGCGGCGCCTCCATCGGCGGCACCACGTTGGGGACCACAGAACAAGGGCGCCCAGGAGCTGGCCTCTTTGTACAGTCCAGGTGAGGATTTACTATATAGCTCTGTAAAGAAAAACGGATTGGATAACATTTTCATATTGTACACAACCCGACAATCTTTACCGTAGGCAAGCGGGCCCAGGAAATCATTTGCGTGTACACCTGCATAGGCCTCATGATCATCAATCTGATACTGATTGTCCGGCACATGCGTCTGGAGAGGATTGGTGTGGCCTTTGTGTCCGCATTGTGTGGCATCATAACAGCAGACTTTGCCTCTGGTTTGGTCCACTGGGCAGCAGATACCTGGGGCTCCGTGGAATTGCCCCTCATAGGCAGGGTATGCCAGTGCCTTCTTCTGCCGATCAAAAGTTTCTGTAATAATGTGGTTTTTTATTATTATTAGAATTTCCTGCGTCCGTTCCGTGAGCATCATTTGGATCCCACATCCATAACGCGCCACGATTTCATTGAAACGAATGGCGACAACTTTATGGTTGGAATTCCCATCCTAGGATACTTGGCGCACTATTTCTACACTCGTTCGCCCAGCGAGATTCAGTTACATTTTGGCTGGATAGCCTATGTATTCCTTTGCTCCATATTCGTGGCCATGACAAATCAGGCGAGCGGGTTCTCCCATATAATATAAGTACATTGTTTGGTTCATGAAAAATAATCGGAATTTTATGGTTTTATAGATTCACAAATGGTCGCATACCTACTGGGGTCTGCCCCGGTGGGTTCTGTTACTGCAAAGCTGTCACATTATTCTGCCCAGGAAGCATCATCGCATACATCATGTGGCGCCGCACGAGACGTACTTTTGTATAACCACAGGATGGTTGAATTGGCCGCTGGAACGCATAAGGTTTGTTCGGTTTGCTTATCCTTTATTTTCATGCGAGCCCATTTATTTGTCCCCGCAGATTCTGGTCTACACTTGAGCTTGTTATTGAGCATTTTACGGGCCTGAAGCCACGCGATGATGATATGAAATGGGCCAAGAAACTCACATAGGGCACATTTGCTGCCCCAACGACTGTATATAGAAAATACTGGACCAAAAGCAGCCTTATATCTATGAAATGTTATTTTGCACAACCAAGTAGCCTTTCAACTGAGACCAGATTACATATATGTATATTAAGTTAACTGAACAAATCGCATAGTTTTTTAGTTGCAGTCGTGACACACACACTAGAGCACTAGACACTAGAGAGCGCATAAAAGAACCACAATCACTGATCTCTTTTACGAGTGAGAGCCTTATCTTATGTATACCTACTACTATTATATAATGAAATGAAAAAAAACGCTTGTTAAAACATTTTGATAACTTTACAAAAAGATAAAAAAGTGCATAAGTGCAATACAATACAACACTCTTATACATAAGCTTACACAGAGCAAATGACCCTAAAAATGAAAGACATTCTCAATATATTTCATCATTGCCTGCAAAAGATATACATATATACATACAAATGACGATATATATATATACAAATTGTTATACGATTTAGGCGCTGTATGCAATCAAGAATGTTACCTACAAAACGATTTTCAATCGTGTAAGATTCGGACAGAAAATGTCTTGGCATAAGCTAATGATGAGATACTAATTTTTTTAGTACGCACACTTTTAGTGGCATGTATTACTTTTAGTGTAATCTGAAAATGAAGAATTTATTCATACGGATTTGTATAATTTGTTACCAAAAAGAGCCAGCATCTCTCTGGCCGCTTAGGAAAGTTGTTTGTACAATGTCGAGGAGTTGTCGTAGTCGTTGTTATTTTGTGAAGCGTATTAGCAGTTAAATGCTTATAGTATCATTTAGCACACTAAATTCTAAGAGAGCAATATTCATTGTGATGCAAGTAAAATAAATTCAACTAGAATTTACAGTACACGTTATTCTCATCTGTGCTTAAAGCTTGTGGAAGGAGGAAGAGAGCATCTATAAATATCTTACATCTCTAAAGGGGCAATGAGTCAGCCAATTTTGGAGTCATCTGAAGATAAGCGATAAATCGAAAACGTTAAGATGACCGTATGCGGTTGTTTTTTAATCGCAAAATAACATATATTTTTAAAATCACAATTATTAACAGTATAATAAAAGGTGAATCTCTCCAGAAGTTATCCCAACAAACGTCAAAGAACGAATTAGAAAAGGATACGTATTCTTTATATGATTCTGATCAAATGCGGCACTTTGCATCACAAAATCACTTTTAATTTTCGAACCACAATTGATCTTGATGTTCGAGTTCAAGCAAAGTTTCCTGAGGGGAAATGCATTACGATTTTAATAAAGTCCACGTTTTACAAATCCACTCTGGAAACAAACTTGAAACTTAATTATTTAATTTAATTTAAATTTGCAGCAGCCATTTTTCTTTTCTTGCCTACTCAGAATTGTGACGAGATTTAAAAAAGGTCACGTTTCACAAATCTGAGCCGGTAAAAAAATGAAAATGTGGGTTTAACTCGTGAATTAGGTTGTTGGGATACGATTACTTTTTCAAAATGATCAATATTTGTCTATATATTCATTATTAGATATATGTATTTTTCAAACAAAGTCTCCATACTTGAAACTGGAATTATTCAATTTCGAATTCGTCGATTCGCATGTGATCTGAGGCACACAAGACCTGTTAATTCTGTGCTTTACATCACAAAGTCCACTTTTATTTTTCAAATCACAATTTATTTTATAGCTTTTCACGCGCAGATGATGGTGTTGTTCAAGCATAGTTTCCAGAGTGGAAGTGCAATACGAGTTAAAAAATCAACGTTTTGCAAATCCACTCCGGTAAGAAGCTTGAAATTTCCTAACTCCTTTGTCTATTACTCGCACATTAAATATTTAACAAGAGCTTTTTTCCAAGCAATGTTTACAGGCTAAAATTGTGATACGAGTAAAAAAAGCAGCGTTTCACAAATCTGGCCTGGTAACAAACTTGAAACTGGTGTTACTCAAATGGAAATTTGTCGATTACTCACATCTTGATCGTGATTGAATACATCACACATTGCTCTATGTGCCCTAAATCATAGATATGAAATACATATGTATGTAGAAGTGCAATCTAGTTTTCATCACAAAACTCTAGTTTTTTTCCTTCTTTTTTAAACATAGGTTTGTCCTTTTTTGTCGAACGCTCACATCTGCTTGTAGGGCAGACAAGTGGCCTTATGAATTAGAAAATATCATAAGTCCTCCTGTTTGCCATACAACATCAATGTGAATAAGGTGGGAGGATCACGGTAACTTTATCTCTGAATATGTGAATGAATATTTTCAAGCAAAGTTTCCAGGTTGCAGCTTGATACGAGTAAAAAAGGCAGAGAATCACAGTTCCGGCCTGGTAACGAACTGGAAATGTGCGTCCTAATATTTAATATTAATTGATCATTCCACGCTGAATACTCACATCTATTTTGCTCTGTAGTCAACAACAGTATTATGAGTTAGAAAATATTATAATATACCCCTGTTGACTTCATAGCACAAACGTGAATTAGATTCAAAAAACCTCGTCAAAATTTTCACACGCACAATTTAATCTAGAGCACACGCGCAAATAACTTAGTAACTCTTTTTTAGTTTGAATATACATTTTCCCGCTGTGGAAAAGCAACGAAAAATAGAATTTTGCGAAGAAATTCTGTCTTTCACTGCTCTTTTAAAGCAAGACATGAATTTTAAATCTATTATTGACAAAAATGTGTGATTCTATAATTATTGTTATTAATTACTGATGATTTTGATCACACGCGCAATTTAAGAGATAGCCCATTCGCACTTGCACTCGCAATACGATTCTAACCTCCAATTGAACTTATAATCTACTCGTTATTTACTAATCCTTATATATATTTAATTATTCAATATTTAATTATTGTTCCAAATTATTGATGCTTTCGATCACACAAACACACAGAAATTTGATTTTGGAGCAGCAATTTTTCTTTTCTTACCTGCCCACAGTTCTGAAACGAGTAAAAAAAAAAAACGTTTCACAAATGTGAGCTGGTAAAAAAATGAAAATTTGGGTTTAACTCGTTCGTCCTTTCTCGTTGACTGCTCACATCTGTGAACCATGTGAATAAGGTTGTACTTTTTTAAGGTTTACTTTTTAAAAATGATCAATATTTTTTCTATATATTCATCTTTTAATATATGTATTTTTCAAACAAAGTTTCCAGATTTAAAAAGTGAATATTTCACAAATTGCATTCTTGTATTAAGTTTGAAACTGGAATTACTCAATTGGGAATTCGTCGAGTCTCATTTGATCTGATCTGAGATAAACAAGAGATAAATGATTTCAAAAATGTCACATATTCCTTGCATGTCTCAAGCAAACGCAAATTGAACACTTTCTTCATTATGTTTTCCAATAAATTGAGAATGTTTATTTTCGGATCACGAGCTCTTATTTTCTCAGGTGGTATTTTTCAAGCAAAGTTGACAGGCTAGAGCTGTGTGTACGAATTGAGAAAAACTACGCATCACGGATCTGACCTGTTAACAAACCGAAAATGTGGGCTTCAATTTCAGAACAATTTTAGATCATAACTTTTCAGTGCACTCATAAATGTAGCGCATCAATTGTGGTAAGTTGTCTTCACCAAATCACGTTTATTTATCAAAACAACGAATTATACCATCCTTACCATTTACCAAATATTTGTTTGTAACAAGCTCTAAACTGGAATTACGCAATTGCTCACATCTGATCTAAGACACCCAAGGGATGGAGAGTTTAAGTTTGAATATATCACACATACCCTGGATGTCTTGAGTCAAATGCAAACTAAATACTATCTTCATTCAAATGTTTTCCAATCACTTGAAAATTGTGCACCAAACGAATGCGATGAAGGAGATATTTTTCAAGCAAAATTGCCAATCCGAAAATGTGATACGAGTAAAGAAAAGCTACGTTTCACAAATTTGGCCTGGTAAAAAACTTGAAATGCGGCCTTAAGTTTTAGTTAATGTTTCTTTGTGGAGTACTCACATCTTGCTTTGCGGACAATTTTCAGTGTATTCTTCGCTAAATATGTATGTAGGTTCTTTTCAAACAAAGTTACCACAACACCGATTCAAAAAACGAATTATAACTAGCAACGTATTTGGAATCTGATATTACTCAACCAAGAAACGGATCAGAGCCAGGCGGCGGTACTCACAGCGGCGCCTCCATCGGCAGCACCACGTTGGGGACCACAGAACAAGGGCGCCCAGGAGCTGGCTTCCTTGTACAGTCCAGGTGAGGATTTACTATATAGCTCTGTAAAGAAAGACGGATTGGATAACATTTTCATATTGTACACAACCCGATAATCTTTACCGTAGGCAAGCGGGCCCAGGAAATCATTTGCGTGTACACCTGCATAGGCCACATGATCATCAATCTGATACTGATTGTCCGGCACATGCGTCTGGAGAGGATTGGTGTGGCCTTTGTGTCCGCATTGTGTGGCATCATAACAGCAGACTTTGCCTCTGGTTTGGTCCACTGGGCAGCAGATACCTGGGGCTCCGTGGAATTGCCTCTCATAGGCAGGGTATGCCAGTGCCTTCTTCTGCCGATCAAATGTTTCTGTAATAATATCGCATTTTATTATTATTAGAATTTCCTGCGTCCGTTCCGTGAGCATCATTTGGATCCCACATCCATAACGCGCCACGATTTCATTGAAACGAATGGCGACAACTTTATGGTTGGAATTCCCATCCTAGGATACTTGGCGCACTATTTCTACACTCGTTCGCCCAGCGAGATTCAGTTACATTTTGGCTGGATAGCCTATGTATTCCTTTGCTCCATATTCGTGGCCATGACAAATCAGGCGAGCGGGTTCTCCCATATAATATAAGTACATTGTTTGGTTCATGAAAAATAATCGGAATTTTATGGTTTTATAGATTCACAAATGGTCGCATACCTACTGGGGTCTGCCCCGGTGGGTTCTGTTACTGCAAAGCTGTCACATTATTCTGCCCAGGAAGCATCATCGCATATATCATGTGGCGCCGCACGAGACGTACTTTTGTATAACCACAGGATGGTTCAATTGGCCGCTGGAACGCATAAGGTTCGTTCGGTTTTCTTATCCTTTATTTTCATGCGAGACCATTTATTTGTCCCTGCAGATTCTGGTCTACTCTTGAGCTTGTTATTGAGCATTTTACGGGCCTGAAGCCACGCGATGATGATATGAAATGGGCCAAGAAACTCACATAGGGCACATTTGCTGCCCCAACGACTGTATATAGAAAATACTGGACCAAAAGCAGCCTTATATCTATAAAATGTTATTTTGCACAACCAAGTAGCCTCTCAACTGAGACGAGATTACATACCTTTTACATCACAAAATCACTTTTAATTTTCGAACCACAATTGATCTTGATGTTCGAGTTCAAGAAAAGTTTCCAGAGGGTAGATGCAATACGATTTCAATAAAGTCCACGTTTTACATATCCACTCTGGAAACACACTTGAAATTTAATTATTTAATTTAATTTAAATTTGCAGCAGCCATTTTTCTTTTCTTGCCTACCCAGAATTGCGACGAGATTTAAAAAAAGGTCACGTTTCACAAATCTGAGCTGGTAAAAAAATGAAAATGTGGGTTTAACTTGTTTGTCCTTTCTCGTTCACTGCTCACTTCTGTGAACCATGTGAAGAATTAGGTTGTTGGGATACGATTACTTTTTCAAAATTATCAATATTTTTCTATATTTTCATCTTTAGATATATGTATTTTTCAAACAAAGTCTCTAGACTTGAAACTGGAATTATTCAATTGGGAATTCATCGATTCGCATGTGATTTGAGGCACACAAGACCTGTTAATTCTGTGCTTTACATCACAAAGTCCACTTTTATTTTTCAAATCACAATTTATTTTATAGCTTTTCACGCGCAGATGATGGTGTTGTTCAAGCATAGTTTCCAGAGTGGAAGTGCAATACGAGTTAAATCAACGTTTTGCAAATCCACTCTGGTAAGAAGCTTGAAATTTCTTTAGAAACTAAAATTTAGTTAAATTAAATTTAAAAAGAAGCTTCTTTCCAAGCAATGTTTCCAGGCTAAAATGGTGATACGAGTAAAAAAAAGCAGCGTTTCACAAATCTGGACTGGTAACAAACTTGGGTATTCGTCGATTACTCACATCTTGATCGAAAACACACAAAATAATCTATGAGTTAGAATACATCACACATTGTTCTATGTGCCCTAAACCATAGATATGAAATACATATGTACATAGAAGTGCAACACGATTTTCACTCGAAAATTGTACGAGAGTCAGCTTTAGCTAGTTTTTATCACAAAACTCTAGTTTTTTTCCTTCTTTTTTAAACATAGGCTTATCCTTTTTTGTCGACCGTTCACATCTGGTTGTAGGGCAGACAAGTGGCTTTATGAATTAGAAAATATCATAAGTCCTCCTGTTTGCCAAACAACATCAATGTAAATAAGGTGGGTACTTTATCTCTGAATATGTGAATAAATATTTTTAAGCAAAGTTTCCAGGTTGCAGCTTGATACGAGTAAAAAAGGCAAAGAATCACAGTTCCGGCCTGGTAACTAACTGAAAATGTGCGTCCTGGTATTTAATATTAATTGATCATTACACGGTGAATACTCACATCTATTTTGCTCTGTAGTCAACAACAATATTATGAGTTAGAAAATATCATAATATACCAATGTTGACTTCATAGCAAAAACGTGAATTAGATGCAAAAAAACCTCGTCAAAATGTTTACACGCACAATTTAATCTAGAGCACACGCGCAAATAACTTAGTAACTCTTTTTTAGTTTGAATATACATTTTCCCGCTGTGGAAAAGCAACGAAAAATAGAATTTGCTAAGAAATTCTGTCTTTTGCTGCCTTTTCAAAGCAAGACATGAATTTTAAATCTATTATTGACAAAAATGTGCGATTCTATAATTATTGTTATTAATTACTGATGATTTTGATCACACGCGCAATTTAAGAGATAGCCCATTCGCACTTGCAAAACGATTCTAACCTCAAATTGAACTTATAATCTACTCGTTATTTACTAATCCTCTTAGTAATTTGCATATTTTAGAATTTATTAGTGATATTTTACATAACTCTTTTATATTTTGATAATATTTTGCTCGAATGGCCACTTTGAATGTGCTCACAATAATAATTACACACGCACAATTCAAGAGATGGCGCAAGCGCACACGCAAGCAGTTCGCACTTGTACCCAAACAGCTTTAACCTCCAACTCAAATCTTAATCTACTTGTTTTTTAGTAATCCTCTTAGTAATTTGCATATTTTGGAATTTATTGTGGATATTTCTAACAACTGTTTTATATTTTGGTAATATTTTGCCTGAATCGTAACTTTTAATGTGTTTACAATGATATTACACACGCACACCCCTAAGCGCACGCGCTCTCGCACAAAACGATTTTAACCTTCAATTTAAATCTTAATCCATTCGCTATTTAGTAATCCTCTTAGTTATTTGTGTATTTTTGAATCTATTATTTATATTTGTATTAGGCCTCTTGTATGTTGATAATATCTTGCTGCAAATTATTAATTTGTGAATTTTTCAATCAAAAATATGAAATATCAATCAAACCCACATTAGTGCGGGTGCGCAAGCGCATTCTTATTTAACTTTGATTGTAACTTTTAGCGTACCTGTTAGAATTTTAATGTTTTTTGTAAAATATATATTGCCTATAATGTTGTACTTAGCTTTTATTTTTGCAATAAAATTTCGCAGAGCCAAATTCACGTCAGCGGTGTATGCCGGCCAAAGAAGAAGAAAGAGAACGGTTATGGACCTGTCACAAAATGTCGGAAGGATTAGTGATGGAAAGCTGCGAATATTTGGCAACACTAATCGTTTATCGAATTAAGTATTATTATTGTTTTTCTATTTCCTGTCCGGCATTAATTAATAAATTCTATGGGCAGTATTACTTTTCTGGCCTAGATCGGCGGCTTCTAAAAGGGTTTTCAGAAATATGTACATATATATAAACAACACTGTAATCGACACTACGATAAACATATTTACATATGTAGGGGTACATCAAGTATACCCTTGCTTATGCCATACAAAAACATATTTATTAATTTAGTTGTTAGTTGTGTAATCGTATCGATCGTTCCGTTAGTTTCTAACAAAATGGGTCGCCTGATGACCATGAAGCAGAAGCGTGAAAGCGTCGAGCGCGAGCGCAGGGAACGCAAACGCATGGAGGAGGTGAAGGCGCGCGAGAGGCTGGGCTTCTATGGTAAGATTGGCTCTATTTAGATCCATTTCCAACTATGTATGTCCGATGGTCGCCACCACACCCAGGTCCTTTAAAATATGTGAACAAAAAGGGTTCAGCTGAACCAAAGAAGGGCGTTAAAGAGCAAGAAAAAGGAGAACAATCCGAGGGTGAAGACGACTTGGATGAAATGCGGGACTTTATTGTCGAGGAAGATGAGGAGATTAGCTCCCAAACCGTTTCATCGCACATCCGGAAAATTTTTGGCTATGACAAGCGTCGCTTTGCGGACGAGTCGGACATGGACTTGCGCCACATGGACGCCAACTTTGAGGAGGTGGAGAAGGAGGAGCGCACTAGCATGCGGCTGGGCAGGAAGGAGGACCTGGACGATATGCGCCTGGAACGCGAGCAGAATAAACGTAAAAAAAAGAAAATGTCCAAGGGAAAATAGAAACGATTTGTACGATTTGGGAACAGATTCAAGAGATATTTATTGTGTGCCGCGTTCTTTCATTAGATTTGTCTATTTTTTTTTCCTCCCTGTCCTTTCTTTTCTGCTCCTCCAACTCCCGAGCCTTAGTCCACTTCTCGATCTTACGCTTGACGTACTCGTCATGGAATGCTTGCTCTTTGTCCCGCTTAATCTTCTGGCGACGCAACTCCGCCTCGCTGTGGACAAACATGTGGCGACACTTGCGACGCAACCAACTCTTCTTCTTTTTGATTTTCCTCACCGTTTGGGATTCATGTTGTGAGGCAGAAGGAGCGCCTTCCCGTTCTATAGATACTGTCGCATCCTTATTGTGTACTTGCTCATGTCCCTGTCCCTGTCCATATCCATTTCCCTTACATCTCGCATTGACACAGCGGTACAGAAGAACCAATCCCCCAAAGACCAACAGATAGGCCAACACAAGCACCAGCTTGTGCCACCAAAGAAAGATTCGGGGTCCCATCATCTGTGGCTTGTCCGATGATCCTGATCCTGGGCTAATGCCAGCCACCTCTCTGGCCAGATCACGCTTCAACTTGTGACAGTCCAAGGCGGTCATAGCTTGTATATTCTCTTTGTATATGGCCGGTGTGTCGTCCTGCCACCAAGCTGCTGCAGCCATTTCTCTGCCGAAGATCTCTCGACATTTTTTGTAGACATCATCCATCCATTTCTGGCACTCGGCCCGATTAATATCAATCCTGCAAACCGGATTCATAATTCTCAATAGAGCTACGAGATTGAGAACTGTTCAATATTCGAATGTATCTTTGAATGAACTTAAAAGACCTGCTGGGCTTATAGAAAAAAGGTACTTGAAATGATTTTAAGGAAAACCAAGGCCCACAAGGTAAGCAGAATAACCAGTGATACTGATACTTGCTGTAATATTTATCTTTCTAATAGATCCTTAAGCTGTTTATGCGATGCTGCTGTGCTTTTCCGAATACAGGATCGATCACATGCCCGAGTCACCCAAGGACATATGCACTCGTGGGTAATGCTACCGATGCCTCCTCAGAGAATCCCCCTGAACCTAAAAGTTGGGCAAAACATTCAGTATTTATAAGAAATAAAGCAGAACATATGTAAACTTAAAAGAAGAATTGCAGAGGCAGAAAGAAGCTTGGTTTTTATTAAATTCATATTCCTCTGATATTAGAACCATTCGATTCGATTCATCATCTGCATGACTTCATCTACTACTAGATAAATATACTTATTAACGATTCGTATAAACAGAATAGAATCCCAAAATATGTTTCAAACACAAACGGACTCTTTGCCACCCTTATATGACTCGCCACTGTGGCAACCTCTGGCAGGTTCAGGCTTAGGGATCACCATGGAAACGGTCAACCCAAAACAAAGGACAGTCTCTAGATTTGTTTTCATTCAAGGAGTGCATTTCTAAGACTATATTTTAACAGCAAATGATATCCCAGATATATAGTTGTCAATCAAAATGAGTGGACCCGTCGAACCGAAAACCGAAACCGAGGTAGTGCCTCCACCTCCACCAACAGCCGCAGGAAGACCCAGGCCACCCACTTCGCAACTCTTTTCGGTAAGAAAACAAAGCCTGAGCGACCCATTGATTATATATATATTTTCCGGTTTTATAGCGCGGAAATCTGGTTAGCAGTCGAACTGGCGGTGGTGATAAGACAGCGCTGGCCAGACCATCCACTGCGGTCCGTGCCGTGGGCTATGCGGCCAACAGCAGTGGTTCCGCTGGCCAGAGGTTCGATCAGTTCTTTCTGGAGAAGGCCAAGCAGCAGACGCTCTCCTCGGCCAATGCAGCCGTCGATGCCGCCAAGGAAGTCAAGTAGGAACGAATGGTTTTGGGTTGAAACTGAATTTAATTTGCGTTTTTCAGTCCCCAGATTAAGTACAAAAATCTGGAGGCAAAGATTGTGAAGCTACTGGAGGCATCCATTGTATTGGCCGCACGGAGTTCCAGCGGAGGAGACAGCAATTCGGATGTAAAGTCCGCTCTGGCGGATGCCTTGAACAAGGCCAAAGAAGCCTTCTCCTTGGATCGAACCCTGCATCGCTTTCGGGATCAGCAGGGGGAGAATGTGTATCACAATTTCGATTTGACCTATGCTGTGAGTAAAGAAGAACCCATCTTTGATTCCTTCTCCTGTAAATCTATCTGTATCTGTCAGGTATTTTTCAATCTTGCGGAGCAATACGAGCACAATGATATGCACATCGAGGCCCTGAACACGTACAGCATCATGACCAAGAACAAGATGTTTCCCCATGTCAATCAGCTGAAGCTCAATATGGGTAATATCTACTACAAGATGGGTATCTACCCAAAGGCCATAAAGATGTATCGCATGGCCTTGGATTCGGTGCCCAAGAATCTGAATCAATTGCGTTTGAAGATCACCGAGAATATTGGCGTACTGTTCGTGCGGATGGGCTCCTATTCGGACGCTGCTTCCAGTTTTGAGTTCATCATGTCCGAGCGGGCGGACATCAAGAGTGGCATCCATCTGCTGCTCTGCTACTATGCCATGGGTGATGTGGAGAAGATCAAGAGTGCATTCCGTAATCTGTGCGATGTCCAGGCCGTGGAGAGTGAAAGCGATCTGGACAGTGAGAATAATATTATCAAGTTGCAACAGCAAGCTGAACAGGCAGGAAAAGGCGCTGGAACACAGGATCTACAGAAATCCACAGATGGTGAGGCGACCAGTGGTGGTGGTGGTGCTGAAGTGGCCGTAATCGATGCCGAGGGTGGTAGCACCTACGAGAAGGTCCAGGAGTCCATCAATACCTCGGCCAAGGCAAAGAACCGTTCTGTTCTGCAGGCCCTCAAAACGGATGAACTGGCTCTGTACAACAAACAAAAGAGGAATGCAGAGAAGCGTTCCATTACAATGATCGTGGATCTGATATCACCCGTAATTGAGGAGAACTACAATGATGGTGAGTGTGTGTGTCGTCCCAGTACCAGTCTGTGACTATATGTCAACACTCATCCATTTTCTAGGCTACAACTGGTGCATTGAGATCATCAAGACCTCGAATCTATCCTGGTTGGCCAATGAACTCGAACTGAATAAAGCCTTGGTCTATCTACGACAGAACGATGTAAATCAGGCCATCGAAACCTTGCAGATGTATGATCGCAAGAGCGAGGGTTCCATGACAGCCAGTGCACTGACAAACCTGAGTTTTATTTACATAAGTGTAAGCTATAGGCTGGTACACCTATAATCTTTATAATTTTAATCCATATCCATAGTTGGGCAACCTGGAGATGGCCTCGCATTGCCTGAATCAGCTGCAGGATATCGGTGCTCTGGAGACAAATGCCTTGGCCTTGATCAATGCTGGGATTGTGGATATGCAGAAGCAGAACCTAAGCTCCGCCAGGGATCGCCTGGAGCGTGCCCTGCAGCTGCAACCCACCAGCTTTGAGGCCAACTATAATCTTGGCTTGGTGGCGCTCGCTCAGCAGGACTATCAGCAGGCAGAGGAGCAGTTCGAGCTGCTGAAGGCGCAGCTAATGGTGCCTCACTCGGTGCAGCATAGCCATGTTTACTATCAGCTGGCAAAGTTGCAAGAGCGAAGACTCAGCAATGGCTCTGGCATGGCGGGAAGCGGCTTCAAGCCTACAGCAACGCCGGGTGCCCTGCAGGCGTATCTGCAGGTGCTGGGCATATCCGCCGCCGACATCGACTCGCGTCTGTTCGAGAAGGTCGGCTCCATGTACGAGCAGATACAGGACCATCAGGAGGCGAACCAGTACTACAATGAGGCCTACCGCATCAACATGAGCGACATTAGCATTGCCAGCTCTATTGGCTCCTACTACATCAAGCTGCAGGCCACGGAAAAGGCCCTCTACTACTACGAGCGAGCGGTTCTGGCTGATCCCAATGACCCCAACCTCATGCTACGGATTGCCAGCTGTTTCCGCAACTCCTATCTGCCGCCCAAGCAGTATCTGGGGATGTTCGAGAAGATCTATGCTCGATTTCCGGATAACCTCACGTGTGTGCGGGCTTTGATGCAGGTCACCAAGAGCCTAGGACTCACTGATCTCCACGAGAGGTATTCCCTGGACTATGCCCGACTCCACAAGCTGCAACAGGAGCGACAGAACGAGCAACGCTACCAACAGCAGCGTCTATCATCGGCTACTTCAAGCAGCAGTCGTATGAGGAGTAAGGATCTGACTTATATTCAAACCAATCTATTTTAAAAATCCTTTTTTCAATCAGCTATCCGACCATCGAATGAGGAACGTTTGCAGGAAAACAGCGATCTGTCTTACAGACAAACTTCTGCCACGTTTTCAGGTAATATATCCAATAGAAATATTGTATTTAATATCTTTAATATATATTTCCATTGCCAGTTCAACAATTCGATCCTTTGGGTCCACCAGCGGAGCGTCCACGCACTGGCATGTATCGTGGCCAACACAGCAGAGACGAATCCGATGATGATGCGGAGATGAATGCCGAAAGCTTGTTGCCCATCTAAAGATCATAGTTTTCTCTTGATTAAATACTACATAAAGGACATTTCAATATTGGTTTTAAATATTTTTTTATTACGCTTTCAAGGCCAATAATACATAAATCTGTGTTGTGTTTTGATAATATTACGTTCGAAAATTTAAAAGGATGTTCGTTCTATTTGGAAAAACTCGACTGTCTTTAGAGACACATAATTAACGACCTTGCCATCAGCCAAAAGCGTTGAACCCTTTGCTCGTTTTCACCTTTTTTTGAGTGTGTAACACGCTAATTACATTTTGCGTGATATATTGAGTAAAATGTGTGTATGTTGTGTGTGTGTGTGTGCTTCTATTGAAAGTTTAAAATTTCAGAGGGTGGGGACGGGGACATTGTAATGTAAAGTGGGTTTCCGGACAGACGGAGGCGGTGAATACCATTTTATAAATACACAGTACATGGGAACAGATACACAGAGCTTCTACAGATTGAATCCTTTTATATTTCCCTCTCACTTTTTTACCACTTTTCTATTCCTTTCTCTTTTGAGCGCGTTCTACGATTTTGACGAAAACAAACAAAACTGAACGAAACAAGAAAACTAATCATTCCTCACATTCTCACAGACGGCTTCCAATTATCAAAATCAATCTTAATTTTCTCTCTGATTTCAAACACACCAAACGCTTTCCTATCTCTCTCTTCCTCTCTCTTACTCTCTTTTGATCTCTGTTTCGATCCCATTCCAACCTGCCCTTTTTTTCTGGGGGTACTACTCCTCCTTAGAAGCTCATGTAGCCGCGCGAGGTGGAGCGACGGCGTGCGCACAGATACGAGATAAGAACGACCAAAATTAAGGCGGCCAGGGCAATGCCAACAGCAATGGGCACCACGTCCGAGGTCTCCGAGCTATCACAATCGTGGACGGTGGAGAAGCCGCTGGCATCGGCGCCACGGAAAGCCTCCACCTGGACATTGCTAACGCTGAGCCATCCAATCTCTGGTTTCAGATCCACGGTCTCGGTCAAGTTTAGCATCTGAGGGCGTGTGCAATGGTAGGACATCTTCTCGGGCGTCTTGAATTCATCACTGCCGCGATGAATCAGCTGAAGAGTTTGGTTCTCTGCACAACAGAAGAAGAATTAATAAATATGTCTAAACAGAAAACAGGACTGCCTACCCTTGGCATCGGGGAAGTCCTCGCTGATGACAGAGAAATGGATTTGGATGCTAGACAATACAGTAGTGGCATTCTTGTTGTCGAACTGCATCACCATCGACTGCACCGAGGTTGTCGGTCCCCAGCTCAATTGAATGGACTGAATGGTCTTGCTATCGCACACACTGTCCCCAATGGTGGCATTGGATGGTATGTTGAACAGACCATGGGCCATCTTTCCATCTAATAAAAGTGAGTGAGAAATCTTTAGTAAGAGATCATTTGCAGAAAGACCATTTACTCACCCTTGGTCTCATAGGTAAAGTTCAGTTGGGCGGCCATGGTGAGCAGAATGCAGCTGGCATTCCATGTGCCCACCTTGGGTGCGGGATACGGCTGTGGGGCATGGGTAGTAGTTGGCACTGGCGCAGGTGTAGTGGTTGTCTTTGGTGGTTCAGTGGTGGTGGTGGTGGTGCTAGTGCTGGTTGTTGTCGTTGTCGTCGATGTGGAGCTGGAGCTGGTGCTTGCCTTCTGAGTGGTCGTCGATGTAGTGGGTGCTGCTGTTGATGTGGTTGTTGTTGTGGTGGTGGAGGTACTGCTGCTCGATGGCAGCGGCTTTTCTGAGGTTGTTTCCAGAGTTTTTGGTGCCTCCTGGAAAGTGGCATCCTTCAAACTAATTGAACTTTGCGACAGAACTATAAGAAATATAAAGAGAACATTTTTATTAAAGGTCTTTGTCTAGAAATTATCTTATCAGCATATGTTTTCTGCTTTAATATTTGACTTGGCTTTTGTTTTGCTGCAAGAAGAGAAGGAGGAGAGTGGTACGTGCCGGCTTACATCAGTCTCTGGTGCTTTTTTTCAGGTATTATAATAGCTGTCTAGAGTTCATTCAACTGCTGTACCTGAAGTACAATTACTGTCCCTTGCTTTCCCTAAGCGTACGCGTAGTACGCTCTATGTTTAAGCTAATTCCGAGGAACCACATATACCCCCCACCTCTTGATGATGAGCTGCAATTGCATCTTCTTTGTTTTGCTTCCCGATCAAGCCTTTACTGGGTGGTCACCAGGGTGACTCACTCTCCGCTCGATGAATAATTCATTTGAGCTTTGGAGCAAAAAAAAAAAAAAGAAAAAACTGATAACGAAAGAATCACGATTGCTGGTCGGGCGGCACATATCATATGCAAGTAACCCAGTATAGGGAACCAGACAAAGTGTTGGGGCACACATTTAGAGCGAATCGAGCGTAAAACTTTTGGATAATATGAAATTACTATATAGAACATTTGCTTCTGCATGAGCTGATATTCCAGGAAATTTTTTCACAAATAAATGGGGGTATCGCATATGTTGCTCGCGTTCTGCGGATTACTGATTACAGAAGTGCCAGAACGCACTTGCAACAATTTTATCTATCCCTCCCCATATTCGCCCTTTGATTCAGTCATGTGTTTTCTTAAAAAACAGCGGAGTGACAAGCTTTTTGTAGCTGTTCTCGGGGCATGATTCATCGCTATCTTAATGGAATAGTTGTTGTCAAGAGCTGTTTATTTTATTATATTTTAACGCAAATTTTGTTCTGTTCTGTGCTGTTCTGGTAACTGGCTTTGAACCCTGTGGCACCCCCGTCCTTTCTGCGGTTACAGCCATACCCTCCCCACCCTACCTGCCTTTGGGCCCTGTTCTAGTTCAATGCCATTCTGTAATGCAGTGCAGTCCAGAGAGATGACCTTTAAATGCAAGTTAAGCAGCAAGCAAGCAAACAGAGAGACGGAAAGAAGATAGACAGCCTGGCATGGGGCGTGTCGCGGCCCCAGACATGTAATACAGAGAAAAACGATGGGAAAATAAATCGCTTGTGGTAATAAGATTTATTTCGCAACGGCATGCAAGAAGAGACTACAATACGAAGTGTGGACTAATTGGCGGCATGTGAGGGCCTATAACTCGGAAATGCTACACACATAGGTGAAACGGAAATGAGAAAGGTCCAAAGAAAGTAAAATCAAGCTATGTGGGGTCTTCAAGCTCATGAATCTCCAAGGTAAATGACCGCACAACTGAGATTAGCTGCCAAAACAGATGGCACTCTATAGAATCGATTCAGGGCACTCCACAACGGCTTCCATATGGTCTTCGGCTAGTTTTCTTTTTGCACAAAGTGTAAACATCTATATTGGTTGTTATACCAATCTTATCAGCATCACATTTGCCACTCGAGACGCTCGTATTCCGATTTTTCCACAACTACTAAAACTACAAAACAGATTGCTGTGTGCAGCCGCCAGCGAATATGGTTGAATATAATGCAAATAACTGAGAGATTAGCTGTGGAAAAGTCGGAGAGTTGGGAAATAACAAAAACCACAGGAAATCGGAGACGAGAACGAGAATTGGTATTAGTATTACGCCTAAGCTCTATCGCAAAACGCCCCCTCGTTGGCGGCAAGCAGGGCACGGAGGCGATAAGGGAAGAACAATGAAGCAAAGTTAAGCAAATAAATAACAATTTGGTTGTTGCTGCTGTGAATCAAATATAATTATATAGTGCACAATAGAGGAGAAGGAGGAGGAGCCGAGAGAAGAAAGAGAACAAGATGAGACGAGAAATTGAATATGCCTGCATCGAAAGAGAGATAGAGAGAATAGGGAAGAGAGAAGATAGAAAAAGAGCGGGTGCAATGAAATTGCTTTATCTGGATGATGTTTCTCATGTTCGCTCTGTCCCTTTGGATGCAGGTAGCCGGATAAGCGGGCAGAGGGGCGGGGATGAAGACAGAGTTGACTGCATTCTCCCTTTTGCCTGCAACGGTATTAAGCCACCATTTTGTGGGGGAGGGGAACGGAACCCTCCAAAGAACAAACTAAGGTCAGGGGAGCCACCAGAACTACACGAGCAAAAAGGAGAAAGAGGAGGAGCACTGACCAAAGGGCAATCGCGGATAAATCTAGATAGTTCTAGTATTTGTGGCACGACACCTTTTTTGCCTAGTAAATCGCGTTAATTAAATTCCAGTACTGCTTGTTTTCAACTCTTTCACAGATAAAAAAGCTGCAACAACAAACACACACAATCAGCGGGTTACGTGCGCGTACAAGCGAGACAGCAAAACCAAAAAAATATAAATAATTCGCGATGAATAAGCAGATTGAACAAAGGCTTCCAGTGCGACGCAGTTTGTCGGGAGTGGGCATAGTTTCTTCTTTTTTGCACTCACCTGCGCTGCTCAGCAATAGCACTGTTGTGCCTAGCAGCACTAATTTGTGGGCAAACATATTGCAACTTGTCGAATGTCTCTATCTGTCTACGCTTTACGTTTAGCTTGGCTTTAGTAGCTCTGGTTTACTCTGCTGCTCGCTTTTTGGGTCGGTCGGACGAAATTAAATAATAAAAATAGGTTGTTGTTTTTCACGTCCGTCCAGTGTGACCGATGAAATATACCGTCAGACCCTCAGAAATATACCGAAAAGCACGGTCTCATTTTAAAAATATACCGCAAAAATACCGACGAAACTCATATTCCTCGATTTTGATATTCCGTTTAATATAACTAGCAAACTAGGACTCTCAGGCCTGAAAACATAATTTTATACGAAAGATACATCATTTTTCTACAAGATTGACCTATTAAAACAAAATCCGCTTATTGGATTCGGTCTAGAATAACGTTTAAACAAGACGCAAAGAATCAAGACGCAGCCTCAGTGTAAACGGCACCTAATATTGCAGTTTATGGCCGCAAATAATAGATTTAACAATTTTACAATGGCTGGTGGTTAACGCTCTGCAGTGCTCGTGTCGAAGTTAGTTGTTTTGGGGGCTATTGTTTATTTGTTCACTATAATTTGCGTTATAAAGTGTTGGGGCTACTCCTTGGAAGGAAACCCATAAATTATAGTAAAAATATAACATAATCGAATAACTAATCTTCCATGAAACAGTTTACTTTGATTTCAGCAACTTATCCATTATTTTAGTAACTCACTTGCTCATTTCAAATCCGCCCGCTCTAAAAAATCCTCGCCGTCCTGGGAAGTTTATAATATTTTCCCTGGGGAATTGCTGAGGATCTGCGGAAAAACACGGGTATGGACAACAGGCAAAACGGCCGAGAAAATGCAAGGCCTGCAAGGTGAAATCCACCCCAGCTGATTTATAGGGCATGTGGGCGCCGCCCACATGTCCTATCGGGGAAAAATTCGGGTAAGGTGAAAAGCGTGCGATCCATGAAATTTCCCTTGGCTGAATTTACCCGTTATCCATACCTTTTTTTGACTCAACCCAACTCAACCCAAGCTCGAACCAAAAAGTTGTGTCGAACCGAAAAATGAGAGAATTTTACTCATTTTCGCGGTCATGTTTGAGCTCTTACTCTCTTTTACTCTCACGGTATGAGCTCTTACTCTCTTTTACTCTCACGGTATGAGCTCTTACTCTCTTTTACTCTCACGGTATGAGTTCGAAAGATCATGCAACAAAACATCGATATAAAAGTAAATTTGGTGCCTTTGGCGGTAATTTTGAAAATAATACCAGTATATACCATGACAAAAAAAACCAACAAAAATCATATTCCTCGATTTTGATATTCCGTTTAATATTACTAGCTAACTAGGACCCCCAGGCCTGAAAACATAATTTTACACAATAGATACATCAATTGTCTACTAGATTGACCAACTACAAAAAAATCCGCCTATTGCATTTGGTCTAAAATAAGGTTTAAACAGAAAAGGTCAAGACATAAAACGTAAGTGAGCATGGAATGTCACGTCATTTGGAAACATAACTGGTGCTATGGACGTATAGATACCCTTTTTCATTTCACTAATGTTAAAATTATTTTTTTCTAGCTGCTTTCAAACGTAAATAATAGTGTATTTTGCACATATTTACAAATTTTGACATATTAATGCATTTGATGAATTTATTATTATTAACAAAGCGATCCCGATACCCATTTTCAGTCTTTATAAAAAGACCAAAAGCCGTACAATTTTCTGAGATAGATACTTACTAGTTTCTGCAATAATTGGTGCCCAGTGAAACAAACGTTTCTTAGATTCTATAACATCCTTTCGTAGAGGGTATGAGAAATGTTGTTTGCGGCGAATTACGTAAGTGAGACTGAAATATGACGTAAGGTAACGTAAGTGAGAGTGAAATGTGACGTAAGGCAACGTAAGTTAGAGTGAAATGTAAGGCGAATATGTTGCGACGAATTCGCCCTCAGCCAATTCGCTCGCTCGCCGTGACACGGTCACACTTTGAAAATATACCGCGAAAATACCAAAAATATAACATATTCCTCGATTTTGATATACTGTTTAATATAACTAGCTAAATAGGACACTGAACCCTAAACGAAACATTTTATACGATAGATGCATCAATTTTCTACAAGATTGGCTATTTATAAGAACTCCTTTTTTTGGATTGTTTTAAAATTGGGTTTATAAAAAGAAGGTCATCAATAATGTATTTTTTTACATGGCAATTACATGGTAACTGCCGTGTAACAGACATGTAATGTAAAAATTTTAGTTCATGTAAATATCAACAGATGGCATGTCTGATCTCCGCGGCACGCACAATTTTAACATTGCTGAAGATTCCTTCACATAATTTTAAATTTTTAAGGTTTTTAAGACCCTCTTCTAGCAAATCTGTAGCTGGGAAACATCTGCAAATGCAGCCCCTGTTTTGTTATTGCTTTGCTTTAATGATCTCGCGAAAGTTACGCTAATAATTACTTAAATTAATAATAATTAACGATGAGTACGACTCGAGTAACACAAGCATTAAATGCAGACTATGTTTTAAATGTAAATTAAGTGAAGTGATCGTTCCAAGAAGCTGGTTGGCCAGCTTAAACGTGCGCGTGTGTGTGAGTGTAGAGCTTAGAGGAAGACATTCCTCCCAGCAGTGTCTTGTAGGCTCATAGATTCAAAAAAATGGCTATGTTTGAGGTATTTATTTTAAGGATTAAGTGTATATATTGACTTTTCGCTTCAGCTATTTTACGCGCCATTTTGGATTTTTGATCAGCTATGTTTTGTTTGTACTAGTGGTGGCATTAGCGCTGATAGGCAAAAGTAATCGAATATGGCGCACCAGCGTTCAAATAGGACGCAACTTTTTGCCACCATTAGATCAAAGAGGCATGATGCAGCCCTAGCAAAAAGCCTATAAGAAATAGATCTCCAAATACCCATATCTCCAGCAATACCCTTATTAAGAAATGAAAACGCACCCGGTTTTTGTTTTTTGTTTATTTGGAATTACTTAATTCCATATCAACATAATATTTTTATTGAATTCAGTAAAATTTTTCAAACATTTTTCTCATTTTTCGTTACTCGTACACGACATCGTTTCATTTTGGTTTTTCATCATCATCTTCAATGTTTTATGCAGCATTTTCTTGTTGTTCTACCCCTTCTTGTTTGTTGATGTTCATTTACTTGTTCTTGTAAGTTCTTTTTAATATTACAGCTTATGTTTTTTTATTGTTTTTTTTTTTGGTTTTTGGTTTTTGGTTTTTGGTTTTTTTGTTCTTTTTAATATTTATACTTTTATAGTTAAACTTAAATAATACAAAAAGCAGTGTTTGTTTTTCATCATCTTGTTACACACATTTTTTAGTTTTACTATGATTTTTATGAAGGATTTTTTTTGTTTTGTCCGTTTTTTTTTGTTCATTTATATTTTTAATTTTTTTTGTTTTTTGTTTTAAACCTAAATTAAAGCAATCTGTTAGGTTTTTCTTGGTTTTCATTTTGAATTGAATTTCAAAAGTAAACTAAAAGTAGTTTTTGTTTTATTGTTAAACCTCTGCGCAGGGTGCAGGAATTTCAATTTCTTGAAAATAAAATATAAACTGTTATCTGTTATCTGGTATCTGGTTGCTTCGTTTATTAATAAAGTAGTTCCTACTAGGTGTTCTCACTAGTTAATTTTTGTCAAAAAACTAAATGTTGCTAAGCGGCTGCCATTGTTAGAGCGTTTCTCGTTTTTGTTTTAAACAAATCTCCTCCGTGGGCTGTGGTTGTTCTTCAAATTGTGGTTGGAAATTTTCGGTTGTTCTGGTTTAAATCAAAAATCAAAAGGTGTAATCGTACTTAGATGTAATTTTACATTGTTTCTTCATTTCATTTCATTTACGATTTTACCATTTACCATTTACCATTTACGATTTATGTATATAACATTTCTCATATATTTATATGTATATATATCTTTATGTTATATTTGCCTTAGTTCTAGATAGCTTAATTTTAAATACACCATGTTTTTGTATTCATTTTCATTTTCATCCACTTGTTTTTATTATATTATGTATTTTTGTTTTGTATCATGTTTTCTAATGCTGCTAATTTTGCCGTAATATTTGTTTTTTCTGTGTAGTTGCTAAAACCAAATGCAAATGCAAATGAAGTCAACATATTGTTGTAAACAATTATATATTTTATATATATGTATATATATATTTATTTTACTACACATTTTCGTTTTGCTATATGCGCCGCAGTGTGTTGCACCATTCTGTGAGAGATCCCTTGGAACTGAAGACCCGAAAAATGTGCAAACCTTACGATCTTGCTACGATCTCGGAACACGCCTGACCGGATACCCGCCCCCACACGGGGGAGGTTCCCAGTCGTGAAGGAAATTGGAATATTGCGGCCTGATTTTTTCTGGTTTTTTATTTTCATTTTTCATTCAGCGAAGGTCGAACAAGAATTTGTCTTTATAATGATTTTCAGGTGAAGTTATTCAAAACTATCGTTAAAAACGTTGTGTGAAAAATGTTGAACATTTATTGTTGTTGCCTTTTTGGTGTTGTTTTGATCGCAGTTTTTTTCATTCTTTCTTTCGGTTTACACACAAAAAATGTCGCTTTTTTTTGTTGGCTTTCTTTCTTCTTCATCTTCTGGTTTTTTGTTTTCTTTTTTTAATATTTTTATTTTTACATCTTGGTGTAAAAAATGGCAGTTTATATATATGCTTGTTAAATATAATTCATTTAAATTGTGTGCTAGTAGTTGCCGCCTATCGATGTGAGCAAAAGTCTGCAAAGGGTTTTTCACCCCAATTTGGTTTTTGGATTTGGATATCGAAACATTTTCCCCGGGCAATTGCCGGACAGGATTCAGGATTCAGGATAGCTGGAAACTGCAAACTGAATGCAAAAAAAGAACGAATCTGGTTTCGAAAAATCGAAAAAAACGCCAATTCATAAAGCTAGAGAGAGGGTCAAACATTTACTTGGCAGTTTTTCATCATTTTTCATGTACTTATACGTTTTGGTTTTATACGGTTCTTTATTCGGTTTTATTCGTTACTATTATCATAATTTTTATAAGTTGTATTTTCTTTTATTTACCCTAGATAACCTATTAATATTTATCGGCGGTTTTGGGAACACACATTGCCGGGGGAGGGAGGGGGGACAACGAAAACCAGAGAACAAAAATCAATCGAGTCCAAATTTTGTGCGTGAAATTCTTCAAATAGAACTAAGGATCGCATAGCTATCGGGGGGCTGATAGGATTTTAAATACAATATAATATATATATTCGTATATATTTGTTAATCGAAGCTCTGTCTGCAATTGCCGGGTATTGAATGTGAATAATATTATAATGGTTAAAGATCGATCTCCCAACAGGAATCTGTTGTTGCTTGTGTGTGTGTTTGTTGAGTGACAACCTCTGCTGCTGGCATTTGATTAGACTACTTAACTAATTATCTTTTCTTGCTTTTCATTTTCATTTTCATTTCATAATTTATTTAGCTTAGTCATAGGAAAACATGCACTAGCAAAAATTTTAGAAAACTATTTATTTTTTGGTTTTTTCTTTTATATGTTTAAACAATTTTGCGTGTCGTCGTGTTTCTTTTTTTTTAATTTTTTGGTTTTTAAGAATTTTGTTAAAAATATATACTTTTAATAACTAAAAACAAATGGGGTTTTTGTTTGCCAATGAAATGCACTTTTACCGGAACCAGAGAGAGCAACGAAAGGGGAAAGTATTGAAAGTATTTAGAAAGAGAAATGGAAAATTGTAGAAATTTGATGGAAGGTTTTACCTCTCTTGGTTCGTTTTTGGGCATAATTTTTTTGGTTTTGGTTTTGGTTTTTTATTTGTTGCAATTTCTTAAGCCGCTTTCATTTACATTTTCGAGTTCTTTTCATGAAAGTCGAGGCTAATACAATCGTTTTTGTCCACCCTTTTTAATAATACATATATTTTAAATATATATTTTTATGTATAACATTTTCCCATTAAACTATTATTTATTGATTTCTCTTCGGCATTCATCAATGTTCGTTCGGCCTGGCATTTTATCGGATAAACCATGCCACCAGATATCCTGCCTCCTGTCTTCCTGCCTTCCTGCCTGCCTGCCCTTCGTCTCTTCTGCTTAGAAATTACACTAGTTAAAGTGGATGGAAAAAGGGGGTTAGTTTATTAAGCTTTTTGGTATGCCATTAAGAGTTTTTGGTTTTTTGTTTTGTTTTCGTTTTGTTTTGTTTTTTTTTTAATGGGTTTTCTTTTACTTTATTTGGGAAAATAGAGCGCGTTTTGGTTATAGCAAGTTAGTTGAGGCCTACACACATATACATATGTATTTTTCTTTAATTTCTGTCGGCTGTAAATCAAGAAAGTAGAGTGTTTTTTCCGTTCTGTGTTTTCTGTTTTCGGTTTTCTGTGGGTTGTTCTGAAATGCGTTTTCGCTGTACGCAAACGGCGCGCCCCTGCTCTCCCTTGCCACGCCTCGCATCCCCCTACTATGCTTGTGCCCTCAGCTGTAAAACATATTTAATATATGGAGATGGAAACGGTTTTGGTTTTTTATTTAGTTTTGAATTAAGTTTCGTTTTTATTATTATTATTCTCTGGGTTTTGTGGTTTTGCTTTTTGGTTGTTGTTTTGGTTTTTTGTTTTTGTTTTTGGTTGTATACATAATATATTTTTTTTAATTTTATATGCTCTTCATTTGTTATTGTAACCAGTTACTCTGTACTTTACTTTTCAGCTATTAATCGTTTTAATCTGTTTTTTTCACATTCAATGATCTTGGGTTTGGTTTTGGTATTGGTTTTGGTTTTTCTTTTTTCAATAATAAGTGAAGAGTATTAATTTTAAATATGTCTTGGTTTTTGCCATTTTCTTTATGCTTGCTTTAATTTATTTATGGTTTATTAACTATGCCGCGCCTGGGTTGCAGTTTTGCTCGTATTATTCACGGGTTCTCCTCTTCCTTTTCCTTTTTCTTTTCCTTTTATGTTTTTGTTTATTTAAAAATCTACACTTTATAAATTTCGTATTTAAACAATTGTTCGCCTTTGCTATTTGTCCATGTGGTTGGTGAATGCGAATATGCGAATGCGGGGCTGTCCTGCTTAAATTTATAACAAATTTAAACAAATTATATTTGGTTTTTGGTTTTGGTTTTGGTGGATGGGGGGGAGTTTTTTGTTGACTGACTTCTTGCTCTTTAAGTATATATGTCTTCCAATTGTACAATTTCTTTTATATATATAGTGTGTATATATATATTTAATTGTTATAAATATAAATAATTGTTTTTATGCATTTTTTGTTTAAATAAGTTTTATTTTTGTTTTTCCTCTTTTGGTTTTTCATTTTTTTAAGTACAGTTGCTGCTCTGCGTTTTCTTTTGTTTAAGTTTCGCTGTTTGTCGTTTATTTGTTAAAAATTACACCAAAAAACCAAGAAGAATTTGTTAACAACAATTTTTTTATTTTTTATTTAAGTTTACGCCTTCCGCTTTTGTTTTTGTCATTATTTATTAATGATAATAGAATATTTGCGCTAAATTATGTGGCCTGCCAATTATTTTGTTTTACTTTTTTGCCTAAATTGTTAACTAAATAAAAATTTTCCTAACAAATTAATGGGTTTTTCTTTTGTATTCGTGTGTGTGTGTGTTTTGGTGTATCTGTGTGTGTGTGTGTGTGTGTGTGGGGCGTTATTTTTTGTTAGCGTTGGGTAGGTTTTTTTTTATCATTTTGGTTTTTTTTCGCTTGGGTTTTTTCCACTTGGTTTTTTGCTTTTCTTTAAGCGCTAGGTTTTTGTATTTTTTTTTTAAGGTTTTTTTTCTTTTCTTGTTGTAGCATTTTTTAGTGTTCTCTTTGGTTGTTGCTGTACTTGTTAAACTTTTCGCTTACGCTTTGCTGCTACATTTGCTCTCTCTCTCTTGCTTCTCATGCTTTTTCATATTCTTTTTCTTCTGCTTTTGCTTCTGCTTTTGCTTTGTGTGTGTCTGTGGTTTGTTGTTGTTCTTTTTGCTGCTTCTATTTCTTTTTCTCTTAAACACTCTCCCATTCTGCTTATTCGCTTTCCTTCATTGCTTTCTCCTCCATCGCTGCGCTGCTCCAAGATGCTGAACGCTTCTCTTAGTCGACCATCAACTCGAAGTGGACGGATCCTCTCCTGTCCGAGCGATCGTGGTTGATGTTGCGGGCCCAGGCTTTGCACTCAATGTTGATCAAGACGCCGGCTGCAAGAAGAGAGAGCAAGAGAGAGGGCAGATATTAGAGGGGTATATAAGTTGGATCGCTCAGATTTAAAGATATAAAGATATTATAAGTAATATGCGTAAGAGTCATATGGAATCACTTTTGAGATCCCTCTTATGATATTTATTGCATACTTTTAGGGCTTTCCTAATTTCTTAATATAAATTTGTAGAGAGCATTGTGTTTGTAATGTTTGTATCTTCTCAACGCGTGCACCAAATTGCATGAGGTTTTTTTTTAATGATAGCCAGAGTATGTGGCAAGGTTTTTATATAACATTTTTTTAACTTTTCTATAAATAGGAACCTCAAAAAATAAAAATTAGTCAAACAAAGCTGAAATTCGGGTCAAAATTATTTGTTTGGAACGCCTATTTTATATCATTCTGTAGAATGGATTATTTTATGATAATTATCATTGATTCCAATGAATTCCTAAGCATTAAATTCATTTAGTAAACGGGTCTGTTGGTAAATACATTTAAAAGCGTTTGATTTTCTCTGCATTTTGTAGTATTCCAAATAATCTCATTATTTTTGTTCGTTGCATGCAAATTATGTTCAATCTTTGGGCCATTATGTGAATATTGTACAAAGGGTGTACTTTGGATACTGTGCATTCTTTTTGCACAAATAAGTGCCGAAAGAGAGGAGCCCTTGGCCAGCGTTTATCCTTTTCGGCATTGTCCGCTGGCATCATTTTTTCCTTCCTTTTTCCACTCGTAGTGTGGAGTGTGGGGAATGGGGAGGGGGTTTTGGGGGGCTTTGAGTAAATTGAAAATCTTCTGTAGCTCTCTTTATGGTTCCCTTCGCTGCCTGGTCCATGGTCCAGGGCGTTATTATCTCATTTTGAATGCAAAGAGTGCCAGAGGAGAGGAGAGGAAGAAAAGATGCCCAGGGGCCGCCACTGGCTGTTACTCGAGCGGAAACGGAAGTGTTGCCGCTGCCATCAAGTGACAGAAGACGAAATAAATTGTATGCAAAGGGAGAGACACAGGGAGGGAGAGAGAGGGAAAGAGAGGGGGTAAGGGAACAATGTAATAAGAAGCTAAAGCTTTCTTAAGGATTCCGCTCGAAATTAAAGTGTGGAAAGTTTTTATGGCAGCGGAAAATGAAATTAAATGGAAGTCCAGTAAACAAAAGATTTCCATAATATTTTTTCTAGTTTTTTCCGCATATAAATGGCACCTATTGATGGCTCTATTATCTGCCCTTTCAGCTGTCATTATTCAAATACTCAAACACACACACACACACACATTCGTTCGACTCCTGTGAAAAGTTCAATCCTTGCGCCCGCACACAATTTACATTATAAAACTTTTTCCATTTTCTCTCCCTCTCTCTCTCTCCTTCTCTTTCTGTGAGTGTGTGTGCATTTTTTATATTTTGTAACTTTTTTCTGCTATATAAAGCCACGCCCAATGCCGCCCCCCTGCTGACTGCTGACTGGTACACATGCAAGGCAATTTTCCGCTTACATAACTAATTTAATATTGAATTTCACATTTGGAAAATTGTAGGCCGCAATGCGACGAAGGCAATGGTAGAAGTTTGTAGCCGCCCCCGCCCCCAAATGGGGGTTGCCACATGAATATTGTGGGGTAATTGAAAGAAGAACTTAATGGGGTTTTTCCCTGCCGTTTTGGTTGCACAATTTTCCCTTGTAGGACGGACACTCATACGCACTGTTGGCTCTAGAGCAGCATTTCCGGGGTAAATGTGGGCGCTGGCTGCTCCCAATTCCGTTTAGCATCTTCAATTGTTCGTAACATAACGCATTCCATAAGCGGATTAATGGCTTAGAAATTGTTTGTATTGAAAACAAAAGGAAAACGAGGAAAACGGAGGAAAATGTGAATGCTTTTCCTTCTCCCCACGCATTTCTATGCATTCCTATTACCATTTCCATTTCTGTTTCTGCTTTCCGTTCATTTTTTCAGCTAGGAATTGTAGGAGTATATGTACCTACTCCTTTGCCACAGACAAAAGCATTATTAATGTTTATTGTGCCGTAAAATTGGGTTCTGTGTATGCCATGCCATGGAGTTCCGTTGGGACGGACGACTTGGGGTTGGGGTGTCTTCTCTCCGCCTGAGTTTGATTAAAATTCCAAACACTTTTGCCCCATTTTTCATGCTATATGGATTGTGGCTTGGTTTCGTTTGCTGTTTCCTCCTTCTGCCTGAAGAAGGTCCTTCTACCCCTACCCCTTCCTTTCCTTCGAAGCAATACCTTATTCTTCCACTATAATGTTTACTTAGCCAGCGTTTACTGCTGTCAATTAGTTTTAATTAATGGCTTTTCTCATTAGTCTGGCTTTAATCAGCCGGACAAGGTAATATAATCCCATTTCTTTTTGCCACTTTCCCACTTAAGCATAATGAATGGCTCTCTGGAGCCTCACAGCTGAATTTCACGCAAGGAAAGTATCGCTTAACGATGATGCTGCACAAAAATCGCATCTTTAATTATGAACAGGAGTCGAGGAAAGTGTTGGAATGAGAGATATTGTGGCTTAATTTATGACTAAAGGTTTTCTGGGCGGGAAAGGGGGGGTTCCTTGTACTACTTTCTTCACAAATACTCAATGAAGTAAGCACTGATTGGGAAATAATATACTTTTCAGCCACTGAAATGGTTTCTTGTGTCCGTTACATAATTTTGAATATTCAACAACGATAATCTTCGATATTGAAAGCGATAAACGATAATGGAAGGAGTTCTTTCCAGTCGAATAATGGAAGTGGTAAGCGATAATGGAAGGAGTTCTTTCCAGTCCGAGAATGGAAGCGATAAACGATAAAGGAAGGATCTTTTTCCAGTCCAACTATGGAAGCGATAAACGACTATGGAAGGAGTTCTTTCCAGTCCAATAATGGAAGCGGTCAACGATAATGGAAAGAGCTGTTTCTAGTTTGACTATGGAAGCGATAAGCGATAATGGAAGGAGCTTTTTCCAGTCTTGTAATGGAAGCGGTAAACGTTAATGGAAGGAGATCCAGTCCCAGCTCTTTCCAGTCCGATAATGGAAGGTATAAACGCTACTGAAAGAAGATCTTTCCAGTCCAATAAGGGAACCGATAAATGTTAATGGAAGGAGCTCTTTCCAGTCCTAAAAATGAAGCGATTAACGCTAATGGAAGGAGCTCTTTCCTGTCGGATAATGAAAACGATAAACGATAATGGAAGGAGTATTTTCCAGTCCGATAATGACGTCTTCTATGCTTAAAATTACATATGAACAATTCCTTTTCAATGACCCCAAGAGAGCGAGAGAGAGGGAGAACTATACCTATAGGAATATGGAAGTGTTGTACTTACTTTCGACAGTGAACTGTACAGCGACAATGGGCGGTATGTAGCCGTGAATGTTTTTGAAGGGGAAGTAGAAGCGTGGGAAACCCATGCGCGGATAGTAATCGCGAGCCTTAATGTTCTCAACATCGGCGGGATTCTCGCCCTCGCAGGACACCCAGACGACGCCAGTCTGAAAATCAGATACAGGAAGAGATATTATCCATCGAGCGGAATATATATTGTCTGCCTATAAATAAATTTCACCTCATTTGGTCGCAGCTGCTGCTTCTCCTTGATGTGCTGCTTCAGCTCCTCGGGCATGTGGTCGGGCAAGGCTTTTGAGTCGTTGTAAATCTCTGGTATCCAGTTGTAAATCTGCAAATTAATATCAAATAAACATATAGGATAGGTAGGGGAGAGGCTAGAAGGTCTCTCATACCTTATTCAACTTGAGGAATATGCAGGGCCGGGCCACATGATAGCCAAAGTTATTCTCAAGTGTGCAGGGAGCAAAGCTGGAGGTCTCGACGCCGCACACCTTGCCCTCTGGTGGGGGATTCTCGAAGGAGCAGTCCACATGGTTGTCCTTGATCTCGTCCTCGTAAGCTAAGGGAAGTACAATGAGTTATAGCATGTGCTGCTAAAGGGGCGTACAAAGTGGGTGGGTCCTGGCATACTTTCTTGAGCAAAACATAGCTAGATTTTACTGGCACAAAAATAGAACTGCAACTGGAACTTACTGTGATCTTTTTTCGCGTTACCCAAAAATCAAAATATTCAAAAAGTATTTCAGTTAAACATTCGATGAAAAAACTTAACATAGGGTATATGGAAATTGTTCTCCACCGAGCAATCAAAAACTTAAGGTTTCGTTTTACATTCGGTTTCGGTTTCGGTTTCTGTAGTTCTTTTCCAGTTCTCTTGTTCGTCCAACGAACAATTAAAAAGTTTTCTGGTTTAAAGTTTGCCGCTCGAGGGGCAAGAGCGGGTTGCGGGTTGCGGGGGGGTGGGGTATTCTTGCTTACATTTCAGAAATCGTGCAGTTTCATCGACCCAGTACTGGTAGTTATCCTTCTTCGATGACTCGTACCAGACTAAAGTGCTCTCAACATTCGCCTCTGGGGGCATTGGTCGGAAGCCAAGACCTAAGGGGAGGAAAAGAAAGGGGGAAAAAGAGTTTTGTTGTGTGATTAAATGAAAATCCAATTGATTGGCCGTCTCTTTTATTCGCTTCACATCCAATTAGTTAATTAAATTTGGTTATTTTATTTAGTTCTTAACTACGGTTTTCGTCAAAGGCTCATTGAAATTCCAAATGCGTGCCACATGTGTGGTATATATATATATATATATATGGCTTATATATGGGTGTGCCCTTGGGGGTGCGGCCTATCCATCTATCTGCCTTTGGAACGTGTCTGCCTCGATTATAATTCATGTGATAGGCAAATTTATAAGGCCACCAGGGCGTATGTTTGATTTATTTCAACGAAATTTGTTTGGAATTTCAATGAGTTCCCATCCATTGTCTGGGGCGGGCTGTTTACTAACCTGGATTGGATCCAATCAAACCATTGTCGAGCATCCATTTGGGCTTCTCGCTGTCCAACGTTTGATAGAACACCGTAAATATGGCAGCAAAGAATCCAGTTAACGCCGCATAAAATATTATATAGAATAGTAGAATTTTTGCTATAAAGAGAGAACAGAGAAACGGACAAACAAAAATTAGTTCTGGCACATCATCTGTTGAGAACATCAATCAAAATGCTAGCCCCCGCCTCAACCCCACCAAAATCTGCTACGACTATGGCATAAATCATCACGATGGCCGCTCGCGCGCGCAAAAAAAAAGTAATTAAGTTGTTTTTATGTTCACAAAAATTGTGGCACACTTTGGAGGCGCCACACCGCGCCGCGCCGCGTGTGCATGTGCTCCAAGTAATTTATATGCTAAACACAACACAAATGGAAATTCGAGGCATGGCAAGGCGAGGCGAGGCAGCCGTTCTTTTCCTTCTAATTAAAATTTAATGACAGCCTCCATGCGGCAGGAGAAGCATCGTAACAGCCAGCCAGGATGTCTCTTTAAAACTTTAATGGTTGTCTGTGTGTGTGTCAGTGATATGCGAACAGATATGTGGGCTGTATCTGTGTCGCCCTGCGTTAAGCTTTGCATATTTGATGAGCTTTAATTGCCCACAAAATGTCTTTTGCAATTAAGGGCACAATTGCAGTCGAAATAAAACGTAGAAGGCAGCGGGAAATTGCGTGAAAAATGGCGGCAAAATATTGGAAAATTATAGGAACCCCAACAAAATGTATTTTAGAGATTTATGTTCAATATCATAGCCACTCCTGGGCAGTTTCCTACCCGTTTTCCTTTACTAAATATATTTTTAATAAATACTTTAAATATTTGTCCTCTAAAACTCTTAAATATCCGCCATATTGCATAATCAAGAGCCTTGTGTAACTCCGGTTGGAAGTTAGTTATATGCTAAACCAGCTTAAGCAGGTCTTAAGCTAAACAACAACTAAGTTCGTAAGCCACAGCCACATACGTATACCCTCAAAGCAGACACATAATGCTAAACCATTTACGAGGCAGCGCCTAAAAGATGCCACAAATATATAGTCAGCTGCGCTTAAAAGATGCCACACAGACATTTGCTGGCTGCGCCTAAAAGATGCCACACAGAAATACGCCTGCAGCTCTTAATCAGCAGAGGAAAAGCCACTTGGCTTTTCGCCGAGTATATAATGCCATCCATGTCTGGTGGATTGTGTAACCAACCAGCAAACAGTAGTACATAAACACACGCACAGATAAGAGTATATATGGTGTATATATACCATCCGCAAATACATTTATGTCTGAAGCATAAAAGGAAAATTGTTTGCTTCTGCGATTTCTGTGGCGAAAGTTTTTCTGCTTTTATGACTATTTTTGTCAACGCCTTGAATGCTTCTCCTTTTTGCCTACCAAAATGGCAACTAAAATACGAATAACCCTCACACAAACACACACAAACACACACACACGCAGACACACAGTCGGAAACAGAAGGAGAGGCAGGAGACAAGCACGGCGGATGGCTAACAGCTTTTCTAATGGTTACACTTAGTTATACGAGTATGTACGGGCATTCTGTATCAAATGGAGGACTTTTGATTACAATTTCCTTCTGGTTTTCCCCCATTCTCCCTCCCTCTGTTTACCGCTGCTGTTTGCTCTGGAAATAGCTATTGTCCTTGCCACGCCTTGCTTGTAATGGGATTGGTGGTGGGAATTTGTGGCCCAATCTGTTCCAATTTCTTATATAAAAGGCATTTAGTATTCGATTATTCAAATGAAAAGTAAATAATCGAAGAAACACTAAAAATGTTTTTCCTTTTAAAGTTTTCTCTCAATTTTTCATAATTTCTCCCCTCTGAAATTCCTTTTTAGAACATCCTCTGCTTTTAGCCCTTTTCTCGTGCTCATTTTTCGAGGTCTTTGCGGCTTTTAATGCACTTTTCCCTGGCCAGACTTTGGAATGCCAGAACTTTCCTGCCACTGCGCCCACATCCTGCCACATTCTGTCAAAAGCCGCAGAATTTTCCGCCCCCGTCTGTCACATTCTATGACTGTTTCCACGGACCTTTTGTTGTAGCCAGCATGCCATTCCTCTGGTTGAAATTTAATCGAGTTTTATTTCATTAAAGTTCAATTAGAAACTTTTGCAGCAAAAAATATATCAGATAGAAGAGTCAGAGGGCGTTGGGGCATCAGTGGCGATTTTCTCGTGCACCTGACACCCAAAAGTGGCAGCTAATGAGAAAAGTTCGACAGTTGGAAGGTGGAAAGGTGGAAAGGGGGGATCAGCAACTGCTATTCAAATGTGTTTTGTGGGTAAAGTTTTATATTCAAAAATTTCACTCATTTTGTGGCAGAGAGAGAGAGTCCAATTATCTCGGCAGGTTATGTTTATTAAAACTAAAGTCAGCTCAAATGTTTCCAGGAACATTAATTAGGAGCCTTTCTCTGGATACATCCTTAATCACATTTTAGCTTTCATTAACCTCTGGAACTGCCTGCCTGTCCTCGACCTTCAAGGACAATTAGGGAGAGCGTAGCAAGGGCGAAGCAGAAAGTTAAAGGGCATCTCGAAAGTTCCCTGGCTAATTGGCAGGACGATGGATAGATGGATGTAGGATATGGGAAATGATAAAAGACATCTGCCAAAAGGCACTTTGCCTGCCTGCCTCCCCCTCCACCTCCTCCTATAATTCCAATTCCAAAGTTCAATAGAAGTTTTTTTCCGTTTTATTTTTCGCTAGCAAACACGCACGACTCTTGACATTTTCTTGGCTGCCAACCCACCACCCCCCCACCATCTACCAATTTCCATTTATCCCCACTCTATTTTTATTCTTCTTCGCTCTTTTGTTCGTCTGTTGGCCTGTCATTTTGCCATTTTGCCCGAGTTTTTGTAATTAAGAGTGATTGAAAGGTCACTTCCGGAGCATAGGTTACTTTTCCTTCCCCTCCCCCACCTCATTTCCCAATTGTATCTTTTGCTCTCTCTCTCTCTGCCTCTCTCTCCTTGTTTTTTGCATATTTTTAGGCCTCTGTTTCGGCTGACCCTTGACATTTGTACTGCCAGCCAGCCAGCCAGCCATTTGTTAGATACTCGTTCAAACGTTGCTCATACGCCATGTGTGACACTCGAAACTTGAATTGTTATCCACACACAAAATAAATTATGGTGTGAGCAGAGCAGAGCAAAGGCGAATATATATCTGACATTGGCATCGTGATAATTTATCAGGCCATTAATCAAGTGGATTGCTTAGAAGACCGTGCTTCTCCGATGCTCCATGCCATTCGGATGCTGAGACGTGAGAAAATGTCTCGTAGAGGAAATGTTCCTAGAATTTCTACAGGCGTGAGAAAATCATTTTGATTAATGGTTTTTGAAATATTTCCTTGCTTGATGCCACACATGTGAATTTTCTGTAATTAAATGAATGTGGGAATGATCTGCAAAATGCGATAAAATAAATGAATGTGGGAGCTTTATGATACAGAAAATCACTATTTAAAAACGTGGATATTTCTCTACTAATTTTACATATTTTGGTATGCCATAAATATCTTCAAATATTCCTTAGAAATCGAAAAAGAAAAGGTTTTCCCTGCAGTAAATTTACTGACAAATTTGTTCCTTTTTCTTGCCTCCCACCTAACCAAAACCCTGGCTCTAACCAGCCCCTAACCAGCCCCAATCCAGCCCCTATCCCGTTTCCTTTTCTGCGCCTGCGCCTGGCGCCACAGTCCCCATCAAAAGCTCGCTGCTATGCAGTGCAGTTTGAGAGCCACTGTAAGTACCGAGAAAAACCTTAAAAATCAGATTTTCTTCTTTACTTACGTCACAGCAGAGGGCAAAAGGGAAGGAGAAGGCAAAGGCAAAGGCGGAGGCGGATGAGGGCATGGCTTTGGCTGAGGAGATGCCCCGAGGACTCTTTTGTGTGTGTGCTATTTTAATTTATGTTTTTATTTTATTTTTAGCCTGACATTCTCGAATATTTATGCTAATTTTGCATTTTGCATGCAATTTCTATTTCGGTGCTAACCAGAGAAGAGAAGAGTCCTTCTAAGCCTTTGGTTTTGTGGCTTTGAGGTCCTCTCTGTTCAATTAGAAATCTAATTTGGGAACAACACTTTCCAGCTGCAGAAGCAAAAGCAGATGCAGATGAGTGAGTGTGTGGAATTTTCCTTTACTTACTTTCCTTTAGTTTCACTCGCATTTTTTGTCCCTTACATAATTTATTGTACAAAAATTCACGTTCGCATGGCAACACACACACACTCACACACATAAACACAGAGGAAAAAACCAAAACTCGAGTTTGGGGCGAGGTTTTTCCGGGGCCAGAGACAAGTGGTTTTCCGTGTGTGTGTACGGTGGTGTCTCTGTTCTTTGCTTCGAACTTTTTCCATTGTTGTGCGACTGCGAATGCGAGTGAGAGTATGGGTGAGGGTGTGAGTCTGCGAGTGTGAGTGAATGAGTGTCTTCTTCTGCACTTAACGAGCTAGTTTCCCCTGGTTTTAGTGGTCGCAATGGCCTCATGGGATTCGTTCTCTACTGATGGCATGATGGTGCGGTATTTGCATGTTAAGTTGTGGTTCTTTGGCTCTTAGTTTTTGTTGGTGTTCTTTTCCGCTGTTGTTGTTGTTGCTGGTTGCTCGGTGACTCAGCTGTTTGGTGTTTTACGTGAAACTATCCTGTAAACTATACCACCATATCCTGTGGCAAAAGGGATGAGGCTATGTATACCACAAGAGATAGAGTGTCTTTTGTTGGTTGGCGGAGGATTCAGAGGAATATCTGAAGGAAAACCCATTAAAACCATAGACTTTTTGCTAATAAAATGAAAGATCTCTTGCTAAGGAGCTCATACTTTTGAAACTGCTAAGAATTGACTATAAGATGGTATAAAATATGATATAGAATAGATAAATTGATGATTGGTTAGGCGGCAGAATTCTTCTTAAGAAAATGGAACTAAGGTCAGAGTTTTCAGTTAAAGGTTTCTTCATTTTAAAATATATTTTAAAAGGAAAAGTGCTTTAATGAATTATGGAATAACCAGCTTTGAATTCGAGCACCTGACAATGTGTATATTCTGTGTCCATTCGACTAATCAGCACTTTCGGATGACCGGAATATTCTAGATTTTTCTCTCGTATTCGAATGTATTCACTGGAAGGCATTGAACCATTGAAGCTAACAACAAATTGAAACATTCCCAATGACCTATTCTCAACACGAAATTTGTATATATTATTTATATATTTTTAAAATATTTGTTTATATATTTTTTATATATTTTGTATATTTTATTATATTTATTAGTATTTTATCATATTTATATTTTACTAATGTCAAAAGTTAGCTTTTATTATAGCTGAATGAGGACATAGTACAAAAGTTACAGAAGAGAAAGTTAGTGATACTTAATGATAATTTTTGTAGTACTTTATAACATTTTTAGGGGATTTTTATAGTATTTTATAATCATTGAAGCCATATTTAAGCAATATTTATTGGTAATTATTTTTTTTAATATTTTATAAAAATTTTAGAAAATTTTTAGAGTATTTTAAAATGACTTTACAGTAGTTTTTATAGGAAGAGCTCATTCTATCACTCATTCTGAAGATATCTTTCAATTTTAAGAGCATTTATAAAGCAAGAGCACCTTTAACTTTAAAGATAACTTTTAATTTTGAAGGACTTCCTAGAGTATGGCCTCATAAGTTTATTCGAAAACCAGAAAGCCGAGTCCCCGATCGGCAATACTGGTACCGAAACTCCGCCAATTTCCTTGGCTTTATCCTTCAATATTGCTTACAGTTCGATTCGTTGTGCAAGGCTCGAGTTTTGAAGATATTTTTTACCTCTCGTACCTTTTGAAGAATCTTAAACTGGAGCACAACCAAAATGTTCACACCCAAATGTAAAAATCAATAACCACAAGATGGTAATAAATGTTTTTACATTGTTTTTTTTTTGCTGTTTTTTTTTCTGTTTAGTTTGAAAGGCGTTAAGAACACGCCTCTACCCTCTAATTGGATGGCTATGCGCTAAAATTCAATTTACGGGGGCCACGCGAATGCTAATGCCAACGATGATGATGATGATGAATGATGATGATGATTGTGGGTGTAGTTTGGCCATGAATACATAATATCCACTACTATCCATGTGGGGGGCAGGCTTTTCCAATGCCTCGCCTTCTTTGCTGTCTCGCTATCTCTTTCTGTCTCTGCCTCTGCCTCTTTCTGTGCTGTTTGTCTGTCTTTTTGTATGGGTGTGTATCTGTGTTTGTAAGTATGTGTGTGTGTGTTTGTGCATAACTCATTTTATGCTTTTTCCATGGCGTCTTTTGGGCGACACGCGCCACTACGCTGCGTTGTCGTCATATTACGTATACGCCCCGTTCTGTAGCGACGCTATTTGCATTTTTGAGTTGTGTTCCAATGGGGGATGGGATGGGGGATGCGATGGGGGCTGGTATGCTTTGGGTGGGACTCTTTCCGTATGCTTATTCAATTATGGAGGAATCATTTTCCATTTTCCATTTTCATGTTTGATTGATTGATTTTTATGGCAAGGAAGGGGGCGAATATTTATGTAGAAGGATTTCCAAGAGGAAATAGAAGGAGGAAGAGCGCAAAAGTGTGTGTGTGTGTGTGCAACTAATGGGTTGGAGATTATGGTATCTACATACATCTAACCATTAGAAATGCGGGCACACATTTTGAATGTTCAATTTTTGAATACATCATCTTTTGGTGCATTTTTTTAAGGATTTTTACCAAAGAGTTTAGAAAGAGGAAAGTATAGCTGGTATAAAGGGTAACATAATAAATAATTTAATGATAGATATGAATGGATAGCATCGGTGCATCTGTAGGTTCATCTATTACATATCAGTTGCTACAGTTGTGTTCGTGGAAATAGCAGTGCTGCACGTCACCTCCTTCAAACCCGTCTTAGAGATATTTCTAGTCTTCCAAATTAAGGAAATGAAACGTGTTTAGAAAGCCTGGAATGTAGGCATTAGAATCCTGAAGAAATGTTGTTACATTTGCATTCCATCTTCGTATCTCTTCCTATATATTTAACTTTATCTTTAGCTTTATCACTATCTCTCTATTTGCTAATATTTTTCTTCAGATATAGTGTTTGTATCTCTGTTTCTCTTGCAGATATATCTCTATCACTTCTGTCATTGTTTCTATGCTCCTTCTACGCAACACCAATTCCATTCTTATTCCCATTTCTTTCCACATTGAGGCTCTAGAGCTTTGAGGCTCTATTCCATTAGTGGTTTCTTCATCCATTTCTGCCATTGCCTCTATGGCTCTTTGTGACCAATGGTGATATGAATTGTGTTTAGTACCATTTATAGCAAACCTTTTACTTGTTTAGGGTTCCATCTATAACCTGGAGACATGACTTGATCTTGATACATCATACTAGTAGTATCTAGTAAATATACTTCTTCCAATCAACCAACCTTAATCCAAGTAGACTTATATCTGGAACCCGCTTTAATCCCACCTCTAATTACCTCTAAGCTACTCCCTCAATGCTTCTCCTAACTCCAGCTCCAACTAAAATCCCTTACTTTGTGGTCCTCCTCCCAGGGCTGGACATTTTCGCTCCTCACACCCCCCTATGCCCCTTATGCCCAAGGCCACTTTCATCAATATATCTACTGCTGGTGCTGGTGCCTGTTCTCCTACTGCTGCCTCTACTCCTGCTGTTGTCTCTCCTCCTGCTGCTGCCTCTTCTTCTCCTTCTGCTGCCTCTGCTCCTGCTGTTGTCTCTCCTCCTGCTGCTGCTCCTGCAGCTGGGAAAAAAGTTGAAGGAAATCAGCTTAATTAAGTTTTCATTTGGGCTGTTGCCAGGCGAAGGGTGGACGAGCCCCATGAGAGTTCTGCTTCCTCCAATTGATTTACGCTTATGTCGCAGGGCTTAACGATTAACTGGCAGAAGGACCCCATACACCTAAAGAGGGTTTTTGTAAGTGTGTGCGTGTGTGTGTGTGTGGTTTTGAGCACCTGGCGGCCTGGCAGGACAACGGAAAGCAAATTGGGAATGTTACGTATACGCCAGGTGCTCTCTCGGGCGAGCTAGAGCTCGCTCTTTTCGGAGGCTCTCTCTTCTTCCAGCTTGGCTTTCACTCTCTCTCTCTCGCTGTGCCTCTCTCTAGCTCTTGAGCTCTCTCTCTTTGAGAGCTCTTGCCTGGCTGTGGACTCTCTCTCTTTGAACTTTGACATTTGGCCAAGCGTCAGAGCTGCACTTTTTTTTTGCTGCAAATAATGTAAGAGGAGAAGAGTCCTTCCTGTATGTACTTGTCTCTGTGTGCGTGGCACCTGCATGGTGTTAGCGCTCTCACTCTCGCTCTCTCTTTCCCTCTTTCCCTCTGGCACACTGCCCATCTCTTTCTTTTTCGCTCTGTGCCACATATTTTCTCGTTTCACGTTTTTCCTTATTTTTTTTTTAATTTCAGCTTGCCTCATGGCTGCAAGTAGGGTGCAGGGGCGGACAGAGGGGGGAGGCAGAGCCATGTACATTTTGACAGTTGCAAAAAAATAACACATGTACACACACACACACACGCGCACAGATACACATGGACACCCATACACCCCATTGAAAACTGGCACACAAACGAACCGAAAAATTACCAAAGGAAATGAGTGAAAAATAAAATGAAAAAAAAGAGAAAGAAGCAAAAAAAAAAACGTTGGATAAAAAATACTTATATTCAACTGTCAACAGCAGCAGCAACGGCAAAGAGGAGGAGGGGGACTACGACGACTCCTTGCGCCGCAGGTTACATGCAGCACAGAAAAAAAAAATACCACAGGACTAACAGAACAGAGTACACACCCCGCACACCCCCATCCACATAAATATAAACGCTGACAGGGCTTCAGGTTTTACGTTTATTTAAGACCGTAATGCATTGTGATATACATTCTGGCTTTTCTTTTTCTCTTACTCCTGCTTTCTTTTTTTGGGAATATTTTTAAACTCAAGAATGGCATTTTTTGTGGCTGAAAAATGAGACAGAAGTGATTTAAGACAGGCAAAGAAAGGATAAAAGAGGGAGAGAGTTGAGATAATCTAGCGGCAGATATTATCTAGTTTTATTCTACAAGATATGTGGAAGATTGAGGGATAGAGATTGAACTTCTATTAGAAATATCAGCAGTCTACTCTACCCTCGAGGCTGTAGATATTTCTTTAAAAACTGACGAACTTTGGGAACTCTAAGAACTCTAAGAATCAGGGAAGAAATATTAAATAAGTTATATATAAATAAATTTAATTTTGATAGAAAAGATAATGAAAGATAAAAGCTTTTAAAAATTAAAAAAATATTAAAAAAATTAATATTTAAACAATTTTAATTTGAATTTTTAAAGGAAAGATAATGTAAGATGAAAGCCTTTAAAAATAGAAAAAAAATTAAAAAAATAAAATATAAATCATTTTCATTCGAATTTTTAAAGGAAAAATAACTTAAGATTAATTAAGAAATTTTTAAAAATAAAGAAATATAAAATTAATACATAAACAATTTAAATTTTAAACGGAAAGATAATGTAAGATAGAAGCTTTTAAACATTGAAGAAATATTAAAAAATGAATACATAAATCATTTTAAATTTTTAAAGAAAAGATATCTTACATTATTTTTCCTTTAAAAATTAAAATTAAATTAAAAAGCTTTTAAAAATTCTTTTAATTTGAGAAAATCAGCTATTCCATATTTTATGCTGATCTTTATGAATATATCTCTCTATAATAGAAAAAAGTTTTCAGTTATCCGATATATTACTCATATCAGAGCGTGATAGAACAAAGCGAGTGAGCCAGGGGTTGGCGCCTGATCGAAGCGACTGTGCAGGTGTCTTGGCCCCCTTAGGAAATCAATATATTTTTAAATTAATAAACCTTTGCTTATTATTATATTATTATAGCACTAAAGCTATAGATATTTTTTAAAATTGTAGACCTAAATTTACTGGATTAAATTTGAAGTGACAAAACAGCCTAATTTTAAAACATTTTAATCCTAAATTGTATGCAAAATGTATATGCTTTATTTATTATATAATTAAGCCCAGATTCTGCTGCATCGAATAATTTTCGACCAATTGCAATTGCCCATCCCATTCGCAGCTCTCACTAATTGCAGCAGTAACCAAAACCAGCAGACAAATATCCCCCAATCAACGTCAGTATGCCATAAACCAAGCTATAAACCATATATCATATGTATGTATAATCAGGTCAACAGCAGAAACCGCAACAGAATTAAGGCCGTAAAATAAATGTCACATCACACACAAAAATCAATTAGTAATCCGAAAATGTCTGTCTCGTCTGTCTGTCTGTAGCCGGAAAACCATTTAGCCAAAAACCAAACCAAATCCAGATTGCAAACTGCAATCGAAACTATTTTTAATCAAATGTCAACCACAACTCGAGGACCAGAAACAGGACTCTCGCGCTTTCACTCGAATGTCAGATTGCAGAGCAGAGCAGGAAGGAAGGAGAGCAGGAAGGAGCAGCGCAGTGAAGCAGCCATGTGGAAGAAAAGCGCACCGCAAAAGCACAAAAAAAAAAGCAGATGAAAAATAATATGAAATCTATCTAGAGTCATGGATGATACTCCCCCCCCCCTGAAACGCTGTCTATCTATGTCCGTCTTATATAACCAACTGTCAACATTTCAATTTTGTGCTTTTTCTGTGCATTTTTTTTGCAATTGAAATGTTGCAAGCTCAATGCACACGCAGCACAGAGAAAATATAACAATGGCAAAGTAAGAGAGAGAGAGAGGAAAACGGGGAGAATTTGAAGGCCTGGAGGGGACTTTGAGATGCTCTTTCTATAGGAAAGTTATACAAATACTAGCAAAACCGCGGGCTTCGCGAAATTCATGCAAATTAAACAAAGATAATTTTGATATAATGACAGATTTTATCATAATATATTCCGTTTTACAGAGTCACACAATATAAAATGAAATAGGCATTCAAACACACATTTTTGGCCCAAATTTAAGCTTTTATTTTACTAATTTTTAATTTTTGAGGAGCCTATTTATAGAAAAGTAAGTGTATAAAAACCATGCCACTTACTCTGGCTATCATTAAAGAAAATCAGCCTTAAATTTGGTGCATAGTAGTACATGGTACATAGACATTTTCTTCTACAAATTTATGGTATATTTCTATGAAAATAAATCTAATATATTTAAGCATATTTTGTGCATGAAGAAAATGTAACTAAGTTTTCAGAACTGATTGAATTTTGAGGTACATTAGAAAGAAGAATAATCTCTAGTATTTTAAGAGAAATTTTACAAAATTTTAATTTTATAATTAAAGCCCCTATTACAACAAATATATATCGTAATAATATAAAGATTGGGATGGAATACCATTAATAATATGCTTTTTTGTATGTTTTTTTATTTGGGATATTATGTATTCATGATTATAATCGTTGATTGGGATGGCATCATGGAATAATACCATAAAGATTCGACATTTTGTTTGTTTTTGCTTTTGAAAATTGATTTTGATATGATATTTCTATGATTATAATCGTATATTTGAATCATTGTAAGTATTCCCAAGCAGAAAGTGCACTTTTTCTACTAGCTTTTCATAGCCACTCTTTAGTTATAGCCTTTTTCTCTACCTGGCCTGATCAAAAGTTCATATTCCCCTCCATTTTGATGTTAAAAAAACCCTGAGGCTACCCTCTGCTCTCCTCCGCTCTCCTCTAGCCATAAGCGAGAATACTATAAGAAGTCTATGGCTTTTGTGTGACGTTGATGCCTCAATTGGCATTCAGTTCTCGTCTTGATTTGAGGTTCTTCCCTGCTTGCCCGCTGCTCAATGAATTTCCGTTTGGATTCCGTTTCCATTGTTTATCCCCCCATCCCTACCCCCCTACGGCTCCCTTGGGTATTCATTGCAAACATTTCTCCATCTTTTGTGTGCGCTCTTCATTCTTTTCATATTTTTGCTCTCCCTCCTTTTGTTCTTTCCGTTTTTTGCCGCTTGTTAATTGCCTCTCAATTAAGAGCATTTGAAAGTTTTTTAATTTAGAAACTTTTTGTTTAACTACAAATAAATTGCATTTTCTTATGAATAATGTGTGTGTGCCAAAAGATGATGGGAATGGGAATGGAAATGGAAGAAAATTATGCAATATTTCTTATGACGCGCTTGTTAATTGCAGCGCTGAATATCAGTTTTTCCAGTGCAAATTTTTTAGCAGAAACAGAAAATTGTTTAGTACAATTATTTAGCACGAAGGTGGGGCAACTTTCGTGGGTGAGTGTGAAGTGTTTTGGTTTCGTTTTGGAACTCCAGATATTATGAAATATTTTAACTATTTCTTGAGAGTTTTTGTTATCCAAAAAGTTATTAAAATATATTTTATATACCCCAAGATTTCTGGTTCTTATAGAGTATCAAACACTTCACTCTTCATAGCTATATTTCCTTCTGTATTTCCCTTTTGTTTTGTATATTTTTTCTAATCATTTTTCTCTCTCTCCGTCGCTGCCTTGGACTACTGCCTGTCTTGCCTTGCGTTGCCAGTTTTCTGTTGGTTGATGGGCAAATTGATGTCAATAATTGAATGCCAGATGTTTATAAATTTTATAAATTGTTGATCTATTAATTGCTTGTATGTATCTGGTCTGGTCGAGGCCCCACAATTGAGAAATGTGTGCCGAGATTTTAGTTCGAAATTGGCGCACAGATTTCCGATTCAGTTTCCTCCTCGGTTTCCACTTGGTTTTAGTTGTCTACTGCCCGCCAATTATTCACTTTAATGTCTCGCTCATTATTCACCTTATTCATTCACTAATTCCATCAATTAGTCATTTGGGGGGGCGGGGGGATGAGAGAGGCCTAGCAGGGGCTTAGGGCAGTCATAAATCTCTCTTTTTGCTGGGTGGAAAAGCCATAAAATCCAGAGACAAGTCAGAGAGAGGAGAGGCTGGAAAACTTTCCAACTGCCAGGCAAACAAGTCGACAAAAATTATTAAAAAACTTCTTGAATTTCCAAGGAAAAAAGAAGCAAGAAAGCTGGTGGGGAGGCAAACGCCAGAGGAGAAGACGCCCCCCGCCCCAATGGAGGTGTGGAAAAACTGCTTTGGCTGTGGGTCAGCCCGGGGGCACTGTTTATCCAACAACACGCATGGGACAAGCGACATGGGTGTAGCCTGGCGGGGGGTGAGAGTAGGACATGGTCCAAGGGGGGGATGCATAAAAGTAGGGGTGGGTTCCCTGGGGTGCACTCTCTTTTGTTGCCTTGTCCAAAGTGTTTAACCAAAGAAGCAGCACAACAGTCGGTTCTGTTTGCCCCCTAAGTAGGTTACACACAAAGACGGCAGAGCAGCGCAGCGCAGCAGTTGCTTGCAACATGACACGCCCACCTATTTGTTGCAGCTACCCGCCCTCCCCCCTCTAAAGCTAAGCTGTTTTTTATTTTGTGCAGTGCAGGGAATGAGGTTAGAATTGATTTTTGCGATAAAACAGGAGATCGCATGTCTGCGCCTCCACCTTTCGCTTGAATGGATTCCTCCCCTCCCTCACCCTGTTCTACGAGTCCAAACTGGGTTATAGGCAATTGAACATTCAGTTGAATGTGTGGCTATAGATACAGATACAAAAACAGACACAGATACAGAGATACAGGTGTTACAATGTAGACGGCACGTTCTCGTTGGAAGGTGTGAAAAGGCAGTGGCCCTCGAGGAAGAGCAATTATTTTTTACTGAATAATAGATTATCTAATGGTCTATTGAATGGTCTATTATCTGAGTACTGCTTAATGGAAAAAAGATGTCATTTTAATAGCTCATTAAATATGCCAATTTAATGGGTTCTTGGGGGGGTTTCGTTCAATTAATTTAAGGCCTGGAGTAAAAAATCAATTAATTGAGTTTTAATAAATTATAATTTAATTTTATAAGCCATTATCTAGGGTTGGAAGAAGTCCCTAAATCAATATTTGATATCAGAGATTTTTCAGAAATAAATCAAAAAATAAAAAAAATAAAAAATAAATGAAAATTGTTCGGAAAAATAAATATAATAATTTTAAAATATAAATTAATACAATAAAAATATTTAAATAAATTATGTAATTCTATAAGAATGAATATCAATGAATTTCGTATACAAATGTACTTGTACCACCTGTCGTATACTTGATATTCTTATTGAAAATGCTTAAAAACATAATATCTATCAGTTTTTGGTTATTTTTATCAAACCACAAGCCAAAAGGCTTAAGCTAAATGCCAGCCAAATGACATTTAAAATCTCCTACGTCACTATCTTAATACCATGTTGATACCGCTACCCCCTACCCCCCCCGCACACACCGAACACACCGATCAATAGCACATTTTAGCTGTCATACGATGCGACATTCGACTAAAATTCAATTTCATTAAAAATTTACCAAGAAAGCGGAGAAGAATTTCTAAATATAGACCCATCAGGCGAGAGCACGTGCCAATGACACAATTTGGGGAAATGGGGGGTAGGCTAGGGTAAGCTAGGTCTCCAGGGGAAGGAGAGCTGGTGCTAGGGGAAGCCTGGAGAGTGACATTCTTTGCTTTTCGCAGCTTAAAATAAAAAAAGCAATAACCAATAGAGATTCAAATAACACGTACAAAATAAATTGATGATAAACGTTATTGGTGTTATTTTAGTGTCAAATCCCAGGCAAAGCTTCTCTTTTGGCATTTTAAAACCATTTGCCATCCATAACTGACCTAACAACCCAAAACAGTTACCATCTGCTCGTAAATAGATAGCCAACCGTATGATATATAGACCTTAAACATTATCTAATTGGTTTATCAAATTACTCAGCTTTCATGGCGTTTGCCAGTGCGCTTGGCTTTCGTTTTTCGTTTGAGGCAACAAAAAGACAATAAACAATATTATCTATTCCGATATCTAAACATCCAGAAGAAAGAAAAGGTTCCCCGATTGCCGGGGGCCATAAAATATTTATGACAATTTTTTTTTGTTCTTTACAGAAGGGCCGTTGTCATGACGCTTATACACGATATCCAGCGATTAGTCATATATTTTGCCTGGGAAATTATGCTTCCTTCCTGCAAGGACTCGCTGGGGCATTATGCAATCGTGGCAGGACCTAAATGATGGTTCACTGATGGCTCAGAGTGCGATTTTCAGTATGATTTTCCATGAAGTGTGCACGCATTAGCGATGGCTGGATGGCTGTATGGCTGGCTCTGGGCCGGGGTCTTAGGTACATTATTGATTTCTATATTTAGACTAACTACGTGACTTGCACACACGCGTGGCCCATTCTCTACTCGCACTCGTACTACCAGTAAGTGCTTCCACTTTGATCGATATTTTGCTTGGGAGATACCAGATACCGATGCGAGTACAGGATATGATTGTCCCTTTTGCGCTGCCGGATGGCAAAGGCCAAAGTAATGGTGGCAAATGATTGGCATGTAATTACGGGTGAATTTTCTTATTGGAAAGAAACTAATCGATGAAATATGGTTAGAACATTTCAAACTATAGTTGCAATACGTGGGTGTACTTTTTAACAGCGATTGAGGTATGAAAGGGTTAACTGAAAGGGTGTACCTGAGGAAAATCTATGGTAAAAATCAAGGTAAGTATTTAAACTTAAGAACTTGGGGTTATAAATTCACATAAAGTAATCTTATTTATACTTTTATTGTAAAATCCATTAATCGTATCAAATATACAGAAAAAATTAAAATTAAAATCAAGAAAACCCAAGAGAAAAATGCAATAAATCATACAATAAAAATAATTCATTTTGGAAGACATTTAAGGGTTGGAAAAAATACATATATTTTATATAAAATTCTGTAGAATTCTATAAAAAAATGTCTATGTAATGGGCTAACTGCGGGAATAACTAAAGCTAACTAAAGAATGTTTTTTAGGTTTCTTTAAAAAAGTTCCTCAAAAATTAAAAATTAGTCAAAAAAATCTCCAGTTTTGGGACAATAATATGTGTTTGAAGGCCTACTTCTGCGGGTCTGCTGGTATTATATAAATAGGTGCCAAAACTCTAAACATTTTTCAATGATTTTGATAAATGCTGAAATAATCAATAGCTAATCTCTGAGAACAAACCTAATGATAGATTATGTATCTACTGTAAGTATTCCATAAAGTGTTGTATAAACTAGCACTAAAAACACTCCTCAAAATTATCTATAAATCACATCTCCAAAACAAAGGAAAATATTTATAATACAAGATATGTATAGACATATAAAAGCCTTTGTTCAATGTCCTCCATTTGATTGATGTTCGTTGTAAAATATACAGTGAAACCCCCATTCGAAGTACTTACCCCAACTGGAACCGGTACGTCCAAGGCATTGGCTAGTTTCACTGTTCCATAGGAATTTTTTGAAACCCTCCCATTTGCCCATTTTCACCGGCGGCGTGTAGTATTCACCAATTTTCTTCTCGGCCATTTTAGCTGGTTTTCTTTTTTTGGTTTTGTTTATTCGGGGTTTTACTTGAGATTGGTTTTTGTCACTTTGGTTTTGTGTGTGTTTGGTTGTTGTTGTTGTTGTGGTTGTTGTAGGAGGGTGTCCTGTCTATAAAGCTAGTTCTTTGTTTAAGCTAATTTCTTGTGGGCTTAAGGTTGAACGCTTATCGATTATGAATATATTATATATTTTAAATTATTTTATATATATATATATAGATTTATTGGTGTTGATTTTGGTTTTATATTATTTTTGGTTTTTTTTTTTGGGTGAGTTTTTCTTAATCAACTGCGTTGGTACAACATTTTATCGGTTTTTTGTTTGGTTTATGTTTGGAATGTTCGTAGCAGTATTTTGGTTTAGATTTGCGCTAACTTTCGTTACTGAAAAAATAAAATGATGATCAGAAGATCAGAAGATAGTTTTCGGATGGTTATTGGAGGGATGGTTAGATGTTTGTGTGTTTAGATGTGACACCTGTTAGTGGTTAGGGTATATAGGGTTGAAGGATAGATGGTAGATGGTAGATGTTCTGTGACATAATAGTTGAGGTTTTCTTTGGGTTTTTGTTTAGTTATCATTGAATGTTCCTGGTGCCTTTTGTATTTTAGTTCACTTTTAGTCTTTTTAATTGTTTTTTCTTCAAATTTCTTTAATTTCTATCAAGTTTTATATCGAAACGAACTATTTTTCCCTGTCTACCGCCTAAAAGGCGACTTCTTTTATATAAGTATTTAGTTGTCTACTGATTTTTGGTCACAATCTTTCTTGAAAAGCCATAATCTGTTTTCCAGCTTATATAAACTTTGGTTTTCCTTCTTCAGTTGTTCTTCAGTTCTTTTTTTCTGTGTGTGTGTGTGTTTTTGTTGTTCCTGCTGTGTGTGCCCCGTGCCGTGCCTCGATTCGGCGCAGCCACAAGGACACTTGAGGAAAATCTGTCTTTAGCCCTAAGAGTCGTTTCTTTGCTTTTGGTTTTTGGCCTGCAACAATGCTACACTTTTTTCTTTTACAAATTTGTTTTTGTTTTAATTTTTCCCATTAGCTTGGGAAAATTGTTGTGTGGATGGAATCTGCTGATAGTTTCGCGTTTACGTAAAATGTATATTCAGTAGTCACCTCTGCCGATTTTTGAGCCACACAGACACTCTGCTGCCAACTGTTATGTAATCTCGAGCGTGGAGCATGGAAAAAGCCTTCGACCAGCAATCGTCCGACTAAAGCCGACGACGACGACGACGACGACGACGATGAGCGACGAGCGACGAGTGGCGGACATGCGCGCGAGAGAGAGAGATGAATACACAGAGTCAGTGCAAAGAAAGAGAGGTGGCTACACTAGAGTGTGTTACAGAGAGGGAGAGCGAGTAAGTGCGAGTGTGCGAGAGCGTACAACTGGAACTTTTGCCTTGGAAGGTTCTTTTTTTTTCCTTCTTGCTCAGCTTCTTCTTCTTCTGCTTTGTAGTGCTGCAGCAGCAGTGGCAGTGGCAGCTTTTGGAAACGAAGGCAAAAATACTTTTACATGCCATGCCGTTGCCGTTGCCATTTGCCATGAAAGTTGACAGCTGGGCGCCAGCTTAATGACAGTTCTGAGAGCAGTACTATAACCAATATTCATGCAGAATGCCACGCTAAAGGGTGTGGAGTGGGGGGGGGGAGTGCGCTAATCCAATAGTCCATTGGGGAGTACATTCTCTCTCCCCACCACAAAATCTGTCCTGTTCTTTCTGCACTTTTTTTTGTTTTCTCGCATATAGAAAGTATTTTTCAGCTGACGCCCAAAAGCATGCAACAGAATTTGGTTTTCCGCTGCAAGGACATCCTCTTTGGAGGATTGTTGATGATGATGCCTCGGCCCCCAGCGCTTATCATCGAATATGTGTGTTTTCCTTCGTTTTGTTTTTTTTTTTAAGGAAAATTCAGCCACCACATACTCGTGTACTCGTAGTCGTAGTCGTACTTGTACTCGTGCTAGCGTATGCCTTTGCTTGACTTACTTTTTTTTGTGTGTGTGTGTGGCTGTGTGTGTTCTGTCGGCGTCGCTGTCGCTGTCTTTTCGCGGCGCACATTGCGCAACGCGTCCGACTCGACTCGGGCTCTGGGTTCTGGGTTCTGCGGCTTTGCCTTTGCTTTTGGCCTGTGGCTGGTGGGGCCGTGTGGCATAGGGGCGCGCGTGCGAGTGCGAGTGTGTGTGTATGTGTGTGTGTGTGGCATGGGGCGTGTATGCGGGCGACTGTGGTGTGGTTTGGACTTGGGGGCAAGCGAATGTCTAGTAAAGGGCATGGCGCACAAATGTAGGCAACGCTATGTTCTCTACACACACACACACGCTGAGAGACTCACACACGCACACACAGACACAAAGAGAGATAACTGTTTGGTGGGGGATACACATAAGTATTTCTCGGGGCTTTCCTTTCTCCTTCCTTTTTTCTACAGTTTTTTTCCCACTGCTTAAAAAGTGCATAAAGATTAAGGGAGAGTTTGAGGTGCTTTCTAGGGGTCTATCTCTATGGTGAGGGAGTCCTTTAGCGTTTTGGAGTGCTATTATCAACTTTTCTTAAATATTCCAATCGATAAGTGAAAGATCTATGGGAAATATTCATCATTAAGGTTAGGATTTGTACTATCATTTCCAACAGTTACTCAACCCCAAATTAGGTTCAATATTTCCACTCTTCACACTTCAAACTACACCCCAAACTTTTATATAAGATCAAACTCTAAAAACGAACTATGAAAACTGTTTTATAACAAAGGTCTTGGCCAGCCTTTTGCAGGAAGGATTCCGTTAGCACATACACACATTTTACACACTTTAGATATTGTCTCATGCTTGTCCTGGCATTCCTTTGGCTTTTGGCGTTAAATTCTCAAGCAGCAAAGCAGCAAAGCAGGCAAAGCAAGCAAAAAAATCGAATTTCAGTATGTATATAAGTTTTACAAGGATATCTTTGCTGCTGCTACTGCTGCTGCTGTCACAATGTCCTCGTTGTCGCCGTCGTCGTCGTCGTCGGCGGCGACGTAATCATAAACTGCTGCTGCTTTTTTTTTTTTTTGCTTTTTTATTGGCACAAGTTTTCCCTCTCTGTTTTGTTTATTGAAATTACTTTTCAGGCACTTGAAATTGGATTTGTTTTGTGGAGGATACACGTTGGTGAAACTTTTCTTTTTTTGTAGGATTTTCCTTGGATGGGTTTTTGGTTTTTTTTTTTTTATGTAACCAGCGTTCGTTCAGATGTGAAAATTTGTTTGTGTTGTTGGTTGATTGTTGGATTTTTAGCCGTGGCACACATACAGAATGGGTGTTTGGTTTCTTTTTGTTGGTTGTTTGTTGAACGCCTCTCCCTTCTCTCTACGCAGACTTGCACATAATAGCTCCAGATATATTGATATATATATGTAGCTGCATGTGTACATATATGTATGTATATGTATCTATGCCGTTAATCCGCCAGCGAGTGCGAGTAGCAACCGTCCACAGTTAAAACGCCAATGATAGTGCCAGGCCATCGACGATTGTGCCGCAGCTTGCAGCTGGCCATCCAGAGCGGTTCGTGTTCGCTTCGTGTTCGCTTCGGTTCGTGTTCGGCTTGCCTCGGTTCGTGTATTCGGTTACGGTACCCACACGGGACGTTAATGGATGCCAGCGGGGGTGTCTCTGCATGGAAGCTTCAGCTTTGCAATGGAAACAACAAAAGAACTTTTGGCCAGAGCCAAAGAGCTTTTTGCTCAGCTGGGTGCCCGTCGCCGCCGTTTCGCTGGAATGGCAGTCGACGCTACGCTTTGTTCTCCTCGTGCCGGGCTGCAGCGTGCGAGAGACAGAGAGAGATAGAGAAAGAGAGAGAGAGAGAAAACAGACGCTTTGGGTTCGGTGAAGCTTTCAGCTACTTTTGCTGCTGTGATTTGCACTCCCACCGCGATGGCTGTAAAACTGTGCGAGCTCGAAGCGCCGCAAAAACTTCATTAGTTGCAGGCCAATCAGTTGGCTGTGCACGTAAAACTGTAAATTGGTTGTTAACTAATGTAAAACTGTTCGTTCAGTTCTGGTAAAACTGTAAAGACTTTCCGTTACTCGTAGTACGACAAAATGCGGCACTAGAAGGGTAGCACCTTAGTCGTTTATTCATAGATTTTTACAAATGATACCTTAAATGACTCTTAATTAATGTACCTTTCAATGATCAAAAAGAAAGACCAAGAAATAATTTGTCTTCGACTTTAAAAAATTATCAAATATGAATTTGAAATCATGATATCTTCCAGCAGGTAAGCCCAAGCTACAAATTGTTTAGGTCCGATATAATTCATTTAAATATTTCACATATGACATATAAAGTAAAATATTTTTACGAATTATAGATTTAAATATTTTACATATACATATATTATTTATTATTTATGTATTTATTTTAATAGGATTGTTTTTCGATCACAGGATGCTGTCGCACGCCCAGATCGGTCCACAAATAACGGGGAAAACCAACCTGGAAGAAATATCCTTGATCCTTGGTCCTTCAAGGGAACTCCATCGGATCATGGATTCTCTTCCGTTTACAGGAAGCCGTCGCACGCCCAGATCGGCCCACAAATAACTGGGAAAACCAACCTGGAAGGAATATCCTTGATCCTTGGTCCTTCAAGAGGACTACATCGGATCAAGGATTGCGTGCCGATCACAGGAAGCCATCGCATGCCCAGATCGGCCCACAAATAACGGGAAAAACCAACCTGGAAGAAATATCCTTTATCCTTGGTCCTTGGTCCTTGAACAGGACTCCCTCAGATCAAGGATTCTCTTCCGTTTACTGGAAGCCATCGCACGCCCAGATAGGTCCTCAAATAACGGAGAAAACAACAAAACAAAATATGCATTGTTGTTGTTGTTGAGTTGTTGTACAACAAGTGTTTCAACTTGCGGTCGCTCAAATGGCCAAAAACGAGAAATTCAGATCTGGGTTACCAGGCTAACAGAAATCAGCAGCAAGCAACTAAAAAAATGAAAATTAAAAAAGTGGTGCATACTTTTGGGGGTCACGAAACTGGCGACCTTCTGCGATTTCTGTTCGCCTGGTACTCAGATGTGAAATTTCTTTGTTTGCGCCGATTGACGACAAATTTAACTTGAATTTTTGATTGCACTATATCTCGGCTATTTATGGGCCGATCTGGACGTACCATACATTTTCGTGATCGCGAGAGTCCTGCCAACCGATTGGCATCAGAAAAAAAGGACATCCATTCCGAAATGATTAGTTGCATACTTTTTGGGGATCGTCACAGGACCTGTAATCGATTTTTTAATGCCAATCGATAGTCTAGATCCTTGCGACCTTGGAAAAGTATGTCCTTCGCCAATCCGATGCTGTTCCGCCGAGATATAACGTAAACAAAAATACTGTTTTTCTTTCATTGCACTATATCTCGGCTATTTAAAGGCTGATGGGGGCGTGGCCTGCCTTATTGTGACCGGGAGAGTCCTGAAATCGACATTTTCGGATGGAATTAATTTTCGGTGGAGTTCTGATTGATTGCGCATAATCTATAATTCTATAGATCTGAATATATAATTCATTCAAATATTTTACATATATATTATATTATTTATTATTTTTCTATTATTTTATCTATCCGAAAATGTCGATTTAAATGAATATTTTGAACCAATTTGTAAACTCTTTAACGAAATAAAACTGTGATAGTTCCATCCCCTAAGCTGTTGCTGTCTGTCTGTGGCTGTGGCTGTATCAAAGTGGGAAAATTAGCCATAGGCCAACCGTCCAGTCCCCCCACAACTGTAGTAATTTTTGCTTGCATTTGACAGGCCTGCCGCCAGCCTGCCAGCCTGAATAAATTGCAGGAGTCGTCTGCCCGCCCCGCGGATATGTGTTTGGCGCTGTCAGTGTGCTCTCAGGCTCATGCGCTCTCTCTTCTTTCTGTCGCCCGTGGACGTCTGATGGAATTCAATCAGCGCAGAAGCCCATCAATCGGTGCCCCCAGAGGGGCATATCATATCGTCCAGAGCAGAAAGCCAAAGGCGGCAAAAGTGACCAACATTCCCACGGCGAAATTCCAGCCGAAATTCCGGCGAAATGAGACGCGCTCCTGCGCACTGGAGACGGAGAACAAGCGAGGCGGCAGACACGAAGAGACTGTGTCTCCGGCTCTGGTAATATAATATTTATTGATTATTTTGCTGGAGAGCAGAAAGAGAGGGAAAGAGAGAGAAGGAGAGAGAGAGAGAGAGAAGGAGAGTGCCAAGGAGTTTGAGTTTGAAGTTGAAGCCGGGGCATTATTTCCAAATTATATAAAAAACTAAAGCCATAACCAGAGCCGTAGTCCAACGTCCAGAGTCTCCAAGTAAATTGACTTTTCCCACGTGATGCAGCTTTCAGCGTCTAAGACCTTTCTTTTTTTCTTGGTATTAAAGAGAGGGAAAATATTGTATGATTTTTTTTGACAGGGCAGACCTTTCTCTTTTGGTTATTTCCCCTTCATTCAATTACGTCATTTCTCAGCTGATTTTGGAAAGTTATCCGCCAAAAGTGTTATACAACCAGTATCCCTGATTCAGCTTCAGCTTCGGCTTCTGCTGCTGCTGCTGCCTCAGCCTTTGCTCTTGTCATAAAAATAGTCTTTTAATGGCTTTAATGTCAATTGAGTTGGCCAAAAACTTGGTGGTTTTTCTATTTTTGACAAAGTTTTCCATTTGTTCGGCTGCGGGCTGCGTGCAGGGGTGTATAGAACTTTTCTGAAGGACATTTTGTTGATTGTTTTGGACTTTTCCCGCCCCCCTCCCCCTTATAAAGAGATAGGTTCCTACTCCAGGCCACATAATTTGTCATTTCCTCGCTTGTGTAGGAGCTGGGTGTGAGGTGTCATCCTCGATGGGGGCTTAGGTTTGTTTTGGGGGGAGCTTTGGGAATTACTTTGTTGGTTTTTCTCTAGTGGCGAAGCTAAACTCGAGCTAGAGTAGCTGTAGGTGCGGAAATGGGAATATATGCTAGATTTTTTGTGACAGCCCCAAAAGTAGGCAACAAAAAAGTTCTACGGCTTGCAGATCAATTTAGGGTGAAACATCTCCATTTTGAGATTGAACTACTGGGAATTATATGATTATATATACCATATATGGTTCATCTGTATCACATGTACCCATTAAATATATTATTTATCCTATTTTTCTCTGATTTGTGCCATTATTTGTACCATTTATCGTTGCATATCTCTCCCATCCATAAGAGTGCCGCAACAAAAACGCTTCTACGGGTTTAGGATACAATTTCAGACCCGTATTTATCCATCTAGCGTTCATCTGAATCATTTTTATCAGTATGTGTACCCCTTTATGCTATATTTATGTTGCCTTTTCCCTTAAATACATCATAAATCGCACATTTCTCTCAACTGTATCATTATATCGTACATTTCTCTCTCTAGTTTCAAGATCCAGCCCAATTATCATTACCACATCATGGACACAGTTTTGCGTATCCTGGGTTGGGGGATGTTGGGGGCAGCAGCCCAGCGCTGTCATTGTCACGCCCCAATCAACATAAATCAATCAAAATGAACACCAGAGACAAGTAGAAAATGTACACAGGACACGACACAGCCACAGAGAGAGAGAGAGAGAGAGAGAGTGAGAGAGAGAGAGTGAGAGAGAGAGAGCGCAACAGACAGAGAAGGATACGACAGGATGTGTACATATATAGGAACAAAGGAAAGGATGCTGCATAAATTGATGGCAGCAGCAGCGGCAGTGGCAGCAGCACTGTGCGACACAGCAACAATAGAACAAGGAACGCACATGTCCTTACAGCTAATTCAATTACAGAGGAGTGTTGTAGAAAGCTTAAGCTGCAGACGAGAGACAGGGGAAACAAGAGAGAGAGATACAGAGAGCGAAAGGGAAACAAGAGATACAGACTGAAAGAGGTACGCAGAAAGAGAGGGAGACAGAGAGAGACAGAGAGGAGAAGGCCTGAACCATGTTTAAGTTTCAACTAAAACAAAAAGCCACACACACTCACGCACGCACCCATCATCCAACATCCACCATCAACCATCCACTAATCCACACAAACAGAGATTACGTATACGCAACACAGAAAAATATATGTCGCGTTAATGCGAAAAGCTTGCAAAACTTTTGAAGGCTATATAAACCGTAGCATCAACCGTACCCCAACGATGTCCGGCAATGAAAATAATTGAAATATGGCAGATATAACACTTAAACCTTTAAATTATGGCACAGGCACACACATACAGGCCGACGATCAGCCGCAGCAGAGAGAGAGAGAGAGAGAGCTGGAGATGCGGGAGGGGCAGAGGTTGACCCACTTTGCTTGCCAAAAACTTGTGCAAATCGAGCCTCGTCCTCGGCGGTGCGCTGGCACTGCCACCGGTCGGGGGTGGTGCTGGCAGTGGGCGCTATAATTGTCCGGGGGGATTTTTTGTGGGTGGCTGCAAGTCGTTTTGGGGGCGCATTAAGCCGTTGTTGCTGCCTGCCCCTGCCCCAGCCCCAGCCCCTGCCTCTACCGTTGCTGCTGTTCTTTTGCCTGCCTGCCTGCCGACTGCTTGCGAATTTTCGCACAAATGGCAAAGTTTAAGTGCTTGACAAGTAGAAGTTTAGTATGGTTTCAGGAAAGGTCAGGTTAGAGGGATTCTGGAGAGGCCCTACAACGAAACGAGTGGGCTATAATAATAGAACCATAAACCCAACACAGGAATGGTCGTTGGTCCTTGCACCTTACGCCGCTTTCGTAGAAGATTGAGAGGCAGAGAGTCGCTGAAAAGTGTGGTATATAGATTAGACCTAGAGTCTGTGTCGCCAAGCATACACTTCAGTTGTTCTGCGTTGTTGTGCGCTGATATGTGTAGCTTAAACCCGAACCTGCCTGCGGGTGAAATCGGTTAACTGCTTTACACTGCAAAAAGCGTGATAGCAAGAGCTGAAGTCGCATAGCCGTATCCCCACGAAGGCAAGTCAAGAGGAATATTGTTATATCTTCCTAGAGATTTCCTTTCCATTTCCCCAACAAATACTCTCCATCTTTGGAGTGTAGGGTGCCGTGGGTTTTCGTGCATTTGCCAAGTCACAAGTCAAGATATCCTCCAATCGTCGTTCCGTTGTTGTTGGGGGGCCGAATAGCAGTGGGAATATCGATTGCATGGGCAATCATAAGGCTGCCTTGAGACCACTACAAAGTATCCTGAATGCTTGACGTGGCTTAAGGACAATTTTCAAGTTTATTTATTAGATAGATAAGAGTACAAATTGGCAAATACGTGCACGAATATCTATGTCGAATATCTATAACTATGATAACTATGGGCTATGCTAAACGTTAAGTCTTTTCTTTCTTTCAATCCACTATTATATGGGGGACTGTGGTGGAGGGCTGGCCACTTCTCTTTCGATATTCTCGAACTCTATTCAGTATTCAATTGTCACACACTTGGTCTTGAGATACTCGTTGAGGGCCTCTTGACCCAGGTCCTTGCCATAGCCGCTCTGCTTGAAGCCGCCGAATGGCGCTGCCACGTCTGTCTTGTTGTAGACATTCACAAACACGGTGCCGGCTTCGATGCGGTCCGCGAAACTGAGAGCCTTGCTAATGTCCTTGGTAAAGACACCGCTGGCCAGACCGTACTCCGTGCTATTGGCCCTCTGCATCACAGAGTCGATGTCGCTGCCATTGAACTTGGAGATGATCATGATGGGCCCAAAGGACTCCTCCTGCGCAATGTACATATCATCATCGACATTCGTGAAGACCGTGGGTGTAAAGAAGTAGCCCTTGAGATTCGGAACACGACAGCCGCCGTACACCAGTGTGGCACCATCCTTGACGCCGCGCTCACAGAACTCCAGCAGCTTCTCGAAGTGGGCCTTGTGGTTCTGCGGCCCGTGGGCCGTGGAGCGATTCAGGGGATCCCCGATGGTCATGGTGCGCAGATCCTTGAGCACACGGCGCACAAATTCGTCATGGATGCGATCCTCCACAAAGAGTCGGCCAGCAGCAATGCAGTTCTCACCCTTGTTGAAGAAAACCGAAGACATACCCTGGAAAATATAGGAAAAAAAAACGTTAAATGAAGGCCTGTTTGAAGGATTTTCTTTGGTGTTTTCTTACATGCTTCACCGCTTTATCCAGATCACAATCCGCAAAGATAATCAAAGGACTCTTGCCGCCCAGTTCCAGCGAGCATTTCTTCAGATTGGAGTCCGCACAGGACTTCATAATGTGCTTGCCAATGGGCGTGGATCCCGTGAAGCCCAGCTTCCGGACCAATTGATGATCGGCCACCGCCTGACCAGCATCGGAGCCCTTGCCGGGCAGGACATTAATGACACCCGGCGGGAAACCAGCCTTGACCGTCAGCTCGGCAAACTTCAGAGCCGTTAAAGGACACGTTTGGGCTGGCTTGATCAGACATGTATTTCCAGCAGCAATGCAGGCGGCCATCTTCCAGGATAGCATCATCAAGGGATAGTTCCAGGGGGTGACCAGACCACACACGCCAATGGGCTCCTTGCGCGTGAAGGTGAGGACATTGTTGGGTCGGGCTGGATTCACGGGTATGGTGTTGCCTTGGATCTTGTCGCACCAGCCGGCAAAATAGCGCCAGGCGTCGATGGACATGCCAATGTGGGTCTTCAGGGCCAGAGTGTAGACGGCACCCGAGTCCACCGATTCGATGGTGGCCAGCTCCTCCTTGTGCTTCTCCATGAGACCCGCCAGATTGAGCATCAGTTGTCCACGCTGACGGGCGGAAACCTGCTTCCACGAGCCGTAGAATGCCGTGTGGGCAGCCTTTACCGCCCTGTCCACATCCTTCGAAGAGGCACAGGCCACCTTGCAGAGGACCTTCTCGTCCGTGGGATTGACAATCTCCAGCGTGCGCTTGCCCTCGGCATCCACAAACTCGCCATCGATGAAGAGCTGTGTGGGCACCTGGATCTCCCGTTTGTTGGCCTTGAGAGTGAAGCCATCGTAGACGAGCTGCTGGCCACCAGAGCCGCCACTGCCTTGACGCAGGATTTTGACCAGCTGTCCGAAGAACTCCTCAAACACGGGCGCCATAAAGACATTATCGTTCTCGAGTGGGACATCGAAGGCCTCCTTGACTTCCTCCACCAGACGCACCACGTCCATGGAACCAGCGCCGGCGGCAAAGAAATCTGTGGAATCCTCAATGGGTTCCTTCAGAATGGCCTGCCAAATGCCAGAAAGGATGCTCTTCTTCGACAGCTCATCCTCGGAGAAGTCTGTGATGGGCTGCTGCTCGGCCTGCTTGAACCACTCGCTGGCACTGATCACCTTTGACCCGCGCTTGATGCGACGCACATTCACGAACGCCCCATCGGTGCCTTCAATGAGCAGTCCCGCGGCATGAATCCAAGCGGGTTTCGCCAGACCCTTCAGGCGCAATGGCTGGCCATTGGACACGGGACCAGCGGAGTACAGATGGGCGCCAAAGAGACGCACCTGCTCCTCGGTGCCATCCTGCAGCACGACTGTGGCTATGGCCCCCGGCACGGAGTCCAAGCCACGCACAAAGTTCCATATCCTCTCCGCCGATTGCTGGAGATTGACCACTTGATTCTCGGCCTTGAACATGGCCGGATCGTAGGTGGCCCCGATCTCCGTTTGGGTTATTTTCGGTGCCGTGCCATTGGCCACCATGTCGACGGCCACGCCCATGGCCTTGACACCCTCGGGATACAGGAATCTCTTGTAGATGCTGTCCAGAGTGTCGGTGGGCTCGAGATTCGTCTGACGCGTCAGCAGCAATGGTCCGGTGTCCAGGCCATCGTCCGCCCAAAAGATACTAAAGCCAGCCACCTCGTCGCCCTCAATCAGGGTCCACGAAATGGCACTGGCACCGCGATGGCGTGGCAGGATCGATGGATGGTAGCAAATGCTGCCCAATGGGGCCCCATCAATCACCTCCATGGGAATGAACTGCGAACAGTACGGCAGCACATTCAGGGTGGCGCCCACCGATTTATATTGCGCCAGAACCTCCGGCAGGGCCACGCCCTTCCGCCGCCAGCTGCTAAACTTAAACACGGGTATCCTGTGGGCGGCGGCAGTGGTGGCCAGCACATCCTCGCGACTGCCCTTGTCCGGTATGGTGAAGACACCCACAATTTGAATGTTCGAACGCTCCAGCAGCAGCTCCAGCACATCGGCGGCAAAGTTACTCTGGCCAATGATGGCAATGCGAAGTTTTAACTGCAAGGATGGCAAGGATTTCGAAAGGAGAAAACAGTTAGTTTTTGTTGCTCAGCAAAGAGAGAGGTGAAGAGAGGTAGGCAGGAGCTCTGTAGAGGGAGCCACTTAGGTCAAAAAGGGGATTTGTATCCCTGACCTTATCCTGAAATTCTCTCTCGTTTGAAATTGGTTTGGAAGCCCGAAAGAGTAACTATTTTTCTGGGAGAACTCTTACAAGTCCTTTGAATCTTTAGAGGAACTTTAGGGAACTCGAGGAAGCAAATAGAAGCTCTGTACGTGGCGCTACGTAGGATATTTATGCGTAAGATTATGCGTTAGAAATCTTTAGGCACTTCAAGAAAGTTTCTTCAATGAAACAATCCAACAATTTATACCTATTTTAATCAGCTGTTCTTGACCTTTTTCTATTTGTTTTTTGATAGCCTATTTACACTACAGTTGAGTTATTGAGTTATTGAGTTTCGGGCAAAACTCGAGTTTCGTTTACATGGGGAAGCATAGGGGACCTAGAGGTGGCAAAAAAGTTGAGTTTTGGTTGCGTTTTGTTGAGTTTGTCCGATTTTCCGAATATTTCAACCCTGATCTGCCTGTCGTGGACTTATCACCACTAATAACAACAAAAATGTACAGCTCAATATTTAAATGTTGGCGCGTAAAAAATAATTTATTATTAAAAACCATATAAGCAATGTAGTCGATTTCTAAAATTCAGTCGAAAAAACTTAGCCAAACGCTAAAATGAATTATTATAAATTAAATAATTATAAACAATTGCCAATTTAAAAATTTTTAATTTCTGTACATTTGTAATGTATATGTACATATAGCCAAAATTCAACATATTTGCAATTGCAGCCATGCAATTTCAATACCCTGCGGAAATTTTCCTTAAAAAATGGATTCCAAGGTTATTCGCAGCGTCCTCCAAATAGATCCATATAGCGGCTATTATAATTTGGGATACATATTTAATATAAAATGGAAGCACTAGAAATGGAAATGTCAATGCGAAATTTTATCCAAATACTCCACAGTTGCTGCAGACTTCGTCGCCAACTCCATACATTGCAGCGTCGTTATTGTCTCTTGCTCTGCCACATAGAGAATCATTAATTTTTCGGCATTCATATTAATAAAATGAAATAAAACAAATTTTTCGTAGACAAGCACGTGCCAGCAGCCCGAAACTCAATAACTCAATAACTCAACTTTGGCATAGTGTAAATCCAAATTCTGAGTTATTGAGTTACCTATCGATAAATGTGGTAACTCACTGTAGTGTAAATAGGCTATCAGAAATTTATATACAAATCATGGACCCTAAATAATGTATTTTTAAATAACAAAAAATCTGTCGAAATTACACTAGTCAACACTGACTTTTCTGAGAGATTAGGGGATTTCACATTGGTAAAGATATTATGTTGTCTTTATATGGTTTAGTTTTTTATTTAAGAGTTTTCGAAATTATGCATTTTTTCAAGTCTTTTTTTTTTAAATGAATTAAGTATCTTATGTCTGGTTATATTGAACTTTGTCATTCAGAAAAGCTGACAAATGCAGCTATAAATCAGACCCAAACACTTTGTAGCTTCAGCTTATTGTCTGGAAATTATTAATATTTCAAATTCAAACATAATTCCTTGAAACTTTGGAAGTCCCCAAATTAATTAGAAAAAGTAGCTTTGGTTAATAGCGGAAAATAAAGTTACATTTTGTTGACTAGTGTAATGGACCTAAAAGGCATGATTTACACCAAAATCTTTATCTTTGAAAACGTTTTTTCATTCAAAATAAACAATTTAACAATTTTAATTACGATTAAATGCGAGAGGCAATAAATTGACTGAGATTAAGAAAATTATGCTGCAAAATAATGAAATACTTTGATATTTAATGCACACCCATAAGTTCTATATAGTCGGGACTTTTTATAGGAATTTTCTCACTGAACACTAAACTAAAAATCGTTTAAATTCGAATTTAATTGTATTTGGAATTCTTAATTGCTTTATAGATCGATTATGGTTGGCATTTCATTCGCTTAGCTTTCATTTGGGTCTCTGATTCTCTGCCCAAATCTGCTTTCCATTGCAAACTCAAATAAGATTCAAATTTCATTCGAATATGAATATAAATTCAATTATAAATCGTACTAACAGCCATGTTTCTTGTGTATTTTCACTTTTCACTTTAATTAATTTTCACTTTATAGTTTTCACTTTTCACTGTGACTCTGTGGTTTTTCTTTCATTCATGCCCCAACCGCTTAAAAGGCCGGCAAACTATCAACTGAAATTCAGTGTGAAAACCGGGTGGTATTTATACCTTGGTGCCACACGAGCGGCTCATTAACGTTATCAACTTGATTTTGATTATAAATAAAAGCTAAAAAACCAACTACGAAACCAGCATAGACATGCGCTGCCCCCAGTCCCCCCCTGCCCCCAGCCAGTGGCTCTTTGTTTGTGGCTCACTTCACATACATTTCATAATTAAATCAGCGACAACGAAATGGCTTATCAATCTCACAGCTAAAGAAGAGAGCTGCAGCAGCAGCAGCACGGGCCCCGCCGGTGTGTGCATGTCGATTTGGCATGATCAGAGGGCCGGACCTTTTACATTCTAGGGAATATACTCGCACATATACATACATATAGCATTTGGCTCTTGACACTTGTCTCAACAAACGTTGGGCCTCAAATGGGTAATATGAATCGTAGATGCAGGCAGATGCAGTGATTCACCTGCAATTTTGCTGCAACAGGGTTTTTTTTTCTTGGGGGGGGTTTTGGGTTTCCATCGATTAGGCGACACATGTTTATTTCTGCGGGGTTTCAAAGGGTTGTAGGAAGAAGGGCTTCCAAAGTGCAGCTGCAGCTGTTAACATGCCTAAAATTGCATCCATTGGACACCAGCTGAATCCAATAAGGGCGAATTGAAAAGGCATCCAACAACAATAAAGTGAATGGCCAAATAAAGTATTTTACCTTTCGACAATTTGATTAGTTTTAATATGATATATTGGGTTACTTCAAGTTTTTCTTTTTGGGAAAACCATTCAAAGTTTTTACATTTAGCATCGAATTTTTATGAAATTTACAAGCTGATGTGTTATTCTACCTAAATGCTAAACTTAATAGGAATATCACAAATAATTCCCAGGTTAACTTAGGTAAATGCATGATATCTTATCGAGCTGGAGGCAGCCTGGTTCCACTTCTGGCTCAGTCATTAAAAAACTACATTTTCTGACATTTCAGTTAATAAATTTAAAGCGATAAACCCAGCTACAATTTAACTAATTAACAACCATAATATGCATAGCACTTTCAGCCCTATCAATCCTTAACCATCTTTCGAACCCTCCATCAGTAGTAGGAATCTTGCAACACCGTGCACTGTGCGCTCAGTTCTGTTGCAAGTTGCAATCCCACCAGGTGGTGGTGGATCATCATGCTGTACCGCCTGCAGCCGTGCCTCAAGTATTTCGCCTTCTTGGGCATTGTGCCCTGGACAGAGAGCAGCCGCCCCTGGCAGTATTTTCAAAAGATATATTCCATATTTCTTGTATCCATAAATCTGGTGATATTTTTTGTGGAAAATGGAATGCCACAAAAGGATTCACTGCTGCTTTCGCTGCTGGTCGGCACGGTAGTGTTTATAGCGAAGATTGTGTGCATGACGGTTATCCTGCTGCAGATGATGTGCCAGTACGAAGGATACTACGAGTTCTGTAGGGAGTTGCAGCGCCTAAGGGAGCGCCTAGAAGGGCAGCTAAAGATGGGTGCGTTGACGTATCCCCGCAGGCGTTACATTAAAAGTGTGGTTCTGGGAGTGGCCAGCCTTGGGACAATGGGATGCCTGATTTACTTATCCTTTAATTCGGTTTTTATCTACTTTTGGTCCTCGTTGGCGGCCGCCATCATCATCAGGCTGCAGTGTGTGCTGCTGATGTTTTATGTGGATTTAATGGGCTTCCATGTGGAGCTTCTAGGAAAACGCATTCGGGATGTGGTCCACTGTCATGCGTTGGCTGGCAATTGCCTTCCGGATGGCAATTGCAAGCAGCTGTGCTCCCTGGAGTTTCTCCTCGAACTTAAACAATGCCACATGGAGCTCTTTGAACTGTTCGGTCACTTTAACGATCTGTTTGGCTGGTCGATTCTGAGCATATTTGTGGTGATGTTCATGGATGGCACGGTGAATATTTACTGGACCCAACAGGTCCTGGCCGGTGTCTATGGATGTGTGTATCTCTATGCCACAGCCTCGTTTTCTGTGCCATCTTTTGCTCTGCTCTTCACGTTCTGTCGCTGCGGGGAGTACTGCAAGAGGCAGGTAAGTGAATCCTCAAGAGAACATACATACATACATAGTTTTTAAATCCATTCCTCTCTGGCTAGCACATGCTGATTGGCAGCCATGTCCGGGAATGGGCATGCCACAGCCCATCTCTTCAACGGAGCTCGGAGGAACCCACGTACACCGAACTGTTGACAGAATTCACCCTGCAGGTGGAACACAATGTACTGGCCATCAACGCCGAGGGTTTTATGGTCATCGATAACTCCCTGCTCATGTCGGTGGGTGGGCAAAAGCTCTTGACTTGGATTTGTTTGTATTTGGTTTTCCTTTTTGCAGATGTTTGCGGCAATGGTTACCTATTTGATTGTTCTTATGCAATTCAGTGCATTGTAGGAAAATTATGTGCAAAAATATGTTTAAAATTTAAATTAATGATTATTTAGAGGCAATATCTTACTTAAAAATAAAATAAATTATTATTTAGAGCCCTGAAATCTCTCTAGAGTCACTACTTGTATGCCTTTTAGTACTTAATATTATTTGGAGTAGTAGAACCTATTTATAATCATTTTTATCATAAATTTTGGATGGAAAATTCTGCTCAAAGCTCAAAAAAATGATAATTAATACTTATTAAAGCTCTATAAAGATCTCATAGCCAAGCAAATCTATTACTAATCATTTTAAAATACTAAATCATATTAAAAAGAACAAATATATTATAATTACATTTTTCAAACCTTGAAACCTCCCCCTAATTGTGCCCAACGTTGACCTATTTGTACTTTTATTTGAATTCTGAAAGACCTTTAACAATCTTTTCGATAAGATTGTGCCCAACAAAGTGTCCAAAAACCCATCTTTATCACACCTGACCGAAAACCCGAAAGCGAAACGGAAAACCAGTTGAAACCAGTCAAAGAACTCAACCAAAATAGTGATTATCTTATCGTTGAACTACTGATTAGTCAAAAATTGTATATCCGCACGATTTCTGGCGATGGAAATGGAAATGTTATAAGTACATATGCTCTCGTTTTGTCGTATGATTGTGGGGTACAAAGGAAGTACCTGCCTCCAAAAAAATAAGTAACATCTGATCGCATGTCACCAGAATTTGTGCTAGATCATCAGTTGTCAGGGGCACACCTCGGGGGGTCTCTGATACGAGTACTCCTCTGTTTTCAATTATGCAATTTAATCTTTGAATATACATATATATGTTTTTTGTTTAGGTATAAATAACATTTCGAACACGCATTCAGCGACTGGCCATGGTGAAATTTGGGGGCTCCTAGTGTCAAATGTGTATAATCGCTTGGTAATACTGGAAATATACCCCAGAGCATATACAGGCGGATAATCAGAGGATTGCTAGCCTGGTGATAACCCAACCGATTGGCCTCTGGTTTAGACGACTGGACACTGTCGCAAACAAACAACGAAAACCGGTTTTCTGGATGCCACATAAAGGCCCTCGAACCGGTTTCAAGTGGTTCAAGATGTGCCAATTTTGATAGCACTATCAATCTCTCTGCCCCGTCGGTTCAAATGTTCCATCGAACTCCCTACCGTCTAATCTCTGGGAGAGACTTTTCAAGTGTTTTCCATCCATTGAACAAATGTTTAAGGCGGTTTCAACTGGTTTTGCTGTCTGAACTTTCGATCACCTTATCGATTAAAACTCAATAAATTTACATTTTTGGAATGCTCATTTATTTACAGGAAGTGCAAAATTTACATACTGTCTGGAAATATAAAACTATTAAACTAAAAGGAACGTGTGAGCGGGTGGGCTTCTATGGGTAGGTCACTTGGGCCTCGATAGTGACTTCTTTGATGACCACATTGCCATCATCGTCTAGGACATCCACCTTGAATTCCATTTGTTCGGTTTTGAGGGTTATTCCGGTTGACACTTCTGGTGTTTCAGTGGCTTCAGTGTCGTCGTCTAGTGATTCAGAGAGTTCAGTGTCCACAAAGTAGTCCAAATTTATAAGGTGTTTGGATGTGTGCGAGTCTTGTGGTGTTTTGTTGTCTGTTTCGCTTGAATTATTTGGGTTTTCTGTATTTTCATTTGTGCCTCCTTCTGTAGGTCCATCGCCTATATCTGAAACTTCTGGGATTATCTTCTGCCATTGACAAAATAGTTTCGTCGCTTGAATCTCTGGATTCTCACGATCTTCCTCAATGATGGTGATAAATTTATTTCCTCGATCATAGAATTTTGTTCGATTCTCTTCAAAAGAGTTCTCAAGGGGATCCAATTCTGAAATTTAAAGTTTTATTCTTTAGTAACATACAGTGCTTGTGGCTGCTTTAAAGTCTTACCCTCATTCGAGGAGGTTTCTTCTGTATCGATGTTTTGCATCGGTTCGTCTATGGGATCATCAGCCAGTGTTTGTTTGTTGTCTTCGTTTTCTGATTCCTCTAAAGTCTCTGCCTCTTCGTCATAGCCTTGCAAATCAGCAACTTCTTCTAGAATATACTGGTCATCCTCTTCGCCATCACTCTCGCCAAATTCGTGACTCTCCAGTTGTGCCATGGACTCGGGATCGAGAAATTCACTCAATCTCGAAGCTATTTTGGCCCACTTATCCTTGGCAGTCGGTTGGGCTGTTTCCGACTTTACTTCCGAGCCCTGATCTGCCTGCGGTGGTGGAGAAGTTTCCATTTCTTCTTTATTTTCTTGCAACATTTGCTTTTCCTTCTGCATTATCGTGCGCAGACTTCGACGAGTTTTGGCCTCATTCTCGCGCACCATACGCAAATCCTCTTCGAAACCATCGTAGTAATAGTGTTTGAGCATTTCGGGTGATATTTTTGGTGGCTCAACAACGGCCACCTCTTCGTCGGACGAATAGTCGGTTGTGAAATCGGATGGGGCATCATCGTCATCAATTTCGACGTAACCGATTGTGGGCATTGGCAGGTGCTGTGGATATGCTTGAGCGGCTTCCGGGACTATACCTTCTGCTCCTGGGGAAACGATTTCTACTGCTTGGGAAACTTCTTTTCCCTGGGTTACTCCTTCCCTTTGGATTACTCCCCCTCCCTGGGTTACTCCTTCCTCTGCTTGAGGACCTCCTTCTTGGGCTTGAGGACCATCATCGCCTTGATCATAGATTTCTGTTATGGTCAAACGCTCATACAGCATGGAGCCCTCACCCATCGAAAGTTGAACGGGACTTGAAAGCTCCTCCTCGTAACCTTTCTGCAGGGCCTCCTGTTGTTGCTGCAACTCACGTGCCCGCTCCTCGTGCTCCTTCATGCGTTCCATCATTTTGTTCAGCAATTCGTTATTCCGCTCCACCAACGGATCATCGTTAGACTTGGCTTTGGCCTCCAGATCCTCATTGCATGTCAGCATCTCCTGGAGCATGTCTTGCTCCTCGTTAGTAAATTCCAGTTGTGTGGAGTCCGACTTCATGCAGGACTTCAGTTCGCTGTAGCTACGCATGCATTCGGTGGCAGCTTCCGCATTGTTCGCAGTTGTCACTTTATCGAGATCCAACTTTTGGAAAAACTCCAAGTCGAGACTATCAAATGTCTGCTTGGCTTCCAGCGAAAAGAACTCCTCCTCCTGGGATTCGTTCTCCTTGTTGTCATCGGCGAACTCGGGGAATTTTTCGGCTTGGACACGTTGCATGGCCTCGTTGACCAAATGTTCGGCAGCTTTGCGTGGCTTTGGCTCGTACGGTGCTGTCCAGGGGACACGTAGATTACCTTGAAGCGTCTCCTCTGCAGTATCGTAGGCCTCGTCATCTCCGTCCTCCTCTTTCTCTGATTCGGAGTCACTGATCAGCCCCGGTGGCGGTGGCAGCTCCTGCAGCTCCCCAGTGTCCTTCTTGACGACCATCAGTCGATTGTCGACGACCTCCAATGTGTCATCGTAGCTCTCTCGCTTGGCGTAGCAGCGTCCTGCGGAGGCAGCCACATGTCGCTTGCGACTGGCCTCATCCTTGGCCAACTGGGCATCCAAACTTTCGGGCGTGTCCTTGCTAAACATCTCCAAACTCTTGGACTTCAACAGTTCCTTGGCAGCGCGTATTTTCTCCGAATGTGTGTAGGACTGTTGTTTGGGCTTATCGCCCCCCTTGGTGGCCAGGAACTCATTGAAGCCGTCCACACATTCGCGCAGGCTCTTGCCACCAGCTGGATTTTCCAAATGCGGAGGCAGCGTATTCTCCAGCTTTGGTTCTGCCGAGTAGCTGTACTCTTCGTCGGATTCAATGGGTCCCAGAGGATAGCTTTTGGGACCCATTTCAGTGATCTCATTGTAGATCACATCAGTGATCAGATCGTTCAGGAGTGAGGCACAAACCATCTGCGTTTCTGCGTCCTTATCGCTGATGCTGCTCTCACAATCGATTTCTGGCTCAATGTTGTACAACATCTCGTTTTCATTTTCCAGCTCGGAGAGCAGCTGACGCAGGGCTTCCTCATCGCCGGCCAGTTTCCGATCCAACTGAGAGCAGATTTCTTCAGCGGCTTCGGCACTGCTTAGCTTTGTCAGGGGTCGTGTCAATATATTGGCATTATTATGGGAAGGGGGCCGCTCTTTGATGGCTTCCTCCATTGTGGTCAGCGGCAACTGCTGCATGCACTCTTCCTTGCCCCAATCTTTGCTGGGAATATCACAGCCAGCACCAAACACACGCTTCGGCACATTATCCGTGGCATCGTCCATGATTTTGGCAAAGAGATCAAAGCGTTGATTCAGGCCTTCTACCTTTTTGGCTTCATGCTTTCCTTGAACATTCTTGCTCTCATCCATCGCCTCCTTGAGTCTCTGTTTGCGTTCTTCGAACTTCTCTGCCAGCACTTTCGATTTTGCCTCCATTTCGGTCTCTGTAATCTCCTCTTCCGACTCGGATGCATCCTCCGCGGACGGCGCTTGGACCTTGCCACACAGGTTCTCTCTGCACTCGCGTAGCTCCTGCAGATCCTCTTCCATGTATCTGCCCATCTCTGTCAGGTCATGGGCACACTTCTCATTGGCATCGGCACACTCCTGTTCCCATTCCAATTGTTCTTTGCTTTTTGGCCGCCTGGTGACCTCCTCAATAAATTCCAAATAGAGCTCCCGGGGTGTCTTGCTTGTCTCCTCCTCGCAGCAGACTTTGGCCTCCAGTTGGTATTTTTCGGTGCTTTCGTTCAGCAGCTCATGGATGGTTTGGGGATGTTCCTCAAACATTTCCGGGCCGAAACTCTCGTACATTTCATCTATCATTTTGCTTTTAATTTCTTGCGGCGAGGGATCGCCGCCATCATCGTTGCCTTGGGCCACGTAGAGCAGCGTTTGGCATGTCTGCTCAATATCTGCGGTGTTATCCCGCTCTGAACCGCTGTCCGATTGAAGAAGGGTCGACTTGGAGTCGTCTCGCTCCGTGATATGGACTGAAGAAAGGCCTGACTGAAGAACGGACGGCTCCGTGGCTATGTCTGACTGAAGAAGTGCCTCTGAAATGTTCTCCAATTCAGGAAGCTCCTCTGCTTTTGAATCTTCGGTAGAGTCTTTGGCGACTGCCTTTTCCTTAAGCATTATTTCATTAATGGTTGCATCATCTAATTGGTTACCAGTACCCACCTCTGTCTCTGATGGTTGCATCATTTCTTCATGCTTTACATCAAGGTTTTCATCTTCATCATCCATTTCTTCTATCAGAATTCGTTTGCCTTTGGGCTGTTGTTCCAGGATTTTGGAATCCTGATTGTTCTGTTCCTTTACAGCTTCGTTGATATTCGGTGCTGCTTTGTTGTCATCGACTGTGACAGGTTTTTCAATGGTTTCTGCATCTTCAGATACTTCAGATTCCATAGTAGCATTTGTATTTTCATTAATTTCTTCTATAAGAACGGTATTGCCTTTGGGCTGTTCTTCTTTGTTTTCGACAAGTTTCACGATGCTCTCCACATCGCCCGTAGCTGCCTCGTCGTACAGCTTTTTGGGTTTTCCCTCCAGAGGTTTCACACGACGATTACTGATGCGCTCGGCAATGTGATCTGCCTGCGAACCGGCGCTTTCACTATCCTCCGTTGTTGTGGAACTGGTTGTGCTATGCTCCGAGGCTTGACTTTCCCCAGAGACCTCATCCCAAATGGCATCCACAGTACCATATTCCATTTCGGCTCGCTTCCGTGTCTTTTCTGCATTGGAATTGACCTTCTGGTCCTCTTCGGAATCACTGGAGCCGAGTAGCGACAATTGATCTTCAGGTTTCAGATGGCTATTGCGCATTCGTATGGTACCTGTGTGGAAAAAATAACAATTTCGATTAGAAATAGGCTTTCCCTTGGATTTTCAGTTATGACTTTTCTTACAGTTGACACTTTCACGCGTTTTGCGACGCTCGGCACGATTCCAGCGTTGATTTTCTTTGCGTTCCCCTTCGTAACCGTCGCGTTTCCTAGAAGAAAAGTATAATTTCACCATTTTCTAAAAGATCTATTGAGGTTTTTACCAGGCCTCGGCACAGGCGCGATCACGTGGAAACACAGGACGACTGTCCAAGTAAGTGAGCTCTTTCTGCAATGAAAACCAAACCATAAACAACAGACCATTTTAGGTATAACGATCTAGAGCTTACACAGGCCAATATCAAGGTCTTGCGATACTGAGGGAGTCGGGAGACCACAGGATTTCCCTGCAGTACTAGGACCTTTAGGCTGGGCATCTGTTCGAAAATCTTTACAATCAAAATATCATCAATGCGATTGTTGGACAAATCCAACACGGACAACGTCTTGCACTCCACCAAATCGGCTAAACTGGCACTGTCCGTCAGATAATTCGATGTTATGTTAAGGGTATTCAAAACTGGTAGAATTTCCGTGCCAATATTCTCTATTTTACGTATGTGATTCTGGCTGAGATTCAGCGTATCCAACTCGCGATTGAAGTCCAGATTTTCAATTTTGGTTATCAAATTATTCTGCAGATACAAACACTTGAGTTTTGTGAGTTTCTCTAGGTTTTGTATCTCCGAAATGGCATTGCTTTCAAGCCAGAGACTTTTTAGTTCCGTGTATTCATCCAGATTTTCTATGCACTGATAGCCTGCAAGAAAAGAAAGATAGAAGAAACCTCAATAGAGTTCACTTCACTTTAAAGTAGTTATAAATACTTACCCTGGAAGTGCAAGTAGAGCACATCGTTGAGGCGTGGCGTTTGGTATAATTTGTCCTTTTTGCAAATAGCCTTGAGGCCCTTGGCGGTAATGCGATTCAGGCCGGTTACCTCCTCGCGACGTCGCGCGAATCCCTGTTCGCACATTGTGGCGTAAATATTCTCTAGAAATGTTTCCCGAAGTTTCAAATTTATTTTGAAATGCTTCGAATTTTATTGCGTTTATGAACTATGTTTTGTTGAAAATCACTGAATTAAGTGACGAAAGACTATGACCGATTATTTTGATTGAACAAACAACACGCCTGCTGTTGTCGATAGCAACTCTGAGTTGTTACTGCACTGCAGCGTCGTCCATTTTAAAACACTTTTAACAAAGGTTGCCTTGGTAACACACCCTGAGCGGAACGGAAAGTGTCCCTAATCTAAAAAACGAATGTACTTTGTGTACACATTTTTTGAATTTTGAATACGCTTCGATCTATTGGTCAACCATATTCAAATACTTATGCTATATGGTCGGACGTTTCTTTAATCTGAAATCATATACATATACTGTATCGGAACGTAACCATGAGCTATATCTGCCTTTATCTAGGATATCTACAGAATCCTCAAGCATACGATTACACAAATCTTTTAGCATTTCTATAACAATTTAACTTTCTGTAAACTTTTTTGAATTTTACGGACATTTTACTTTTCAAACAAACACAACATTTCTGCCTAATATGCATAGATATTTCGCTTCTAAAATTTGTATGATTCGATGGCAAAACCTTTTCCATTTACATGAATATACACATATGTATATTATGTCTGATTTCTAGTTCCTATTTAAAGTCTTCTATAATATATTCCCATGTTTTACATTTTCGATTTAAAATTGTTCATTTATTCAGTTTTACACATGTTTTTGTAGACAATTATTGAATGTATTGTGTGTGTATTGCAAATATGCCGTAATTCAAAGTAAGTATTTCGATTTAATGTTCTTTGATCGTCCATTATTAAAGCCTCGAAGATGCAAATTCTATTGCATGCAATGCGATTGTTCGATCTCAAAATTGTATGTAAATTCGATTTTGAAAGCATTTTTCCATGCATGTATGTATGTACGTAGTATGTATGAGTATATATATCGTTAATTATAGTATATCTGTGTGTGATCTGTGTGTTTGTTGTGTGGTGTGGTGGTATATAGTGGCTATAAATGAATTATAGATTTAATCGTAATAATAGTTTCTACTGACGAACGAGTACACATAGATTTCTAAAATAAGGTTCAACTGGTGGGATTGGGGGTGTTCTAGGGAGTTAGGATTAAGCCACCCTGCATATACATAAAAATATACATATACATATAGAGTTTCTAAATGCACACAAAAATCTTAGAAAAATCGTATATAAAATCGTTGCAAGGACACTTTTGATCGAAATGAATGAGAATATTTGATGGTTTATTTGGTACGTATGTATATAGTTCGATATGTATATGAGAATACGTGTTGTGGGGCGAGGGGTGGCATTTTTGATATGAGAAAAATGATATATCTCTTCGTTTCATTCAACAAAAATGTTTTAATTTTCAGTTGCTTTGCCCAAGAGAAACTTAAACTTAGTTTTGTGGCAAAATGCTAGAATTATTCAAGGAATGCGGTAACAATTAAAATTAACAAATGCAGAAATGGTTAACAAAAAAGGAATGTGTGGAAAACTGGCAAGAATAATGTCTTAAACTTCATGGGGAAAATAAATACGAATATTTCGAAATCGTATAGTTAATATTGTGATGCCAGATTCAGCCTTCAGTGGGCGGGCGCATGAGTGTGATTTTGTAATGTGTGTGTGTGTGTGATTTTTGTGATTCAAAGACGGCAACGAGAAAATCTTCGCATGCATATGACAAACTACAAACTACGAAAATTGTTCTTGATTCGTTCATTCGTTTCCAACCCGCTTCAAAGTCGACAGACGGGATCATCGCTGCGCAATCTAAACGTGATCGTAGCTCCGGCGAAACGAACGATACAGGCAGCAGGCAAAGAGTATGGTCAGAAGCTAGGGGGAAAACCAAACCAGAGTTAACAAAATGAAAAGCCATTGAAAAATGCTTTCCGCTCACCTGTATGCCCGCCACGGCCAGCACCACAGAGGCCAGGATCAATGTCTTCGAGTCCAAGATGGCCAAGAGCTTCTGCAGGCAGCCATTCTGTGTGGCATGCACCACAGTGCACTCCTTGGCCTCGCTCAAATTAATGACAGAGCAGCATGCCGGCGGCAGGGTCTTGTTGGGGTAAATGGCCTCCCAATCGTTGGGTCCATAAGTGCCGCAGCAGTCCAATTCCGTTTGCAACAGGGTCCAGGCATCCCGATAATCCTCACGCTCCTTGTAATGCCTCATCGTCGAATTGAATTGTCCCTCCATTAGCTGCTGCAAGCCCGAATGCTTCACATAACCAGCCACGCCCAGGCCGATCTCGAACAGGAATATGACCACAGCGAGTATGGCAAAGCTAAGGATCATGCAGCTGCTCTCCTTCAAGGCTCCGCAACAGCCCAAGAAACAAATGACGGCCACAGCGGCGCCCACAATCATCAGTATAATGGGTGCCGTCCATATATGATCGCTGACAAAATTCGAATAGTGGGCATAATTCAGTTGGACCATGCCACCCACCAGAAAGATGAGCAGACCAGTGAGCTATGTAACGAGTTTAAAATCGGAAATTAAAGCCTGAGTTGTAATGAAATGAAGGCAGGACTTACCGCAAATAGGAGATTGCAGAAGAATGTCAAATATTTGACACATGCCAAGCCGCCGGATGCCATTTTGCTACAGAAATTCGTACAACGTCTCTTGCGTTTGCTCTGGTTCTTCGTACTGCAAGAAAAGGAATGAAGAGAATGATGTAAAAATATTAATCAATTGGCCCAGGGGACACACACACAGGCATACAACGGTCGCACATCAATCAATAAAACGCTGGTCAACCGCAGACACACACACACACACACGCACACACCCATGGTACACATGAGGCTCTAAAAAGGAAATCCGAGTGGCTACCATCCGAGTGGCCAACCCCCAAAATCAGAACATACACGCAACCACAATGGACACACAGTGGGTGTCTCTTCTCTCTCACTCTCACTCCTTCACCTGTCCTGTCGTCTGTCTGTGGATTAACCCTACATCTAGCAGGAAACCCCAACACAACCCGCAACCTTTCTGAGCACTTCACTTCCTTCCATAGAGCGGAGCGAAAGTTGTCAAGTGCAGAATGCACGATGAAAGGCCCACAAGGCCCTTTTCGCATTGAAGTGCATTTTCTGCCATTTTCATTTCATTTTCATTCCCATTTTCGTTTCATTGTATTCGTTTTGGCCCAGTTTTAGGCGCATTATTATTTGTTATTACATATTACACCACCCACCACCGCCCTTATGTATTTGTTGTATTTTTGCTGTTTTTTGAGTCGAGTGATTGTGGGGTTGTGGGTGTGGATGTGGGCGAAAGTGCTCTCTCGATGTATTTGTTACAAGGACGACCTGCTTTTGCAGTGCACTGAGTGCAACCACCCTACGGAATCGATTAGGTTACGAATAGTAGATAACCAATGTTTTCAGATCAAATGGGTTTTGAAGCTATAGCAACTACGGTTACAAACACAACATGAAACAACTACACTTTTAAAAGGGTAATGACTTTGATTATTTACGGCACTTTTCGCAATGCCATGATAACTTTATCATTTCTAGACAGTATGGGGACATACATATCATGCACAATCATACATACCATACCCTCTCACAATCTCACAAAAGTAAGCAAGTAACAAGTAAACAAAAGACCACCCTCGAGGGGTAGGCGTATACTTTTGGATAAATCAAGTGATATTTAAGCTTCGTTAAAGCATTAGAAACTTATATTAAAGTGTACTTAAAAGTGAATTTTCACCTCTTTTGAGTATAATGTTGTCTAAATTACAAATAATCCAACAAATTTCACCACAAATGCATATATGTACATATAGAAAGATTATCTTGAAGTCTCCTCTGTCTGGTTTTTCTTGCAGTTATTTTAACTCCAAAGTCTGTCCATAAAAAGCAAAAACGCCAACAAATATCGCGCCATTTCACCATATTACACATGTCATACATATATTCATCTTATCTTTTCTATATAGTATGTACCATTTCTCAGAGCTGTCCATAAAAAGCAAAAACGCCAACAAATATCACGCCATTTCACCATATTACACATGTCATTCATACATATGTATATTGATCTTATCTTTTGTATATTGTACCATTTCTCAGAGCTGTAGACCGACTGCATTGAGGAGCTGGTTTAAACTTGGACATTCACGATATGAAAATTAAACTTATACTGATTTTAATATCGCAAGAAATCGAGTTTTTATGTCCATTGTTAGTATCTTATCTTCAAGTAAGCCTTATCTTATCACAAAGTATTGTCCATCAAAGTATCTACATTTTATTGTTTAACTGCCTCATTCATTCATTCATTCATGAATCGCAGCCAATACAATACATATGTATGTATATATTAACCCACAACACAATTCTCAAGTAGATTTGTCTAAGCAAATTATGTATACATATGTAATATGCCACACCGATCAGATCAGTTTGAACTCTCCAATTAGCAGGGGTCACTGGTCCAATTAGTTGATTGACACACACACACATACGCACACACACAGCAGGGTGTGTGCTGTGCCCTCCTTCCTCCATTGGGCATAATATTCTAAATATCTACCACCACCCAAAGAGACCAGAATCGATCGTTTTGAAATTGTGTCAACGGTGGCAAAAAGTGTTTAATAGCCACTGGCCGCCGCGGCTGGGCTTCCATTAAATAAAGGCCTCCCCCTCTTCGCCCTCTTTCTCTCTATGAGACAGAAGCCGAGTGAAAAGTTTCACCTGTCGCAAACGGACGGACTCGAAAGTGGTGGAGAGGAGTAATCAAATATACATTTCATTCACCCACGCGTAAACAGGACGATAAAAACGCCGCCACTGGCTGTCAATAAACCTTTTGTTGAAGGTGGCGGACGTGTTGGCCAGAACAGTGGCCAAAATATAAAAAAATATCCTATAAAATATAAAGGTTTTTAGGACAGCGAAAAAACTAATTATTCTTGATTCTTTTTAAATGAATCTTTGAAAAAGCTCAGATTTGTTCATTCGATAGAAATGGCAGCTGCAGAATGATAACCCATGACCCCACTAAGCTAATCACAAAGTTATGTGAAATCAAATGGTAAATACTTAATCAATGCAAAAATATTATATTTCATAATTAAGGAAGACATTTTCACATTAAATGCAATTGTTTCCTAATTGCTTTATCTTCAAGCGGGTTTTCTTCAATTTATTATAACTCTTGCAAAAAGTGTAATCTCAAAATTGCACAAGCTTGGGTTATTTCTCTAACTTGATAAGCCCTTCGGCTCCACTGTTGCTATTTTTTCTTCCACTTCGAGGCGGAGTGGGGGGTGGCACCCAGATTGGAATGGGACGATGATGGCGGTCACTGGGGCCCTGGATGTGTATGTGTAGGTACGAATGCATGTGTGCATAATGATACACCTTTTTTAGGTTGCGTGCCATCGACTAATTCCGGAAATCTACCCATAAGCATGGCTATGGAGCGTGCCCCTGTCCTGGCCTATTCTGTACCCACAAAACTGACCCTTTGAGCTATTTTTACAGAATAGAACTTTCCACACTAAAGTTACAACGCAAAAGCAGGAAAGGAAAGTGTTGGATGCCCAAGAATGGGAACAATCGAAACCAAGTCTCGGGAGGGAATCCGCGAGGGGTTAACAAACTGCAGCGAACTCAAGCGGCAAGCGCCACACAGAAAAAATGCAGCCACTGCATGGTTGTTTTTCTCTATTTTAAGGTTTAAATATTCAAGCATTGCGGCGGCTGGGATCTTGATTTCTGTGTATAAACTAGTTCCAGCCATACTCCAAATTCCATTCCTAGGTTTCCCTCACTTCGCAGGTAGATGCTGCGCCCCCCGACGAGAAAAAGAACAAAAGAGAGGAGGAACAAAAGGCCAGCAAAGTAGAACGGAAGGAGGTAGTGAACCTGAAACGAAGAAAAATAACTGCACATTCGTCTGGCCCTGTCGCACTGCTTTCCGTGTTCCTCTATCTCTGTCTGGCGCACTTGGCCACTTCACACATACACACAGTGCGCGCAAAATGCTCCACAGAGTTAAGAGAGGTGTCTTTGATAATTGGCATCTGTACTTTAAAGTTTCTCACACTATTTTGCACTTTAACAATACCAACTTGTGTGTGTGTTTATACCTGGTTCAAATCACTGCACTCTGCACTCCACACTTTCAACTGTTTGATCGTTTATTTATTTATTTATCCGCGCCAGTGAGCTGGAGAAACATCGATGTTAACATCGATGTAATCGATGTTTTTTCATTTTTTTAAACATCGATTGTTTACGGCGAAACATCGATGTTTAGTCTCAACGCCCTGTTCCGTCTCTATGAAAGAAAAAACTAATGTTTGTTAACAAAAATCAAAACTTATTTGGAGATATACATATTTATGTACTCTAGGAATTTTTTCTTTTTTTGTTTTAGTGAGCATGATATGCGACGTAAGAAAACGTAAGTGAGCATAGAATGTCTCGACATTTGGAAACTTAACCTTTGGTATAGACTTTTTCAGTTAATTAAAGCTAAAATATTTCTCCCAGCTGCTTAACAAAAATGTAAAAATGTAAACAAATGAAATTAGTATTGTATTTTGCACATATTTACATTTTTTTGACCCTAAAATGCATTTGATTAATTTATTAATATTACTTATTTTATTATTATTTATTTATCGATACGTACATAATATGTATGTACAAGAGAACAATTTTTGAGGAAATTTCAGATATAAATATCCCATTGAAAGGTTTTGTACATAAATTAGTTTAACATTGATCTCGAATTAATTAATCTCTGATATAGAAATCGCATTGAAGAGTATTGTTTTTAAATAAGTTTTCGATAATCTAGATACAAAATGGTTAAATTGAAATATCCCATGAATAGGCTTGTTTATATCTTAGTTTATATAGAAAAATAGGTGCTGCAAAATATATTGTGAATTTTCCTGGGAAAATTGTTTCGCGTTGAAAAGTAAAAAATATTTTGTTTTCTGAAAGCGGGAGCCCCAATATATGTGTTTTCCAAAGTAAAAGTAAAATCCCTGAGCCGAAGTTTCGAAGTGGCATTTCTACATGACATTGACATAATTGCACATTAGCACAACGAGGTGAGTCTAGTTATCGGCCTTCACAAGATGTTGACAAGTGTGCGGCTAAAATTAAACTTCCATCAAACATTAATTGACTTTGTTGACAAAATCGACGTGAAACTATATGTAATCTTTTCATAATCTAACACTCTTGGACATTGGAAATTTCCACTCCATAAGAAGTAAATTTGCCCGCTGTTTAAATATTAAGCGACCACTCAATTCGCTACAAGGATCAAATACAAAAAAAAAAAAAAAACAAGTAAATTTTATTTAATTAAGCCTGAAAACCCAAACTAACAGATTTTATGTTCCAGCATAATAGCTTGACGTGCAGACAATCCTATATTGGTATTGCGCCTCCCAACAAATTGCACTCAACAAAAAAAAAAAAGGAACCCATACCAATCTGAATCGATCTAACGTAAGTAATTGCTATACAGTTGTATGTACTCATTTATATTCATATTCATTTATTTTTCCTTTCCAATCCATACATAAAACAGGTGCAAAATGAGTAAACAAGCTTCGGGTAGTAATTTGAAAAAAAATATTCTCCAGGAAAATAGAAAGAGAAAGGCGGATGGAGAGCGAGCCACTAGCACTGGCACCGGCAATGCAAAGAAAGTCGGCGTAAGAATGTCCCGAACAACTATTCTCGATCTAAACGAGTATTGCTTGATAGAGCTCATGAAGTATCTGAACGTAAAAGACCAGCTAGGACTTGCTTCTTCGCACGTGTACATTGGAGAGGTCTTCGAGAGATACGCGAGCCTTCGATATAAACGTATCGATGGATCAATAACGAAAGGTGTTGACGACGAAGAGCTCCAACAACTTTTGCAGATCGTTAGCAAGCATCTGGTTACATATGAGTCCGATTTCAACTGCAGTTTGAGTTGCTATCAGCAACTGCGGCTCTTGCGGAGCCACTGTCCCAATCTCGAACATTTACGAATGACCTTTCGAAGGACCCGAAACGTATGGGACAATCTAAACAGTCTGACAAAACTCAAATCTTTGGATGCTGATGTGTACATGGGCGAAAAATGGTGTTCGGATTTAGTATCCAATCTCAAGCAATTCACGTGTCTACGGAAACTGAAGTTGAAAGTGCGACGCTATAGAGGAAGAGAATTGCATGCTCTTGAACAACTAGAATCTCTGGACGTGAATTGTGATGGATTCGATGATGAGAGCTTGCTGAAGTGCGGCGAAACGATGAAGCAATTGCGCGATCTTAAGCTTGAATTTGTGCAATTCGTCAGTAAGAATAGTGTTGAAATTCTGGTGAAAAACTGCCAGCAGCTCGAACGTCTGGCATTTAGCGGATGTTTTCTCGACTTAACAGCCCAAAATCTGTTCTGTCAGCTGACCAGGTTGAAACATTTAAAGCTTTATACCATTTATCTATGCGATTCGTTCATCGAGGACTTGGTCAACAAACAGGGTGCTCCTCTGGAAAGTTTTGTACTGGAAAGAGTGGAATTGTCCAATGTACAGCTTATGCATCTTTGCGATATTTCTTCGCTCAAGGAAATCGGCGTATCCTGCGACACCGTCCCCTTGGAAGAACTGCTGAAGCTGAAGAACCTTCGGTACCTCGACATAAGCATGCCAATTACGACTGACCAAATACTGATTCTCCTAACAGGTCTTCCGCACCTAAAATTTCTCAAAGTAACATTTTGGAATAACATAGATAGTGCGAGCTTAGTAGATAGTGTTAATACCTGGATCAGCGAACAGACCGAGATGGAAGGGAAGATCAAAATCGGTTTCTCTGATTCATATCAATTTTCCATCTATTTTGAACGCGAATCCCATTTTAATGCCAATTTCATAAACGAATAACTTGGTGAACGCGATCAGAACTAGTTAGCCACCGATTTATTTTATTTTATCTTATCATTTACAAACATGCCTTAATGAGACTTTAATGAATGAAAACCGAATAAAGATTGCCTAATGTACGTTTAATTCTTTGTGAATATCATCATTTACTCGTCTGGCTATACTCGTCTGGGTACTCGAGGAGTTTGGGGATATATTAGTTTTGTTGTGGTATATTCTTGAGCCTAGATCTCAGGGACTTTTGGAGCTCAAGAAATCAAATTTTGTACCCAGACTCATGTGATATCACACTCTTACAAGTTTGTTTCGATGTTTGGCTTTAGAAAGGACGAAAATCTGTGGCATACACAGTTTTAAGGATACGAGATAGCCAAAAACTCGGAATGATAAAGAATCAGATCGGATAAAAAAGCACAAAATAGATCGATGGTGGACTACGATTTATCAACGGGCATATCTTTCGGATCTCCCAATAATACTAGCAAGGATCTCCAGTCCTGGCAACTGTGAGCCCCTTTTGGGTTCAATCAAAACAACAACAGAAATAAAACAGTCTCCATTATACAAACAATTCACATTTAATTTACTAGGCGAGTCGAGCGACAACTTTTTCCGCTTTCTTTTTCGGAATTCGACCAACCCTTGCTGTTTCTACTTTCACATCGCAGTGGCTCTCTCGGTTCGGACAAGGCTACAGAACTTCACAGCCAAATCTACGCCGTCTCCACTCCAATAGGCGATTAAGGTAGGCTTTCCACCCGGCACTGCACACGGACCTTTCCTTGAGCTTCCCTTCATCCTGGATCATTGTTAAACTGGAAACTGGGAGTCCCCTTGTGGATGGTTCAGTCGAACTGCACAATATCGCCGTGCTGTCGAATGAGTTTTTCCAGCGAGTTGCATCCGAAAATGGCCATGTCAGCGTGGGCCTCGTCGAGAACTTTTGTCTTTGCCTCCTCGCTTAGGACGTAGTAAAACGGAGCGGACTGTGGGGTACGGATGCTCTCCAACATAAGCTGATATTCGAGGCAAGCCCTGAGATCCACAATGTCAAACGAACGAAAGCTGACTATAGGCGTATGGGGAGATAGACGCATCTGCAGGGTTTCTATCTGCTGATCGAGATTCTCGGTGGCCAGGTCGAAAATATACACCACCAAAATCGTTACATTAGCCATCCCGGCATTCAATTCGTAGCCGCGAGTCAGTAACATCTCGTTATAGGTGTTTACCACAGTGAAATCGAACAATGTGAGCATATCGATCACGATCAGATTCATGCCGCAGTCGGAGAGCTGGCGCATGAACTGCTCCAGCACCTTGTATCGCCAGGCCAGGGGTCGCACGCTGGCACTCCAAAAGTACCAAAAGATGTTCCTCTGCCAAGGGAATGTCTGGCGAATGCCATCAGTCGTCAGGGTCTTGCCGACGCCAGGTGGCCCGACCAATGCCACCGAACGGAACATTCGATCGCGACTCAGTTCCTGCTGCAAGCGGGCGAGGGCATGCTCCTGGCCCAACACACGATCGCCAATCTGCTTGAAGATACGCCGCATGTCCACTGGCTGAGCACAGTAGTAGTCTTGGGCTGAATTATAGACTCTCAAAGCGGGCATGGCGCCCAAGGTTACATCTGCCTCAGCTGTGGGGTCACCTTTGTACTTCTGGACGATGAAGAAGGTCAACCAGGCCGCAAAGATTGCGGCCGCCGTAAAATTGAGTATCGTCAAAGGCTGTAACACGCAGTTTAGACGTTCGACTCCATGCAACTCTGCCTCGTAGTGTAAAACCTCGGTCGGAAAGTCATCATCGCCGTGGTGATCCATGAACTGGCGGCGAACTGGCTCGACGCGGGCCTGATTTCTGTGCTCCCTTGGCATGGCTAACAAAAAGCGTTTAAAAGAATGAAATTCAGTTGACAGAATTGCATGATGAATAATGTAATTACCGAGTAATAGAAATAAATAGAAATAATTAACGACTGAAATGAATGTGCTGTTATTTGACAGTGTTGGAAAAGGAGAAAAGTATTCAAACAGAGTTGCTTCACACGCACCAAACAGATCCGACTTGTATCCAGCTGACCTGGTAGCTCACCTCCCGAGGAAGTCAGGGGTGTTTCCGATCAGATAATTTGACGCTTTTTTGGCTAATATATATATTTAATATGAATAATTTTTCTGTGATAAATCGTAATGTATACAAATATCTATCACATCAAATATCAATTAAGGTATCCTAATTTTGCAAGATCTAATGAAACATGTGAATAGCATTTCGGAGACAATCTGCTACAATAAGAGAATACGTTCATTTATTACAGTTAACATTTGATTTATTTATTTGAAAAAATAATTAATTAAACCAATATTTTTTGTGGTAGAAAATTGTTTCTGGAAAAATTGTTTCATTTTGAAAAATAATAAATCTTTTGTGTTTTGAAAACGGGAGCCCCAATATATGAGTATTCCAAAGTAAAAAGTAAAAACCCAGAGCCGAAGTTTCGAAGTTGCATTTCTACATGACATTGACATAATTGCACATAACCACAACGAGGTGAGTCTAGTTATCGGCCTTCACAAGATATCAGTTAATCGATACATTTGTTGGCAAGTGTGCGGCTAAAATTAAAGCTCCATAAAATAACAAGTAAACTTTATTTAATTAAGCCTGAAAAACTCTGAATAACCAAACTAACAGATTTTATGTTCCAGCATAATAGCTTGACACTCACGTGCAGACAATCCTACATTGGTATTGCGCTCCCAACAAATTGCACTCAACAAAAAAAAAGGAACCCATACCAATCTGAATCGATCTAACGTAAGTAATTGCTATATAGTTGTATGTACTCATTTATATTCATTTATTTTTCCTTTCCAATCCATACATAAAACAGGTGCAAAATGAGTAAACAAGCTTCGGGTAGTAATTTGAAAAAAAATATTCTCCAGGAAAATAGAAAGAGAAAGGCGGATGGAGAGCGAGCCACTAGCACTGGCACCGGCAATGCAAAGAAAGTCGGCGTAAGAATGTCCCGAACAACTATTCTCGATCTAAACGAGTATTGCTTGATAGAGCTCATGAAGTATCTGAACGTAAAGGACCAGCTAGGACTTGCTTCCTCGAACGTGTACATTGGAGAGGTCTTCGAGAGATACGCGAGGCTTCGGTATCGATGTATCGATGGATCAATAACGAAATATCTTGACAACGAAGATCTCAAACAACTGTTGCAGATCGTAGGTGAGCATCTGGTTAGGTATGAGTCCGATTTGAACTGCAGATTGAGTAGCGATCAGCAACTGGGGCTCTTGCGGAGCCACTGTCCGAATCTCGAACATTTGCGAATGACCTTTCAACAGCTCGGAGGCGTATGGGACAATCTATACAGCCTGACAAAACTCAAATCTTTGGACGCTTATCTGAAAATGGAGGAAAGATCGTGTTCGGATTTTGTATCCAATCTCAAGCAATTGACATGTCTACGAACACTGAAGTTGAAAGCGCTACGCTATGGAGGAGGAGAATTGTATGTCCTTGAACAACTAGAATCTCTGGACGTGAATTTTAGAACTTTCGATGCCGAGAGCTTGAAGAAGTGCTGCGAAACGATGAAGCAATTGCGGGATCTTAAGTTTAGATTTATGGAAAACATCAGTGAAAATACTGTTGAAATTCTGGTGAAAAACTGCCAGCAGCTGGAACGTCTGGCATTTAGCGGAAATAATCTCGACTCAAGACACCATGAGTCACTGTTCTGCCAGTTGCCCAGGTTGAAACATTTGCAGTTTTCTGCCTTTTTTGTATCCGACTCGTTCATCGAAGGTTTGATCAACAAACAGGGTTCTCCTCTGGAAAGTTTTACATATTATACTTTGATGCCTAAAGTACAGGTTAAGCATCTTTGCGATATTTCTTCACTCAAAGAACTCTGTGTATCCTGCCACACCGTACCCTTGGAAGACTTGCTAAAGCTGAAGAACCTTCGGTACCTCCACATAAGATCCAGAATTACGAATGACCAACTTCTGATTATCGTCTTTCCGTCTATGTCAATTTTTTTCTAAATTATTAAACAACTTTATAATTTAATTTAGAATTTGAAACCCCGCTCTTCTGGGCCATCTCTAGTGTCACCTGTCCTATCGATATTTGTGTTGCTGCCCTGAAGCACACACACACACATGTAATCGCTCGTATACGCTCAAATTTACAGAGAGAGTTTTGTTTAGTTTTTTTTTTGATTGCAAAAACGAATTAAACGCTAACGCCAGGAAGAGCGTCCAACAAGTCGATTAGCCGAGGTCGATAAGAACATTGTAAAAGCTCAATCTGAAGCTTATCCGGAGAACGATTGAACTTCAGAACTCGAACTTTGTCACCAGTGGGTCTTCTTTAATACGTCGTTTACGAATGGAATGAAAGGCGGAATCAATAACAGAAGACAACCAACAATACAAATACAATACAAAACAACACAACAGAAACTGCCTAACGATTTACAACACCCAGATTGCACAAATAATTAGGTAATTTGTAAGCGACGTCGACATTCCCTCGAATTCGAGCGGCGGAACGATAGATGATTAATAGAAAATGAACTTGGACCGTATTCTATCTAATCTTCCATATACATAGTATTCAAGTGCACCTATTGTTCATGGTTTCGAAATTCTCCTTCCCTTGCAGTTGCCTCAAAGATGGCCGCCATTGGGGAACGTTTCCAAGCTGCCGTGAATGTAATCAAAGGACTTCCAAAGAACGGTCCCTATCAGCCAAGCACCAGCATGATGCTGAAGTTCTACGGCCTCTTCAAGCAGGCCACCGAGGGAGCCTGTGACCACAAGAAGCCTGGCTTCTGGGACGTGGTGGGCAAGGCCAAGTGGGACGCATGGAACGACAATCGGCACTTGAGCAAGGAGCAGGCCATGCAGCGTTACGTTGAGAGTCTGCAGGAGATTATCGAGACGATGTCATTTACAGAGAACGTGCAAAACTTTGTGGGCAGCCTTGATGGCCTGGGAAACATCAATTTGGATGAACTGGAATTGGTTTCACCCGGCATGAGGGAGCTCGCCGAATCGCATCCCAACTCTCCGTTCCATTCGCGCACAAACAGTCCACAGCATGGAAGCAGCTGTAACGGGGAAACTGAGCTGGAGCCCCCATTAGCCTCATCCGAGCCCGTTACGGAAAATGGCAGCAGCAATGTGGTGACTAATGGACACATTACGCCCTCTCTGAGCAATGGCTACACGAACAAATCGACGAACTATGCTCATGATAGCCACAACTATACCAACAACAGCAGCGTGGCCATTGTGGAGCCCTCGGACGATGAGTACGATGACCCATATGATCTAAGTCACGAGGTAACCCAGGCCATTGCCCAGAATACGGATCTGCTGCGACAAATCCAAAGCACAATCACGCGAATGAACAACGATGTGGGCGCAGTGCAGCAGCGCGTACGCGGCCTGGAACAGACCCTGAACGAACTACGCAATGGCCAAAAAGCGAGAGCATTGCAACGGCAACAGCCCGTCTGGTGGCCCTTCAAGAATATATCTCCACTCTGGTTTGCTGTCCTCATTCTGTGGCCCTTCCTTGTGCGCCGATTTGGGCGAATGCTGCAGACATCATCCGGCCGCAGACGCTGACGCAGAATGGTGTTTAGATTAGAAAGAGTGGCATGTGGTAGTTAAATGGTAAGTACGAGGTCATGACATGGTGACGCTGTCAGTTTGCTCTAAAGAAATTTTACAACGTTAAAATTTCGAATACAAAATTTCCGTTTATACTTGAGATACTCTGAGATTCTCCGAGACCCCGTCGGAGCTACTTGGAACCTGTTTTGGTAGCGAAAGCTTTTACCATTTACATTATAATATGTACATATTTGCATTTCATTAACATATTCAAGGAAACAAACGCTTACGAGCACAGCTCGCGGAGCATCTTAATCACAAAAAGGGAAAGTCTCTGTTTCTTACATTTCTCAGATGGTATCAATTTCCTGATCCCAAGATCCCAAGAGATTTCAATTCGCAATCACAAAGTATTAAAATATCTGTTTTAAGTGAATATTTATCTGGTTTTGGCCAGATTAATTTTCTATAATTCCAGTTGGGACATTTCCCTTATCCTATTTTTGATGGATGATACTATGTATTTACAACGTATTCCTATTTAGTATAATAATCAGAATTCCAACCTTTCTTTTTCAGTTACTTTTGGTTACGGGCAAAAGCTTGGTCTTTGGCTTTCTTCTATCCTCGAAAGTGCTTCATCTATTGTACAGAGTTGGCCTTATTTATAGTTTCGTAACCACTGCGCTTATACAGTTGCAATATCTACTCCTTCTATTTTATATGTGTATTGTATTTTATTCGATGTACCTACACTACATATGTATGTATGTATGTATATTTATTTTCGTAGAACAGAAAAACGACCTTTTTTGGAACACATTCCCATCTGATTTAGTTTTTAAGGCGAATGTCTAGTGCAGTTTCGGTCGGCAGGCGATGCTTTTGCAGAGACTAAAAGCCCTACCCTGGCCTAAAAGGTTGTAAGCGAACAAATTATTGTGCATTATTTTTATTGTTATTAATTATAATTTTTGTAATGAAGTCGTGTTTTAAAACAATGTACGTTTTCGGAATTTTCGCTCTCAGGGCTGTGGAGTTGTGCGCAGATAACCCTTGCCGGATGGCACCGCAATGGTCTCAATGCCCTTGGGGAAGAGATTTGGAACATCTTCTGCCTTAACGGTGGGCAAAACCATGCATTTGCCACCCTGCTTCCAGTCGGCGGGAGTGGCCACGCTCTTCGTCTGGGTCAACTGCAGGGAATCGATGACGCGCAGGATTTCACTTAAGTGGGTGAAATGTACCAAATTAGCCCAAAGCTGGGATCTTTGTCTGTTTTGCAACTTACTCGAAATTGCGTCCGGTGGTAGCGGGGTACAGAATGGACAGACGCAATTTCTTCTTTTCGTCGACGATGAACACGGCACGGCAGGTCAGTGGAAGACCTTCCGCATTCAGCTCATCCTTGTCCAGCATTGAGAGCTTGTGGGCCAGCAGGCGCTTGTCGTCAGCAATGATTGGATAGTCAAAACTGGACAATTCTGAAAAAGTATTCTAAATATGAGACTGGACTACGTAGAAGCAAGACTCTGTACTGACTGCCAAAGCTTTTGATGTCTTCAATCCACTTCTGGTGCGACTCCACAGCGTCGCAGGACAAGGCAATGGGCTTCACACCACGCTTCAGGAACTCTGGAATCAGAGCAGCCACTCGGGCAAGCTCTGTTGTGCAGACAGGCGTAAAGTCGGCCGGGTGCGAGAAGAGAATGGCCCAAGAGTCGTTCATCCAATCGTAAAAGTCTATTTTTCCGACACTAGTCTCGGCCTCGAAGTTGGGAAACTGATCGCCTATGTTCAAAGGACTGCACGCCATTTTGATTGCTTAATATTTATGCAAAATAAACTAAAAAAAAGCAAGAAATGTTTTGAAGTTTCGGAGAAACAAAAGTGCCGCAAAATTGTTGTCAGCTGTCTGGGCCAGTGTGACCGTATGGATACGAAACCGAATGCAGCCCTGGTCTAGACACACATGCAATTCAGTCTGAGTGTGAAATTGAGCTAACAAATTACTGCAAAAATATTTGAAATATGGAAGATCTTACTATAAGTGGCCAGCAAGTGCAGGTGCAGTCTGCCGCTCCAGCGGAACCCTTTCGAATCACCACAAATGCGCCGCACCAGATGAATGATCCCAACATGACACCGGGACGAAGAATTCTGCAGAAATGGTTGGGTCGTGTCCTGCGCATCGTTATTACCGATGGACGTGTCCTCGTTGGCTTCTTCAACTGCACGGATCGGGATGCCAACATTGTGCTCTCCATGTGCGCCGAGTATCTGGTGGAGGGACAGGAACCTCGTCTCCTGGGCAACGTAATGGTGCCGGGCAAGCACATTGTATCTCTCAGCATTGATGAGGCCGATCCAGCAACCAATGCGGAGGTGGCATAGTCAGGAAATCATTCTTTTGTACCTCATCTAATCTTAATAAAGAATTTAGTTATATACTAGACTTAAGTTTGTATTTGCAGTGCTGTATTAAATACAACAATACATACATACATGCACAAATGCGCGTCTGATCAGCTGTTTGATGGATAGCCTACGACCGCGTTGCCAACCATCTCGGAGGCCAATCAGCTGCGCCTACGCTTGACATTTTTGTTGTTGAGAGCCCCCAATTAATTTAATCAAACGAAACGCGGAATAGAAAACTCATCTCATTCAATTGAGAGCAATCAGCGATGGATTTCTCGACCTTCGTAAAGCCCACCAACGGGGGATCAGGCGACGCCGACGCGGGCATCCAGGAGCTGCAGTTCTGTAAGCATGTGAAGTACATCGAGAATCATGGCAAGCAGGAGGACGACTACGAGTACTGTATGACCGAGTTCCTGCGCATGTCGGGCATCTACTGGGGCGTCACAGCCCTGGACATAATGGGGCAGCTGGATCGCCTGGAAAGGAAGCACATTATCGAGTTTGTCAAGCGGTGCCAGTGTTCCACGACGGGGGGATTCGCGCCCTGCGAGGGACACGATCCGCACATGCTGTACACTCTGTCAGCGGTGCAAATACTCTGCACCTATGATGCCCTGAATGAGATCGATTGCGAGGCCGTGGTGCGATTCATTGTGGGACTGCAGCAGCCGGACGGCAGCTTCTTTGGCGACAAATGGGGCGAGGTGGACACCAGGTTCAGTTTCTGTGCAGTGGCCACTCTGACGCTGCTCAAGCGCATGGAGCAGACCATTGACGTCGAGAAGGCGGTCAAGTTTGTCATGTCGTGCTGCAATCAGACGGACGGAGGGTTCGGCTCCAAGCCGGGCGCCGAGTCCCATGCGGGTGAGTCATCATGATATTGAGCAAATCACCTTTGCACCGTTCTGATAACTCTCATTGGGTGGCTCTCCTGCAGGTCTCATATATTGCTGCGTGGGATTCCTTTCACTCACACACCGATTGCACTTGCTGGACGTGGACAAGCTGGGCTGGTGGCTCTGTGAGCGCCAGCTGGGCTCGGGCGGACTCAATGGGCGGCCCGAGAAGCTGCCAGACGTGTGCTACTCCTGGTGGGTCCTCTCCTCGCTGACCATTATGGGCCGCCTGCACTGGATCAGCTCCGAGAAGCTGCAGCAGTTCATACTGTCCTGCCAGGACGCAGAGACAGGCGGCTTCTCCGATCGTACGGGCAACATGCCAGACATATTCCACACACTTTTCGGCATCGGGGGTCTCTCACTGCTGGGACATTCCGGCCTCAAGGCCATCAATCCAACGCTCTGTATGCCCCAGTACATCGTCGATAGGCTGGCCATTGAGCCCCAGAGATTGTCCAGGCCATAAAACGATCGATCCCCTCGTATCGGAACCACCTAAACTATTATAGCCAATTGTCTGGAGCACTCAATTAATCAATTTTATTCCAACGCAGATCCCTAAGTTTTAATTCTAAAAACAGACCAAATTTCCGCAATGGAATCGCTTTAACCCAACGCTATTCGCTCTACTACTTGATATGCATTTAAGAATACAGTATGGATCCCCTCGATAGGCTATAAATGATGTATTTCCTATGATTCATTTGAAGCAAAGTTAAATAAAGACACTATTCTATTACAGCAGACCAGCAAATGCAAAATTTGTATTACTTCTTTGTGGGAAAGCCGTCGTTCTTAGTTGTTCCTAGGAAACCTATTCAATTTGTGGCATGTTTTGATCCTAATTAACTTGTACTGAATGTTGAGCCCCAGCTGAGAATTTAATAAAATATAAATAATATTAATACTATAAATATAACGTACAAATATGGTTGTAAATGATTCAAGATAAATCGGTCGACTAACTAGTTCTGGTCGCGTTCACCAAGTTCTTCGTTTATTAATATGGGATCGTACCAATAGGCCCTCTGGATTTCGACCATAGGATCCGCGTACAAAATAGATGAACAATTGAAATAACCTGGATCACAGAGAACAATTTTGATCTTCCCTCGCTTCTCGCTCTGTTCGCTCACCCAGGTACGAGCATTACCTACTAAGTTCGCACTATCTATCTCATCCAAACATATTACATTGAGAAATGTTAGGTGTGGAAGACCGGTTAGGAGGATCAGAACTTGGTCATTCGTAATTCTGGATCTTATGTGGAGGTACTGAAGGTTCTTCAGCTTCAGCAAGTCTTCCAAGGCGACGGTGTCGCAGGATACACGGAGTTCTTTGAGTGAAGAAATATCGCAAAGATGCTTAACCTGTACCTTAGTAATCCCAGCATAAAGTGTACAACTTTCCAGAGGAGCACCCTGTTTGTTGACCAAACCCTTGATGAACGAGTCGGATACAAAAAAGGCAGAAAACTGCAAATGTTTCAACCTGGGCAACTGGCAGAACAGTGACTCATGGTGTCTTGAGTCGAGATTATTTCCGCTAAATGCCAGACGTTCCAGCTGCTGGCAGTTTTTCACCAGAATTTCAACAGTATTTTCACTGATGTTTTCCATAAATCTAAACTTAAGATCCCGCAATTGCTTCATCGTTTCGCAGCACTTCTTCAAGCTCTCGGCATCGAAAGTTCTAAAATTCACGTCCAGAGATTCTAGTTGTTCAAGAGCATGCAATTCTCTTCCTCTATAGCGTCGCGCTTTCAACTTCAGTGTTCGTAGACATGTCAATTGCTTGAGATTGGATACAAGATCCGAACACGATCTTTCCTCCATTTTCAGATAAGCGTCCAAAGATTTGAGTTTTGTCAGGCTGCATAGATTGTCCCATACGCCTCCGGGCTGTTGAAAGGTCATTCGCAAATGTTCGAGATTCGGACAGTGGCTCCGCAAGAGCCCCAGTTGCTGATCGCTACTCAATCTGCAGTTCAAATCGGACTCATACCTAACCAGATGCTCACCAACGATCTGCAACAGTTGTTTGAGATCTTCGTTGTCAAGATATTTCGTTATTGATCCATCGATACATTTATATCGAAGGCTCGCGTATCTCTCGAAGATCTCTTCAATGTACAAGTTCGAGGAAGCAAGTCTTAGCTGGTCCTTTACGTTCAGATACTTCATGAGCTCTAACAAGCAATACTCGTTTAGATCGAGAATAGTTATTCGGGACCTTCTCACTCCGACTTCCTTTGCATTGCCAGCGTGTTGACTCATTTTGCTTTTTTAGTATATATAAATATTATATATATATAATTGTAATATGATTAATATAGTATGTACTGTATGGTTTAACGGTTATTGTTTGGTTTATGGTTTCTGTTCTGCTGATAATGTGAACCTTTGTGTATGTGTCATGTACATACATATGTATGTATCTATATATGAATGGGAGGTCTCGCTGGAAAAGGATTTTTATATCACAAATGCATAAACATACATATATGGCAATTACTTACGTTAAATCGATTCCATTTCTCCACCACAGATTAAATATTTCCGACTTAATTTCGTAGTTTCTTTTTTTTTTTTATATTTGATCGCCTTGTAGCGAATTGAATGGTCGCAAGATGATAACTCCGCAATGAAGTGCGTAGTTTCTTGAATGAATTTGAATTGAATATATGTACATATGTTCCAGACCCACCGGAACGGTAGGTATTCCAGGGCTGGGGGGCGAAACGGCATCTATCGTGTCCCCAGAGAAGCTGCATGCGGTGAGATGACATCGGGGGGAGCAGGGATAGAATCCGTTACTAGAACAAATGAAAGAAAGAGAATAGGATTAGATAGAGGTATTAGTGAGTACCCGTAGGGATAAATACGAGTGCAAATTTGCAGAAAACGTGGGTTCTCGATTTTGTCACATTGTGCGGAGGCTAGTGCGATCCGGTAAAGCCCATCACTTTTTTGATTCCGGCAACAGGCCAATCTGGGTGTGCCTTTGCTCATACCCACGGAAGATTCTTGGGGGCAAGACAAGTCAAGTGTCCAGAGAAGTCGTATTTCTCAAAACTTTGTTTAAATTTGGCGGGCAAGAGTGTATCTGTATGGTTAGTGATGAACTCAATTGCTGCTCCAAATTTTATACGAAACATCGATAGTATCGATGAGAAGATTAGGGGTACTCTTCTTAAAACTCCGAGTTTGTTCCGCTTATCGCACACAAATATCGATAATACCCTATGCGTTGCTAAAGGTCGTATGGCATTATATCTGAAAAGCAGGGATAATCTTAATGTATATGTTTTCGGCATAAGTGATTAAGCTGTTGTATTTGTAATATATAAGTTGACTTATCTAACTGTGCGTGTTGGAGGGCAATGTTTTGACAAAAATAGTGTCACAGCTCTTGCCACGGTTTACTTATGCGCTAATTAATTCTAGTGCCATACGACCAAAAGAGTTTCTGAACTCAAAAGATTCCGTCGATGATATATCCCAAAAAAAAAATTCAAATTATTAATTTCGGCAGTACAAAAAAATTATCAACCAAAAAGATATATCGATATATGGATATATCAATATTTTAACATCCCTAGCGGACTGCTTAAACGTCATTTTAGAAACAATCTAAAAAAAAAGAGTCCTTAAAATTAGTCAGTCTTGTAGGAAATTGTTTTATCTATTGTATAAAATTATGTGCTTAGGCCTGCGTGCCCTAGTTAGCTACGAATATTAAACGGAATATCAAATTGCAAACAATTTTAAATTTAGGGGTGTCTGGCAAAAAAATCGATGTTTTGAAAAAAATATCGATGTCTGCAGCTTGGACCCAAATATCAGCTCTAGTAAATAAATGTAAATAAATATTAAAGACGCGCCGCGCTAAACAGATAACACATATATATGCACATGCATGCGTAGTACTCGTCGGCGATCGCTAAAAAAAAGTTTTAAGTAATGTGTTAGCTTATATTCCGCACGGGAAAACATTTTCGTTTCGTTTCGAGTATTTACATAATAAAGTACAAAGTAAACTAAAAAACAATTAGTACAACATGACGACCACCGATGTGCGCAAACGAAAAGTAAGGCCAAAGGTTAAAGGGGTAATAGAATTAAATTTTTTAAATGCCAATTTCGGTGTGCACACACATACGCACACTGATGAAAGTAATCACTAGAGCGAGAACGAGAACGAGATTCCTAAAAAAATTTGTTGCTCTTTTGAGGCGGAAGTTAAAAATTCAAACGATTCCCCACACTTTCCGCACCGCACCGCCCGTCGTACACAAAATAAAATAAGTGTTTCCACCAATAGTGTAGTATTTAAATGAGTGCCAATTTTTTATTTAAAATTCCTTTTTACATACGTTTTCGAACAGATAAAGCAGATTCAATGCCGGCAAGGGAGAGAGAGCGATAGATAGACCTGACCTAGAGTGATGAGTAGGAGTGAGATGGAGCAGTATCAGAAGCAGAAGAGGCTGCCAAACAGGTTTAAAGGGTGTGCAAAATGTTATGCTAATTTCTTTTTGAAATAAAAGGTACACAGAGGTACATAAGTAGATAGATATGTAGATCGATAGCTGAAACTAATCAATAATGTTAATTTGTCCACATATGTACATGTAAATGTTTATGAACTTTGCAATGGCACATGTATAATATTGTAGACAATGAGATAATGGCTTAATTCGCTGGCCTTTGGGCTTGAGCCGGTTGGTTTTTGTTGGCTTTTGGGTGCCCATACATACATACACATACATACATGTACATAGGGATCTCTAAATTTCTCATTCGCAAGGTCATCCGAGTGCCAGAAACAACAAATAAAAAACAACACACAAACAAATTGTGTTGGCAGTCGATTGATGATAATGCCACAACAATCTGGCTAGACTAGACAACTTTTTCAATTGCTTTCCCCGAACCGAACCATTGTGTGGGATACACACCGGGAGAGTCTTTCGGCTTGTGGGGATCAGTGGATTGTGGATTGCATTGCACTGTGTGTGGGCGGAGCCGAGCGGAGTGGAGAATGAAGCAGCTGCAGCTGCAGCGGGGGCTGAACAGGTTGCAAGTAAGTGGGGGAATCGTCGTGGCCTTAACCCTCGTGTTCGCACAGTGGTTCTACATATGTATTTATAGATAGTATTTCCACAAGCTCGTTTCTGGCCTAAAACTCCATTTCTTGTGTGAATCAAAAACTAAACAATTTGAAAATATTCTGTCTATATTGATTTCGGGATGAGACTAAACATTACAATTTTGTAATTGCCTTTTAAGCGATTTTCACTACTCTATTCTACAAAATGTTTACTTTTCAATGCATTCTAATAGATATAATGTATTGATTGATATATGGAAATCTGGTCAAGTCCTCCATTAACCTTTTGTAATTATTGAAATAGCAATAGTGTTCGTGCCTCAATTACAATTTCATGATGATGTGTGTCCGTGTCATATAGAGCTCGGTACATACATACATATCTGGAACGTCTTACTCACCATTAATCGACACAAGAAAGCCGTGCACGTCGCTAGTTATCAGTTGAATTATTGATTACAGTAGCGCTCCTCCCCCCAGGCCTTTGCAGCAGATGTGATAAGTTCTCACTTTGAATATTTAATGGCTCTCATTCTGCATTTCAATGCACATATGTATGTACGTACATATGTATGAATGGAAATATGTACATACATGCACATGAAATAATTTCTTGTCGCCAGGCCCATTTAGTAGTCGACAGACGCACAACAGTCTGCACTAAGTTTTGACTATGTATATGTTGACTTTATTTCATTGTTTTATTTGGAAGGGGTAGGGTAAGGGGAAGGGGAGGGGGGCTTTGTCGTCACACACTTACCAAAAGCGAAACATTTGTTTAAATAATGGTAATTTCATCAGTTTTGTTTGCGTTGCCCCAGCAACGTTTTTATTTAATCAGACTAATAGATCTGCCTGCCCCATTTTATTTCGTGCCCAGACATGCATAGGCATGGTATCTAATCGTGGCCATATCGCTTGAAGGTTGTGTGATAAGATGCCCTCTAAAATCGGTTACTAGCCCAGTGCTCGCTGCTGTACACTAAACATTTTGTAATTTGGCATGACTTTTAACTTTTGCAGGGGGGCTGTGATGATTGTTTGGGGAGAAGGGGATAGGAGAAGGGTGCGTAGCTGCATTCAAGATTCTTTAATGAATATATAATAATAATAATAATGATGTACATAGAGCACAGTTTTACCTATAGGTATTACACATCTAAGAAGCAGAGATGGCTTTAATGAATAAACTGAATTGCAAATTTCAATTCAAATTTCCCTATTAACGACCGTTGTATTCCTGCAGCCCTGTCAGCTGTTTGTCCAGTTATCGATTGCGCAAGCTGTGCGGCTCTGCAGCCCTGGCACATGTGGGCAAACGATAAAAGCGGTCCGAAAAAAAAGAAGAGAACGGAAAATAAATGAAACAACACGACCATTAACAATTGACATTTCAAGAGATAACAAACAAGAGACTGAGAAAAAAAAGCAAGATACATACATATTGTATGGTGTACCGTGATGGCGTGGCGGCCTGCTAATATTTAAAATGGGCAAACACTTGAAATGTGTCTAAGCGAAAGCTTATTATGCATGATATTTGCGGCACAGCGACGGGCAGCGACAAGCGCAACGAAACCGAGCAATGAAATACGAATATAAGCTGGTAGAAAACCCATATACTATATAAAACCGAATTCTCAATGATCCAATTCTAACCGTTTAACTTTATTCCAATCTTTCCCTCTCGCCCCATTTAGCTGGCCACGGATGAGAAACCGTCACAGGGAAACCGCCGGAAAGGCAGCGGCTCTGTCGCTGGCAGCGGCGGAGGGAGTCGCGGTCCCAGCGGCCTAAAGATATCATTTTTGTGCCTGGTTGTGTCTGTAGTCCTCCTACTCTTTGTCTTTGGTGTGTATCATATGTATTTTGTTCACGAAGAACCCCCCAAAGTTGTACTAACCAAACATTCTGATTTTCCTACTGTCACCGCGGCCTTCTCGCACATTGAACCACATTATCCGCATCAACCCATTGATTCCCGATCATCTACCTCCAAACCGAACCGGAAAACAAAAACCAAAACTGGAACGGAATCGGCTGACAATGCAGGCTTTGTCTCGGAGAATGCCAGTCCGTATCTGGCCCGTCTGGCCTCGAAGTTTGGCTACAGCAAAGTGCAATACGCGGCCATCATTGATGCAGGATCCACAGGGAGTCGGGTGCTGGCCTACAAGTTTAATCGTAGCTTTATAGATAATAAGCTGGTGCTGTACGAGGAGCTGTTCAAGGAGCGTAAGCCGGGCCTCAGCTCCTTTGCCGACAATCCCGCCGAGGGAGCGCACTCCATTAAGCTTCTGTTGGATGAAGCTCGTGCCTTTATACCCAAGGAGCATTGGTCGTCAACGCCGCTGGTCTTGAAGGCCACCGCCGGACTGCGCCTGCTGCCCCAGAGCAAGGCGGAGAACATCCTCAATGCTGTGCGTGATCTGTTCGCCAAGTCGGAGTTCAGCGTGGACATGGACGCAGTGGAGATCATGGACGGCACCGACGAGGGCATCTTCAGCTGGTTCACCGTCAACTTCCTGCTGGGTCGCCTCTCAAAAACCAACCAGGCAGCTGCCTTGGACTTGGGCGGCGGCAGCACCCAGGTCACCTTCTCGCCGACAGATCCCGAGCAGGTGCCCGTCTACGACAAGTACATGCACGAGGTGGTCACCTCCAGCAAGAAAATCAATGTGTTCACGCACAGCTATCTGGGACTGGGCCTGATGGCCGCCCGCCATGCCGTCTTCACCCACGGCCACAAGAAGGAGGACACTCTGCTGGAGAGTGTGTGCGTCAATCCCATCATTGCCAATCGCACTTGGACGTACGGCAATGTCCAGTACAAGGTTAGTGGCAGGGACAACACCAAATCCAGTACAGCCGAGCAGCCAATTGTCGACTTTGAGGCCTGCCTCGAGCTGGTCAAGAGCAAGGTGATGCCTCTGGTCAAGCCGAAGCCATTCACCCTTAAGCAGCATGCGGTGGCCGCATTCAGCTACTACTTTGAGCGTGCCATTGAGTCGGGTCTCGTGGATCCGTTGGCCGGCGGGGAGACCACTGTCGAGGCATATCGAAAAAAGGCGCAAGAGATCTGTGCCATTCCCAATGACGAGCAGCCGTTTATGTGCTTCGATCTGACCTTCATATCTACGCTTCTGCGCGAGGGATTTGGCCTCAACGATGGCAAGAAAATTAAGGTAAATGCACTTCAGATATTAACTTACATTGGTCCGACGAGTATCTAAATGTTTCTATACATGTGTGTGTGTTTCTTGCAGCTTTACAAGAAGATCGATGGTCACGAAATCTCGTGGGCCCTGGGCTGTGCCTACAACGTGCTGACCAGCGACGAGAAATTCAGTAATTCCTAATGCTCCTCCATTAGTCCGTAGATGATGATGACACAGATGACAGAATACATTTTAAAGCAGATTGTTAGCTGAAATTGTTTATAGAGTGCCTTAGACGTGCATCGAGTATACCACACAACCATACCACACCACACAAAACTAGACTAGACTAGACTACACCCCAACACAGACAAATATAAAGCCTATAAAGTCAGTTAATATTACTTTGTTTGTGCTCTGTGCAATCCCATTTCAATTGTCTTTAATTGAAGCGATTTCCAATTCAAGCCCGCACTGTGACTACTACTCTTAACGTTTAGTTTAGTTCGTAATTCCATTGTTGTGTGATTGGTTTTTTGTACTTGTAATTGTCTGCCACGCCACGTTCTTAAATTTTAGCCTTTACACTGAATTCCTCATGTACATAAATTTACACATCGATATACATATGTATCTATATGTATGTATGTATGTATTTACCTAATATGTAAAGCGGCTTAGACTACTACTCTTAGCGAGAACATTTCAAATTGTTTTTCACATATGTATATGCAAAAAATATAAGTTTAATTAATTATTTTTTCAAGTAAATAAATCAAATGTTAACTGATATAAATGAACGTTATTCTCTTATTGTAGCAGATTACCTCCGAGTTGCTATTGACATGTTTCATTAGATCTTGCAAAATTAGGATACCTTAATTGATATTTGATGTGATAGATATTTGTATGCATTAAGATTTAGCACAGAAAAATGATTGATCGGTCGACTAACTAGTTCTGATCGCGTTCACCAAGCTCTTCGGTTATTAATATGGCATCTGATTGATACCCTATCTTGATTTCGCGTACAAAATATAGGGAAAATCAAAGTAACACAAATCAGAGAGAACGATTTTGATCTTCGCTCGCTTCTCGCTCTGTTCGCTCTCTGTTCTAATCTCGCTCTACATTGAGAACTTTTAGGTGCGGAAGACCTGTTAGAAGAATCAGTATTTGGTCAGTCGTAATTGGCATTTATTGAGGTTCTTCAGGTTCTTCAGCTTCAGCAAGTATTCCAAGGACACGGTGTAGCAGGTGATATAGAGCATACAATTCATTTCCGCTATAGCGTCGCTCTTTCAACTTCACTTTCCGTAAACACGTGAATTGCTTGAGATTGGTTACAAATTTCAAACACCATTTTTCGTCCATGTCCAGATCAGCGTCCAAAGATTTGAGTTTTGTCAGGCTGCATAGATTGTCCCATAGATTGCCCCATAGATTGTCGTCATCTAGATCGTCATCTAGACTGTCATCTAGATTGTCGCTTCGGTTCTGTTGAAAGGTCATTCGCAAATGTTCGAGATTCGGACAGTGGCTCCGCAAGAGCCCCAGTTGCTGATCGCTACTCAATCTGCAGTTCAAATCGGACTCATACCTAACCAGATGCTCACCAACGATCTGCAAAAGTTGTTTGAGCTTTTTGTAGTCAAGATATTTCGTTATTGATCCATCGATACGTTTATACCGAAGCCTCGCGTATCTCTCGAAGATCTCTCCAATGTACACGTGCGAAGAAGCAAGTCTTAGCTGGTCTTTTACGTTCAGATACTTCATGAGCTCTATCCAGCAATCCTCGTTTAGATCGAGAATAGTTGTTCGGGACATTCTTACGCCGACTTCCTTTGCATTGCCAGCGTGTTGACTCATTTTGCTTTTTGAGTATATATATAATATATATATAGTATATATATAGTATATTATATATACAGTATAGTATAGTATGATTAATACAGTATGTACTGTATGGTTTAGTGGTTATTTTCTGTTCAGCTGATAATGCGAACCTTTGTGTATGTGTCGTATGTATATATGGATGACAGGTCTCGCTGGAAAGGGATTTTTATGTCTCAAATGCATAAAGATATATAGCAATTGCTTACGTTAGATCGATTCACATTAGCGTTCCAGATTGGTGTGGGTTCAGTTTTTGTTTTGTTTAGTGCAATTTGTTGGGAGCGCAATAGCAATGTTGGATTATCTGCACGTGAGTATCAAGCTATTATGCTGGAACATAAAATCTGTTAGTTTGGTTATTCAGAGTTTTTCATGCTTAATTAAATAAAATTTACTTGTTATTTTATGGAGGTTTAATTTTAGCCGCACACTTGTCAACAAATTGTATCGATTAACTGATATCTTGTGAAGGCCGATAACTAGACTCACCTCGTTGTGGTAATGTGCTTCATGTAGAAATGCAACTTCGAAACTTCAGCTCTTCATTTTCGTTATTGGTTTAATTAATTATTTTTTTCAAATAAATAAATCAAATGTTAACTGTAATAAATGAATTCTCTTATTGTAGCAGATTGTCTCCGAAATGCTATTCACATGTTTCATTAGATCTTGCAAAATTAGGATACCTTAATTAATATTTGATGTGATAGATATTTGTATACATTACGATCTATCACAGAAAAATTATTCATATTAAATATATATTAGCCAAAAAATCTGATCGGAAACACCCCTGATTTCCTCGGGAGGTGAGCTACCAGGTCGGCTGGCTACAAGTCGGATCTGTTTGGTGCGTGTGAAGCAACTCTGTTTGAATACTTTTCTCCTTTTCCAACACTGTCAAATAACAGCACATTCATTTCAGTCGTTAATTATTTCTATTTATTTCTATTACTCGGTAATTACATTATTCATCATGCAATTCTGTCAACTGAACTTCATTATTTTAAACGCTCTTTGTTAGCCATGCCAAGGGTGCACAGAAACCAGGCACGCGTCGAGCCAGTTCGCCGCCAGTTCATGGATCACCACGGCGATGATGACTTTCCGACCGAGGTTTTACACTACGAGGCAGAGTTGCATGGAGTCGAACGTCTAAACTGCGTGTTACAGCCTTTGACGATACTCAATTTTACGGCGGCCGCAATCTTTGCGGCCTGGTTGACCTTCTTCATCGTCCAGAAGTACACAGGGAACCCCACAGCTGAGGCAGATGTAACCTTGGGCGCCATGCCCGCTTTGAGAGTCTACAATTCAGCCCAAGACTACTACTGTGCTCAGCCAGTGGACATGCGGCGTATCTTCAAGCAGATTGGCGATCGTGTGTTGGGCCAGGAGCATGCCCTCGCCCGCTTGCAGCAGGAACTGAGTCGCGATCGAATGTTCCGTTCGGTGGCATTGGTCGGGCCACCTGGCGTCGGCAAGACCCTGACGACTGATGGCATTCGCCAGACATTCCCTTGGCAGAGGAACATCTTTTGGTACTTTTGGAGTGCCAGCGTGCGGCCCCTGGCCTGGCGATACAAGGTGCTGGAGCAGTTCATGCGCCAGCTCTCCGACTGCGGCATGAATCTGATCGTGATCGATATGCTCACATTGTTCGATTTCACTGTGGTAAACACCTATAACGAGATGTTACTGACTCGCGACTACGAATTGAATGCCGGGATGGCTAATGTAACGATTTTGGTGGTGTATATTTTCGACCTGGCCACCGAGAATCTCGATCAGCAGATAGAAACCCTGCAGATGCGTCTATCTCCCCATACGCCTATAGTCAGCTTCCGATCGTTTGACATTGTGGATCTCAAGGCTTGCCTCGAATATCAGCTTATGTTGGAGAGCATCCGTACCCCACAGTCCGCTCCGTTTTACTACGTCCTAAGCGAGGAGGCAAAGACAAAAGTTCTCGACGAGGCCCACGCTGACATGGCCATTTTCGGATGCAACTCGCTGGAAAAACTCATTCGACAGCACGGCGATATTGTGCAGTTCGACTGAACCATCCACAAGGGGACTCCCAGTTTCCAGTTTAACAATGATCCAGGATGAAGGGAAGCTCAAGGAAAGGTCCGTGTGCAGTGCCGGGTGGAAAGCCTACCTTAATCGCCTATTGGAGTGGAGACGGCGTAGATTTGGCTGTGAAGTTCTGTAGCCTTGTCCGAACCGAGAGAGCCACTGCGATGTGAAAGTAGAAACAGCAAGGGTTGGTCGAATTCCGAAAAAGAAAGCGGAAAAAGTTGTCGCTCGACTCGCCTAGTAAATTAAATGTGAATTGTTTGTATAATGGAGAGTGTTTTATTTCTGTTGTTGTTTTGATTGAACCCAAAAGGGGCTCACAGTTGCCAGGTCTGTAGATCCTTGCTGGTATTGGGAGATCCGAAAGATATACCCGTTGATAAATCGTAGTCCATCATCGATCTATTTTGTGCTTTTTGATCCGATCTGATTCTTTATCATTCCGAGTTTTTGGCTATCTCGTATCCTTAAAACTGTGTATGCCACAGATTTTCGTCCTTTCTAAAGCCAAACATCGAAACAAACTTGTAAGAGTGTGATATCACATGAGTCTGGGTACAAAATTTGATTTCTTGAGATCCAAAAGTCCCTGAGATCTAGGCTCAAGAATATACCACAACAAAACTAATATATCCCCAAACTCCTCGAGTACCCAGACGAGTATAGCCAGACGAGTAAATGATGATATTCACAAAGAATTAAACGTACATTAGGCAATCTTTATTCGGTTTTCATTCATTAAAGTCTCATTAAGGCATGTTTGTAAATGATAAGATAAGATAAAATAAATCGGTGGGCTAACTAGTTCTGATCGCGTTTACCAAGTTCTTCGTTTATGAAATTGGCATTAAAATGGGATTCGCGTTCAAAATAGATGGAAAATTGATATGAATCAGAGAAACCGATTTTGATCTTCCCTTCCATCTCGGTCTGTTCGCTGATCCAGGTATGAACACTATCTACTAAGCTCGCACTATCTATGTTATTCCAAAATGTTACTTTGAGAAATTTTAGGTGCGGAAAACCTGTTAGGAGAATCAGTATTTGGTCAGTCGTAATTGGCATGCTTATGTCGAGGTACCGAAGGTTCTTCAGCTTCAGCAAGTCTTCCAAGGCGACGGTGTCGCAGGATACACGGAGTTCTTTGAGTGAAGAAATATCGCAAAGATGCATAAGCTGTACATTGGACATTTCCACACTTTCCAGTACAAAACTTTCCAGAGGAGCACCCTGTTTGTTGACCAAACCCTCGATGAACGAATCGCATAGAGAAAAGGTATAAAGCTTCAAATGCTTCAACCTGGGCAGCTTGCAGAACAGCTTTTGGGCCGTTGAGTCGAGAAAATATCCGCTAAATGCCAAAAGTTCGAGCTGCTGGCAGTTTTTCACCAGAATTTCAACAGTATTCTTACTGACGAATTCCATAAATCCAAGCTTAAGATCGCGCAATTGCTTCATCGTTTCGCAGCACTTCAGCAAGCTCTCATCATCGAATCCATCACAATTCACGTCCAGAGATTCTAGTTGTTCAAGAGCATGCAATTCTCTTCCTCTATAGCGTCGCGCTTCCAACTTCAGTTTCCGTAGACACGTGAATTGCTTGAGATTGGATACTAGCTCCGAACACCACTTTTCGCCCATGTACACATCAGCGTCCAAAGATTTGAGTTTTGTCAGGCTGTTTAGATTGTCCCATACGTTTCGGGTCCTTCGAAAGCTCATTTGCAAATGTTCGAGATTGGGACAGTGGCTCCGCAAGAGCCGCAGTTGCTGATAGCCACTCAAACTGCAGTTGAAATCGGACTCATATGTAACCAGTTGCTTACTAACGATCTGCAAAAGTTGTTGCAGCTCTTCGTCGTCAACACCTTTCGTTATTGAATCATCGATACGTTTATATCGAAGGCTCGCGTATCTCTCGAAGACCTCTCCAATGTACACGTCCGAAGAAGCAAGTCCTAGCTGGTCTTTTACGTTCAGATACTTCATGAGTTCCATCAAGCAATACTCGTTTAGATCGAGAATAGTTGTTCGGGACATTCTTACGCCGACTTCCTTTGCATTGTCGGTGCCAGTGCTAGTGGCTCGCTCTCCATCCGCCTTTCTCTTTCTATTTTCCTGGAGAATATTTTTTTTCAAATTACTACCCGAAGCTTGTTTACTCATTTTGCACCTGTTTTATGTATGGATTGGAAAGGAAAAATAAATGAATATGAATATAAATGAGTACATACAACTGTATAGCAATTACTTACGTTAGATCGATTCAGATTGGTATGGGTTCCTTTTTTTTTTTTGTTGAGTGCAATTTGTTGGGAGGCGCAATACCAATATAGGATTGTCTGCACGTCAAGCTATTATGCTGGAACATAAAATCTGTTAGTTTGGGTTTTCAGGCTTAATTAAATAAAATTTACTTGCTATTTTACGGAGGTTTAATTTTAGCCGCACACTTGTCAACAAATTGTATCGATTAACTGATATCTGTTAAGGCCGATAACTAGACTTACCTCGTTGTGGTAATGTGCAATTAAATGTTATCGATGTTAAATGTATCATTACTACAATAATCGATATGTGCAAGAGCCGCCAACTTAACTTCCACAGAATCCAAAAGCTGTGAATACGAAACGAAGTTAAGTTAAAGTAAGTAAAGTAAGTTTAGTGAATTTACGGAGTACCCTGCATAAACCAGTTGTACTCGGACATAATTTTCATTGTCCACTGCTTGATTCTGTCCGCGCGCGGAGTATACTTTCGTCGCCTGCTCTACACAAGCCTGCTTTAAGGAACGCGAAATTTGCTTACTGGAGGTGCCGCTGGAGGCATTTAAGGTAATCCTGTGCTACCTTTACTCGGACACGTTCAGACAGTTTTCACATTGGTTCTGGATGTAATCTTCAAGATGCTCGGTGTGGCCAAAATTTATTGTTTGTTGAACGTCGAGCACTGAAATATTTCTTCTTCAGGGGCAAAAAAGGTGCTCGATTTTTTAAGCAAAATTGGGCGGAAGATTAATCGAAAGACTGGCAATATTTCATTGAGAGCTCATGGAAGCTCTATTTTAAACACTTTATCAACACTGAATTGTTCGAACATTGGGGCCAAATTCGCCAAATTTTAAAAATTATTATAAAATAACATTTTTATACAATTTTAAGCAGTTAGATTTGGATGATTTAGATATTCTCATTACTCTACAGGATTTTATGGCAAAAAATCCAATTGACAAAAACGATCTATCCACATTTTCTGGCTTACTTAATATTTTTTGGGTGTAAAAAAAAACCAACCCGGCTTCCGGTAACACGAATACGATAAAATTCCAAATTAACTTTATTCGAAATCAAAATATTACAAAATAATCTAGTATCTAATCTAGTATCGCAAATAACAAAGCTGCTGGCTGCCGGAAACACGGATAGGATACGATGAAGTCGAGGAGAATATGATCTGACAGCCAATTCGACAAATTTGAACACTGCGCTTAGTTTTCTACTTCAATTTTACATTTACACTTTTTATCGGTTCTGTTATCGAATACTATTTATTCTGATATCGCGTAAACGTTCTACAGACCGTTTTTCAGCACTGATCGAAAACTATCGAATAAACAGCTGATTTGCCGAAATATATATATAAATATATATATCTTCGTGCTCTTTTCTCTGCAACACAAAACACGCAACTAAATTTCGTTTAAAAACAATCAAAAACAACACAAAATGGACTAATTTCGTATTTAAACCCTTTACTCGGCCGCGTAGTACCCAAGTGAAGTGGATTTTCCCATGGAATTGTTTTCGGAAACTTATACAAACATTTTTTCGTAAGCGCTGCCTGTGTGTGACTCTGCTCTGCCTTTGCCTTTGCCTCTGCCTCTGATGTTGTCTCTGTCTCGTTCGCACAGCAGAATTACTAGTTGCTGTGTGTGTGTTCGTGTGTTCGCGTGTGTTTGTGATATCGCGTACGTTTTTTAGATTTAAAAAACTAAACTTAATTAAATGTGATGGAATGAGAGGTGGAGAGGAGCGCATCGGCAATCATTGAAAATGCAACATCTGACCGCCAACGAAAGAGCAGCAGCAGCAGCAGCACCAGCCACAGCAACAACAACAGCCGCAGCAGCAGCAACACCAACACCAACAAATTACTACACATTACTACACTATATTTGTGTCCGTGTGCGTCCGTGCGTGTGTGTTTCTATGTTCGCATTGAATAATGTTTAAACATTTTTTGATTTTGTACACAAAACAATTTTGATTTTTAGCAGAGAATCGGCCTAGCAGTTAATCGAAGAGCAGGTAAGTCATTTGTTATTAACAAAGTCAATACAAACAAACAAACAAACAAAACACAAAGGCAAATGTGTCAAAAGTTCGTTATGGCTCTCTCTCTCTCTCCAGCACTGACTCCCTCTCTCTTACACACACACATACATATAGTATCTCCCGCCACGCCGTTCATAAAGGAAAGAAATTAATTTTGCTTTTGCATTTTCCTTTACCTTTTCTGCTCTCTTTTAATTTTAATTTGCGTTGCGCAGCGAATTCGCGCGCAAAGGCACAAAAAATACAGTAATAAACGTCAAATGCCAGACGGACAATGCCGCCGCCGACGCCACTACGCTCTCTATCTCTCTCCGTCTCTCTGGCGCGCTCTTTTTTACTGTAAATGTTTTACAGTGTGTGCGTGCGTGTTTGGCTTTTTTTCTGCTTTTGTCTTAATTTCTTCTTTCCAGTGTGTTTGCAAATACAAATAAATAAAAAATTACAAAGTTTCTTTTCTTATCAGTTTGCCATGCTATTGAAATAAAGAAGTATGCCTAGAGAGGAGCAAAAATGGAGAGAAAAAGCGTCAAACACACCTCAATGCCGTTTTGATAAGAACCAATGGTAATTATAGGAAAGCGGGAATTCCAATAGGAATGGGCATTAAATAGCCGCTCGCTCTTTCTCTCTCTCTCTCTCTCTCTCTCTCTCTCTCTATCTTTCTCTTGCTCATCCTCAAATCTTTGATTCCTCCTCCGATTGGGTGCTGATGAAATAATGCAGTCTGATGTCTCAGTCAGCAGTCAGAATTATCTCAGAGATTTATGTTTTCTTGTTTGTTCAAGAATAATAGTGAGATTGCACAAATTAAATATTTATAGCAATAATTCCATTTTTATAGGACCTGCAACAGTGCCACAAATAATACTCTTTAAAAGTTCTCAAAATCAATTGAGAAAATAAGATAATTTTCAATCAATAAGAAATTTGCAATTCTTAAAACTTGTAACCATTGTAACCATTGTCAACACTGATAGCCCACCTTCACTTCACAGCACTACTGCTGTAAAATCAGCTGTCAAACTATACAAGTTCATTGTAAATAATAGTAAAATATTTTCATCCGAACAGAATCTCCCCTGTTTAACATTTTCATGTTTACTGGACTGTATTTAATTTTGGTAATGAATTACTGTTATTACACAGCTGTTATCAGATAGCAGGTCCCTAATATCAATATTATGTCGGGGCGGCAGTGGCCACAAACACAACCGTTGGCATCACCTCCCCCTCCACTGCCCCTTCCGTGCCAGTTCCCATTCAACCCGTTCCTGGGTTGCTGTTAACACAAACTGTGGACGTCATGGAAATTGATTCATGAAATCAAATTACAAAACATTAAAACCAAGCAATCATCGGTTGAGGTGACCGAAGCTGTTGATACCCTCACAGGTCAGATCTATCGTTGGTATATACATGTATGTATGTATTTAGTTTCAATGGTTTTCAGAAAGACTATTCTAATGTATAGTATTCTTTTTTATATGTTAGAATGTGTTGCAAACATCTACTCTCCAAAAAATATCCGATGTAGAGGGTATTAAAGTCACAAACAAAAGGCCAACAGGCGGTCGGGTCGGGTGTTTTTAGTAGTGTAACATGTAGTACCCCCAAGAAGAAGCAGAGCGAAGAAGGTGTGAGGCAGGAGGAGGAAGAGGAGTGATTTTCCTTTTGTTGTTCGCACGGTTTCAAATTCCAATGTATTGGCAACATTAACATTAACATTTACCAGAAGCAGTAGCAGCAGCAGATGCGAAAAGTAACAGTGAAACATGCTCTCTCTCTCTCTCGCTCACCTCTTCTGTCTCTCGCAATCCGCTCACTGGGAATAATTCATTCATGGTTTTATAACATTTGCGGGCAGGAAATCAATGCGTTAGCCATTCAACAAGTAATTGTTTTATTATTGGTCAACTCGTACATTTTCATAATAATTTTCCCTTTAAAGTTAATCTGCAATCTGCAACCCACATCCCATCGCTCTGTAAAGACGATCTTTGCTGCTGTTATGTACGCTGATTAACAGCTGCCAGCTTGTGGCGCTCCGCTCTCACGCGCTCTATGCGCATGCTCACTCATGGGCCTGCTCTGCGCTCTCTCTTCCATTCTCTTTTGCTGGTTCCGTTTTCTTGTTGCCCCGCCGCTCATTTATCGGCGTTTGTTTTGTCAGTTCAGTCTCGTCTGAGACGCCGTTCGTTGCTCGCGCCGTGTAAAAAATGTAAGAGCGAAAATCGCCGAAAAGCGAAAGAGAAATATGTAATAAATTCAAGTGTCAAAAGTAACACACGAAAATCATCGTGTCATTTTGTGTGCCTTCCCAAATGCCGCCACCGCTCCCGCCCACCCTTTGAATCAATCGTTCGTTCATTTGTTCTCAAATCTCAATCAAAAAAGTGCCCATAAAAATATTCCATAGAGCAGTGCAATAAAATAAATGTTTTTTCAGTGTGCAAAGTTCAAAGGCAAAGCAAAGGCAGCAAAAGCATAATCAAATGAAAAGGCAAAGGCAAAGAAAAAATCAAAAGTAAATGAAAATGAAAAATGAAAAAGAAATGGCAAAGCAAGTGCTAAAATGTGCTTTAAAGTTGATTAAAATATATATTTATAAAAAGAAATGAAAAGGCAAATAGTAGAGCACACGCCGCCTTGCCGCCAGTCCCCCTGCCCTCCGCTCCCCTCCGCTGTTTATGCCCCCTCTGCCTATCTCGCGCTCTGGGGCACACACATGGCGGCAGGCAGTTTATTTTTATTTCATTTGCACATTTTCAATGCAAATTATTATAGAAATCAACAGATAAAATACCAAAAAAATTTCGCTTTCGCATTTCAATACCAAAAAAAAAAAGCAACAACGAAAACGGAACCAAAAAAGAGATGAAACAAGAAACGGGCGAAAAAGAAAAGAAACGACAAAAAAAAAAAGTGAAATGCGCATTGACTTTCGGGAACGTTTTTATTGTCAATTTTTCAAACGGCACTTGGACCGACCGACGACCGTGTGATTGTGTTGCTCTCTCGCTCTCGCTATCGCTCTTGCTACTGCTCCCCTCGCTATCGCTCTCTTTCTCTCCCTCTCTCTATCTCTCTCAATCACTTAGGCACGCTCACTCTCTCACCGTGTTCGCCTTTTGCTTTGCTCTTCAGTTCGCATAACGGAACTGAACTGCCTCGGCGGCTGTCTTCTTATTGTTGTTAGGCAAAAGCAGAGACGGAGACAGAGACAGGGGAAAAAAAGTTGAAGCGGTATGCGTGCGTTGCCCTTTGGCTCCCCATTTTACAACTACAACAAAAACAAAATCAACTACACATACACTCATGAATGAATGAATGAATGATGGTTGTTGTACATGGAGCAGAAGCCAGTGAAAGAGGCTTCTAGATAATTATCTGCTTCATCTCTTGAAAATGTTTGATTTGTACATATTTTAACACCTGCTGTTCTTCCATCAACGGCATGCATGCGCTCAATTCTCAATGCTCAATGCTGGCAATGCTCTATGTAATCTCTCTCTGTGTGTGTGTGTGTGTGTGCGCAGTGCTGCAATTGCGATCAACAGCTGTTGCTGAGTGAAGAGAGCAAGCACTTGGAGAGCGAGAGATAGAGAGAGCGATAGTACGCGTGAGTGCCTGCTTGGCTCTGTGTGTGTGTGTGTGTTTGTGTGCATGTCCTTGCGTGTTTTTTTTTTTTGGCTTTTGTGGTGTTTTGTTGTTGCAGCTGGGAAGATAAAATTGCTAAATGGGAAAGGGATGAGATTTTTTTTAAAACACACTTTATCGTATAATTATTATCCATATCCATGACGAACTTTTGTACTTGCAAAACCAAAAACAATTCAAATTCAAAATCAAAATTCTCATCAATTTTGCAGCCAACTAATTTATTAGATCTATCAATCGCCTCAAACAAAAAGCAATACAACAAAAACAAAACTAAACGACAAAAAAAAATGGGAAAACACCCGAAATAAAGCAACATAAAGTTAAACATGTAGTTAAAGAAAGCAAAACAAAAGGAAAAAAAATAGAGAGGAGAAGAAAAGTTTATTACGAATCGCATTAGCACAGAAGTAGCCATTAGCTTTACAGAAGAAAAGAAACAAAAGAAAAAGCAGAAGCAGAAATGAAAAATAAACTTTAGAGAGCCTATAAAGTACGCCTTCCAATAGTTATTATTATATACAAGCATTATATACAGCCTATATATATATATATATATATATATACATAGTACATAGCCATAGCACATGCATACAAGTTCGATATGGATGGTATATACAACAGGAGGAGCGGCAGGATGATAACGACGACGACTCCGACTCCGACAGCCGGAGAATCTGAATCGGAATCAGAATCGTGGTTCAAGTGCGTTACATTCTAACGGTGCAATCAAATCTTATTATACATACATATACATAGGCACGCGCGATCATAGTATATAGAATACAACAACAACAAATATATATATTATATATATTTCTTATATCAAATACTCTAAACTAAACAATTTTTACAATCCGCTTGAAAAATCAAATCAAATCAACCGCAAACGCAATTACTTTAGTAAAAACAAAAATTACTTTAAACAAAAAACATTAAAAACTCAACAAAAAAAAACGGTAGAAAGCCAAGAAACAAAAAGGAAAACATTTAAAAAAAAAGTCAAGTGCAAATTACAAAACAATTTATTCTTAAAACAACAAAAAAAAACTTTAACAAATTATTAGAAATATTAGAAATTTCAAATATTAAAAAACAAAAAGAAAAACAAACAAATTTATCCTAAAGCGTATATCTTAGGTATAAATCAAACAAATTTTTATATGTATATGGTAAATGCGCCCCAAGTGCTTAAGCAACAACAAACGCCCCAAAAAACAAAAACAAAACAGAAACAAAAACAAATCTAATGTTAAACAACTACAACCTCAACCAACAGCGAATCGAGCAATATTATCAATAATGAATCATTAAATTGTTAAACGTTAAAGATTAAATGTAATGTAAAACAACAACAACAAAAAAACATCAAAATAAAATTAGAAAAAAAAAAATAAATCAACACAACAAAACACCAACAACGCTAGTAACCTGCCAACAAAAGACACCAACAACTCATGCGGTGCCTGAAAAAAATACATCAACATCGCCTTACAACAATCACAAAAACAACAACAACAACAAACAAAACAACAAAAACAACAACAAGCAAGTGCCTCCGCCTCCCCAGAGGCCAGGGGACAAGGAATAGGAATAGGATCAGAAACCAAGGACCAGGAACTGAACTGGACACCACCCACATTCACACCAACATCCACATCCACACCAACATCCACACCCACCCTTATCATTCGTGGGCGGCAGCTAAATCGCCCAGATATCTTTGGATTAATCATCACACAGCTGACGCCGCCGCCGTCGCCACGCCCCAAAGCGGGTGGATGGGGGATGCGTTCTATGACAACAACAACAAAAGGAGCAACAACACCTTTAACTTCACCAACGATCACAGCAGGATATGGATATACATATGAAGAAACTAACTAAACCACGGTAAGTCCTTCTCACTCCATTACTACTTATATATGTATTATCAGTAGTGTAGTTCTATCCATCCATAGAACAGATTGAGATAAACCATTCCCAATTCAGGAATTCAACAAAAGGCAACCAAATTGCATTCCGCAAAGCCCAAAGAGTTGGAAATTTGGGAAAACACATTACCATTGGCAATGGGTTCCACTGGGACATTACACAAGTTTTTCATAAAAGATATCGGGAGTTAGCAATCTACTGAAGTGGAAGAATGAAAGATTTCACACGAAACGCCCTCCAATCCACTTCAGTCCTTCATTCAGGTCCCATTTTCAATTATTTGTGAGCTTAAAGCAAATTTCAAGCTGTAAATCTGTCAGAAAAGTTTCCTTTTGCTTAGGGGAAACTTATTCTACAACGAATCAATGGGCGACGGGCCATTCGAAAAGCATTCGATAGTCGGGCATGCATGTGGCATAACATTATCGATAATAATCGATATTTAGTCGGAGATTAGATAAAATGATTTTGAATCTTAGAGGAGGACCTTTGGTGGGGTGGGGTGAGGGTGGGTGACAGAGAAATCCTAAAATGAAATCGGTCTTTCAAACAAAAAACTTTTCTCATTTCTTTGAACCCTTTTTCTTTCTTTTGGCCGGCACTTTTTCGTTGGTTTTTCGTCGGTTTCTTTTTTATTGTCAATGAGCTGCGCCGGCCACTAAAATGTATAATTGAAAATTGTACGCCCACATTTACTGCACCCACACACACACATACACATAAACAAACATGGAAACACATACATACATATATACAGACACAGAATAGATATGGGATAAAGAGCAGTCGCACACAAGAAGAACGTAGTCGACGCCTTGAATACCCCTGGCAATGCAATAAAGAAAACCTTAGGAAATGTTAGCAAGAGTTCTTAAGTGTTTATTTATAAATATTTATTTATTTTTATTTTTTATTTAAGTATTAATTAAGGCTTGAAATATAATAACTTATTAGGAAGCTACTTGGCCATCGACTATATATTTTTTATAGATGTTTTTAGTTTAGAAATATTAGAAAATATTATAGATTTTGTTTTATAAATTGACGATGTTTGTCTCTCGTATCCCAAATCGAAGCTAGTCCTGCCCCAGCCCCTATGCACCTACGGGGGCGGGGGTCCAGGGTATGCAGAAATGGTCCCCAGTTGCTTTTAGCGCCATGCAATAAACAGAGAGAGAGAGAGCGCGAGAGAGAGCGTCTGGGCTGCCAAGTTTTTGCGGGTTTTTCTTTGCCTCCTGTTCTGCCACCCCACCACCACCCCCATCTTGAGCAAAGTAGAAAAATCTACGTGTTTTTTTTTTGCTGTCTTGTTTCGGCTTTTTGTTGCGCTCTTCTTCTTCTTGGGGCGCCACGCACTGTTTCCCCATGGCTAAGCCATTGTGCACTTTTCGCTGCAATTTGTCGAAAACTTTGCTTCTTTTTTTTCTCTCTCTGCTGCGACGAGTAAATTCTTCTTATACTCTGCCTCTGCCACGCATCCACGAAAGTTTAACCATAACAGATTTCTTTAGACCTTAGAGCTTCCTTCTTGGGGTCGCTGGAGGTGGGTCGGGGGGTCGTGGGGCGCCCTCTTGAGCCCTCATTTTCTGGTCGAAAAGCTGAAGGACAAACCTGGCGATGGCCTACGTTCTCTCGGGATCTTGGAATCTCGGAGAGTTCCACAAAAAATAGTTTCAAATATATATTTGAATTTTTGTATATTTTTTACATTTTAATGTGCAACACCTGGGCAACACTGTAGCCCCCCTGCTTGCCACAGCTCTGTTTCGAGTACTTGGTCATTTTATGGCTTTCTCTCCCTCTCTCTCTCTCTTTCTATGTGTGTGTGTGCCGGGGGGAGACGGGCGGGGAGCATACAAAACGTGTGCGACACACTCAGCAAACTGATAAAATTTTAATTTCTCCAAAATTGAAATTTTAATGTGTGTCTAGAGCGCGCGGTTTACCAGGACGCCCCTCTGCCTCTCTGTCTCCAGTTCCCTCCGCCTTCTCTCTGATGCGCCTCCTCCATTCTCCGCGCTCTGTGGCATCCCCGTAAAACCCCTAACACTAAACCTAACCCTTAAACCCCTTTGCCAGAAATGTGCCCCTGTGTGGCATGGCAGCCATTCGCACGCGACTGCAAAAGTTTTTGGTTTTTGTGGGTTCTGCCCGCCCGCCTCAACACACCCCTACCTCCCACTGCCACTGCCACCGCCACACCCACTCGCACAGTCGTCCTTGGCTATTGCATTTTGGTGTGGTCTGGTCTGCCTGCCTGCCTGCCTCCCATTCTTAGCTTTCTTAACTTTCTATCATTGGGCGGCTGCTTTTGGCATTGGCCAAGATGCGAATTTTCGCCCATTTTCCCATGCTGCACCGCACCGCCCCACAGCGCCTCTTGTGCTGCTGCTGTGCATATTATAGAGTTGAATTATTAAAATATCTGCTGGCTGTGTGTCAGTTATGAATAGCTAAGTGGCCGCCGCCTGAGTGGCAAAACCAAAGGATGGGGCAAGGAGTGCCTGGTCCTGGTCCTGGTTCTTCCTCCCAAAGGATTGAGCCAATGAATTACGATTTAAATCAAATTATAATCAATTTCTGAAGGAATCTCAAGATCTAAAGGATCAAAGATTCCAAAATACGAGAAGGGATTTTTTAGAGCGTCTTCTTATGATCTTCTTTGAGCGAGTCGCTCTCCATCATCAAGAGTAACGGCCAGGCACTGAAGACAAGAGTAACGAACAGGTACTGAAGACAAGAGTAAAGACTAGGAACTAGAGACAAAAGTAACGGCCAGGTACTGAAGACAAGGGTAACGGACAGGCCAGGCACTGAAGAGAAGAGTAGCGGGCAGGCACTGTAGACAAGAGTAACGGCCAAGAACTGAGGAGAAGACTAGCGGGCAGATACTATAGACAGGAGTAACGGTCAGGCACTGAAGACAGGAGTAACGGCCAGGAACTGTAGACAGGAGTAACGGCCAGGCAGAACTGAGACTGTGAATATTTTCACTGAGAATTCTGTAATTTTCTGTACAGTTCAACTGCCACAAGTCGAACCACTATTATCCAAAGAAAATGTTCGACCTATGGGGAGACTTCGACGTATGTAATATGCACCCTGAAGTTCGAAGTTCAAACTGAAAGATTCGATAAGAGTCAACACACACAGAGATAGATCCTCTTTTGGCCATGATGCCAAAAAGTCAAAGCCGTTTCACCTCACCTACCAGCATCGTCATCATCATCATCAGCATCAACCTCAACCTCATCATCCTCATTGGCCCACTTAAACTATTGACCTACACACCTAATTGATATGCCATGCGAGTACGTATAGTCAGATATCAAATTGCGGTGTGCGGTCGGTATGTGTGTGTGTGTGAGTGTGTGTGTGGGTCGATAGAGATAGAAGATGGATGATGGAAGACATATAAAGAGAGAGGCAGAAAGAGAGATGCGATGAGATGGCGAGAGATTGTTTGGTGCCGTAGGGAGAAAGAAGGCGGATGAGGAGGAGGAGGTGAAGCAGGAGCCTTGGGCGCAACGAGAGAAATCTCTCTGAGGATTTTATTTTTTATGTCGAAATTATACATTTTATTATGTCATTTTAATGCTACAAAAGGCACTGAACAACGTAAAAGTTGCACAGAGAAAGGATCCAAAATGGATGGAGGGGGGGTCCTGGGGCTGCGACAGGGACGGAGACAGAGAGACAGGAGAGCAAACTAAAACAGTCAGGAGGCAACAGCAACAACATCCTTGCGCTCTCCACACCCTTGGTCGAGTCGTCTTTTTATGCCAGGCCATAAATCAGCAACAGTTAGGAGAGGACACCCTTGGCAGAGAGGGTCCTTGCACGAAGGCGGGAGGGGTAGCCCTGTTCCCATTTTGTATGCAAAAGTGAACAAGGTGGAAAATAGAAGAAGGTTAGGAGAATGTCCTCCCTCCCTTCCCAGGACGATGATAGGTACGAACTGAGAAGAGAGAGAGAGAGACCAGATTGTGTTGTAGTAAACAAGAATATCCCTATCCCCCTTGAGGACATTTCGATCAAGGGAATACCCTTATTCTTAGACATTCTTTTATCTTGAAATATTTATATCTCTTTTTTAATTAGAGAAGGAAAGTTTTTAGAGGTTTTTTGTTGATGTTCAGCTTTGCTTCTTTGATTTCTGTTTCATTTTCTGTCAAGGATCTGGAAATCAAGCGATCCTGGGAGCGAAGGCAATACATAAATGTGTGTATGTTTAGTTTTTTTGTATGCCTTTTAAAAACCAAACGAAAACCAGAAAACCAAACAAAAGGCATTCAACATACACACACATACAAATGTACACCACACACATGTACACAAACACACACACAACATTCATCCCATGACAGATGTTCTCTGGGCAGCCGCCGTAAGGGAGCGTTGGAAAGAGGCGACAACGAAGAGGTTGAAGGGGGGTCTGAAAGGGAGGTGGGGTGGGGTGGCAGAGCGAACTGTCATTGAGGGGCAGCCAAATTGTTTTATGTCTATCGATAAAGTAAATCACTTCCCCCCACCCCACCCACCGCTCCTTTGGCGCGCACTTTTGTTTGCAAAATAATTCGCTTCGTACTTTTACAAGGGTTTCCTTTCCTCTTTCCTTTCCTTTTCTCTTCTTTTGTTTTTGTTGTTGTTGTTTACGGCCGCAAGGTAAATGGAGAATAAAAGGTAAGGCCGAGTGCTGACTGACTGCAGCGGGCCCTTCACCTTGCATTCAATAAGCCTTGCGACGGACTTGGTATCCCGTTTGTCCTTTGACTGTTTACGTTTTATATCTGTATGTGTCACTCTCACTCTCTTACTGTCTCTCTTTATTTAATGACCCGAACCTTGTGTTTGATGCCCAAACGAGAAAAACACACACACAAACACATAGACAGACAAAAACGAATCTGAGCGACAATTGGCACGTGTTGGGATTTTTATATGTACCATGTACCGTGAGTGTGTGTGCGAGTGAGTGAATGCGGTGAACGAATGTCTGTCTGCCCGCCTGCCTGGTGGGAGAGTTTAACTCCAAACAAAAGCACCTCTGAAGCTTATCAACGAGGGGGAGACTCGACCGCACACACACACACACACACCCCAAAGCCGCACCCCACACCCCACACTGGGTGCTTAATACTACGATCCATACATGTGGGCGTAGAGGAGATGTCATAGAAGAGCTAATTAAACATTTGTTGCCATGGATACGATATACATCTATCACGGTACACGGCCTGCGAGTGTTTTGTGGGCGGGATAAATCAGAGGGTGAGGCATATAACATGGCAAAACATTCGTTTTTGACCATGGACTTCAAGGCACAAATAAACCAATTTGAAAGCTTTAGTAAATGGTGAATAAAACGCACTCAAAATATTGCTGGAATGATTGCTGCATATCTTTTTGAATCGACTTTCAGTCCACTCGCTTTAATGGACTTCCCTGCCCTGCCCTGCCAGAGCCACTCCCAGACACCGCGCGACCTGATTACACTGTTGTCCGTCCTGTCCCCAGCCCATCCTGTTCCGTTCAGCTCCCCACCACGCACCTCTCTACAAAGTGTTCTCTCACCTAAGATCTATGTGTAACCCCCCCCGCACACCATCTAAATGATTAACTGTTGCACACCGGACCGGGCCCCACGCCCATCAGTCAGTTGCAGTTAAGCCGAAGGACACACGCGAATCGTCGGTGGGAGTGGAAGTGGGAGGATGGGGGCTCTTAAGTTTTCTGTGTGTGTGTTGCCTTGACGTTGTCCATGTCTATGTCCATACCCATCTTCCTTCCTTCCTTTGGGCTCCCCAGGTCTGGTCTGTGGGAGGGGTAGGGGCTGTGGGGGTTGGCTCTCTTGGCCAAGTCGCGACATCGTTGTCGCCTTCGACTCGCACATTTCACACACAAGTGTTGCCACTTTAAGCCAGCGCGAACAGCAACAGACTGCAACCTGCCACAGCTCCAGGCACTGCCACTGCCACAGGCACTGCGACCCCCCAACCATTTGACATTTGTTGTTTCTATACCTTTTTCCCCTCTGAATTGGGTATTATAAGTTAGTTACGATGTTTTTGCGGCCACCACCGAGCAGAAGAAGAAGTTGTTCCTTCGGTTAACGCGCAAGCTGCTGCCTGAAGGCATAAGTCATAGGCAGAGAAGCAAATTCTTTCGATTTCAGAACGGTTTTCCATTAAACCAGAGAAATTTAAAAAAAAATTACATGTCGTGTGCATGACTAAAGTTTTTTTTTTTTATTTAAGCCCCTCTCATCGAACGGGTAAGAGTATCTTACCGTATTTCATACACATTTTCAGACACTGTACTTTCCAGAAACCTTCTTATTGGCTTCTTTGTCTCGTTTACCCTTTACTCCCACCCGCACACACAGACGTAGAGAGAGAGAGATAGAGTGTGTGTGTCCTTCCCCATTGCCGCCACCCACCCTATGGCGGATGCAGTAAATAAGTTGCACTTTTCCGCTGGATCAGAGTAATGGGAGACTGGACCGAGGACTGGGAAATGGGCCTGGGGTATGGGAGTGGATTCTTCATCAACCTTCTGCTGGCTACTGGCTACTGCCTCAGGGTGCCTGGTGTGGCATGGCATGGCGTGGCGTAGAGTGGGGTTGGGGGGGGGGGGCGTCCTTGGTGGTTTTTGCCTTGTGCCTGCCTTCTCCCATAGAAAAATAAAAACAAAAACTTATTTGCCATTTATTTGCAGTTGACTTTGTTCCTTCGTTATTAATATTGACAACACGGGATGGCGATTGGGTGGGGGGGAGGCAAGAAAACGGGGAGGAAAAGGACCTCGACAAAAGCCTTACGGGGTTGGGGGGAGAGGGGGTCTCCTCGAGTCTTTCGACATTGCCTTGCCATGTCCGTCTCTCGTCTGTTTGTTTTTGCTCTTAATGCGCTCAAAAACTGGACGGATTCCAGCCCTATATACATTCATTCATACATACATATGTACATACCTATATATGTATATCTTCCTTGCTCCCTTCTCTCTCCTATCTGCCGTCTCTGCTCTCTTTGCTCTGAAGCACTTCCGGTGGTGAGAACAGGCGACCAGGAGACCGGGGGATAAGTTGCGTTTTGTGGTTGAAAAATGTAACCTGAAGCTTTATTGAAGGACTTTTTAATGAGTGTTTGTGTTTGATTGTCGGGAATTGCATTGAAGGAAGTCGCTTCTTGGTTTGAAGATTGAAACGAAGCAGAAAGAGTGTGAAAACAGAGAGAGAGCGAGCGAAGACAGCAATGCCGTGAGAATTGTTCCCCCGTTTGGTGTGGGACCCACAAGGTTCTCCAGTTGCAGGAACTAAAAGATCTCCAAGAAGAACGCTGTGTGGCATCATCATCATGGAATGCTATGGACTTTGATGGAATTGATCCCTTTAAGGGGTTCTATCTGGGAGAAAAAATGTGACATATCACTCGCCTCTTATATCATAAAAAAATACAACAAATTATACAAAAAAAGAGCTATTCTCAAGAGCCATTTGGACACATAATAAAACGTATACAATGTTAATGTTTTTTAGCTCCTATTCCCATAGCACTCGAATTTCCACAAGTCAATGAATATTTCAAGTGTCAACCGAACCATTCCTTGGTTTATTTCAATTTCAATTCTACATACGAGCATTCCACTCCACATTCTATTTCAACCAATTGTCAAATTGCCATTCACATTCATGCGTAAACATGGCATGATGACGACTGTCATTCGAGACCTCAATGACTGACAGATGAAAATGTTTTAGGGGGGGAAAAATTTGCCCCACTTTCCTGGCTCACAATTAATTGAAAAATGTGTTAAAAAAAATCCAATTTCGCCGACTGCGCCGTTGTTTTGTTGCACTTGAGGGGCGAGGCTTGGGGCCCGGCCAGAGGGCCTTTCAATTTCCCCCCAACAACAAGAAAAGCACTTGCGGTTGTGGGTGGGCTGCAGGGTATATTGTTTAGAGGGGTGGCCAGAGAGCAGCCTCTGTGTCATGATCGTGCTTGCGGTCACAACAAAGAGAGAGAGTAAGAGAGAGCAAGGGCAGATTGACAGAGATTGCTTATACTTTTGGTTGCTACTTCCGCTCTTCCTTTTCCTTAACCTCTCTCTCTTTCTCTCTCGCTTGCTGCGTGTCTAGTCTGGTTTTCGTTTTGTTGCTCTTCTGGCGGCTGTTCAGTGTCGCGTCGCGTCGCACGTTTACCGTTTACCATAATTAGGTGTTAATTTGACATTTTGCTCAACATTCTGCGGCAGCCGAGAGACAGAGAGAGAGAGAGAGCATGAGAGTGAGAGAGCGGGAGAGTGTGAGGATGGTGACAATAGTTGAAATATTTATGCATTGCTTGTATGCGTGTGTCTCTGCGTGTCTGTGTGCATTTATTATTTATATGCATTCGTATGAGTAAGTGCTTTTTGGCCGCCCCCCTACCCCCTCCCCCTCTCTGCCCATCTAACTGTCTCTCCACCTCCTCCTTCTCCACTCAATTGTGTTTTGTTGTTTGTTTAACGATCGATAAAATGTTGCCGTCGTCGTCGACGAAGCCGCCGCCGCTGCCTGCTCGAATGTGCGTTTCCTCTCCCGCTGCGTGCATGTGTGTGTGTGTGTGTATTAGTATTACAATGTAATGCTCGACTTCCTCCTCCTCCTGCTGCTGCTGCTGTTCCACTTGTGTTATGCTCTGTGTAACACTCTCTCTCCCTCTTCCGCTCTCTCTCTTTCTTTCTAGCCGCAACGAACGAGCATCACCGCACGTTCTCCACTGCTTTTCCCCACTTCTTTATTTGCTACTCTTTCTCCTCCTTCTGCTCCTGCTCTTCTTCTTCTTCTTCTTGTGTCACTGCATTAAATGTTGCCTTCTTCCGTTTTGTTTTGTTTTCTTTTGTGTTCTGTGTGTGTGGCTTATGTTTTGTTTATTTTATTAGTTATCGTTTATTGCCCCCTCGTAAATGTTTATCGATTGCCTATCGAATGACTGCTGGGGATGTCCCATGACTCAAAAATGTGGGCGGGAAAAAATGTAACTGTTACAATGTTGAGGCACTGAAAATTTAAAGCTTTTCTACAAATTAATACAAAATATTTTGGGGACTATAATTAAGAAATATTTTCTTAATATATTTAACAATCATTTTTGATTTCTCAACTTTATTTATTATTTTATTTAATTATTTATTTATTATAAAAATATTAATTGAATGGAAAACTTAGCTTCTTTCTGTAAAAGACAAGAAATATCATGTCCGTTATTCCTCAGTGGTTTGTGGACTGGAAGACTGGAAGACTGGAAGAGGCTTTTCCCATACAAAAACAAATCCAAATGAATAATTTTCTTCTTTCAAAGAGTATTTAATATTTCAATTCTTCGATTATTACTAATTCAAAACAAATTTCTTTCAAATTGTTGCCTGCCCTTCGCGAAAACACTTTGTTAATTATTCACGTTTATTCACAAAAAAAGAAAAGAAATAAGAATAAGGAAACCCCCCCGTCCTGCTCCGCCTCAACCAAACTGTCCGTCCAACGAGGTAGGTCATTCCCTCCCCATCCCCATCCCATTCTCAGGCCCAGAACAGCCCGGCGACAACCCACAAAACGAGACGAGACGAGGAAAAGTGCAACTCAATTCGAAACCAGAAACAACAACAACAACAAAAACCCATGGATGTGGGATATGGATTGTGTGTGTGTGTGTGTGTGTGACTCGGACCCGGTCTCTGTCGGGAGGGGGACAAGCCCACATTTCATTTATGAAAATATATTCATCGAGTGGAGTGGAAATGGAAATGTGCGGCAATAGCAAAGGCAGCAGCGGAGGCAGAGGCGAATGCAAAAGTAAAGAAGGGTTAGATATACATATATATATTTGTTTGTATGTATATGTAATGTATATAAAAGCGAAAAAGAACTACTACAGACAGAATGGACGGACGGACAGACGTACGGATCCATGAGAACTTGACATGAGAGTTGTCCCAGTTGCGTGACAGAGAGGGTGACTACTCACTCAACGAGCGAGCCAGTGAGCGAGTGAGAGAGAGTGAGAAATGGGAAGAGAATTGGAATAAATGGGGGTTAGTAGTCAGTCAGCCCAACAAAAGCTTCTTGTTGTGGGAATTTCTGGCAATCATCATAACTAAACTCTATCATTATACGAGCTCGGTAGTTGAAATATTTCAATGGAATCAAATGAAGAGAGAGAAATACGAAAGAGAGAGAGAGGAAGAGAGTGAGGGAATTTCCTAAGAAGAGGAAAATTAACTTACACAACAAATGTGTGATTTATGGAATTCCCCCGCATAGACGTTATCAAATTAGTAAATAAATCAATAGAGAGTGAACAGTTCTTGAATAATCATAGTTATATTTACTGATTAATGGAAAAGTGGACGGGAAAATGCTTAATAATTTAACATTTATTAGAAAAGTAGGACAAATCCGATCGTTGTTAGCATTGTACATGAGATTTTACAACACTTTCGATACTTACGAAGACTTGAGCAGGTTTCCCAGCACTGATTGCACTGCTAACACTAACAATACTGCTTAGATTGCTTACACTGCTTGACAAGCAGTTCTACTTGTAGCAGTTACATCGACTTATCCTCCAAGCTGCATTCTGCCTTTTGGAGAGTCCATGGGGGAGCAAAATCTGCCCCCCGATGACCATAAAGTATTATCCACCCAAAAACACCGCCACAATCCTCTTGGTCATGCGGCTAGCAATTTCTTCAATCCAATTATTTAGGGTTTCCACTGGAATCTGCCAGTGGCCAGTGGCCAGAGTTTAATCCCATTCCTTCTCGACACACACACACCCAGACAGACAGATGCAGATGTAGATGTGCTGCTTGCTGGCTGTCCCTTTTTACGCCGCTTGGATGCAGGCACAACATTGCTGATTAACACTTCATTTGCATGCAAAAACTTCAATCACTGACAAAGACCCAAAGACCAACACAGCAGCAAGAAGACAACTACAGAAGGCAGAGTGCAGACTGCAGAGTAGAGACTGCAGAGTAGAGACTGCAGACTATGACGATGACGACGTCATTCTAGCAACACCGTCGACGACGTCATTCCAACAACAGCAATGCAAAAAACGTGTCAATGCATGTGCCATGAATGTCAACGCACAAGGAGGAAGCCCATCCACAGAGAGACAGAGAAAGAGAGAGAGACAGTGAGAACCATTCCACCCACACATTCCGTGTTCTACCAGCCAACCCCTGCCTCATGCCCCTCATCATGAGCAGCCACATGGCCCCCCCAAGCAAAGCTAAAGAACTTTGAGATGGTTTGGAATTTGCAATATGTTGCATTCGCCTTAGAGTCGTCGCCCCCATCCCTCTCCCTCCCTTCATTGGAATCTATCCATTAAGGCTAATGCTTTGTAAAATGTGCCTTTGTTGGGGCACACACACACCACTCGGTCGTTCAGTACAACTTCTTCTCTCAGCAGGAACCATTTATGGATTAAATTAGTCTCAATATTTGCAATCAACTGGGAAATTCATGCGAATGTTTCTAGGTCAATGCAGAGAAGAAATAAAAAATGAGACAATATTTAGACTATATTTAGAAATTAATAAATAATAATTATAAAAAACCTAAAAAAACTACTAATATTTACCAACACTTGAGTAGGTTTCCCAGCACTGATATACTACATCTCTAAATATTTATTCAAATGAAAATGATTCACTTTCTGTCTATAAATTAGAACACTAGTTATCTAAAAATAAATCACCAAATTAAGCACTAACCTAATTAGTGATTTAGCATTATACAAACCCCTAAAGCGCTTAAACAATTATTGCTTTAGTTATGCTTTAAACTATTTAGAAAAAGCGAATACTAAAGTGAAATCTATTACATAAATTTAGTATTTCTATAGCTGGTTTTCCCTCTCTGTTTTTTTGTTAAGCGCTTTCGCATGTTTTGCTGCTGTTTTCACATTAGTTTTAATAGCAAAAAGCTCAAACATCAAAATGCCATAAACATTATTTTTTACAAGCTTCTTGTAATCCCCCAGTGCATCGGCGCATTGACGTTCGATTTTTAGTGCATTTTACACAAAGAGCCTACCGTTTCCCCTAAGCGAATGGACACAAACAGAACACCATTCGAGAAATATTTCAATGTTTCTGCATGCCTGTTGAATAGTGTTTTTCCCCCAACTAACAGATATACAGATGCCGCATATCTTGTGGCATATCTTTCTACATTCCCCGCTCTCTCTCTCTCTCCCTCTCTTGCTCTCTCTTTTTATAAACCCATTCATGGATGAGCCAAGTAATCAATTTTAAATCGTTGAGCGCCTCCTGCGTGGAACATTCATATCCTTTTGCTCCCTTGCCATTTGAGTCTCGGATTTCCCCAATCCGTTTTTTTTTTTTTCGCTTTTCCGTTGCGAAATATATTTCCATTCCATTCAATGCCAAAGCAAGAAAATTCCGCAAAATCCAGACAATCGTCCGTTGTTGTTGGCCGCCCACTTAACGCAAATGAAAATGCCAGCCAGACAGGGTAACCACTGCCAGAGGAGTATCTCAACCAAGGAGTACCCTGTACTTTACATGGCTCAGTGCAGGTTGATGTAGATGTAGAAGAACAGGAGGACTGCGTTTAATCACCAAACAGAAAGGCAAACTCAAACAAACAAACACCCCACACGTTCACCATGGTTATCCTAGGGTATAAGAAATCGGGCAACAAATACAAAAAATATTTAGCAAAATACAACAAAAATAGAGTGTAATTTTAGCTACAACTTTGTGTGTGATGTGTGTGGGAATGCGCGGCGGCTATTTTATAAATAAACGTGGACAAGGCACCGCACGCGGCATCAGAAAATAGACAGAGCAAACTGAGGTGAGAAAAAGCCGCAAGCCGAAAGCCTCAAGAGAGACAGAGACATTGTCTGATTGAGAGCGAAAGAGATAGTTTTTTAAGCCAGAGATGAGATGCAGAGCGGCAGATACATAGCTGCAGATACAGATACATCGTGCATTTATTTTTAAATGAAATTCTCTTGATTGATAATTGTTGCCATTTCTTTATTTAGTTATCTCCTGCTTTGTGCCCCCCTCTCTCCCCCTTTGGTGGCGGTTGAATGATTCATTGCCTTGCATTCATGTGGAATAGTTTATAAACAAATTTCAATTAGCATCAGGTGTGCGGCCAGTCCCCCGCCGCCCACTCCCACGCCTCCGTCTCGGCCTTACCTTTGACTTTGTTTTAAAAATAGATTTCTCTCTTTCGCAGTGTTTTTATGGCCTTATAATTGCAGAAGCAATTTGTGCAATTCTATTTATAGGGCGACTATCACTAGTTTTCTTTTGGTTTTTCTTTGCTTACCGTCTGCTGTCTTTGCGTGTTTGATTTTCATGGATTTTCATGACTGAAGAGTTAGGGGAAAGTCTTCTATGGCTTCTATAGAGCTTTGCTCTATTAAATATCATTAATATATCATCTTAATTCCTCGAAAATACTACCTTACCTTCCTTTGGTATACGTACGTTGATTGATACGTTGATTAAACACCAAAATCAACTTTCGGGTGAACCACAAAACTTATTAAATAGCCCCCGAAATGAATCGTCGAATTACCATCATCATAATCAAGTTCCTAAATAGTTTTCGACAACTTTTCCCAGCGGGCGGGCAGCGCGCAGATCGAATCGAAACAGCTGGGCTGGGGCACCCCAACTAAGTAGCCAAAAGCCACTCCCCCCCGCCCACTCGAGTGTTAACCAAGTTAATAGTACTCTCTGTGGTCACGTCTCTCGCGCGCTTCCCAGGATGCTGCCACTGAACGGGATGGTGCCCCATATTAAGTGCATTTATTAATTAATTAAAGCCTTTCGGAGCGGAATACAATAATAATTTAGTTTTAAAAAAAAGTAAAGTAAATTTAAATTCTGTATTATTTATTGGTCCTTATTTAGTTACAGTTTTTATAGCCAGGTTTTCTTATATGTGCTTCAATTACGGTTTATGTTTTTGGTATATCTAAGTATACATTTAGTATATTTCAGTTGAATGTTGTTTTTTTTTGTAGTATTCTTTCAGTATACAGTATTTTTTAATTCATATGAATTTTGTATTGCGTACATTTCTATATAATGAAAGTACTTTTTAGTATTTTATCAGTGTACTTTTTAGTATCTTATAAGTATACATTTTTGTAATTTATAAGTATATTTTTTAGTATTTTATCATTATATTTGTTACTATTTTTTCAGCATACTTTTTAGAATTTTATCTGTATTATTTAGTACTTTCCACTATACTTGTATTTTTAAATAATTTTTTAAATTTTTTTTTTAAGTATATTTGCTGTATTTCACATTATAATTTCTATGCATTTCACAATATAATTTGAGTATATTTTAGAATGATTGCAGTATTTCTCTTAGAATTGCAGTATTTATCCTCAGAATTGCATTATTTTTTAGGTATAATTTCCTTTGGTGTTCAGTTATTTTAATATTTTCAGTTTATTGATATCTGACAAGTTTCGAACTTGATGATTATCATGATTTATCATCTATCTCGTAATTTTTTGTGAAATATAATAATATTTTTTGTTGTTTTTGTTGATGTTTATTTTCGATATGCATTGTTCTTGTCACATTTTTGCACGTTTTCCGTTTTGATGGTTGCGAGAATCTTTATGCGTTCTGTTGTATTTTTTTTGCGTCTGTTGTCTCGTTCCCCTTTTGTGCTTATCTCTCTCTTTTGGTATTGCCTTTGTTTGCTGTTTTGCAATATTTTTTTGATGCAATGACAGCAAACACCTTTTTTTCGCACTGTTTTTTGTATGAGTTATGTGATGGCAGTGGATAATAATAGTGATAACGATAACGATGTGGAGTGTTATTGCGTGATTTCCGTATAGGAAATTCCATAATTCGTATCAAAGGTGTTTGGCCAATCGAAAATACTACAAAAAAATGTATCCTCATGCTAAAGGAAAGATCTATTCGATTTGTCTGTATCTATGGATTGTTTCTGGGCATTTATTTCCACGTAAACCTCTTTGAAATCATCCATCCCGATCCCTGACAATCTGCTGTAGTAGATAACATTTCGAACAATCCACATATCACTCGAGCAATACTCGAAATCGAATTATGACAGGCGTTGACTGGGAAAAAATTGGAACAGGGGCGCGGGCAACCAATTTGCCTGTGGAAAACCCGCAGTCCTAGTGGCAGTGGCAGGACTCTCTAACCGAAAAACCTTAACACATTTTCATTTCTTTTCAACGCTCAGCGCACCCGCCAAACTTGAGAGTAACAAAGTTAACTCCTTCCCCGTTTCCACATGACTGGGACTTAGGCGACGAGTGGGGGGGGTGGAGTGGTGTGGCAGGGAGCAGGACGACGAGTCACGTAATTTAATAAAATGCCAAAGTCCTTGCTGCACATTGCACACCAGACCAGACGGAAAGAGGGAGTGCGAGAGGGTGGCAGCGATGTGTGGAACGTGAGTCTCAGTTTTTGGGGTTTCGGCTAGTTCTCTCTCACCTGACGCCCGCCCACACGCGTGACACACTCACCTGCCGCCGACTACCGCCCCTCGTCTCTTGCCTGCCACTAACACACGTGCCAATAAAGCAGCAGCAGCACAAGAGCAAAAGGAGGAGCTGGAACTGGAGCTGGGGTCTGGGTTTTTGTATCGGTTATGTCGAATGAAATTGCCATACAAATGCCCTTAAAGAAATGTGTCTGCTTCCTCCCTCTGCCAGCTGTTGGTTCTGTTTTGTATACGATTTCTCTCTCTCAGTTCAGTGAAGATGCCATTAGATTTTATATTTTAAATACATATATGGGAAATATACCATAACAAAAGGAAGGAAAGTTAAAAGGATGACTGAGGGAAAGAACAGGAATAGAAAACTATTCAACGCTTGAATATTTGTCTAATTAAAAATTGAGTATTGAATCGAAATATGCTATACCTGGTTTTTGAAAACTTGCTTGAAACTAAAAATCTCACGAAAGCAGTTATCAAATGGCCCTTAAAATATTATAGCTTAAGCATTTACCAAAGACAAGATGTGTCACGCCATTAACATTTTCAGCTCGATTTATTCGGTGTGGAATTTTACAGAATTCCTGACTGAAAAAGAGAGAGACAGATAGACAGAGAGCGCTGTAGTGGCAAACGCTCTGTACGTGAGGCTGAGCTTTATCGGTATGTTTTCACACATTGTAGAACACAGAATTGTATGAGCGTTACACATCTGCGTGTTTATATTGCCTTTGCATTTACCGTCTGCGAATTTGTTTCACTATATCTATCAGAAAAATGAGTTTTAATTGGCTTTTAAACACTGTAGTTAAAGCAGTATTCATCATTCTACGTTTCTTGTGAATGACAAGCTGCCAATCAGAGGGAACCCACCAGCAATTGTCAGTGATGGATCATGAAAAACTATCGAGGTATCGCTTACTTTTCGATTGAAATGTGTGGTCCCTTGCGGGTGGGTGGGGGAGACCGAATCAATTTCGTTCTCGATATCCACTGGCACTGATTGACGTCCAAGCACTTCCACAGCCATAGTCCAGTCCAGACATTCATCCAATGAGAACGACTCTTAAGGCTCTAAGGACCGCACATACCCAGCCCACCTTCAAAATGGACGCAAAAAGCTATGCAAATTGCAATTGCAACATCCAACATCTAACATAAACAACAAGCAAACAAAATGCAAAGACTATACGAGGATAGATGCAGGATGCAGCAGCAGCAGCAGCATTCAGCGTCCCAAAGGACACACGGCAACAGTTACTCAAAGCAAATGCAGCATCCTAGAAGCAGCAGCAGTAACAGGCAGGACCCCCCATTGAGAAACCGCACCCAAAAAGAGCCAAACAACATTTACATTCCTTCCTCTTGCTCCTGGTCTCTCCCTCTCTTTCTGTCTCTGTCGTCCTTTTCACATCCTTTAACTCTACTTGACTCGCTCGTTTGGCGCTACTTTTGCGGCATATCCTTGCATATCCTCAGACCCGAACGCCCCCACCCCCACAGCAGCACTCGCCCTGCAGCACTCTGTCACTTTCTTTTGTGCCTTTCTCTAATATGGTTGCCTCCTCTTCTCTGTGTGCAGGCCGCACTCGTGCCCTCGCCCTACCACTCCTTGCCACACTCCACCGTATGCTTACGCTTTTAAGTTGAGCGCCTAAAATGCGGCAGTAACAAGAAGCAAACACACACAGGCACAGACACTGGCACATCCTTTTTACTTGGAAAATGCAACATTGAACTGTCAACTGCCTTTGCAGAGCCCCTCCTTCTGGTCCCCCACTTCTGGTTCTACATCCTCACAATCCATTGCATTTTGGCATGCAATTTCCAAATGCAACACTCCCTCACGCAGAGAGCCTACAGGACAGGATGGTCCTAGCCACCCCAAAACCCAACTGCCACCCACAACCACCCAATGACGTTAGTTCCTAGAAAACTCTACTCTCATATTACTTTAATGCGAGAAACTCGTGCAGTTCGAGGCGTGACACGAAGCAAAGAGCTGTGCAGGCTATAGTAGTTTTTCAACACTGATTCTGATCTGCTTTTAAACACTATTTCTGTTGCCGCAGCTTAGTGATGAACGAAGATCGGTATCTGTTTAGGGTTTCATTCACGTTTCGCTCTTGGTGAGTGGAAAAACAAATGTATCTATTCACTTATGGGATATTTGTACGACATTTACAGCATTCAAGGAATGCCCCGCATTGGCTTTTATGGAATTTCGAAGGCAATTCTTAAAACAACGACTATGATACATTTAATTCCTTAAAAATTGATGAAAATCTGTCACCTGTCTGTGCCATGGCATCATCCCCCTGGTAGCCCACAAAAAAAGCCACTTTGTGTGTGTGTGTGTGTGTCTTCTGTCTGTGGTTCATCCCTGCTCTGGTGCTCTGGTGACTTGGTCTCTGGTTCCAGTTCTGGCTCTGGTTTTGGCTCTGTTCTTCTATGCTTAGTTTAGGGCAAGTTTAATGGCGGCTATAACCCAGAAATTGCATGAATACTCAAGTGCTTCCTGCTCCCGTTGCCCCTTGCCCGTGTTGCTACTGTTACTTGTTACTGTTGCCTCCCCTCCTGCCCCATACGCTATCCTTGCTTCCTGCTTGCTGCCTGCCTCCTTCTGGATCGTCCAGTCTCCGATGCCGCCTGGCCTCGTACATAAATCATCATTGCTTTTCAGTTTGCACCCCAGTCACACACCCCTTGCTCCTTCGTCTCTATGCTGAAGTTGTCCTCGTCCTTCGTCCTGCTGCCGCCGCCGCCATCTCCTTGAGCATTCTGCCATGTCTTTTGTTTTCGCCATTCGCTGGTTTTATTTGATTTTTCTTTTTGGTTTTGGTTTTTGTTTGGTTTTTGTTCTGGTACTCGTTCTCGTTCGTTTTCTGCTTCAAGTGGCAGTTTCATTCTTTCGGGAAATCCCCTTTCTGATGCTCCGTCCTCGCCTTTGAAGTTTCCTTCTTCCTTGTTGTTTATGAGACCGCTTTCCCACTGGCTGACTGGCTGATATGTATTTTATAGCTCATTGGCGGCAGTTACGCTTCAGTTTTCCTCCCGAATCTTTAATTGAGCGTGTGCAAATGGAGTTTTCCATAGCCCTAGGAGGGAGCAAAGGCGGGGATGGGCACAGCTCCCTCCCAAAGATGATTGATATCATGTTATGTGAAATATATGATAACCATTCCCAGGAATTCCCTGGCATTCCCTGTCTCTTGGTGGCAAATTTATACGTTTATAAATGGGTGGAATGGTGCGTATTCAAGAGGACATTCAGGATGATACAAAGTGTCCTTTTTTCATAAGAATACTTAAAAGTAATCGATAAGTAATCGAAATCAGGTCCATAGCTGTAACTAATTGAACGTTTTCCATATTTATGGGTGGCAAATATTACTAATTCTTGGGATCCTGAGCTAAATGGTGTGTAGTTAGAGCTATAGAGTGCGTGTAAACTGCAATCATACATAGAATAATCTAAAATGCAACCCTAATCATTTGATATTACAATCAAAGTGGTACTTTGAATGGGTTATTCCCCGTGTCCAATTACTGTAGTCCATCGACTAAATGCAATTTTAATTCAATATGCGTACGCATAAATCGTCCAATTATCGGAGGTGGTCGGGGGTTGTCTATGATTGCGATATGTGTGGTGTTTCTGTGTCCAATCGTCCAATTATCATTGTATTTTCAATCGTTTCGTGTCGTTTCTTGTCGTGTCGTGTGTCTGTGTTCTGTATCAACCACTATCATCTATCATATAACATTTAACATTATTTAGCCCCCATGTTCGTTCAGGCAATATTCAAACAAATGGTTATGTGTGTCAATGCGTATTTATTTGTTATTCGATATGTCGAACAAAATCCAGTATGTCAGTGGGCTTCAACATCGGAAATAGGAATTAGAGATGGGACCAGAATGGGACCAGAATGGGACCAGAATGGGACCAGAATGGGACCAGAATGGGACCAGAATGGGACCAGAATGGGACCAGAATGGGACCAGAATGGGACCAGAATGGGACCAGAATGGGACTAGAATGGGACTAGAATTGGACTAAAATGGGACTAAAATGGGACTAAAATGGGACTAAAATGGGACTAAAATGGGACTAAAATGGGACTAAAATGGGACTAAAATGGGACCAGAATGGGACTAGAATGGGACCATTATAGATCTAGAATTAATGGATATATTCACAAAACAATGGTAATATTTTCGAACTTTTTTCTAACGAATAAAACCTAAAATGAAATGGTTTTAAAGTTTATTTTACTTGAAAATAATTATCATTTGGTTTTTATATATTTCGGGAGATATTTATCTTAGTTTTTGGAGGGTAACCACAAGCAAAAGAGTTAGATGGAAAGCGTACGGGTATTCGAGTTACAGGTTCAGAAAGGAAAACAATAATTTGCTATAAGGAGAGCAAACGTTCTATAGAAAACTTTGTTCTAGGGGAAGTTCGTTATAGATAAGTTCGACTGTATTTCATAGACATTTTGTAATATTATATTCCTTAAAACCGCTATCGACAAAAATAATCGAACATTTATCGTGAGTGTTCATCGCGTGACGTAGTCTAGTTCATCTCTAGTTCAAATCGGAATGCAAATTCCTCATCTTCCAGCTCTTCTGCGTTTTTCCCCACTGCTATTTTCTGCTCTGCCTCTGCCTCTCTCTCTCTGTCTCTGGCTTTTTTTCTGCTTTTTGTGCGGCGCTTCATTAAACAAGCTTCTGGGTTGACCGAGATAGAAGATGGAAGGCATGGCATATACGTTTGCGTTTGCTTAATTTATCAATACCAATTACGCAGTGCACAATCTCCCACTCTCTATCTCTCTCTCTCTCTTTCTGTTGCTCTCTCTCTCGCTCTCTGTCCTTCTCTGTTCTCTGTTTGTGTTGTGTCCGTTTAAAAACGCTTACATTGATTGATTACCCTCGGAGGCGCGACTTTTGTTGCGATTTTGCACGCGTGCGGTTTTAAACGCGTGCCCCCGTCTGTTTGTAAGGTGACTCTCAATATTTGATAGTGTGTATGTGTGTGTGTGTTGCTCTCTTTCTGTGTGCGTGTGTGTGTTTGTTTGTGTGTTAATTGTTGTCAAGGTTGCTTTATTTAGTTTTTACCTCTGCTGCTGCCTGCTCTGCTGCTCTCTCCCTCTCCACCTTCTTTTTTTTTTTTTTGCTTTTAGCATATGTTTTCTTGTTTTTCGTCGTCGATGTCTGGTCTCTCTGGGTCTTCTTCTCTTTTGATGCCCATTAGTGGTCGATGGCAGCAAAGGGTATATATTTTTTGGGACAGTTTTAAGGGAAGTTTTCCATATTCTCTAGTTTTTATGGGTTTTTTTTGAACTACTTAACTTTTAAATAACTTAACTTAAATTATGTTATTAAAATTAAGTTATAAAAATAAATTATAAAAATGAAATTATAAAAATGAAATTTTAAAAATGAAATTTTAAAAATGAAATTATTAAAATTACATTTTTTAAATTTAATTATAAATATTAAGTTAAATAAATTATAGCTGCCTTAGAGGGTAACTTGCTGTTCGTTATAGATCTTTCAGCATTCTTGTTCTATTTTTTTTTGTCTCTCTGATGTTTGCTTTCTTTTTTTGTCCCTCTCTTTGGACTGCTTCATGCTCGGAAGAGTTTCGTGTGTGGCTGTAGCTGTGATTCGGTGGCTAATGCAATTTGGTAGCCGCTTTTGTTTGTCTTTGGCCTAAATTATTCGTTTCCTTTTTTCTCTCTTAATTTTTGGAAGCTTTCGGGTGTTACCGGCTTCTGTTGCTAATTTGATTTCATGCCTCACATTTTGTCACACTTTAAACCCATTTAATCGATGTGTAACTGTGGCTTACAGAAGATAATGAAGCTAATTGAAACCAGGCCATATACGAAAATATATATTTTAATCAAAATAAATGCCAAGAAATAAAGCAAGAAATAAGCAAAATCCACGCGCGACTTTCTACAGATAGCGAATGAAAGAAAGAAGGAAGGAAAGAGAGGCGGAGACAGAGAGAGAGAGAGAGAGAGAGAGTTGTTGTAGCTGTTTCCATTTCCATTTGTCACTCCTCGGAATGGAATGCACTCGGCCTCTGCCACGCAGTTTGATCGATAAAACTTTAAAATGGGCCAAGAACAAAAGGGCCAGCCAGCCCTCTTTTCGTGGCTCCCCCTTTCAAGGTCTCTCCCGCATAAGCTACCTCCCTCCCTCCCGGTAAATTGCGTGGAAATCTATTTTGGGAAAACACATTTAAAACTTCACCAAATCGAATTTCCATAGAGCTAAATTTTGTTGGTTCTTTTGTCTCTATGGGGGTTTACGATATGTTTTGTAGAACTTCTAAGACTCGACAAGCCGAAATCCTCTTGCACTCGAGATTAATGTAGATAAATCTATTCAAAAAGTTGCTAAAAATTAATTTAAAATATTCTGCTAATTACGGAATTAAATAATAACCTAAAGGAAAAAAATGAACGTTTTAAAAATTTACAGAAATTCCATTTTATAATTTTAAGGGATATTTCAGGGAATATGAGTAGACCAATAGGTCCATCTGTCATAGATATAGAAATAGAATAGATATAGAAAGATGGATATAGATAGATAGATATAGATATATAGATTGATATATATAGATAGATATGTATATATAGACAGATGGATATACAGAAATTGATCTCTTTTCTTTTATAAAATTATCCTACATTATATTCTAGTTCATTTTATTGAACAAAAATACTTAAAAAATAACTGAGAACCAATTGATGGGTGTACCTAATATATGTTTCCATATATTTTTTGTATAGGCACTGAAATTTCATCATTTCCAAAGTGATTCTTGTTTAAAAATCAAAAATTAATTTCGTTTCGATTGATAAAACACCATCCAAAATTATGTGAAAAATTCTAAGAAAAAGGCTTGCTTTTGAGGGCTTTTAAGTGGTGCCAAAAACCTAATCATAATTCCAGTTCCATGAAGCAAAAGGCAACCAAATTGTGGTAATGGTGGTGGTGACATGTCTCTAAGTAGAACGTCTTGTGGTTAAGACCGATCCACCGACCGACCACACACACAAAAACCTAAATAAACAATTATAAATTCAAGCAAATTTCCGACTACATCAATCTACACTTTTGCGCTGGCTGTTTCTCTCCGTACTCCGCTCTCCACTCTCCCATCTCCCATCTCTCGGTGGTGTTCCGTTCTGTGCTGTGTAGAAACCGCAAACATATAATAGAAAACCTGATAAGCAGGGCACAAATTATACAATCGAATCCAAGAGTCGAGCGACCGCTTAAAAGTAAAAGCAATAAAAATAACCTATAGCTTAACTTATCAGCAAGCAAACAAAATGACAGAGAAAGAGAGACAAAGAGGGAGAGAGAGGGCCAGAGGCAGATCACATGCCAGAGATAATACTGAACTTTGTGTTGGTTTTCCGAACTATCCACTAAAACAATCCTCTACTCTATACAACTCGTAGATTCCATCAAAAAAATCCCTTTTTTGTCACGTTTTTGCACTCATTATGTAGATAAAACCCAAACAGAAATCCCCTTAACCAACGTTCAGATGGATATCTATGAAAATTGGCAACGTCTGGTCTATATATAAAGCTTATCTTTTGGTATGTTGAAATATTTGGGATTACCATTGAACGAAAACGTTTCTACGACGGCCAAGAAAAAATGGAAAGTGTCCCGGAAATATTCTATAAATTGATAAAGAATTCGTTATCTCTATATAAATCAAAATAAACTCTGGAAGTCTTCACATACTCGTACATATTTTTAGCGTAATCGCTTAATCTTTTCGTACGACTGAAAATTGGTAACATCTCGTCCCCAATCTGATCCCCCATCCCCCCAATGCTTATCAGTTCAGTTCTGTAGTGACATGTCGTCTATCGTTTCGGATTACGATTGTTTTTCAATTGAAATCAATGAAAATTGGCAACGTGCGAAGTGCGTACTCGTTCTCTTTGAATGGTGTGAAAATTGTCAACGTTGCTATCGATAAAGCAGTGCCTATACCGGTTTTAAAACATTATTTTGTCAATGTGAAGGAGAGATATGCTTTGGCCAGGGCTTTAATTGTTTTCGTTTTATTTTTTAATGAATGAAGTGAAAATTGGCAACGTTGCGGCGAAATAAATTCCCTATATACTGCCTGACATTCCGCTCTCTCACTCCCACTGGGGACAGCTTTCTTATTGCCGAAGAGCGAGTCTTCTGATCCTCTCTTTGCGAGGCTCTCTCACTCTCTCTCTCTCTGGGGACCAGCTAATATTCTCACACACTGAGAATAATCCTAAGAGCTCGAACATATCTTTAAACGATCTTCTGATGACGCAAATCTAACCCCCAAAAGACCCAATAGATCGCAGATTTAACATCCATTAATTATCAATTTCACTTTGGTATTTTCTGCATATTTTTTGTATATTTTTTTTGCAAACTTTTTACATAATCCCCGTCGCATTCCACAAACAGTGGATGCCACACAACTTCCTTTCACTTGACCACCTTTTTTGCATCTGTTTTGCATCTTTTTTGCATATAAGCAAACCGCTTTTATTGAACTCCGAACCCGATCTCTGAACTCCCTCCAAAATATTTCGACTAAATTATGTTTGGAATCAAATAATGCCCATTGTTTTACATATTAGATTTGTGGTGATGGTGGATGTGTGTAACGCCCAAAAGGAAGCGTTTCCGACCTCATAAAGTATATATATTCTTAGTCAGCAACATCGTCGGCCCTTGCCGCGGCTCACAATGTTCCCCCTCCTTCTAAATGTTTTGAATGACTAAATTTTAATTGAATATTCTTCTTTGTATCTTTACAGGTGAGTCATCCCAAAAGCATTTATGGATTATTAAAAGCAAATTAGATTATAAAACTGTAAGTTGATTCCTTGGATTTACGACTAACTATTTACTCGTCTGTATCTGTATCCGATCTCTGGTAACTCTGGTCAGGCGAAAGTTATGGCCCAGTTCTCGTCTCGATTCACGCTTTGGCTTTGGCGCTGTGCAGTTGATAAACCACTTGAGTGGAAATTTATGACACAAGTCGCAAAGAAAAAGAAAATTAAAATTTTAACAACCTTAAAGCGTGTGAAAAGTCAAACGACACACAGAGATAAAACATTGTTGTATCAGTGGTGGGCGAGGGGGGTGTGTGGGGGGACGGAGGGTAAAGAAAGGAATTGTAATGAAAAGTGCTGTGTGGAAAAATTTTATTATAGATTTCACTTTCACAACGAGAAAACCCATTGGCATTGGAACGACAAAAGGCACGACAGGAGCGACAGGAAAGGCGGCTTCTGCTGATGGGTTGATGGACAGTCGGTGGGGGTGCGTGGGGGGCGAAAGGAAAGTAAAGTTTACGAGGCGTATGCTTGATGACGTTTATGACATTTCTCTCACCCCCCATGAACCGCTCTAAAACTCTCAACCCCGGCACACGGAAAGTCCTCCATCGTGGGATGATGCTTATTAAAAAGGGTCAAATCATGATGCTGACGGTGGAACATTGGAATGAATGGTTGGTCATCAGAGAAGAGAGGAGAAGGGCAGTGCAGTCCAGTCGAGTCCTTGCTCTGCTGTCCACATCAACATTTATTTAACCCTTATTTATATTTTTTCTCTCGCCCTTCGAAGGTGTCCGAAGGTTGTCCGTAGAGTGTCCGGGAGTGGGAGTATCTACTATGTTAATACAGATTGCAAGGCATTAAATTGAGTTATTGATTCAATAGGGAATACTTTTATTATGGGTATTCGATTGCTGTTTGAACTTTGCAAATATGGCACTTTTTTTCTTTCTTAAGGGTTGCTCGTTGTTTAATGGCCGTTTGCTTATGGGAAATTTGTGCAGAGAATGCCCGAAATCGCAGATTCAAAATATATTGCATGTGCATGATGCGGGACAAGCGATTGCGTGTAAACACACACAAAAAACAACATTCATGTCGTGTACATGATGGAGCATATTGGTGTTTCTTAGAGCTGCCGGTGCCCACTGCGCCTTAGACGATAATTCTGGAAGCTGTGTGACATTTGATATTCCTGAAGCTGAAGCTCAAGCGTGGCCAACCTTTGACCTTTTGCAACAGGCTGTACAGCCCCGAAAGCCAAACAATTTTTCTGCTTCAGCTACCTTCCTCCTACCCCCCTCGTTCCTCCTTGCTCGTTCTCCCTTGTTCCTCCCCTACAGCCATTCCCTTTCACCTTCTTCACTTGGCTAACTTCATCCGGCACTCCTCTGCTCTTGGGTTGCTCCCCTGCTCTCCTCTCTCTCTGCCTTGGGTTGCTCTCTTTCATACTCTTCTCGTACATTGTCTTTGTCATCGTTGTCATACGCACAGAGCAGAGCAGAGCAGACACTCATACACTCGCACAAGTTTGACAGCCATTGGGTTTCACTTTTTTTTTTGCTCTCTCGTCTTCTTCTCCGCCGCTGCTGCTGCTGGCACGCGATGCGTGTGCCACTTGTTTGTGGAGCCCCAAGTAACCGTCGATGGGTAGTCGTTGCTGTTGGTGTTGTTGTTGCCTGGCATTGTCATTAATCATTGCCAGTTAAACAATAACAAGGCAAAGCAACAACAACAAAAGCAACAACAAGAAGAAGGTGTGTGCAAAAGAGTCTTGAAAATTGTTGGCATTTCTTTCTGCTAGTGACCCAGAAACATTTCTCCGCTGTCTTTGCTGCTGCTGCTGCTGCCAGGGGGATGGCCTCCCCCTCCCCTCCCTGCTCTGCTGCTTACACTTGAGAGTGATTAGAATTTTTGCAAATGGAGAGAGCAAGAGATTCCCCCACTTTATTGATTTATCTGTGACTCATTTGGGGGGAGATTTCAGTGGGTTTTCGATGGGAGTTCGGTTAATGAAATGATTAGAGAATTTTGTGCACTGGGTGGAAGATACACAGAGACTCACATCGGTATTTTGTATCTGTATCTGTTGGATACGTGCTTAAGTTCGGATTTTCGGATGCGAAACGTTTTCCGAATTCCGAGTACGTAAAGTCAAGTGAAAGTTCTTTCGATCGCACACCCACTGTTGCCGCAGAGAGCAGAGAGAAACCCCACTGTGAGGTGGGGGTGGGTGGTTGGTCTTTCCATTGAATTTCTCATAAATTGTATGGCTATGACTCTCTAAATCTTGAGCTTTGAGTCACTTTGCACCCGATAGAACCCCATAATGGTTATGCTTATATGTATTTCCTTACTGATTACTGATTATACATCTTGTGAGTCACTTGGAGGCTTTCTGAGGCTGGTTTTTGGTTTCAGGCTTGACTTGAGTCATATGTAAGTCTTTTGGCTCAGACAAAACAACCCATATTTACTATGAATCAGATACGACTATAAGCATTACGTTATTACATTACCTACTTTATATTCAGATCGATAAACAGATTAACAGATAAATATTTACATTATTTTAAAAGGTTATATTAGTTTTTCCTGTTTTTATGGTGATTTTTACTCTGAATCGTAGGTTAATGTCTCAAGTATTCAACTGGAAAAGTTTCCCAGCATTCGAAGCCTTCAATCCACCTGTTTGCACTGCTTGCAAACTGCTTCGTTTTGGCATGCAACTGGGAAAGATTTTCTTAAGCATTCAATCCATTTGTTTGCTCTGCTTGCAGACTGCTTGGTTAAGGCATGGTTTAGGCATTCAACTGAGAATCACTTTATTAGCATTGTAAGCTCAACTGTTTGTACTACTTGCCAACTGCTTGGTTGGTTTCTTTGTACTGCTTGATGAAGATCCTGGCCCAAAAACTAAGCCTTAAATTCTATAAATATTTGGCCCTAGTACTCGTTTATGGTGGAAAGATTAAGCCACTTACATACATACATATGTACATATGTATGTATCTGTGTATGCATTTGTTTTGTAAATATATCTTTTATGGGAATACCCTTTTTCCATTTGATATATTTTCTACCAGCATTTTTTCTTTGATTTTCATGCATTTCTTTCGAAATATTTATCTTACTTTTTGTTGAATTTTTCTACCTACATCTACATCTGTGTGCAGCTTTTACCTTTTATTTTTTTCTTTCTTTATTTATTATTATGAAGCTTATTTCATTACACACAGAATTCGCCATGACTCTCTCTCGCTCGCACTTGCACTTGCATTCGTTTTTCATCTCTCTCTGGCTCTGTCTCTGTCTCTTTCTGGCCTGCCTGCCTGCCTGTGTGCTGGCGGCGGCTCTCTTTCTGGCAGCAGCAGCTGACAGACATTGGCGTTATGTGAAAAACCTGCCTCAAGGTTATTGCCTTCTACCCGAAACCCAAACGAACGAAAGACGAAAAAAAAAATAAAATAAAAATGAAGAGAGCGTGCAAAAAAAAAACAAAAACAAACAAATTTCTCCATTACACGATGTTGCTGCTGTTGTTTTTGTTGTTGTTTGTGTAATTGTTGCCGCCGTTGAGGTTCTTCGCGTGGTTGTTGCTGCTGCTTTTGGCTCTCATTTAGTCGCTGCTGCTGATGTTGCTCTTTGCTTTTGTTGTCTGGCTGGCTCTCTCTCTCTCTCACACAGACACACGCACACCTGCAGACAGACAGACAGCAGCGCCGAAACAGAAGAGCAGCAGCAAAATACAGAAACTTATCGAGTTCATTATCTTTTATGGAGAAACGCTCTGCCTGCTCCGCTACCCGCTCACCGCAGCTGCTGCCTCTGCTGTTGCCCCTGCCCCTCCTCAAGCAATAATAAGGTCAAGGATTTTCATACTTTTGAGTGTACAATAGATTCTTCTGGTTAGATTTATTCTTTGTGGGATGGATCATTAACAAGGCATGTCTTGAGATTTCAACAATAACAATAATATTATAATAATTATTTTTTAATTTTATGTTCCATTTTTATTGATCAACAGCTGTGATTTGTATGAAATTATTGATGATTAATGATATATGACCCTAAAGCATGTGTGGCTGTAACGGCACTTGATGTCAACCTATTGGGAATTTTGATAAAGAAGGTGCTTTGAGAAGGATGCTATTTTGCAAGCCATTTTGGAGCTATTTAATTGTAAATTAAAATAACTAAGGCGGTAAATACTTGGGCTTACTCTAGGTACTTGTTCCACCTTTCTACTTTGCCAAAAGAAAGAAGAAATGTAATTTTAAATGTATTTAGAATGCGCTCTGCCTCGTAAGCATAGTTTTCCTTCTACTGCTTACATTAAATCATAGAATATTCTACTACTACTACTCATTCTATTGCTTATTCGACTGCTTATGATGCTACTTATTCTGCTTCTTATTCTGCTGCTTTTTCCACTGCTTATTCTACTACTACTACTCATTCTACTGCTTGAATTATGAACTGCTTTGCATCATGTACTGCCTGCATTTGGAACAGCTTGAAAAAGCAAAGCAATGCAAAACAGCTGATGCCTAAACAAGTAGTGCTGTAAAATGGCGAATTCTTTGTGTTTAATCTATCAAAATCCATAGAAAATCAACAATTAAATATAATTACGCTTTGAATTGTAATAATCCGTTGTTCTCCGCGAATTTAACACTGTAATTCCCTCTCCCCCCCTCACCACACCACAGTTCCCGCCTGCAAGTTCAAGGAACCTTTTGCTAAATGCCATCCGATAATTTTTCATTAGAACCAAAACAAAGAAAAACAAAACGGAACAGAACAATATTTACTATATTTAGTTAATTGTGGGCTTGTGCGCCAGGCGGAGGGGAGATCGATCTGCTGGGGTCGTTCGACGCACTCCCCTGCTCTGCTCCCCTCTTGCCTTTTGTTATTTACGGCATAAACTCTGTCACCAGTGTCAACAGCAGCAGCAGCAGCAGAACGCTACAGACATTGGGTCGACGTCATTCGGTCATTTGTCAAAAGAAAAGAGCGAGAGACAGAGCAAGAGAGAGAGAAGAGCAGTAAAGGCTCAGACAGACAGACTGACAGGCGGGGGCGATGTGAAGAGAGTTGCCGAAATATAGCAGAGGAGAGAGTGTATTGTACGTGAATCCGCAAACGAGAGAAAACCAGGCAGGCTGGCAGCAGGCAGAGGCAGTGGCAGAGGCAGGCCTGTGCCCCAGCCAGAGGCAATGAACGTGGAACAAGTCGCGTCAACTGTGATGACGTAGGAGGCCAGCGACTCTGTGGCCAGTCTGTGGCCCCTCGGGTGAGGTGGGGGGACTGTTGGGGGGATTCTCCGAACCTGGATATTTTCCCTCTTCGAACTTAAGGGATTAATTTGTTGTGCTCCCACATAGAAAATCATTGACGATGGGAGTTCAACAGCCGTGAAATATTCGATGGCTTTCTTCTCTATGGAATGTGTGCTTCGCCTCTTAGCAACCTATTCCCCCTCCCACCTCCCTCTCCTATTTCGAATCTGAATAATGTGTGACCTTTGGCTGGAATTCCTTCCATTTGGAGAGACCGAAAGTGATTCCAGAAATTTCCTCTTGTGTCAAATTGAAGGCGATTATATCGATTATTTATTAGTATGAATATTACTATTATTACGTTTTATTTATTTCTAAAAAATGATAAATATTGAAAATAATTAATACAATTAATTAAATATAATAAAAATAAACATTAAAAATAATTAATACAATTATAAATAATAAAAATAAATAATGAATATAAATAATAAGAATAAATAATAATGTGATTATTTATCTTTATTATTTAGTTTTAATATTTATTATTTTTTAACTCTTGTTTATTGTTATTATTATTTATATTTATTATTATTTATTTTTATTATTATTTATTTATTTAATATTTATTATTATTTATTTTTATTACTATTTATTTTTATTACTATTTATTTTTATGATTATTTATTTGTATTATTATTATTATGTATTTTTATCATTTATATTTAATTTTATATTTGTTATAACATTTTTTTGAGAAAATTACTAAAATACATAATTGCTAAAATACTATAAACAATAATTATTATGAGAAGTTCTGCTTTATTTATTTTATTAACATAATTCTGTACAACTTGTTTTATTATTTACAATATTTTTAATGGAAATATGTATGTATCTACATATACATATAGCAATAATTTAAACCCCCTTTGGGACATGGAAGATCTTTCTATTTGGGAGTTAAAGCAGGTCTCAAAAATATTGTTAAAAACAAATTAATTAATTGTGTATTCAGTTACATTCGTTATATCGTATTTCATTATAACTTGTGTGTGTCCTGTCGTTGGCTGTCCAATCTGTGGCCGCCTCGTAATATCGAAATAACATTTCTGCCAACATTCTTTTCCCCTCCTTTTCTCTCTCCTCGATGAGGCTCCTTCAGCTGTTCTTGGCCAAATTAAAGTGGCATGCAGAAGCAGGAGAAGAAGTTTTTCCAAAGAAAATAAACCAAGAAAAATGCCAGCATACACTCATGCTGAGAGGAAGAACTCTAGAGAGTCTAGAGAAAGAAGTGTGGAGTGTGGAAAGTGGAAAGTGGAGACAGGAGAGTGGAAATTGGAGAGAAAACCTTCTTCTAGTCTCTCGTTCTCGTTCTCTCGTGTTGGCAGAAAGTAAAAAGTAGCAGCAAAACAAGTTGATGAGTCTAAGTGGTTAAAGAAGTTGAAAAGTCAAAACTGGACGATGCGTTCTCGGTCCTCGGGCGTGAGGGCGGGTCCTCCTGAGGAGGGGGAGGGATGGAGCAGGGATGTAGAGCTGTTCGGAACTCTGAGCGTTACTTCAAGCAGCTGTTCGGAAAGTTGTGTGTAAGTTTTCTCCTCGTTCTTGTTGCTGTTAGTTTTCCATTTGCTGGGAAAGCGATAGACGAAGAGAGAAAGAATCAACTCTATGGCCGCTGTGCCTTTTGATTAAAGGATGGAGGAATTTTTAAGCAGCTGACAGACAAGTTCAGAAAGAGATCCTTGAGCTAAGCCTCGAGAAGGAAGCCCCACACGCTCGCACACACACACCGGCCTGGCACATGAGAGGCTGAGGTCAAGCAGTGTTGCGTTCAAAATACAATAAAGGTGATGAAGCTTGTGCCACTGAATGGGGTGTATAAATGCTTGGGTAAACCATTTGTTTGCCGAGTGGCCAAGGGCTTCTGCTTGACTATCGATTACGAATCGGTGTTCAGTGTTGGTAAACTAGTGTAAAGAGTCAACGAGTCAACATGTATTAACCATAGGAATACATATGCTTGGAAATCAGCAATAGGTTCTACCAGACTTTATTCAACTTGAACTTGCCACTAATTGGTATCCGGTGTTGGTAAACTAGCTATAGTGTTGATTAGTTTTCTTCCATTTATCCGTGCTTTTTGTTCCCATTTCCATTTTGGCACAAAAGCCGTGGAGAAAATCAACTGTAAAGCAGTCGAAAAGCGAGAGAGCAAGAAATAAACTTCAAGAAGAAAACACTTGAGCCAAATAGAGCGAGAACCAGAGCCACAGCAAAGCAAAAATTGGTAGTGGAAGGAGAAAGAGTGGCTTGCAGTAGGGGCATGGAACAGCGAAAGAGCGAGAGAGAGAGGGGAAGATCAGCGGGCAATGGGAAAATAGACGAAAACACCAGCTTTTGCCAACAACAAACAAAACAGCAGACGAAATGTAACTGCCGCCGGCGGCTAAAAGCAACAGCAACGGCAACAGCCTCAACTCCATGCACAGCTAGTGATGGCAGAGCGATGACTCACGAATCAACACTCACGAAGCGTGTCGGTGGGTTATGCCTGTCCAGTGTTGGTCAACTTGTGATAGTATTGAACAGGACATTTAAATGGAATAATTATTTTCACAGATTTGCTCTCTATTTTGCGCCCATCTCCAGCCATCACCAACTCAACGACAACTGTTGGAGTGGAGACAAAGCGTAGAAAATATATGTAAGAGAGAGAGGTGGCAAAGGGGGAGACGACAGTCGAGAGAGACAGGGAAACTTGTGAGCATAAGGTCGTCCGCTTTGGTTGCCAAATGTTTTCCATTCTCCTTCGCCTCCTGCTGTCCCATCTGCCCTGTGCCATGCCATGCCCCATGCCATTCCCCATGCTTGTGGCAGCCCAACCAACTCGTGCCGCCGTTTTCTACATTTTTGAAGTTCCCTTTGAAGAGAGTTGTGGGTGGGCACCCACCACCGTTCCCCGTCCCCCATTTTCTGGTCTCAGTGTTTCCAGTGTTTCACCGACTGAACATTTGATGAGTTTTTAATTGGTAGTTCTTTTCCGCCTGTCCCTGTCCCCCTATCTCCCTGTCTCTGTCCCGTTCCTTTTTTTCTGCGATGCTTTTAAAGTGGAAGCAAGGTATGGGGCGATGGGGCGTGGTATCACAGTTATCCCTCATCGCATAGAAATGATGGGGGGAATGGCAACTCTTGATGCAAGAAATTAGTTGGGAGCCAAAAGATTTGACGAGGCTGGGGCGGTGTCTCTATGTAAATAGCCCTATATGCAATTAAATTAACTATTTTCGGGGCAAGGGAAAGAAGAAATTTGTGGAAGAACAAACTACCAAAGAGAGGGGAAAAAACGCTTTGATTAAATGTTAAATACTGATGATTCCAGATAGAAGCTTTAGCATTCATTAAACATTCCAACAAACGTTGAACAGCCACTTAAACACTTCTTTGTAGAGCCTTCTTTTGCCAACACTAATTGGGATTGTCTAATACTACTTTACACATCTACCATTAGATTACCAACACTAATTGGTATTAGCCAACACTGCGTTATATATCTTTATATAAATAACCAACACTAACTGGTATTACTGAACACTGGGCTATGCTACAGTAGGGTCTCCCGATGTCGCAGAACTTTTAAAACTATTACTTCCCTAAATATCAGTATTTACAGAGTGAAATCAGCTTACAACACTGCTCAGTATGCTGTTAACCAACACTACACTAGATATTCTTTTGCTACCGAATCATTATATAAATAACCAACACTAAATGGTATTTTTAAACACTGGTTTATGCAGTTTATGCAGTAGGAACTTCTACAGCTACTACTACCAACTCGAGCTCAATAGTTCCTTACAGAGTGAAATAAGCTGCTCAACACTGCTCAGTACTGCTGTTAACCAACACTTCATTAGACACTTTATTTGCTTCCGATTCATCTGTAAGCAATTTTAGGCCAAAAGCAGACCAGCGACAACCCAAACAGTGCCCCACTTTGTCCCAAATTCCACTGTGCCCCATATCTCTTTTCTCTCCTCTCTCCTCTCTCCACTCTCCGCCGCCGCTGGAGCTCATATAAATTAGCCAAACGTGTCACAGACATTTGTGTCATTGTCAGCCGGTTCTAACTGGAAGCCCACCACCCGAAACCCCCTCCTATGCCCACTGCTGGCTCTACCACTAACATCGGTGGCACAGTCATCTTAATGATGTTTTGGTTGTGAAAAATTATTGACCACTCTCTGGGTTTTTTGTCTTAATTGACATGGATTGCCACCGCTATATACATACTGATATATGTACATAATGCGAGGCCATGTGTAGTTGTAGCTGTATCTATGCGGCGCACTCGTTTTGGGCCACGTTCTTTTTTTTTGGGCCATGAGCCATGATTAATGATGAGTTTTTGGTGTCATTTATATAATTCTCTATTTGGTTTCAACAGAATTGCATTAGAGGAGCGTTTCCAGAGCTGTATTTGTGCTACCGGTTAACCCTTAACCTTTGCCCAAGGAGTTGTGCCACATTTCAATGTTATGTAAAGTTTTAATTCTCATATCGATCGCCCATTCTCTCTGGCTTAAAGTTGGGTGGGCTTAAATATTTCTCCCCATTCCGCACCGCCCCGCCACTTGCGAATATGTTTTTTCCAGTACTTTCTCGCGGCCATTGAATTTAATCGTTCTGACATTTCTGGCCCTGTACTCTGCACTCGTGATTAATTTATCCAAATCCCTACTGAATGAAATGTATATTATTTGATGTTTCATTTCGAAAAAAAAAACGGAAAACAGAAAACCGAAAACATCAAAATGCATTCAGCGTAATTCGTAATTTGTGGGTTTCAATGGGCGCAAGGGCGAGTGAGCGGGGCGAGCTTATGTAAGGTAATCCGATAACGGGCAATTAAATAAATAAACTTTCGTGGTTTAAAACCACCGTCCACCAACCCCCACCCCATTAATGCAGCCAATTCATACGAAAAATGTGTGTGGTGTGTGTTGGGTTGTGGGGTAGGACCTGGTTTTTGAAGGACACTGCCTGCCTGCCACTCTTTTTTCTCGCTTTTTTTGCAATAATTTTTAATGCAATTAGTTTCCAAGTAATTAAACAGCAATGTACGCGCTTGTGGGATTGTCAATTGAAATTTAATTCTGGTATGGAAAGCTTTCTGGAGAAAGAGAACAAAGCCTTTATTTCTTTCAAACCAACTATGAATAAATGATGGAGAATCTCTTTAGTTCAAGATTCCCTCGTTCTTCGTCCCTTGTAGCTTTGTTTGTGTCATTCGCTTATGGGAAATTTGTGTCATTATCATTATGCGACTATTCTGCCTGATTTTGAGCTATGGTAACTATTCTTTGTGTCTTCGGATCCTTCTGTTACCTTTGCCTATCCGTTACTCTTGTCAGATGCCCATTCTATTGCTGTTGGGCATACAGGAGAGTCCCCCGCCCATAGAGGATGGTAAGAATTGGGAGCATACAGAATAGGGAGAGTATACAGAAAAGGGAGAGTATACAGAACAGAGAGAGGATACAGATTAGAGAAGAAACACGTAGAACTATCTTCACAATTTGTATGAAAAGTTTCGATTTGCACACACAAAGTAAGCGAGAAAGCAAGAAAGTGTTGACTACCCATCGTTTGTAGCTCATTTTCCTCTCCTTTCGTAATGCGCCCTCAGATTGTGTAAATGCAGTTGAGAGATTTCCACGATGCAAACACTTTTCCTAACTCTTTGATTGAACTAACTTTCCGTTTGCCTTTGCCTTTCCGCCTTTATGCCTTTGGCTGGCAAATGGACTGGTGGGTGGCACATTCCGGACTGAATTGATATCAAAATGACATAAGAAATTGAACAGCTTCCCTGTTTGCTTTCATTTTGGAAGCATATTCGTATAACTTTTCGCATAATTTCATGAAGTTCAGCCCCAAAAACCCAAGGAAACTTTTTGCCAGAACCAAAAACCTCAACCCAAATCGGCATACGAATGTCAGTCCTAGTCCCACCTCCAATTTCACAACTTGGGACAGACTTGGACCCGGACCCATCGATCGACCTACAAGGAACTTTGTCTGTCGCGTACCTGCCTGTGGCTGTTGTTGCACTTGCCACAGGCTGCATTTAATGTGTGTCATTTAATGTCAACTTAAATCAATTGAAATGTCAATTACAACAAAACATGAGACGAAACGAGACGACACGAAACGAACTGAAACGAAGGGAAGACCCAAAAATGAAGAAAACGAAAGAAGAGGCAAAGTTTGGAGAAAGAAGTTTCTCATTTTTTGGTGTAGCCTCACATTTGCCAAAGAAATTGACTCGAATTGAAGGTGAAATCGGAATGATATGGAGGATACCATAAAGGGGGAGAAAGATGGAGCAAAGGAGGTAACGAAAGCTGGGAGTCGGACTTGGAGGCCATTGGTGTTGACTGACTGCCCTCCAGGGGCTTCTTCTTGGTTTTTTCTATATTTAGAGTGTTGAGAAATGAAGTTCTATCGAAGTGTGGATACCCTGGAAGAACAGCCAAGCGGCCAGGGCTCAAGGAAGATGAGAACTGAAAAAAGATAAGTTTCATGGATTGTTCATAGAACAATAATCTTCGATATATGTAAGGACTTTGAAATTATAAATACTACTAGCTTTATTGTATTGGATTACAAGATCTGGATGAAATGGTAATATCTTTCATAGAAAAATGTAGAGAAAAATTATATAGCTGTGGAATTATCATCAAAGCTTAATTAGCCTTGATTTATATCCCCTTTCCTATCCTTCCTAATGGAATATAATATGAAAATTAGTATATTTATGTATAGAACTGCTAGAACTGAACACAGGGCTCTACGAAAGTCTCACTGGAAGAGCGAGCTAGCTATAAAGATACTTTATGGGGAATACTTTAAAATTATCCGTTAGATACATTTGAAACCTATTGAAGAAGGAAAAATATACAGCAAATATTAAAATACGGAGCAGTCTTTCATTTGTCCAGGCACACGTGGCGCAAAGATGTAGAAGATGTAGATGTAGATATATAGAAGAATATGTAGTAAATCTATAAAAAGAGCAAAGCAATGGTTTCATTGGAGATTCACAGTGACAGAGCCAACAATGGATATCATTTATGGCTTCTACTTAATATAAACACTTTTATTGTGGAAATATCTTCATGATAATTCAGATAAAGGTTCTTATCTGGGTCTTATAGACCCCTTTACAGGGTAAATGGTTCTTCGTTTCGCTTTGGCTTGGCTTGGGGTGTCAGAGTTCGAGAACAGGTTGACATCCAAGTTTTGGTGTTTTGTAGTTCAAATGTCGTCGTTGTCGTTGTTGGTGTCCGGGGCGTGGATGGTAGGCTGGTCTGGTCTGGTCTGTTCTGGCCTGGTCTGGTCTCACATCCGTTCTACGACTGCAAATTGCCGAGGACATCACTTGGTTTGGTTACTTAGACTAGGAATTAGGACACAGGCAGGAAGGAAGGAAGGAGGCGGACAGAAACTTTTTGGTAGACAGACGGCGAATAAACATGAAACGAACTTGCAATTACAGAACTCTCGCTCTGTTCTCTTTCGGCAGGGGGGGGGGGAAAAGTGCATGAAAAAAAAGTTTGTCAAAGTCTCGTCCCCGTCGATTGTTTTTCTTATTTTTTTTTCTGTATTTTTTTATCATGGTTTTTTGCAGTTTTGTGTAATCTTTCTTTTTGCCCATTTTCTTTTAGTTTTTTCTCTTGAGCTCTCTTTCTGTTCTCTCTCCCTTCTGGTTGTAATTTTGGCTGATTTTCTTTTGGTTTTTCCTGTGTGTGTGTGTTATGCAAACGGCATTCGTTTGAGGTAAATATTAAGGGGGGATGCCATGGCTTTTTGTGGGGTTTTGATTTCAGTGTTGCCGTTTTTGCCTGATGGAATTTTCTTTTGGTAATTAAAAGCCAAAAAGATGATAGGGAATAACTCCCTAAGAACTGTTACCAAGTCTCAGTGAGACCTCGAATCACAGCTGGCGTTAAACCAGAATCAAATCAAAGAGAGAGGGAGAGCGAGAGGCAGAGAAGTCCTCCCATGGTGGATATCCACTCGTTTAGTCAATTGAGTCGCGGTTAGTCATTTAGTCAATCATTCCGTGCACCCGAATCAGCATTCCATTCCATACCATTCCACTTTATGCATATCCCATATCCATGTCTCCATCCTTCAGTCAGTTAGTCAATGGCTTCCTGGCATCCTGCCATCACTTCTCTGTCCCTGCCCCTGCAGTGCAGCCAAAAGCGAATAATCACGGCTCATATAATCATAATTATGAGCTGACTGACGTTGCACCCCACCCAACCACCCACCCACCTAGCCATATGTCCCTTCTACGTATATCCGTAGCGTATCCTTGCTGCTGCTCCCCCAAACGAACGTTCACCGTGGCGTATGAGCAATTTGTTCGCTCTCAAAGCGAAAATGCGAACGCATTTCCAAATGCCAAGCGGAGCATATGCTAAAATTTCCCTCAACCTCAACCAACCAATCCTCCTGTTCTTCCCACTGCAGCTGCTCCTGCTCCTGGATGGTCCTGGTGTTAGTTCAGTGCCTCATTATGAAATTATGCGCAGATATTTTTTGTACGTTTACCCACCGAAAGAGGGAGAACAAACTAGAACACTGAGAGGGAGACAGAGAGAGAGGGAAGTATAGTCCATGATTTTCCTGTCCATTCTGTTACCATTTGCACCTTTTTGCAGCAGCTACGAGAGGAGATTTTCCTCTTGCAACAACGAGCTTTATGGCAGACAGCAGCAGTCTGTGTTTTCTAATGTTTATCCACAGCTAATATTAAAACAGAAACATTTTTGGACAAATTCTGGTCGTAAATCGCGTAAATATTTTAACATTATATTAAATTTGTATGCGACTTGACTGGTGAGAGCAGAGGGAGAGAGGGCTGAAGAGAGGGCTGGAGAGAGGGCTGAAGAGAGGGTTGGAGGAGAGCAGTGGCCGAAACCCAAAAACTGTGCCACTAACGTTGATACTCTACAAAAAGTATCCCATAAGCAAGCGGTCTCATTTCTCAGAGACTAAGAGTAGACAGAGAGCTCTAGAGCAGCGCTCGGCAAGCTCCTTTCTTATGTGCATAGGAAAGTGCGCTGCTGCTGTGCTACTGCTAACGTACACGTGTATTACACCAATACCGACAACGCACACAGAAACCTGTAACAATATGCGCCCCGAACCCTGCTCTAGAGTAGATAGATTTGGTGTCTAGACTAGTGGGATAACAACTGTATAAAGTGTATACCGCCTACCGCCCAAAGAATACGATAAAACTGCAGACAATCAGAGTTTGGATCATATCTACTAGATTTACGTAAGGACATCTCGATCGAAGCATTATGATAACCAGAAAGAACCAAAAAATGTTTTAAGCAATGTTTACGGATCTTGTCTTCAATCAGATTCGAATCCCCTCGGTATTTAGATCGAAAATGTTAAATTTTCTAGGAATATTTCCATAAAAGAAGTGGACCTATTGGACTTGGAACATGTGAAATAGTGTGGCCAAGAAGTTGAAGTCTGCGGAGCAATGAAAAAGAAACAGATGGACCAGTGGCAGTGCGAGAGATAAACAGAATGGAACAAAATGTGATGATGCAGTGCAAGTGAAACATGCAAAACACTGGGAATCGAACGATTGAATAGTGAAAGGGGAACAGGAGCGGGGATGCTGGAACCATTTCTATGCATTGTATTCCCAAACTGATTCCCTGTTCCAGCCCATCTTCCCCCCTTTTCTACCTAAAAGCCCTCCTTTATATCAACCACAAGACCCTGAAAGGGGTGCGGTCTGCTGTTGCCGTCTCTGGTGTGATAAATACCTGATGACTGCGTGGTGGCATGGCGGGGGGAATGTGGGAGTAAACCAACCTGCAACCAGCTCGTACAACTTGCAACGTACACCAAGCCACTTGTGCAGTGCATGTGTAAGTAATTAACAAGAAGCAGATTTCGTACACCCCCCCAACTCTTCCCCAACCACCACCCCCCTGCCGTTCATCATTTTCATTTCCATCAGCATTTCCATTTACGTGTAATTTTCCGCAAAATGTACTTAACCTTAGTTAATCTGATATTATTTCTCCGTTTTATTTACATTCTGTCGGTCGACCGTCGACCTTGGGTATTTCATATTGCTCTCTCTGTCTCTCTCACTCACTCCATCACTCACTCTTTCTCTCGTTTGTTCGTGTTGTTTTTCTTCTGTTTGCTGAAAATTCCTAGAAATTATGAGCTCTCATATTTTTTGTTCTTCGTTTTTGGCTGCAATTCATGGAAGGGAATCTACGTGACCGCAAATAAATAGTAAAATGAATAGCAGCCACCCCTTCACGCCCCTACACCACCCCCACACCGCACACCCCCTTACCGCGCACAGACAAGAGCAGATGGGCAAAAAGTGAAAGAATATAAATGTTGGGGTTAAAATGCAACAAGAAAAATTATAAAAAAAACAGAAGAGATAGAGAGAGATAGACAGAGAGAGAGAGAGAGAGAGAGAGACAGATTGAACAGAGAGCGGGAGAGCCAGGGAGAGAGAGAGAGAAGCGACTGCGAGTTCGAGTGAGGGCAGCAAACTCATATTTCAACTATAATCTTATCAGCTTTTCGATGTTGAATTATAACCAAAAAAAAAATACACACACAAAAAAGTCAGCGAACAAGTGCATAGAGCGAGAGAGAAAGAGGGTGAGAGAGAGAGAGAGGGGCAAAGCAGAGCCAAGAACATGCAAAACAATTTATAGAACAACAAAATAAATAGACAAGAAAATGGGAAAATGGGAAACGGAGATGGTGATGGGAATGGGATGTGTGTGTACCATTAATCCCTCTATAAGCTTTTTTGGCTCTCTCAACTTCTTCCGACATGTAACATGTCGTACCGAAACGTATCCTTTATTTCATTGTATTTTTTTAGGATCAAAACAGATTTCTTTTAAGGACTTTTTTAAGTGTAAACATTGTTTGTATAAGAAGTAAAAATATCCATAAAAAATGTGGATAATATAGATCAGAATGTGAAATATCCCTAAAGATATAAAAGCACTGCCAATATGTACATATGCATGTGCAGGCGATCCACAATCATCCACGCTCTCGTTCATCCATGCTCTCGTTCTTCTTAGCTCTCGCTCTGCCTAGCTCTAGCTCTTTCTTGCCTTCGTTCTTCCTCGCTCTCGTTCTTCCTCGCTCTGTGAAGCGTCACTTGGCGGAGTGAGCGAGATGTAACCGATGTAACGATAGTTTAATAAAGAAATACGAATGTTACACAAGAATATTCACAAAAAACCAGACAGAAATAATCCTTTGAAAGCTATCGATTGCTTATGGAACACGACTCTGTTTCTATCTTTGAATTTCTAAAGAATTTCTTCTATGTATTGGAAATAACCGAGTCTTCTTTATCGGATTCTCATTAGAGACTATAATTATCGCTAGAAATAGTTTGGTTCATGCAATCGGAACTTATCGATAACTCTTAAGACAGAAATTTGAACCGAAAACTGTCGATGGTTGATGTTCTAAAGAATACCCCACAGTTACTGGTAAATGAAATATCTTTTCCTTAGTATAATTTCATTTGAATGATGATTGAACGATCTCCAAGAACGCCCTTCAGCGTACGGCTATAAGTAATCGATAAGTCATAAATCATCGATAAAAGATTACACATTGCTGTTTCTATTCGTATGTGATTATTTATACATTATTATCATTTTGATACGCACTGTGTTTGCATGGGGATATAAGCGACAAGATATTTTCCACGAAATTTACTTTATTGCCAGCCGATAGAGAGGAGGCACCTAGAGAGACAGATAGGGGAGGGGGCTATACAGAGAGGATAAAAAAGATGAGGAGATAAGAGGGATGAGGAGGAGAAGGAGGGAGGGCGGGGCGAGTCGGGTGAACAGGATGTTTGCACACATGGCTCTCTTTTCCTTGCCGCATTTGAAAATAAATTTGCATGACGATGGCAACTGTGCGACGGCGGCAAGCCAACAATTGTTGCGGCAATGTCCTGCTGCATCCCTTTGCAACCCTTTGCCCCCCACCCAACCCCCAAATGCCACTGTGCAACAACAGCAGCATCCATCCAGTGGACGCCTGCAGGGTTATGGCGGCGGCGCTTGCTCTTCTACCAGTCCGGACTCGTTCTGGTCCTGGTCCTGGCCCACTTCTCGTCTCCCAGTTGCTTCAAAATTTACGAGCAAAAGCATTTTCAAGAGTTTTATGCGCGTTGAGTGGCAGTAGGGTGTGGGGTGTGGTTGGGGTGGATGGAAGAGCTTCTGGTATGGGGGGTTGTAGGACTGAAATTTTAACTTGGCAGCAAAAAAAACCAAAAAAAAAAAAGAAAGAATATCTGCACACAGTTACGAATAGATATAGAAACGCGTTTCATTTGAGTTTTTCTCTCTCGCTTTCGCTCGCCGCTTTCATTTTGGGCTGCTGTGCCCATTGCTGGTGGGGTATATCGAATTTCTATATAATAATGATATACGATGGAATAGGCCAAAGACATTGAGAGAAATCACATTTAGAGTGGTTATAGCTAGAACTCAAGGTGAAGATGCAGGAAATTGAAAACTGAGAATAATGAAGAATAAAGAAAGACATTTGCCGAGGATACTCCCATGCCTCTCGCTCTTGCTTGTCCTCTCACTCTTCCTCATTCTCGTTATTCCTCAATCTTGTTCTCGCTCTTCCTCAATCTTGTTCTCGGTCATCCTAGCTCTCGCTCTTCCTACCTCTCGCTTTTCCTAGCTCTCGTTCTTTCTAGATCCCGATCTTCCACGTACTCGCTCTTTCTATCTCTAGATCTTCCTCAATCTCGCTCTTCCTCGCTCTCGCTCTTCCACGCTCTGTGAAGCACCGCCTAGCGGAGTGAGCGAGATGTAATGGATAAATAGTAATTGGTTGGTGTGAAAAGAGAGGGAGTGAGATCTAACGGAATGTGCGGTATAGAATTAGATGGATTCGCGTTTTACCTCTGATTAGATACAATGAGAATAGATGGAGAGGTGTATAAATTTAAAGATTAAAGACCTGAAAGCATAAACATGAATACCGGGTTATATGGTGTAACTTCACGAATGCCACGAGTCCAAAAGTTGCAACTCCTTTGACCTTTTTATACAGATACAGAGTACAGATACTGGGCTACCTTTTTGCATACCTCTAAGCGTTCATAATACCTACAAATTCATCTAAATCCATCCCCACCGTATAATGATTGAAGACATAATAAGAAAAGTAAGCTTCTTAGATGGTTTCTGATGTCTGTTGGTCCAAATCTTCTTAAAAGTCTAAGCTGGGAACAGAGTATCCTTTGGTTGGAATATCATCTATGGCATCCATCGCTTGTTCTGTTTGTGTGTGTTTCTTAGTGCATTTTCCGCCACAGTCCTTTGCCAGTCAGTCAGTCACTTCGTCAGTCAGTCAGTTCGTCAGTCAGGAAGTAGAAAATTTTCCGGTTTTACTGTTGAGCCTCCTGCTGCTGCTGCTGTTGCCAGGAAATCGCTCTAGTCCGATGATGGGAACCAGACAGAGACAGCGATAGAGAGGGAGAGAGAAGAGTAGGAGATAGAGTAGAGTAGGAGATAGGGGGATAAAAAACACATCAAATGAAAAGCGCGGAAAGTCCCTCTGGTCCATGGATCCCTCGACTAAACCCTACCGACACTCTCTACTCTTCCCTCGCCCCTGTCTCCCTCTCTCCCCTGCTCCCTCTCTCCTCTCCCCTGTCTCCCTCCCCCTCACCAACGACCAATGGCAATCGGGTTGACGGTCGTAATTTCAGTCGAGAGCGCGCGGGACTTGTGGGACTCTCGGGGGGAACCTCTCTCTTCTTGCAAATGGAAATGGAGCATTTATTGAACTTTTCGCTAAAGATATTTTTGTATTTTTCGAAATGGGTTAAAAGAGGTGCGGCAGGGCAGGGCAGGGCAGGGCAGGAGGGGTGCGACAGGAGAGGAGAAAGCCGGGAGGCAGCTGGGGTATGGCCTGAAATGTAGGCCGTTTATTTTTGGGGGCCTGAATGGGAGAGAAATTGGTTTCGTTTCGTTTCTGGTTCTGTTCTGCTCTGTTCGCTGTGTGTTTTCGGGGCAGAGAGTTTTCTCTACTTTAAAGTTTTCCTCCCCCCACCCCCACGCCTTGTCCCATGCAATTGAAATGAGTTCTCGGGATGAGTCCTTGTCCCGTGGACCGGAAGGATAATGAGCGTGAAGAATGTTGGCCCATTAAAAAGGGTTATTGTTACAGCCCCCAAAAATGAAATATCTATTCTCAGGGAATTTTCTTTCCAGCGAAATCCATTGACTTTTCGACTTAATAAATGATTTAAGAATGAAAATACTTGGCCAGGATATTTTCCTAGGAAATTTCCATTAAAAAGAGGAAAACAAAAGACAATTGAAAAATTGCATAAACCAAAAATACTTGAAAATTGCTGAAAATTTCTTTAAAACTGCTTACAAAATTCTCTAAATGGGTAGTATACAAATTCCTTTTATAGTTGACTTCTTTGGTACGTATTTTCTCAGGAAAATACCAGAAAAATACCAGGAAAATACCGGAAACTAAAAGAGAAAAAGGAGTGCCAGAAGTCTGTTTTCTTTTTTGTTGAAAAATAACAGAAAATTCCCAAAATGTCCGCTGTTTTTTGTTCAAATTCTGCAATCCAGCCAAACATGGGTTAAAGGGCGTCATGTTTGGGTCTTGATTTAATGGGTTAAGTGCTAAAGAAAGATCCACATAGTATATACTGTGTTTATGCTAGGCCCATTTCATGCAATCATTTCATGAAACACCATTACATGGCTTCAAAAACACACGAAAGTTGACTACGAATTCAGCCTCACTTCGTGAAATGGAGAGACAAATTAGGTGGCAACGCCGAGCGAAATAAGTAACTGAATTGGGCGAAGTGACGACGAAGCAAGAAGAATCAAAAAGATCCCTTTGGACTTATGCGGGGGTGACTGAGCAGAAGGAGGTGAATGAAGGAGGAGAATGTAGATGGTTTTTACTTAAAAATTGTCTGGCAACTCTGGCACGTCTGGCAACTCCGCTGATATGATGGCATGAATTCGTCAACGTCGGATAAACAGGGGCTATTCTAGAATTCCTGAAATTCACAGTATAAAAATAGTAATAGGGCTGCATATACATATGTATATGCATATCTGTATATATCTGTATATACATATCCTATCGACATTCGTTCGATATATATAAATGTGTAAACATTTGCATCGGCGTTTTTCCCTCCCTTCTTTCGTTTGCTTTTCTTCTTTCGATTTTTCGAAAAAAATAAAGAATAAATAAATAAATAATTTGTTCTGTTGAGGAAATTCCCTCAACAATCAACAGAGAGAAAGGAAAATGCCACAGTATAAAAGAAAGACAGAGAGGGCAAAAGGGAGAGACAGCTAAAGAGAGAGAGAAAGATATGGTTGGTGGTGGGAGGAGTAGGGGTGAAATTTTTGTGTCACCTGTGCGAAAAATTTGCGGAAATAATTATCGTTCATTCGTTTCGTTGACACATTTTCCTCCCGACTGTTTTCTTGACTTCTTGGCTTTAACGAGTATTTGCTTGTAAATTGCTTTTAATTTGTACAACGTTGCACAACAACAACAAGCCCCCATAGTGTGTCTGGCATGTATCTATAAAAAAACAATAACAATAAGCAACAATCGTGGGGTTACTCCCTCTCTCTTTCATTTCTTTAAACCTTTTTTTCTTTTGGCCAAATTTTGTATGAATCATTTCATTTGTTTCGGTCTGTCAGTCGCTCCCTGCGCGAATATTGGCAAAAAGGTTGGGGCCAGTTTTGTGGGGGATAAGTGGCCGAATGGATGAATGGATGGATGGTTGGATTAATGGGGCCAATGGTCAGAGCAGCTGCTGCTCCACCCCCACAAAAGAAAATGTCAAATCATGAGGAAAACCCCAAATGGAAGAAGAAAGCCAAACAGTTTCTGCGGTTTGTTGAATCGATTGAGATATGATATGTTTATTTAGTATTTTTCATGAATATTTCAACTGGGTATTTTTTTGAATAATTATAACCAAAAGAGAGATACAAATTGGAAAAGAATGATGAATGGCGGAGGCATGCCACTTAATCATGAATTTTACTTTTGAGTGTGCTGTAATAATGACTAGTAAGATTTATAGATAGCCCATGGTACCCCTCGGCTTCGGCTTTGGGGCTTAATGGTTAATAAAACTCAATAAAAGTTGGCAAGTACTACACTTATTTGCGAGCATTTAGTTTGCCAATTGCCAATGATGGCAATTTAATTCTCAAGTTATCATCACTTGAGTTCTCGCATCAGCGATTATTGAGTATGCAAATAAATATACTCGTACTTATTTTTATGGGGTAATATAATCATTACGAAATTGCAGTCAGTGTAGGCCTTACTTCTTCTTCTGTGCTTTGGTCTCTATTACTCTGCTGGCTGGCCGTTATTCCTTAGTAAAGCGTCTCGGTTACATTACTGGCCGTTATTCCTGTCTGTTGCCTATTCTCTTGGGGTGCTGCTGTACTATTGTCAATGAGATATAGCGTACAAGAGAGGAAAATTTGGCTCTAAGAGGTTAATAGTGCTCGACTTGTACTCCTAATAATATTCAAATTTTATTGGGTTCTTCATGCGGTATTATAAAGTTCTATTAAGAGTTTTACATACAGTTTTAGAGTTTTGTCGATTACTCTGCTGACCGGTATTCTCTTGGGGTTTCTGTACTCTTGTTGATGAGAAAGTGCGTAGAAGAGAGAAGAGCTTGGCTCAAAGAGTATCGCAACACCTAATAATATTCATATTTCATTGGGTTTTACATGAGGTATTTGAATATTTTATAAAGAGTTTTACATAGATTTATTTTTGTATTTTATCTTATAAAACAAAAAATACATAAATGATGTTGATATATTCTCAATTACCATCTATTACTAGCACTAATTGTCTGTTTCTTATTTCCAAAGTGAAGAAAGGCTTATGGTCCTTAAGTTTCTGTTGATATACGTAGGATGGGATCAGTATGCTCTATCAGAACTACAAATTGATGGTTCAATCTTTTCAAAAATAAAGTTATTTAGTTTTGAAAGACAAATGAACATAATTTAACACTAATTACAGTCCCTCGTAACACTCAATCGTAATATCTTTCCACTTACTGGTAGCCAGAACAATTTTCAACAAATTAAAGACCCCTTAACAAAGTATCTCCCCTTAAGAACGGATGTATCTTTATGGGTATATCTGATGCCTCGACATGGGCAGTTGGCTTTTGATTTCATTCACTTTATTCATTCGCTTCCAGTATTCAATTCATTCATTCATTCATTCGTTTTCGGTCCATTCAGTCGTAAACGTTTAATTACTTAATCGCATTTGCATTTACTGACCTTTACCCTCCCCCCACAGTCCTCCTCCTCCTATCACTTTCCACTTTAGTTTCCATTTCCATTTATATTTCGCTTTTCTCTCGCTAAAATTCTATTTGAAAAGAAAAAACTAGAATCAAGATTTTTCCTTCCGCTGCTTTGGTTTTCTCGTTATTTTTCGCGCTTGTCTCATTTCTGCTTTCTATTTTACACCTTCGGTTTTTTTTTCTTTCTTTTATTTCTTTTTTTTTCTAACAATTTTCATATATAAAAGCAGAGTTTTCATTGTTGTTGTTGTAGTTGTTGTTGGTGTTGCATTTCCGTTGCTCTTATCACGGCAAGAGTGAGGCAACAACGTGGGGCACAGCTCGGGCCGGGGCCAGGGGCTGTGGCTGTGGCAGTGGCAGGGAGTGGGTTGCAAAATGTGTGACACACAAAAGCCCCAAATGCCGCCGCGGTTAGCCAGCCAGACAGCAGAGCAGAGACGGTTCTCCTCTCTCTCTTAGGGAGAGTGGCACAAGGGGTACAAGTTAGAGAATGGAGAGAGAAAATGGTTTTCACGAGTGACTGATTGTTATGCGACACAACTTGTTGTTCAGGGAAAATACAGTCGAACTTCTCTAATGGCAAATAATCTTAATTCCAAAAAACAGAGAAATTTACAGACGATTTACAGACCTTTGGATACGTAAAAAGCGATTCATTTCTTAAGGAATATCTTATAACTAAAAGTAATACGAATTGTGGAACACTTTTATATTCACAAAATTCTTTCATTGGTATGATGCGGTAGAGGGGGATATCTCACAGAGCATTGTCTCCTGAAGAATTTGAATCAGTAGAGATTGGCAGCTGTTGCAAAAGTCCCTTCGCTTATGGGACATTGTTTAAAGCAAAGAATCAACATTATTCGAATTCGGAACAGTGGCATTGGAACAGAGTTATACTCCTAGGACATTTATAGGGAATGTTCCACTGTAAATTTACCCTTTCCGCTTTCGTTTATTTTCTGCTTTCTTTTTTGCTGTTTAACCAAAAAAGCAACAGTCAAAACACAGAGCCATATGATGATGATGTTGATTCTGATGATGTTCGGGTAACGGATAGCAGGGGGAATCCCCCAAAATCCCCCTCTCCACCGCTCTGACTTCTTGCGGTCGTTCATCTAACAACCTAAATAAGTTTCACTGCCTTCGCTCCGCCACACTCCATAGAGAAATAAATTTGTTTGTATGCATATTTTATTTTTTATGGTAATGGAGGAGCCACCACCCCGCCCACCCCATCCCATCATCCTCCTCCTCCTCCTCCTCCCATAGCCATATCCATACATCCCCCAACCCACTTGCTGCTGCTGCTGCCTGCTCCATCGACCGACTGACTCACTCTTTGAATAGGCCTGGCCTGGTGCTAGTCTGGCCTGGCCCAAAACAAAATGAAATAATGTAAAAGAAAAAGACCAGAAAAAAAAAGCAAATGGCAAACGCCGTTGACAGGGAGTGTGGAATGGTGATGGAGTGTGTGTGCGTGTCTGTGTGTGCTGGTGACAACTAGTTCTTTCCGCCTCTCTTTCTGTTTGGTCAAAACTCCACATAGTCCATAGACGCCGACGCCAGACGAGTAGAGTTGACTTTCAAGTGTGCTATTCCATGCTGTTCCCTGTTGCAGGCCTCATGCCCCATGCCGCTGGGTCCAGCATTAATTGGAACTCCCAAGAGAAACAAGAAAATAAATAAGGAATCTAATATGTCCATTCGCTTATGGGAATATTTTTACAGCGAATTCAAGTGAAACTTCAACAGAAGACCAGCGACTGAAAGGCAGAAGTGATCAAGCGAATGACCTAGTACAAGCAGCGAGTGACGAGCGATACTCGAGCGACGTAGCGGCGTAGTGCATGCAGCGAGTGACGTCTTAGCGAGCGATGCTCGGTCCCGCGAATCCAATAACGAAATACATGCCATGCAGTGAGACGCTACACGGACTCCGAGTCCTGCTGTACCCCAATAAAATGATGGAGAAATCCTCCAGAGATTGTGCTTGTGATTGTGATTCACAGAATTATCATATTATCGTTTCGGTGCAAACATATATCTCGAAGATACTTGTCCTCCCATCGGATTACCAATATTTAAGTTCAATATTCTGTAGGCAAACAATTCGCCTAAAGCCAGGATATGAAATTTTAATTAAACTTCCTGTATAAAGCCAAAAGAACTATGAAAATCCAATCCAACATTCAAAGCCATTTAGTGGAGTTATCAAAGAATGAAACGAAGCCCAATCGACACTTGAAATACCCTTAAAAATAGACCAAATAAAGAGGTGAAATAATAAACAAAAATATAGAAATATTATTGAAAAATAGAAAAATAAATTGGGGGAACTCAAAAGAGAGTTTGCAAATTGATTTCGCAATCATGTTCCGAATTGAAGGACTCCTTGTCGACAGGGCAGCAAACCGCATGAAAAATCAACAAATCAACAGCAGAAGGGAGGCAAAAGGGGGGTTTGGAAGTGCCAGAGGGGTTGGGTTGGCTATCAATAAAAACTAAATTACAAATACATAACAAACATAAAAATAACCCAAAACAATTTCCAAATGCATTCGCAACAGAATACAAAATGCAAACACTTCAATTTACGTTTTACCCCAAAAGGCGCCCGAGGGCCAAAGAGGCGGGAAATATGGTTCGGGAGGTGGTGCCTCCCCTCCTCTCCCCTCGCACTTATATGCAATTTGTCCCAAAGGCAATTCTTAACTAAAAATTTTGATATACACAGAAAACACCCGCCAATATTTTTACCATCTAGCATCTAAAATGTAAAAGTAAAGTCAGAAAAAAACAGAAAAAAGAGAAAACCAATAGAAAACAACTTTTATTGTTTGTTTCGTGGCACGCAAAGAAAGTGCGGTACATTGCTATATAGCATGTATAGCATATAGCATTACTATAAAATGTGAAGTAATTTTTTATAAAGTAGAGATACAAATTTGGGAGATTTTGTCTTTTAACAGAGGTTCCATTCAGGTCCAAGAGAAACAAGCAAATATATAAAGAATCTAATACATATGTCCGTTCGTTTATGGGAATATTTGTACAGTGAACCAGCAAAGGAAACACTCTCGCTCTTTTGCACAAGCGAGAAGGGATAAAGCGAATGCTCAAGTACATGCAGCGAGTGGCGTCTTGTTAAGGATTATTAATGGTTCCACTGGAATGTTATATTCCACGTTCACCTGTGATTGACAATTCGACATTCACTTGGAAGTAACGCGAAATTTTTGCTGTGCTTTGTACGCATCATTGATAGTTTTTTGGGTTTTCATCATTCCAATTCCAGAATCTCTCGTAGAAAATGGTTTCTGTTTATGCCACTCGAAGAGAAAGTAGCCGTTCGCTTATGGAAAATAGCATCTCCCATCGCAGTACTATAAAAGAATTGAAATGATTTAAACGTTTCCTCCTTAGTGCATTCCTCCATGCGGAAATGAACCTTCTAAGGCATGTTCTTGCTACCCTGACTTAAACCCCATCGAGAATGGTAAAAAAACCCCAAAAATACATATGTCGTGTGCATGATTGCTCGACTCGACTTTCGCTGCTCTAGCAAATGTTTTTATAATTATGAATAAGCACTGTGCAGATAAACGGCATCAATATTCATTTTCTCTGCCCCTCCCATCGCCTGGTCTCTGTTTATACATTGTTTCTTTTGCTTTTTATATTCTTCCATATTTTGTCATCTGCCCAGAGAGGAGGGGGGGAGCGGGTGCCTGGGGACACACATTCACCATTCCGTCAGTTGTGCCCCACCTGTCGCAGACACCTGTACTGCCATCCCCCCACGCACCCCCCGCAGCGAGCGCAGCATGCTGTCAAAAAAAGCACGAAAAATGTTGAATAAAATAAAAGTAAAATTTGTTTTGACTGAATGTCATTCCAGTCAACAGTCAGTCAACCAGCCGGCAGCCAGAAGCGTCTGTCTGTCTGTCTCCATCCATCACGGACTCTCTCTCACTCTCTCCCCCTCCCTCCCTCTCGTATGACGATGATTATAAAATTGTATTTGTTTTTGCTTGATTTTTTGGTATTTGTTTTTCCCATTTTCCATTTTCCTGCTGGCTGCTGGCTGGCGTCATACAATATTTTAGCGGCACTCATTTAAAATGGTTGGAATGGGAATGGAATACGTTTTTCAATTCCGTGTTTAATGTGTGGAAACGATTGAATTGAATTGAAAAATAATATGAAACATTCAACGAACATTTTCATTCCAAATTGAAATGATTTGTGATTTAACGTTAATTGATTTGTATTTAAATGTTATTCTACGAGAAAGGATATCCCAAAGTAAAAGGAAGTCTTTCTTTAATAGAATAAACTTTGAAGAGGTTTTCTCCCCTCTTTTCTCTTAGAAATCTTCGATTAAAGATTTCCCTTGGACTTGGGCGAACTTCAATTAAGCTAAGCCACCCCGTCGATCCCCCGTAGTTCCAGAACTTTCGCATATCGAAATTATTTTGCATTAAACGATATTTTTTTTGTTGCCTTGCGCTAAAGCAAAGTTTCCTGTTATTCCGAAGTTGGCCAACAAATGTCTGGGAGCTCGCTGGCTGTTCTGTTCTCTTCGTTTCATTAAATGCTTCCAACGAGCGACAGACAGACAGACGTCGAGACAGACAGAAGAGCGACCCCTTGGTGTTCCACCCCTGGCATAAATTATCCACCCTGTCATCGGTTGTTCCTGTTGTCCATTCCTCCATTCTCGCTGTTGCACTCAGTCCGTACGCCCAGATGTGCTACCAGCCTCCCCCTACCCCCCACAACTACCCCTACCACCCATCACTACCCCCACCTCTACCCCAATCTCTTCTCCACTTCATAAAATGCCGTTGCGACGCTTAATTTTGCGCCCGCCCGCCGTCTGTCTGGAGAGCATTGAGAGACACCTACTCCACGTCACCCTCCACCCTCTCCTTCCTTTCTTTTGCTGGAAAAAGTGAGCAACAGCTGCCCCACACCCACCACACACCCCAGCCCCTTTTTGCTAGTGGAAAAAAGAAAAGAAAAAAAATGTTATAAAATTTATTAAAAGTAATTTGCATTGCAAATTAATTTTCTTTTTTTTTCTCTCTTTCTTGTTGGGGGTTGTGCTGCTCTTTCCTTCTCTCTTTGTCCTTTCTACCAAAATTACTATTTTATTTGAGTGGATAACAGCAACAGCAGCAGGAGCAGGAGGAGGGTGGCAGCCAGGGGGATGTGGGGTGCGGCACAGCATGTGGCAAAGAAAACAAAGTTTAGAAGTTTTTAACGTTTTTTGGGGCAATGGGGGGCGGTATACGGAATAAGGTTATTAGGATGCCGATCAGTGGGAGGTCCTGCTAAAATTTTCCATCGAATAATGATTACGTATTACAAGGGAGGAAATTACGAATTAGAAATCAAGTTTGAGATATTTTGAGTATGTTTTAAAGATGTTCAAATGTTTCTCTCTTAGTGGAGAAATATGTTAAACAATTTCCGGGCATTTTAAAGATTCTCTCTTTTTATCTCATTATAAAATTATACCTTTACCTTTTCTTTAAATAAATAGTTTTACAAATTCAATAATATGACATTGAAAGAGACACATGGCTATGGCTATCGATCCTTGCTCTAGGACAGCACTCGGCAAGGCCCTTATTTTGATGTGCAAAGAAAAGTGCGCTGCTGCTGCTGCTCTGCCGCTCACGTACACGTGTTCAACAGTGCCTGCTGTTTACACGCAAACGAAACTTGGGAATGTATGCGTGCCGACCTCTGCTCTAGGATATGCACACACTCTGGCTGCTCTGCTCGGTTTATTGTATTTGTTTTTGTTTCTGCTTTTGTTTCTCTTTTGTATATTGCCTTGAATCGCATTGCATTGTCTTATCTCTTGATCTTCAGTTGATCTACGAGCTTCATTCTGTTTTGCTTTGCTTTACTTCTTCGCTTGCATAGCTTACGCTCTTGCAAAAGCTTTGTTCCCTTCATTCCATCGCTCTCTGGGGAATAACAACAGCCACACCAGCAAGAGTGTCACTTTGTTGCTGTTTTCCTCTCTTCGATAATCGTGCCGGCAAACGGGACTCGGACTCGACTCTCTTCGTTTTATTGCACGAGCTCTCTTTTCGGAGCTTTTTTTTTTGATCAGTGCAACATCAAGCTGTATTGTGATTGGGATGTGTGCTTAATTTAAGAGTACGAATAAGATCCGAAAGAGAGCGAGTGCAAAGCACCTTGTACACCTTCATCATGGTTCCGTCCTGCTCTATCTTTTCTCATAGCTATCTCTCTCTCTCTCAATACATTCAATGCGCCAAATACACTCGCTCTTTAATGAATCAGAAGGGATTCGTTCCAAACAGGAACGCCCTTTGACTATTTTCTCCTATCTTCGCCTCACTAACGAACAATTAAGAAATGGAAGAGGCAAAGTTCTACCTACTGCTCCTCCTACCGCCTGCCTCTCAAAAATCGTATAATTCAATACGAAAATCGTTAATTGGTATTCCGCCCACACATTTTTGTTTGTTTGTGTCTGACCTTTGGCTAGAGGTATTCATAAAATGGAGACATTAAGACATTATACATACTTTCCACTAAATTATATCGTTATCAAACTAGTCCATCCAATACATAGCCCCAGAAAGTTATGGGCATGATTCAAATTAATAGAAGAAGCTAAAGGGGAGGAACGCCTTAACTGAGATCTTGAATGGAATTTGATGTCAAATAAACACGCAAACATTTTTGTGGGAAATAGAATTGAAAGTGTCTTGAAGTTTTCAAAGAAATACAAAAATAAATGTACAAAATGAATGAATATTTCCATATATAGTTGAGGTCCTAACCAGAATCAGGTTATTCAACTGGTGTTAAAAAAATGTACTTATCTTTTTGTACAACCCCCTCAAGGAAAGATAAAGATAGGAATAAAAGCACGCAAATAGCGCGAATGGAGAGAGAACTCGATGAAAATGACTCCTAAATACACACGAGTACATAACAACAATTTCGCTTCATTCATTCATTATTTTATTATTTATTATTATTTCTAATGACATCGCGTGCCGCCGCGGCAATCCACAACACCCTACCCTACCCTGCACTCTCTCGCTCTACCCTGCACTCTTTCGCTCTCGCTCTCTCGCACTCGCTTTCCTTTCTCTCTTCCCCCTGTTTTCTCACACGGATTCCGAGTACAACAAAATTAACACTAATAATTTTATTGTTTGCTGTTCGAAGTTTTTTTTCTGTTTTTTCCCCTCTGCTTGTTGGCATACCCTTTTTGGTAAGGGGTATTATGAGTTTGAGCAGGGGTTTGTAAATCCTATAAATCCCTTACATTTATAGTCTTTCAGTTTCGCAGATACTTTGATTTTTCCTTCAATTTATCCCCAAAATAAAACCTAACAAAATCCAAAGAATGAAGCTATATTTTTTCTTCTATTTCTTTACAATAAAAACCTTTAATATTGTAGGGTATAGAAAGCCTCGACCCTATTTACAAGGCCAGCCTTCTTTTCTCGTTTTCACTTGCTATTATTTACCTATACATCCATACTATGCACATATGTACAATGTTTTTTATTTACTCTTTTTTTGCAGTTTTGTTTATGGCTCTGTGGGTTTTGCTGTTTTTTTGTTTTTTATTTATTTGCTATTTCTTTTTTTTTTTTGCTGTTTATTTGTTTGCTGTTAATGGCCTTTGGAATTTCTCTGTCTCTCTCGGTCTATCATTGACTATCTCTCTCAGTCTCTCCCTCTCTCTATTGCTCTCCCTCTTGCTCTCTGTTTTTGACATATTGACTTTTGGCCAACAATTATGAGTATCGCTGTTCGGTTTGGCTTTTGAAGCCATAATTTATTTATCATTTGTATTTTATGCCAAATATAAATACATATATATATGTATATATTTATCTATATATTAGTTAACTATAAAAATATTTACACCCACAAAAAATTATAGAAAAAACAATGATTATATCAACAAACACCAAGAGCTGTCCCAAAGCCTTTAAATACATTTATTTATTCATGACATTTGTATTTAATATACTTTGAAATTTGTGTGTGAAAAAAATGTGATTTAATCAGCAAACATTTAAATATGATATTAAAATTTAAGAAAATATTGGGAGAAGCTTATCGTATCATTTAAAAAGCATTTAAAACTTGTTAACGAATTAATAATTGCCTTGGGTTTTTTGGCCAAAAGCAACAGCAATACATAGAATATAAAAATAACAAGAGTAACGGCCAGCAAAGTAATGAAGAAGGTAGGAAGTAGGAAGGAATTTACACAGTTCGTCGAGATTGGTTCGATTTTATGAGATTTTTTAGCTTGTAATTTTATAAAAGAATCAGATTCCTAATTCTTATGTCAAACGAACGAGGGGCGCTGCCGCATAACGCGCGACTCGTTAACCAAACCAATGGCAGACATGCAGGAAAGATACATACAGCTGTGTTCATGGAAATAGCAGTGCTGCACGTCACCGCCTTCAAACTCATTTTAGAGATATTTCTAGTTTTCCAAATGGAGCAAATGAAGATTTCATGGGTAATTGTCTAAAGTAATGAAAAACAAGAAGATGGAATGCAAATGTAATGAAATTTCTTCAGGATTATAATGCTTACATTCCAGGCTTTCTAAAAAAGTATCATTTGCTCAATTTGGAAGACTAGAAATATCTCCAAAATGAGTTTGAAGGTGGTGACGTGGAGCACTGCTATTTCCATGAACACAGCTGTAGGTGTTGGACTAGTGCTCGAGGAAAATTTTAACTAATCTAACTAAAAGAACAAAGCCATATCTAATTTCGAGAACGATATGAGAAATATATCAGAAAGGGAAGAAGGGAGTTAGTAGTAGATATGATATAATACGAGCATAAGACCCTAAATGGTTCATGCAAGAAATAGTTCGATCTACAAAGCGGAAGGATCAACGGTATATAGTTTCTAGTGTTTCTAATGAGAATATTGAAGTTTTTGCGGCTCAACAGGCCAGGACTATCTACGTCACCCTTTTGGCAGTCATTAGGGATTGGTATTTGTGTTTAAAGGCCTGCAAAAATATCTATAAGTAGCAGCAGAAATCCTTCTTTTGTTATATTTTCCTAATCAATATCCTATACTAATTAATTACTATAGTTAATATCCAAAGCTATAAAAGACGATGTTCAATCATGTATTAAATTTAACCATTTTGAAATGAAATTATCATTATTTCCTTGGGTGATCCATTTAGGGGGCGTGGCCAGGTTGCGGTTGCCTTCTGTGCTGTGCCGTCAAACCTTTCATGGTTATTAACCCCTTAATGCCCCGCTGCCCAAAACCCCAACCACCAACCACCACCACCCCCCACAGACAGTAGCCACTGGCCGCCCGCTGCATGCACGATTTATATTACTCATTTGGCAGCTAATTACAAATGCCGAGCTAATAAATTATATTTTACAATATATTAAGTGCATTAAACAACAAATAGTCAGTGGCACAGAGAGAAAGAGAGGAAGAGGGGGAAGGAGGGTGAGGGTGGGAGAGGGCGGTAAAGAGTGTGAAGGAGAGGCTCTAATTAAAATGCAGCCAAGCGCAGCGACGTTAGCAGAGCAAAAAAAAACATTAAAAAAAACAAATAAAAAAACAAACTGAAAACAAATCAAATCAAAGACAAATTCAAAGCCATTAAAATACTAACAAAATAAAAAATATATGTATTATTATCAACAAAGAAATGCAAAAACACATTGCATAAACATTGCCAAAGAATTCAAATAAAAATAAGTAAAAATACTAAAAAAAAAAATTTAAGCTGCTTGGAAAAATACAATAAATTATTTACTTATTCCGGTGCGACCCCTCCCCCCTGCTTAGATGCGCGCGGTCAGTGTCTCCATAGAATTATGCAAATCAGCAAAATGCAAAAAAAAACAAACAAAAACAACAAAAAACAGCAACGAGCGAGTGAATCTGTCCTTGAAAATTAGTTCGATGCGCGCGTGAATCGAACGCCGACTTGTCTGTGTTTGTGTGTGTGTGTATACGTGTGTGTTTATGCGAGAGTGTGAAAAGTATAGATGAAAGATAGTCAAAGAGAAGAGCAGGAGAACGTGAACCTGAACGAGCATGAGCCAGAGATAGAGAGAGACAGAGACAGCAGCAGTGCAAGCGTGTGCTGTCAGCTACAGTGCGTTTCAAAACTCGAATGACAATCGGTTTATGCCTCGCTGCCTATTCTACGTTTTGCTTTTCAATTATTTACAAAAGAATTCCTATAAAAATAAGTAAAAAATGAAAAAAGCTGCTAAGCAAAATGCTACAAATGATTTACTTATTCGGTTGAACCCTCAATCCAACCCCAACCCCTTATAGATTAGATCACTAGTCATAGCAAGTGCATTAATACTAGTCTTATGCTAGTTAATATCCCGCTTCTATCATCGCTTTGTTTTTGGTATTTATTTTGGTATTAATTACTTTAGATCAGAGGTCGGCAGACAACAGACACGAAGCAACACGATTTATTTCCACTGCCGCCGCGCTACCGAGCAGCGTGCACAGGGCCGACGTCACACGAAGTCTGTACACTGTGCCTTTTCCTGCACAGTGCATAGGACGCTGCTAGAATAGTCCTGAAACCATTAAGGAAAACAATTTACATGTATTGAGGGTCAATCGCTTATGGAGATTAAATCTCTGTTATTCTATGTATGTTTTCGTTTGTCTCTGTTATTCATCCTACGGTTGGTAGTAGATCTAATCGATAGTAGCCATTTTTCAATATATGTATATTACATCATCGCTTGTCAGTTGTGTTCCATACTGTACCTAGCACACACCTTAAGTTTGATCAACAGAGAGGTAGGGGGGTAGATTATTATTTCGCTATTTGTCACGGCTCAACGATGACTCTCTTTCTCTTGCGGCATTCGATCAGAGCTGCCCTTAAAGTGGGGAAGAGTCTCTCTTTACCCCGCACACCGCACACCGCTCACCCCAAGACCCCTCTCCATTTAAACCAATTCATCAGGCAGTGCTTTACTCAAATTTACTCAATTTGAGCCAAGGACTATGCAGAATTGTGTCAATGGAGACTCCCCAAGTGTGTGTCCTGCAGGGCAATTAAATCATCAGGCAATGGGCGGATATGGCGGCTTTTGGGTTATGTCCATGCCCCTGCCCCATGCCCATGCAACACGTCGGCGGCAAGGACACAACGCCACAACAGACACGTTCCGTGTGTGTGCGTGTATATGTATGTATGTATGTAGTGCCTGCCCCTTGTTGTCGCCCCATATGCTGGCCATGAAAAACGCGACACGCAAAATTTTTTTCGCTTGGTCAAGTCGACGTCGGAGCCTGGCGGAAACTTAGCCAGAGGGTCCCGTTGTTGGACCAGGAGCAGGACCTGCCGGACTGCTGCCAGCATGGCATCACACAGCGTGGCCAGTCATTAACCCGCCCACACAACAGCCACGCCTTCGTGTTAACCACAGCTACCCTCCCCTGCCCCCGCCTGCGACACCATGTCCTGCGTCCAATGTGGTCCATGTCCATGTAGCTGCCGGAGTTGTCGTGTGACAATTTTCCTATGGTTTTCCCTCGGAATTTTGTGTTGTTTTTTTTCGGCGTCTCCACTTTGCCCATTAGCATGGCCAATGAGCGTGGCCAAGTGGCGATGTGGTGGCCATGTGTGTGTGGCTACCCTTTGGGTGGGTGTTTGTGGGTGTGGGGGTGGTCCTCCCAACTCTGGTATTGTCCGCTTTGTTTAAGTAATTGCCGTTCAGTGTGTGGGGATGTGGGCGCATACTTTGCGGGGGTTAATCCACCCATTAGGCCACCGAGTGACGCTGCTTTATTGTCATTGATTAATTGGCCCACAAATATTGATTTGTTGTCCAAAGGAAGTTCGGATAAATATCTAACATATCGAAGGGATATACCCAAAACTTTTTTCAAGGCCAACAACCTGCTCAATTTTGTTAGCGTGCTTTAAATAATTATTTAAATTTGATTCCCTCATAGTTGGCGCTCTCTCCCCTCTGTTTTCTCTCTTTCTCCTCTCTCTTTGTGTTATCCCTGAGTGTCATTACTCCCTCAACTCTCTGTAGTATAGTGCCATATTCCCTGTGGTCTGGTGGTTTTGCTGTTTTCTGTTCTGTTTTCTTTTTTTTTATTATTAACTGTTTCATGTCTCGTCAACGCCCGGGGGCCATTGAACCGCAATTGTGGGCACGTGTCCTGGCAATTGACACGCAAAAGGAAACTTACACGGCATATCGAAATGATGATACATATCCTCCTCCTGCTCCTCCCCGCACACTCGCATACATAATTTTCCGAATTTTCAGCTGGGTTTCAGGGTGTTCCCCTCACTTTTAAGTGCTTCACATCGGTTTACCTTTTCTCGTCGTAGTTTTTTAAGTATTTTGTCAATATTTTTATTTGTTGAACCTCAGGGGGGAATACCTACCAAAGTACAAGGAAAGTACACTCTGGGGAGTGTTAAAATTTGTTAAAACATCATTTAGAGAGCACTTCCATAGATGGAAAATGGTTACAGTAGTGCGCTGTAGCTGTAGCTCTTACTTCAAAACGTCGCTGCATACAGCACAGAATTGTATGGGCGTTACACATCTCAATGTTCCTTCTGTTTGTCGAACATCTACCAACAGAATTTCTCATAGCTAGCACGCACTGTAACTGTCATATGTGGCGTATACGTAATCAAGAATCAATTGCAAAGCAACAAAAAGCAACAAGAACGAAAGACAAAAGGAAGCAAAGAAAAGTTGACAACTCGCGCGTCAAACTCATTTGACAATCAATAGAGACAGCAACAACGCAGCACAACAGAGCGAAAGAGAGAGCACACACACAACCCCTCTTCTCCCCGATCGTTGTCGTTTGCCTCTCTCCCTGTCCCTCTCCCTCTCTGTCACTCTTCTGCTTTTTCGCTCTGGTGGTGGCGACTGTTGCTGTCTCGCTGTCGGCATTTGTGTTTGCACTCTTGTCGATTCTCAGCTTTCTGTGTTTTTGTTTTACTTTATTTGATTGTGTTTTGCGTTTTGCTTCTTTTTTTTATTATTATTATTTGTCTTTGCGTCAGCATCTGTTGTTTTTTCTTTCTCTTGCTCTTCCTTTGGCGGTTTTGTGCTTTACACTGGCGGTCAAATAATTGGGAAACTATTACATGCGTAAATATTTGAAAATTATACCCATATGTTTATAATTACTATTATAATTAGTTTAAATACAAATTATATTAATTAATTTTTTATGACATTAATTTCTGCCCAAAAATCTGTACAAGATAATCTTCCAAGTAGCACTATTATCCCCTCCCTTTACTGTATATTGAGTGTTTGTGATTTTTTCAGTCATTCGCTTTGTCCCGCTCATTCTCCCACGCCCCTAGCCCCGCTCGGCACCCCTCTGCCCCCCTGGCATTGGGGCGATTGGCTTACATTTGGATTGCAAATTGTTGCTCTCGCCTCGAGCTGCTTTAATTAATTTTATTTCTATTTACACAAACATATACAAAATACTCGTACTAATATTTATTCGCATTTTTCTCACTCTCTCTCTCTCTTTCTCTCTTCTTTTTGCAGGTGAGTTGAGAGCATTTTTTGTCTTATCGCCTACATTTTTGAGGGGGAAATCGAAATCGAATTCAAAGTGAGTGCTTCCAAATATACAATAAATGGATTTCATTTGGGATTGGGATTGGGGTTGCCCCACGATAAAGATTGGGGCGGGGGAGGGCGATGCGATCTATTTAATCGAGTGACGGAACATCCAATGATGTAATCGGATTTGGTCGAGCTTACAAGGGGATTGTGATTAGAGAACCAATTAATCGATTCAAACAAAAAGAAAAGAAAGCAAAAAGAAAGGGAATTCGAATGACGAAAAATGTGGAACCAAGTAGGGGACAATAATTTGAGTTATTTGTGGTGCCCTAATTGTAGGGAGAGGAATAGAAGATGGAAATACTATGTAAAAGGAATTTCTGTTAACAACACAACAAAATATTGTGCTTATCTGAACATTAGATGTACAGCTGTGTTCATGGAAATAGCAGTGATGCACGACCACTCCTTCAAACTCATTTTAGAGATATTTGTAGTTTTCCAATTGAGCAAATGGAGATTTCATGGGTAATTGTCTAAAGTAATGAAAAACAAGAAGATGGAATGCAAATGTAACGAAATTTCTTCAGGATTATAATGCTTACATTCCAGGCTTTCTAAAAAAGTATCATTTGCTCAATTCGAAAGACTAGAAATATCTCCAAAATGAGTTTGAAGGAGGTGACGTGCAGCACTGCTATTTCCATGAACACAGCTGTAGCTATAATCTATCTATATCTTTTTGGGTTCTACAAATTCACATTTAGGTTGAGATTTTAGTGTTTGAAAGATGCTAAGTTTGTTTAATTTGATTACTCCTCCAAGTAAACCTTGAGAATGCTAGGACATCAACTTGTATTTACTATTAGAAATCAGTTTTCCCTAAACTATATTCTAAAATTATTGATATTTATAATGGCTTTCTAGATATTTTAAGATTTTGATAGTGTAGTATGAAATGTACGTCTGTGTTCTTTATTGCTCAATCCAGAACGGATCTCAGTATTAGTTTTATTCTTCTCTTATCTTATTCTAACCAGGATGTGTATGTACAGCACAGTGGGCTAAAGAATATGTACAGTGGTATTCGTTTGACTTATTTAAAATTGGCTAAGGAATATGTAAAGTTGTATTAGGGATAGTACTGCTACAATAGTTCGATTTCTACTAGTATGTTCCTTACTAGTGAATTTTTCTACTTTTAGTATTCGATGGACGTAGAATTTTGAGTCTACTTGGGATTTGAGGGGTTAAGTAGTCCTCTAGCTGCTTCAGTTGGATCATTCCTGTCATTCCTGTCATTATATCGACTGTGGTGGTTAATTTGATCCCCAATTTCAGGGAACGTTGACATATCTTTCAAGCATTTTGGGCTCCTGTCGAAAAGTCTAGGCTTCTGGGAAGTTCAAGGCAAAATATGTATGTCCTGCAGTTTAATTCCATTTCAAAGAAGATACTAAGGAACTTTTACTTCTTTTGGTATATGTACTTATACATATGTACATATGTACTATATGCACACATTGTACATTACATTCATTTATCAGAGGCTTAACTTTCGTAGTAGTTGAAAAAAAGAAAACTTGAAAAGTGCCCATCAACAAGTCCTTTTAGAAGTCAGGACTCTGAACACATAAGTGGACAACAAAAGCCGCTTCCCTTCCCCTTACCCCCTCCCTTACCCTTCCCCCCTTGGCACACCCACACACAGTTAAAGTTACAGTCAAAGGGCAAGCCAAGCCCAGAAATTGAGCTTTTTGATAGTGAAAAGCCCATTGAGCTTTTCCGACAAAGGACCCCAAGGAAGGACAGAGTGAGAGGTGGGTGTGTGGGAGTGTGGAGGACGGATGCTAAAGGCTTGATGAGTTGACTATTTGCAAATGTTAGCAACAAATGGGAGCAGATCCTTTAAAACAACAATGCCAAAACGATGGATGATAAAAGACCAAAGAGAACCAGAGTGGAAAACAGGGAGAGCGAGAAAGAGAGACGGAGAGAGTTGGGAAAAAACACTGACATATGCTAACAAAAGCCTGGCTATGTTTGTGGGGCGAAGGGAAGTGGAGAGGAGAGGAGACCGGAGGACGGTCGAAACGAAACGAACCAACTGTGTGTAGAGTGGAGTGTAGAGTGCATTAAACTGCGCCCAAGTTGCGCCACACGCACACACACACACATACACGATGGATAGTGATAGGCGGGGAGAGAGAGAGAGTAGGAGAGACGTAGTAGAAGATAGTCATGGAGAGAGAGGAGAGGAGAGGGCAGCACTCAATAGTCATGGAGAGAGAGGAGAGGAGAGGGCAGCACTCAATGCCGTCTACTGCTAGGGAACGAACGGTGTTGAGGGTCTGTCAAACTACACACAAAAAAAAAATGGCTATAAATAGCAGCTTTCAATTGTTAATAAATATTTTGGTTTTATTTATAAATGAAGGAGGCTAAAAATACAATTCTTAAGCCAATAGCTGCCAGGGCTAATTATAAATAAATTGATTAATTTGTAAAGAAAAATACTACAAATCTATGAAACAAAAAAATAGATAAATTAATATTCAGTTCATATATTTTATTACTACTTTCTGTTTTAAGGTAATAAAGCTTTTAAAATCCATCAAAAAAACACAAAAATATGAGGTGTTTTCTATAATAAATTGAAATTACTAAAGAACTTCTGTTTCGTAAATGCGAAATTACCCAAAAAATACTAGAAGCCAGAAATAAACTATGTTTAATTTTACGTTAATTGAGGAATATAAACAGAGTGTTAGTTTTACAGTTACTAAAGGCTTTACTGTAGAAAAAGGCATGACTAAGCTTATTCTAACATGGAAAATTATACCCACTAAATATGGTCCATAGAAAACTACTTGGAGGTTAGAATATTCTTTCCCTGAGGGGGGATAAGTGTAAATGGCTGGGGATATCCCTAATTAAGGCCAAGACACAGCGAATTTTGGTCAGAAGGCCATCCCGCTGTCAAGTGTTGCACAATTTTTAGAAACATTCAAGTAGAGGTGTTGGCAGAAATGCACCAAAACTAAATGTGTGCCACTTTTGATAGTATTTCGTTTTAAAGCTTCTCACTAAGCCGTAACCAAAGGCAACAAAAACAACAACAACAATGAAACAATCAAAAACAAAAACTAGCTGAATGCTCATCACTGGCAGGCAGCTGTTCGACGTCGCGACGCCAACGACGCCGCCGCCGACAATGACAGCACAGCAGCGTAAAGTCGAGTAGCTTACACGAGAGACGAGACGAGACGATGATGACGCCGACGGTGACGGTGACGGTGGCGGCGTCGGCAGCGGCGGCAGCGACTGCTACTGCGACGGAGATGGCGGACAAAAATCCAATCCACTGTGGATTTGCAAAAAGCTTTAGCTACATGCCGAAAGCCCCCCCTTACCCGCACCCTCACATACATATGCATATACACGTAGCCTGAAAACAATAATAAATCTCGGCAACGGCACAAAAATCATGGAAAAAAAAAGAAAGAAAGAAGTAAAATACAGTAACAAAGGCAGAGCAGGCGGGCAGGCAGGCAGTCGGCGGCGTCGGAGGAGGAGGAGGCTCATAAAAAAAGGCACAAATAACTCAAATAAAAAGAAAAAGTACAAGTAAAATGAAATAAAATAGTCGAGAGAGAGAGAGCTCCTCTACCCTCTGCCCTCTATCATCGCTCGCCCTCTGGGTCTCTCTCTCTCTTTCTCTCCGTCTTCTATCAACTACAAATCGAAATGAATCGAAGCAGCGAAGCTACAAGAAGAACAATCAAAGGAAAAAGGAGAATAATCTAGAGAAAAGTGCCGCCAAAAAAGGAAAAGGACAAAGGAAATGAAGGAAGTAATAGTACACATGACAGGGTATATTTAATGGTGAAGGTGAGGCATCCATTTGTCAACCAATTTGCAGTTTCATGTGGCATTACCTTATATTTAATATACCTTTTGGGGAGGGTGTTGCTTTTCGCCAGTGCGAAAATTGGGGGTGTCTGTGGCATAGATATACGTACATAGATAGGGGAAGTGGCACAGACTGACAACCAGACAGGCGGTCTGGTGGTCTAAACATTGCAGACTGAATGAAATAATAATAATACTGAGGGGCAAGCACGGATAGAGACACAAAACGACGGATATTCATATGGAAAGACCAGCACCCACCCACCCGTACTGCTCGTAGATATCTGTACGTAAAATATTGTACATGTGATGTGTGTAATAATAATAAAAAATGGCTGTAATAAAAACACACCAAAAGCATCGGACACAATGCAACACATAAGGCAGGAGGCAGGCTTTGCAACAGAAAAACAGGACCAAAAAAATATATAAATAAAACAACAACCAAAAATAAGGAAAGGAGAGAAAGCAAAGACAAAAACAGAGGGAATTATTGGAAGATTTCATCGACTTATTTATACCTGGAATATAGAGAGTTATACTTCTAAATTCGAAGGAATAGAAGAGAAATAAAAATTAATAGCAATAAAAAAAATATATTATAATATATAATAATGATAATATATAAATAGATTACAATAAAAAAAAATACAGAATACAAAATTACAGAAAAAAATTAATAATAAACAAAAACCTATATAGAAATAATTAAAAAAACTATTTAAAAATACGTATAAAAATAAATATAAAAAATATATTTATATAAATAATTAAAAAACAAATAAATAATAAAAAAATACAGAATACAAAATAATATATATACATAATAATAATAATATATAAATATATTACAATAAACAAAGAGTATCGAATACAAAATTACAGGAAAAAAAATTAATAATACAAAAAAACAATTTAAAAACATTTAAAAAACTATTTAAAAATACACGTAAAAAATATAATTTAAATACAAAATATACAAAAAAAAAATACAAAAAATTCAGAATAAAAAATTACAGAACAAATATTAATAATAAAAAAATCTATAAATAAATCATTTTTAAAACTATTTAAAAATATATATGTATGTATAAAAAATATAATAATATAAATAAAAAATATAACAATACATATAAAAGGGAAAATTAAAAATGTACCCTGATATTCAGAGAAACTTAATACTTTCTCTATTTTTACTGGTAAATTTTAAAAAATAATAATAACAAAATATATAAAAGAAATTAAACTTTACAAATACAAAATTTCAAAAAAATATTGAAAATGCCTAGAACGATGGTCTCTGTAGATCCATGGTAGTCTTAGCAGAAACTTGTATTCTCTCTGAATCTACACTCTTGATGGGCAATTCCGAATGAATTCCGCCACCAAAACAGCAACAGGCCCCCTCTATAAGGGTGCATGGTTATCCCTTGATGAGATAAAGTTACACGACACGAGACCACCCTTCAAATAAGTAGCTATATGATGATGATCCCCAGCTCTCAGTTCAGTTTCATTGGTTCTCCATTGTGTGCGCGCTCAGCGGAAGAGTAGGAAGGTGCCATTGGAGAGATAGATAAAGAGGGAGAAAGAGAGAAAGAGAGTGCCACTTTACAAACTTGGCAAATGCGACAGCAAAAACAATGGCGGTTTGGGGGGGAGGGGCAAAAAAAAGGGAATTCCGAATGCACATTTAGCTAGGTATACAAAACCCATATGGGAGTACATAGCATGGTACACACATGTACACAAATGTACATACATATGTACGGGAATGATTGCTTGTGTATAGATATGACCCAACTCATTTAGACCCGCAATAGCAGCAGCAGCGGCAGCAGCAACGGCAGCGAAGCGGAGCAGCAACAAAGTTTGTGCCTGCCATTTACGCCGCACGATGGCAAAGTCCACTCTGAATTCAGGATAAGCGGGGTAGGGCAAGGGGTAGGGGATGGCGTATGGGAATGGGACGGATTATAATTATAGTAGTCGTTGCTGGTTGTATTTGCTAATGGGGTGGATGGCTTTTGTGGGGGGGGTGTTGTTCCTGGGGCGTGGCAATTAAAGCACCTTGTTCAAGTGCAGCAATTTTAGGCAAAGTGCAATCAGTTGAGAGCGAGTGAGAGAGAGAAGCGGCAATTGGAGATGCAATACAGAAGTAGCTATTAAAGGTACATACATTTGTACATGTATAGGTATGTTAGGGGGAGGGAAAACATATCACCAGGATAGGTAGAATTGAAACACACTTTCGTGCCCCAGAGGTAACCCTTAGGAGTTCAAATTTCATTGATAGTTTAGCTAGGAATCGCTAGGAATTCCAATTCTCATTGATATTTCCCTCAAATTTTCACCTCTGCCACAAGCAGAAACTGAAATGTAAAATACATTTTAATGTTTGTTCAAATTTAAAAACAAACAAATGCTAAATGGTGAAAAACGAAGCAGACATAAGACATGAAGAGATGAAATGAGATATGTTTCCGTCTCCCCCCAGCCATTATACAGTCTATTAGCTTTGCCCACTCAAAGGGCGGCTGGCAAAACTATCAATAAATCCCGAACCAAGTAAGTTTCACCCCCCTTGCACCCCTTCGGGTGTTTGCTCACTCGATGTTCTGTTCGAGGCAATCCAATACCGACTCAATATTGGCTAACCGAAAAAAAAATAGTTGCCACATTTTTGGAGCCCTCAAAAATAAACGGAGCGGTAACTGGGGTGGGGGTGGGGGTGTGGGACTGGGATGTAAGCTGCACATCAACAGGATTTTATTTCGGCTTTCTCCACTTGCCCTGCTGGTGCTCAACACTGCGTATGTGCGATATTACGTATACGTACGTGTACGAGTGCGAGCAGTGCTTCAACAGCACTTTAGACATTTTGATAATTGCTTCACAGTTATGCTGTCTGCTCTGCTGTCTGCTGTCTGCTCTGGTTTGCTTTTGCTTTTGATTTTGTTGGTTTTGCTCATGGCAGGAGCATGGTCAACTTGTCATACTAATTTCATGGAGGCAGCAGCCTCTTTCCTCCCCCCCAGCAGGACCCCCCTAAGCAAACCTAAGCCCCAACAACAGACAGGGGTCTCTGGTCTGTGTCTGTGGTCGGTGTGTGAACTGTGAATGGCCTTTGTCTATATGGCAAGAGAGGACTGAATAGGATGGGATGCCAGCAGAGACTAGAGAGGGGGGTTGGGGGTATGGGTATGGCTTGGATGGATGGTCTCTCTCTCTCTCTGGTTTACGCACTTTTGTGTGGTGCCTGCAGGTCGTACATATGTATGTCTGTGTGTGTTTGCTGCCACAAGCAACTTTCAAGTGAACGGACACCACATGGACGCATGGACACCGACTATGATCGGCCACAAAGTATTCTATAGTTTTGCTCGGTTTGCCACCATTTTCGGGTGGAGTGGAGAAACTCTCTGGGTCCACTGCACAAAACTAAATAACAGTCAAATCGATGCCAACTCGCAAAAAGTTCCACGCATCTGCTTCCGACACAGTTTTTCTGTTGGCAACGGACAAACCAGTTGGGCTTTTTGGCCCTCGTTTCAATTAACCACGGGGGGAGGAAAACCCCCTCCCCAACCCTATTGAAGGGGAATTGAATTTCATTCTTTGGCAACGTTTGAAGGATGTTTAATGATGGAAATAAAGGGTTTATCTTTGTGGTTCATAGGAAGTAGCATCTACTAAGGCTGTGCAACAAACTTTTAGAATTAAAAAAAAAAAAAATCATGCACACGACATGTTTTTTTTTTCATTTCTGCTTCTAGCTGGCACAGGAAGCGGCTTAGAGTCAGGACGGGGGCTGGGGGTTCCTCTGCTCAAGTTTCCTTTCATTTTAATATTCCAAACAAAATCCCATCATTGATAATCTGCTTTCCCCTTCGCATCTGCGCATTTCTTTGGCTTTGGCCTTTCGATCAATATTTCAATTAGCTTCCAAGAATCTTTTCATTAAAGGACATCAATCAGCGCCGTCCATCAAAAAAAGTTCTCCATTAAATCACTCAATGGAACGATGAGGCAACAAAACAGAACAGAGCAGGAAAAAAAATGAAAGCACAAAAACAGAAGGGGAAAAAGGTATTCAAATTGCTTGGGGCAGCAGTCCCCGTCTCTGCAACTGACACACGGCTCAAAAAAACAACACACAAAAAAGTGGATATAGGCCTAACTGTTGACCTTATGGCCTCCACCTGCCCTGCTACCTGCCACCCCGCACTCTTGTCTCCCCCTCCCCTTCTGTTTTCTGCTTCTGTTTGCATTTCCCGTAGACTTTCTTGTTTTCGCTATTTTTTATCTTCAACAAGATTTATGCGGCTTTGTGTCATAATTCTAGCGCGCGCTCTCTTTTCCTCTCTGTGTTTTGTGTTTCCCTCTCTCTATCTCTATCGCTCTCTCTTAGGTGTAAACGTATGTCGGAGTTAGGCGACAGACGACAGCAAGAGGCGAGAGAATGAGAGAGGGAATGGCTAGAGGAACAAGGATATGTTTGGCGAAGATTAGAGATGGGAGCACACGCGTCCATTGACCAACAAGGACGACAAGGAGTGTGGCTGACTCCTTGACTGTCTTTCATTTGGCCAGAACCAATGTTCATGAATTAGTTTTAATTAAAAAGGTTTCGATTTCGACTAAATTTAGTCGATAACTTTTTTTTAAGGTACAGTTGTGTTCTTTCTTCTGTGATTTGAAGTTTTTGACCATCTCCAAACCACAACCAGGGGCTTATCAACCAGCCACCCCCCCGCCTTGGTATTTTCTGTCTGTGTGTGTGTGTGCGGTGGGCGGTCTTTGGACCCCATTACATTTACTGTTGGCCTTTTACAATGTTCCCCACTTTTGTTGTGGTTTTTGTTTATGTGTTCTTCCCCCTCTCTCTCTCTCTCTTTCTCTCTCTCTCTCTCTGTCTACCTCTAATGCGTTTTCATGTTTCACCTTTGCACTGGCTTGGCTTGGCTTTATGCGTCATAAATGTATGGCCACACACGCACATTTATTGAGTTCTTTATGAAATCCAGTCGAGGTGGAGTTGGGTTCTTTGGGATTGTTTTATGTACACAAACTGCTCCTTGCTCCTTGCTCCCTGCTCTTTGGTGGATTCCTTCCGGCTCGCATGGTCATTACTTGTGGTCATGTGGATTAGGAGTTGTAGGCCGTAAATATACAGATGCAGAAAATTCAATTAGCTGTTAAATATAATAGATTACCAGGGGGATGTCATAAGTCTGAATTACCATTCAGCCAAATGTCATAACTTTTGCCCAGGACCGACCTTTCATTGATATCCTAGGAAAATCATAGAATATAATAATAATTACCTTTGCAACACCCCTAGGGAATAGAGAGGAGGGATCAAATCAACTTGAGTTTTATATATCACACTTAATTGAGCTTTTCCTTGGACCGCCCACACCCCTCACACACATAAATACATATATCCTGCTAATTTTGACAGCCTTCAGAGTACACTTGCTAAACCGCTTAGCTCATCCTCCCCCAACCCCCTCGCCACGCCATTCTAACAGTCAAACAGTCAGACTGTTAGTCCCCCCCTGTAATGGTCTAACAGATGTCTCTCTCTCTCTCTTTCTCTCTCTCTCCGAACATCTTTTGCTCAGGCAATTATAACGAGTCCAAACGCACATTTAGCAACCAGAAGAAGAAGAAGTAGAAGAGAGGCGCCAACGAAACGAAACGAAAATTTCATCAAAATCTGTCACGTACGTGACCACACACACACACTAACACACACACATAGAGCCGTGCAAAATCCCATTGAGAATCCGAAATCCAACCACACACACTCGAAAGCAGACAGAGAGACAGCCAGAGAGGGGGAGATGGAGAGAGAGGGGAGAGCGACACCCACACACTTAACCCCATGATGACTATGTCTCGTCCTACCGTCCGTCCACCGCTTGTCTCTCTCCTCCGGCATTGTTGTGCACATTAATTTTGACAAAAACAATTTCATTTAACGGCATTTCCGGCACAGCACACACACACACACACACACACAGCATCGCCGCATATCGCAGCAGCAGCGCGGATGCTAGACGACGACGACGATGCGATGCCGAACACAGACGAGACGTAGCGACGGCATTTTAACCAAAAACCAAAACACTGTGCGATATTTACCACTCCGTGGCCCCCCGTGCCCCCTGCCCAACGCCTGTTCGCTCCGGCACAAGTTGACAGACACAACACAGAACACACAACAGAACACACGGGTTAACCAGGCGCATAACTGTGTATAAGTATTATGCGGACATCTATGACAGGCAGCGGCATGGCAGGCAGGCAGTCAGGCAGCAAAAGGAACCGAACGAAACGAAACGGAACAGAGGAGAAGAAGAACATAAACAGTTAGGAGAAGAACAGCAGCTGGAGGAGCGGTCAATGCATTTCTTGAAAGTTGCTGCTCTTCCCCGCTTCCTCTCTTGCTCTACTGCGCTCTCCCTACAGCGCTCTCTACTACGCTCTCTAATGTGCTTTCCACTGCCCTCTCTTCTGCCCTCTGGCCACAGTCGCGTCCGTTTGTCCAGTTGATTGTATTGTCATTCTCGGTGCTTTGACTAGTTGTCCATTCTTGCGGAATTTTGTACTATTATGTTACTCATATGATGAAGGGGTATACTCGTTTCTTCGGTCAGATGGTACCTAGGAAAGATATATATGTCTTAAACACTTTGTATTGTACTCAATATTAAAGGATCATTATGCAAATCAGTCAGCAGAGATTTTACTTTAAGAAATAATGCCAAATTTTTGGAAATATATATTTCTAATTAATTTTTAAAGGGAAAATTAAAGGATTTAATTCAAAAGTTGTATCATCAATTTAATAAAATTCCGATCTGTTGAATTTCCCCAAGTCTTCCTATTTTACCTCCTTTATTTCTTGGAGTAAGACAATTTTCTATGGTTTTCCTTTAGTGATTTCTATGACTTTCTGTTAGTAAAAACCTTTAAAAAAAGTCTTTGCTTACTGCAAATATGTGTCTATGTTTTATTTAAAGAAAAAACAAACTTTGATCCTTCAAAAAAAACTCCCATAATTCTTAATTTAGTTAATACCCCAACATAACCCAAGGTATTAGCGTGTTCGTGCATGCCCAAAATGATGAGGATGGTGATGATGATCTCAGGCATTGCCAGCGGGTAGGAGGTCTGGTCTGGGGTGTTCTGGGGTGTATTTGAAATTCACAATGTGTTCTCTCGCTGTCCGACTGTTCTCTCTCTCTCTCTCTCTTTCTTGATGTTCGGTTGTAACGGGAAGTTATGTCTAACACGCACGTACGCCCAATGGCATGACCCTGTCGCCCAGCTCTCTTACTCTTCATTCATGCATTCATCCATCCATCGCATCCAGTCAATCCCATGCATCCTTCCTTCCTCTCTCTCTCTCTCTCTCTCTCTCCCTCTCCCTCTCTGTCGCTGTCTCTGGCACTGCCTTGATATTTTGTTCAATATGCCAGTCAGTCACTTGGCCAAAAGGAGCTTGGCTTGTTGCCCCAAAGGGAGGGGAGGGGAGGGCGGTGCTGGAGTTGGCGAAATGATTTTCATATTTCGAGCGTGTGTTTTGTGTGAGGGGATAGCCTTGTGTTTGTGCTTGTATTTGTGTTTGTGTTTGGGTTATGCTTACACATACTAATGCGATGTTAGCTCCCACCACCCCCCATTACACCACCCCACCCACCCACTGCCCCCGAACAGAGAATTCAAATTAATGAGGCGTGTCTCACTTATGTTACGCTCCTCTTAATAATATATGGAGTGTGGTGCCCCCTCCCTCCCCACCACCCACTCACTACTCCCTATCGCACCATAATATTAACTTTATTGTTATTTATTATTGTTGCCACGCCCCCACCACCCAGGTCTATGGTTTCGGGGGACTGGGGGGTGGGTAAGCCGCTTAAACAATTAGTTAATTGATTTCACTGGAAAACCACACTCGAAATATTTTATTTGATTTTTCAAATTATGTACAGTCATCGCTCAAAACTCAGAGTAAATATCTCGCAATTCCAGTAATATTTATTGGTATTTAAACTATTGGTATATACTGTATCCAGCCATGGTTTTCCATGGTCATACTTTTGCGGTTTTATGCAAATTTTCCTCATATTATTATTATTTTGATTAATTTCCATTTTGGTATTTCAATTTATTTCGTGGGTTTATTTTTGGGTTACAATTTGTATCTGGTTTTGTGGTGGAATTAGCATTAAAAAGGACACAAAGGAAGGGGAGAAATTTATAGAGGTAGTGAGAGGATTATAAACGGATTTATTTGAAATTTAGTTAATTTGTTAGGTTAGTGTTTTAGTAGGTAAAGGTGGAAGAGTAACGGACACCGAATAAAATTCCTTAAATGGTTTAAAGGGGAATTCAAATGTATGTGGGATTGGAATTTCTGTCTGATTAGCATTTCTTAAGATGTGGCACTCATTTGTATCTCTCCTTTAAAGGATAGGTTTAAGAACTACCCATCAATATCGATTCCAATAGGGGAACCCCTGCAAAATATCCATTAAAAATGAAAATATTTAAGTCTTGCGCGCACAGTGGTTTTCTTGGCCATTTACTACGGTTAATACCTTTATTTATTTAGCTGCGTTTTGACACTTAATTCCTCAGCACTCCATCTCTCTCTCTCTCGCTCTCTCTCTAGCCATTCCACTCAGCATTCCCTCTACCTCCCCTTCCCGTTTTTCATCATCCTCTTCTGTGGCTTCTTGTTGTTGCTGTTGTTGCCTGGCCACAGCAAACAGTTTAACGCGATGCATCGTTTGGGTCGTCGTTTCCCCATCGTCCCGGGAGTCCCGTCCCACCATCGTCCACGGCTGTAATCAACTGCTGCCACTTGATGCAAAGTCGTCGTCCTGGGGGCAAGCGTCCGATGTCGGCAAACGCATAGTGGGAAAAGCTCTAGTGGAAAATGGGGTCAAAATAAAAAAATAAATAAATCATACAAAAAAGAAAACAATTTTCTACTTAAAACAAGATTAAGGAAAAATATAAACTGAATTTTTAAATATAAATCGCCATTAAGAAGCGGAATATATGCATTTAAATGTATCTTAGATGATTATATAGTGAGATATCATTATATTTCTGATCTGGAAAAGATTTTTATAATGTTTGAACAGGAATTAAAAGGTGTTTGATTGAATGGATTAAAGATTGCGCGTAGAATTGCCTAATTTTTACCTCTTTCCAAACCTTTTTACTGATCAAAACATTTGAAGATCGAGGCACACGTGCCGCGATCTTGTAATGAGTGTCATTGGAAAATCTATATGTATGGAAAGAATATGGATTGAAGAACTGAAGAACATATTGTTGAATCTCTCACAGAATACATACAGTGGTGCTCATAGACTTAAGCCACAAGACTTCAACCAAGAATTTTAACGAAAATCAAGAAAAGTTTTTATTTCACAGCTCCAATTTTTTGTGACACATTAGTTCTATATGTCAGTGTTCTAATAGAAGAATAACCAAGTTATGAAAATATATATTCAACGAAAAACTTAAAAAATCTGAGACCATCTCCAAAATGTCCTGCTCATATACTTAAGCCACCTGGAAAAAAATGCTTGAAAAAGTCAAAATTTGCCCAATATTCCTTATACATTTAATAAATTTACTTTAATATTGAGTGGGATGACCTTTCTGCTTTAGAACAGTGGAGCAACGATTTGGCATTGAATCCACAAGACGTGCGCACTGTTGAGGTGTGATTTTCTTCCTTTCTTCTTGCAAAATTCGCCACAAATCGTTTTTTTTTCCTGTTTTTTTTTGGCCAACGACTTGTTTAAGAATTTCCCACAAGTTCTCTATAGTGTTCAAGTCGGGGCTCTGCGGTGGCCATTGCAAAAAATTGATTGCCTCTTGGTTAAGCCACGACTTGACTATCTTGCTGCAGTGTTTCGAGTCGTTGTCCTGTTAAAATATCCAGGCGAGTGGCAAATTATCGGCATATTCTCCAGATTAATTGTTAATAAGGATGTCCCTGTACATTTCGTCATTCATAATGCCATCTATCTTCACTAGGGGACCTACGCCCGATGGGGTGAAACCGCCCCAGACCATAATCGAAGTGACACCATGTTCAACGGTCTTCTTCGTGTATTTGGGGTCCAATTGTTTTTTGGAAGGACGTCGTACATATGGTTTACCATCACTCCCAAAGACATTAAACTTGGATTCGTCGCTCCAAACAACCATGTTCCAAAAATTGGGACCTTTTTAAATATGCTCTGTGGCGAATTGAAGGCGATTTTTAAAATTTTTAATGGACAGCAATGGTTTTTTTTGGGCAATGCGTCCATATAACCCGAATTCATTTAGACGTCTTCTTATGGTCTGAGCTGACACATTCACGCCATAATCTGCCACCATTTGACCTCTGATTTGCGTCGAAGTCAAGAACGGATCGGCTATACTGTTTTTGGCAATCCATCTATCGTTGTTTAAAGTGGTTTTTCTGGGCTTTTCACGTGGAATACTTTCCCAGGTTCCATTTTTTTTATAAAATGCAATGACATTTCTGACTTTGACACGCAAAAAATGTAAAGTCTTACAAATTTTTAGAATACTTGTGATTTTTCGTAATATACCCATATTAGCTTTCTTTCGGCCGGATTTGTATTTTTATTTTTAGCCATAGCGGTCAAATTGTTTTGGGAAACGTATTTTAGTATTCAATATTTTAGTTTAGAAAATAACTAGCACAACTTTCTCCGAAAAAACACAAGTTTGACGATTTTTGCTCAAGGTGGCTTAAGTATATGAGCAGGACATTTTGGAGATGGTATCAGATTTTTTAAGTTTTTCGTTGAATATATATTTTCATAACTTGGTTATTCTTCTATTAGAACACTGACATATAGAACTAATGTGTCACAAAAAATTGGAGCTGTGAAATAAAAACTTTTCTTGATTTTCGTTAAAATTCTTGGTTGAAGTCTTGTGGCTTAAGTCTATGAGCACCACTGTACATGTATCATCGCTCTATCTCTCTCTTTCATTTTCTGGATATCTCAGACCACTGTGCGTCTTACATTTTGCTTACGTTTGCGTTGCGTTCACATTAAAAGCTACGCGGTTCTTTATTTATGGCCATCAATATTTTATGACGCGCAACGCGCATGGAAAACCAAAGGAAACGAAGAAGAGGGAACGAGGTGGGCAGTGGGGGAAGGGCAGGGGCAGTAGATGCTTGGACAGCAGCAGTATATACCCTAGGAGTAGGGTCTCCCTCGCCTCCCCTCATCCCATTTGTAAGCTTTAGAGCAGCAGCACTTAAAGCATAAACACAATTAAGAGCACAACAAGTCAAAAGGACACAGAGACGCAGACAGGGCACAGAGAGTTATAGAAATGGAGACAAAAGGGAAGACAAATAGTAGCCTAAACATTTCATTAACTATTCCAGCGACCCTCGCGGAGAACAGTAGGTGGAGTGGGGTGGGGTGGGGGACATGTGTGAGGCTGATAGCAAAGCCAGAAAAGCTAATCTCCATCCCAGAAGCGAGACTCCAAACCTCTCTCTCTCTCTCTCTATGTCTCTTTCGCTCTCTATCTCGATAACCAAGAGTGAGAGTTGACTTAATTAATATTTATAAGAAGCAGAAACAGAAGCACAAAAGCAAAAAGGAACACCACAAAAAGAGAGTTACAGCAAAAATGTACATACATTTTTGTTCGCTTCTGTTCTTTTTTTTCCCACTTTGGCGGCGCGGCACACATTTTCTCTCTCTCTCAAAAAGAAACCAATTAGAGAGCCGCACGTGAGGGCGACACGTGACTCGAATTCTTGATTATTATTTTTATTTTATTTTTGTTCCCGATTTATTGCTTTAGTTTAAATAAAAAAGCAGAGATAATTATTTATGTTTTACATTAGACAAAAAATATATACTACAAAAAAAAGTATTAAAAAGTAGTAAAAAGTAGTAGTAACGATTCAATTCTGTATACGAGGGTTTACAGTGCTGCAACTTAGGCGTTTATCCATTGATTTCCACAAAAGATATCCTAAACGACGCCCAATTAATGTACCTATCTAAAACCGAAAATTCAGACTAAGAAATATTTGTTTTTCGACTTTTCACGAGTTTTCAAAGTCAACGTTTGGGGAAAATATAACGTAAAACATGATCACATTTGAAAGCCCAATATTTTCCAGATGGTAAACTGAAACTACAAAGTGTTTGGATAGGATTTATAGCTTCATTTGTCAGCTTTTCAGAATTTCACAGGCCTATACGACGAGATTCAAGCTACTTAAGTTGTGGGAAAAAAATTAGCATTACCTCTGAAAAAAAACCAAAATAATATACTAGGTTTCAAAAATTCTTAAAAAAAAAATAAACCATAAAAAACCAAAAAAATTTCTTAAAAAATTGTAAAATCCTCAAAACTATCAGAAAATGTCGATTTGGTTCACAGCGGGAAAAAAGTTCAATTTTGTTGACTAGTGTAATCTAAATTCGGGTTCTATATATCGAAAAGAATCCACGGATTATCCAGTAGATCTTCTAGCATGAATATGTGAAGCCAGGTGTTCAACAAACCAAAACGACTAATTTGGTTTCACTCTGGCCATAATCATGATCCTATCGGGATCATCTATCTACCATCAGGTAGATATAATCATTCTCTATAATTCTACATTTACGAAATCTCATTTATTTGGAGTTTATGTACACACCGAAAAATCTGGAATATTTGTGTCATTTTGTGCTGAGGAGATGCGTGCGGAAAGATAGTTAGTTTTTCCTATGAAAACTCTGTTGCACAGCACAGTCCCCCCTCCCTTGTCGACTTTTATACGACAATTAGCAGACGACGAGGAGGAGGAGGAGAAGCAGGAGGGGGTAGAGAGGAGTAGGATCTATTAGCCAACAGCGCACTCTGTTGTTTGTTTGTCTTTCCCTCTTTCGTGTTGGCTTTGCTGATGTGCCGACTTTTATGACTTTCCTCTTGAAAATGGGAAAAACTGGGCAAAAGTGGTGGGGGGAAAACTGGGGGAAAATGGGAAAATTAAATAAACAAAATAATTGCACAAAAACTGAGCCAAAAGGAAGCACATTCAGACAATGGCAAATGTTTAGCATAATTTATGCGGAAATATTAAAAATAACGACACAAAATAAATACAAAATGAGTACGAGATGAGGGGAAGGATTGAAGAAGTCCAAAGAGAGAAGAGACAGAGAGTGAGAGAGAAAGAATGAATGACTGGAGGCAGCCGGAAATACGAAATAGCTGCTGCTGCTGTTTTTTGGGGCCTGTGGGGAGCTGAAACTAAAAAAGAAACGGAGTGGAATAGAGTAAAAGAATAGAGAGGAATAAATGTAGTTTTTGGTGGCAAAAACAAAAACCATTACTTGATATTTTTTGTATCCATATTTCTGGGATATATTTCTCATATTTTTGATGAAAAGTATTCCTTAAAATATTATTCATCGTTAAGTTAGTGGTATTTTGTGATGAAAAGTACATCAGCATTGCCCAATTTGAGTATTCCTTACATAATATTCATTTAAAGCAGCAAAAACGGCAAAAGCGTGTACTTTGTTTTTGCAATCTCGGTCCTCACAGATCACAAAATGCGTGAACCAAACGGGGCATTGGATTCTCTGGCTGGCTTCTCTTTTTCACTCTTCGCTTTCCTGGCAAAGAATAAATCACGAAGCAATCAGCAATGAGAGTCCTTTTGGCCGAATGATTTTCAATAAATTTCTTTGGCATTAACATGAATCTGCGAATCACCTGCAAAACGCAGACGAGGCAAAAAATATAAAATAAAACTAACAAAAACCCAAAACAAAGGCAAACAAACAGGACACAGAGGCAGGCAATTCGGGGTGCAAGGATCACGCACGCAAACCGACATAAAATGCATTATTTCATTTAGTCCTGGCCAATGGACAGGACAGCAGGGAGCAGCAGTTAGCAGGGGGCTGAGCTATTGTTTGGCTTTTCCCCCCAACCCCAAAAATGTTCTATTGCCATTTTTGGGATTTTTGCATCGTTTTGCGTTTTACGCTTAATTATCGTTTGTTGTATTTTCTACGCGAAAATGGGAGGCACAAACCACAAACCCCTCCCCCTTTTGGTGCAGCTCTCTCATGTGTGGAAATTGCTGTCCATGTAGCGCGCCCCACCCGCACCCTGTGGCCCTGCCATTTCGTGCACCCATTCTGTCGGTCTGTGTGGCGTCTGTGCCATGCCTAACTTTGTTTTTAATGTAACCTTGTTAGCAGTGTGCATGGCAGCAGCACCACCACCCCCTCAGTCACACCCTTCAGTCACCCACTCAGTCATTCCCCCAGTCACCCCCTCAGTGCTTTGTGTTGGCCAACAGGTCGATGTCGTTCGGCTTAAAATTGCATTAGCCACCAATAAAAGGATCCATTTCTGTCTGGGTTCAACAGACAACAACATAATGTGGAGGTAGGGAGGGGGATGGTGATAGGGGGGGATGCAAATGATATGTACGGAAAATAGAGTGGCAGAATTTCCAGCGAATTGAGCAGAATTTTTGTAGTCTTGTTAGCAATAATTTGTGCGTGTGTTGATTTGCTAAGCGAAAATTTCCATTCAAAATTAGTTGTAGAATAAATACAAATGTACTGATAACACACACACAGTCTCCTCTATCTGTATGCGTGTATCTGTAGCCTGTACCCGTATCTGTATCTCTGTATCGCTGTATCTGTCTGTGCTGTCAGGGTTAGCCTTATCATTTCAGCTACTTGATGGGGCCTCCCTCTGGTCTCCCCAGACAAAACAGAGAGCGGGAGAGAGAGAGAGAGAGAGAGCGAGAGCAAAGCAGTAGCACATGTTGCAAAAAATAGGTGTGGAAAAAATACAATAAATTACAGGGCGATAAACGGGAGGAGCATGGAATATGGTAGACAGATAGAGAGAGAGAGAGAGAGTGAGGCAGATGTGGCTTTTCGGTTTGCTTTTCGTGGTATTTTCTTGTCTTATTTTCTTTTCTGTATTTCGTTTGATTTTGCTAATAGATTTTGTTGTTATTGCCCAATAAATATTAGAAATAATGCCCGGAATTTTCAATTATTTTCACCATTTACTGCGGCAAATGAATATTTCTATAGATTTGTTTTATATTCCCCATGGGAATTTCTGAAGAAACTCAATAATCTTCAAAGCGATTCTAGAGTCAACAGGAAGTACTATATAGTCTTCTTTATCCCGATATACATCAGAATATCACAACCGATTAACGGTCTCGGCCACTGCCTGCTGGCTCCTGTGGTTTTAGCAATGTCCTTTAGCCGCATCTGGTCCTCCTTCTGACGGCTTTCCTGGAGCTCATACTGGAGCTTCATCATCCACTCGTGTTCCAACTTGTTTCATCCAAAGTAGTCTCTGTACAAAATTCTATATAATTATCGGCATATGGGAATGATGACTCGACTCGGTGGCACTGGGCCTCTCGGTACTCGGTTCCTCCAGTCCCTTGAGTTGGGCGCTGCTTCTCAGTTGTCTCGTTCCTTCAATGAGCTCTGCAGTAACGGAGTTACTCGTTACTCGTTTGCACTCGTTGAATGTGATTCGGTGAGCTCGAACGTTCGGAGTGCAACTGAGCAAATGATTCGTAGTGATTCGAAAGTGATTTATATGAATACTGTTATAAATAATTTTAATATTATAAATGGACTTGAACTAAATGTAATCGGAATACTTTATAAGCCAACAAGGACTTGTTTCTACGAGTGCCACTTGCATCTGGCACTAAGACCTTGAAAACCCTGGGGGATGCCACTTGTCAAGCGTTGCCACCTAACATTTGTATACAAATTAATTCAAACAATCAAACAAAACACAACTACACAAAAACAGAACAATTACCAAAGAAAAAGCCTCGATTGCAAGCAATTAAAATTGTTTACATTTGACCTTTTTTTCTCGTCTCGTCTCGTCTATCTTTTAACATTAACATTTTGCCTGATTTTGTTTTCCTCTTTACGAATTTTCCGTTTGCTGTTTGCGCTGTTTATTTTCTCGCATTCTCTCGGTGCCAACTTGTGTTCACGTTCACGTTTTTGTGATTTTTCACAATTTAATTGAAATTAATTGATTAATGCTGAAAACGTTTTTATTGCCATTGCCTTCTGTGTTTCCGTTCCGTTCCGTTCCATTCCATTTCGTTTGGTGGTACACTGTTGTTCTGTTGTTCGAACATTTTCCGACTTGTTGAAAGTTTGCCCTCAGTTTCCAACCCCACCCCCCTCTGTTTATAGTTTTCCCTTAACAAATTGCGCGATAATTTATTATGGAACCGCCATGCCCCATGCCACACGCCACACACAGAAGGCAACCAAAGACCAACCGGCGAGACTTCATCAGCTTTGTAATTATCTCAGTTTTTCCCCACCCCAGCCCTACCCTACTCTCCTCTCCCCTCCCCATGTTGCTCCTATTTTCTCACTCTTTAAAAGATAAATTAGCTACGCTTATATTTTGACAGCTGGCCGCGCGATTTGCGGTCAAGTTGAGTTGTGAAAATTGGTGGAAATTTGTGAAAATTCGCCACATCTATGGCAAAATAAATGTACTTTAAGTTTTGTAATGAAAATCACATTCAAAATGAATGGCATATCCGTATAAAGTGGGGGATGCCCCCCGTTCTAGTTATTTATGGGAAGATCTCGATACATATCGAAGTCACTGTGTGACTGTGACTGTGTGGCGTCTCTTGTGCATAACTAAATAGTTTTCATTAAGTTAATTGATTTGCCCGCCAGCCAGTCAGAGGCCAAATAAAACAAACTTCAAGCTTTGGTTAGACGACGCCTGGCAAAGGATTCAAAAGAGATTCAGAACTCAGATTCAACAGAAAGACTTTCCTTTACACCCATTACCACAGCATGGTCCTCTCATGGCGCGAAGGTAATGTGCGTGTAAAGGATAATCTTATTGTTGAATCTGTAGTTGTTCGTAAAGTCTAAACATCTGAAGTATCCTATAAAAGGTTGGATTCTATTTGGAGTTGTATCTTATAATGATGTTTATTTGCCATATGGGCTCTTCCCTGTGGACGATTTGGTATCGAAAAGTGATATAAACTATCTGGAAATATGTTTGTGGAGCACAATGAAGTTTTATGAAGAGCCATGAAAACACGTATACGTCGTACGGTATACCACAAATCGCTTAGATCCATCAATATACACTCCATACCATCCATCCCGCCATCCGCCCCACAAAGATGGCCACAAAAAAATACAATTTAAGGATCCCACGACAACTTTAATGGCCAAAGGGCAAAAACGCGACGATAGAGATAGAGAGAGAGAGAAGTAGGAGTAAGAGTAGGAGACGATAGATATAGATATATGTTTGTATGTACAAGAGAGAGACACAGAGAGAGAGACACTCGCACACATGTTGCCAAACGCAGCAAAAATAGCTGCTAGGCTACGAGTGGGGGGCAGGAGGTGTGGCGGCAATGGATGAGCAGGAGCCGGAACATGGTGTAACAGGAGGGGGAGGAAGGGTGAGGGCATTGAATGGACAGTCGGTCGGTTGGTCGGACGGTCGCATCGCTTCGCACGAGTAAGTTGTCAAAAACAGCGACGACGACGACGTCGGCGGCGGCGGCAAACCCAAAGCGCCAAAAAATGTTACCCCAAACTATCAAAGTGAAACTTTTCCGTGAAGGGTGTACACGTGGAGACGAGAATCACAGGGAGAGGGGGAGATGGAGATGGAAAGGGCGACAGAGTCAGGGCGAAACGTAGCGAAATGTTATAATGTAGATTATACACACACACACACGCGCACAGTCATCCATGAAGTGAAAGAGGAAAACGCAACTAGGAAGAAAAAAGAAGAAAAAAAACTAGATAAAGCGAAGAGTCTACATACCGACTGGATATCGACTAGACGATACCCTCCAATTCCTCCCTGTCATATACGGAGTATGGCCGCTCTCTCTCTTCATGTAATGGGTACTGGGAAACTTACACTCGAAACTGTTTATTTGTACGCGTATGTTTTGTCAGGGAGAAGAGCAAAAGCAAAAGGAGGAGAGCAGACCAGAGCAAAGCAGTAGATAAAAGAATAAAACTCCAAACTAAACTTTAGATACATTTATATCAAAATGTAGTCACGGCAGCCGGACGGTGGCAGCAGCAGCAGCCGCAGAAATGCCGCTAAATCGCTCTCTGTCCCTCTCTCTCTCTTACACTGAGCCTCTTACAGTTGAACAGTTACTGGGCGCACACATTGCCAATTAAAATGTAATTTACAGTAGTAGTAGTGGCTTTCAAACTGTTGGCATGTCAGCCACAGAGCGGGGTTGAATGAAAATGGAAGAGCAACAGCCAGCAGCAGCAGCAACAACAGCAACAATAACAACAACAAAAACAAAAGTGTTCCTGCAAACAGCTGCAACAATTGTTGTTGCCAGACCGCAAAACTTTTCTCTCGCTTTTGATGGAAGGCTTTTGCTTTTGCTGCTGCTGTTGTTGTTTTTGCAACAATGCAATTTCCATTTAAACTGTTATTATTATACTGTTTTCTATTTCTGTACATTGCAGTTGAACAATCTGGCTTCCGATTCGTTCTTGTTTTAACCTGAACCGAAAGCTGTGGAAAGGGTTAAAGGGTTATGCAGTTAGGCGGCGCAAGGGGAGGTGGGAGGAGGAGGCACTTGCCCTCAGTGGCAGCGTGTCAACTTATTTCAAATTGCTTGCTCGCAACCAGATATTCTGCTTCGAAAGTTGTGTAGTTGTTGTCTGTGACAACATTGAAAGAGAGGAACAGGAAAGAGAGGAGGAAGCACAGCAATGTTGCACAGAGTTGCACAATTTGTTGCTAGGATTGGAACATGTTGAGTAGATCTCCATAGATTCTTAACCCAATAAATGTTGCCTCCCACTGAAGATCCAGCAACAAAACAAAGCTTTTTGTGACAACATTGAAAGAGTGTAAGCACAATGCAATGTTGCACAATATGTTGTTAGCAGTGGAAAATGTTGAGTAGATCTAAATGTTGCCAAACACTGAAGATTCCGCTACATATTCCTTTGGCAAATAAACATAGTAGAATCCTTCCAATTATTCTTAATTTCTCTTCAAAGTGTTTCCAATTTTCAATTGTTCAAATCTACTTGGAAGCGTTTAACAAGTTATTTAATTGATTTGCAGCCAAACGAAATGCATTTCCTGCAAATAAATGAAAAACTTTTCCAATGTGGCTAAGCAGCTTTCCAGTTGGGCCAAAATTACGATGGTCATTGGTCACGGCAGGAGAGAGAGAGAGAGAGAGAGGGTGCAGGCAAGAAATAGAGTGTACATATTTGAGAGTAATATTCTCTAGGGAATTCTCATACTTCCCTCAGTTCAAGGCTGGAGAATGGGACTGATGTTTAATGCTAAACTACTTCAATGTCACTTTTGGTCCTTAAAATGATTATTTTATGAATTGGCTGGCACTTCATTAAGGCAAGAGCCCAAAAGTCCGTGGCAGAACGTCCTGAATAACGGTGGTTAACCGCAGGATGCACACACACACACACACACATAACTCTCAAGGACACTCTGAGCGCCACTTGTGGGGGCGCCGCATTCTACCTCCCGTTTTAAAGTTGCCTTCAAATATTCAGGCTGGCAATTTGAGGCTGGCCCAGGGATTTGCAATTTCTCTAAAAAGGTCCTTGGATAAAGAAAGGAAGAAGAAACTGCAGCAAATGTTATGCAATTTTATTAATGGAATTTTTATGTGTTGCAGTTGCTCATCTTTACCTCTTTTTTGTCAGTCTCCATCTCTCTCTCTCGCTCGCTCTGCCTCGTTAAATGTTGGGATTTTGTTGCCACAAAATGAGCAAAGCGTGGAGCACACAAAGGGCGAAAAAAAGCTTAAAGAAGGCCAAGAATAAAGAGTAGCCGAAATAAAACACAGCAAAAAATGTGGGTTACACCCCCCACCCTTCGCGCTTTTGTCCCTTTTCCCAATTTTCTTGTGGCAAAGTTTGGTGGCAGCAGCAGCAGCAACAACAGAGCAGAGCAGAGTAACCCACATCAATTTAAGTTAAATCCCAAAAACTATTATCATTTTAATCAAATCAAGCCGCAGGACAACAGCAACAGCAACAGGAAGCTCAACAGCAAAATACACCCAGGAATAGGGCGGAAAAGCAGTAAAGTAATGTTGGGGCAAGGCACGGCGAGGCGAGGCACGGCAAGAGGGTGAAAATCAGCAAAAGAAAAACCTAAGAAAGAAATGGGAGTGAGGGAACAACTTTGAATGGAAAATGCCAGCCAGCCGATTGAATACACTTTTAGTTTGCCTTGAAAGATTTCCGATTTTTCAATGGAAATCTTGATCGATTTTGGTTCCTGTTTGGGCTTTCCGTTCCTTATATCTTTAATTAAAAAAAAGATGTAAATGTCGGTCCACATTAAAAGTTTGGCGCCCTTAGAGCCCGAGACCCTGTTTATCGATAGTTAGGTGTCATCTCGATCGGCTGGGCTTTGAACGGCCAGGAAGTAAAGGAGAGGCAAAGAAATAAATCGGACGGTTAATAAATCTTAGCTGCTGCAAGGAATATCTGCTCATCCCGCTTCGTCACAATTTTAAGAGGAATGTGACAATTTATTCACATTTCTGATCGCTAAGAAATAAACAAATGCGCTGGCTGGTCGCCAAAAGCTTAGCAGAGATCTCAGCAAAGCTCTCTCAATAGAGCGCGGCTTGTACGTGAAGCCTAAAGGGCAGAAAGGGATAGCAGATCCTAAAGCTAGAGATGGGCAGTCTTTGGTTTTCTTGTAGCATGTGTGAGTGCGTGAGCCTACAGCGAGCACTCGAAGCACTCGGAAAGGGTATAAGAAATCACAAGGAAATGAGAGAGGAGAGAAAATGAAGAAGAAGAGAAGAAAAAAACGAAGAGCAAGTGGAGAAAGGAAGTCAGAGGGGAATAATGGGAATGGGACACAAACAGAAATGACCAAAGCAGCAAGTCAGCAGAGCATCAGAGCAGACCAGGAGACCATATACCCTGATTCTGATGGAAGCCAGGAGCTCTGGAAGGACTTAACTGGGTGCTGGAGAGGGGGGAGGGCAGCAGGAATGAACTAGGACGACGAGGACGAGGACGTCTCGTTAAAAGCAAACGCCAGGTGGGAACAGGAACAAAACGTAACGAGGGGGGGGGGGGGGGGGGGAGTAGAAGGAGCAGGACGAGGACGCAATGCAGTTTCTCGTTTTCTGTTCCTTCATGCCTTGGTCCCTCGTCCTGTCGCAGGGGGCTGTCGTAGGGTAGCATACTTTATGGCGGCGTCGCTGTTAATGAAGCAGGAAATATGCGTCAGCATCAATATGTAGGCAGGACGAGGCGGCGCAACGGAGACGGAGGGAGCTCTCGGGATGATGATGCTGCTGGGGTCTGTCGTCGGGGGGGTGGGGCGGTCGGCTTGTGTTTGAAAGCAAGTTGAAAGCTGGACAAGTCAAGGTGCCAAGTGGCGCCACAGAAGCTGCCACAGATAAGCGTTGCATGTGCAGATTATAGATATGCAGACAGAGGAGAGCGGGAGAGGGGAAAGCGCAGCTGAGTGCTGGCTGAGAAAGCTGCCTGCTGGTGCTGGTGCCGTCTGCCGCCTTGTCTATCAAGTGGGTATGCATACGAAATTGATTGGGAAAACCGCAGGAGCGGCAGCAGTCTGCCAATTTAAAGGATATTTCCTATAGCTTAAACACATCCAAGCTCCCAGCCTCCCAGCATCCCAGCATGGCAGATACATCACAATCCAATGAAAGACAGTTCCACCCCATTCATGAGCAATCCTTTCTTTTTATACATCCTACCATACCATGCATGCAGTCATCTCTCTCTTTCTATTTCTATTTCTCTTTCTGTTGAATTAATTAATTAGTTTTTGCTAGCACTGTTTGAGGTTTCTGCTTTCAAAGCAGAATTTAGTTTGTCAACTTCTCAAGCCTCTGCCTCTGTAGCTGTCGCTGCCTCTGCCGCTTTCTTCAAAGCCCCTCCTCCAATCCTCTTCAAAGCAGAATACAAAAAATTGTGTTTGTACATTGCATAATAAACGAAATTTGCCAAGAAAATTGACCACAAATTGCACTTACCACACACCATAGATACATACATACACACACATCTAAAACCACAAAAATCCAAGGAAAATGCTGTTCAAAATTACAGTCAACAATTAGATACATAGATACAACTTTTGGCTATGCAAAGCCTTGAAACATTTAATTGACTAAACGGAAAATCGGAAATCAATTTCATTGACGAAATAAGTTAATCGTTTCAACGTTTTCTGGCTAAAGCAAGCACAAAAAGAGAATTTCCTAGAATTAATAAAGAAACAATATACATGTCGTGTGCATGCTCCCAATTGCAAAAGCTTTGCCCACCGCTGGCTTTAAATAAAACTACACTCTAAACCCCATCTAACTGATTGATTTTACACTCAACTCCACTTCTAAACTGCTCAAATTAATTAAATAAATTTCAACTGGAGAACCAGACACACAAACATGGCTCTATGGCTCTACATGTCTCTACATGTCTCTCTCCCCCTCGCTCTCTCTCTCTCTCACAGCAGGTGGAAGACCTTAAAGATATAAATTAACCCACAGTCAACCCACCCGTAAACCAAGTCCAAGGCACAGAGAGAGAGCCAGAGTCAGAGACAGAGTCGGAGCTAAAGTTGAAGTTGAGTTTGAGGCGCTTTTGCTGAAAGAAAGTTTAATGAGTGCCATAAAATTTGTTGACTCTGCAGTCACACACACATACACACACACACAGCCACACAAAAGTACTACGGGTATGTCCTGTACTATCCTGTATCCGTGGAGGGGGGGCTATGGGTTGGTTGGAACCCTGAAGACTGAAGGCGACTGTGGCTATGGTCGTTAGTCTATGGCGCCCATTTGATAATAAATCCTGTCCAACACACACACACAGAGACAAACAGTCGCACTCGTGGCATGCGGGGAGGTGTGGCAGAGGAGCAAACCAGAGTGGGGCTTTGTTTATGCACTGTCCAACAAAATGGGGATACTATATAGAAGGGACTCCTGCTGCTGCTCCTACTGTTGTTGCTTTCGATAGCGCTTCTTCTTTGTAACTTGAATACTGGGTATATTCAGACGATCTTGCGGCCTATCGATATGGGAGGGTATTGCAATAGATTACCTATTAAGTTACTCAGCTAAGAGGGGAGCAAGAAAGCAGATGAACAAATAAGGACACAAACTGCGTAGTAAACTAGTTTGTTATTCCTTTGATTCGTATTCGCTGAGAGCGTGGTTTGAGAGCGAGAGAGAGTGACAAGCTTTCCACATCTGACACCCCTAATTTGTACCCTTCCTGGCAAAGGGTATCCCCTAATCGGTTATGCTCTGCAGACGAGAGAAGAGAAGAGCGACCTGCTTCTCCTCCGCTTGCTTTACACCTCTCTGCCGGTGGCGGCTTAGCGGTAGTTTCCATTGGGGAGTTAAGTAGACTTTTGTGTTATAAATTAGGCGTGTGCCAATGCGTGTGTGAATGTGTGTGTGTATGGGTGTGCAGTGACTGCCTTTTGCTAGTCCCCCCACCACAACCAACACCCCAAACCTACAACCGCTTGATCTTTCTCTCTGTCTTTATACTACTATATACATATATATCTATACATATCTATCTTTCCATCTTCTCTGCTGTCTCCTGTCCTCTTGTCTACCCTCTACTGTGTCTCCCTCTGCTCTCTCTTTCTGTGCCTCTCTCTCTATCTCTATCTATCTCTCTGGTAGTTAGTCTAAATATGCATATGAATATGAAATTAGTCGCATGTGTTCGTTCTGGCTTGGTCTCTTCATCCTGCCTGCCTGCCTGCCTGTCATCCTTACAGCCGCCCCACTGCACTGTCTGTGCCTTGGCCTGGTCTGGCCCCTTGAATTGAATTGAATTTTCTATGCCAAGAGCTTGTGTGTCTGTGTGTTGTCCCTGTGTGTGTGTCTCGTTTCTTGTGTCTCTCATGCCTTGTGTGTGTGTGTGTGTGTTCTATTGGGGTAGTCGGGTGGTGTTCGTTCTATGGGTAAAAAGGGATTCCATGCGTAATTTAATGTTTGTGCATGTTGTTAAATGATTCATGACGAGCTGCTCCTGCTCCTTCTGCTGCATCTCTCTATGAAGTAACCCTGATTGGCATTAGGCGCAACCAAAGCCGAAACTACTATTCTTATCAAGTTTAACTCTTACTTTTCATGATCATTTATTAAATGTGTCGCTGCCGAGATTACCATTCCTCTCCTTCCAATTCTCGTGCTTGTCTCTACTGGAGATACGTTGGAGATGCTCCTGGTTAAGAGACTGCCACGTGAGATTTCTCTAAATTTAAATTAAGGGCAAGACATCTCTTTCCTTTACTTTCCATTCCTTTCAGTCTATTCCTTTATTCGATTTAAATACTGTCGAGTGGAGTAAATTTTATTCCTTTGATCTCCTGCTCCTCTCCTCATCCCTTTGCACTCTCTCTCTCTCTCTCAGCAATTCCTTTTTCAATCTTCCTTCCACTGCTCTCTCTCTCTCTCAGCATAGAAGACTACTCTCTCTCGCCCTTATCTTCTCTTATTCACTCTCAAAGGAGTAACGGACTACTTTGCTGCGTTTCTCGTTTCTGTCTGCATCTTAAATGCTATATGGATGAACCTTTCTACTTAACCCATTATAACATCGGCTTTCTTTTTATAAATCTCACAATATGTTGCTACAGTTGTTCCAAAAGTTTCGCCAATAAATAGAGCCTTTTTAACAGAAACTCCACTCGCCGATTGACATATGCAAGTTTCAAACTTTCTCTGGACTTTTGCTCAGCATGGAAATCCTTGCAAATCTTAAAATGTCGCACCCAATACGAGTCTTGTTTTGTGTTTGGTTTCCCCCCGAAAGCGATTTAAATGTTAATAGAGAAGCGAACCCCGAAAGAAAACAAACAAAATAAAAAAAAACAAGAATTTACAACGTCGCGAATTTTTCTAAACTCTTGCAAAGCAGAAAGAGGACTTGAACACAGGTTGGGTGAGCTGTGAGGGGTGGGGTGGGGTGCGGGGTTGTTGGGTACTACTTGCTGCCATTCCCCAAAACATATTTGCATAAAATTCATAACATATGCCCCGACACAGGCGTCAGAGGTGCCTCTCTGGCTCCCTGACTCTCTGGCCTCTGGCTCGGAGTGTGTGTTGCCCAAAGTCAGGGTCTGGTCTGGTCTGGTCTGTGGGTCCTTCTGGTTTGGGGGTTCTGCTATCAGCGCCCGTAAGTAGGCAACGAACGGTAAACAACTCTGCTCACGTCTCTGCTGCTGCTGCTGCTGCTGTTCGTCCTCCTGCTTCCCGCCTTTGCCTGTCGTTTCGTTCTCATCATCATATTTGCTGTAAAAAGAAAGCAAAGTAAATAAATAGACATGTGTGAAAAAGCCGATGAAAACAGTTGGATAAAGAGGGAAGCGAGGGGAACGGTGCCAGAGAGAGTCAACAGGGAAGAAAAGAACGAAAAAAAATTGAACGAAAAAGAAAATTGAAAATGCTTCAGGGCCAACAACAACAGCAACTACGACGATGGCCCAATGCAAGTTTTCCCGAGCTCTTTCAATATTTTGTTACCCCATAAGCTGTCGAAGAGGAGGAGTAGGAGTAGCAGTAGGAGGATGAGGATGAGGGGTGGCTAAAGTTCCATTGGGTTATATGTGCGATATATTCCATGGAAACTATGGAAAATATTCTTAATTTACCTGCAGCCTCAGGGGGGCGTTAAAATGTTGGTAGGTGAAACATTCTTGTGGGCTAGAGATTATATTGTGAGGCATTTGGAAGCTTAAATATCTCTTGGCACCCCTTAGATGCTTCACTGCTAGACGTGAGATTCACTCATACATACAGAGCCAGAGAATGATCTCGAAATTAATTGAATTGAGTGGAGAATCAATGATATTTCTCACTCATTCATTCAATTCGTGCCTCTCCGCTTGTCCGTGGTTTCGCAGAGTTGCCTTTAACGGCTCGTATCCGTATTCGGTAAGCCCATTTTACTCTGTCCAACGAATATAGTTTACATAACGTCACATATGTACATTACAAACGATTCCTACCGCAGTATTTCCTCCTGCTTCTTCTCCTTCTTTTGCTCCTTCTCAACCACGCAACAACAAATGTGAAGCTTAAAACTATGGCGGCAAATCATGGCGTCTGAAAAATCTGACCGTTCATCACAGAGCTCAAAAAACCATACATTTCAATATACTAGATACATACTTCAAAATACTAGACATACTGAATACACCTATCGCGATCGACTATCGTCCGGTGACATTGCCACTCGAAGCTTATTTCTCACTGAATCTCACTCAATTTATTTTGATCATATCCAATCCAATCCAAACTGATCTCCAGCGATTTCTCACTAATTGATTCCTGAAACCCAACACTTATTTTCTTCGGACACAAATACCTGTTCAGCCGCTAGAGGTGTGTGTGAAACATTCTAAAAATCATTGCAAATTATATATTTATAAATGCCATTGTGTCAGTGCATTGAAAATTCAATCCCCAGGACAAAACCAAAAGTCAAAATGCAAAATGCAAATAAACAAAAGCCAAAACACACACACACACCCAGACACACAGACAGAGAGACAGCGGACAAAAGACAAATTATTGTAGCTTTAGATTAAATGGACGCACATTAAAGCATTCACACACCCACACACACCCAAGGGGTGGTGGGGGAGTGATGTGGGTGGGGGTATACTGTATATAAATTAAGCAATAGCCAGAAACCGAAAAGGCGGCTCGGCCCGGCCCAAACAGCAGCAGAACTGAAACTTTGTCAGGCTTTTTCTCCGGCTCTGTGTCTCTTCCATTTTCATTTTATTTGTGCTCCCCTTTTTCGGTGACGTGCATAAACTATTTGTGAGCACTGTGCTGTGAAGTGTGGGGGTGGTGAGTGGCAAACTTCTACCGAAATAAAATAATTAAATGTTTGTTGTCTCTCCTCTGGCTCTGACTCTGACTCTGGCTCTCTGGCTCTGGCGCTCTCCTTCAGTTGAGATGTTAACAAAATTTATAAGACAAATAAATTTTAGCAACAGAAAAAATAACACCCAAAAGGCAGCAGATTTGTGGCTCGCTTTTCTCTCTCTCTCCCCCTCTCTCAGTCTATCCTTCTTGCTCTGGGAGTAAAACCAGCAAAAAAAAAAAGGGTCAAATTTGTGCGTCTGTCGTTTGCAGTGGGTCCTTTCCCTGTCCTGTCCTGTCCTGTGACCAGAAAATTAATTTAACTGACACGTTTTTCATTCAGAAATGAAAAGTACATTTTGTCATAAATAAAATTCTGAGCTGCATTTATCATGGAACGGGAGGGTTCGGGCTCGGGCGGCCAAGCAGAAAGGGGTTGACGATGTAACTTTTGATGCCAAAAAAAGAGAAAAAAACATGAACAGAACTCATGGAATTTGTATGTTTTTTGTTACAATTTAATAAATAAGGGGATTATCTGCAAATAATATATGTATAAGAAAGTTTGAGTGAGTTCTGTGCTCCCCAGAGCGAGTAGAAGTAGAACCCTTTGGTTCTGATCTGCTGTCACCCTGAGGACGACTCTTGCCATGGCACATGGTTTCTGTGAATGCCATCTGTATGTGTGTGTGTGTGTGTGTGGGTGTGTTTCAAGTTGCAAATTTTCCATAAGAATACGCCCAAAAGGACATCGTTGTGCTGTGACAGTCTCAGGTTGAGTGAATCTAAGCGCAGCACTCCAAAGCCCAGCCAAGCAGACGCCGGCCGCCGCAGCAGTTCCTCTTCTGAGTTCTTCTGAGTTCTTCAAGACTGTGGGATGCCGACAAGATGTGTGTCGCCCCCATAATCCCCATCAGCCCATGTGTTGGTGTGGGGGGTGGAGGGGTGGTTGGGTGGTACCTTTTGCATAATGAGAAGCCGAGTGACAGTGTGTCTGCTTCGTGGGTTTTATATCTCGCTCTTGTCTTTGGTTGTAGGAAATTTGTATAAAAAATACCCTGCAAGTCATCGTACATGGGGTATGTTAGTTTATAAGAAAACGGAAAGCATTATATAAAGTATATGCTTTGTAAAATCTTTAAAACTTGAGAAACCGAAAGTGTCGCTCTTTTTTTTCAATGATTCTTTGTTTTATAGTAATAATCCTAACCGTTTGAGCTAGAATCAATACAAATATATCGTAATTGTGTCCATAATAAGGAAAGCATATATCAATAAGTCTCTGTATTGTAATGGATATCTCATAGTCGACTACTAAGTAACTTTTCTAGTTTTTATCCTTAGAACACGCTTGAAAGTATGCAACTAATTTTGTGTGTGTTTTTCTCTGCTCTTCTCTGCTTTCAGGTACTGCAACTTACACTTTTTTTACCGACACAGCTACACACTCTCACCCTCGCAAACACCCCCAAACACACACACATAGGCATACTCAAGCAATAAAAGACTCCAATCAGATGTAGCTGTAGAACTGTAGAACTGTAAAACTGTAAAAACCCAAAAGAAAACCAAAAAACACGCGATCAAAATTCCTTAGGAAACAAATCAAATCAGCATTTACGAAAGCAAAAAGTCTGTTCAAGAGAAAACTATTGAAAAGACATTGGAATCAAAGAGATATTATATGTACATATATTTTGTGCTATTGAAAAGAGAGAGAGAGAGAACATAAGAGGAGCAACAACGAATAGATTACATGCGGGTGCCAGTGATTGTAAAACTGTTTTCAAGATCAGTGCACTAACAGAGGAACACAGAAGAGAGAGAGGGAGAGAGACGAACGACGGACGCCGGCAAAGCCTTAACAGTCGCTCAGCATAACGGAGGCAGCAAAATGTTGCCAGCAACAACAACAACAGCAACAACTGCAGCAGCGCCGAGTGACTCCAACAACACAAACACGAACAACTACAACAACAAATACAACCAAAACCACAAAGCGCCTTTTCAACGTCGCTGCTGTCACAGAAGCAAAATTACAACGATAACATAAGAAAGAGATAGCAACATAAAGAGAGAGCTCAGAGAGAGAGAGAGAGCGAGAGAGTTGCAGTTCACCGTTTCATTACCGCGCACTCTACTTCCTCTACTCCTGTTTCCCACCTTTTTGTCCTCCTTGTTTGGAATTCCTTCTTCTTTTTTTTGTTGTTGTGTGTGCAGTGTTGGTGCGGGGGGGAAGGGGTGCCTCGTGTGCCGGTGTACCGGTGTGTCGCCTGCTGCGTGTTCGTGTGCGCTGGCCTTGTTTGCCGCCAGCCGCCTGCCTGTGTGCCATCTCAGGGGAGAATTTAATTATTTTATTTGTATTAAGCGCGCGTTATGGCACAACAGCAGCAGCAACAACAGCAGCAGCAACAACAGCAACAACAACACCTACAACACCCACACCAAAACACCAACAATCAACTGCAACAGCTACAACTGCAGCAGCTACAGCAGCTCCAGCAGCAACAGCAGCAGCAGCAGCTACATCTACAGCTACAGCAGCTGCAAGAGCAGCAAGAACAACAACAACAACAGCTACAGCAATACAATAACAATTTCTACAGCCAAAATTATAAGTAAGTTTTAGAGTCACTGGCTGTCCACGATCTCTCTCTCTCTCTACCACCCATTATCTTTCTCATTGTGTCTCTGTGTCTATTTCTATGCCTATGACTGTTTGTTGTTCGTGTCTCGTGTCTCTGTTTATGTGTATTGGTACTTAAGCATGTGAACCCACCCGCCCCCTACCCACAACCTTCTGGCGCCTTAAAACGAAAATCAAATCAAATGCAAACATTTACCTGCGCCCGCCGCCAGCCCCCACTCCAACTGCACGTGCGCTATGTTCTTTGCTGTGCGCATGCAAAACTGTTGACAAACGCTTGCTTGTTCTTGTCAAACTGTTAGCAGCTAAAGCTACAATCTCATGCCTATATTTGTACCTATGTATGTATATGTCTACAGGAGTATGTTAAACACTAAAACTGGAATCGACGCGGCAGGGTCCTATCTCGTGAGAGTGGGAGCGTGTTTTGCTGCTGCGTACACGCACACATGCACCTTGGGGCTTTACTTCCTTAAAAACTATGACTAAAAGCATAAATTCTACTTACTATTCCTAAGTGCTTTAAAAGTGAAATTCTAATCAATTCCTATATACATACACTTCGATGATTGTACATACATCCCAGTAAATTCAAAACTAAACTATTTTATTCTGTACTAGGGGTAATCCCCCTCAGCACTCGCTTCGCTCTCTCGCTTGCGCCGCGCGACTATGCCCACCCTTGGCACACTCGCTTGCGCCGATATGAGTAAAATATCGGATGACGACGACGACCCAAAACTTTTGTTTATAACTGAGAGACAATACATATAGCATGTCCATATACATATGTACATATCAATTGCAAGATACTACTTGTGGCATCCATATCATTAAAAGTTTAGGGCGTATATGCATGCATCCACCAATCGTAGAAAACATCTACTTCTGATCGATTCTTGACCATGAGAATACATCATTTAAAATTAAATAACCATTTCGCTATTTACATATACATAAATCAATTCGAAGTTAAAATCGGTTGGAATTTAAATCAGATGTTTGCTAGTGATGGCACATTTGATAATTGCTTTCTAGTATTTTTCAAAAGGATCAATGGAGATACCCTCTCTATTTTTATGGTAACACAAATTTCTTGTTGCTCTGAGGAGATTTTGCAAAGATTAACAAATATGCACAGCTCACTGAACAGTGTAACCGTACAGCATGGACATCTGGTCACACTGGTCACTGAACAAAATATAGAATTCACTTTCCATTGGCAGAATATTTAGTCAGGCTTTAATCTACGATGTAATTTGAACGGAGAAACTAACCTCAAAAACTATACATGTATGTATGTATGCAAATGTGTATGTACATATGTGTGTGGGTGTGCTCTATTATGCACACACTTGAATGTAAATATTGTAACATGTAAAACCAGCTTGAGCACATATTGAACCGAATACACGATTGGACACGAAACAGAGCCACACACAGTGCATGTTAAACTGTTTGAACCTCGTGGAGTGGTGGGGTGTGGGCTGGGGTAAACACGTGCCGTGACTGTTCCTGTTTGTTCGCATAATGTTTGTTGCTGTTGTTGTTGTTCTGCCTGTGACAGCTGTTTTGCTGTTTTAATTGTTGTTGTTGTTGTTGTTCTAACTGCACCCGAAGATTAGAGGAAAACACCGATAATCGAATGTGTCAAAATTTAATTTACAATTGTTTTTGTTGCAGCATGGAGGAATACGAGCGACGGAAGCGACGAGAACGTGAGAAAATCGAACGGCAACAGGGGATACAGATCGATGATCGGGAGACGGCTCTGTTTAGCGAGCCGCGACGGCTGACGGAGGCGGATGCCGAGATCACGGCCGCCTTGGGGGAGTTCGTCGATGCGAGGGTGTACATCAATCAGTCAACGGTGGGGATTAGTCGGCACGCGCCCGGCGCCGGCAATCCGCGTCTGCAGGCACCGCCGCCGCCCAAAGCCATCGGCCATTCGCACTCACCCTCCTCGTCGTCCTCCTCCGGCTCAGCCCTGCCCGGCCAGGGTCAGCAGCAGCAGCAGAAGCAGCACTACCAGCAGCAACAGCAGCAGCAGCGACCTCCGGGCTATCTGAAGCAGGCGGACAACAAGCCACCGTACAACGGACGCGGCGGCTATCCGGGGCAGCCCATGAAGAACGACATACCCTCGAGTAGTGGCATGGCCCCGCCCCGGGGACCGCCCAGATCTGGTTCTGGCTCCATCTTAAACTCCAACAGCAACTCGTCCAGCGCCACAAACAATGCCACCGGCGGAGCCGCCGGTACGACTCCCCTGGGTCCGCCCTTGTCCACGCAGATGCCCAATGGGCGGGAGAAATCGTTTCTGGGACCACCGGCGCCAGCGCTCCACAATGGCGCTGGGCTCTTTGTGCCTCCAGCGGCCAGCAAGCGGCCCGGCAGCGGAAGCGGCACCGGACTGCAGCCGCCCCCGCCAGAGGTGAGTCCATGAGATTACTGCTTCAAAAGGGAAACCGCTAACTGTTCCAACTATCCTCCGCAGAAGGACATCACCAAGATGCTCAGCGAGATGACGAACAGCTTTCGGGTGACGGCTCCTCTGACGTCGATAGCGGCCACTCCGCATGCCCCGACGCGAGAGAACTACAACCTGAACGGTCCCAACCCGAACAAGTATGCCTGTGGTCCGATCGGCTCCCCGCCCATTGGCTATCAGGCCTCGTCTCTGATGACGCCGCTGTTCCCCCCCATTGCGCCCATCGCCTCGCCCATTACCTCCCTGCTGACGACCCCGCCGCACGCTAGTCAGCTGCCCCTTGGCGGCGCGAGCCCCGCGCTGGCGCCACTGCAACAACTGCCGCCGACACCGCCCAAGGCTGCGTCCGCCCTCTCCCCGCCAGCAGCGGCCAAGCCGCTCAAGACGGAGAAGAACCATACGCTTGAGAAGCAGGATTCATGGTGAGATATGGGAGATTCCCTTGCTTTCAATATCTAATCGTTCTGTTTCGTTTTTATCACAGCCTCGAGAACGATCTGGAGCTGTCCGAATCGGAGGACGAGCAGCGCAAGAAGGAGAGGTAAGAGAGGAGAGCTCTCGGTGGATTTTCGTTGCAGATCACTTACTTAACACTCTTTAATGTTCCAGTAGGTCGGCGGGCAACAGTAGCAACAGTTCCGAGTCGGATTCCAGCGAATCGGGCAGCGAATCGAGCAGCAAGGGTGACCACCAGCAGCAGCAGCAGCATCACCATCACAACCATCACAACCATCACCACCAACAGCAGCAGCAGCAGCAACAACTGCAGCAACAGCAGCAACAGATCCTCCAGCAGAAGCAGCAGGCTCAGCAGATCCTCCAGCTGCAGCAACAGCAGCGACAATTGACGGCGAATGGCAGCAAGAAAAAGTACAGCCATTCGATCATTGCCGGCGGCGGAAGCACAATTAGTGGACTGCTGACGTCCAGTGGATTCGGCAGCGGAGCTGCTGGCAATGGCGGAGGTTCCGCTGTGAGCTCTGGCGGGGGCGGAGGAGGCAGCGGATCGGGCGGAGGATCGGGCAGCAGTTCGGGAATAGGGACCATGAGCAGTGGCAGCTCCTCGAACAAGACGCCCTCGCCCACGGAGAGCAACAAGTGGACGCTGAGTCGCTTCTTTCCGAAACCGGCAAACCAGACCAGCTCTGAGAGCGTCTCGCCCGGGAATGTGAGCATGAAGGTGCCTGGCATCCTACCGGGCGGCGCACAGATCATACCCGAGTCGATTGAGGTGACCACGGCCATTGTGAAGAACGAGAAGATCCACGACGACCACATGGACATGGACGATGTCGAGGAGGAGGACGAAGATGAGGAGCAACAGCAGCAGCAGCTACGCTACGGAGCCGGACTGAGCGTCACCCCAGTGGCGGTGGCCGTCAAGAAGGAGGCCCTGGACGGCGCGGGGGAGATGGGGGGTCTGCCGGCGATACCAAAAAACCAGATAAAACGGGAAGCGGAGGCCCTGCACTCCGCCGCTCGTCTATCGGACTCGGGGACCAGTGGCAGCGGCAGCACCTCCAGCAGTAGCAGTAGCTCGGATAGTGCCCCCGGCGAGGTGGTGCCGATGCCGGGCCCCGGCGAGACGCTGCAGCTTCCGGGAGTACCCGCTGCTATTACGACGGTGATGCGGGTGCACCCGGCCCTGATGCAGAAAGCTCCACCAAATAGTGTCACCCTCACGCCCATTCTGCCGCTCCCCGCCTCGCCCAAGCGCCAGAAGAAGCCGCGCAAGAAGAAGCCCGCTACCAGCGCCCCCATCCTGGACTCCAGCGACGAGGATGAGCCGCCGGCTGCCAAGCATACCATGGAATTGTCTGCAGCAGCAGTGGCTGCAGCTGCAGCTCAGGCCCAGGCCACGGTTCCGCCGCTGGCCGTGAAGAAGGGACGCGGCAGGCCGAGGAAGCAGCAGCAGAGCGGGGGCAGTGGCAACCTGAGCAGTGCCTCGGCCGGCAGCAGCTCCCAGACGAAGGGACCCACGCTGACGGCCGCCAAAAAGCCGCTGGTCAAGGGCCCCGCCATGGCCAATTCGAGGAAACGAGACCATTCCAGCCAGAGCAGCTCCAATGGCAACACGCCCACAAAGAAGCTAGCCATGGGCGCTGGAGGCACGGCCATGTCAGTGCCCATGACAGTGATACCGCCCGGTCCGGCCAATGCGGTGGTGGCGGCCAGCAGCAGCTCCGACGAGGACAGCTCGTCGAGCACCGGTTCCACTGGCTCCAAGTCAAGCAGCTCCTCCAGCAGTAGCGACGACACGGAGACCACCCAGAACACAAAGTGTCGGATCGTCAAACTGAACAAAACGGGAGCAGTGCCACCCCAGGCTCGCTTGATACCAGGTGCTAGCGCGGGTGCTGGTGCGGGTGCCAGTGGGAGCAGTTCTCCGAGCAGCAGCAGCAGCGAGACAGAGGATCATCTGGCCATGAGCACGGCCAGCGCCCTACCTATGGCCCAGCAGTTGATGCAGCCGTACATGCCCCGAGCCGTCAGCCAGCGCAGCCAGCAGCTGAGCAGCTCCGAGTGCTCCTCCTCGAGCGGCAGCAGCACCAGCGGCGACGAGGACGAGGCCAAGCGGGAGAAGGAGCGGGAGCGCAAGCGGAAGAGCGACAAGAACAAAATCAACACGCTGACGCGCATCTTCAATCCCAAGGAGGGGGGTGCCAAGAAGCAGGGCCAGGTGGTGATCATGGATCAGTCGGAGGAGCAGCAGCAGGTGAAAGTCGGCGACGCCTCCTCCCAGCCAGTACCAGTCCAGAGCGCGGCGATGGCCAAGCCCCGCATGACGCCCACCCAGCAGCAGCTGGGCGCTGGCCTGGCCTCGCCGGCACGGACCACGACCCCGCATTTGACATCGCTGATATGCAAGATTGACCTCAGCAAGCTCTCCCGCGAGCGGATCATGCGCCTCAAGAAGCTCACACCCTCCCAGCAGAACGGTCATCTGACGCCCAAGGATCTGGGCACGACCCAGGCACAGGCGCAGGCACAGATACAGGGACAGCCGCAGGCAGTACAGGTTTCGGCCCCGCACCTAACACCCAACGGCTACGCCGTAGATGGGCTTGGCCACGGGCATGGGCAGGGGCAGGGTCAGGGGCATGTGCTGCCTGCAAAGGTGAAGCACGAGCATCCGCATCAGCATCCGGTCAAGCCGGAGCCAGAGCTGGATGCCGGCTACGAGAGCAAGTTTAAACCTGGCAACGTGAAGCAGGAGTTCCAGCTGAAGCAGGAGAGGGACCGTGAGCGGGAAAGGGATAGGGAAAGGGATCGAGAGCGGGAGAGAGAACGGGAACGAGAGCGGGAACAGCCAACAGGAGGGCGTCGGCGCAAGCGCAGCTCCAGCTCCAGTTCTAGTCCGTACAAAGAGAAGAAGCGGAAAAAGGAAAAGTCCGATCATCTGCAGATCAGCAAAGATCAGCTGCTGCCGGTGCCTGTCCTGCTGCCTTCCAACAACCACGAGCGAATGTCCTGCCACGAGCGGTTGTCCTTTGACAAGCTTCAACTGCTCCATGAAGACGCTGCTGCGGCCGCCGCTGCCGCTGTCTCTGCCCCCAACGGCAGTCCCAGCAAGAAGCTGCTGGTAGGGTCCACGCTACCGCCTCCACCACCAACTCCACCGCCATTAACATGCAGCGAAGCTGTGCAGACGACTCCCCCGTCGGCGGCCGCAACAGCCACAGCGGCCACCTCCACGACGGGGACCTCAACGGCTCCACCGGCGCCGGTCATGCGTCTTATATATCGGTCGTACTTTGATCGGGAGGAAGAGCCCCACAGCGATGACCACAGGTAAGAGACCTTCATGAGAATCAATCTGCTCAGCCGTACTGACTCTTGCTCTTTGCTCTCCAATTCCAATCCTCAGAAAAAACAATCAGTTCCTGGTGGAGGCCGTCAATCGGAAGCATGCCGCCGACTCGGAGCGCGACTCCTTCAATCAGGTCACCCTCTATTTGGAGGCCGTTGTCTACTTTCTCCTCACCGCCGATTCCATGGAACGCAGCAGCTCGGAGCAGGCCACATGGACCATATACAAGGACACCCTGTCGCTAATTAAGTGAGTAATGTGTGCCAAAAATGAAAGGGGACGATGCCTGTGACGCCCTTGTAACATATTAAACGTTTCCCATTTTGTTTCAGATTCATTTCCTCAAAATTTCGTCCCTACCAACAGTCAACGAACGGACAGCACGAAACGCACAACAAAGTGGCCATACTCAGGTGAGTGCGAATCTCCTAATCAAATCCAGAAAGAAAAGTTAGCTTCATAGCTATCCTTTCTTCCTGGAACTCTCTCTATATTCATGTTAATCATTTTCCACTCCATTTGCTGTCTGCAGTTTGCGCTGCCAGTCGTTGATATCGCTGAAGTTGTACAAGCTGCGACGGACCAATTGTCGCACTGTCATCAACAGCTTAACGGAGTTCTTTCGCACCGGCAGGGGGGATATTGTCAATGGCAATACGCCGTCCTCCATATCACCATCGAACTCGGTGGGCTCACAGGTAAGCATCGAATTGAAATGCAGTCGAGATTATTTGAATTTGAATGGGATTGATCTGTTGACTGTTTTGGCATTGCAGGGCTCCGGTTCGAATACGCCGCCAGGAAAAATAGTGCCTCAAGAAATACACACTCAGCTGTGGAAGCAGAACGAGTATCTGACCTATCTGAATAGTGCTCACGAGTTGTGGGATCAAGCCGATCGATTGGTGCGCACAGGCAATCATATAGGTTAGTGTTTGGGTGGATGATGCTGCAAAGAGTCGAAAGTAATCGAATCAATGCCACTATTCCATATAGATTTCTTCCGCGAACTGGATCACGAGAATGGCCCGCTGACACTGCATAGCACCATGCCTGAGGTGTTTCGATATGTGCAGGCGGGCCTCAAGACGCTCAGGGATGCTGTGTCGCATCCGACGCAACAGACGCTGCATCAGTCGCACTAGCGACAGCAGGATCAGCCGCAGAGGGAACGAATGCGGAACCAGAACCAGATGCAGAAACAGAAATATAAACATAAACCTAAACACCACCACCAAACGTGTCTAAATAAAAGTCAGGCCAAATTAGCAACTATTATACACTACAATTTACTAATTTAGTTCATCAAGAAACACTATACGAAAAATGAAATGAAATAAAACGAAACTAAATGGAATAATCCAAGAACCTTCCAACAGAACAGTACAGCAAGGAGAGAAGAGAACCAACCAACCAACCAATCAACCAACCACAACACAACAAATGATTTGTTAATAATTTATAGTTTTATATGTATGTATGTATGTAATTTGTATATGCACACCAATTACTTATTTCCTTATGCTCAATTTTCGATTGTTTTTTTTGTAAGCATGTTAAGCTTTATATTTATGCTTAGTTTTAGTTGATATTACCACAGACAAACACACACAAACACATACACACAAACACACACACACACACAACACATTATACACTAAAAGTTAAATTAGCTATGTATGTCTAGACTGTAAGCTCAAACAACCAACCAATCAACAAGTAAGCAGAAAGTGAACCTGAACCTGTTCCTGATCCAGATCCTGGCCCTGAACCCCGTTAACCACCATTGCCCTTTTTCCTGTAAACCCCATGATGAACATTTTAGTTGAATTTTGTTTTAGTATGCGTCAAGAGTAAAGAAAAAGAATGGCTTTTTTAATTGTTTAAGCTTTAGTTAATTTTTTCTTTGCATTGCATTGCATTGGTAAAGAGAATCGATCGTTTTAGCCAATATATTTGTACGAGTATATGCATATTAGCGTGTCTATTTAAAGCAACAAGTTATAGTTATAAATTCCTTGTAATATTTTTGATTATGAATTATGTTTAGTGCAACTATTTTATTTTATTGATTTGAAAGTAATTTTTTCAAAAGCAATCACAACAACGTTTCTAGAACAAAATACATGAAATGAAAGAAAATAAGATATATATTTATATATATATACATATATTACAAATATATCATCGTATATGGAAATTTATAAATTTGTTTGGTTTTATTTCGGATATAATTTATATTTATATTAATTATGTAAATTCAGTATGAACGAGAATACATCGCCCTACCCTGCCAGCACCTACCATAGCTCCCCGAACCGAATCACTACCATACACCTTACCCACACATACATACATATATGTATTTGATCCACATTCGACTTAAAACTTAATGGGTGCCTCAAGACTCTCACACAGACGCAACAAAAAATAGTGCATTAGTAGAATTAAACGAGTTAAAATCAATTGAAATAGACTTGCCCTCAAATCGATATACTTATACATATATTAACTGTACATATAGCAGCCTATATACACTCGAACATATATACAACATACGATATACATATATATCTACATATATTTTTAATATGCCAAACAAAAGCGGAATGCAATAAACTACTTTAAGCCCAATCGAATCGAATCCAATCAGCCAGCACAAATGGGCCCGGCCCTTGGACCCCCACAAATCCACGACAAGACCACCCTAGACCCTGAACAGTGGGATATGGGATGTGGGTTGAAGGATGGGATGGGGTCTGGATGGTGGAATGACGTTGTGGGGGGAGGTCTTAACACAATGTGCTGGCAGCGTTTTGTTGTTGACACTTTTTTGGCGTAGAACGAGAGAAGAAGCGAAATCGAAAACGAAAACCACGAAAATCAAAGCGAAAACGTATGTAACGAAAAACCAAAATGAAAACTCTATTAAACAATATTATTAAATATGGTTCTGGGGAAACAAAGCATTTCACTTTCAACAAATTAAATAAAATAAAGCAACCAATTAAATTGTAGACAAATTTTAAGTTAACAAACACTTGAACGGAACGGGAAACGAACGAGTGGAAAAGTGGAAGCGCAATTTTGTTGTGCAATGCAACTAAGTGTAATTATTATAAATTTAATACATACATACATACATATGTATGTATATGCATTGTTAATAATTCTCAAACGCTGTAAATATTAGTACACAGAGACACAGCCTACACATACATACACAGACACATACATACATACGTACATACGTATATACATACATATGTACATGTATGTACATAGAGACGAGATGCAACAAATCCACTTTTATATAATGGCATACACGTACATACATATACATATAAAGAAAAACAACAAATATACATACATATAAATATATATATATATATATTTTTATATATATACACAGATACAGATGAGATACAACTAAACGACATAGTAATTATACATAGTTAAATTTTTTCAAAACGACAAGATCAACTTGCAGCAATAAGCAACAGCAAAACACCAACAACCACAACAACAACCACAAAAACAAAACAAAAAAACAACCAACAAACGAAATGCGCCTAGAAATAGTTAATAATTATATTTTGTTAAGCGTTATTCTAGTGAAAACAAAAAAAACAAAGAAAAGAAATGAAATCGAGAAAACCACAGAATTAAGTTTTAGGCTCTGGCCATTATTCGAATGTGAAGCAAAGGCAGACACCAAAACGAATGCAAAAACACGAAGTAAAGTTGATCATTAAAACAAAGTAAACGTAAAAGCAACGGTAAAGGTAAATATATATATTTTGTACAAATATAATTAAAAAAAAAAACAAAAAAAAGACGAAAACAAAAACTAAAATAAAAACAAAAACAGTCGAGGCAGCAGGCAGCAGCTAAACCAAGTACACTTATTAAAGTTTAAGCAACAACAACAACAACAACAAAACAACCAATTTAATATGCAATTACCGTAACAGTAGTTGATAAATCAAACGAATAAAACATCAAAAATTGTAACATTTAATAACGCCCACCCCCATAAGTCGTTTCATTTTTAATCCCTGGTGCAGTACATGGTCCTAGTACATGAAATGGATTATATATGTACATATTTTTGATTCAGATTCAAAAGTATATTAACATTTTTAAATAAATTTGCTATTTTTCTATGTTCTGGATTCGATTACAAATAATAGGAATAACCCTACTGTCACTATCGATTCTATCGATGTTTTCGTCCACTCCACAAACAATCGATAGAGCAACAACAGCTTTTAAATTCAACACAAGTGAATTTTGTTTAGTTCAGTTCATAACTAAAAATAATCCCTGAATTAGTAAATTTGTTATAGTATTAACTAAGTCCTCGAGTTTGAAACTATTTAAAATAGAAGAGATTCTGGCGAAATAACCTGATACAGCAGATTTAAGCAGTTTTGAGTAAAAACACACATTCCTCTATCGGCATTGGTAAGCGCTCACGAAAAATTGCCCCACGCTAAAACTAAAACCCAAACCAATCTCAGAATACCCGAGGAGCCGAAGTTGGAACGTAACTCCAAAAAAACACCAAAAAATGACCTGGAGCTGCAATTGAGACTATCACCAGAAAAAGAATCCCCACAAGAGGCGATATGAGTAGTAATGTGGCAAATTCCTTTATTAAGGAAAATATAAAGAGAAATGCAGATGGGGAGAAAGGCCCTGGCACTGGCAATCCAGAGAAAGTCAAAATGATACCATCTTGTACAACTGTTTTTGATTTAAACGAGGACTGCTGGATACTCATAACGGACTATCTCAACGTAAGAGAGCTGCTAAGCCTTGTTTCGAGCCTGGGTTTTTGGAGAGATCTTCAAGAGATACGCAAACCGTCGATACAAACATATTGATGAATCGTTGACGAGTAGTATAAACATCGTTTTAGTATAGTGCCTCAGTTATAGCCTATTTACACTACAGTGAGTTACCACATTTATCGATAGGTAACTCAATAACTCAGAATTTGGATTTACACTATGCCAAAGTTGAGTTATTGAGTTATTGAGTTTCGGGCTGCTGGCACGTGCTTGTCTACGAAAAATTTGTTTTATTTCATTTTATTAATATGAATGCCGAAAAATTAATGATTCTCTATGTGGCAGAGCAAGAGACAATAACGACGCTGCAATGTATGGAGTTGGCGACGAAGTCTGCAGCAACTGTGGAGTATTTGGATAAAATTTCGCATTGACATTTCCATTTCTAGTGCTTCCATTTTATATTAAATATGTATCCCAAATTATAATAGCCGCTATATGGATCTATTTGGAGGACGCTGCGAATAACCTTGGAATCCATTTTTTAAGGAAAATTTCCGCAGGGTATTGAAATTGCATGGCTGCAATTGCAAATATGTTGAATTTTGGCTATATGTACATATACATTACAAATGTACAGAAATTAAAAATTTTTAAATTGGCAATTGTTTATAATTATTTAATTTATAATAATTCATTTTAGCGTTTGGCTAAGTTTTTCCGACTGAATTTTAGAAATCGACTACATTGTTTATATGGTTTTTAATAATAAATTATTTTTTACGCGGCAAAATTTAAATTTTGAGCTGTAAATTTTTGTTGTTATTAGTGGTGATAATTCCACGACAGGCAGATCAGGGTTGAAATATTCGGAAAATCGGACAAACTCAACAAAACGCAACCAAAACTCAACTTTTTTGCCACCTCTAGGTCCCCTATGCTTCCCCATGTAAACGAAACTCGAGTTTTGCCCGAAACTCAATAACTCAATAACTCAACCGTAGTGTAAATAGGCTATTATTCGACTGATATCTGGCAGCGATAGAATGGTCGATATTTGATAGTTATGCTACTGTAGATATATTTTATACAATTTTTTTTTATCGATGTCGATCTATTTCTAATCACACCCATCCCTTATGCAGCTAAAATTTCTCGCTTCACACCACTGGGCACGCGCAAAGTTTCGTAGAAAATCGGCCGAAAGCTGTTGCCGCCATTGAAACTTTAGTTAAGTAGGAACTTCTTCGATGCAACCAGCATCCCAGCATATGACCTCGTTTCCACAGCTAAGGAATCTTTTGCCTCAGACCCCAACAAAGAAATATTAATACTCGGGAGCAGAGTGCTGCCGCCGCCAAAAATTCACAGGTGATGGGTCTTTTGAATCATAACCTCTTGCCTAACAATAGCGGAGTGAATAGAAAGACTTAAAAACGTCGCCTCCAACGCAAGCGTTCCAAAATCCATGAGCAGAGTCTAGAATTCTCTAAAACAATAGCTGAAACATCATGTAGGACCCTGCTGTGAATGCAATGTTTAAGGGCCAAGCAAATGGTAAGACCAAAGGCGCCGGCTACAGAGAATGTTCCTTTCATAAACAATATCCTCCCAATTGTACAGTACCGGTTGTGAGCGAGGAGCCCACTCTCTAGGTTTCCCACTGGCGCCATGAAAGTAAAGGAGGAGACGTCTCAGGCTAGAATGCCACAGTGTAATGTTAATGCTAACCGCGTTGCTTGACGCACTCGATGAAATTCCAACGGACTGGCTGCGTACGGATGATCCCATGGAAGTTGATCCAGTGCGTCTCCAGTGAGTTTTCGAATTTTGTGTAAGGTGAGACTGACTCAGAATCAATTAGAAATCAATCAATTTAAACAAAAATAGGGAATATTTCCAACTCTACCAATTGAAATAAGTAATTAATCTGAAATTAACGTAAGAGTAGTTTCTTTTAGTACAATTTTAACATCTATTAGGGTTAAAATAATTACAGTTGTAAGGTAACTGAAGCTAAAAACTGTTTATAACACTTTGAGCTCGTCCGTGTGTGTGCAGGTTGTTGTACACGTGCACAAAACAAGCTACAAAACGAAGAGCAGAGGTTGTTGCATATATACATATGTATGTGTAGGTGAGAGCGGTTGGGGGGTGAGTATTAGTGGGTGGGTGGTGTAGGAGTGGTGGCTTTCTGCTCGCAGAGTAGAGTTCAATGGTCTTTTGACACAAATGATGTCAAGTTGAGCTTGCTGCTCGTTCGCTCGCTCTCTGGATTCCCTCCCCGCCTCTCTCGCAGTCAGCTGCCTTGCATTTGTTGCTATTTAACTGTTTGTTTGGGTGCCTTTTTGGCTGCTCTTTCGCACAGCGATGCCGTTGCGGCCGGCTTGAGATGCTCGGGCGGTCGTTCTCTCCTGGTGTGCGCTCTCTCTCTCTCTCGAACGAAGAACCTACCGCAATTCGTTTCGTGTTCATCGCTACTGCTAGCTGCATTTCATTTCCTTGTTTATGTTTTGCGAACGAATGTAGGCTATTCGGCTAAACGACGAAGCTTGGCAAGTGCAGCTTAAACTGTAGAGAGTATAACTATCTGATGTGAACGAGAGAGAGAGAGAGAGAACTCTACCGCTATTTCCCCCAAGCGAGTGCAGCGCTTGCTGCTTGCGCTGTTGCTGCTTCTGGCTCTGCCTGTACCTGCGCAATTTTCGCTGCAGCTTCTTGTTATTGTTGGAGTTGCTGACGGCCTCTTCGCTGCCCTCCTCATCTGCTGGCTGGCTCTTCTAATTCTTGTTCTTCTCGCTTGTGAGGGGGTACAATGTCACAATTTTGGATTAATATTGCACAAAGTGTAAATGATAAGAGGCTACTGTCTAGGGTGTCCTATGTACATACATCGTACTGTCAATTACATTCAAAGCTAACCTTTACGTTCTTCAAATCATTAACTAGCCCTTAGATATGCTGATGCTGTTTTTGTTCCACTGTGCATGCCAATGCAAAAAACTACGCAGTTGTTATGCCTTGCTCTCTCGTACTCGCGTACTCAACTGTACGCCGCCAATGGCACAACGAGGAGCGGAGGAGCTGCTGCTGCTGCTGCTGCTGCTGCTGCTGCTGCTGCTACTGGTGCAGCGGCAGCGCAGTCGCGAGTCCTGGCTGCATTTATCCTGGCGGCAATCGAACACAACCCATTTAGTTCTTGCACTCTCGACAGCAAGTTGTGTTTTTTGATTCTCGTCGTATTGTCGTCGTTTATAAATTATTGTATATTGGTATCAAAATACACACATCTAGCATACGCATACTCACACAACCAGCCATACACACATCTTTGTAATGCCACACACATATATGCAAACATGAATATATAGTGCTACATACATATGTACATAAGTATATGTATCGGAATCAGTTTGAAAATTCTTCAAATGTGTGTGCGTACGTGCTCAACTAGTTTTTAAAACTCATTTGCAACGCAATGAACCAAATTCTCAAGTTTTTCTAAAACGAAAACGCATAACGGAAAGTTGTGAAAATCAGTGAGGAATATTTTGCGGCGCCGACGAGCCAAGTAAGAAAATGGTGAAATCAGTGGGGGATCCGCAATTACATTTTACATTTTATTTGCCATGCAAAAGTGCCCACACCCAAAGTCGATTTTTCACTTTGCATATAGCAGAGTAGAGAACCACCTCCCCTCCCCTACCCTCCCCTCCCATTCCCTTCGGCCCACAGCACACAGTCCCCAGCCCTCGTATCGGGCGATAGTAAAACGGGGCTCAATGGGGAGGCTCTCTGTCGGCAGAGTCGCATTTTCTCTACACTCTGATATGTATTTGCTGCCCACACACAGTCGCACTCACACAGTCACACAACCAACTGCACACTCATGCACGAAGCTGCGATTCGTGCAGCGCCGGCCGCTGCCTGCAGTCGCCATTTAACCTAAAAAACGACGTTGATCCAGGAGCGGATACTGCCGGGAGGAGGGATGGGGTCGGAGAGCCTTCTGCAGAAAAAGCTTTGCAGAGCTCAGAGCGCTATTTTTATAAAAGGGATGTAATTATTGATGTTCGGTGCGAGTTACTTTTACCCTAGATCTTACATATATTCATAGTATATTTCATTTAGTTTTCAAATGCGATTTGCACAGGATGCACAGCGGCCACGGTTTTTTGGAGCCAGATTCGGTAACAGTAGGCATTATATACATATGTACCAGACCACCCACCCCTGGGTTGGAGCTGACGTTAGCGTCAAAGTCAACGTCAACGTCAGCTTGCAGCTAAACTTACTCTCTGCTCTCGCACTCTCTGGTGCTGGTTTGGTTCTCCCTACTGCTCGGGACTTGCATATCTTGTGGCGCGCTCAGCTGACAGCTGACTGCGCTGCCTGCGCTTCTGCTGCAGTTTTCGCTTTTTTGCTCTCTCTCCCGTTTATTTTTGCCGCACCCAAATGCGAAGCGGCCTCTATAATTCAGCTTTAGACATTCTTCTACGTTCCTTACTAGTCCTTCTACTCCCTCTGTCTCTCTCACACTCTGTTTCTCTCTGCCTATTTATACGGTGGTTTTGGCAAGGTGTGTCACTTTTTTGTTTTGTTCTTGCATTTTGAATAGCTCCTTAACCGTGTCTGGCAAATACATACATACACATGTGTACACATGTGCATATGTATTGATGTAGTTTCCTATAGTTCCGCATCCATGTAAAGCTCTATTTCAGCCATACATACATACATATGTACATACATCAATTAGATGGTAGGAATTTGTAACAATTTATTAAAGATAATTATTGGCTTGTGCTCCATTATGTGTGGGCGTGTTTTTGGTGGGAAAAGTGGCAAGTGTCGGACGTACGGTTCTGGGAGTGGAACTATAATAATCCTTACTAAGGTTAAACACTGTTTGTAGTCCTTTTAATGTATGACTTATTCAAAATTTGAGCCCGTTTTCTTAGGCACGAAAAAATCATGCAAAATTCAATGCAAATGAAAGTTTATTTAAAGTTTCTCAATCAAGAACATATGTACATACATATGTATGTATGATGATAAATCTATTTCAGGTGTTTCAGTATCAATCGGACATGGGCAATATGGTTTTCAATTATCAGTTGGTACAACTGTTTTTCTACCACAGATTGGAACATCAACTGTAAATAATTTCAGCTGTTTAGTGTTTTGGAAGCCTCTTTCTTTCGGATGCTATGGGCTTATCAAATATGTAGATTACCATAAAGGAATTGCAAATATTTTCACATGAGTTTTCACACGAAATCCAATTATAAATTACCTTTCTCCGCTGCCTCTGAAATACATAGATACATTTATATGTATGTATGTGTGTGCGTGTCCATTGGATGTATCTGTATGTATGTAGGTGGGGGTGATCCATTCCAAACGGATTTCTCTTCCCTTTGCGGCGACAAAGAGCAAGCATTCGACAAGTTGGCCAACTCAACCGCACTACAGTCAACAATCTCTCCCTCTCTCTCTCTCTCTGTCATTCTCTGACGCTCAGTATCGCCGCTTCGCTCTCCCGTTCCGTTCTTGGACTCGCTCGGGGCATAAAAATACTTTCCACGCCGCTCGCCAAATCATTTATTTCTGTTCTGTTGAGTTGCAGGAACGCGTTCTTTTCTACTTTCCGTTCGGTTTTATTTCCTTATTATTATTATTATTATCGTTATTGTTATTACGAATTAGTTGCACGTTTCGGTTCGGTTCGATTCTGTTCTGTTCTGTTTAGTTCGGTTTCTCCTTTTTCCAACAAATGAAATTTCATCAATATAATTATAATCCCTCCAATTAACGAAATATATTTCCCTTCCTTTCGGTTGTCGCTTTGTTTTGGTTGTGCTTTCTTCCAATTCGGATTCGGTTCGGTTCGGTTTGTGTCTCGGTTATTATTAAAATAAATATTCTCGCGTTAAACCAAACATCCCACCCATCCATCCCCCCCAGAAAATTGTTTCGTAATCGCACTGAAATCGAAATCGAGAAACCAGCAACAAGTTATCCGCGATCCGAGACCAGATCCGTCCAACGTCCAGCCCTTAACAGGAGGAAAAGGTAACAGAATCAGGCTGGTTTCCACGAGAGTTTATATAATTTGGGAAATGAATTCAACGCGAGAGTATTTCCTTCAAACAGTGTGCTGGGGGATGCGAGGAAAACTCTGCTGCCACTTAACCTCACATATGCGTCGAGCAGCCACAGCTCCGACGCACAGTGGGGCCATCGACGGAACAACGATCAAAATATGATTTTATATGGTATTTTATGCAATTTGATTTTGAAAACCTCTGGAAAGTTCTCTATTCGTTTTATCTTTTGCCACCCATTTTCCGGCTGGGAACCCACTGTGCAACGTCATCAGCTGCTGCGAGGCTTTTGCTGCTTTAAAAATATTTTCGAAAATACAAGTATAATTTGTGCCGGCTATGGCTACGCAGCAGAACAGCTCTTCTGTTTCGTATAGCCCAGCATTTGTTTGTTTATTTTTAAAATATTATTTTCTCGCACGATTTACGCTGCGAAATGCAACAAACTGCCAGAGATGCAAAAGATGATCCCATAATGATAGGTAGATACACTTGTAGATCACTTTTCGAATTAGAAATAGTTCGTTCTTCCATTCGTTTCATATAAATACAAATCTCTTTCACTGCCCACCTTATAATGGGAAAAGTACGAGTACACAGACATGTGAATGTGTGTGTTTATTGCAGGCCGCAATCGTCATAAAGGCACTAAATTGAACATATGCTAAAAATACAACTTACTATACGAGAATGTGTAACAAGAAGCAGAACAGAGACCACCATCCATCCATCCATCCATCCGGCGTACTTACGTTAACGATTTAATCCATATATTTGACGTATACGTACTATCCGGTATTTAGGTATGGGCTCCCAAGCAAAGCTACATTTCATTTGCCATTTCGAATGTATTCATTTGTTTATTTATTGTGTATTTCAATGTCTTTCAACGAAAAGAAAAGCTCTCTTAATACAAATCTGAAGAGATCTCCCTCGGTCCGGTCCGTAAAGAGTTGTTTATAGAGACAGAAACAGAAAGAGAGAGAGAGAGAGAGAGAGTGGCGTATGTGTGAGGCGCATGCGTTGTCGTCGTAGCTGGAGAATGCACAATATTTTTGTTTTATTTGTGGGAAAAATGAATGAATTCAATGGAGAAAATCATTTAAAGAGCGGGATCGGGTGCGGATATCAATAAATCAGAGGGACATATCATGAAATGGTCTCCAATCTGCGACCAATCTATGACCTCCTTTATGTCATCATCTCCAGCCCAATAGGTTGAGGTAACAGTTGATGGGGGGATATCAGCATATCGGCCACGCCACCAGTCCAATTAAGGGAGACCACATTTTAATTGCATCGATTTTTCAGTCATTCCCACCGCCGGATCTAACCTTCCCCTCCCCCTTTGTGTCATGCAGTCAGCCAGCAAATGTGTGGCAGCCACAGCAACAAAGAGCTCTCCTCACGAGCATTTCTACGGTTTCATTAAAGAAAAACAAAAGCATTCACTTTCGTGTTTCCACAGGAGAAGCGGGGAGAGCGGAGAAAGCGGGCCCTGCCCGCATTTCATTTAAATTGAATTAAAATAATTGATTTTTATTGAAACTTTGTTTGGCTTTTTGGCACTTCCTTTTCAGTAAACTTTCGGGCACACAAGCAACCCATACGTACCCATACGTATACGTGGTATACGCGCTCCTAACTAGGCTATAGAAAACCCCTGAGATCGGTCCACCAGCCAGAAAGACTTTTGTGTTCCACTTCGGTTGATCCACTCTCTGTGAGCCACAGGAAAGGGTAAGTGATCAAAGATATTACATATAGACTACGAAATTCAGTAATAATTTATTTGTTGTGTTCTCTTGCAGATCCCCCTGCAGTATTATCTGAAGATCAACTCTATAAACTCTTCCTTCCCCCCTCTATTACTGTCTCGTGAACAGGTTTTCGCCAAAAATAAATCAGTAAAGTTCATGTTTATGCCATGAAAGGTAAGATTTCTAATGGGCGTTTGGTTGTTCATTTCAGCAGCAGCCACATCATGGTCGAGGGTCAGACAGCCGTGCAACAGCAGCCCCAACAGCAGCCACCTGCTGGAGCTGCCAGCAACACTGCCAGCAGCAGCAGCAGCAACACCACCACCACAGGAACAGGCGGAGGATCTACAGGATCTGCGGGAAACGTGACGAGCAACAGCCAGGCGCAGACCAACGGAGGCACAGCCTCGACATCGCCTGCAGCAGCCGGATCTGGTTCTGGGTCTGGATCGACGGCAATTGGATCGAATGCCAGTGGCCAGGCATCCAATGCCAACAACTCTACAGCGAATAACAACAACAACAACACCACTGCTAACAACAATAACAACAACAACAACAACGAACCAGATCCCAAAACCAATCTGATTGTTAACTACTTGCCACAGACAATGTCCCAGGATGAGATACGTTCGCTGTTCGTTAGCTTCGGCGAGGTGGAGAGCTGCAAGTTGATACGCGACAAGGTGACAGGTGAGCACGGTGCACCGAGTAGGATACTCAACTGTCATCCATCAATTAATCCCACCCTTCGGTCTCCCATCTGCCGATTTAGGCCAGAGCCTGGGCTATGGCTTCGTGAACTACGTGAAGCAGGAGGATGCCGAAAAGGCCATCAATGCACTGAACGGCCTGCGGCTGCAGAACAAAACCATCAAGGTATCCATTGCACGGCCCAGCTCGGAGAGCATCAAGGGCGCCAATCTCTATGTATCGGGTCTTCCAAAGAATATGACACAGTCGGACCTCGAATCATTGTTCAGTCCATACGGCAAGATCATCACTTCGCGCATACTTTGTGATAATATCACCGGTGAGTCCTGGTGTCCTGTAAAAAGAAAGACACAGAGAGATAGAGAGAGATGAAGTTGAATACTAAAGGAATATCAGAACTCAAAACCCAAACCCAGATCCTAGAGGAATCTTCAATCCATTACTATTCTCTTTGATCATTTAAAGCATGACCAAGTATCCCGTACTTAAATATTTCAATATACCTACTATATACTCGTACTACTTAATACATATACTATATACTACTCGTATTCTTCGATTCATTTGTAGCCTCCTAGCCATAGCGCGCACAAATTTGATTTCGAATCTTGCTGGCGCTCTCTCCACAAATCTAATTATGAGATCTCCCTTCTGTTTCCTTATTATTGATATATGGACATTTATAATTAATGCAAATTTTATTTACTATTTTATTTTTACATGTAATAATCGAACCAAATAAGATGAACATGCGCCGGGTATGTTTTTCTTTTAAACATTTTAATTTATCGCATTGTATCATTTCCCTTTAATTTCCAATTGCTCTTTTGCCAAATGCAGTTCATAATACAATAATATTTCGAATCATTTCTGCAATTTCCGCACTATATGTATAATACAATACCATACCCGTACAATCTTTCGATCACTTGCATTGCTTTCACCTTTCATTCATTTTTCACATCACATTCGACAAATGCATGTCAATCCATTACATTTAGAGGTCGCAGCTTGCTTTTGCTTAAAATTAATGTGTATCTACATTTGCATCTGTATCTGTAGCGGTTCCGTGTACCTGTACTGCACTCTGACCATATTCCCGATCAATTGCAGGTCTCTCCAAGGGCGTGGGCTTTATACGCTTCGATCAGCGCTTTGAGGCCGATCGGGCCATCAAGGAGCTGAACGGCACCACTCCCAAGAACTCCACCGAACCGATAACCGTCAAGTTTGCCAACAATCCCAGCAGCAACAAGAACAGCATGCAGCCACTGGCCGCCTACATAGCGCCACAGAACACCCGAGGCGGTCGGGCATTCCCGACGAATGCCGCTGCCGGAGCTGCAGCCGCAGCAGCAGCCGCTGCCATACATCCCAACGCGGGCCGTTACAGGTCAGGAAAAGGCGGATAGCGAAGGGAGCGGCTGGGGTCGTTAGAATAAGTTTTATTTGCATGCCTAGATACATATACTTATATCTTATATAGTCGTAGATGTAAGACGATCTATGTGTTTGTTTGACCCTCTTCTGCAGCTCGGTTATCTCTCGATACTCGCCGCTGACCAGCGATCTGATCACCAATGGGATGATTCAGGGCAACACCATTGCCAGCTCCGGCTGGTGCATTTTCGTCTACAACCTGGCCCCCGAGACCGAGGAGAATGTGCTGTGGCAGCTGTTTGGGCCCTTCGGAGCCGTGCAGTCGGTCAAGGTGAGGCGCGGGACCAATCAATTTTGTGGTCTTGCATCAACTGATTGTTGTACCCCCCAGGTGATTCGCGATCTGCAGAGCAACAAGTGCAAGGGCTTCGGATTCGTCACGATGACCAACTACGAGGAGGCGGTGCTGGCCATACAGTCGCTCAATGGCTACACGCTGGGCAACCGGGTGCTCCAGGTCAGCTTCAAGACCAACAAGAATAAGCAAACGTAATTACTATCCAAGTTGGCTGCTGTTGTCAATGCCAATGCGGCGGCGGCGGCCTTGGCGGCCAATGGTCTGGTGCTCCACAACCATCGTCAGAACAATCAGAACAACATCAGTAGTAGCATCAGCAATTCGAACAATCCACATGGCAAATTTGCTAACCACAACAACAGCAGTAGCAACAACAGACAGCACAACACCCACAACAACAGCCATAACAGCAGCAGCAGCAGCACGAGCAAACAGCAGCAGCAGCTGCAGCTGCAGCAGAGGCTCCAAGCAACGACTCAAAGCAACAAGCAACAATCAATGCCGCCACCTAAGAGATCATCAAACAACGCTGCAGCAGTCGCAGCAGTGGCAGCGTCCATTGGCGATGCTGGCACCAGCACTGGGACTAGCACTGGCAATGGCGCTGCCGCTGCCGCCGCCTCCTCCTCCTCGGCTCCGTCGTCGAGCAACATTTTGAAAACATCCACAAAGTTCATTTACAACAAGCCACAAAATCAATTCGAACTGCTTCAGCAACAGCTGCAGCTGCAGCAGGAATTCGCTCAGTTCCTGACAAACGTGGCCAGCAGTGCAGTCGGATCCGGATCCAGCAGTGCAGCCAGCACATCAGCAGCAACAGGAGGCTCCATGGGTGGCCATGGAAGCCAGCGGAACGGAGGAGGAGGAGGAGGCGGCGGAGGAGGAGCCCTGGGTATGGGCATGGGCATGGGACTGGGACTGGGAATGGCAGCCAATGGATCGTCATCAGGTGCTGGCTCTGGGAACAAGAACATGCCGTCCTGGTCGAATTGGTTCTTTTAAAGATCCCCGTTACTACTTCCTGTTATCCTTTAGTTACTTTCTTACGAGCCCCTTTTTGAATTAATTGATTGCTCAATTTGTTAGGAACATTTACCTTCATTTACATACTTCAAATTATGTACTTTGTAAGCTGGCTAAGAGGCAACCCTTGGGGGCTATTAATGGATGTAAAGCCCTCCTTGGCGCAGGCCAAGGCGATTATTTTTTCATTTCATTTTGTTAGCTTAAATCCAAAGCATTAGGTAAAGCAAATCCTAGTTTAAGTTGATTTACTTTTCGATGAATTATGAATTCGCGTTTCGTTTTGTATCCCACATCCTATCCTCCTATATACATCAATCGGGCCCGTGATTGAATAAGTACTACAAAATAAGTACAACTTACCATTATATTTTATTCGTTAATGCACTTTTAAAGAAACATCTATCTAGTCGCCACTAGTGGACAGAATGGCTTCCAAGAAGGGAATAAACTGAGAAACTGAGAAATGGAGAGACGTAAAGCTGTAGTTAAGTTTTTGTTTGGGATGTACTCCACTCCACTTTACTCTACTCTACCCCTGCTCTGCTCTACACATATTTTTAAACAGAGCAGGGGCAAAACAAGAGGAGGAGTGGAACATTTTGATGGCAATGAAGCCCACAATCCACCAAAGAATGAGAAACAAACATGACAAATATTTAAGCTATAAATAAATGTATAAATGAGATACGAAAACAGAACTGAATGCGTAAACAGATACAAGTAGAGACGTTTTGGTTTGGCATATAGTCAGGCCGGGCCGTTTTGCTAATAGACAATGCAGAGCAGAGAATGCGAGGGAAAGCTAGATGCTAGATGCAAGATACAAGAAGAATACGAGAAGCAACCAAACAAGACATGCATATGTTTATGTTTTATATTAAATGTATAACTTTTTCTAAAATAAACGATGTATGCATAATATACCTACATATAGTCGAACCCTTTATTCTATCCCCACCACCATCCCATCCCATCCCCCATTCCATAACGACATTTGTTCGAACCCCCAAAGGTAATCTTCTCCTCGTCATAAATTCATACATACTGCCCCCCATCCCTGCCCTGACTCTCTGGTGTCACGCATCTGAAACACACACATAAAATGGCAGCAAGAGCTAATGAGAATTTTTCGAATACAACGAATAAATGTTTAAGAAAAATCGAAAACAGCAAACAGGCAAACGCATGATGGATGACAACAAAAGATAAAACTGATAACAGATAGCATAAATAATACGATGCGAGAAAAGTGAGACCATAATAGTACTAATCTAATCAACGATTGTAAAGCTAAAACAAAGCCAGCTACTAAATCGAAGCACGCCATTCCAAAACGAAGCTAAAACAAATGTAACTTTAGACAAAGATCAGAACAGTCCCTCCCTAGACAAACAAGCATAGCAACAAATAAAATGAAGTGAAGTGAAATGAAATGAAAACGAAAATGAATAAGTGAAAACCAGAGCGAGAGTACGTAACGTAACTTAGATTGAAAAAACGCGTTTCAGCATAACGAATTTGTTTTAACCCAACTCAACAGCAATATCAAAAAAAGCGAATACGAAAACAGACAAAACGAAACGAAAGTAACATACAAGAAATTAATGAACAAGTTAAACAAATTGCCAAACTAAATATAATAAATTTTTAAATACGAATATGGAAGGCTGGGATGGCCGAATGGAGAGATAGTGTTTCCGAGAGTCGAGATAGAGATAGGGGAAGGGAAGTGTATGGAAGGAAGGTCGATAAAATGAAATCATGGTGCTTGACAGATTTCCTTGCAAAACTACAAATGCAAATGCAAATGTGTCCCTAAAGAATTCAAAAAACCGAAAATCGAAAAAAAAAATTATGAATTTAGTTGTAGAAATACCCAAAAAACTAAAATGGACAATTCTATTGAGAAGAAAAGAACTAAATGGCTTGGGAAAGGTAGGAGATTGATTTGATTTTAATTGGTGTTTATAATTTGTATCTTACGATTATGAGAATATGATTTGTATCCGTCGATTCCCTTGCCTGGTAAATAAGGTCCCCCGAAACGTAAAATTTGCAATGTTAAGAGACAAAACTATGCTATAGCACTATACGAAAAATCTATAACTATTTATGAAACAAAAAACAAAAACAATTATTATATATGATTAACAATATATTGATGTTGTGTATTGCAAATTTTAAATGTTTATACATCTACATACATACCAAGGAAATTATTACGAAACGAATACTAAGTCATGGCAGGCATAGAGGCAAACCGGGAAGGAAGGAAACCATTTTCATGTATACGTCAACGTCAGTAAATTAATTGCATACTATTTAAAAACTTATTACCAGAAATGATATATATATATATACATAGTACGTGCATATATACTTATAGTTACGATTATGGTTACGAATATATTAGGTATGTGCGTGTGTAGTGCGTAGCAGCAAAGCAGCAAAATGCCAAGCCTCCAGAATTGTATGTAGAGCTCTCCATAGCTATAGCATCCACTATTCCTTCACTTTACTCTCCTTCCCACATCAGAAGAAAACAAAAGTAAAACTAAACTATAAGAATATTCTCCTACACACACACAGATACACACCCATACTCACACACACACACACACAGAAAGACACACCCAAAAAAAAAAAAACACATACTCATGCGCAAATGCTTGACTGAAAAATTAAATAGAATTCTTGCTTTTTAAGCGGTAATAAGAAAGAAAGAATGAATACCTTCCAGAAAACAATTTCTGGGCAGGTTGGGGGAAACTCTAGCTCGGCCCAAGAAATCAATCACTACAAGAGAAAACACCAAATGAAAAGTTTTTATACAAAATGTAGAAATCGAGGCACCGTTTTTTGTGCATTTGTATGGGATTCCATGCTGCATGCTGCATGCCGCATGCCGCACTGCGGACATCGGACTGCAGACTGCAGGGATGCCATTCCACATTGGCGGACAGGATCTGTGCAACAGGAGATCTCTGTGTGCGTAATGCAATTAAGAATAAAAGTATTGTAAAAGTAAAACCCGAACAACAACCAAAAGCAATCGATTATATACATTTTTTAAGAGGAAATGTTTTATAGTAAGGGAGAAACAGAAGACAGAAAACCGAAAACAGAACATAAGAGGAGGAGGAGTAGGAGTAGGAGGCGAGGTAGCCCGAAGAAAACCAAGAAAGTATTTTAAAAATTTAAATATATACATGAGTACTATATATACAATATATTATATTATATATACATATTATATACTTAATGGGTATGGTAACGAACAAAAACACCGCACAATAATATACAAAACAAAGAAAAACGGCGATGAATGGGAAGGAAATGGAAATGGAAACGGAAATGGAAGGGTAGAGAAGGGAAATACATAGGAGAGGCGTCATGAGAAACATACGTAAAGAACAAAGTCCGCGAAGGATAACACTGATAACAGAACGCAACGTTTAACTAAATGCAGAAAAGACTAAGGAATCGAGAAAATACTAAAAAGAAAAGAAAAACAGAAAAAAAAGAACAGAATACAAAGAACAAAACCACAAATGGAACGAGCAAATTTATAATTTTTACATGAAAACGCAATAATGTTAACATTTAAAGAAGAAAAATAGAAAACAAAGCGCATATCTTGAGAAACGAAGAAAACGAGAGGCAAGGCAGAGTCTCGCCGCGGAGAACGGAATCGAAAACAAAAACAAAAAACAAAAAAAATACAAAAAATACGAAAAGTTACCACAAATTTTAACTAAAAAACAAGTGAGAAAGGCTTATAAACGGTACACTTTTATACTTTTACACCAAAACCAAACCAAACCAAACGAAACAAAAAACCAAAGAAGTACGAGTATGTAAAGATAATGCATGATTGATTGATTGATTGATTGATTGATTGATTGATTGATCTGTTTGTCGTTTCTAGAGGCACATTCGCGTTTTGGAGCCAATAAGGTTGTGCAAATGCCTGCAGACTTCCGACCGGAAGCGGAAGTGGCCGGAAGCCTGCAGCGCTCTCTCTCTCTTTAAATGTCTGTTTCTCTCACACACACACACACACAACACATGCAAACACACACCCTTCCACACACACACACACACACAGGCACTCTTTTCTCTACTATTGTAATCTCACCTAAATAAATGTTGGATAGCAAAGCCCCCCTCCCAAAAGGAACTTACTCACAGATACTTACGATCTATTCGAGAAATGTGCAAAGAATCGGTGGTAATTAGCTACAATAATTGACGGCTTGTGGACGAACACATCTAAGCTCTTCCAGGGGCGCTTCCTGCAAGATCTGTTGAATGGAACACGGGTGGTTGGTAGATAAATTACATATAAGACTGTGGTTAAAACGAAATGGGAAATGGGAATAGGAAATGCAACAGAACTTGCAGTCGAAGCTCCTGCTAAAATTTGAGCAGTTTTTAGTTATATTTTTTGGTTTGTTTTGGTGCTCCACACGATTCTCTTTAAAGTCCAGATCAGATATTTGTTTCTGCTCCAACATCCTCCCTCGAAACCAGACCCGGCTATCGAACAGATTAGAAAAAAAAACACACACACACAAGCCGAGCCGAACTTTCTAGACGCGAGTCGTCATCGGTAAGGTAAAGGTGGATAGAAGCTCTCTCTATATGTTTAAATGTTGAAGAAATACAAATAAAACTAAAAGTATATTATAAATTAATTCAAAAACCAAATCTTAGTCGAAAAGAACTTAGTCAAAGGTACTAATTTTAAGCACTATTGTTAAACGCAAGTCGAAGGCAAAGGGCAAGGCATTGAGGCATCAAGCGGCACTAAGCTGCGTTTAGCCGAAATGGAAAGGAAAGATATATGTGGATTATGGAATATGGAATCTAAACTCAACTCAGAACCTTAGTGGCATTCGCTCTTTCAAGCTCAACATAAGTTTAAATAACATATTGAATTTCACATAAGAGATTATAATGATTCCATTTAATTTCTATTTGTCTATGGGTTAGCTTATACAATACTTATATGTATGTATGTACTCGTATGTATTATGCCACATATTATATACGAAAACTATGCAAGTCAAGTCAAGTCAAGTTTCTTTCTCGTCGTTATAAACATAGTCAAAATATTGGTGGACCGTATCGTATTGTATTGTATTGTATTGTAGTAGCAAATATGTATTTATCTTTAATCATCACAGACAAAACCGAAACGAAACGAAATGAAAATGAAAACGAAACTAAGCCGAAACAATTATTCCAATTTAATTAACGTGCATAAATTATATATTGAATTATTGTCGAGTCGAGTTCTCTCATATGTACGGACACAAGACCTTAAGCGATTTTCTTCGAATTTTCATTATTAATTAAACTTAAAGACGAAACCAAGAAACCAAAACCAAAAATCACAATATTCTGTGCGATAAAATCAAGCAAATTTATATAGCATATTTATGGTATACTCTGTGCAAGATTTATTAAGAATCAATTAACTTCATTATGGATTACTCTGAGAATTTACAAACAACAACAAACAAACACACGCGACACACGATGAATGAAACCAACAATTTATTCCAATAAAGCTATGAAATGATGTGTTTAAAGACTATGCCCTACAATTCCACGAAATTCGTTTACATTCCAGGCAGAACGAAACTCTGTCCAGAATTTCTATTGCCCATGAACGTACTATCAGGGGTATTCCTCCATAGAACAGTCAGTTGTCTCGCTGACAACGCACATCCCCAACGGAAGCTGCTCAGAAGTTTCTATTATCTTCAAATATACTTGTTAGCTGGATGGCATGTGGCCATTACAACTGCGAAGACCTTAAAGCTGTTAAAGTGCGTCTGAAGAGGCAAAATGTAAGCTTAACATTTATATACATTCTTTATTAAGGAAATTGAGATTGAAAAAATTCACGAATTCGGCCAATAGTTTAGGTAATAATACATACAGTTAGTAGAAGAAGCATTTTCAGACTGCCATGTCCATCTTTATCTTAGGGTAAGGCTCGTATCCGATGACCTCGAAGTCTTCGTACCGAAAATCTTCAATGTTCTCGACCTTTCGCTTGATTTTCAGCTGTGGAAACGGCCGCGGCTTGCGTTCCAGCTGCTCCTTTAGTGGATCAACATGGTTAAGATACACATGAGTGTCGCCCATGGTGTGGACAAAATCGCCCGTCTTCAAGCCAGTCACATGGGCTATCATGTAGGTGAGCAGGGCATAGGAGGCGATGTTGAAGGGCACGCCCAAGCCCATGTCGGCGCTCCGCTGATACAGCTGGCAGGACAGCTCTCCGCGAGTCTGCGAGACGTAGAACTGGGCCAGGCAGTGGCAGGGCGGAAGTGCCATTTTGGGTATGTCCAGGGGATTCCAGGCGGACATAATGATGCGACGATCGGACGGATTATTCCTGATTGTGTCAATTACTTGGCGCAATTGATCGATGCCCTTGCCGCTGTAGTCATCGTCGCACGTGCCATACTCGGCACCAAAGTGACGCCACTGAAAGCCGTACACTGGACCCAGATCTCCCACGGCGCGATCGGTATGACCAAGCTTGTCCAGAAACTCTCTGGTGCTGTTGCCATCCCAAATGTGCACGTTCTTCGCCTGCAAGAGCTTCGCATCTGTCTTTCCAGCCACAAACCAAAGCAGCTCCTCCACCACCGCCCGAAAGAACACCCGCTTGGTGGTCAGCAGCGGAAACGACTCCCGCATATTGAAACGCAGCTGACTACCAAATACCGACAGTGTGCCCACCTGGGTGCGATCCATTCGACGTTCTCCGTGCTCAATGACATGCCGAATCAAGTCCAAATACTGCTGCTCGTCTTTATTGGTCTCCGTCGGTATACTTGATCCGACGTTGCTCTTCTGCACTTCTCTCAAAACCTATAATGTAAATGATGTAATGTAATATAAGACAAGTTGACTTTTCAGGTTTACTCACCTCAACTTCAATATTGCAATCCTCCAATTTACGCTTAAGTGGAGATGTCTTCACAGGCGACACATTTTCTGATTCCAAGTTGCAGCTTACAGCTGTATTCGCCATTAATCCAATTTTTAAAAACAAATCGCGTACAATTAAAAAAGAAGATAGGTTTTTGGCGGGAAAGTTACAAATTACCGCGAAAATATCGATCAAATATACCGTCTGACCATCAGACATAACCCAAAACTTACGGTCTCATTTAAAATATATACCGTAAAAATACCAACGAAAATCATATTCCTCGATTTTGATATTCTGTTTTATACATATATCTAGCTGAATACTGATACTGATAGATGAAACCATTTTCTACAAGATTGACCAATTTTGAAAACCCCGTTTATTGGATTCTGTCTTAAATAAGGTTTAAACAAGGAAGGTCAACAAATAATTCCTTTTTCTTACATGGCATCTAAACGGTAACCACTTATGCTTCTGAATTAAGTATTGAAATAAACAAGAATGAACAAGAACGATCAAGAACGATCAGGCACAAACAAAAACGAACAAGAGCGAACGATCAGGAACGTTCAAGAACGATCAGGAACAATCAGTAACGAATAGGAACGATCAGGATTGATTAGGAACGAACACCTTTGTCCCATGTTGTGGGACAATGTCGACAAAGTCCCAATCATATATACGGTCTGACATGTTCGTCGATTTTGATATTTTCTAATATTAATAGCTAGCGGCAAATGTCTAAACACCGAAAACATCAGAAATCTTCAGAAATACCAGTACATACAATGCCAAATTAAAATACTTTTTGCACAATTTTGGCATCAAAAAATACCATAAAGTATTTAAAATACCATAAATGATCACGCTGCTAGAGATGAGCATTTTGGACAGCCCAAATCACAGGACAGGGGTGTATCAGTCCCACCGGGGCGAAAGTTGGTTCAGGGCTGGTGGCGTGATTTAGTTTTTGACTTTTCCCTTTTCTTGGATAAATAATAATATAATATATATTATTAAAGGTAGAGAATCAAAAGAAAATAAGAACGTTTAAATTAATTTAAAGCGAGACGCTAACATTATCACCACCCTCTGTAACCAGCACCAATAAAATGTTCTTGCATCGATACTGTTTATCGAGCGGTATTTTATATCAATTTTCAAATCTACTTTTAAAAATGTACACTTTTGGTTTGTAAGAGGAATTTATTTTGTGTAATTTTATTTAAATACCGAACTTGGTCGATCTACAACAAAAAATGTATACAATAACAAAATGGAACAGACGGTATAATTGTATGAGGAAAGAGGTCGCAATGCCAATAATTAAAAACATACATTTAAAAACAAACAAAAATTAAGTAGAAAAAAGTTTGACACTACAAAAGAAATTATGTTCGCCTTACGTCTAAATATTAAGGAATACGGTAATTGGGCAATGATCGCTGCCAAGGAGTTGCTTTCGGATCACATTGTCCACTATACGCGAGACAAATCGTTCCGAGACAATGCAGTAGTCGAGACGCCAGCCTACATTACGAGCGCGTGCGTTGGACATGTAAGTCCAGTATGTGTAGGCTCCCTTTTGATCGGGATACAAGTGCCTGAAAGTATCCACGAATCCTAGCCCAAGCAGCTCAGTCATCTTGTCGCGCTCTTCTTTGGTGAAGCCAGCATTTTTGGTGTTCGTCTTGGGATTTTCTAAATCGATTTCTTTATGGGACACATTCATGTCCCCACAGATGACGACCGCCTTCAAAGCGTCGAGCTTCTTCACGTAGGACTGGAAAAGTTTCTCCCAACGCATGCGGGCCTCCAAGTTAACCAGCTTGCGACCCGAATTAGGGACATAGACATTTATCAAATAGAACTTTTCATACTCCGCGGTTATCATGCGTCCCACATCATCAAACTCCTCGTTTCCAATGCCGTACTCGACATTAATGGGCATAATTTTGCTGTATATGGCCACCCCAGCATAGCCGCCTGGCATGCACAACCAGTAGGGGTGATATCCCGGAACGTTGGTCACTTCTTCAGGCAGTTGCTCATTTGAACACTTTGTTTCCTTCAACAAAAATGGTGATGTTATTAATAATGTGCTGCCAATGGCGTTCGGCACGAACTTACTTGCAGACAAAATATATCTGGCTCCTCGAGAGCCAAACTCTGAAGACCGTCCTTTTTGAGCCATGCCCTTAGTCCAGCCACATTCCAGCTGGAGATTTTTAAATTGTATACCTTTTCAGCCGGGAGGGCAAAGTCAGACTTATCCAAATTTACTTTGGCTTCTCCTGCCTTCTCCACCTTCTTGGCCTTGGATGCTGGAAAACAAAAGTTGAGCACGTTGTGCAAGCTTTTCAATACTGCACCGGCACCGCATCCGGTGGGCTCCACCAACATACTTTTCGACCCATCAAGCGAATCATTTTCAACAGCTTCCGATTTGGTGGCAGCTTTTTTCCGACCTCGAACTGAAATATAGTAAAATCTGGTTAGAAATGTGTGCAATTATGTATTCTATTTAGTTGGCGCCAACCTGGTTTGCTTTCAGCAGGCTCTGCTAACTCCTCGTTCTCCTTTTTAGCGGAATCCTTTTGAGCTCGTTTTTTGCTGGTAGCTGGTTCGGGGTCCTCCTTGGCTTCCTTTTTGGCTCTCTGCTTAGTTGGCTTTGCTGGCTCCGTAGGCTCAGTTGGCAGCACAGCTTCGGTTTCTTTAGTTTTTTTAGTTCGCTTGTTGGTCTTCGTGGGAACAGCATCTGCCTTTGCTTCCTCTGTGGGCTCCGAAGTCTTGGAATCTCCTACAGGCACAGGCTCAGCTTGGACACCGTTTTCACCCGCCTTCGCTTTCTTAGTTCGCTTATTAGTAGCCTTTGGCGGCTCTGGAACAGAGTCTTCTTCTTCATCAAGAACCTCGGCAATTTCCGAGTCTGCCAGTCGCTTGTTAACTCGAGCCCGTTTGGATGTTGTCTCAGTTTTATTTTCCTTTCCCTTCTGCGCTGGCTCTGGCGCGATCAAGGGTGGTTCTTCTTTTTTTGCACGTTGTTTTGGCGGTTCTGCTTCTTCTACCACCGAATTAGCGTCTTCTGAAGGGTCTTTCCTCTTACGTCCCCGTGCTTTTGTTTCCTTCGGAGCCGATTCCTCGACAGCTGTCACTTTTCCTCTCTTGGCGCGTCCCTTGGATGGCGCTGGTTCGTCCTCTTCTTCAACAACAGGCTGTATTTCTTTTTTGGCCCGAGACTTGACTGCTTTGCTAGATTTTGGCGCAGTATCCTCATTTACATCCGGCTCACTACTTGCCTTCGGAGGACGAGCTTTCAGAGCCTTTGGCACTTTTCCGTTCTCCTCTTCCTCCTTGCTTTTTTCCTGCCTTTTCCTACCGCCACGAGCAGCGGATGGCTTCGAGTTTTCATCGGTCTGGTCTGGTTCTGGGTCTTCGGCTGCAGTTTTCTTGGAGGTTTTTTTTGCGCGTGGCTTCCCCTTCGTCAGCACTTTGGCATCAGCTTCTATAATACCGGCGTTTGCGTCTACGCCGCTTCCGTTTGTTGTAGCATCAGTGAGCTCTAGCGCCTCTTCTACTTTTTTTTTTGTGGCCTTTGAACGGGGCATTTTATTATATTATATTTTCTTTATAAACGAAAAAAGTTGATATCTCGTACGGACACAAAAAAAACTCTGCGCGGGCAACGACGCCACTATTTCTGCAAGAAGCCGGAGGTAGTGTTGAGAGATACTTCAAAATCTCAAGCCGAGAATGTGAGGGGTGACTCAGGGTGAAACGATTTCAGCTGCGCACTCCTGTGTGACGTCACAAAGATAAGATTTACGATATGGGGAATGGAGAAAAATAGTTATTAGTTATGTTCTAAACTGAATTTATTTGACTCAAAATTAATTTTAGCATTGCGGGGGAAATTTACTTCAAGGCCATCTAAGATCTGAACACCATATTAAGAGTATATTGACCGTCCCGCGCGATTTCGTCACCTTACACTATTATCGGATATGAGATCGTTACCCAGCACTACTTACTAATTTTAGCTATCACCGCGAACCTGCTGTGCGAATTGTTTAAATAATTTTTTTAATGTCATTTCTTGTGCGTTTCTGCATGTTGTAGTTTAATTTGCAAGAGCCAAAAATTTGTTGTGCCGGCACAGAACTTAGACGTAGCGTGGACACAGGACATTTTAAAGAAGAAAGGATATACTGCGATTTAGACGCTTGAGTTTGTGTTTTGCATATAAAAATGCCAAGCGAAATAATTACTTTGCAGCTGGGGCAATGCGGCAATCAAAGTGAGTAACAAATACACATAATTATGCACATGGAAATTAAATAAACTCATTGGGCAGTTGGCTTCGAGTTTTGGAAGCGTTTGTGCATGGAACATGGAATTTCGCCAAACGGCGTTCTAGAGGACTTCGCTACCGAAGGCATGGACCGCAAAGATGTATTCTTTTACCAGGCTGACGATGATCACTACATACCGCGCGCGGTGCTTCTTGACTTGGAGCCCAGGGTGATCAATACAATAATGGGCTCTCCATATGCAAAGGTAAAGTATGGACCAAAGCGATTACAAAGTCAGGAGCTGAATGAGTTGATTTCCCGCAGCTCTACAATCCCGAGAACGTTTATTTATCGAAGCACGGTGGCGGGGCAGGAAATAATTGGGCGTCTGGCTATAGTCAGGGTGAAAAGTTGCAGGAGGAAATATTTGACATAATCGACAGAGAAGCCGATGGAAGTGATTCTCTTGAAGGATTCATACTTTGCCATTCCATTGCCGGTGGTACTGGCTCTGGCATGGGGTCGTTTATCATGGAGCGTCTGGCAGATCGGTATCCCAAGAAACTCATACAGACTTTCAGTGTGTTTCCCAATCAGGATGAGATAAGCGATGTCGTTGTTCAGCCGTACAACTCATTGCTGACACTGAGACGTCTAACCAGTGCTGCGGATAGTGTGGTCGTCCTGGACAACACGGCCCTTAACCGCATAGCTTGCGACCGTTTGCATATCCAGAATCCTAGCTTCTCGCAAATCAACAATTTAGTATCTAATATTATGAGCGTGAGCACTACAACACTGCGTTACCCGTCGTATATGAACAACAATCTCCTCGGGCTTATGGCGCCCTTGATACCCACACCCCAGTTGCATTTCCTTATGACGGGCTACACGCCTCTGACCAGCAGCTCGGATGATAACAAGCAGCCAACGGTCAATATTCGCAAAACGACCGTCTTAGATGTAATGCGTCGTCTGCTACAGCCCAAAAACATGATGGTGTCCACTGGCCCTGACAAGACAAATCATCATTGCTACATATCTATTCTTAACATTATCCAGGGCGAGGTAGATCCAAGCCAAGTGCACAAGTCTCTGCAGCGCATTCGTGATCGAAAGATGGCGCAGTTTATATCCTGGGGACCAACCTCCATCCAGGTGGCCCTGTCCCGCTCTTCGCCCTACGTTCAAAGCAACCACCGTGTCTCTGGCCTGATGTTGGCCAACCATACCAGCATCTGTTCGCTATTTGAGCGGGCCCTCAGTCAATATGACAAGCTACGCAAACGAGGTGCTTTCCTTGATCAATTTCGACGCGAAGACATCTTCAAGGATGATCTCACCGAGCTGGATGAATCCCGTGAGACAGTTGACAGCCTCGTGCAGGAGTACGAGGCAGCCACGCGCAGTGACTACATGGAATTCTCGTTCAGACGTGCCCGGGAAGAAACCAAATCGGAAGATGCAAAGTCTGCGGCCGATCATTAAATTAAGCATTCTCGTAACATCCGCGTGCCATGAAACCACAAACATATGCGTTTAATTCTTGTAGCTCTAGACACGAAAGGATTTCAAATCCTTCAAGTATTAACATGCACACTTTACATACTACGATTAGAATAGAATACTTTGTTTGTACAGCTGATCTGTACTTAAATGTTAAAAGTCTATTAACAATCATTCTTGAGCTAATAAAACTAAAAACTTCATTAACAAGAAACGACAAAAGTTACAATTAGATGATTTCATATTTGAGATTCATTAAGTGCTCTTGAGTGAAAACAATTGGCCCACTTAGGGCAAAGTTATAATAATAATTAAACACCCGACTACTTTTCGCAAATGTACATGTGTTTTTCCGAACAATGTATATCGTTCATTCCCATTGCGTTTGCCTCACTCTCATATGCCAGCTCGACGCAATCCTCATCGCCATTCCAATTATCCGGGGTTTGTCTCCATTTCAAGAAACTTGCCTCCTTTCCAGTAGTACTAGACATGTATACCCCTTCTGTTTCAATATCATTAATATCCACCCAGTAGTAGAAAGCATCGTATAAATCTTTTGTCACTAAATCGAACTCCTGTTGATCTTGCACGCTAGCCAGGTGGCTGTCCAGCTCCTTGCATCTATCCCCAGCATCTGTCCAGTTTAGTTTCTCATTCCTCTCAAAATAATAATATTTTGGGCCTAGTTTCTGAAACATTACGAACCGGTTCGTCCACAATGTTCTCAATTTGGACTGTGACTCCTTTATGGATGCCTCTTGGGAAAATATTTTATTTTGTTGATTCTTCAATTCATCCTGTAGCTTGGACAATTTCTTTGCCTCATTTTCAAGCTTCGTTTGATGGCCTGCAAACTGATTTTGGAGCACCTTCACCACCTCTGTTAGCTTATTGCCCTCAGAGCCATTTTTCTGAACTGTGAAGAATCTGTTTTTCCACAGTGTTTTTAATTTTGACTCAGACTCCTTAATGGCTTTGCTGTTGATTTCTGTTGTTTTCAGTTGACTCGTCAATTGATCCTGGAGCTTGGACAGCTTTGTCTGTGAGTCCGACAGTTTCTTTGCCTCATTTTCAAGCCTCGTTTGATGATCTGTTAACTGATTCTTTACCTTGTCTAGCAACTTTGAAGACTTGTTCACCTCCAACTCGATATTTTGTTGTATGGAGGTAAAATCTTTTTCTAATTTGTCAATTCTCTTCCTTAACGCGGCGGCAACTGTGGTTTCGTTAGACGAAATCTTTTCTTCTTTCCCTACGAACGGTTTCTCTATTAGAGTAAGTCTATCCCGATACTTGTCTAGATAAGAATCATTCTTGCCTACACTTAAAAAAAATAGTTGTCTTTTCGCGTGCTCGACTGCGATCTGCTTTTCTACTTGTCTTAATCTCTCAAGCATCTGCTGTCGCTGTCTGCCTTCTAATTTCTCAAGTCTCTCGGCGAATGAGACTCCTGCCGACTCCTGCTGCTCTGTGATCTTTTTCTCTAGTCCTTCCAGTCTTTCGCTCAATCTGCCTATATCAGAATCGTTTCTTTCCTGCTGGTCTGACAAGTGTTGTTTCACTCTTTCGATAATTTCCAACAGCCCATTCTCTCCAGAATTATCCATCCTTTGGAGTTCAAGTAATTTATGTTCTACACTGTCTAGTCGTTGCAATTGCGTCGATGAAGTATCCTCATTTTTTTTCAGTCTGGATTCGATTGCCTTTAGTTTTTGTCTGTTCTCCAGTTTGTCCTGATGATTCATTTGATTTTCAGCCCATATTTGTTGCTTCCTCAAATTATTTTCAATGTTTTTCATCTTCAGCTCCATCGTAAGCTGCTGATCCAAGACTGTTTTAATTGATTTGATGCAGAAGTCAGTGCAGCCAGGATTTGGTTCCATCTGTGATTATGTTTATTGGATATTTTCGCTGTCTATTACATCTCTTACGCTGATGTACTCACCAAACTGTTGGCCAGAGATCTCTGCGAGTGTAAACCCAATAGAAATACAACAATACACAAATACAACACAATACAACACATTTTTCGCAGAATATGTAACCAACTGGTCGCTCGAGTAGTCAAGATCTGACTCAGATTGGTGAAATGTTGTCTATTCAATCGCCACAGTGTGCAACATCGAGTCTATTATCTATTAGCTATTCTGCTAAGACAGCAGAAAATGAATTCTGTTAGATCGTTGATGGATGCAAACATGTCATTTTATTAGGAGTATTATTATTGAAAAATTAGTCGATTCCTTTATCAAGTTCTTAAAAAAGCAGCAGTAAGTTTTTCAATTAAATTAACTGTTAATACAATCAAATGTCCGTTATGTTCAAAACGACAAAAAATCGTACAATCTTATCAATTTAACAATTATTTTGACTCGTTTTCTGTCTGGCCACACTATTTTTTAGTGACTTTCAGTGTTTATAAACGTCGTGTTGTTTGTTTATTTAAAACAAAGAAAAAATATTTATATATTCGAGTCATAGTTTTATACTTTCAATGCCGTCAAGCAATTCCAATGAAGGGGAGCAGTACGATGATCAGCTAAATCAGAATAAAATTTCCACATTCGCTGTATTGGATTTAGAGACAACCAATTTGCCGGAGTACAACTATAATCGGGTGGGCATTACTGAGCTGTGTATTTATGCATTTGACGCAGCTCTCCTGAAGCAAAATGGTCAGAAAAAGGAAGAAGTGGAAGGATCTGGGGAGGAAGAAGTGGCCGGACCATCGTTACCCAAATTGCCCCGCGTGTTACACAAGTTGAATGTGCTATTTCAAGCGTCTATGATGGTGCATCCGGAGGCAGAAAGACTTACAGGTTTGTAATTTCACAAGATTTAAATGGGGGATGCTTTACGAACACCTTATCGCCCCTTATTCCAGGGCTAAACAACTACATACTGGAACGCAAATCAAAGTTCGACGAGAACTCTGCACAAATGATCCTTAACTTTTTGAAGCATTTGCCAGCTCCGGTTTGTTTAGTGGCTCACAATGGCTGGCATTTTGATTTTCCTATTGTAAAGAAAGCCTTTGCTAACTTAAATCTAGAATTTCCGGCTAACGTGTCTTGCGTCGACTCACTGCGTGCTTTTTTGGAAATTGATGAAAAACAGAACATTGTAGGTGGTCCTTTTACAATTCAGCAAAGTGTGACTATGTCCATGGAATTCTATAATTTGTTCATGAAAGATTTAATGGGCCCAATCCTGACCCCCACTGAAACTGATTCAAAGCGTCGGCAAATGTCGGAGAACGACGATGATACGCTGGAAGCGTCCGTGAGTGGACAAGTGGAGGAAACTGAACCCATTAAAGAACCTGACTGGCGGATTATGAATGAAACCACCCCAAAACGTCCCATTCTGACCACCACAGAAGCTGCTTCAAAGCGTAGGCAAATGTCAGAGAGCGAGGATGATGAATTGAAGGAGTCGCCACCAGTTAAGCGAACACTGCATTCTCGTCGCCAACTATTCAGCGGCCTCAAGTGTGCTGAGAAGAAACGTTATCCACCAAAAGGCAGGTACACTTTGGGATCACTGTATGAAAGAGAATTGAATATGCCACGAAATAATGCACACCAGGCGGAGGCGGATGTGGCCATGCTCACTACGCTTATCCTACATTACGGCATGGATTTTCTAGCCTTTGCTGAGGAGCAAGCTATTCCATTCAGTCAAATCATTCCACTTGGCTCACTCATTCGACGTAAAAAGTAGCATCTATGGATTTTAATATTGTATAAGGCATGGAATGGATGCATGTATATTTATAGAAAAACATGTTTGACTTTCATTTTTATTTTGTTTATTTTTTAAAATGTACATATGTATGTCTTCGGGCGACTAAATTGATTATAGATTGAATGTCGATTTGGCTCAAAATTTACGAGTTCTTACTTAATCTAAGCAAAATACACATAAACAACTATTGGGCACAGAACGTTTATGAGAATTGATGAATTTTACATTGGCGAAGCATACAATTTCAACGTTTCTTAAACACTACAGACGTTACTACACTGCCCACCTTGCCACCAAATTTAAAGGTCGGAGTTGGAATAGTGTGGTATTTAACAAATTTGTCAGCAAAACTCAGAACCAACTCGTCCTCTGTCCAATTGCAGGATGTAATAATAAATAGACTGTCGTTGTCATGCAACAAGTGCTCCACTGTCGCGAGATATAGTGAGCGCTTCTCCTTGGAGTTGTCGGGACAGAGACTTACGGCATCATAGGTTCCTTTATCATGCACAACATTGTATTTTCCCAAGTCCGTCTGGGGTACAGTCAAGTCCGCCACATCATAGCTAATATTCAGATCATTGTCCTTGGCAATTGTCCTGGCCAACTCAATCGCTTTTGGAGAGTAGTCCACACCCGCTAGCTGGGCGTAACCTTCGTTTGCCAGGGCCACGAGAAACATCCCATTGCCGCAGCCCAAGTCGAGCACACGTGCAGTTTGTTTGTCGACTTGGTCTTGCTGAAGAAGCAGCCAGTCTACAACACGTTGCTGCGAATCCTCGTCGAACCATATTTCACCCACATCTCCGTGACTTTTATAGTTTCCAATTTCACGCGTATAGCTCGATTCCCAATAATCTTTGGTTCCCAGTTCCGATCCATCAAGTTCAGTGTCCATCGTAGGAAATATAAAGATATAGTCTGGATTGTATTTAATTCAGATTTCGTGGGTCAGGTCAGACAGCTGTTAACAGCTGTTTTATGCAGAGTTGCACAATGTTCGATTTATACGGTCATACTCACAGTTTGAATTTGAATTTTGTATGTTACTAAACCATTGCCTTGGACTCGAATCCGTGAGTTGGATAAATCACGCGCGAGAGTAATGTGCAGCTTCCTTAATTAGTTAAATAGTTAATTCAATGAAATATACGTGCTTTGCTATTTAAATGCGATCCCAGCTGTTGTTTTATCGATTGTATATAGACGTTAATATCCTAAAATTCTTTCCAGAATTGATTAATCAGACACCAATGAATACAGAAACTTTTCTCTTTGTTCATTCAAGGAACTTGCTAATGATAATACTTACATAGGAAAATAGATATCGGAATCTAGTTATATTGAATTGAATCATTAAATTGATGTATGTATATTGTTTATAATTTATTGATGTACATGTTTTACGATTTCTCAGACAACTACAACGTAATTTGTGTATTATTACATTATTAATATTAATTGCTTTAAAGTTAACTATATTAGATTTTCCTTCTCATTCAATTATTCAATCAGTATCTCTACGTGGTATTGTATATAAAAGTTGCAATGCATTATAGACATAAAACAATTCCTTTTTTTTTCTTAATTCTCTTAAAACTTAATGATCGTGATTCCTTCAACGCTTCCCGTCAAATTGCTTTTGTTTATAGTACATATATATATATGGATATATAAATATAGTGAGAATTTGTTATTTGTTGTTTAAAAGCTTTCAAAAGACTTGGTTTGTTGGGCGCACACCACACCATCCCCCAGCTAGCTTTCTAGCAAGCTTTTATAATCAGCTGTACACAGTAGAATATTATTGAAATTCAATTAATAAAATAAAATATGAAATTAAAGCCTATGATTACACAGCATTATTGGTATTGCCCCATGCATGACACGACCATGTGGACGATGCACTGTGCGATCGGATGTGACGATAGGTTGTGTCGGTTATATATAAACTAAATAGATAAACTGATAGATAGGCATTACTCTTACATATCCGTACGCTATGCTATGTGCCTGTATTGTATGCAGGCTGCTTCTTACATGATTTGTTTGTGTTGTGGCCACAGTTGCTTAAATCTACTCTTGTTACTAGTGTTAGTTTTATGTACAATGGTCGCCGCTTTGGCGATTCTCACGTCTGCGTACGTCGCTCGTAGTCACTGCGTCGATAATCGGCTGGATAGTCGCGTGGCATCATGGGATACCCGCGCGGATCGCTGCGGTATCCGGCCGGGGGAGGTAGAGCGGACGCGAGCCCATTCGGCATATAATAATTGGGCGGCAGATAGTGGCTGGGGTAGGCGTGCGGCGGCAGGTGAGGAGGGTATCTGCAAAGATAAGCGAATAAACGTAAAATCTGTATAACAAAGTGCATGGCTAGATGGGAATGGCGAGGCATACCTTCGCTTATCGGGACGACGGTCGCGATCACGTTCGCGGTGATCCCGATGGTAGCCCCCGGGAGGTCCGCCGCTGCGAGGATAACCGACTTCATAGCGATCGCGCTTATACTCCAAGCTGTACCTGCAATGGAGGGTAGGCATTTCCGTTATGAAAAACTCTCCAATCGAATGTGAATTTCCACTGTGTGTGTGTTACCGTTCTCTGGCGTGCCAACGCTCTAGTTCCGTGGAATAGCCCGACGGAGCAGGAGGTGCCTCGTAACCACCTCCAGCACGAGCACTGCGGCTATTCGGCGTGGATGGAGAGTTCAGGCCCGCTCGGCGAGCACTGCTGCTGCCTTCGTAGCTGCCCGGCGGAACAGCTCCACTGCTGCCGTAGTATTCGCTGCTGCGATGATGCTTCTTACGCTCCTCGTGACGCTCCATGTTCAGACGCTTGAAGGACATGGACTTCAGATGGTCGCTGATGCCGCCCCCAACGATGGCACTGCCGCCCCCGTCCACATCGTTCTCATCCCGCTTCCTTTTGAGGGGCGAGTCGTTGGCAAAGCGACCCGAAGAGGGGGTCCCGCCATCCGAGTAGCGCGACTGGCCCGCACTCTCCTTGTCCTTATCTTTCCGCTTCTTCTTGCCGCTCTTGTCCCGCTCCCTGTCTTTGTCCTTTTCCGCTGGAAGACCATTGCGTCGGCTCTTGTTGGGACTGACCGAATCCTCCTTGGAGCTAGCTCTGCTCTTTCCCTTGCCACCCGACTCACGGCTGAGTTGCTGCTTGAGGGCATGCTTGTAGATCTTGAACAGATGCTTGGCATCCAGTTCCGTAAACTTGGACACAAAGTACCACAGATTGCTGCGCCACTCCTTCTTTTCCGACTCGCCATACGGCTGCAGACACACATCGATCTGCCTTCCGATCTGGAGCAGACAGTCCCTCGTATGCTGCAGTTGATCCTGATCGGACAGAGTCAAATCGGGTTGATCCAGTGCTTTCAAGGCCTTCTTGACTGGACGCATCTTCTCCTTGCACTCGTTGAAAATGCTCGGATCTAAATCGCCCAAGACCTCCAAGGCCCGCGGCTCGTTATTAGCCGTAAAGTGCATGGGCTTGTTGCCATTGTTGTCCGAGGCGCTGGTCTTCTTTGACCTCGCCTTGGATTTTTTGGTCTTCTGTGCCGTGCCACCGCCAGCCACTTCAGAGGCTGGTGTCAGGTGCGGCGAAGTTGTGGAGGAGGGATCCAAGTGGCTGGAACTATTATCCAATGCCCCCCGAACCCCGTCAATAGTTTCCTCGACCTCGCCCAAAGCCTTGCTATCGGTAATAGCGCCAGCTGTGGTGCCATGGTTGTTGGAGTTGCTGGTGGCCTTTGACTCTGCGTTGTTTCGCGCAGCTCGGGGCCGTCGCTGGCGCTTCTGACTGCCCTTCTTCGTCAGCTCCACATTCTTTTTGATGATCTTGAGCAGGTACTCGGCCCGGGTCTGAAGCTGTTTGGCCTGCGGCTTGCGGGTGTCGTTCAGCAGGATTTTGTCAGTGAGCTTCAGAGTGGGATCCAGCTTCATTTGCTCCCACGATCCGATCCCATACTGATAAATGCCGCACAGCAGTTTGGTGTCCTCCTCGTTGCCCCATTCCACATCGAAGACAGGCGCCCTCGTCTTGATGTTGAATGTCCACTGCTGCCTCTCAGCCGCCGCACTGGGTATGATCTCGTTGAGGGGCTGTAGCTCTTGTTCGGAGGTCAGCAGCTTTTTGGCATTGAAGGAGACGCCCCCGATCTTCACAGAGTAGGTGGCCCGTGCGCGCCGCTGCTTGGCCCCCGGCGTGTCGTCCGGCACAGTCTTAAGCTCTTCCTCCTTATGCTCGTCTAGGAACTGGACGCACCGATCGTGCAGCATTTCGCCGAGTCTCTTCAGCTCTGCCAGGGGCTTCTCTTGCAGCTCTGCATCACCCGCAATGGCCTCCAGGCGGTGCAGTGGCGCGGGGAATTTCTTGTAGCTGCGAATGAAGCGACGCAACTCGGCATCGGTGAAGCCAGTGATTTTCTCCTTCATTGTGGGACGTCCACGCTTGCGGGGACGACCCTCATCACCGCTGGCGTCGGAGCCCAACTCGTACTCAGAGTCTCCAGAGTCGTCTGCCTGCTTGGATCGCCCGCCCTTGCCGCCGGCTCCACGCTTGGACTCGTTTTGATTGGCCGCCGCCGTTTTTCTTCTAGGCGGGAGATAGAGATCCTCAATTTCTTTGGCCTTCTCCTGATCCTCGATGACCTTGCGGAAGCCCTCCGGAATAATGTCATCCCAGTCCTTGCTGTCGTCCTCCGCATCGTCCCCGGCGTCCACATCTGGTTTGTTCGATTCACTCGGCTCCTCCTCAAAGGCCATTATGCTGGCCACCTTGAAGGCGGACAGAAGATCATCGCCCGGCATCTCCGGATCATCGTTCCGGGTCTCAGCCCGCCGCAGAATCTCATCAATGTCGCAAACCAGTTCATGTTCGTCGTGCTCCGGCTCGTCCTTAAACAGCTCCTCGGCGCCAAACTTCAGGATGGCGGAGAGATCATCCTTGTTGAACGGATTGGAGTTCGAGGAGTGGCCGTTGCCACTTTTATCGAGCACCGTGCGACCCGTTGTGTCCATCCGCTGGATGACGAGATGGTCTAGGACCATCTTTTGCTTGGCCCGCTCCACAATCTGCTCCTCCACAGATCTGGCCGTGACCAGGCGATAGATATTCACTTGATTCTTTTGGCCAATGCGGTGGGCTCTGGCCTGGGCCTGCAGATCGTTCTGGGGATTCCAGTCCGAGTCGAAAATAATGACTGTGTCGGCTGTGGCCAGATTGATGCCCAGGCCGCCTGCCCTGGTGGACAGGAGAAAGCAAAAGTCCTGGCTGCCCTCGGCATTGAAATGGTCGAGGGCCTGGCGACGCATCTCCCCCTTGATGCTGCCATCGAGGCGCTGAAAGGGAAAGTGTCGCTTCTGGAGGTAATCGGCCAGGACGTCCAGCATGCGGACCATTTGCGAGAATATGAGCACCCGATGGCCCGTCTCCTTCAGTCGGCACAGCAGCTTGTCCAATAGCACCAGCTTGCCCGAGCCCTTGAGTAGCGTCTGCAAGGCCTCGTCCTGCTGCAGACCCATCAGCTCAAATTCCGAGGGCCTGATCAGGGCCGCGTGATTGCAGCACTTCTTCAGCTCAATGACTATGTTCAGGAAGGTGGAGGTGGAGCCCTTCTTGCCCTTCCGTAACGCATCAAAGTTCTTGGTGAGAATCCATTTGTAGTATTGCTTCTGCAACGAGGTCATCTCGACCCTCAGGATCTGTTCCACTTTGGCTGGCAGCGACTTTTCCACATCCTTCTTCACCCGCCTCAGGATGTACGGCTCCAGCTGCTGGTGCAGTCGGGTGTAGCCCTTGTCCTCAGCGTTACCGTGCTGCAGTTCAAAATTGTCCCACGTGTCGAACTTCTCGGGCATTATGAAGTGCAGCAGGGCCCACAGCTCCTTCAGGGAGTTCTGCAAGGGCGTGCCCGTGATCAGCAGTCGATGATTTGTGTCAAATTCCTTGAGCGACTTGTACAGCAGTGAGTCGTCGTTCTTGAGGCGATGCGCCTCATCCACCAACAACGCTGCCCATTGCAGGGTGCCCAGAAACTGCTTGTCCTTGAGGACGATCTCATATGTGGTCAGGATGCAGTTGAATTTCAGTCTTTTGGAGCCCTCAAATTGCCATTCGTACTGCTGGATCATCTCGCGCGACTTGATGTCACCCAGATAAGTTACCACATTCATGTCCGGCGCCCACAGATCAAACTCCCGCTGCCAGGCAGTCATCGTGCTCAGAGGCACCACACAGAGGAAGGGCCCGTACAGGTGGTGCACCTTGAACAGGGAGTAGAGGAAGCATATCGTCTGTATTGTCTTGCCCAGACCCATCTCGTCGGCCAGAATGACAGAGTTCTCTTTGCACCACGAGTGCAGCAGCCAGTTGAGACCGTCCATCTGATAGTCCCTGAGCACCAGACCCGCCACCAGGTAGTCGGGCTGATTCTTGATGCGCGAGAACTTGGGACGATACTTGAGGACGCGGCAGTGACGGGATGGTGTGCACTTGGAGGACTCCCTGTCATGGAATTGCTCGGCACAGCGCTGCCACTTGCGCAGCACCAGTGTTGCATCCTCCCAGGTAGCCTCGGCGTAGGGCAACGATTGCCATTTGCATAGGAACTCGTCGGTACCGACATCCGGCTTGGATCCCTTCGCAATGATCCTGTCCACGTTGTTGTATGACTTGAGCAGCTCGTGCTGCAGCTCCAGCTGGCACTCAAAGTAATCGATGTCTTCGGGGCCCGCATAGCGGCGCCAGTAGGCAGTCTCCTGTTCCTTCTTGATGAAGTTATCCAACTTCTTCATGCCCTTGGCCTTCATGTCGCGCAGCGTACGCTCCGACTCCCACGTGTTGTGGATATGCGACCAGCCCTTCCACTTGATCAGATATTGCTCTTCCTCCTCCTCCTTTGATAGATCTTTCTCCGCCTCCGCCACCTTTTCCACCTCGTCCCCTTTCGCATGGGTATCCTCCATGGCATATATCGTGGTCTTGTTGCCCGTGCATCCCCTTTTGCCCATCCGTTGTGCAAGGATCCGCTCAATGGTCTCACATTTCTCATCTTCCACGGCAGCGGCCGCTGAAGCCGCCGCCTGGGTCTCGTCGTATTCGCATTCCAGCAGATCCTCCGAGTCAGTGGCCTCGTCTTCAGATGCTTCCTTGTAGCTTACCGCGGCTCCTGTCCGACGAGTGGCGCACCTGCACAAAAGAGGGAACAATTAAATAAATGCTGAAGGAAATACAACTGCAAATTATTGTACCGCTTGCTAGCATCATCATCGTCACTGTCCTCGGAGCTGAAGGACTTCACCCGACGTCGCTGTTGCTGGAGCTGTTGTGGCACTTGTTTGTTCCTAGAGGTAGTGGATGCCACCGGCCTGCGCCTCTGGGCGGCCGACTCTTCATCGCTCTCGTCGCTCTCATCGCTTTCGTCCGAGTCCCAGCTAAAAGGACAAACCAAACAAAATATTACAAAAAGAGCTCCCAAAACAAATCGCGAATCTGGCCAAAATCGTACGTTTTCTTTTTCTTCTTGGGTGGCGGCGCTCGCTTTGATTTATCAGGTGCGGCGGTTGGGGGCTTGCGCGCCTGGCGCGTTCGTTTGGGTCTGTAGTCCTCCTCCTCTTCCTCCTGTGCGGATTAGGCCCAAGAGAAATATTCAAGAAACTACAGAAGGAACATTCTGTGTGTGTGCAAGGCTCGACTTACGCTGCTGCTGCTTGAGGATGTGGGCGATGCGTTTGGAGAACTGTCACTGGCATCGTCATCATCGGCAGAGGCCTCACTGCCAGCCGCCGTCTCTTGCTCCTTCTGTTGCTGTACATTTTCAGTCTCTTCGTCGTCGTCGTCGTCATCATCATCGTCGTCGTCCTCCTCGTCCTGATGTGGCTTTGATGAACTGCTGCTGCTGTTGGCGGTGCTCGTGCTCGTGTTCGCGCTGAGCTTCCCCCCAGTTGCTGTCTGGTCTCCTCCTGCTCCTGTTTCGTCCGGCTCCGAATCGGAGTCGCTGCCACTTGATCCGCCACTGGAACTCTCCTCCTGATCATCTGTAAAGCCATTCGTCTTACTGTCCGCCTGTGCAGCAGCTGCTGTTGGTGGAAAACCTGCCACCGATGTGCTTGATGGCTTGACATCCGGCTCCGGAGAGCTTCGTCCATCGCTAGAATTTCCCGAGGAACTATCCGAATCTGAGTCGGATCCGGAGGAGCAACTGCCGCTGCCACTGCCACTGTTGTCCGTGCCGTTTGCCTCTTCACGGGTGTCATCTTGTTCGTCTGAGCCAATACTATTCGCCGATTCATTGAGTGCCTAAAGACAAGCAGGAACAGAGTACAAAATAATTATCAAATCAACCGACACGACACACATGCTAATAGCTACGAAGCAACGGCTTAAGGAACCACAGACTAGGACGGGATTAACCCGCTAATCCTGTCGAGAACTTCTCTGGCCTGCTCCATTTCTTCCCAAATTGCACATTAAACAGTTTGAGATTCGCAAGCTACCCCTCAGACTTCACTTCTAGTCCATAGCCCACTCACAAGCTACATTTTAGAGCCTAACATGCGGTTGTCTGACCAACAAATCCTCTCCAGACCTTGGCCCCAAGATTGGAATGGCAAATATGTATCAAAAATGCATACAGTTCTTAAGAATTGGTGTTTATCCAGCTAGATACTGACACTTTTAGCCGAAACCGAGTGAACACAGGACGGTTATAAGGCATTCTACTTGCTTTAATAGAGCTAATCCTGTCCAGAAATCTTCAGACTGCTCAGACGCTCGAAATAAAGGGAATGCAGTATATTATCAGCAAACAGTGTGGGTCCCTTGGAGGCTTATGGAGAGGTCTTGGGAGTACACGACAGCAAAAACGCGACTGCCACCAACACATACTAATCCTGGGAGGAAGAACACGGAAATCCTTGTAAAAGAAGCGGGTTTTGGGTCTTCTGGCGCGATCTGTCCTAAAAGAAACCTCCAAAATGGCCGAAAAATGTGTATTATTCCAGTAAAAAACTTTTGAAATACATTTTTTGATTGAATTCGAGGAAAGTTGGAGGAATTCGTTTACCGGTTATCATTTGGCGGGCTTAAAACCCAAGGAATATGGTCGGAAATCCAGTTGGAAAAACTTTGCACCCAACAATTTTTGATTACGTAATCGATGAAAATTTTCAATTTACAGCGAAAAACAATAAAATGCACTCATTTTGAAGGATTTTCATAGCCGGATTCGATGAAAACAAACCGAAATGGTCAAATATAAACAAAATTTGCGAAAATGGGTACCCAATGGATTCGCATAAAATCCACTCTCACTGCCACGTCAAAGCCTCGAGGATGGTTTGGCATCGTCAAAACTGTGAAACATTATCGGTATAATGGTTAAAAACTGCATTTTTGCCAATTGCCCCACTTGCAGGTACACAAATCGCCAGCAAAGTGAGGGTGTCTCTGAACGAGGGGCTCCTACGGGGGCTGTCTCCCAGGCTAGGCGTATAGCCACACCCACAGCACGGAGCATGTATTTCGAAAATATTGCTTTTGCTTTTGTTAATACTCACTAGACGACCGGATTGACACTGATTTAAACCGCCATGCTTAGAATAATATACCAATTCCATATTTTTATTTCCCACTTTTCAAACACACACCGACGTTCACTGTCACTACTTTTTCAAGGCCTACCTACCTGGCTCATTATATTTTTGTGGTAGCACACAGAGTTGCCGTATAGCGCTCATTAAATACATGCAATACACTTTCATACGCTAGCTGGGCAAATGTTTATGTGGTCCTTGGAACAAGCCACTTGTTTTTAAATGCAGTTTTTTCAACACATAAAATATCACGTCGTCTTCGTCTTTCTTTCATACGCCATTTTGTTTTCAGGGCTGGAGAATCGTGCTTATCGATAAATGATCCGAGCTGTACCGAAAGATATGGTCACATCTCCAAGGTACACCGATATTTTCTTTTAAGGGCTGGCAAAATTCCGATTTCCAATTAAATTAATTTAAGCTCTGAACTATTCGAATAAACGAGCACAATTATTAAATGCAATTATCTAAATGCCCACGTATCATAAACCAATATATAATTCGAATAAATAAAAATGTTTTTGCAAGCCTTTGCACTTAATGAAGCCCTGAAATTCAAAATTATATTCGATACTTCTATGAATACCCATTATAGTTTCAGTCAGCTGCTCGACTGGAGTTAGCCAAATCAACTAATTTCTTTATCGTTAATTTTCGTGTTAAAGTCTTATTTATGTGACAATTTTGACATGTAGCGTAGCTGGACAAAACCGCAATATGAAAGAAGTGGGCATAGCTCTGCCCAAGTCTCGAGGCGTTGGTGTGGGCATAGTCGCAGCGTTCTTGTTATGCTTTATATTCTACTACTTTTACGGGGGTTACATGACTTTTTTGCTCTTTGCTTCTATTCTGCTGCGTACGTATAAATATACTATTAAAATTAAGTGAGCATTATCCAATTATAGTTGTTCTGTTGCAGTGATATTCTACTACGCCCAAGACCTGCTCCTGTATCATCCGGATTTGCCCACCAACTCGCGCATTTACATACCCATTCCGACGATGCACAACTTGCCGCACATGACAGTCAGCATCAACACGCCCGACGATGTTACGTTGCACGCCTTTTGGATAAGCCAACCGGAGGAGCGCTGCAAAACTGTTCCAACATTGCTTTACTTCCATGGCAATGCTGGCAACATGGGACATCGCTTGCAAAATGTAAGTCACTTCATTCGTATCTACTTTCATTCAATTCATCTTCTCTTCTTTAAGGTTTGGGGCATTTATCACCATCTTCATTGCAACATCCTAATGGTGGAGTATCGGGGCTATGGCCTGTCCACTGGCGTGCCCACGGAACGCGGCTTGGTCACAGATGCTCGGTCTGCCATTGACTATCTCCACACACGCCATGATCTGGATCACTCTCAACTGATCCTGTTTGGGCGCTCCCTTGGTGGCGCCGTCGTCATCGATGTCGCCGCTGATGCAGTCTACGGACAGAAGCTGATGTGCGCTATCGTGGAGAACACGTTCAGTAGCATACCCGAAATGGCTGTGGAGCTGGTACATCCTTCTGTGAAATATATACCAAATCTACTCTATAAGAATAAGGTGAGCTCTCCAGATAAGCTATAAAATGCTCCCGCTCTTCTTAATGCTCGAATCTCAATTCTCCTTCCATTTTTAGTATCATTCTCTGAATAAAATCAGCAAGTGTTCGGTTCCATTTCTGTTCATATCGGGCCTTGCGGATAACCTAGTTCCACCTCGTATGATGCGTGCCTTGTATACTAAATGTGCCAGTGATCTGAAGCGTCTGCTGGAATTCCCTGGGGGGTCGCATAACGATACCTGGATAGTGGATGGGTATGAGTAAACCCATCTAACCCTTATATTCCATTCATTTAATTAATCGTTTTTTTGCTTTTCGATTTCAGGTACTATCAAGCAATAGGGCAATTTTTGAGCGAGCTACAACAGGTGCCACTGCCACTGCAGAAACCGCCTGAGAAGAGCAATGTTTGGGTCGACCTGGAGCATAAGATCATTGATGTTTAGGCTCCTTGGACTCTCGGAATACAAACCATGTGTTCTATTGACTGTGTTAGCACTGCGAATGGTTTATTACTTATACATCCACTATATAGTATACTATATAACTTTATATAACAAGATTTTAATCGAAATCTAAACTTTGCTTTAATCTATGTTATATTTGGCACGTGAACGTGCTACCTACCGATGGTTGCTTACAAGAATATTTCCTTTGCAATAGAAAGGTCTACCATTTATACATAAAATTCAGTTTTCCAAAATTTTGCTCGCAAAATGTTCATTTAATTGGTAGAATTGCAAGTGAATCAGTATTGTATTTAAACAAAAGAATAACCCATATTTTCCTGACTGACTGCTCTGGCAGATGGTTTATCCCTAGCACGCGTTTGAATTTTGCGCAGTTCCAAATTTTTTAATGTTATAACTATTGTAAATGTAATATTATAATTGTTAAGAACGGGGAGAAGAGAACTGAACTCTTTCGGGTTAAGTTTAGCCTAGAGCAAAAATTAACAAATAAACGTGAAAAACTCGCTAGAAACCGGCAAAGTCCTCATCCGCACTGTCATCGCTTGGGGGCGTGGCTTGCCGCTTTCGCCGGTCGGGCTTAAGCTCCTCCTCCACTGACTCCTCCTCCGTCACAGGCTTCGCTTCGATTTTCTGGGACTGAGATCGATGATGAAACACAAAGGAGACGCATTTACTGTCCGTCCAGGCTTGGGCGAGTATATTGTCTGGCAGGCCACGATTATTGGAGCAATGGTACCACTGCGACAAATGCGAGGTGCAGTCCGTGTCTTCCGGCGGCGGCCTCGTTTGGATGTTCTGAACACAGCGCTTGCACTTGAGCCTACACAAATGGATCGGGACATTAAACAGAACTAAGAATTACTTTTTCCTACTCACTTTTCGTGCGTGTCGGATAGAATATTGGGATCGAATTTAAACAAATCCTTGAGATCGTCACGCGTGAAATGCTTCTCGGCAGATTCGTTGTTGTCAATGATCGTGCTAGACAGGGATTTCTTGTGGGTCTGCCTCTGCAGAATCTTTTCCTCAATAGAACCGCTCTGGAATACGATCAGTTATTTAGTTGAAATATAATACTCAGATACGCCAGATACGTACCGCCACAAGACGATATATGTAGCAGGGCTTCTTCTGGCCATCACGCCACACTCTGGCCATGGCCTGCTCATCGTTGGCCGGATTCCAGTCCGGATCGAACATGAACAGGCGATTGGCTCCAATCAAATTCAATCCACAGCCCCCCGCCTTGCTGCTCAGCATGAAGAGGAAACAGTCCGACTCTGGGTCATTGAATCTGTCCACAACTTTCGATCGCTTCTTGATGGACATCGAGCCGTCTAGGCGAACAAATCCATACTTCCGTTTGCGTGCCAGTTTCTCAAACAGGTCCAGAGTCTGTGTATAGTTTGAAATGAGCACCACCTTGTCGTTGCCCTGGGCTCGTATGGCGGCCAGCATAAAGTCGAGCAGCATGAATTTTCCACTCATCTCTGGGTTGAGATCTCCTCTGCGAATGGAAATGGAAAACTTTACCATTAGCTAGCCCCTACACACACCAGGAATATCATACTTGGGATTGTAATTGCTGGGCAGTATATTCCCTGAGTTCTCGAAGCCTTTTTCCCCTGCTGCAATCTTTTCGCAGATCAGATCTGGGTGGCTGCACAGTTTCTTGAGGGTTGTGATGTCGGCCAAGGCCGTGAGGGAAGCCTTCTCGTTGCAATCTATAAAAAAATTGTTGGGTGATTACAGAGAAACAACTAGGGAGTGCATTAACTTTACCCGCTAGACTGCGACGAACTTGATCTGATTTGAGAAAATTCGTATAGAGTTGTAGCTGGATGGGCGTCAGTTTGGCACAGATTACCATCTCAAACTTGACGGGCAGATATTTGGTGAGGATTTGGTTGGTGCGACGGATAATGCACTGATCGACAAGCTTGATCAGCTCTTGGGTTTTCTCTATCGCCCGTTCTCGTTCTTTGTCCGTGGAGTCGGCGTTCTGGCCCCGCAGAATGCAGTTCTCAAAGTTACGCTTGAAGTCCGCTGCCGTGCCCAGCATCTCCGGATTGACAAAGTTCACCAAACTGAAGTACTCCGTGAGATCATTCTGTATAGGGGTGCCAGAGAGCAGGACGCGCCGTTTTGTCTTGAGCCCCATCAGGGCCTGGTAGGTGAGATTGTCGCTGTTCTTCAGCCGATGGCCCTCGTCGCAGATGACCATGCCCACCTCGTACTTGCAGAGGATCTCTGCGTAGATTCTGAAGGTTTCATAGCTGATTAGCAGTACAGGCGTGCCGAGACGCGTAGAGGCATTCATGGAGAACTGTTCGAGGGCTCGCACCGTGTTCTCCTTGGAGCCTCCTTCCATGGCCAGGCAGTGCAGTCGGCCGTGCAGCCATTTGGTGAACTCCTTCTCCCAGTTCTTCACAAGCGACGAGGGCGAGACAATGATGCACTTGTTGATCGTGGGCTTGCATTCGGCGCTTTGTTTCAGCAGGGTCCACACCAGGGCCACGCACTGGAGGGTCTTACCCAGGCCCATTTCATCGGCCATTATGCATCCATTGAAGTTGCCCCGCTTCCCCTCCACACACTCGTACATGAAGCGGACTCCCTCACGCTGATGCGGACGCAGAATGTTGCTCAGGAGTGGATCCACCACGACATGTACCAGAATTGATGAAGGCTCCATCGACATGCGTTCGTGGTCCGTGTAGTTGGGAGCATGGTACAGAACTAGTGCATTACAGGCCAGAGGGTCGTGCAGGGGTCGTCGCACGATGCTACGACGCACGCCGAGACTGCGATTCCCGCCGTAGTCCGGCACATAGTTGTCGATGGGGACCTTGAATTTCCTCGCCAGGACTTTGGCAATGGCCTTCTCATACTCGCTATTGGCTGTGAAACGTATCGGCAGTGGTATGTCTGATGTGTTGGTGGCATCCCGCAAGGCTGACTGGCGGATTCGATCCTGTTCCAGCTCCTGTTGGCAAGCACGTTTGTTTTTTTTGAGCAGTGGTGGCGTAAAATCATTCCGGGACACGGGTCGTTGTCCCAATAGTTGGCTGGGCGCCAGGCTGCGACGCTGTAATTGAAAACGATTTAAAAAAGAATTTCAATATGCCATATCCATAAATACCATTTTCAGAGATTTAAAGGCGGCAGCGCGAACAGAACAGCTGAGCAAGATTATATCTTACATTACCTTTACGACAGGTGCCTCTGTGACAATTGCATCCCTGTGTAGTTGCCATGTAGCAAAATCAAATCATTGTGACCTACATTTTAAATGTTTATCCATAGCTTAATTTCACAATTTGTTCACTTCTTTTTCCACCAATATTGTTCTCTTACTTTGTACGTTATTTTTTTTAAACTCAACCAAATTGCAAAAAAATCTATGTTTGAGAAAAATATCGATATTTTGTTCATATCGCAACAATTCCCCTTACATTCCATGCTCACTTACGTATTTCACCGTTGGCAGCATTTTTTTGTATGGGCCAGCAACATGTGCCCCGAAATTAGCAACATTTTTCATACCCCTTAGGAATGGATATTATAGAATTTAAGAAAAGTTTGTTTTACTAGGCATCAATTTTTGCAGAAACTAGTAAGTCTCTATCTCAGAAATTTTTACGTTTTTGGTCTTCTTATAAAGACTGAAAATGGGTATCGGGATCGATATGTTAATAATAATAATTTCATCAAATGCATTATTGGGTCCAAAAATGTAAATATGTGCAAAATACAATATAAATTACGTTTAAAAGAACCTGGAAACAAAGAATTTTAACATTAATCAAATGAAAAAGGGTATAAACATGTCCATACCACCGGTTAAGTTTCCAAATGACGTGACATTTCTTGTTCACTTACGTTTCCTTACGTCGCATTTCATGCTCACTTACGTTTTGATAATTTGCAATATTGATAAAAAATAACATATTTTGATAAGATAATTGCCAGCGAGGCGCACTGAAAGCGCCAATCTTTGCACGCCATAAATACCAGTCCGCGTAAAGAATTAATCGGCTCGGACACCGCAACAGTGTAAAATTCATCGTGTCGCTGCAGTCGTGGTGTTTTGTTATTGGAGCAAAAAAAAGCAAAGAAGATTAAAAATAAACCATATTCAGTACTGGGAAAAAAATGCAGGTGCTGCTGGTGAACGAGTCGCCGTCGCACATGTGCAAGGAAGAGTGCGACTAATTGAGTTCGTCACAAAACGCCATATACTATAGAGCGGAATTGAAAAATTAGGTCGTCGCTTTGGACATTTGTTGTTGCATTTGGAATCAAAAAATTATTTGGTGAGTTTCGTTTTTGTGCTGGCAGCCAGTGATAAGCTTACAGTTTCAATTAACTTGCAGTTTGGCTGGTTTAAAACAAGCGGACCACGGTCCCAAAGAGAAGTCAACAAAAACGACTTTGAGAGAGAAGCAGCAGACGTCGCGACACACACGAAATAATTATAACAACACGTTCAAAGTGAAGGTCAACGTCACAACGGCGACGACGAAGGCAACGGCATCAGCGGCAACTCTGGCTGCCGAACATCGAAGTGAACGCCTTCCCTCGAGCTAGCGATTTTCAACCTGGGCAACCATTCCACCACATCCACTGCAGCACAATGTCTCCCCCGGGCATATCCACATCCATATCCTCCTCCGCCCAACGGCTGGTGTTCACGTTCCTAATAGCCCTGCTTATCCTGGCCGCTAGTGTACTCAGCAGTGACACCGCCATGCCCACACAAAACATGTCCCACAAGGAGAGAACGGAACTAAGGTAAGTGGAGTAGGATAGCCTAAGTAGATGGTAGTCTTACTCTTACTCCATTTTCGATTGCAGGGAAGAGGCCCGCGACATGTTCTACCATGCATATCGTGCTTATATGGAAAATGCCTATCCAGCCGACGAGCTAATGCCTCTCTCCTGCAAAGGGCGTTATCGAGGCGTGACACCTTCACGGGGCGATATGGATGACATACTGGGAAAGTGAGTGTGAAGAGGAGTGAAAGTTGAGCTTGAAATGGACAGACAGCCTTAAATGTATTGTAGCTTCTCCATGACCCTGGTGGATACTCTGGATACCCTGGTGCTGCTCGGTGACTTCACTGAATTCGAGCATGCCGTCAAATTGGTCATCCGTGATGTCCAATTCGACAGCGACATCATTGTCTCGGTGTTCGAGACAAACATTCGTATGGTGGGAGGCCTGCTCTCGGCCCATATTCTCTCCGAATATCTGCAGAAGCAGGTGGATGTGATGCACTGGTACAAGGGAGAGCTGCTGGAGATGGCCCGCGAGTTGGGCTATCGTCTGCTGCCGGCGTTCAATACATCCACGGGGATACCGCATGCCAGGGTAAACCTGCGCCTGGGCATGAAGGATCCGTTGCTGAAGAAGTCGCGGGAAACTTGTACGGCCTGTGCTGGCACGATTCTGCTGGAGTTTGCTGCCTTATCGCGACTCACAGGTGATCCCATATTCGAGGTACGTGCCCATGCCGCAATGGATGCGCTGTGGAAGCTGCGCCACCGCGGCTCAGATCTGATGGGTACCGTGCTGAATGTCCACTCCGGCGATTGGGTGCGCCGCGACTCGGGCGTGGGTGCCGGCATCGATAGCTACTACGAGTATTTGTTCAAATCGTACGTCCTGCTGGGCGACGACAAGTATCTGGCCCGTTTCAATCGCCACTACAATGCCGTAATGAAGTATGTCAGCGAGGGACCCATGCTCCTGGACGTGCTGATGCACAGGCCACACGCCAAGTCCAGGAACTTCATGGACTCGCTGCTGGCCTTCTGGCCGGGGCTGCAGGTACTGTCCGGTGACCTTAAGCCAGCGGTACAGACCCACGAGATGCTCTACCAGGTGCGTCCATCAATTGCAAATATTGTGTATAGCATGATTTAATATATTCATTCTTCCACATAGGTTATGCAAATGCACACACTCATCCCGGAAGCATTTACCGTGGACTTTCAGATCCATTGGGGCCAGCATCATCTCCGACCCGAGTTCATTGAGTCTACGTACTTCTTGTACCGTGCTACGGGCGACCACCACTACCTGCAGGTGGGCAAGCGTGCGCTGAAGACCCTCCAACAGTATGCCAAGGTCTCCTGCGGCTATGCGGCTGTGAATGATGTGCGAACGGGCAAGCACGAGGATCGGATGGACTCGTTCGTCCTCTCCGAGACATTTAAGTATCTGTTTCTGCTGTTCTCCGAGCCGCAGGATCTGATCATCAATGTGGATGAGTTTGTCTTCACCACGGAAGCGCACCTGCTGCCCCTATCGATTGCACAACTAGGGAATGCCACGTTTAGTGAGTGATACAGTGCTTGCTAAAAGATTCCCCTACCAACTAGACTTCTATTGTTCATTCTTTCACAGGCTTTCGGCAATCGGACGAACACAATGTACTCGACTTCATGCGCACCTGCCCCAGTTCCAATAAGCTTTTTCCTGAGAAAGTACGCAAACCATTGCGCAACTTCATTACGGGCTCGTGTCCGCGCACCAGCAGTGGCAAGCGACTCAGCGCCCTGGATTTTCAAGCAAGCAATGCGGATCATTTGCGAGCTGTTTACGACATGGGCATCACCATGGTTTCGGTAGGGGACCGCAGCCAAGGCAAGGTGCGACTGTTTCATAGTTTCTATAATGTAAGTTTTTCGTTCTGTTTGGAATTTTTCTTTTACCTATTTTTGTTTTGGTTGCATTTAATGTTAATTCCTCCTCCTCCTCCTTTTCCTGGTCGTACTCTGATGATGGAATCATCATATATATTCTCTTTATAATTGATCTATTCAAACACAGGCCAAGAGTCACGAAGAGGGCGAAATGGGACTGCAGTTTATGCAGGAGATGCTGGAGCTAACTAAGATTCAGAGCATGAATCAGCTGGCGCAACTCCAGGTGCGTAAACTATCTAACACATTAATCAAAAGCAGAAATAAAAATATCCACATATATTTAAGGCCGTGGCCTTTCTCACTGATGAGAAGCTACAGGACTGGACTGCTCTTATGGCCGGACCTTCGCACTTTAGTCCAGAGCTGATTGGCGAGCAGTTTGTCGAAGGCGATGTCATGCTGGCCAAACCATTGAGAGCCTGCGGTGAGAAGCTCAATCAAGAGGAGGGTGCCGATGATGCGAAGGGAAAGGTTCTGGTGGCCGAGCGCGGCGATTGCACGTTTGTCAGCAAGGCACGACTGGCGCAAAAGGCTGGCGCTGTTGCTTTAATTGTCTGTGATAATGTACCAGGTTCTTCCGGCGAGACGCAACCCATGTTTGCCATGTCCGGCGATGGTAACGACGATGTACTCATACCCGTGGTCTTCATGTACAACGTGGAGTTCAGCAAACTGGCGGCGGTGATGAAGCAGCGCGAGCACCCGCTCCGTGTGCGGATCATGCAAATGGTAGAGTTCAAGCGCTGGCAACTGGCCAAAGATGGTCGGCAGAACGATACGACAACGTCGACCCACAAGCCGGACAGGGAATTGTAGTGACTGTAGTTCACCCACCCCACCGTAAATGTTTCTGCTCCTGCGGCTCTCAAAGTGGTTTTCGCTAAACATTTTTGAAAAATTATCAGTAGAAGTTTAAACATTCGTGAATTGTACATTTTCGCCGGTCAGTCGCAACTACATTATAAAATTCTTGTACTTTATTAGACACGTAAGGACCCCCTCCCCGTAAACGGAACCACTTGAGCCAGCCGTGACTTTTTGAACTTTCCTTGTTGAGGATTTTTATTGCATTTGCATTAGTGATTCGGTTCGGCGCAACTCTCTCAGGCTAGCAATTGGCTTTCTAGTAGCTGCAACTATTGCCGGATCGTTCTAACAATTTCAATTTCAGATATACCCCCTGTATGGAACATACATTACAATGTAAAAGTGTAGTTCCGCAGCCTCTCCCCTTCCATTTTTATACAAGTTTTACTTTCCGTGTAAGTAAATCTTTTGTACATACAACATTAGATCTTAGCAACTAATAATGTACTAATTATGTAAGAATAACTAGATTACTAAGTAATAAGTCGAGAATGAGAAGCCAATCTGTAGTTGAAATTGTTTAGTTCATATACCAAAATAGTTTAAAATATATGAGAATTTGATAAAACCAACCAAGTCCTTTCTTGTGAATCATGAATCAAAAGTAAACCAAAGCTCATTTTGGAAAGGTCGGTACCTTCTACTGTGGAACGCGGGTGCAGGCCATGACGCAATCAATACAGTACATTGGAGTGGATAAATACACTTGTTACAGGAAGCTAGCATAGCAGCTCAGTGCAATGGATAGTTGTCAAGCTATTCCTTCATAATTTCAACCGCAGGCAGAGCCAGTATCGAACAAATCAAGGTGAAACACGAACAAATCAAGGACAGAGACGAAACATTAGGGACTTCAAAGACACCTTTAATAGTTACATTGGAGTCATTTTAAAGACTCCCAGCAGAAAGATTTAATATTGTCTTCAAGTCTCATACTAAATGGCTACCAAATTGGTAGCGAACACACGAATACACTCGAAATACAATAATTATACAATTATATATATTTGAAAAGGGATCCATCCATTAAATGACATTCTGCTTATAGTTTCCATTTTGGTTTTCGTCACTTAACTTATTGCATGACACTTCTACTGCTTCAAATTTGATGTTTAAATACAATTTTCAATATATATAGGTTAGGGGCTAGAACTACGTTAACTAATTTACAATCCGCCTAAAGTTTTGTTTTTCTTTTAGAAAAGTTTAAAATAAAAAAAAAACAAAAACGGCAATCAAATAAAAACACTTAGATAATAAAAATGGATGACTTAATTAAGGCCGTCTTAGGATTAGGACTTAGACTAGAGAAAGTTATATAAAACAATTCGGTGAATTAATAAATGTGAAGCGTCGCCCTGGGGCTATATCCGATATTACCGTCAATTATATTTGATGTAATTTCGAGTGGGCGTGGGTGAGAATTTGGGTGTAGTTGTGTGGCGGGGCTATGAATATTACATTTCAGATTAGATTAGACGCCAACAACGTATCGTCGTATCTGGTGAGAGGCACAAGTCGTACAACGAACAGGGACAGGCGGCTACATACAGAACTTGGACAAAGAGTAGAAAAGACTGAGACTGAGACACTCTTTCGGCTCATACTGGTACGGGCATGGACTGGATTAAAGCAGCGGTAGTTGCAAAAGCCGACATGGTCGTCCGACTGCTGTTCATAATCTGTTTCTGTTGCTGAACGGCCAGTTGCAGCATGTGATTGGCGATGCTGTCCACGGTGAGGGTGCGCGTCGATAATTCGATAACCTGAGACTTCAGTCGCGCATAGAACCGCTGCGAACCGTTAACCTGCGCTGCAACGTACGTCAACTGGCTGGGATCGGCGGAACTTATCCAAATCTCTTCGCCTGTGGCGGCCTTGATGATCAGGTGATCGCCAGTGTTGACGGCCTGAATGTGCTCATTAAAATGAGGCGTTGGCAGGCGGTGTACCTGCAGCAGACGATGCGAGGGCGTCGCATGCGACAGCTCGCAGGCGATCACGTGCATTTCGGAGGGCTTGTCCGGCTGCTGTGACTCCATGTGCTGATAGAGGACCAGCATGCTGCTCTGGTCCATGTCGAAACTGGGATAGTGTATGGCGGCCAGACTGTGACCCAGCGGGCACCCAAGGTCGTAGTTCATCAGCGTGTCCCCGCTGCGATGGTCCCAGATCGTGATGCGAGTCAGCCCATATCCAATCAGGCGATCCTCCGTCAGGCATTCAATGTGCTTCAGTTCGTGCCGCAGCTGCTTGAACTCGCGTATCGAGGCCAGTGTGTCCAGCGTGGGGGTCAGCGAGTACTTGCAGATACCCGAACGTGGCTTCCCCATCACCACCTCCTGTTGCCAGGCCATCACAAAGTAGCGAGACTCTGCAATGCTTGTGAAAATCACATGGGACCCGTCACTGAAAAGACAGAGATGGGAAGATCAATTATGATTGTTTGATTATGATTTGACTCAGGACTCACCAGCTGACCGCATCCAGATGCACAGAATGCATCTTGGGGCGCATCTCCTCCTCGCAGTAGTAGTAAACGTTCACATACAGCGACGTCAGAGTTACTTCCCGCTTGTGGTGGTCCAGCGGATGGCAGCGCATCTCCAGGTACACAGGCGTTGAGTTGTGCACGCACAGTCTATTCCCGAACGGGGCAAAGACCTCATTGTCTGCGGATGGAAGTCGGATGTTAGGAACTGTATAAGTATGTATAAGTGTCATGTACAGTACGCACCATTTGTAACGCGCCTCAGTCTTCCTAGATTCACCCAACGCGGGCCCCTTTCAAAGTCCTCGTGTGCATGCTCCGATTCTGTGGCTTTCGGTTCACCTTGGCCTTGAAGGTTGGAGTCTGTCGCGGCAGCCGGCGAGCCTGGCTTGTGCAAGACATTGAAGACCTTCGAGTACTTCCAGAAGCTGACGCAGTGCTCCTGCAGGACTATCAGCTGGTCCAGCTCATAGTAGATGTACAACACCTTGCCGTGTTTGCCCGCCAGCGGGTTGCTGAGCATACGAGATCCTTCGCTGAGTCGGAGCATGCCACCTGGTGGAAGGGTATGACTGATATCGAAACATGAGCCATCGACTCCAGCATATTCAGGTTGCTGCGACGGCCGACGACGCGAGAAATGTAGATCCTGCTCCCTCTCCTTGTGCCCGGCATCTGTTTGGCTGAGTGACGGAAAGATCGGGATGGACTTGGCCAAAGTTTCGTACGGATCATGGGCATGGCAATAGCTGGAACTGATTGTATACTGGCTATAGCGAGGATTTCCGTGCATGAAATGTGACTCCTGTTGTCTAGCAGACTGGCAATCACTGAACATACATCCACCCAAGAGGTCCTTCGATGGGGATGAAAGTGTATGTTTTGCAAAAAACTCTTGGGATTCGTTCATCAAGGTCTCGATTTGAGGAAAATCAACAGGAACATGCAGTGATTTGGGCATCTGGGCAACAGTCAAAGGATTAACGGCTGATGTTTGAACAGAGGACCCAGGAATAGACCCAGGCATCGTATGGGATCGCGCGCGCCTGTAGATCTTTGGAAGTTTACATCCCGCCTCGGCATCTCCCGACCAAGCGTTGGTTCCCTTCCTAGCTGACTTTGAGGGAGGTTTCTGCTGCTGCTCTAGACGATGCTGTTCAGGCAACTTATTCTCCAGAGCCTCCGTGGTATCCGGTTTCTGCTTGTCTGTTGGCTTCTTCGCGCCGCCTTTGACCGACTTCTTGGCTGCTGTTCCTTTGGCAGCGCCACCGCTCAGGCGTTTTCCCCTGCCATTAGCATCCGCATCCGAGAGGGCATAGCTCTTCAGAAGACTGACCTTTCGATTGCGCAGCAGCTTTGAGTTCATGTGCGTGGTGGAACGTGTGACCAGATCCCGGACGCGTGCAGTTCCCGCCTTATGAGGGGACGATACACCCACCGAAGCTCTTGGCTTCCTTTTTTCCGCCTGACTCTTTCGGGGAGAATTAGAAGCTTTCGCTTGGGTTTTGGTTGACTTTGGATTGCTTTTCAACTGGGGTTGGTCTAAGCTGGCGCTCTTCACAGAGGGATGCGGACCGGCAAAGCTCGCAGTCTCGACGTAGCGGGTGGGAGAGGGCGTTTTCGTGCGTGCCTTTGGTAGTGCCATTGGCGGCGCTACTGGCGGAACATTACTCATCGATTGGACAATGTAGATGGATGGCTTCGTCTCACGTGCCTGTCGCAGGCGCTTCTGCATGCTCTCCAGCAGTTCCTCACGGGCCGGGGCCGGGGCCGGGGCGGCAGCGGCATAGACTTGGGCGAAGGCCGCATTCACCAGTTCAGACTTGGGGCATCTGTTATCCTCATCTTGCTGTTGGCACTGGTTGGGCATGGCAGCGGCATAGACCTGGGAAAAGGCCGCCTCCACCAATTCAGACTTTGAGAATCTATTGTCAGCAACTCCATCTTCCCCCTCCTCTTCGTCCACCGAGGCTCCTGGGCGATCGCCCTGTGCCTCATAGTATTGGTCATACGCTTGGGTGGACTGATGTTGCTCTTCCGTGGCTCCGGATTGTTGCTCTATGCTTTGCTCACCGTGCTGCTTCCTCATCTTTCGCTTGCCGCGCACATCGTTGCGCATCCTGTCCAGCTGCTCCTGCGTCCGCACTCTCAGAGATCGTCGAGCCACCGTGCTGTTGGCCAGCTCCCGCATGGCTGAGGCGACTGCATTGGCCGTGGACAACTCTGTTAGTCCCAGATAGCTGCAGAACTCCTGCTGCTCGTAGAACATGGTATCGTTGGGGCAATCGGCAGAGGTGGCATCATTCTGTCCAGTCATCTCGCTGTGAGACACATCTATGGGTGATACGATACAGAGAAAGATTATACGTGGCAATGGCATGGCGCACTAAAGAACCGCTTACCCGATGGGGAATGGGGATGCTGCTCCCGATTGTGGGAATGATTTAGCTGCTGCTGCTGCTCTAGCAGTAGTTTCTGTTTCCGTTTCTTGACCTTCTTACGCATTATGCCAAGGACAGCGTCCGCCAGCTTACGCTCAGCTTCAGTTTCCGTGGAGATCATGGCAACAGTCATATCATTCATTCCCTGTTCTTCGAGAGCGGCAGCGGGGCCTGGAGATTCTGCGGAGGCAGTGGACACTGACGCTACTGGCAGCGGCGCCAGGTCTGCTGTAGAAGTCTCCTTTGTGGCCAGTCTCTGCACCGATGTCTGCGTTTGAATTGTCTTCATGTCCGGTGCCGTTTTGGGGTCCTCCTGCTGCTGCTCCTCCTCCTCTGAATTGAGTTCCTGCGATTCATCCTCCGGCGTGAGTGTGGTCTCAGATGGATTGTCCCCTTCCACCTCGTAGCAATCGTCATCGTCATCATCCAGTACAATGGTATCCTCTGTGGGCTGCAAAAGCAGCTGGCGTCGCTGAATATTGGGCTTCTCCGGAGAGGATGTCCCTAGGCTGGCACTGGCCTGGTCCACTGGCGATTCAACTGGCCTCTGCATAAGCTGGCGACTGATCTTTTCCATATTGCGTGCCAGTGTCTCGCGGAACTCCCTGAAGGTGTCCTGTGTGGTGGGCTTGGACGCTTCTCGCTCCTCAAATGTGGCCTGGAAGTTCTCCACATCCTCGACCGCCTCACAGTCATGGGTGGTGGCCGTCTCCCAGGTCTCAACCTTTTCGCTGAGACTCATCTGCGGCTGGGCCTGGCAGATGGTGGCCAGCCGCCGGTCCATGGCCTCCGCGAAGAGGGTGTTCTTCAGCAGAGGATACTTGCGCTTTGCCGGATGCATTTTCCTTGGTCGATCGTCGTCCCCCAGATCGTCATCGTAGTGATAGTTGTCGCTGCCATTGGGCGTGGAGGAGGAGCTATTGGGAAACTGTGTGGGGCTGCTGTGCTCAGCCTCGGGCTCAGGCTCGGGCTGCTCCTCCTCCTCCTCTATGTCACTGATTACTATGGGCTGCTGGGATTGCTCTGTCTCCATCTCTGGGACATGCTCCAGAGGAAGCTGCTGCTCCAGATGTAGCTGATGATGATGTTGATGGTGTCCCTGCTGAATCTCATGCTCTGCCTCCCCCTCATTGTCGTGGTCTTCCAACTCGTGATCGTACACCTGACAGATGTCCGGTCGTCCTTCCTCCAGCGGACTGTCGTCGACAAAGTCAACATTCTCATTATCATTGTCGTTGTGCGCCTCCTCGTCCTCGGCGGCTTCTTCTTCAACGAGCTCATGATGATGAACCATCGGATGGTCCAGAGCCGCATCGCTGAGATAGACATTGTTGCCAGCCTCCATATGCGTCTCTTCCTCATCCTCATCTCCCGCCACGCCATCGATGTAGCCAGAGCCATTCAGATGATGGCGGAGCAGGGCTTCGTGGCCAGACATAAGGAAGGCCCTAGGGAGCTCCTGCTCGTTCTGTGTCGAGACTATTATCTCGCAGCAGTGCTCCTCGGCCAGGACGATTTCGCCGTCCACGTCTTCGTAGACAACGCACTGCTCGGCGTTTTGGTCAACCATTTGGAGAGCTTGCTCGTCGGAGTGCGGAAGGATCTCAAACACTTCCGTGAGATGAGACTCGACTAGACTGCCGTTGGTGAGCAAAACCCCGGGATTTGTGGAAACCGATTGCATAAAGACCACGCGTGAGTCTGTGGCCGCTTCTGGAGAATCTAAAAAAGGGATTTAGTTTATAAAAACTTGTGCTTAAGGTTGAGCATAAACTAACCATTGATCTCGATAATTTCGCTGATTCGCGTCTGTTTGGGTGGCGTGTAGGCCGAGTATGATGCATGTGGACCGTCGCCCTGTGATTGCATTGTTCGACAGAGTCCGAAGACTTCATGGTGTACGGCCTCCTCACTAGAGGGTTCGTCCTGATCAGGCCAGCCGCGGAAATTGGTGCATACGCTGCTCGATATGAGACTGCATATATCGGAATCGTCGGAGATGACGTGCAGCAGGCTGTCCACCGCGGGATCCAGTCGCTGATGCTCGTTCGCGGTCTGTTCCTGGCTAATATTGCCCCGTTCTTCATCGTCGTCCACTTCCACGCCCAGGTGGCCTGGGCCTGGTGCGACTGCTTGTCGACTGCCACTGGTCGGAGAGACGACGTTGAGCCACCGTTCTTCTGCCTGCGCATAGGCCCTGTCCCGCTTCGACATTGTATTAATTCACGCCAAACCGATTCAAATTACAAAGATTGAATAATGGAAGTAATTGTGGAAGATTTTTTGTCGAAATTACACGTGAAATTTTTAAAACTATGCTCAGTGCTGCGGTGTGTACTTTGTAAAGCCTAAACTTCTTATGGATGCACAACATGATTCGATTGTCAACGTCTGCCTTGTTAGGATATTTTAAGGATAGCAACGCACATATTTCATGTATTTTATTATTCTGGCAGCAACAAATTATTTTTTGTGATTACTTCTGATTACACCTCTATGGGTTGGGGTATTCCTCTCGTATTTTGTTATCGTTACTGCAAAAGGTCCACCAATAGATACACAGTATTTATCGAAATCTGAATGGGGTACAATCGATCAGGCAAAGACATAAACTACGCTTAATTAAATAAGTTGTACTTCCTGGGACTGAAAGGACTGAAAATCCTGCGAGTGTCCCAGCCTTGCCATGAGTCACCACTCCATACTTATCCTGCTTCGCCGGCCAGAGCTCAAAGTAAATAAAACACCGATAGATAGTGACGATGAATCGATGACGGCGAACAGCTGGATGAGAATAAAAAAATTACAGTGATGTACCCCCATAGTAGCACTTCGCTTGATTATAGTTTCCCCATTCCCCATGCGCCCGCGCGCTGATAAGCAGTAAGCAGTGAACATCAAAAACTTAGTAGCTCTCGAAATAAAAGTACTAAGCGTGCTCGTAACTCAGAACAGGCATTCAGGAGCTCGAAGTGTGAACGTCGTGATCGGCTAAAATTCCCCCCGGAACAAAATAAATAAAATTTAAAGCAACTTTTACTCTTCAATGTGCGTGTAATTCAAAGTCAACGTAAAAAAAAGCGAAAAATTCAATAAATCAACAATGAGTGACAAACTGGTGAACGGCTGCGGTACTGGCCAGAACTACAGTCACTGCAACGGCAACACACAACAGAAGGAAACCCCTACCACTACCGAAGGCAAAGACGTCCGCGTCTGGTGCGATGGATGGTGAGTCATTGTGGTGGAAGGGAACAGGGAGTGGGTAGTAATACATAGGTGACTGTTTCAATCGAAGAACCTTTAGCATTTGTATAGTACCTTGAAAGCGGTGGAAAATTATCCACGAAACGTACCACTAACGGTAGTCGCTGTCGCTTGCTTGCGTCACTTTATTGATAGGAGGAATAGTGGGGGGGAGGGATAGGAAACGGCTGGCCGGCGGGAGAGTGCATGTACAGTGGGTCAAAGCAAGCACTTTAACAGGAATTACATGACTGATTGCATGGCAGAATGTAAATATGATATAATTATAGCATCCAAGTCATCCGCTATATATATAGAGTCTATTTCAAGTTCAAGGTCAATCAGAACCAAAAGATCGCACAACTGCACATATTAATTTTCTACTACGAATAAATACACCTACGAGTAGGATAGGGTATGTGTAGGTATTGGTAGCATTTGACGCATTTTCAAGCACTACTATATGCATGTTCTCCTAGTCGTATGATTACTTTGTGGGCGCTCTCTTTCCATTAGACATATGAATTCCAGACCAATGCATAGACCAAAACCGGTTTATCTTTATCGAGACTGACGCATTCTACGGCGATAATACTATATGTACTCCGTAGATGGATGGATGGCCTACCATAACAAGTTTTTTTTCATTGCTTTATCAGTCGACAAAAATTTCCTTCTTTCAATTGTGGCTTCCGCTGAAACGCTCTATAAACATACATATAAATACAACACATATTTATATCTATTGTTTATCCTCTCGCTTCACTCTCTCTCTCGGTTCTAAAAAAAACAAACAAACAATGGCACACGCCCATATATATGTACATATATGTACATACATATGTATGCTCGTTTGTACAAATAAAATCATCGTATGATTCTGTGTATGTGCACAGAGTGAGAAGCGAGATTTATTCTTACCCACTGTATCCGCTGCCCGCAGCGGCACGTTTCTCTTTCTGTTTCTGTTTCTGGGGTTCGTTTACGTGGCCCTTGTTGACTGTGGCGGCCAACCCAGCCGGTTGGTCGGTCCGTCGGTCGCTCCAAACATCACGTGATTGGGATTTGCGCATGCCTCGCCCTCGTCTCTGTCCCACGCCCAATTTTCAGTTCATGACTTAACCATCATCCCATGTTTGAGCCTCCTCTTCTCCGGCATTCTTTTGGGTGCATTTGGCATATAATTTCATTGACATTTTGCAGCAGACCTTGAAGGCCACAAAGGCATGTAAAATGTTTAAGGATAGGATTTACATTAGCAGTCGAATATAAAGGATAACTTTAAGGATGCATTTGATTCATTTATATCCATTAAGACACCCATATCCAAGAACAACGTTAAACCGTTTCATAATACTCAAGCTTTCCTTGATTAATGGAATTTTACTTTTCTAAATCCGCTTTGGAATATAATAAATCACACGAACTTTTATTTCCGGGTAAATTGGGTAATCAGAGCTCTCCCTTAGCCCCAAAGAGGGTCGCACACCCCACCCTACTCCACCCCGCACCCCAAGTATCAAGTATGGAAGTCCAGCGAAACATCTAGGGCTGATAAGAGACCCGCCAAGCAATATTCAAATGCCATTATCAGCTGTTCTTCGGATGGGGGTCTCTGCAAAAAAAACAAATATAAACAAGCACTTTATTTTGGTACACATCTGAGAGGAATCAGCCCATTAACCCAGCGACTCCTCGGTCCAACAAAATCGTCTCTAATCAGCAGAGATTGAGATCATTGACGCAGGCAATGAGCCAGCCACCTCCTCCCCCTCCGGCACTCACTCAGTCACCTCTTCCCGATCTATCTTCCTTTTGGCAAATGTCAATGAACTTGAGCTCAAAAACAGTTCACAAACAAAAAAAAAAAGCAAAGCAAATCAATGATGGTCGTAATATTTATTGTAAATATTTCCCGCTTAGGGCTCTGGGTACACCCGCCAAGACCCCAGGGCGTCAGAGCACAAATTCTACTAAGAATCGCGTGATATTTTTTAATCAGCAACGTTCTAGTCGTCGCCTGGTGTCGCCGCCTGTTGCTCACTCAATTGATTAAGCAGCCCCCGACGAGGGCTGTTCTACATATAGAGTACAATATACATATGATGATACTACGCGCATGTTTGTTTCCCCCCCATTCGGTACAGATTTCGTTCCTCTTCTCCTCCATGGCAGAAAATCTCCGGGAGCAAAGGTTTTTCCCTCTCGATTAATGAATGGCCCCACGTTTTTACTAGCTGCTACTGCCTGCGGCCCTGCTCTACGGCTACGGGCTACCAGCTACCAGCTGTGTGTTGTTACTATCAGCCGAAAATATACTATATAAATATTTTTACGATTATATGTACGTCCCCCCAACCCACCTCTATATATACCCTTCGACGAGGTAGGTTTATTTTTGGCTCTTCATTATGCTCGGATTCCGTGACGTAGTAGAGTCTCTTTTTAGCTTATTTGTTGGCTTTTTATCAATCCACCGGCCCAGACATTCATCGGTGCAGACACAGCCATAGCCACAGCCACAGCCAAAAGTTGAACATTTAAATATACAGATAGATACTCGTAAAATATTTGGTTCGGTTTATTGCCAAGGCAATTTGACAGCCTTGATCTTATGGGTGCGATATGACTGGCAAACGTTAATTGTACAGATTATATAATATATATATACCCACATCCGTAACATTTTTGTTCGAATTTGCAATTGGCTCCAGCACATATCAACAGTCTACGATATGGGTACATACGAGGTCTAATCAGTTAGACGGAACCGATAATGGTGACGTTTTCTCACCTCTTATCATAGACATATTTTCGTGTGTGGGCTCTTAACTGTTTTGTTTCGTTTGGGTGCTATATAATTACTACATACTGCATATAGTCTGAGGTAATCTAACGTGTGTCACAATATTTCAGTCTGGCCTCAATTTAAGTCATGCGAAATGATGATTTCAGAACGATAAATACATAAATAAGTCTTTGGGTCAGTGTGTTATATCCAACCTTTACTAGTACGTTGTCCGTTCAATTGCTGAACTCTCTCTCTCTCTCAAAGGAATAACGGACTGCATTGCTGCGTAGTTTCTGTCTTTACTTGTTGACAAAATGAACGAACTTGCTTTGAGGTAGATGAATTTTAATGGAAAAATACCATTTCCAAGTTGTGTCTCTCGATCCGGTTCATAATTGGCGATTGTTTAAATGAAATATGCCATTCCGTAATGGAAAATGAATGCTATTTGAAGGCATTTAGAGGCAATTTGAATGGATCGTCACGTCTACCAAGTGCCGAACCAATCCAAAATAGGGCTCTCGGCACGTGTATGCCGTGCCTATGGAAAATTCTTTAGAATCGAAACGACGGGGAATGAATACTCGCACCACTCACATGTGGTGTTTGCACTTGCTGTTTGTACATCTAAACAATCGTACGTACGTATGTACATATGTACGTTTGTGCACACTCTCGAGCACAATTGCAATTAAAAATTGCTAAATGGCACACAGAAATCATACATACGTACGTACGTACGTATCTCTGGTTGCCTCATCCATCTCTAGCCATGCGATCTCTTTTGGTTGTGCCAACAGATGATCGGGTCCAAAGTGCAAGCTTGACCAATGTTGCTGCTGCGACGCTAAAGTGGAGCACAAAGCCGGGCCTGGGGATAGCCACCAAGTCAATCATTCAGCCACTGGTCTCTACTGGTTGCCATTAAGCCGAACCACAACGCACCGCACCGCTGCTGACGCGACTGGACTTTGCGTTGAATGGGGCGTTTTATGTAAACGATGTAGTAAATGATTTAAATGGGTGTACTTTCGTATGCATCCAAGCCTGAACCCAAGCACAACTTTCAATTACTGCTGCGGGTCAAAATCGAAGGGTCTCACATACTTGTAATCCTTCAGTTTATTGAGATCTTCATACGTTGAACGGGGAAACCAAAGTTTTGGATACCCTTCCAATTTCATTAATAGATTGTAATGCAGTGGTGGGCAGGTTAGCTGCAGAAATGTTCAGCGTCATTCACACGACATGTATTTTGTTTTTCCATTCTAGGGTGTTGCGTAAAAGCAAGAATGTGCTGTAAATCATTGTTCGATTATTATGTGAATGAATGAATGAGATTCTTTTGCTCGAAAGCAAAAGTTACTTGAACCCGAGACTCAGTTGAATGCAAATCTCTTCATACTTTGTACCGGCAAGGCGATAACTTGCTGGTATATACATATGTATGTATGCCAGTATACATATGTATGTGTATGTAAGACATACATACAGACGAGGGCAGAGCTACCAAGTTATACTATAGCTTCTAGTCCGGGCTTATCAATCAAGCTCTGAAATTAGTTAATTCTAGGCATTATATGACTCACCTCACACACCCAAGCACTGGGGGCGGTGCACGGGAATCATTTGCTCCCGTTTATCTTGCCTCAAGGTCGCTGTTGTCTTTCTCTTGAGGTTCTTTTTTTCCAATTTGTTAACCGGAAGACGGTACATTTCCCGTGCGACATACATACATATGTACATCATCGGTACAGGTGTTCAGATAAGAGAGACATGAAGCGTGTCGCATCTTCTGCCACACTTTTTTCGTAGAACTAGATAGTCATAATGTCCAACTAATGAATCTTAAATTCCATTCCCACAGCTACGATATGGTCCACTTTGGCCACGCCAACTCTCTGCGACAAGCCAAAGCTCTTGGCGATAAGGTAATTGTGGGCATTCACACCGACGATGAGATAACCAAACACAAGGGACCGCCCGTCTTCACCGAGGAGGAGCGGGTCAAGATGGTGAAGGGTATCAAGTGGGTGGATGAGGTGGTTCTCGGTGCCCCCTATGTGACCACTCTGGAGGTTCTCGATAAGAATAACTGTGATTTCTGTGTGCACGGCGGTGAGTACAACACCATCATGATGTCTTGGCACACGCTTTATCTTGTTTTATGAATTCCAGATGATATTACAATGACAGCCGAGGGCGTCGATACATATCATCTGGTCAAGTCGGCCAATCGCTACAAGTGAGTACTGAGTGTCTGAAAAGATTGTTCCTTTAATCCGAACTAAACGTTGGCATTCTTTGTATCTATTCCAATCCTTAGGGAGGTACGACGCACAGCTGGCGTCTCGACAACCGACTTGGTGGGCCGCATGTTGTTGCTGACCCGCAACCACTTCCGCCAGGGATCCGCTGAATACGACATCGAGAAAGAAGGTAGCTTCCGCTTGTTCCAAGGCCCTGGCTATTGTATCGAAATAAGTTTCATTTGTGTCCCTAAAGTGCCCATTGAATCACAGCCGCCAGCACAATTCTTGTTTCATTGAGTGTTCCGTTCATTGAGTTCTTAAACCGTTAACAAATACTAACTTTAGACTAAGATTTTTACTTTCTTTTGCCACTCCGCTCTCTCTCTCTCTCTCTCCCCGGACTGTCTCCTTCTGTTACTCCTTGTTGTACGTTGCTCTGCATGCTGCGCGTAAACCACCAATCGAATCGAATCTCAGTTCCAAGTATGAACAATTCATATATGTATGTAGCTATATGTTGTCTACGATAATAGAACAGTTTAGCGGCACGAAAACAACATATATGGCATGTGCATGATGCTTTTAAGGGGTTATTGTTGTGGCTATTGTTGGAAAGAGTCCGTCCACTGCTGGCACGCCACCGCACGCTTAGCTTGGGCTCTTAGTCGAGCCTTTATCCTTTCCGTACCGTTTTGACTTTGTTTGTTCCGTGACTAATCCGTTGACTTATTTTGCTCTCTACATCTTTACTCTTTCTCTTCTTTTTATTTCTATGTACGCACTGTTTACCACTAACAAAAAATATAATCTACTACTCGTATATGCAAATATATGCTAAAACCTCAAATGCCAAATACCAAATGTCCTGTGCGTGTGCGCGCCCGCGAAATGAATGACAAATGAAATATGAAATATATCATAAATATATGTCCTGCAATGAACTGCTATCTGCAATCAAATATTAATATATCCAAATCAAAACCAAATCCAAATCAATTCCTGTAAATGTAAATACTATCTCCTATGTACTACACTGCTCTCATTCGTCTGTGTTCGCTTTTAAAACCAATTACCAAACAAATTGCATAAACAGCGAAAATGTTAAAACTACTACAAATAAAATCCCATCCAGGTTCATCGAATATGGGTCAAGATTCAGCTGCCAAAAGTCCCTGGACCGGTTGCAGTCAGTTCTTGCCCACCACACAAAAGATAATACAGTTCAGCGATGGCAAGTCCCCAAATGCCGGAGACAAGATTGTAAGTAAACCGAGACGAGACTAGCCAGAGACTAGTTCTTAATCGATTGTTTTTCTTTTCAGGTTTATGTTGCTGGAGCCTTTGATCTGTTCCATGTGGGTCATTTGGACTTCCTGGAGAAGGCTAGCAAGCTGGGCGACTATTTGATTGTTGGCCTTCACACAGATCCCGTGGTCAATTCGTACAAGGGCAGCAATTATCCCATCATGAATCTGCACGAGCGCGTGCTCAGCGTATTGGCATGCAAGGTACGGTCTGCTTATGCGTCTGCTTGAGGTGCTACTTTTTCTAACGCTGCTTTGGCTTCTCCTTTTCTTGTATAGTTCGTCAATGAGGTGGTGATTGGGGCACCGTACTGTGTCACCGAGGAGCTGCTCGAACACTTCAAAATCGACGTGGTCTGCCATGGACGCACACCCATTGCTATGGAGGATGGCAAAATTGACCCATATGCCGTGCCAAAGACGCGAGCCATTTTCGAGCTCATCGACTCTGGCAATGAGATGACCACCGAGCGGATTGTGGAGCGCATCATCTCGCATCGTCTGGAGTATGAGCGTCGCAACCAGGCCAAAGAGAAGAAGGAAATCGAGGCTTTTGAGGCGCTGCAACGCCAGAAACAGACCCAGAAGGCGGGCTAGCAGCAACAGTAAAAGTCGCCCTCCCTCCTTCCGATTTTACACACTAGACGGAAGTTTCATTTTAAATATTTCAGTTTCGTTTTTTAGTTTTTCGTTTTGTTAAGTAACCTTTTATTTGGCCTTTGTGGCCCCTTGTTTCGTTATGATATGCTATGCTCAAGGCGCGGCAAACACACCACACAGGTCTCCCCACAAAAAGCAACCCCTTAGCCAGCGGATCGGCTCGTGCGCACGCATCTCCTTTTCTAGTACAATTTTTGAATAGCTGCAGGCTCCCAGGCAGGCAGGAGGCTTCTCTGCAAGCCTCAAAGATATAAAGTTATATAAATCGATATATATATATATATATATGTATATGTAGTGCCCTACGATAGTAGCATATTTAATATCTAAATTGTATGTAAGCTCAAGATTGTAAATTCTATATTGTATGTGTTAAGTGTTGAGGATAATGAGTTGTGAGTAAACTCTCAAAATTGTACGATATATATATGTTTAGGCCAAAAGTAAAGAACTTATCTGATCGTATCCACTTATCAACCTGTCTTGTGCTTGAATTGTAAATACAAATGTGAACTATAGTCGCAATATGTGAAGAAAGTGGACGATCTCTGGATCTATCAATGGTAATCTCTGATATTTTGTCTTTGTTTACAAATATCCTAGTGCAATTTCTTGTCCGATAATGCTACTCCTAATGTTTTGTGTTCAATGTTTAATTAGCTCTAGATTATAATATATTTATGTACATGGCCAAAAAGTAATCCAAAAAAAATTAAAGCATATTTATATAGTAATTTGTTGTCGATTATTTTTTCTGTTCCCCGAGTAACTTTAAGTCCACTGTGAGCATCTGCTGCCACATATCCAAGTTCAACAGCTCGCGCAGGTCGTCCAAGCTGATGAGGATGGCGTTGCTGTCGGTTTTGATGAACTCTTTGCAGCCCTGGACAGTCGCGGAAACGGGGCGAGCCTGCACGAGCTTGGAGTAGCTGTGCGAAGATTCTGCTGCCTGGACCTGCAGTCGCAAGCAAACGGACACATCCTGCAGAGGAGTGGCCACCCAGAAGACCAGCACGTCAGTCATGGCGGGTTTGCGGTGCCACAGCAGAGAGTGCTTGGTGCGACTGCCAAACAGCATGAGCACGCCGTGCTGCGAATACTGACGATACTTCTTCGGCAGATGAGTGTTACGGGCGCATTTCAGCGGGTTGAGGCCGGATCGACGGTACACAAAGACCCCCAGAAGCGTGTGCACATCGTGCTCAAAGCTGCTCACATGGCCACACAAGGAAACCTTTTGCTCCGCCATCAACTCCACAAACGGAACTCCACGCATCCCGTACAAATGGTCCCCCAGATAATGGCCCAGGAGATCACTGGGGTCCATGGAGCACTGGCAGGCATGGCATGGACAGCCAATCAGGCGACGGCGTGACCAATTTGAGTTGTTTCCGACTGTACCAAATAACGCCGGCTTTTGAATGCTGGGCTGTGATCTGATTAACTTGTACTCCTCGTGTCGGTTCGGTCTCGGAAACCCATCCTTCGACGTCGAGGCTTCCGATATGGGCACGTTGGCTCTGTTGTAAGACTGGGTGTCCCGTGTATGCTGATTTCGCCTCCGCTCCTGGCGTTTCTTGCTTTCCCTCTGCCTTGGATCGCTGGAATCCGTTTTTTTTGAAGCAGAGTGCAAAGTCGGAAGTAGGACGGACATGTTTTTATGATCTCCTCTCTCTGTGGACAAAAATCTAACTCAAAGGCATAATTTCGACGAAATATGGGAATGAATTAGACAACTCTCACAATGCTATGGAAGGGAAAGACACCTAACCTACTACAAAAAAAATTCAACCAACTACAGCTCTCATTTGCTTGAAATGCATTAAATATTGGCCCAGCAACAGAAGCCGCCGGGCACTACGAAAAAATTCATTTTAGACTCATTAGAGTGCCCCTCTCCACGGAAATCTTTAGTAAAAGGCGAAAGATTTATTCGACAATTGAAGAGAAGCCAGAGTAACTTTCCAACGCCAACAACGTCCAAGGTTTAACAAGCTTGGCCAGAACTGGTTGGGAATTGCTAGAGCAAACTCGCTGCAGACTGGGGTTGTTCAATGTAGAGTGGTGTTGCCTGTATGTCAGCATTGCATGGGAAAGTCTTGCCGACAGGCTGGTTTGCTGTAATCGAGTATAGTGGAAACATTTATTCTTCTATATACATATATGGATGTACATATATAATTAAATATATTTATTTGCTAGAGTATATTTTACCAGAACGATTAAATCCATTCACTTTGTTTTATCTACGAGTATGATATTATCACACAACATCACAAACACCAAACCGTACTGCTTGACAGAAATGTCTGTAGCGCCACGCCACCAACAAACACCCTGAAACTGAAAGCAGCGGCAGTCAGATATTTCAACATGTGTCTAATAATTCCCAACTGGTTCTGGCAGCGTGCCTTTGGTCTGGCGGCTGTTATGCCGTTTCCAGTTATCGCTTCTCGGCCTTATGGCTAAGATCAAAGTGTAGTATCTGTTCTTATCAGCTTAACATCTGATAGTTTCTCCATTGGAGAACAACAAATGTTAAACTGATTTTTGGAATCAGACGGAGTGCTAGGGGCTTGCTCCACCTCTGTCGCGGGTTGGCCCGGTATTGCAGTACCGCCGGGATTTCGGCCCAACTGAATAATAAATTTGAAATATGATTAAAAGTAGAATATAGTGACATGGATGTGTAGTTAACATGCATGTTCGGAGTATCGTCACACGCACTGCTGCTAAAATCGGGTCATCTAGTAAGATATTGTTAGTCTTTGTTATGGAGTCATCAAATTTCTTTGACCGCCCATGGCAGAAATGTGTTCAGGAATCTCTAACTTGAGATACATGTAATGGAACACCAGTAAGGAGCTGGAACAATAAAGTATCATTTAATTTAAATTTCGGAGCGTTAGGTTGTCCTTATACTGGACGCAGAGCCTAATATCATCCGTATACATAAGGCCGAAATGGCTGCCCTGTGGTACACCCAAAGTAATCATAACTGGTGAAGATAGGAACTTTTTGAGACCTGGAACCAAGGTACTCAAAATCCATCATAAGAGATTGTGCGGAACCCGTAAAAGGGTCAAGCTTATAAGCAAGGAGAGAGTGGTTTACAGAGTCGAAAGCTTTACTAAATTCGGTGTAAATAACATCCATCTGTATGAAGGAGGTATGATCTTTGCTATGAAGGAGGTGAACTGCAATTAATTTGTGGTTGTTGATATCCTTCTTATAGTTTCATGTTGATCTGGAGATATAAGTGATCTGCAAGATGCTTCAGGTGCGGGGTTCAATTTTCACAAACACTTCATGAATAGCGGATAACTTAGATATACATACCTATATCGTTTCTTTGCGTCAGACTTTCAACCTTTCTTATGGAGCGGAATTATAAACGACTCCTTCCTGAGGGGGGCAAGCTTGAATAATTAAACGACAGGCTGAATAGTTTAAGCAACGGTCCACACAGAGAATCGGTGGAGTAAACTCTATGAGTAAACTCTATGAGTAAACTCTGAGCAAAGGTGGTTTGGGAAAATTGGGCACAGATATCGGCAACTGCCGTGATCATTATTTGCCGACGTATTAAGAAATTATGAAGATGGGTGTGCGAACGTTCTACGCTTACTGCTTACGAAGGTGTTTTGGGCCCTTAGAAAAACGTATCCTGCATCGAGATGCAGTTTCCTAGGGCAGGTATTAATTCTACAATATTTTCCGTGCTCCTATAATTCCCAACTGGTTCTGGCAGGGTGCCTTTGGTGTGACGGCTGTTTTGCTTTTTCCAGTTATCGCTTCTCGGCCTTATGGCTAAGATCAAAGTGTAGTATCTGTTCTTATCAGCTTAACATCTGATAGTTTCTCCATTGGAGAACAACAAATGTTAAACTGATTTTTGGAATCAGACGGAGTGCTAGGGGCTTGCTCCACCTCTGTCGCGGGTTGGCCCGGTATTGCAGTACCGCCGGGATTTCGGCCCAACTTAGTAATAAATTTGATAAGGAGTTTTAAGAGTACAAAAATTCAGTTGTGCCTCTGCATCTCTGAGGCTCTGTTTCGACCGTCTTGACCAAAGAGCTTCTCAGCTAAAATGAACACACATTTTAGGTATTAAGTCGTACATTTATTTTGATAATACACCTATTATTAAATTAATACAGTTTTTTTACGAATGTTTTTGCTTTTCGTTTTTGGTACATTTAAATCGGTTTTAATACAAAGTTGTCCGTAGACGCGAACTTTTTAAGGACGCATTCAACATTTCTGGCCGTACGCAAGTAATTAATAATAATGATAAACAATTTGAAAGTAAACAAAAACAATAACTAACGATCGAGTCGAGTAATGTTCAGCAATTACGATACGTTGATATACATTTTGCCATGCGACGACTATTTGGTTTTCGGTGTTTGGTTTCGCTTTTTGAAAGGACAACTTCAACTACGGAACAATCTGGGCTGGCTGTGTGCTCTCCTGGCTAACTACTACTACTAAGATTAGTATGTATTACTGGTGAATAGCTGCGCTATTTTTCCTCTACCGATAACAACGCGTCAACCGGAACGAACAATGCGCTTTTCTTTTCTTTTCTTTGGCGAGAGACCATTACTACATTCAAGTTATTCGAAGAAGGAAGAGATTTGTGATGTGTGTAACGTATACAATGCAATAGATCTACAGTTAAAGAGTGTGTTTGTTTCTTTGCGTGTGGGCGTGCCTAAAACGATGTGAGAACAGGGGCTCTAGGGACCCTAGACAACCACAGCGCCGGCCTCGGAACGACTGACTGGCAAATCGGGGCAATTTTTCCAAGAGTCCGAGAGCGGGTCATAGCATTCGACAGCGTTGATGGTGACTTGCGCTCGATAAAAGTTTACCTCGCAGGGCTAGAAAAAAACATTTGTTTAGGGAATGTCTCCAAATTTTGGATGGTTTTTGGATGCTGGGTCTATTCAATCGATTACCTGATCCCCACCAGCCACATAGAGCAGGCCATCGGCAGCGGCTACGGCAGGAATGGCTCGTGGTACGTTCAACGCACAGACCATTGTCCATTTGTCTTCGTCGAAGCTGTAGCGCTCCACAGAGCTGAGAATGTCCTGGCTGATGCTACTGCCCCCAACCACGTACAAGTAGCGGTCTAGAACGGCTACTCCCATTTGGCAGCGAGCAGTTTGCATGCGGGCCAGCTGCGTCCACTCCTTGGTGACCGGATTGTAGCTGAAAGAGATGGGAATGATCAGCTGATGAAAAAAATGTTTCGTATATGCGATAAAAACCTTATCAAGTCTGGCAAATGTCGTGTGGTTGTTGTGCAGCCGCCCACAATGTAGATGAGACCCTCGAAGCTGACCACTCCCATGCTGAAGCGGGGCTGCGGCATGCTGCCAATTAGTTTCCAGAGATCCTGCTCTGGGTCATAGCACTCCATGGTGCCGCCAATATCGTCGCCAATCCAACCGCCAACAGCAAACAGATTGCCGCCCATGGTGCAGAGGCCAAACTCGCAGCGAGGCACAATCATGGGGGAAATGGGCTGCCATATGTCATTCTGGGGATCGTAGACTTCACCATTGGCCAGTATCTGGGAGCCGCGTTCGCCTCCCACTACGTAGATCTTGCCGTTCAAGGCCGACACACCCGGCAGTATACGTCCCACTTCCATGGGAGCTGTTTCAGTCCACTCGCGTCGAAATATATCGAACTTGGCCACCGTCTCGAAGATGCAGTCCGCCGAGTTCCATGTCCGTGGAGTATCCCGGTGAGATCCCCCAATGATGTATATGTTCTTCTTGGCCAGCTGACGGGGGCAGACACGCAACGGCACCAACTGGCCGCGCTTCGAGGCAATGTCCCGACAAATGGAGCGCAGAGCAATCTTCACCGACATGTCGCGACAGTCGTCTTTGAGGGCCTTATCGATTACCTTCACCGGAACGAGCGCCATGCGCACATGAGAAAGTATATCAAAGACATAGCAGCGCCGTTGCGTCACATCGTGTTTAATCCAGCGCAGAGCCGCCTGGAACACCTGCGATTCCGAGTCCACACGCAGTAGCTCGGAGTTCAGCAACTGCGACAGCAGAGTCTGTGGTGTTTCCAGAAATTCGTCTTCCAGGGTTATCTGAGTGTGCAACATAGAAAGATACCGTGTTTAGATTCTTACCATATTATATGAAATTTATTATTAAGTTGGGCCGAAATCCCGGCGGTACTGCAATACCGGGCCAACCCGCGACAGAGGTGGAGCAAGCCCCTAGCACTCCGTCTGATTCCAAAAATCAGTTTAACATTTGTTGTTCTCCAATGGAGAAACTATCAGATGTTAAGCTGATAAGAACAGATACTACACTTTGATCTTAGCCATAAGGCCGAGAAGCGATAACTGGAAAAAGCAAAACAGCCGTCACACCAAAGGCACCCTGCCAGAACCAGTTGGGAATTATAGGAGCACGGAAAATATTGTAGAATTAATACCTGCCCTAGGAAACTGCATCTCGATGCAGGATACGTTTTTCTAAGGGCCCAAAACACCTTCGTAAGCAGTAAGCGTAGAACGTTCGCACACCCATCTTCATAATTTCTTAATACGTCGGCAAATAATGATCACGGCAGTTGCCGATATCTGTGCCCAATTTTCCCAAACCACCTTTGCTCAGAGTTTACTCATAGAGTTTACTCATAGAGTTTACTCCACCGATTCTCTGTGTGGACCGTTGCTTAAACTATTCAGCCTGTCGTTTAATTATTCAAGCTTGCCCCCCTCAGGAAGGAGTCGTTTATAATTCCGCTCCATAAGAAAGGTTGAAAGTCTGACGCAAAGAAACGATATAGGTATGTATATCTAAGTTATCCGCTATTCATGAAGTGTTTGTGAAAATTGAACCCCGCACCTGAAGCATCTTGCAGATCACTTATATCTCCAGATCAACATGAAACTATAAGAAGGATATCAACAACCACAAATTAATTGCAGTTCACCTCCTTCATAGCAAAGATCATACCTCCTTCATACAGATGGATGTTATTTACACCGAATTTAGTAAAGCTTTCGACTCTGTAAACCACTCTCTCCTTGCTTATAAGCTTGACCCTTTTACGGGTTCCGCACAATCTCTTATGATGGATTTTGAGTACCTTGGTTCCAGGTCTCAAAAAGTTCCTATCTTCACCAGTTATGATTACTTTGGGTGTACCACAGGGCAGCCATTTCGGCCTTATGTATACGGATGATATTAGGCTCTGCGTCCAGTATAAGGACAACCTAACGCTCCGAAATTTAAATTAAATGATACTTTATTGTTCCAGCTCCTTACTGGTGTTCCATTACATGTATCTCAAGTTAGAGATTCCTGAACACATTTCTGCCATGGGCGGTCAAAGAAATTTGATGACTCCATAACAAAGACTAACAATATCTTACTAGATGACCCGATTTTAGCAGCAGTGCGTGTGACGATACTCCGAACATGCATGTTAACTACACATCCATGTCACTATATTCTACTTTTAATCATATTTCAAATTTATTATTCAGTTGGGCCGAAATCCCGGCGGTACTGCAATACCGGGCCAACCCGCGACAGAGGTGGAGCAAGCCCCTAGCACTCCGTCTGATTCCAAAAATCAGTTTAACATTTGTTGTTCTCCAATGGAGAAACTATCAGATGTTAAGCTGATAAGAACAGATACTACACTTTGATCTTAGCCATAAGGCCGAGAAGCGATAACTGGAAACGGCATAACAGCCGCCAGACCAAAGGCACGCTGCCAGAACCAGTTGGGAATTGTATCTAAAGTCCTTTCAAATAAATGTAATATTTATTTACTCTAAGAGAGTTGGACATTTTTTAAAAGTGTTCAAGACCGTTCAAAGAACGGCTGATTTTGGATTATCTTAAAGGCAGATTAATTATAAGGCAGCTGATTAAATTGAACTTAAGTTGCTGAGGTAAAAGCCTCTCGAAATCCAAGTTTATATTTCTTTCCCTAGCTTACAAAACAACAAGGCAAGGATCCTTTTCAAACTATTGGATCGATAAAATTAGACATACATATCTATGTAAATACAATACGTGAGCAAATCAGAAGTGGGCTTAATTGTACAGCAACTAGAATTGTTTCTTACAAAGACTTTTTGGAATGATCCTTTCAATGTAGTTGTACATATACTATTAGTATATGATACCGGATGGAACTGCGTTCAAAACATCCCCTAAACTCACAGTGCTGCTCAGGTATGGTATTCAAAAATGCAGGTAAAGTTAAGATCAAGATTTCTCGTAATTCCCAAGTAGTTCTGGAAGGTCCGCTATCGACAGGCTCTGGGCTTGCCGGTGTAGAATCACTCTGGCTTCTCTTCAATTGTCGAATAAATCTTTCGCCTTTTACTAAAGATTTCCGTGGAGAGGGGCACTCTAATGAGTCTAAAATGAATTTTTTCGAAGTGCCCGGCGGCTTCGGTTGCTGGGCCAATAATGGGTAAATTTGATGGTGGAAAAAACTTACTGCTGGGAAGTTGGCGTGGACAAAGTTAAGTGCACTCTTGGCCAATGATTCACAATTGTGCGCTTCGGCGAATCGTAGTATGCCCAGGGCATTGGAGGCGTGTAGCTCGCGGCAGAGGAACTCGCAGCAGCCGTCGACGACCTCGTTGAGCTGCAGCATATCGGCAGCAGCTAGGAGCTCTTGGACGTTTGACTGCAAGGAAAGAGAGACGACCGTGATCAAAATGGGCTGGTTTAAAAGTGGAAACCAACCAGAACGAACCTGCGTGATCTCACAGCGTCCCGTGTAGATAAAGTCGAGCAGAATGTGCAGTATGTCGCCATCGATTGTGTGCAACACCACCGATTTCTGTTTGACCTCATTTAGGCCGAGCTCGGGTCGAAACATGGCCTCGAAATAGGCACTGGCAGCACTCAGCACAGCTCTGTGGGCGTTGAGAGTGGCCTCGCCTGCAACGATCTCCACGTCGCAGAAGCGGGCCTGCTCCCTCAGCTGATTGAGATTGGACAGGACTTTGAAGGGATATTGGGCGTTGCAGTAGGAGGGAAGATTTGTGCGTTGTGTGGAGGCCTCGGCCCCTGATCCTGGCGTGGACACAGCCTGTCCAAAGAAGTCGCCGTCGTTGGTGGGATTTGGGTTTGGATTGC